>OU343036.1:10578013-11893984 GCA_910593735.2 Ectemnius lituratus | reverse complement strand
CCTCCCCATAATCCATACCCAACTTTTCTTCTATATCTTTAATTAATCAAATTGCAGTCGCATTCTTTCCATTGAGAGCAAATCCTGATACTGCCATTCAGTGCTATCAGCACTAACATTGAACTAACATCGTAAGGATTATTAAACCAGAAATAAATCCAGTTGTCAAATCTCCGCGGCGTTGAAACGAAGGAAATCTCAGAGCCAAATCTAATTTCTCTTTGCTGAATGCACAAGTTTCTCAAAGAAATTACATCGGTCGCTCGGCGAGGGAGATCAAACATTTTCTAGATAAAAAACGCACTTTCTCGTTCTTGCCTGGCCTTTCTTACTCGTTAAAGCTCAAAGAGGGAACCGCTGCCATTGGAATCGCAGGATAGAAGGATTGGAAGGTTTGGTTGGATGCTACTCAAAGCTTGCGTCCTCGAACGTCGGCAATCTAATGTAATTTACTTCCCGTTTAACGTAATTAAAGTGTACTTTGAGGTGTGCCACGACGTGGAATTGCCGGGGAACTTCGGTGTACCACTAAACTTCCCCGACGAAATCGACACCGGATTGCAGCATTCGCCGTCAACTATGCCATGATGATTTTGGCCTTCTAACTTAGCCTATCTGTTTACCTTCGTGTACCGCAAATTTCCAATCGATTAAGTGGCGTCCCCAAAGAAATCCAATCATTAGAAATGCTAAATTCGCAAGATACAAACTCGACATACCCTTCAAATTAATGTCTTGGAGTAATCTACATACAAAAAAAGTATGGAACAGAAAAATTCGTGTGAGGAACAATGAAATAAAAAGAAAGGGAAATGAAAATCTGCCAAAGTAGGCAGAGTAGTAGTCCTTATATCTCAACGGAAGAAGAAACCACTCGAGAGAGATTGGCCTAGCAAAGACTGTGTAACCTGTACTTGAAAGGAGGCAGCGAACAAACGGAAACGGTTCCATATAACGACCAAGTCTTCGGTTTACGCAAAGAAGTTTCCAGTTCGCGGTATGTACCGCACTCATATTTGTGCATTACCGAGTGTACCGTGACGCTTTTGATATCGACGAGGAGCGAGGAGCGAGGAGCGAGAACCGGGAAGCGTTGGTGGGCGAAGCTTGGGAAAGCGAGAATCCGCGGCAGAGCTTTGATATACAAGTGCGCAGACCTCACTCGCAACTCGCAATCTCCTCCGCTCCCCTCCCATTCTATCCCAGCCCCTACACCCCACACACACACATACGCATACACATACACATACACCTTTCTCTGTCACTCTCGGCCATTCGTACTGGCGAGCTACGAGCTCTTCATCCCCATCCCTTGCTCTTCACCCCTGTCAAGCCGCTACTCGCCACCGTGACTACCAATAATCGAACGTTATTGCGTTACCGAGCACTGAGACTCACCCTCCCCCGCCCCCGCCTCTTCTTCCCCTTTTCCCTCGATCTGTCTAGCTGCTTCTCTATACCTATGCCTACCTACGTGGCTCGTGTGTACTCACGTAGTGACATACACATACTCTCTGCAGATGTGACGTGTGTCGTGTCCTCTCTCTTTCCCTCTCGCTGGCAACTCGTCCCTCAGTAAACGTATATCGCAGCCAGCCTGGTAGCACCAAGCACGAGTTTCACGACCAAATGGAGAATAGCGGTCAACTACTGGACGCTGCAAGTTGCGAGCTACGAGCTACGAGCTACGAGCTACGAGCTGCGAGGTCGCAAGGGACAAAGAAACGGTGAACGGCTCGCCAGAGGGAGAAAGGATGAGAGGGTGAGGGTGAGGGTGAGGGTGAGGGGTCTGCTCTCATTCTACTGAGTCCAACCGAACGCGAGACCCAATTCCTACGGTTTTAAATGATTGCTGATGTACTTAGTTTCATTCATGTTCGATACCCCACAACGAGAACCGAGTTTTGGGACGTATGGTGCTGGATAGTGCGATTCTATACGCCTTTAAAAGTATTCTCCAATTGTGTTATAGGAAATAAGGACAGCTAGAACCCTTTGGCAATTGCAGTCTTTCATTGACCCTTTAACAAACGGTGTTTCCGCGAGAAAATATATATAAAAATCAACTCTATAATGATACACGCGTCATGTATTATTATTGTTAGTGGGGCCGTTGAATTCCGTGGTAGAGGGGAGGGGTCATAGTGATTTCAAAGGAACTGTCTCAATTAAATGTTGCTCATGGACCTCCTGCGTACACAACTGAAAATGAAGCTCGAGAGAGAGCGAGAGAGAAAGAGGAAGCCAGAAGAGCTGACCGAGAGTTGGAAAATCGTAAGGCAGGGAAACTTGGTGGCCTGGTACAGAAGGGGAAATACGGTCGAGTACCTCTCTAAAACTCCTTTCAAACCTCGCATTCCTATAGTCGTGAACGTTAATAACAGCAGAACGTTATTGCATTATACTGTACGACTGCTGTTCTTCCAGCCAGACGATGTCCCCGACGGGAAACTGGAAAAAAATCTCCGAGCCCACATACCTGCTCCGCCTGCTTTCTCGCGCAAACACTGCACTACCTACACATTGTCGCCGCTTTGTTTTTCCGCCTGGCCTGCCTATCTGCCTGCCTCTGTCGGCTGTCCCAGCACTTCTACCTACACACACTCCAACATGCGCGCAAACTGACCCCGCGAACAAACTGGATTATATCCTGTGAGCCAAATAATTAGAAGGCTTTTAAGTAAAGGAATGTTTACCGTGCAAATGCAGCGCTGTTTTTACTATAGACGGGAACTCTGACGGCTTGGAGTGCTAGTGCCTGTTTAAACAAGCGGGATCGCAAAACCTACCACAACTAGAACTCTTTCAAAATCCTTAACCTCTGCTTACCTCCTAACATTTTCATCAGCCGCTCATCTACACTCGCTTTCTCTTACAACGTACTCGATCCTTCGGACTTTTCAAAACTTTTACACTCTTAGACTGAAAAGGATCAAAATTACATTCACATCTCAATGAATTCAATATTTCCATGCTTACAATTCACCGAATAAAACTGCTATTGTGTCTTTTAGAAATTTGTAATTTCTTAGGCATAAAAGTGTCGTGCTTGACACTGTTCGAACTGAATGTCTCACCGAAGCTGGACAAGTCTAGGCGCTCGAATTTCCGAACAATAGGGGTTGCTGAACGAAAGGGCAAGGGGTTGCAAGCCCCGAGGAAAAAGAGACAGGAAGCTGGTGCGAATGGAGGGTTATTCCGGGCTGCTTTTTTCAGTCCTCTCATCGAAGAAGCACTTGACGGAGATGCCCATATTTAATTCAATGCCTGGTGAACCCGACTACTTGACTCCCTCGTATCTACAACCCCCCACCCTCTCACTCTCTCTCTCTGCCTCTCTCTTTCGTTCTCTCCCTGCAACTCGATCGACGTCAGGGTAATTCTGGGACATCTAAAGCACTTACCGTAAATCCCACTCGATGCCCATTGTTGTAACTCATTCTTTGCGCGTCGATCGCGCGCCACGCGCTCCAAATGCATGCGTTCTAATAAAAATACGGTCTCTGATAAAAATTCATCGATGCTTTCGATGGCTGGTGCCGCCATCTTCTCTCGCAACACCTAGTGACAATTTATGTAACACCGCTTATCCATACAAAACTTTACGAGCTTGCCGATTTATTTCATGCATTCCCATAGACAAACCCTGTGCGTTCCTCGTTCCTACCTACACATTTCACTATTTCATAGCCGAAAAGTATTTTCGGCTCCGCAGAATGAGAAACAATGATTCCCAGCTATCCCGAGGGATAAATAAATTGAAATAAGTTCTGTAGAATATCGATATATATGTGAAGAGTCGAAACGCGGCTGTCCATTGCGAATTATCGTAGCTATCAAGCAACTAGGTCCACCGTGAGTAAAGGGATTTTGCCGATTTAATCGGATCCAGTAGAGATTATCGCATAAACAAGAGTGGCACTTTAAGCAAAGGTAATTGAATTCACTAGCGCGCGATCGCGTGCCATAGATATCTACTGGATTATTCATTTGAAACTGACACACGTACGCACCGGCTACCATTACTGCCCGGAAACCTGGTATTCTCCGGTGGTTTCTCACGTCAATGAATATACCATTAATTCGAGAAAAATGATATTCGGTAGTACTTTAAGATCTAAGGAATCTAAAGTGATGGAAACTAGAAGGACTAATTCCAACCAAAATAGAAGTGGAAATAATGAATATTGGATCTAGAAATGGAGTGATACGAGATCCTGCGGATGGAGCTGGCTCCCTGATATAGACATAACGGCGACATGTCGCAGACATAAATCTGAGCTAGGAGAGCTGCTGAATCGGTTACCCGAATCGATGAGGAATTGCGCGAGGATGTGTCAACGAGCACTAACTTACCTGGCTGGATCGATTGTGCTGGTTGAGAAATGGGAGAGCGAGATCCGATAAAGGAAAGTCTGTATCATCCCCCCCCATAACTCTTTACCCTACAGACAAACAACAAGTTCGATGGTTCCTAATAAATTTCAACTTTGATTAAAGAAGTTCTGGTACAAAGTTCTAATTTTCCACGACGGGAGGTTCTTCTTTGAACACGAGTTTTCGTTAGGTCTCTAAATTAGTTATACTAGAAATAAGCAATAAGAAGGGATTAATGAAAATTTGCTATAATTTCAATGAATCAATCCTTCCACAACGTATTACGCTCCTGTATGCTTCGATATGGGCAGGCTGTGCTTGGTTAATACCGGACTTCACTCGCATTGATGATGAACGTGATCGTCAAACGTGTATCTAGGTTACTGGACACTGATTCTGTCATCTCGGGCGATGATGTATCACGTCCAAAGGCCCGATAGCCCTCTCTGCTAGATTATGTAGCTATTAGCGCCATTATCGAGCCCTCTGACAATGTTACATTTAAGACGCGTATTGAAATCCGAGACGAAGTATGCCAATATCCTGATGTCCGCCGCAGGACATTTACAGACCCTTAAGCTAGTTTGCATTCCACCAAACAAGCAGTATGTAGGAAAGTGTAAATGAAACTCTAAAAAAACAAATCTGAGCATCCAAGGGGAGCATCCACGCTTGGTTTTAAATTAGGACAAAATTCTCAAGAATTTCATTTACATCTCAACAGAAGAGTTGTTAGTAAAGAGACACGAAAGTAGCGAAAGCCCAAGAACTAAATATCAATCTACCAATCAAAAAAAAGAAGTACTATAAATTCATTGTCGTAACAGATTATAAAGAGTGATCATCGGATTTCGCGTGGTTTAAAGTTGAAATGCAATAGTTGTCATTATGTGAGTTCCCATTTTGCGATAGGGAGGCAGCGCGGCTCGGCGGCAGTGGCAGCATCAACACACTTCCTGGGGCGTGTTAGCGCGATATGCGATCTGATGTGGTAACCGTGATGGATTGGACGCGAAAATGACAGGTGATAGATACCCGTGCCGATGAAAACATGATTCGAAACACGAGAGACACGTCCTATCGGCGCGTGTGACTCTCATCTTTCAACTTCCAGGAGTGATCGGTGGCCTAGTTATTTTCTATGTGTCCCATTTCGGAAGCATATACTATTATTCTTTCCACGAGGGATACGAGGGTCTGTCGTAGAAGATACTCTTCTTATTCTCAGTCAGAATATATCTTACACTCGATAATAGAATTCATAAAATAATCCAACATCGGATGAAGTAGTACAACCGTATAATAAGCCGGACGGATTGACGTAGATTTCTTGAATGTCTACAACGCAGGAATGTGATCCATTGGAGTGGAAAGAGTTAATGTAAGCAAGACAGATCTGCAACACCGACGGTCTAATAAGCGGATGACTGTTATGAATTAAAGGGAAAGTTTTGGTATAGTGGGCGGTGGAAAGAGTAGGTCTTGTCAGATGAGAAGAACATGGAAGTTCGGGAGGACATTAACGAGCACTAATTCTCGGGGGTTTCAAGCAACGTCCCAGAGGAGCGTGAGCAATTCGGTGCGTCGTAGTATGACGTAGCATGGTCGAAGTTTAACGTGCAATAACGAGCATTTGCGTCGACGCCGCACGGCGGTGGCGGTAGCGGTGGCGGTGGCGTCGCGACGCCCGGCAGCAAGCTGTGATGGATTAGACGCGAAAACGACGTATGATGGATCTATGCCCGCTCGGAAACGCCATTCCGAACCTGTATATGGCTCTCTCGTCTGCCCGGTTATCCCTACTCTTTAATAGATTGCTCTTCCAAGCACCCCTACTCGCGGAGCTTGCGGACCAACACCCGCCAATGATGGCTGAAGATGCCACTGCTCTCACTCTGTCAAGGAATCTGCCACTGCTCAGAATTAATCGTCCTCCAACTTAATTGCAAACTATTTCACTGGGTTTCAACTACTCCACTTTCGCCAATTTCATGCTAGTCTATATAGACATTATTTAGTAACGTCCCTCGCACACGCTAATTGTCCGATGTAAACTGTTTCATTGATATTTAAATAATCTCTAAAGTAAATTCAATAGAATTGTATCAATATATACATATATGTGAATATCCGGCTACGTTTGAACTGGATATACACGAAAAGATAGTGGAAGTCCACATTCGGGCAGAGATTATTCTAGGGGCATTAATTTCCTGCAGGCGCGCAGAAAAATGGAAATCCAGCGGAACTCGATCTATCGGTTGCCGGCGCTTTGATGGGTAGCACGGTACTACAAGGGACACGATTCAATTCAGAAAATGGAATAACCTGAACGAGCTGGCTAGCGAGCGAGGAAGCACGAGAGAAAAAGCGAGTACACATAATAACCCGAAATTAAAATCGAATGGCCACGTGCTCGACACCAGCGCCGCGCGACGCCGCGCCGGGTTAGCCGCGTGCCATGCGTGAAATTAGTTTTTCCACGTGCCGCACTGTAATCGAATAAATATTAATCGGGGCCGAAAGTGTGCGCTCCCGCACACGCTGCCGAGACGCCAACTAGTTTGCGTATTAATTACCTCCTGCATCAAATGTTCCTACACCCATTCCGCATTCTAGTGTCCTGCACCAATTCCAGTAAGGTTTCTGCGGAACAACCTTCCAGCACCTCAACTATCGGGCAAGCATTTAATACAATTCCAACAAGCTTACATTTACAGAAATTTGCAGAATATAGATAGATTTCAACTCGAACCGTGATTGGTAAATAGTGAGTGAGTAACCAACACTTGTAAACCCTTTCATCGAAAATGCAAGTGTGACGAGATTAGCGGCCCGGCCTCATTAATGGCTGATATCCTGGCGAAAAAAAGGATGAATTGAAATAGTTAGTACTTGAAAGTGACGGTGCAATAGCTCGCGTATAATCGGGAAATTCATTGGAATCAATGACACCACTATTTGCCGGCGTTATTGGCTCGTCATATTCTTGCTAATGAAATTTGAGATGACCAGGAGGCCGTGTATATGTGTGTAGCCCGTTTTGCGGACGGGCTAAATATTAAGCACACATTTTAGCGCCGTTGGCAATGCGCCCCAGCGCGTGCGGTCGTACCGTGCCGTGGCGCACCGTGTCGTGTCGGCGTACACAAGCGAAAATGCCCCCGATAACTGTAATATCCAGCCAGAAATTAATCCTCCCGATATCCAATACCCACTCGAATTACCTTTTTTTATCACGCGTTCCCCTCCTAGTTCCTTCTTTAATAGCAACTATCACTCTGCCACAATTTTACTCCTCTCAACGATCCAATTTTCTACCATACTGTTATACCGCATCCAATATCATCCAATACGATTACCTTACCTTTTCAAATGTTTTATTCCATTCGTTACAAATTACAAATATACGATTTCATCCATTCTTGTAGCATCAATTCGATTTATATTTTGTATTATGCAGTTATACATATTGGGAGGCTGAGGGAAAAGTTGAGCCGGTCTAGTGCTTTAGCAGCACTACTTGTCGACGCGCTGATACTGCATAAACAGTTCGCGTGACCCGATCGATGATTCTTCCAACCAAAATGATAATGGGGTTGCACGGAACATTGATGGGGATTGGTGGCCGTGTTACCAGAGCCACCACTATCTCGTAAACTAAGCGCTCCGATCTGCGACCGCGGTCACGTTTCAGTCGTTTAGGATGGCCGAGGCTCCGAATGGTGGCCACGTAAGCATTGTCGGCGAGTGGCCTTCCCGGTGATAATGCGTACTTTTCTACAAAAAGTTGTAGCCAGTCACATATCGAATATAAAGTAATCGACCTATTTTTTTTCTACATGTTTTTGGGAAATGTTTGGAAAACCTGGTAGAGTTTACATCAAAGGCATCGGCCAACTATGACAGCTCGTGCGAGTCCGACAAAAAATACACCGTTTGACAAAAATCCACGGAGGGAATACGCAGCAAAAATGCTTGCTGTTTCACCATGAATTCGAATGAAGGTTTGGCAGGACGCGCTCGAAACCTGGTGAAATGACCCCGAAAAAACACTGTCGAAACTGCGTCCACGTAGAAATACAAGTGCCGATTACAAAGGAGCAATGGCGCGGAACTATCCAGCGTTTATCCGAGTGAAACTTGTCCAAACGTCAGTGTAGCGGCTCCTAAAGCGTATTCCACGCTCCCCTGGCACCAGGGAAACATCGATGGACCACACTCCTGAATAAGAACAAATAGAGCATGCGAAAAACCGATGGATAAATTGCCACAAAGCTATTTCGATCTCTTATTCCACCTGACTTTCACTAGCACGTAACATTCCAAGCGACAGGCTACAATTCAGTCATGAAAAGACCTTTCTACTATTTAGTTCTATGCCAGATAATGATCGGACAAATCTTGAAGACTCTCAAAGTAGTTTAAACCAACGAGATTCACGACCCGGGCCACATCCATAGCTTAGAATATTCGATGAGAATCTCTTCGATGAGAACTAGTCCGCAGTTCTCAATACGTGCACCAACTCTTTAATCTAATTTTACGGATTCTAGGGAAAAATGCAGGAACTAATCAAAAAAGTGTCGCAACCTCTCTGGTGACGAGATCCACTGATATCAGATGGCTGTGCTACATAGCTAAAGCCCGAGCAGAACCTACTCGTCGAACACGTCCGTCAAAAAAGTGATAGGTGAGCCGTACAAAAAATAGCGGGTGAAGCACCATCCACATCAGCCGGACATGTACCTTCGTTTAGCGTTTGCATGGAGAGCCAGCCGGCAGGCAGGAGTGGGTGGGTGGATGGAACGAGAGCACCAGAATACAGGCACAAAGAGTGGCGATCGAGGGGGTGGGTGGTGGTGGCGGTAGCGGCGCGGCGCGGCGCGGCGCGGCACGGCGGTGGCGCTCCAGGAGGATGAGGAGGGAGGGGCAGAGGGGCAGGGGGAGAAGGAGGAGTGCCAGTATCGCGATACTCCATCGGTTGGCAATCGATACAGGGATGGTCAGGGGGACATATCGTTGGATATATATGTATATATATATACGTATAGGCCATATATGCCGCCTACATTTCTCTCTCTCTCTCTCTCTCTCTTCCATGCACTTTCATATCCACACCCGCTCTCTTTCTCCCCCTCTCCCTCTCTCTCTCTCCCTTGCTTTCTCTCGTACACGCTTTCTCTCTCCCTCACCCCCTCGTTCCACGCTTCCTCTTTCTCCTCGATCTCTACTTTTCGGGAAAGCGTTTCATCCTGGCTATCTTTGCACGCCGCTCTCTCATGGCGTTATTTCATTCGATATACTTGAAAGTGCCATCAAGATAGGATGTGCGAAATTGGAAGAAGAGCGCGTATTAATTCCTGAGAGAGTGTATGGGCTGGCTGCACTGTAAAACAGAAGCGTTTCTAGTTGGATACCGAGTTGCATTTGTTTTGCATTTAGCAAGGGCCAAAGGTCTGGTTGAGGTCTCGAGGACGATAGTTGCCGAGGTGTTGACAGATCGACATCCTAAAGCAATTCGACTTAATTGCTTGTTGGCTAAAGTAGTTGTAACCCCCCCAACTGACACTCGCTTAACTCAATTGAGGAACTACCGCTAGTTAGTGGAAGTTATCCTAAGTTTGGCTGTACCCACTCGCTCCCCGCAATAGTACACCGATCTAGCTAGCATCCATCTATCATGAATCCTCCTCTAAACGAATTTAATGGCCAGTATAATTTGAATAGACGAGGCAAGCTGAAACAAGAGCTAGTGATATCCAGTTATCGACTATCGGCCGATGAAAACTAAAGCAGTAGAATATTGGTTTAAAGGAGTCTGAGTCCCTTTTCGGGCGAGGTAGCCGTCAAATCTCCAAGTATTTCAATCAATAATCGATCGTCCATTCCCTGGCATCCCGTCCACTTTTGTCTGTCGCTCTTTATTCTTTGGCATTCATCAATATTTCAGCGGGCGGGCTATCTCTCCCTTTCTTTCCATCCCTCGGCCTCTCTCCTTCCGAGCGCCCACATGGAGGATCGCGTAATGAATAATTTCCTATGGGCAGAGAAGGGCTTTAAAAAGCATCCTCGATGCGCTCGCTTCATGTACGTGTGGCTGGCTCTCGTTGGCATCGTCGATTGCCTCGATCAGAAATCAATAGGATTGTCTAGCGAACGCGCGATAGCCGTACCCATCACCTATATCTCCTATAAGCAGCCGGGCTCTTTACATCCGCGTAAACCCTACCTGTTTACACGTACCATCGAGCCAACTACTTTTTACTACCGGCACCGGCTACGGCTACTGCCACTGATTGCATCTCTACTTTTCCACGAGTAGCCGAGCAAGCGCCTCAATCGGAATCAAGCTAATCCGATTGAGAATCGTTTGGTCCGCCTGCTAGCCTACCGCGTCCGGGAAATTACCGAGCGTCCTTTACCAACCTTCATTCATCAAATGAACCAGTTCCCCCACCACATTTCCTGTCCAAAACTCGGCTAACATACATGCGCCAACCAACTATCTATACGTACTATACATAAGTAGTCTGGCAGAATGCGGGTTCAACGTTGTCCACTATCCACTCAACTACATATATGTAGGATAGTGTGCAGTTCAGTGGCACAACCAAAAGACGAATAGACCAAGGTCTAATCGCGATCTACGTTAAATCACGAATAAGACTAAATTTAACCACCTTCCTATTAATTGTTAAACATCGTCTATTGTTGTAGAGGAAATCAGTAAAAAGTAAAGTCTAATTCCTATCTTTGTTAAACGAAGATTGAATTTGATGCGAGGGAACTGTAAAGAGGACACATCCGTCTTGTCGCCGGCTCGGTGCCTCATCAAACATCAACTGTCCGGAAACTAGGTAGCCCGGAACCCCGGGAGACTTCTCGCGCAAGAGAGTATAAGACTGAATCGCCCGGGGGATGAGGTTCGTCCAGAAGAAAATGAGAATCACTGGTCTCCTCGCCGCGGAAGAGAGCAGAGTGTTGGCAGAGTGCTCGTGATCGATTACTCGTCATCGAGTTCGACGGCCACCACCACCCTCTGCCAAACCAAACGTCCTTCTTCCTTTTTTCCACCCACAGCCAACCCTTTTCCACCCACCCTCCTTCTGGCCCACTCCTCTTCTCGCCTCCGGTCTCCGGTCTACGCTCTCCAGTCTCTAGTCTCCAGCCTTCAGGACCTCTTCCTCGGTTCGTTCGCAGGATGCTGCATCGACCATAGGCTTCTCTTTTTTAGACCACTGTCTGTGCCACTCGAGGTGCTAGCCGAGGCGCAAGAACGGAATAGGGCCACAAGAAAGGGCCGAAGAAGTGTACCAACTCGAGAAACCACCACGATTCTTTCCTTCGACTGTTCCTCCGCCAAGAAACTTGGATATTTCGGTCTCGACCGACGTCGATCTACGCCGAATCAATCCTGACCCTTAGAGCCTTCTAGAAAGTTCAAGCTTCACTCGAGCCAGTTGTTGCAGAGTCACTCTAATTCTGGTCCCACCAGAATTCTAACATGAAATACTTGTTTCATTCTATATAACCAGCCACACGTCGCAAAACAGCCACTTCAGTATTTGGCGGAACCTTTTGTACCGCAGTCTAATATAGTTCCCGCCGAACTGCAGAACTTTTCTGAGGTAGGAAGAGGGGAGGACGGTGAGAATTATTCTTGGCCGTTGAAGAAATTCTGTGCCTCTTGGGCAGGTTCGTCCTTGCCAAATCAAACTTGCTCCGGTTTTATTCCCCTTGCGGAATCGGCACTGAATCTTTCCCTCCACTCTCTATACGTATACGTGTCTATACTATACATATGTATTATGGTTGCCTTAGACGCAAAGTTCAATCGAACGGGGAAATCAGTTCATACGTATCTGTAGAGCGGCTATCACGCTTATTTAGATTTCATCTTACAATCACCCTTCTCCGTATTTGCTTAGGCTCCAATCACCGCTATGTTTGGCAGGCAATATTGTGCCAAGAACTCTTTAACTCTCGAGTACTATTATTCTCCGTGAGATATCCTTCTGCTTATCAGGAGGATCTCCTAATGTCGCAGCAGGTGACTCCCCTCAATATTAACTGGCTATTACGAAGAACTAGCTAAGCGTAGCCTTCATGAAAACTCATAGAGAGATGCTAGATTAGCGAGGACTATTATCCTCTAGAATGTAAGCAGTGCTATCCGTCCATCAATCTCTACGTGGTTATTCACAGGCTTTAGCACGAGAGAAGCCAATCCGGAAGCCCCCGGTACTCTACACCACATGTCTCTATTCTCTCCCAGCAACACGAACAATTGTCAAAGATCTATAACCTAACTGGTTCGGAAATGAGAAGTTAGCTTTCGTCTTGTAGGTATTTTTGGGAATTCCGGGAATCCGGGAGTGCGGAAGTACATAGTAGTAGTTGGGGAGATAGGCTGTCAGGGATGGCCTGTCCGCAATTTAGTAGAACTAACTCTGTTGCTATGGTGCCAGAGGCATTGTTAAGGCGAGAGGCAGGAATGTACGGGTTGAGAGCTGATTCGTGAGGGCTGTACGTCCAAAACCGAGAGCGGAAATGGCCTGGCCCGACTATGGCCCTGGCCACGGCCCGTACGAAGACGACACGAGTCGCACCTTGATTGCTGCCAATTCTCTATTGTCCTTGGCAACCCTCCATTTTTCCTTTTCTCCCTGAATCCCTCTTTTTCCAGGACAGCTGCACGAGTGCGGGATGCCCCTCGGCCTCGGCCTCGGCCTTCCTGTCCTTCGCAACGATGAGGAATTCATTTAGAAGCCCAGTTTCACTCAAGAGCCTCGGACCTACCGCGATTGTTCGATCGAACAGCTAGCCCATTGCCAAAGACAGCTCCTAGTCACAGATACGCTTAGGACACCGTTCCAACTCGCTCTCCAATCGGCATCCGCAATTTATTTAGCAGTCTCTAACGGAAATCTCAAGATAGGAATAGTATTGCCCTTTCGACAGCTTTGGCGGTGAAAATGAGAGAAGAAGTTCAATCTGTTGTATTGCGCTCGTTTCAAGTTCGAGGGCAGACGTTAGAGGACGCGAACCGCAGGGAATTACCAAGTTAGGCGGTCGTTAGGTGGGAAAGTGGCAATAAAAGTAATAACGTGGCACATTGGCACGTAAGATGGGCGGGAACTTGAGGCAAGAGGATGCAATCCGTGGGATCACCGAAAATAGAAGGACGGCTAAGGCGAAGGGGAAGGCGAAGACGAAGGCGACGGCGCAAGCTGTTCAAAGTGAGGCGTCGAGTAAATCTCGGCAAAGTTCGCAAACTCGAGCGGAAACTTTTCACCGCTCTCGCTCTGCCGTCGTCCCTGCTATAATTTCTATACAGGTAATCTTCGGCCGATGCTGACGACGGCTGCTCTCGCTCGTGAAAAATTCATGCGAACGCTCTTGCCACGACCTATCACCCGCTCTACCTCGGCGCCTCCGCTTTGCGCTTTCACACTTCAAGCCGAGATAAACTTGGCGAGAAACCCCACCCCGAACCACCCCTTATATTCCCCCGACTACCCGACTACCCGACTACATCAAACTTTTCCCGCCAACACTTTTCTCAACTCGCTCTGACTAGCTCCAATTGTTACACGCATTTTTCCATAGGAACCATTCCTTACCATACGTCTTATTTAACTTTCGAAAAGTATGTTTATCGGATATTACACTAATTCCTCGGTAATCGATCGATTGTCCTTTGCAAACTGTAGAGCATGTATCTCCCAAAATATTGTATGTATATTTCATTTCGAAGTCTAGAAACTTGAACGACAATCGATCTAGATTTTGAAAGCTCTGGAGCCAACGAGAACAGAACCATTAGAGGAATTATCTTTCATTCTACATAGACATATCCTATGTCTACAATATCTCCACTGGCTTTTTCCCATGGAATGCCCTAATTGAAAGTGAAGAGATTAATACTCTGGAAACTTCTATTCTAGGTTTTCTGGACCTGAAAACTTTTTGGAAGTTATGTAAGTCCTTGGTTGACTCACATCACTAACTTCTCTTGAATGGGGTCGGGTTCTCGGTTAATGTGCTTTCGCGTTGAAAGGACGAGTATTTTTCACGAGGATCGACTTACCAGTCAAAAGGAGCAAAGACAAGGTCGAATCCATTCCCAAAGCCGAAGTTCGCCGGGAGGTGGTCGATTCAGCGCATTCTCGAAACCTTCCTGAAACAAGAGGAGCGAAAGCCGGTTAGTGCCGTGCGAGAACTTTCCTCAAAGGGTTGCGAGTCGAACCTTCCTCTCTTCAGAGGGAAGTCTTCGAGTAATCAAAAAAAAAATTGCCATTGAATCTTCTTGAAAGCTCATCCTCTAATAGGACAGGCCTAATTAGAAAATACATTAATAGTATATCAAATTTAAGACATTAATTAGAGATATTCAATGAAAATGGAACCAAGCTAGAAACTTGAAATTGCCTGCTTCCTGAGAGGGAGGGAAATGTTTTTGCCAGTTGGATGATTCGGGGATTGTTATGGAATAGTAGCAGGGTAGGGAGAGATGAGAGCTTGCCAACCAACATAATGCTTATTGGGGACGAGCATTTAACAGATTTCACGGCGCTGTTAACGGGCATACTGGATGGCCGGGTGGTACATGCTAGATAGAATCGGGCTGAAATTAGCGGGATCCCTCTACATCTGTTGAACATTAATCAATTAGCATGACTCCGGTTATGCCCGGATTGTAGGCCGCATGCTAACGGACCTCCAAAAACAGTATAACTTACCACCTACATCCACTTACTTTCATTGTTCAGTATTCGCTGAAAGGTCATCAAACAGGGGAGGCGGACTATTCTTTTACGATGCTTTGTAAGTAAACCTAAATGGATAGTCCCCGTTATTTTGTACTAGAAGCTAGCCTTTTAAGCCAGTACACTGTCTTAACGATCAAACTATCCTGAAAGTGTACCATTCCACTATGTAGCTGCTTTGCTGGAATAAAGAAGCGTCCTCGAAAAAAGGACTGGAGCCGAGGAAAGGAGACAATTAGGCATACGGCGATGCGAGCAGACCTTCCGATTGTTCAGTTTAAATTAGAAAATGAGAGAAAAGGTTGCTTGGGACATGCTGGAGTTGGAAGGGGTGAGGATAGGAAAGGAGTGGGATGGAGGGTGCTGTTTGGCAAGAGCTCATTATCGCTGCATTTTAGATTGCTCGCAAAAGTAGATACTCGAGATATAGGTAGCCGACGCGGTGCGGCGGCGCGGTGGCGCGACGGCCCAGAAGATCGGAGCAAGCGCTTAAGAACTTATTTATGGAGACTGCTCGAGACATTCTCCTCTCTTTATCCTCAACACTCCGCATCTAACTGACTTCCATTTTTAAAATTCCCTCCATATGCGCACCTAATTTTCAAAGTGCAGTTGTAACTTTCGCTAAATAAATGGAAGACACCAGAATAAAGTTGTTCTGGTTGCCTGCTTGTAGGAAATTGTGAAAGTTAATAAGGTCCTGTTGGTATTCTAATAAATAATGTAAGGCAATCTGCATAGTTCGGTTTTGGGGCGCGGAAAAGGGAGTGCAGGGGGGACGGCACAGGCATAGTGAAGAGGTACGGGATTTCATCGTGCCGAGTACATAAAATATCCGCGTGCAATTAATATTCTTGGGAGGACGAGACGAGAAAGCGGCGGAACAAGGGGAAAGGAGGGAGAAAGAGAAAGAGAAAGAGAAAGACCAATCGAATGAATTGAAACGAGAGGCTTGCCCTGTCAAGCGCGCATTATTATGCCGTGTAGGAGTGTGCACGGACGCGCGGACGCGTGCGGGAGAGAGTCAGAGAGAAAAGAGAAGAGAGGAGAGAGAGCTCGAGTGACGTTGAAATTCGCGAGGCTCGAGGACCCTTAAAGAATTCCGCTTATGCATGCACTGCTCTGTGTGTAACGTACGGCGTACGGATAGGAAAAAGAACAGAATCCGTCGGAATCCGAGCTGGCGCGCGCAAGAACAGACTCAGCCCAGCCCAGGCCACCCCCAAGCCCACCTCCCAGGAAAAAGGAGCTCTCGCTCTAGAGCAACAATCGCATTAATTAAAGGAGGGCTTGGTCCAATCTTTAAAGGAGTGAATGTGTCTAGACGGCCGGGCCTCATGTGTATACAAATATTTAAATGACGATATATTTGCGACGTTCTCTGTCCCCTCCTCTATAAAACAGTGAACCCTTTCTGCTAGCATATCACGTTACACCACTCTGCTCTACAAAAAGATATCAACTGAATACTTGCATTTCGAAATTGAAAGGTGTACATATGCAGATTGATAGAATTTCACCAAAATATCACCAAGAGCGTTGAAATAACGTGTAATTTTTTGAGCTGCTAGTATAATCACTGTCCACCCCCTTCTCTTGCTCTTCGTCATCCGTATGTGTGCCGGTGGCGGTGCCGGTGCCGTCCGTAACCTCTCGCCTTTTCCCAGTCTTTTATTTTAGCCTCATCCCGAGCCGATCTGCAGTGATGTTTCAGTGTGCCGTATAGCACGCGCCTCCATTTGTATCTTCCATCTGTCTGCTTCACCTTTTATTTTTATTATACTCCCTTCCACTCCCATCCCCGTCTATCTCTGTGCTGTGTTCGCAGCCGGCGTGTCGGAGCTTCGAGCTGGAAGGTCCGAGGCATCTTTCCGTTACCTTCTTTATCTTGCGCATACTGTCTGCTCGTGGTAGTACGTGGTGTGCGTACCCCGATATATTCCTTCACCTTCCATTCACGCTATTCACTCGAATTCTACCCAACGTCTTTATACAGTTTTACGATATTTACACGGTACACAAGCCGACGCTTGAACGTGTGTCTCCTATTTTTACAGTCGTGCGAGAGGCAACTGGAAAGCAATCTCCTCGCGCGGAAAGACGGAATCTCGCTATTGCAGATTGAATTGAATAGTGCTGCTTCCGGGGCTATGATCGCACTAAAACACTGTTTTCAATTGGTGAAACAAATGATCGAAAGATGACTATAATGTTTTTCAATGGAATTATAGGGCCCCGAGTTCAACATGCTATATCAACCTTTTTCTTTCACTGCACGTTGACTTATTAAGATGAATGCAAGATCGAGCCGGGCAAACATTCTGAAAAATGGTACGTCACTCCTCAAAAATAAATGAATACCTTGGCAGGAGAATCATCAATCTTATCGGCAATCGATTTATATACGTCGGTGCGATCAGAAGCGGCTGAGAAATTGAGATGTGGCTATTGGCGAATACTTAGGTCGGTGTAGGAAAGATATTCGAGTATAGAGGAAGAGAAAGAGCTTGGTGCATTGCAAAATAAGTGGTAGGATAGCGCCGTCCTAAACGACGATGAAAAGTTTGAAGAGAAACAAGGAAACAAAAATTAAAAGTCTCGAAGAAAGATGCATAGATTAGGAAAGGAGATATCCCAGAGTAAACTCGGAGGAAAAGAAAGCCCCATGGAGAAAGAAAAAGGAAAAGTCTTGAGAAGGATCACCGAGGAGTCTGGCCAACTCCCAATGGGACGACACTAGAATGGGAAAGGCTGAAACATGCTCCTGGGTATTATTGGAAGCGAAAACCAGGCGTTTAAACTTTACGACAGCATCGATCATATTATGGAATATATATATCTACATATGCCTCACTAGAGTTTTCCATTTTCCCTCGACAAACTTTTATCACTTATTTATTGCAGCTAACAATTTACTATCAAGTGGAGGTTGTGAAATACCACCGAAGTCTAATCGAAGCCTAAAATTGAAATAGCATTAGCCTAATCTTCGTCGTACTTACTCACCACGTACAGGAAATTTATTAGACAAGCTAGATGCACTTGCAAGTAAAAATCTCGTCCCCTAGTTGAAACTAGTTGCGGTCTAAGTGAAATAGAGAAAAATGTGAAGAGTGCTACGAGCGGAGAAGATATAATACATGAGAGAAGAGGTGAGCGAGGTAGTAGCATTAGGGGCATGGTGGTTGGTACAGGAGGACATTTGGCTCGCCGGTAGAAATAGGTTGGGTCAGTGCAGGAACAGCAAAACAGCGGCACCAGCCGCAGCAGCAGTAGCAGCAGTAGCAGCAGTAGCAGCAGTAGCAGCAGTAGCAGCAGTAGCAGCAGTAGCAGCAGTAGCAGCAGTAGCAGCAGTAGCAGCAGTAGCAGCAGTAGCAGCAGTAGCAGCAGTAGCAGCAGTAGCAGCAGTAGCAGCAGTAGCAGCAGTAGCAGCAGTAGCAGCAGTAGCAGCAGTAGCAGCAGTAGCAGCAGTAGCAGCAGTAGCAGCAGTAGCAGCAGTAGCAGCAGTAGCAGCAGTAGCAGCAGTAGCAGCAGTAGCAGCAGTAGCAGCAGTAGCAGCAGTAGCAGCAGTAGCAGCAGTAGCAGCAGTAGCAGCAGTAGCAGCAGTAGCAGCAGTAGCAGCAGTAGCAGCAGTAGCAGCAGTAGCAGCAGTAGCAGCAGTAGCAGTAGCAGTAACAGTGGCAGGAGTAGGAGTAGGAGTAGGAGAAGCAGGAGAAGGAGGACTGGGTGGCTGGTGTCCGTGAGCGGGGGCTGTCCTGTCGTGCAGTCGTGCTCGAGGCCGGAAACGCCCGCGCGACGCCAGCCATTTTTCACGGGACGGACGTCCGTTTCCGCTGGACGATCACCACGAGATACAAATAAAAATGGCGCAGGAAATATGCGGGTGTGGAAGAAGGCGAAGGCAGGAGGAGAGAAGCATGCTTGCGGTTGGCGAAAAAAGGACGACGCAAGCATGGACGCCACCCGTCGCTCGCGCGTCCTACCCACCACCCACCGCCCAACATACCCCACCATTTTATCCTCTATATTTGTCTAAAGCTAGCGCTATTCTTTATCCCCTTCGACCCCAACTTCACCTGATCCCCCCGAACTACACGAATCAATACGCGAAACCTCTTATCCTTAACTCTTTTGCACTATCAACTTCCTCGCATTACCTCCATTTTCACATTAATCAACTTTCTTTTGCAAATAATCCCTCTTCTATTTACCGAATCATTTTTATTGTAAGAGAAACTCGTGGTCATTTGAAGAGTAAAGGACAACCCGTTAGAAATGGACAAATTAAAAGTAAAAAACATTGAGAAATGTTTACCAATGCTTGCGGTATCTGTCCTAGTAAAGAGCGGAGAATGTGATTTAAAAATCAAGAACATTCTGAGAGAGTGGTTATATTCAAGCTCTGCTCTTGCCGTCTTTCTATTTACTCAGTTGATTGCTAGTCAATCAGCTCTCCTGTATACCAACGAGAGGAGCTATATATTTTTAAAGGCTTGTTACTCTAGTTGTGTACTCTCATAAAACTATTTCCACTCCGCATTTTCGTTCGGAAATAAGAATTGAACCATTGAGAATTGTGTAGTGCAACTTGTATATTGATCGTTCATCGAGAATCGTAGATCTTCACCGTTACGATTAGATGAGAGGATAGTTTTTAGTCCTTTCCATGCAACTTTTTCAAGATTTGTTATAAAAAATAGATGCTTTATATTCAAATACATGACAAGATGAAATTATCACGCCCGGCACATGCATCCGGTACGGCCAGTTCGGATGTAGTAGAATGAATCTTTCTTCGCGGCTCGGTGGAACGAGATTCTTTCGGATATTACCAGCTGATTTAATGTACGCTGCGATGGTGATTAAATTTATTAACCGAGATTTATTGTGGACGCGGTAAATCACGGACCAGAAATATCCAGCGAAATATCCCTGGCGACGAGCCGGCCAGAGGCGCTCTGAAACGTGAATTATGAGTTTATAATACATTTACGCGTCACATATTCTTAATAAAAATATCTCTCTATGAAATTCGCATCCTCACTTACGCAAGTACATGCATCCATCTACCTACATAGACACATGCATCCATACAATATCCCCATACGGATATAACAAGTTCCTCGGGCAAAATTCAGGACAAAATTTAGCGATTTTAGCATCACTTGTATCGTCAGCTGCTGCGATTACTGTGACTAATAAGCTACACTTTATGTCCCAATAATTAATTATCCTGTCGAGCGAGCAAAGTATTAGCGGCACGGTTATATCATTCCTAAGACACTTGATTGCTGTTAACAGCAGGAAAAAAATAGTAGTCGGCGACGAATGCGTGTGTAAGGGTAGAAAGCAAAGCAAGGAAATTGAAGGACTCGAAAGGCAAAGTGCGTGGATGCACGCAATGGTAGGAAAGTAGAGATATTGGTAGGGTATGCTTGAGTCGAAGAAGACATTAGTGAGTGAGGCGGGCGCGCATGGATATGGCTTGGTGCCGGGCGGTGGAGGATGTAGGATGGAGGATGGAGGAGCTAGGGGATGGGGATGGGGCTGAGTGACTCTAGAGAAAGCAGTGGAACGCACGCAGCTATAGCTCGGTGGATTCGATGATAGAGGCCCTCGGAGAAAGGCCTTTCGAGCTTTCCTACTGTCACTTTGCGAGGACGCGTTTGATGCTTTTACTCGCGTCATCGCTGACTCGACTGCTCCCAAAGCCCTTTGCTGCACGTTCTCCCTGCTCCCTGCCCTCTACCCCCTACATCCTCTCTACTACCACACACCATCCACTACCAGAAGATATCACATCACCTCCATCTAACCTGCCCACAGATTTTCCCGTTACGCACTACACACTCATCATCACCTGTTCTTGTCGACATCTCCCTCTCCCCCCTTCTCTTCACTTCATATCCTCTTGTGAGTGACACGCGTTGAAATAATATCACTAACGATCGAAGAAGATATGAGTTCACCTTCCTTCCCCACTGTTCCCAGCGTTCTCTCAATGAACCTTTTGTTCCTACTGATGCTGCCTTCTGAATGAAGTGATTCGAAACAACCTATTGGAATTCCAGGCTACTGCTTTCCTATCTCCTATCTGGGATTCATTCCCTTCTACGTTTTTACTCTTTCAACTGTATCACTTATTGGCAAAGGTTAGGATCACTTTATGCCAGAGCATTGAAACTTTCTACTCCAAAGATCATCACAGTATTTTTCTTTAACGTACGCTTTCTCTCTTAATGTACTTACGAGTTTTTGCTGTACTGCTGATAGTTATAGAACTGTAACTCTACTCTTCCTTAATTTCTAGCATTTTAGTATGTTTAACCATGTCAGGGGTACTTATAAGGAGGATAAAGTATATTTAAGAGATTGTAACCAATATCAGTGAGTGCGCAAGTCACTCTCTGGAAAGTACAAAAAGGGATGGGGCAATAATCCGGTGATAGCCGAAGGTATTGGATGTCGATTTCGAATGAGTTAATCGGTGGAAAATCTACTTTGGCGAAGTAGGAGGAGGAGGAGGAGGAGGAAGAGGAGACCGGAGTGGTGCGCGTGCCGTGTTCGGCGCGCCGCTGTCTAATAAGTCTTCATAGAATCGATCGCGAAAGTTGGCTGGAGTCGTGGCTCGGCTCTTTGTCCGTGCAAGAAGGATAGGCCTAAATCACTTATCCCACCCGAGACTCTGAGCTCTCTCACACCTGTTGAATACCGAGGGAAATTTTAACCTTCTTCCTCTTGCTCCTTTTTCTTCAGGGAAATCCTCGCAAAGAAAGATGTGGTCTGTCGGCAGTGCCACCTTGAATAATAACAGGGGAATTTAACGTAGTCTTTCTACCTCAGTTAGAACATCTCCGCGTTTGAATTGAGGGTCTCCAAACAACTGCAGCTCATACAATCAACCTTTCATAATTAATGCTTTCAAAGTCAACATTGCTTTCTACAAGATTGGCCCGGCAGAGAAGTCTCTTAGAATTTCAAGAAGACTAAATAAAGAGAGTAAAAATTTGTCAGGTGCCACGAGGACATAAGAGAATAGGAAAATGTAGGAGAGAAGATTCTTTTAATATCGTGGACTATTCACTATTCGGGGAATTGAGTTTGTGTGAGGAGCAAGTCTCTAAAACCCTATCTAGTCACGTATTTGGGAGTACAACGAGTTGTCATGGGTGGTATGTGTCTGCTCTCGCGAGAGGATCCAATTTATGTGCTATCCCGAGGACGTGCGGAGATAGGGGGCTTAACAACGGTCAAATGTTGAATTAAAGGAGTTCAGTGCTCCGGGTAAAAGCAGAAACCGATAAAGGCCGGGAGGAGGCGAGAGGGTGGCTGCCAGAGAAGATGGGAGAGAGGAGGGAATGAGTGGAACGGCGAGCTGGAAGATCTCGTTAAAGTGGTTGAAGTGGTACTCCGTTCTGCTCTCGAATCGTGTCGCCCGTCGCGCGATATACGAGCCGGTGCGCTCTGCTGCTGGCTAAATTGGATAGTGCCAACAAAAAATCGTATCTACGGCTTCGACGGTGCTCGCAGAATCCCAGCGAACAGCAGCCACTGCGAGAAAGGAACCAAGGGAGCATGGGAGATCACCTATCCCCTGGATTCGACACTGGAAGCGACTCTGGCGAAAAATACTTTAACAAGATACTCAAATTTTGGGATATATTTGAACCGGTTGTTCGCGTTATGCCAACGATATGACAAATAAACAGATACACTAACACTTATTCAGGATTGTCAATTCAATTTCAATAGTATTTCAGTTAAATTTGGATCAAGTTAGAATTATATCGGAGTTAAATCTAATTTATTCTATATAATACATTACAAACATGTATGTCATTATCACTGGTTGTTCCGATATTGTACATGACAAGAATTTAAAGTGAATTTAACTGTAATCAAAAGTCCAAAGAGATTATCAGTGGTTGTGAGTGTATTGGTTCGGTAAACCACGAGGGTTGGAGGGACCGAATGATAAATGGATCGGAAGGGGTAACGAGTAGAAATGTGGCCCATGCAGGACGGATACTGCTCAAGAAACAGCACAGAAGGATTGTCATTTATTCTCATAAGACGAGGCAACATAAAACAGGAATCCTGGGCGCTGGAAGAGCTTCCAAGAAGGCTCGTGGCCTGCGCGGTAAAGAAGAGAAATAAGGTTCGTCCCTGGTAAACTATTACTTTAGTACGTGACTCCACTTATTGCGCGAATGATGAAAAATCACCGAATACCGGGGAGGGCCATCCAACAACTTCCACCGAGAAACAACAGTGTAATCTGATGGGAACAATCCTTTAAGCCATTTCGACTAACGCGGATAAAGATACTGGCAGACTTGTACCCATAAACTGTTCCTTTGAGGCCAATTTCTCCCGTAAATTCACCTGTCTCTCTTTCTCTTGCCCTTTTAACTTCACTAGATTTCAAGGATCTCTATCAAAATTTAAAGTTTACAACTCGGTCACTTCTAAACTCACAACTTCTGTCCATCCCTTTTGAAATTCTAATAAGTTGACGCTCAATTAGTATTCATCTTCATTTCTATGTACATGAGTAAGCCGTAAGTACCACATCAAGGGGAATGAGTGTAAAGAGTCGGATCTTCAATGGATTTTCTTGCAAAATGAGATATTAATAAACACTAAAATTATCGGCTATCATCTCAGGATTATCAACAAGTTGCAATGGGAAATTCGGATCTTGACAAAGTGACAGTTGGAGCTCGTGTAATCTACCTGGTCTTCTTGAAGGACTCTAGCTGACTTGACATTAGCCTAAGACATTGAATTCCTCGCGTTTGTAAGGGAGAGACAGAGGGTTGAGGGGGAGGATGGGGGGTTGGGGGGTTGGGGGGGTGAGAGAAAGAGATTATGAAGGGGGTAGCTAAGGGAGAAGGTGGAAGAGAAAGCGAGAGAGTTCTTGGGGAAGTACTCCAAGTACTCGGTGGAGAAGTGGCTGCTGGAAGACGCAGACATAGGGGCTTTATTATGCGAGAAGAGCAGCTGGAAATTGAGAAGGAGTGAGGAGGTGGAGGAAAGCGGAGATTGGCGGCGATGCCAGGTGTTTCTGCGAGCTTATATCCATAGAGCACAGTTTATTACGGCTTACGAGGCTTCTTTTACCTTCACGCCATTTCGCGGCAAACCCTCGCCATTTCCTTCGACGCTTCCCATTGATATTCTTCCCGTTTCCCAGACTTTTCCTTCACCATTGCCTAGTATCTCTTTCCCCACTAGCTTCAGTCCTCCAATTCTTCTCCCCCTTAACCCTTACAAATGACACTTTCCAGTTAAACCTCCGTACCAACTAAATCGGTCCTCAGGGTCCAAAGAAATAATTGTTTCTGCATTTCTGCAGTATATGCACGATCTAGACTATTAATGTGGGAAAGACGACTCGCCCCGCGAAAGCTGTGATCCGCGACCGTAACTTAAGATCCTTTTGAATTTTAGAGTGCATATTTTTAAATAGCTCCAGTTTCGGTGGATGCAGGTCGCTAAGGTTAAAAGGTGAAGCTATTGTAAGGAAATTGAGGCCCCGGCGAATTTTAGAACCGCCAGCGTCATCCCAGGAATTAGGTTAGGAATGGCAGATGCAAGCTCGCAGGTCAGTTTTTGCTGGTCTTGCATGTTACGAAAAACTTTCCCCCGAAAAAGGAGGAGAGAGCACAACAAAACAAAGTATTAATGAAAGTTTCTTCCTTTCCTGGCAAATTAATAGACTTGTTGGCGGCTCGGTCTCTGCACTAGCAAGAATGTGATTAGATATTAATAGTGATATATAGCATGGCTGGAGCGCGCAAGCGAATTCTTGGCCTGTGCGGCGCGGCGGTCTATGTATACATAAGGGGAAACAAATTAAGCAAACACTGGTTTCCCGTTTCCGGGCGAATTCTGACCGCACCTTGTGCATGTGCAACACACACCGGACCTCTCTCTTTCAACCCGGCTTTCCCCGCAACTTGAATGCTCCAGCCGGAGCGCTTCGCCTCCGAGAACGAGCTAGAGTTATGCATTATTGGTGGCAATTTCCCGCTTCCTTGTTTACCCCATTTATCGGTAATTAAGCGTGTTCAGAACGTAAGCGTAACACCGCTATTGCTTGAATGCTCATGCTACCTTTCAAAAATTTAGTTTCACACCGTTCCCCTTTATTCTATCCGAGAGCAGCTGATAAGTTAACCAATTCTAATAATACAGCAGTATTATTAGTAAAATATTTGTTATCCGTAATTATATTTCGAAGCCGTTGAGTGATCGAAAGTGAAATAAATGAGAAATTTCAATTTACAAGAAATACATGTACATATACCAAATCAGTCACTTTAATCTCTTGCCTTCCACAATTTTTCTAAAGGCAGCACCTTTCAATCGTACAAACAATCAATTAACCTTTCGAAGCAATTGAAGTAGTATATTATACTGGAAGTTCTTGTCGAAGGATTCGAGTCGGTTGGAAACGCACCAGTGAATTCATCGGAGTGGACTGTGTATTCTATGTCTAGATAGTATCTATAGACTCGTAAGCGGATGCTTGCAAGAACTGAAGAGAGTTCTCCTCTCATTTGGCAAAGTATAAGCGAGGCAGAGGTAGAAGCGAAGGTGGAGGAGCTGTTGAAGAGAGCGAGAGAGAGTTATGCATTATGATTCGCCATTCGCCGCTCGGCGCACTCGCTCTCCAACCTAATAATGTCACTTGTTGCTCGCTCCTGACCCCCTTTGACCCACGGTGCAGCTTCTCGAACAAAACTACTGCTCCTAGACTACTTGGAAGCCGGCGCGGCGGGACGGCAGAGAGACGGAGACCGAGGGAGTTCCAGGCCCGAGTCCCCAGTCCCGACTCCACAATTCCTCCCTCCAACCTATGAATTTCATTTGTCTAGCCCACCAACGGATCGACTTCCGAGTACATTCCGCACCGCCAGAGATAAGATAAATCCCCTTATTCTCCAACATCGAGGATTATGAATCTTTAATAGCAAACAGCTGTTAACTGGGACCGAGAGACATTCCTTTCGGTGCTTCTCCTTTGGGAAATATCTTTTCTATTCCAAGAATACAGAATGATACAATAGTAATATGCTACTTAGAGAGCAATGACAAACATAGAATAAAGCTTGAAATATAAATTGATCATAAATAGATAGATACGTGAGTTTGAAGTTAAACCGCGTTATGGGGGATCAATGTTCCCAAGTGGAAAGATCTGTTATAGTTTGTTTCTTGGTAAATAGAGAGAGAAATCACCTGAGAATGTAGAGGCAGGCTGGGATGCTGGGTGGCTGGGTGGCTGGGAGGTTGGGAGGTTGGGAGGTTGGGAAGCTCGGTGCTCAGGGCAGCTAGGAGGTGAGACAGAGAGTGGAAAGCAGGGTAAGTAACAAAGGGAACAAGCGTATAAAAATATTTATTACGAGAGGGTGAGAGGCGAGAGGCGAGAGCAGGTCTGGAGGAAACATCAATAGATCAAAGAGGTCCTTGAGCCCTCTTTGTCTGCGGCGCGTCCCCTTTGCACTCGCGTTCGTTATTGATGCGAACACATAAACAACAACCATGCACCGCACCGACCGGCAAGAATGAGAAAGCGGAAAGCGGCAACAACAGTCGCATAAACAGGACGGGCATCAGCAAGAGACAAGTCCCCGGCATAATACATCCCGTTTCGTGCTAAAAACACCCGCCGGATCGTTAATCTTCATATCTCTAAGAGACCCCTTCCAACCACCCTTTTCTCCACCTCCTCCTCACCGAGGAACCCCGCTTTTTCATATTATTACACTCTCTGTTAGTTGATAGATAAAAAAACCCAGCTTTCAGAGCAATTGCTACGCGATTAAACATTGGATACTCACTTCATCGTTCCCTCTATTAAATTCCTTGTTTCAATATTATCTGCAGTAGCCCACTCCATACTCGATGCATGATGTTTGATTTTCCGAGGTTCGGAAACGCATTATTCGATGCGATTAACCATTTCATATCAGTCCGTCTGCCGGCTACGCCCTGATTAAATATGCTACACTCGAACCGCATTTCTTTTTAATGCAGTAATCTCGATGGGGGGTGGGGGGGGGGCTGGGGGGTGGTAAATTTGCCGGCCAGGACTAATTAATTCCATTCGTGAAATTATCTCTCTATTTATATTCAGAAGGGATTTTTCATTGAGATTCCCCTACTCTGGCAATTTACTTTGCAAAATGTGCGGATCCTGTGGATACGTGCTATAGAACATGTTAACTGGTTAAAGCTCTGAGTGTAATCCTCCCTTTTCATCCTGGCTATTAGCAGACTTAATGCAGTTTATGTGGTGTAATTACACTGATTCCTTAACTTGGCGTTAAGTTATTATTACTCCCCACCTAAGCCTCAATGTTTAGTGTGAAAAAAGAAAATAAATGTCATTCTTATTGTTCATTAGAAATAGGAATATAAAGTTTTCGTCGACGCCACAAGAAAATGTTATCAGCCTGAACCTAAGTGAAACACTGTAACCATTCTATGCTTTCTCAGAATAGCATTTCTGTGTGGAATAGAGAAAAAGAAGAAGATTCCTAGGCGACTGGTATCCCCGTCGAAAAGACGATTTTCGTCCTCCGATTGCCTCATTTCCACAGAGAGGAAAGATTGTTCCCTTGGCATTATCGAGGATCTCTCGCGCCCCATCTTCATTTCACGAACATTTAACTCTTCGCTAGCATGTCGAGTGAAGAGGAAAGTGAATGCCTCGGGAAAAGGTACTGGTGGAGAAAGAGCGAGGATACGTTGCATGCAAGAGAGTTTCCTCGGTTTCTCAAACTTTGTTCGACTCTTGGCAGACCGCTGCTCCATCGTGTCACGATAGATTAAATGTCGCGTGAGATGATTAGAGGCTTGTATGGAGGTCTTCGATGTGACGGATGGATGCAACTGACAATCAGTGAAAGGAAGCCTGATCCGCGCGATGCTTCAATGCCAGGAGTGAGCGCGGAGCGAGAAAGCAGCGGAAAGAGGAGAATGAGACAAGGAGAAGTGGGATCTTGAGTTAAGTATAAGAACAAGGATGACGAGAAGAAGGCTGAAGTAAGGGTTCCGAAGGATTGTCGAAGGAGGGTTCTGTGGGTGGAATTGGAAGGGTCCGACGGGGGGGTGACTGTATGCGCTGTCGTTCTCTGAAAGGATAGATTGTTAAGCCATGGCTGAATGGGGGCCTCTTCCTTTTTAGCTCTCCCGTTCGGCCTTTTCTTTCCCTCGTCTCGGCGCGCGCCGACTTTTCGATTTTCCACGTCCTTTTCCCGAAGAAGAAAAGATATTGTTCACCGAGATAGCGAGAAGACTCCTTCCTCCCTTCGTCTCACACAGCGGCTATGAGAATTTTTCATCAGCGTTTGCTCGTCCAAAGTGCTGATTAGCTGAAGCTCAAGATCGAGATATTTCTGCGTCTCTCATTCGGTGTCTCTGGATGAAGACATTCGGATTCGGAGGATGCGGAGCCCAAAGTCTTCCGTCCCAGACATCATCGACGAGTTCCTCACCCTATCCCAAGAAACTCTAACCCTTTCCTCTCGGAGTATATATCCGCGGCCGAATGGCAACTACATTTTCACCAAGTTTAATTAGTCTAGCATACGTCTATACTTACATGGTCAGCCGATCGACAAGCAACTTGCCACTTTTGGCAAGCGCAAAGATTTAATCTAATACTTTGGATATTAACATAGAAGAGATAGAGTATCTCGGTTCCAAATTCGCAACACAAACGTTCTATTTAATCTTGCACTTCTCGACCCAATGCATCACGAAAGAAGTTGGAATTTCCTGGTGTTATCCTTGCTGGAAAGGACTAGGAAGAGGGAGGGAAAGAGGAACGGTAAAATCCGAAATAGGAAGAGCGAAGGGAAAACGTACGCATTGGCTAGACGATCGAGTTTAATTTCCGGCGAAATAAATTTTGGAGTCTAGAAGGAAGGCTAGGCGCACTCGCGAAGGGAGAAAAGTAAATAGCCAACTTCTTCTCGCGGATAATGAAATCTTTTATGTACTTCGAGAGGCAATCAATTTCTACGATGCATGTATATACACTTGAATATACACGAACACGGCAAATCAATCTGCCAAGATTTCTAAGCCATGCCATTTTCTTTTCACCAGAGCGGAAACCACTGTTTCATTGCTACTGCGGAAATTCGAGAATTTTGTACAATGCCGCGTTTAGCATAACGCGCTTCCACAATTGCGAAAACCAACAAAACGTTGCAAGTCTATGTTCTGGAAACACTTACTTTGGAATTCTCCGCTATAATTAGTAACAAAAAGTAATTACTTTGTCTATGGAATTCCTAGCAAAAGCCTGCGCCGTGTGATGCTTCGATCGTCGACTACTAAAGTTTCAAAGTCCCGGCAATCTCTCCAAGTTCCTCGAACAAAAGCAATTACCCATCAATTTTCTAATAATCAGCCGATAAATCAGCTTGGCTGTCTGCGATCGTACGCGTTGAGCAATGTCATCGACGCACAGGATGATCGGAAGTAACAATAAATTTTGCGGAAAAGCTAGTGCTAACGGCTACAACTCTCGATCAAAGTTCTAGGAGGAGGAGCAGTAATGTGCGTGCACCCAGGACGAAAAGAATGAGGAGAAAAAGGTGGGAAAAAGTAGAAGGTGGTGTTCGCGCGTCGGGCAAAATAAATCCGCGCGCAGGAAGTGTGGAAATTTATAGGGATGAGCGGTAGAGAGAGAGGGGCCGAAAAAAGAATTAATCGCCACGCGAGGACGCGCTACAAAGCGATAAACAATGTCACCCGGCCAGACAGGGTGATGGAGAGGGAAAGGGAGAGGAAAAGGGAGAGGGATGAGGGAGCGCGAGATTGTATAAAGGTATGCCTGCGGCCAGATTTTTCAAGGCTGAAGTGCGAGAACTCGAAATAACCGGGTGGAAGCGCAACTGGAAGGATGGAAGGCGAGAGCCAAAGCGCAATCTTCCCCTTCCGAACACAATGAAGAGGAAGAAGAAGTAGAAGAAGAAGTGGAAAAAGAAAGATCGGCTGAATACTCGCGGCGAATTTTGCATGCCCTTCCACTGCTGCCTCAACTTTCACGTGAAGTTAGAACCGGCGATTTCCCCCTGCGTACCATTCCTTGCCATTCCTCACCATCCTCACCCATCCTCACGATCCACGCCACTTTTTCCGCCGACATCGCCAATAAAAACTGTTTCGCCGAGAGCTGACGTCCTCTCCCCCCTCTCTCTCTTCTCTCTTATTCCACTTGAATTTCATATTTCACGGAGAACTTCCCTTCGACCGAAGAGAACTGGAGGGTTCAGTTCAGACGATTCGAGCGGACTGAGGGTTGGTTGTCGTATTGGCTTACTTCGACTGCACCTCAATTACCAGTTACGACCCACGACACAACTTTATTCCAACATATTTCATGCGTATAAATACGAATACGTACGTCAAAACTTGACGACGCCGACGTTTCGAAATACATTATTAATCCAATAAAAACTATTCCCTATCTGAATAAGTCCTTTGCAATAATTTGATTAATATACAAATATATATATAATTCTTAATAAATAACTGGCACATGTGTACGGGATACTTGTTCATTCCAGAACATGACGAATGACCCTGAAGACTAACTGATCGGCATTATGTCGTATTACTAGTAGATCACCCATACGTGTCAGTGTTAGAAGAATTCTAATCTAGTTTTGCAATTAATTTCGCTACACCCGGCCTTTTCTACCCTCATCTCGTCGAAACTATCGGTTACTATTCGTCGAGAGTATTCCTCCGTGGCGAGTAATAACTGGGGGGAACTGCTTGAAATTGCATAACCACGCTTGCCACGTGCAAAGTAGAACAAAAGGCACGGGGCATAGAGACATAGAGGTGGAGAGAGAGGAAAAGAGAGTGTGCTACTCAGACACCAATCATGCATAGGCACAAGTTCTCGTGTAGCAGAAAATCGTTTGCGGCGAATCACATGTAAACAGGAGAAACAATAGGCATGCGATATCGACAATACCGATATCGTCAGGCATTGTTCCTCCGGTCATCATCCATTCCTCTATGTGGGTGTGTGGACCTATATGTATATATTCACTCGCGATTGCATCATCGGGACTACGGTAACTAAAATACAAGGGGCGCATTGCCAATCGCCGATATTCCAGTACTATATCCGTTTCTCCCTATTCTCAGCTTATAATACCAACATGCACGCCTCCTTCCCTTGCATAAACTTGTAATCTCCCCTTTCGCTTGTCCATCTCCCCAACCCTTGACTCAAGCTTCATTCGAAAATATCAGGCTTTGAATATTCACAACTTATAGCTGTTATCAAATCAACTTTACTTTTGACAGAAAATAAATATTTGAAAACCTTTAGTAGTCATTAGTTATAAATACATATAACATTTGCTACCAGCCTATAGATTTTATAATCCTCAATAGACATTTTTCTCTTCGGAGATTGGAAACTATTTTTGCTGCTACGTCGACGGCTGCGACGTTGAAAAGGCCCCGTAAAGAAGCGAATGCCAAAACTTAAGCTCCGTCAGAGTCTAAGAAAATTTGGCTCATATTGTTAGGATGGGAAAGGAGTCGATATCCCGGCGTATCAGGAATCGAGAAAGGAAGGAAGGAAGGAAGGAAGGAAGGAAGGAAGGAAGGAAGGGAGTGCCGGTGTCGCTTGGGAGTTCACAAAGGGTGGCATCCGCACAAAGGGTGCAATAATTTCAGAGGACGCTCACGAGAACGAGGAGTATGCGATGGAGGAGGAGTGCGAAGGGAAGAAGGGAGAAGAGAGATTTTGTGGGAAAGAGGGAGATAGAGGCTGCGTAATTAAAATTCAGCAGAGTAACGAAGAGTTCTCGCCAGGCATTGGACAATTATGGGCCGATTCAACACGAGCTAAAAATCATCGCCGCTTTCCGTTACAAGCCCGGAAGCGGAAGGCTGCGAATTTTTACTCGCACTCCCCGCCAGCGAATGCCGCGTAAATTACACGCACGATTCACGCAATCCTCTCTGAAAAGGGGAGAGGAAGTGCAGAGGAGGGCCTCCTCTTCTCTACTGGCGATAGCACGGCACGCTTTTCCGTCCACCGCCCTCGCATTCACATCTCCATAGCACCCCTGCAATCCTGATTTATTAAAGCATTCACTAAAATTTGCGAGCGCGTTATTAATAGTGATCGAGATGACAGCAGAATGATAAGCAAAACAACCTGATACGATTATCCAAACCGAAAATGATAAGCCGAATTTCATGAATACAAATCCCACTGAAAAGAGTGATTTGCCGCTTCTTTCACATAAAACCACTGAAAATAAAATATAAGATAAAAATCGGTTGTCAAAAAACCTGACGAAAAGGACTAAACTATCCTGCAAGTTTGAAGAAAGATTGGTGAACAGAGGGGGGAAGTTAGTCGAACGGCTATGGTACGAAAGTACCGATTTGAAGTGGACCAATTTCTCGGGGCTAGTGATATTCTTTGAAATGCTCGGTGGTTGAAGGTGGGTAGGTTAGGCTCCGAAAGAACGGAGATAAACAAGTCTCTGGTGGAGTAAAAAAACAGTCTTCCGGATTACGGAGAGACGCAAGAAGCTGCGGAGCCTTACTGGCGACAGGATTACCAAGGATCTGCCGCCGAAGCCATTACTCAATCACAGCCGAGGTGGGCGATAAAAAAAGAAAGGAGAAAGCGGTTGCTGGCTTTTCCAATAACAAACCCTGAGTGACAAGGACGCCCGATAAGAGATCCTGCCGAGCGTTTCATTCAATAAGAGCTAGCCAGGAATGCCAATAAGCCGACAATCTTGCGGCAAACGGCGACACGGGCCGACACGGCGACACGGCGACACAGCCTTATAGAAACTTTCACGTACTTAAACGTTGCCTCGAAGCAAAAAGCAGAGCAGAAAAAGGCGCGTACTTGCTATTTGGCAGCTGTCAGCTAGGGTAAGCATGCTCTCCGGGAACATGCCGTGTGCCTGCCTTTGATCGACGAGCATTAGAAGCTATGTGACACGGCTTTTGATGCCCACTGCGCTATTCCACCGGTCAGAAAGGACGCACTATGAATAATTTACAAAGCGAGGGCTTTTCGGGCAAATATCCGGCAGCCCATCAATTTAAAATTCCGATTGAACCGCTACTACTGGAATGTCGCTCGATTCTCCGATGCCCCCATCTTTCGAAACTCAAAGATTTACCTTCAAATGGTGACACATCGATTATATTATGTTAAATCACTGCATTGGCGATGTTATGATAAGCGCCGCGCATCTTAATAAAACGGAAGGAAATTGAATTCATGATCAAAATTCCTACAGATCGTAGCTGCAATGCCACGTGGATGCGAGACGTAATGTAATACATGGTTTTGCCTTCTGACGTATACAATAGATAAATGTGGAGGCGTACTGGGAATTTTACAAGCATAATTCATACTCTCTTCTAACATTCGCGGTACTCCATTTTGCTTGTAAATTGTGTGTTCTTGTTAAACCAGCAGGCTCATGTGAATGTTTCGCTTCTCGCTCCCCATTCATACGCAGGTATTCACTACATGTGCGTCTCTTTTCACAAGGTATTCAGCTGAAACACCCGCCTCCCATAAAAGCGAATCCACGTGAATATGTCTGTGCCACGGTTAGTGCTGTTTTCAGAGTCCTCTAACACAATCCCACTGTCTACTTACCGCTGATTTACTCCTTTATTACTTGTCAATTCATACTAAATATGTAATAACCTAACCCAGAGCCAACACCGCTATCTTTCCCTACTTTTTCTTTGGTTGGAAGCTTGACTCGTGCTAGTTCATCCCTTAGTTAGATGTTGTAGTACGCCAGGGTAAATTGCCAAGTCTGGAACATCTTGCTCATCAGGTTTACTCTCCATTCGGAAAAGTTATAACAGGCTATAACGAGCACGGCCTGCGCTAAACTGATTTATATTTATGAAGTAGACTTTTGTATTTATGACCGAGACACGCGCTTACGAGAGAATTACATGGACCGCCGACGTATTAAAAGTTCCTGGCAGCCGCCGCGCCACGCGACGCCACGTCGGTGAACCAGGAGAAATCTACTCACTATGCAAATGTGCCGATGGCATTTTTAAATTGTTTGTGCCCGAACTGCGAAATCTTTTGAATGAAAATCGAAGAGCTCCCAAGTTTTCATCCAAATTAGCCGCAAAACACGCAACCCGTGCGCTACAAGGAGCTAACAATAATGCATTGGCCTCTGGTAAGTGTATCTTAGTGGGAAGTGAACTTGTTAATTATTGATCGGGGGCAATCCTGGATGGAAGCGAGCCCGAATTCAGTTGCTTTTTTCACCGCAAAGATTTACGAAAGGCTCGCTCAGCGAGTAGTTAATGCAGTTAATACTGTAAAGAGTGCGAGTCAACTCTCTTAAATAAATGCAAGACTCGCAGCATTTATATCGCCGTAAAATTGCGGTTCCTCGCTCTGGAACTTTTTGAAAGGGACTCGGGCTCGCACGCGCGCCCGCCCTCCTGCCCTTTAGTATTCCTCCTCTCTTTCAGCAGCGAGAGAATCGCGGTTTCATTAAACTCTTTATAACTACGCGAGTCGGCACTTCCGTATCCTCGGTATTTATCAGAAAGGTTTCGCCGTTAAAAGCCTTCCCTCGTTAACTCGACTGTTACTTTTTCTTTCAGCAATTCTTTTCGACCACCCGCCGCTCGCTTATCACACCGTTAACCCTATTTACATGCCAATTTATCTCTATTGACCGATTTCCAACCCTCTACCCTTCCGCCTCACCCTCAATCCCAACCACACCAACTTCCCTCTATTCGAAAGACAAATTTTTCAAATCTATTTGCAATAGGTCTTGGCCGAGTCGAGCATTTCATGCCACTGTTTCTTCAATGTCAACTAACTTCCCGACATAATCTAGATTGAGAGAATTACGGACCGCAACAAATAAAATATACGGCGGAGTTCGATTTACCTCTTCCACTTTCAAAGAACTCGAGACCAATTCTAGGGAGGTCCTCCCTCTCCGCATGGTAACCACTTTCAGAACGATCTTCTCTCTGTTTATATTCGCGCGCGAGCTACTCCATAGTGCCGTCCCTCACTTTAAGCTTTAAGGGAATGGAAATTACTGTCGTCGCTCTTCCCTTTTTGCTAGACGCCACCTACGATTTCCTACTGCCGAAATTGGATGGGTCCTTTCCTCCCAACTGTCAACAAATTAACACTGCCAAATTACTTTACCCACTCCTAAAAACGCATCTTTCATTCCAGACCGTTCCTTTCATTCTACTACATTTTAATTTAGAGAACTGTTAATCCGGATTATACGTTCGCCGATTTAAGCAGATTACTCGTAATTTAATGTAAATAGAGAATCAGTCGGTGCATTAAGAGAAAAATGGGACTAAGCACACTGATAGCTACTTTTAATCTGATTGAAACCTTTTTTCTATCTCTTTCGTCCACCCTTTTCATTTAAGCTACTTTAATTTTCGGTTATTCTACCGGGGCACGATTAGGTACACACTGGCCGTAAAGTCTGCGCAAGGCATGAATTGTTAATGTCACGGCAGATTTACATCTAGCACTGCTGGAAATTGTAACGCGAGCTGCTGCTGCTGCTGCTGCTGCTGCTGCTGCTGCTGCTGCTGCTGCTGCTGCTACTACTGCTACTTCGAGCATCGTGCATATGACGCTTCCCACGACATGTTCACCACCTAAATATCTCTCTATTGTGATTCCTCGACGTGTAGCATGCTGAATTACCGTTGCCGGATTCATGCCGTGTTATTAAATAACTTCATCATTATAAGTATCGTGCGATGTACTATGGGAAAATCTCAAAGCTTCGCACGAAAAACATGCTGTGTTCACAAGAGAAATTAACCCCAAGGAAAACAGATTAAAGTCACAAACATACGAAAATAATTTCAGCTTTACAACTCGATTAGGAAGTTTCGCGCAACTCTATTTAAAGAAGATCATATTGCAGCATGAAAATTGATTGCATACGTTTTCAATTGTTTCTATAAGCTACGGAAATTATTGAGCCACATGAAATTACTGTACACAAGGGTGACATGCTGACACACCACCGGCCTAGCATCAAAGTATTTGCCACATTTGTTAGGGGAGGGCCAGCCGGACTCGCAACAATTATCAGCATCAATTGCGACCCCCTGAAATGCCTTGGACACACCCCTCTCTCTAACCATTTAAACGGGAATCAGGGCTACGACCCTCGTCTCGCTCGCTTTCACCCTCCTAATCGGCGATCCTATAAATAGGTGGCTTTATACCCGTGCACCACTACGCTCGAATATCCCCCGAGGCCAATCATAAGGTGTTTATATTGCGATTACATTACACAATGCAACCACCGAGCTAATCGTCACTGTTCCCACCGTGGAGGATTCGGCTGAGAGGCCGAGGCAAATCACGCACGAGCATCTCCACTATTTAGATCCATATCTACCATCTTCCTCATCCCAAAATACCTATTTATGCCTGCCTCGATGCATCCTAAATGGATTAACCACTGATGCGTATGCACAGCACACTAGTTCAATGCCTGCGAGACTCCATATTCCTGATCTTGTTCTGGTAATACATTGGTGTCCCTCTGCCAGTATATTCCTGCTTGCTCGTTATATATCCATTAACTTATGTAATTACCCATATGTCCAAGTGTAATCTAAATAAATCATGGACGGATATAGTTACTCAAATTTATTTGACTTTGGAGAACTTTTTATTGAATTACGGAAGTAGCCACTGACTATGTTAATTTTGCATAAAATAGCTATGTTGTGTGCTTTGAACGTCCATTAGAACAAGTCTTGTTGAACAAGATTACCTAGTCCACGTCTTTTGAGCCGTCAAATGAAAGCCAACTGCGACTAACTGCTTCTGCTGGAAAACAGCAACTAATTTCAGCTGAAATTGCGATTCCTTCCATGTTCTCGTGCAATTGCTAAGTTCCGATAAAGTACGATATGAAACTCTAGCCAGATAAAGTCTTACTAGTGCGTTAAGCATGTTCATCGACATCCCATCGACAACCTGTGAGGCCAGGAGTAGAGGAGTCATTAATCGTTGCAACTTGCAACAGAGGAAATCAATGAAAGCAAGCGAATGGATTTAGCTAATAATTCGCGAACAGCAACCCTCATCCGCACAACCTAGATTCTGGCAAAAGCGTATGCGTGACGTGCGCTCAGCCGTCTGTTCTTACCCCTTTCTTCCAAAGTGTGTCACATTATTTCGCGCTGTTAAACCAATTTAATTGCCGCGTGGTAGACGCCATTCAGCCCTGCTGAACATCTAGCTACTGTCACCAGTGCAGTAACTTTCAATTGCAAGGAAATCTGGTAATCGGCGAATGTAGGCTAGAGAAGGCAACGAGCCGAGGAGAAAACAATATAATCATCACCGATCTTTGTCAACGTTGCTGATTCATTTAAAAGAGTCTCGAAACCAATGAAATTCGACGCACGGAAGTTCAAAGGTTAACAAAATATAACGTCCATGCTTCAGGCTTGATACAAAAAGAATGAAGATCTTTCACCTTTTCCAAGTAGTGCCAAATTAAATATAGTTATACCGTAGTACACTTGGAAACACCTTAAAGATTCGATTAGAAGCTCCAAGTAATTGTATCGGGTCCGTTGTATGTACGTTGTAAGTAGGGAGAGTCTGAGAGAGCGTCTAAAATTGTCGTCAGGAGTGACTGGAGAAGGATGGCAAGTCCGTGATCAGTGTGGTTCTATTTGAGAAGAGGGAAGCGGGAGGATGTGGGTGAAGGAGAGAGTGTCTAGTTCTAGTGACTTGTCAACAGGAGAACGGTTCTCCCCTCTCTGGTATAGAAGGAGATAGAAGGAGAAAAGAGGGCGTGGGGAGAAGCGCGGTGCATAGTACAAACGGGACTTTCGCTGCGGAAAAGCCTTTTCAGGGCCAGACAAAAGATAGTGGTGGTGCAGGATCGATCGATCGTCGAAGCAGCAGCGAAGCTTCGATGAAGGGACAGCGGTGCGGAAATCGAGGCTGATATTCGAGAATCTCCGGTGTTGCAGGACGGGAATGCGGATGTATGTATGCCGTATGCATATGCGAGAGCAGCAAACTGCCAAGAGTTAGTCAGGCTGGTGCAAAAATGGGAGAGCGCTGGAGGATAGACTATCCGGAAAGGACTAGCGACTGGAGTGTCAGGAGTCGGGAGTCGGGAGTCGAGAGTCGAGAGTCGAGAATCGGGAGTCGGGAAGAGAAAGGATTCAGTGTGCGATCGCGCCTTTTACATACCGGTATATCACGGAATTCTTCGATTCCGCTCGCGCATTTCAACGCTCTTTTCTCTTTTCTGCCACTCGATCAGCGAGGCTGCATTCCAGTATTACGCACTCGCGCCCACCGTTCCACATCGTCGGAGTCTATCCTCTCCTGCATCCCATTCTCGCAACGCCCAACTCGACAAATCATTTCTCGAGCAAGCCATCTCTCACGTAGCATTACACCCACCGAACAACAGAATGAATTCTCAGCGCATCCTTTTATAGATTCTGATTGACCAACAGCTAGCCTCCATTTTCTCCGCAATTCACACTTGGTCAGATTTCCTATCGGTATTATCTAATAAATCCTCTAATACCACTCTTTTTAAACCCATTTCAATCTTTTTACATTGATAGCTTCCATTGATTCATTGATATTAAAGTATCAATCACAATCCATCCAAAGCTAATGAAATTGCCTAATCTTATAAAGTCCACATCGCTCCAAAGAGTTATTTCATTGACATTATTTGAAATTTTTATCTTTTGCGCGTACCTCCTTGACGCTGTCATGAAAATGTGTATTTGAACAAGTTCCTCGGGGGTTCTTGACTGTGATTCGGATAAGCGAGAGGCAAGCGAGCGCTTGTCGTGGAAGTAACAGGCAGGATGGGTGAAATTGAAAGAAAATATCGTCGCAAAAATCAACGAGGCAGACCATCATGAACAGCAAGGCATACACACATCAGCATATTTTAAAAGCTTCGGAAACAAGCCCTGAAAAGAATGAGTAAAGCGTGTATGTTTCCTGCAAACATAACTAGGACAAATGAAAGGCCCTTCCAAGAGATGATTATACACTGCCTGATTAACAAACTGTATGCTTTCTACCGACTACACTAAGCTATACATGATGATAGTTGGAAAGGGAGATAGAACAAATTAGAATGAAGCAAATAAACGCGATTAAGGATTAACTCACGCAAGATCCGCAGTCAAAGCAATTCAATTTGTGCCACTACTTCCTCGGTTGAATTTATCTCTGTGAAACACTTGTCAAACGTTTTAGCATTGAATGCTAGAGGGCGGGATTGCGGAAATTGAAATTGATACCCAGTGGGAAAATAAAACTTCGATAACTGTACTCGCGAGCTATTTTCTGCTTCGAGCACACGAGAAGAGCCACTGGCGATTCCGCAGGGGCTCCGCCACGCTCTCTTGACTTTCAGAAAAGCGTAAAACGCGATTTCCGAAGAATTACCAAGAGAGAAGAGCTTTCATTGCCCAGCGAATTTTTTTCACCATGTTCAGCTTGTTTCGCAGCTTTCAGTTAACGCGTCTGTTTGAAAGATTATGACAATAATGACTGTTGATAACGGTGAATGCACAAAAATTGGGAAGTTAATTGAAAGGTGAAATAAATGAGAATGAATCCGACCTGTTAAGAAAAGTATTGGTCTATTCGAGCGAGGAAGCAGGCGGGCCTTATGGTTCGTTTGGCATATCTATGATTTGTCGTAGAGGGCAGAGAGAGGCACGTTCCGTAGTATAGAGAGGGTGATCCCAGGGCTATTTGTAGTGAACATTATGCTGGTTTAGGGCATAGATTAGGGAACGGGTTGGATGCGCGGTTAGGGTTACACCGGAGTAGCGGGTCACCGATTATCAAACCGCAGAGTTGCGGACGCCCAAGCGGCCCGTTCTTCCTCCCTTCTCCCTCTTGCGCTCTGCTCTACTCTGCTCTGCTCTGCTCTGCTCTGCTCTGCTCTGCTCTGTTCTGCTCTGTTCTGCTCTACTCCGCTTTCCTCCTCTCCGCTTCTGGGACGTCAAACCCCCTCGCGTTAGCTCTCGTTTTTCTGCTCACCCTGTCCGGCACAATGTGCGCGCCATCGAATTAATGACAATGACGATTCCGTTAGCATTGCAATGTGCATGGCAATTAGTTGACACGGCGTAAATATCGGCCAATTTCACTGGCTCGCGTCTCCGAACCTATCGCTCCACATTCCCCATACTCCCCATATTCCCCACAGTTAATATGTATCCTGGCATTCATACGCAAAAACAAGCTACCGCTGCGCCGCACCGGCCAGAGCTCGCTATTCAACTTTTTTAATATCTCATTCGGGATTTTGCTCACTCTATCTTATAATGTTGAACACGGTACACATCGCTTGTTAAAAAACAAGACCGAACCAGCCTCAATTAAAATGGAAATTAAAATGGAACTTGTTCGATCCTAAGTCATAAGAAATGAAGTAAACACCTCGATGATTGTTGTTTCATTGGCCATTGCAAGCACCCTTTCTCCTCTGGAACTAATCAAGTACCGAAGCTGCTTTGCCTAACCCAACACCTGCACGACAGAAATACGCCCTCGAAAGGATGCAAATGAAGCACGCCCATGCACATACATGCAGGCTGCTGCTGGTTTCACGATTAGAGATGATGAGGACAGTGCAAGTGACTTTAGCAGTGATCTGTGGGAGAGGGTGAGTGAGGTATAGGTTGGTAGCCAGATAGGAATAGCATTCACATGTGCAGGAGTGATGATGTGAAAGGAGCACCTGTATCGAAGCACTGTCCAATCGACAAATACATGCTCTATCAGAGCTAGCCGTAGCGACATCCTGTGCGAAGACATCAAGGGCTGGCAGTGTCATTACCTTGTGCATGACGTCCACGTAATTATCGAAGGGCTTCCCTTGCGCGCCGGTGATCGATTGCCATCCGACCCTACCTCAACAGAAACCTTTTTTGCGATAATCAAAACAGCCTCAACCCCGCCCCAACTCCGCCCCAACCCCACTCAGAGCCCATCCTATCCCTCATTAATGAGATAGCTCGCTCACCACGGCTATTCACTATATCCTCAATATGTCATATGTTACTCCTAATAATCATCGACGCTACCACTCCCTGCCCAATCATCTATTTCAACATTCCCCCAAGTTCTGGCCCTGAAAATCTTTAACCCCTCTAATTCCTTGTCTAGGCAAAATACAGGAAAATCAACGAAAGATCCGAGCTACCATACATTAATTTGATCTTGCTTCTGAAAACTTAGACAGTACTTTTAACATTTGCAAGGTAACAGTGTGTCATGGCGGACACCCGAAAGAATCGATATCTACGCTCTACATTGTCCAATCCATGAAAATAATGAGATTGGAATCCAGGGTAGAAAATAACATTCTGGTTATTCAACGTTCAGCAACCTTTTCATCATTTACGGTAATTCCGATTGAGTTTCCTACTGCATAGCGCGATCGTATTATCGCTTTGGTTATAAATTAGAAGGGGGTGGGGGCAGAGCAAGCGATGGCAAACGCGAAATCACTAATGCAATTACGAGTCATTTGCAAATTGTATTTAAACGAATTATCTTCGCCAGTAGCTTTACTTCCGCCGTAATTTACCTTATGCCCTCAACACGATCCGGATAAATTCACGAGCCTCCCCTCCACCAAACACAAAAATATTCCATTGAAATTTAAACGATCTGTTTGTTAAATTCACCTTCCTCGCACGAAATTAAGCTTATTTAGCCAAGCTAACTTACTAATAATTCCTCATGCACTTGTAACCCTTTACACTCCAGAGACATACATACACAAAGGGTGAGGGTTTATTTTATAGTATCGGTAACATAGTAAAGGAGTAAATAAAAGTTGTTGAATTCCAAATGAATTGAAAACAGGCCGGTGCTCAAGTCGAGGGTTGGAAGGCGTCGAAAGGGCTTCGGAACGAGATTCTTGAAACTCAATGTCGAAACATAATTTCATATCGACATGAATGTCGCGAGCGAAGCTCAGGATGCTTCCGAGCGGACCAATTTACGAGGCGCATCGATTTCATCGAGTTTGCATAACAACGTATGCATGAAAATTTGTGAATCAGAACTGTATCGACATCCACCGAGCCTCGCACACCTGCACCCACCTATCCAACCCGGGTGGATGCTTGCTTGCTTGCCCGCTCCATCGTCCGCGTCCCCTGTTCACGAGCTGTAGCTCGATCATTTGAATTTTAAATTACGCTCATTGTTATCGTTAAGCAAAATACGGGGATGCCGTAACTCACGCTAATGTCAGCTTGTACTATTAACCCTGCTAGTACGCCCAGGTTCATTGTATACTCAAGACATCCCTGTTAAAAGTTAAATAGTATTCGCGAACATACTAATGACCCTCTTCATCTTCTAATTACCTCCATTGAAGAAAACAACGGTAAATTATACAATTACCGAAATCCATTTGTAGAATTTTCATGCTCGCATATTCTGGCACTAATTGCACGCGTCTATATAAGTAACTTGAAAGGATTGCAAATGTTCCAAATTACGAATATTCAGTTTGCACGTGTATCGCACTAAACATATTTAGGTAATAAAAGTCTATCCTTGTTAAAAGATTGTTTAATATAAAGTGTTAACATCCTGTACCAGAGAGGTGAAAGGGTTACTAGGAGATCGATTTAGTAAATCATCGGTGAAACTGTTGGAATGTTAGGCGAGCCCCATTTCTTCTGATGAAGTAGTAAGTTAATGCTCTTATGTCCTAGTGTCTTGGCGTGCATAATAATCCCTCCGGTTTGCTGCCAGTAATAAAAATTCTCAGCAGCTATCTCAGTCTGGCAGGCGGTTTTTTGTTTAGCCACTAGCGGAAGTGTCGCGCGGCCGGAAGAGAGATAGCTCCTGCTCTTTCTCTCTGGCGTTCTCACTCGGTCGGTTGGTCGGTCGGTCTGTCGGTCGGTCGGTCGGTCGGTCGGTCTCTGTTGCACGCAGCACGCTGAGAGTAAAGTAAAGCCGGAGGATTTTCAGTGGCTCGTGTCGCTCTGGGAGAATTTCCGGCAGTGGTGGTGCCAGTGGCGGCAGGCCCGCTAAGTCCGTAAGCGGCTTACGATTTCGTTCCACGCTTTTCCACAGAAAAGAATTGAACCCAACCCGTTCTGGACATAGAAGAACGGGCTTCCCAGCCCGCACTCACCAAATTTAACCCCCCTAGCCACCAAGGCGAATCAGAAAGGCGATTTTTTCCAAACTCCCATGGAATTTTCCCACTCCCAACGTTATAACCCTTTAATCCAGAGGCTTGGAACGCGGTTGCCGCGATATCTCAGCTTTGATCAACCGGGACAGTTAATCTCTAAGAGACGGCTATACTCGCTCCAAAAACTCTTCACTCAAACTCCACTTGGTTACCTTCCAGAAGACTCCACGGCAAGGGATAGAAATTGCAGACTGCGTTCATCCAATAAATTCAAGAAGAAAGCCAATCAATTTAACAACACCAACCAGGCAAACTAAAAGTAGGGCCTTGAAAGAATGTAGAAGAATTTTCCGGAGGTTGCGAAGCTAGTTGCTCCGAATGAAAGAACGGCTCGAGCTCGAGTAAGACATACTAGATTAAAGTCATGCGCCAAGTGAAATCCAACTATACAGAGCCAGTGTTGGGAAGTAGAATTCATAGCCTTGTAGAATTTTAGCAGTGTGACATAATTTCTTGAAGGCTTCGCATCCACTCTCCAATTGTGAGCGCGATCCAGTACAACTCTAATGCATACGCCGTGGATGGGCAAAACGGTTGTCGGGTCCTCCGCCCTGGGAGAAGGTTTGCGCGGCACTCCCAAGCCCCGAGAACGAACGACTCTGTTAAAGTAAAGATCAGGAACAATGCCTTCTCACTTGCGGGAACGAGAGCGGCAACTCTACGAGTAAAACGCACCGCGCGCAAATTGGATCGACCATTCCACGCCGCGCCGCCACAAAAGATCTACCCGTATGGCGTATGTCCTCCTTCTCTACGCATAACTTTCGAATTTCTATCGCGCATAAGCGAGCGACACACTCACAAAAGTAGGAGAAAATTGCGGTGGAAAGCGCTTCGAGTAGAGTATCCCTCGGGGAATATCCAACCCGCCACGCCCACCTTTTCTCTAAAATGTCCCCCCTGCTTTCCGAGCAAATATATACCGATTTCACAAACTATGGATTCCACTGCGAAATCACCTTACAAATATCCGGAAGAGCAGCCTTCGCATCACGCTTCTAGCAAGTATCTTCCAGCTTGAGTAAATAATGCACCAGCTGAAACCTTCTACATTATTTACCGCGAATGGAATGAGTTTCAACTGTTCTCAAACATTAGTAATTTACTATAAGTAAATAGATGATAAGTGAGAATATACTCTGCAAAATTCGAAACTTTGCGAAAGGTTACTCTTACAGCATTCAATCGCGGCATAGAATTACCACTGAACTCTTAGCTTTTATTGAGATCGTTGGATAAGTTGAACTCACATAATCTTTTGTAGTCTCCGTACAATCGAAGATGGTGGAAAGCTTTGAGGCGTGTTAAACGGCGAAATCCTTGAAACTTGGTATTTTCACCGAGCGCTTGGATGATTGACAGTATACATATACTCTAATATCAGGTTTCCCTAAAAGAGTGGGAGAAGGAGAGTGCGGGATAATCGGTCCTGGAGAGCAGTCAGAATCCACGCACGTCCCGGGAGCACTTTATGAAACGCGAGGAGAGGCGGAGAGCTCGCATTTTCAAGGCGCGAATAATGCGTTCGAAATGCGAGATTCTCGAATATCGTCAGCCCTTTGTACCTCGAGCCTTCTCTTTGATCCGATAGAAATAGATTTGCTCGGACGATTCGACCAACCACTACCATCTTCCATCTGCACCTTCTTACTATCCCGGATGCGGTACACCCCAATTCTCAATACCGTCACCTTATCCAACCAATGTTCTTGCTCCAAGTAACATCAATATTCCGAAAGCATTTCTACTAGGTTGTAGAATAGCTAAAAGGCAGACCTGAATTTTATACACACTTTGGACAAAATTGTGGTATTTATTACTATTTGCGAATATTTGATGCTATGGTCATCAATGTTATATAAACTCGAAGATTTTATGCGTAACAAGCTAATGCAAGCCCCTAGGAAGGAATTTTCCTTTGGAAGTTTCGCACAATCAAGTTTCTGCTGGGAGCATGCTGCGTGACCTATGCTTTACCCTTTACCCTCATCCACACCCTCATCAAACGTCTATTCATGCCTGGGAGACAATAAAGCTGGCGCAAGGACACTTTGGATCTTAGTATCTATCCAATAAGAGTGTCGAACTTGGCAACTCCAACCCTTTCAATGACAGCGCGGTTGATAGGATGAGTCTATTGTTCAATAAGATGGTTGATGGGCTTGGTGAGCTAAACTTATGATAGGCAAAAGTCTGTGGAGTGCGGCGGTGGCATTTGACGTTGCTCTGTTAAGGGTAGTGACATGCTCGCATAAAGAGAGTGCGGCGTATCCGGACCGGTGCCGGTGCCGGTGCCGGTGGCGGGGGGTGGGGGTGGGGGTGGGGGGAACCCGATAGCAGCGCAGCGGCCGGTTTTGCAAATTCCACGCTGCGGCAGCAACGCCGACGCCGACGTCGGAATACATGCACTTCCCGTATCCGTTCGCTCGACCAGGGAAGCACCGCAACAATAGCACTGCCAGTCGCTAGCCAGTCCTACCCACGCGATTTCCCTGCTATCGACTTTTCTATCTCATCTTCAGCGAGCCACTCTCGCTTACCCTGTGTATGACACTTCGACCAGTACGTTCGCCAGAAATCTAACCAATTAATATTCAGTAGAGAGACGGCCAGAAAAATTCTCTCTTTCCCACAAATCCTTCCTTCGCTTTATTAACAAGAATTAGATGTATCCTCGACTTTTTCGGATATCCTACCAATATCGGACAATAACTTCCATTTATACATATGAAAACTCTATTTTTTCCAAGAGTTTTCCATTGAAGCTAATTGCAAGTGGTAGCTCTAACGATGTATCGTGTACCCTGGAATACATATATCGGGTGCATAAGATTTAACTACGCCATACAAATTGGTCAGTAGTTGCCGAGTAGTAAGTTGAGCAAACTAATTAACAGGAGGAAAATCACTTATAACTGAGCAAGCGAGGACGGGAAGATCAACAAGTACGCGAACGGCGATCAATAGCCTGCTAGATCGGTAGATACTCGGTTAGCTAGGTAAATAGCTGGGCAAATGGATAACTAGGTAGATAGATGAATAGGCAGACACATAGTAGGTCAGATAGATCAATACACAGGTGGATAGTCAGACGAATAGGCGAACAGATAGCCCGGTTGAGGGCATCGCATTGCGAAAACTTGGGGCGACACGCGATAGCCATCCGACTGCTTCCTCTCAGCTATCCTTAACCAACAACAATCCAAGTCGAAACCCACTCCTTTTTCATGACAGATCCAAACTCGACAGTTTTGGTTCGTTAAGAGTGCGGTGAAAAGTTGAAATGACAAAAAGACTGGTGAGCAAATTTGAGCGTGCGTGTAAAAAGTGAGATTAGTAAGAGGGGGTGATCGAAGACAGAACATGTTTTGATGGAGGAATAGAAAAAGAAGGAGACTGGTCTTGGTGTTGATACGCGACTAGACAAGCCTCTGGTGAATAAAGTTCGCCAGGAGGGATGAGTTTCTTATTCGACATGGTTTATGTAGTCTGGGCGGTATGCTAGCACAGCGAGCCGACATCTTTTTCCATATAGACGAGGCCGCGACAAGTTTTATTGAAGGATTTGATGCACAAAACTTTGGAAACGCATGCCTGGCGAGCTGGGCCATGAACTGCCGAGCTACTAAACGGGATTTATAGTGATACCGTGCTGGCATCGAGAAGTCAGGCGCACTTTAAAAAATGCACTTTCCGTGTAGGTCTCCGGCCGCGGCCGCGGTCGCTCCCTCTATCACACCCAAGATGCTTTTCTATTATGTCTCCAATCTCAGCCGCGCGAACTTTACCCAACTTTCCCTCTCCCCTTCCAAGTTTTACTATCACGGTACCAGAAAATATGCCCCCCTGAGTAGACGTGCCCGTCTCCCGTGTCGCCTGTCCTATCATAGCTGAATCAATAGCCGCCCGGCTTTATACCAAGATTTTTATGAGTCACTTTAACTTTTTCCTGCAAAAATCCAATCTGCAAAACACGAACCGCAGTAATAATTGAAGGGACTTCCGCGTTATATTTATTTATTAATTCCGTTTATAATTCTTGCGTTTTGGTATACTGGGATGGAAGAGCGAGAAATAGAATTGCCTCTTCATATTGTCTCCTCACTGACGAGTTGTCCCCATTTTGTAATTTACGTGGTAGATTAAAGATAATTTAAATTACTTAACAAATTACGTGGCACTATTCGTTTGGTATTTCAGCAACGAAATATTAATTGAATCGACAAAATATCGTCGCTCATGTCCGAAACGAGTGATAATAAGAGCGGATTATGACAAAGCGGGGCAATTTGTCTGCAGGGAGGCATTCGCGCAGAAAGCCATGTAGTAGCGTCGCTTGGTGCCAGATTCGACAGGGGCAAAATTTGCAACTTGGATACAAATAGCCAGGCTGAACTGCGATGGTCGAAAATCTCGCGTGTACGGGGTGGAATGAAAATGGCAGGATGGAAAGAAAGAAATTCCGAGGCAGGGCCATATCGGACTTCCATAAGTGCATTATCGTGCTTGCTGGTTTGATTAAATTCGCCCGCGACTGACCCGTGTCCTGCAAAGTGATATTTGAAGTGGATCCACCCCCGTGAACACTCCGCCACCCACTCACCACTGCAATCGGTCAATACACCCTCCGGCTCTTTCCCTCTACCTCGATCAACGAGGAGAGTCGCATTTCTTCCCTACAATTTCCCCACAGGGAACCTATCTCAAAAGACTGCATTTCCTCCAGTGCAAATTCACGAAATATCTCATTTAAATTTCGAAATTTGACCGATTCAAGATTCAAGGCTTGGCATTCGATACATGTATATTATCCAAATTATTTGTCTAGTTTTGAAATATATTTTTCTTATGGTCAAGTTGAAAGGGCTAATTAGAGACCTGTAGGTATAGCTAGAGAGTTTTTTGAAAGCGTTAGGGGATGCCACGAGAAAATTAGGAAGGCTGCTGTAAGAAACAGGAGAGAGAGAAGGAGTAATAATGGGTGTTGGTGGGTGAGTGGTCTTTCGATGGTGGAGCGTCAATTTTCCACGGCGCGGTGCGGAGCTGCAGAAGAAGAGTAAAAAGAGGATGGTCTTGGACGGAAGGAAGGCTTGTTTTTACGGGCGAGGGAAACCGATAGATAGAACTTCCACCTCGGCAACGAAATTCGGCTCTCGCCTAGCCAGGTGGAAGTACAGTTCCATTCGCCGTGCCGGTAGCCAAGGCTACGAAATCAAACGTGGCTTCGATGAGTAACGTTCCAGGAAATACGCTGCTGAAGCGGTGATAGGGATGGCAAAAAAGAAGAAATAATGCAGGCATGCTCGAGGACCGAGGACCGAGGACCGAGGACGAAACGCTCCAATGCTCATAGTCGATGGTCGACGCACATTTTGCAGAATAAATAAAAGTTTCGTGCCGCCGCATATCTGTGCGCAAATCGCCTGTACCAGACTTGTTTATTGTATGTTGTTTATATTGCGGTAAACGAATAAATAATACAACTGATCGCATGAAGCAAGCTATTCTACCTTCTGAACAGCAGTCCATCATGACTCTCGCAGAAAATCTAACATGCTTCAATGTATTTTTCCACGAACCGTTTGGACCATTTTAATAATTCATTGAAGTGTTTGGATTGCGAGCACGAATCTCTCTCCCGTTGGTATTATTTGATGGAAAAAATGGAACAATATTTCGTAGAAAGTAGAATAATGGGTAGAAAGAATGATATGGCGGAGGAAGGCTTCCAGAGCTGATACGCTGCAGTAAGTGGAAAAGTTCGATGGGATAAGCAGAGAAAAGGTGACTGCAGACGAAAATTGCGGTAGAGCTTCATGAGCAGGGAAATTCGGGAAATCCGGTGTATTGAATGCACGCAGCAGACGTATATTTGCAGGAAATAATAAACGTTTCTTGCCGAAGCAGCCGCGTGGAAATCTATGCGCGGTCGGCAGTCGCGCGGAATCGACGAACGAGCACTGCAACAACCTATCCGTGAATAAAAGGGTTCGGCGCAAGTCACAAATTCGCGTATTTTCGACACAGCCATGTGAATCAATCACACGAAACAACAATGCGTAATTCGAGCTATTGGCCCTAATGAAAAACTGAAACTGCTACTTTAACTCTTTTCACTCAGAATATTCTTCCTCTCTTTCACGCACACTGTAATCTTCCATTTCTGTTGACGTATCTAATATTTATTATGAAATTATTTACTATAAATTGCAATTGTTTATTCATAATATTTGGTCCAAGATTTATTTGACTAACGAACACGTTCGGAAATGGGCAGAAAAAATATACAAAGTGCTTGATTAATGTGACAATTTGAAAGTACTAATGTGAAAAGACCTGAACTAGGGTGAAATGCGAACTGGTAAGTGTCTCGAAGATGTTTGCATTTGCAGGACAGGCCTTCTGACTAGCGGTCACAGTATCTCTTTGATAGAGCGAGGAAGGACGAAGTGGGCCGCAAGGTAACATTGAAAGTAAGTTGGCCGTAATTGCGGATGCATAATGGGCGTAGGAAAACGCTGCTGGGAAGAACGAGGGAGAACGGGCGGACATGCTTGGCCGTGTACCGAGATTAAATTGAACATGGGACTCCTTGAATTTAGCGCTCGAGCGAGTGAGTGAGCGAGCGAGCGAATGAGCAAGTGGACGGACGAGTTGCGCTAATGGGACAAAGTGTAAAATGAAGATTCGCATGGTAGGATCGGCTCTCTCGCACCAGGCATATCCTCCTACCCTTTTCCGGAGTCTCTGAAAGGGCCGCTCTGCTTCTTCGGCACTGCTTCTTTCAACGCGCCGACCGTTTTCTTTTGTTCCCCACGTCCTTTTGTGCAGTGCTAAATGACGGCCGAGCCCATCATCAGATTAATCTTCCTCCCAGCACTCACGGTGGACGCGACTTACCCCAATAACACAACTCCAATTGTCAGAGGGCCGAGCACACTCGACCATTTCAAGCATCACCCTTCTTTCCTTCCGCCTTCAGGCATCCCTTATAAATCTTTCATTTGCATCACTCTTTCATCGCTATATGAACTACTTGCTCATCCAGTTTAATCTTGCGCATTCCACTCTTACGAAACTTGTCCACAAATTCTCTATGAATGCACCATCCTGATGAAGAGAAAGATGTAAGACAGAGGAGGGGGGGTAAGATCGAAGTCACGCCAGAGTTCATGAAGCAACCGAGTAATGGAGATATTTATACCCGCGGGGATAGCTAGTATCGGACGAGGCCGAGCTGCAATTGATTGATTCGGGAATGTTATGGTTCGTGCAGATGACAGCTCAATAATGAGTCGAATGTAAAGCGATATGCTTGCCGTACGACACGCCAATCAATATTTGCTGAACCTGTTTTTCCTCAGGCAAATCGGTCACTGCACTATCATCTCTCTCTCTCTCTCTCTCTCTCTTTCATTCCCTCACTATTCTACTGGATTCCATAGTTTGCTGTAGTTTACTTAACAACATCATACTTTCAACCTTATTAGCCATCTTTAACTGTAATCGCATAAAGCTTTCCGCAAAATCTGATTCCGCTTTGTAGCTGCTCAATACGACGGACTTATAAGTGCACCAAGTTAAACAGACGGATAATCAGGCATTGTGTGCCATCGAAAAATATTGACAGACAACGAAAAATTTCACGTATCTTAAAAAGAGATATTGATTACGATCTATATAGAATTTAGAAATGATCACTAGAAAAAAACGATGAAATAAAACTTGAAATAAACACCTTGAAGTACTTATTTACAATGAATAATGAATGCAGAAAATTGAGAAGTGCGGTAAAGAATATCAAAAGGTTTAAAGTGTAACAACAATGAGAAAATAGAAATTAGAGTAGATGAGGAGCTGCGCGACGGAAGGTTGTAGTGAAGTGGATGCGAATGCAACAGCAGGTACTATGAGAGTAGGAGAAAAACCGAGTGTCCAGAAGTTGTCGAAATGGGGGAGACAGGCCGCGGAACGTTGTCAAAACGAGACTGCACATTATCGTAGATTATTCAGACATAAAGGGTGCGGTGCGGTGCGGTGCGGTGCGGTGCGGTGCGGTGCGGTGCGGCGCGGTAGAAGGAGAGTGGGAGTGATGAACAGAGAGGGTTGGTGTGGCCGGTTGGAGCAATAAACTGAGAGACTGGCCACTGGAAGCAATTCGATTTCGCGCTTCTGCGAGCATGCTTTTCTGGCTCCCATAGAAACATAGCTATGACATAGCACGTCAATTATGTTCGCAAGATATTTCGCGGACATCCTGCTGCATATGATAACTCTCCATTGAAGAGAGCTCGACATAGGAGCCTCCACTCGACATGCACACAACCGATTGCGAGCTTCCTCCGGGATGGCAAAATGTCAACTGAAAAAAATCGCGTCGACACTGATGTAAGTTGAAAATTGTAAAAGAAGCCCTAATAGAAGGATGCGCGAAGCGTGCGCGTTCTGCATTACTGCAGCACGTGCAAAATTTCCTTCGCCAGGGATTTTACTCAATATAATTTCCCGGGGATCTGGGGGATTACCGGAGAAGAATTTTTCATTGTCTGGCATCAGCGTTTCAGGGCGGATAAAGCCGACGATACGTATGTATGTGTCCATTCATTAGGTGCCGCCGCGGCAGCTGGATGATGGGATTCTTCACGCATGCTGGTCCGCTGAGAAATTAACGTTCTACGGAATCGTCTACCGAAGCTGGCAATGCGATTACGTCTCTCTTTCCACCCTAGTCCCTTCTAATGAGCTTCTGCTGGATGCTAATTATTGAAAACTAGCGCGACTATGCTACTCCCTTTTCATTCCCCTGCTGAGAGGATTAGCGACTATCCATCTACCTACCAAGGGGACTGGTCCCTTTTCCCGGATTATTATAGCACTAGTGCTACTAACGCTCTTGCAAAAAGAAAGGAAATTTCTTCAAACTTTATATTTATTTTCCATCTCACTGCCTCTCCCACTGGATTATCTTAATCAACTGGACAGCGCAAATATCACAAATATCAGAAATACTCTCTGTTAACGGTTTGAACCTCGACACATAGAAACATGTTCGCGTTACAATGAGAGTGACTCTTGTAACTGAAGAAATGTGTACATATGGAATGAAAGCTTGCTGGATCCATAGTATCATTAATATTTACTAGACGCCTTCGGTATTGTTGGCATGCCAATGCTTCTTTTAATGAGGCACTCCCCGTGCACACGGCCAGTTCGGAAAGAGGTTACTTCATTGCTTTTTAATTACAGCATATAATACCGCCGGAGCGCATTCAGATTAGAGAGAAAGAGGAGAGGTTTTTTCCAAGAGTGGAAGCGTGGAAGCGCGCGAGCATGGAGAAACGAGCGGAGAGACAGAGATAAACAAAGAGAGTAAATGAGCTCTCCAGTCGATTGGGAGAGGCAAATGTCCTCAAGAATGTCCTCCCAGTTCGCGGCCTTCCTTCCCGAGATGTTTTTTGCTTTAATGCACTTGTGCGGAATGAGGCCTCTGATACACAGACACACTACACTATTGTCCCGTTATGTCTTAACGAGCACTTCGAGCGACATCGTCCCGCAATCTCCCATGGAACATTCCGATTCTAAGCGCAATCATAGTTGCAATGGCCGAATAAAAACTGACCCGTTCGCGCCCAGAGCTTCATTCACCAGCAATGGGACACAGACGCAGTGCATCGTCCTTTCACTCTAAGCCTGACTTATACAACTCGGAGGAAAAGGTATCCTCTTACACTAAAAAACATATAAAATATATATATATATATATATATAGCAGTCGAATAGAGTACCTCCTCCTTTTCGAAGTCGGTCAAAATAGAGAATTTTGAATCCCAGTGAAGAAACCGCGTAGAAAATCGCGCTCGTAATTTGAATCTTAATTAAAGAAATGCAGATGCTAGTTTTGGTTAGCTGGTAAGCTGGCTTTCCAAGGGTCAGAAAGAAGATAACGGCTGGAAAGGATGGTGGTAGAGTGTGGGGCTTTCGAAAGAGCAATGCGTGCCGGCAGCATCACCGCTCCTACCGCATTATGCACGCGGAGATTATTCGTCCGCGTATTATTCGCTACTGTGAACGTCGCTTGTAATATATACGCTGTGTCCGTTACGAGTAGATGCACCTCGTCTCATTAACCAGTTATCGAAGCGTACTGTCGATTCGGCTGGAATGTTCGCGCATCATGCATGACCTTCCGCCCCAAAATCGGCGGAAAATATAGTTTAACACTCACTCGGAATAGCAACACAAAACATTCTAGTACATCTTAACTTTTATCTATATTTATTAACAATGGCAACCTTAGTTAGATTGAACAGAAGGTGCAAATTATCAACCCTCTTAAATCTAATTATAAGATAAGCAGATTTTCAACAAGATTTTGCAAGTTACTCAACTGTAACAGAGCAGTTGATTAGATATTCTCATTGCTAATGATTCAGAGGAATTTCGTCCAATTGATCCTCCGTTGGAATTGAATTATTCGACGGTCTGATATATCAGACAGGGTACTTAGTGTTTAATGGAGAATCGAAGAAAATATGGAGGGAATTTTCATCGAAAACTGGACACAGAGTATAGATGTGAGAGCAGACGCAACTGGCGTATAGGTATACCGCGGGAAACCTCGAAATTAACGGACAGTGAGCGTAATTATTTCAATGGGCATGGCGGTTAGTTCATTGCGCGACCTACATTTTGGTAAACCTGCCAAAACGATTCCCTAATTGGCTTGAATTAATAATAACCCAGGCACTCTTGAGCGTAGGGCATCTCTACACCTCTGCCTTCCTATTGCGCCATTCCATTTTTCATTCAATCCAGGCTGCCATCCGAACCGCATTAGACGCGCCGGCCGCAATCGAATACCGCAAATCTCTCGGATACTTCATGCGATACCGTTCCAGTTTTCGGAATGGCAATGCCGGCTCGACCTACCATTTTAACCGTCCCTATATACACACGCATTTTTTTCTATTTCAAACCCGTGGTTCACTTTGTCATGAAAGCCGCGCGAGTGCAAGCAGACTGCCACTTCACATTTAATTTCGCCGACCTCCTTCCAAACGAGCGAGCGACAAGTCAAACTTCAAGTCTCTCCACTCAAAACAAAAGTTTCAACAATTCAGATACATCTATTGAAAGCGCGGGCCTGATAAGTCATCAACTGCACGATACAATTTGATGAACTCACCAATTCAACCATCTCGGATTCCTAACAAGGCACAATGCCCGAAAACTTCCTATATTATAACTTCAGAGGAATAAACGCAGTACTGCTGAAATATATTTTTTGGTCGAATTTAATTAGCGCCACAGGAGCATGGAATGTCCAAGTCTGTGTGTGTGTGTGAGGGGGTGGACGCTAGTCATGTTTAATGTATCGCTTTTTAAAATGCGCGACGCCCTCGGTACGCGTATATTACCGATAGAAAGAGTGGCAGAGTCGGAACCGGAGCCGTAGCACATATTGCGCTTCACGCCAGCTGCAAAAAAGATGGGTGAAGTGGCCTTCTCGAGTACATCTAGCCGCACGCGCTAGAGCCTAGCCTAGCCTAGAGCCTCCACAGATTTAGTATGTCGCCGTGTCGGCCGGCAGAATGCCTGGCAAAAATGCATCTGGCCGGTGGAAAAAGGCGAGTGCAGCGCGTCACTTATTTTTCGCTCGTTTCTATGCAAGACCGGCCCTATTTTCTTCTTCAACATACACTTTGCAATCCTTACCCTTTGATTAAAGTTCGACTTCGGCCGAGTGGCACTCTTACTTCGAATAGGCTTTATGTCGGTCGGCTGCCAACTATATCTATCTAAGCGAACTCTGATAAAAAGGTCGAGTGAAATAGTCTGTCGGTAAGTGCGATAGGTTTCGACTTGGAGTTGGTAAAGTGGAGTAGGTAGACAGCTCGAGATTGGCAGTGAACTAGCAAGGGAAAGAAAGGTGTGCATGGCAAGCGCGGTACTCCAGCCCGAAATCTATTGATACGAGCTTCTCAAACAGACAGAACGTGTACTCTGTGCGGATGGTCTGCTTGGAAACAGTAGTGACACTTGGCACTGGTACAATACTCTATAATCGACATGCCGGCCGGACGACATGCGAGCGATACGAGCAGACGCATTCAATACGTCCCAGGAATTTCATGTTTAACCTAACGCGAGGAAGATTAGTTGGAGTTGCAATCTATCGAAAGAGCAGCTAATGGAAAAGGATGTAGCAAAGAAGAATTAGTATGAGCCATAGAAGGGAATGGAAGGAGGGGATGGTGATAAAGTAGTGTGGTAGTGGTGGTATCCGAGGCATAGGTCATTCGTCACGGAGACTTGTTCTAATTCCGCGTCACGTAGCAGAGCCCATAATGCATCACCGTCGAAGGACGGGTTCTGCGGAGATGCGTCAAAGCATTCCCATGGAACGGTATACATATACTCGAGTGATCCCGAGGGCCCAGTGTCGCAAGGTAGCTTGCCTCGGCAATATCACGATATCGCCGAATTATTCATACCTTTCCACCGATACATATGGTCAACCACTGGCATTGCACTTGGGACCTGCCGAAAACCCACTACCATTCTCTATCAGTATGCTCGGTTGCCTCCCTCTTAACCCAACACTATTCTTCCCTAATTCAATCATTCCCCCACACTATACGTTTCAGGCTCTATATCGCCAAAAATTCATGAATCAAATTCAAAACTCACAAGAATTGTGTAATGCCCGGCACTATGTAGTTAAAAATCGGCATTACAATGTGCAGTCTTTGATTTTGATTTTGCTGCACCTGATTTTCTGGCTAGAATAAGCGAACCAGTGTCTACAATAAATGTGATGAAACAAATGCGTGAAATAACTTTTGTCGAATCGACGAGTGCATTTATAACTTTTCTGCCGAACATCCGACGCACTCAAAGTTATAGTTTTATCCTTGCACACGCGGGGCTAGGTATTCGAAATGGTGGGCCACCCTGGAAAGGTGGACGCGAGCCACCCACACATAAGCCAGACAAAACCTCCGGGAGACCGAGTGCAATTAATGGGCGAATGCCAGCGAGATAACAAGCTCAACTTTTTTAATAATAACTGCGAGTTTTTCGTGATGCAGCGCACTGCCAGAGCGACCAGGATCCTGGCTGCACTCCTTCCGCCACTACACACAGATATTATATCAAATCTTTCCCGACCAACCTTGTCCATCTGGCAACGATAAATCCATATATTCTGCCGCTTCTACATATTCAAGCATAGAGCAACGGAATGGAGAAAAAGCCGACCAATAAATGGGAAAGATAAATCCAAGGCTACTGATCCCGGTTCACGGTGCGAATACATAGGATTCTCGTTCTCGGAGAAATAAAAGTTGGCCAGACTTGCCAACTGCTGACTTGGATCGTTTCGAAAAAGTTTCGCGTATCGCATTACCGGCGGCACTTCTCTCGGTACATTCGATAACTTCATAATACTTAGGAAGGAAGGATCGTGATCCAGATTGTGCTGACACGGGGAAGAATCAGAACTCGCATTCACCAAGCTTCCCTTATAGCTTAATCTTTCCTTTCTCCCGCCACTATTCTCGCTAACTACCTTTCCTTTCGACGACTCCACTCAAGTTCATCAGAGTTGCCCATCGCGTATTATATCATCGGGTCCACCCCCGAAATGAGATTAAATCGACAAAAGATCCCTGCAAGCAGCCTCATTAAAAAGTCACCTATTTTTTCAAATTATCCTTAGGAAGAACTAGAGCGATTAAGCTCTCAGCGATAGAGGGGTGATCGCATATGTATGTCCCGGATAAGTGAAGCCATTGAGATGAACCGAGAGAGGGAGTTAGAGAGTGGAGAGTGAAGAGCGAAGAGCGGAGACTCATCTCGAGTTTGAATCCCCGGTCGGCGCGGCGCGGCAAGAGGAGAGGAGAGGAGAGGAGAGGAGAGGAGAGGAGAGGCTCGCTTTAATTAGGTGGAAATACGCGCATGAAGAATACATTCTCGAGAAATATATTGAAAGCCGCGAGAGTATCAGAGGCTCTTCCTGTCTAGGTTGTCCTGGTGGGGGAGGAAAGGAGTGTCGGGGCGAGGGAGCTATAAAAAGTTGAATCACGCGAGCTAATAAATCGACTGGCAATCAATTACTCGAAGATTTTCCGGGAGATCAGCGTGGAATGGGTGGGTGGGGTGTAGGAGTGCGGGCGAGCCGAGGGTGCGACTTGGCAAACAAGGCATTGCCTGAAAACTTGACGAGTATTTCACCTCATGAAACACGAGCTCCCAGCTAAGTAATGAAGTACCCCGAATCCCGCGGGAGTCAACAAAGTTTCATTAAAGCGGAAGTAGCTCAAGCTGCTGGTAGGGTAGGGCCAAGCAGTACGGTCGTCCTCATAAGTGAGTATCTTCATGTGTATGTAACTTAAATCGATTTCGGCCTCGAGTTACTCCCGGCACGTTCACAAACTTTAATTCTCGTCCTCGCCAATTATTCAGACGCTCTGCCTCTCTCACTCTCTCGCTCTCTCTTTCTCTGTCTCTATCCCCCCTCGACCAATCCTTTTGTTTCACTTAGACGGGAATGCCGATTAAATGAATGAAATCATTTAATGCACGCGCCCCCTGCCTCTTCCTTCGGCTCTTTCCTTCTGTTTGCTTTGCACCTACTTCTCTCGATTTTCAAACGGCCGCCAGACTTGATCGACTCGCCTCGGATAGTCTACCTTTTACTACACCAAAGATGGTTCTCATGAAAAATTTCACGGCTAAACTAAAAGTATACATCCATAGTATGTATGTATAGTGTAAGTAGTTGTCGATAAATTGAAAAATGTTTTATTTGAAAGTGTTGTAGTACCCTTAAGTTCAAAGTACATCAAAGCTTTCTATTTGAAGTAGATAGCCGATTCTTTCGCGAGAAATCTTTAGCAAGTGTTTTCCCTGGCGGAAAGGGTCTTGACGGAGGTCGACGACCAAGGCGAGGCGAGGAGAACCAAGCCCAGCTTGAGTAAAGAAACCCGATATATCGGTGGCACAAACACGATCGAAGAAAATCCTGCGTGACTAGGCGAGAGGATTTAACGAGCTCCGTTTATACCGCGCCATCCCCCCATTAAATCCGCTAGAGGGTACAATCCAATTTTTACGTCATGGACGGTCTATAGCCTTCGCGATACAAGCCAGTGCCCTTTCATCCAACCTCTTACCACCTTGACCCTGCGCTAAAGCCAATTACCAATGCAAAGACCCGGCAAATTCAAGCCTCACAATCGTACCCATCGACTCTCTATCTCTCTATCTTCTTATCTCTCTATATCTCTATATCTCTATCTCTGCCGCTTTCTTCTCGCGCACTTTTCTCTTTTTCATTCCTTGCTGAGAATAAAATCTCCGGGAAAATGCAAATGGGATTCGCGCGTTGTATGCAAATGTTGCTAATATCACGTAATCGTGGGACACTCATTAAAGAATTACTACTAGTCAGCCAATACTTTCTCTTGAAAGGATTAATCAACGCGTGCCGATATAGTTTCAGCGGTCGGTTAAAAAAATAATGAGATTAAAAAAGTAAGAAGGTAAAGAAGGTTTAAAGATTAACTGTGTGGCTAAGAAAGAGAGAGAGAGATGTGTTCTATAAGGGAGAGCGGGCAACAATGAGGGATCGAAGCGTATCAGAAAAGCTGAATAAAGTAAATAGGGTAGGGTCGCTCGATAAAGGAGGAAGATGGCTGGAGCGAAGGCCCTTAGGTATTTCACTGTTCAATCGACTTTAATTAATTGCGGTCACTTGGCGGAAACGACGTCGGCGTCCTATCACCGGCAAATTACTCGACATTTTGAGCTCCGGAAGCCCCCCCTCCCTTCGCCCGGCCTCTGGTACTCGTCTGGACCGCGATGCTGAGCCGAAATAATTGAAATTTAAGACGCGAAACGAGCACGGCGACTGAACACTGACTCTTCCCCCACCTTCTCCCTTCGCCGCTTTTTTCCACCTTGCCTTTTTTGCCAGCGCTTCGACTCCGGCTTCGATCCAATTAGGGGCAGCCCGAAGGGCATCATCCTCTCCCGACCTTTCCTTCCTATCTTCCTCTCATCTATTCTTTCCCCCTCCCCCTTCGCCGCCCGCAACTATATTTTTCATATTTCTCACTTGCTATCTTATATCGCGCCGGCTTTTTTTCGGCCGGATCTGCCGTTGGATCATCAGCGGAAAAGTGAAATGCACACCAGTTCTTACCGACTCCCTCAAGCATTAATTAAATGTCAGACTTTTCAAACTTTCAATCTCGCGCTAAGATTTCTCATTCAAATGGCAAACTACTGGTTTTAGAAAGTGTGATGGACCTGATATCTGAACGTCTGTACTTTTTACCGTTGTACTTCTATTAAAATTTAAGTTGTCATTTGCAATTCCTTCGCTTCTAACTTCAAACTACCAATTAAGGTACGCCCGATATACCCGCGAATTCGTAGCCAAAGTCAAGTTCTTTCTTTAATATTGAGATGTATAGCCGATATTTATTTATGGAGCTGGTGAAAGTAAATTATTAGAGGATGGTGTAAAGTTAAGTGATGTACCATAATGTATAAATCTGTTCTGGTAAACGCTGTTCTTTAAGCTACCGATCCCAGAGAGTACATTACACGAGTCTCTTCAGAATGAACGAGCAAACACGGATTACTATATACATACATGGGCAAACGCTTATGGTACCCACGTGTACTATCTATACTAGATAGAGACCTGCCAAGAAAGACCTCTGCTAAAGTTTAACCAACACATTTTGCATTTTCCGTTCTATTCACTAATTGATGTTAGTTTGCTCTTCACTCTTTTGCGATATGCTAATTCGAATATTGATGATGAAGTTCTAAACAAAAAGGAAATACTCTCCTTCTTACGGTGAAATGTGATGTGAGTGGACGAGCTCTTTATGCGAGCAAGGAGAGTAAGAGTAGCTATTCGGAAAAGATATGCTGAGAGTGGGGAGAGAAAGAATCCACTTGCATACACATGTGGTATTAAAAGATTATTCAAATAGAGTCGGACTTCCTGCGTTAGAAGTGTTTCTATTTCAAGTTGGCGCAAGCTCCGAGCAGAACAAAAAAGTATAAGCCGCTTCAATAACAATCAACAAATACACGATTTACAATTGCCAATAAGGAAAGACATATCAAATACTCTAAAATAAGTGGGCCAATATCTAAGATATAGCGTGTAAGACCTGTACACAATGCGATGAATAATAGTTTGACTTTAAAATCTAGAAATACCGATTCTTACTACAGAAAACTAGTTGTAACTCATAAGTAGCTGCGTGAGTTCGATACCATCCGACTCCTGAAGCACTCAGGGAACCAACATCTGATCCTTCGAGGAACCAAGAGACAGAGAGAAACGGGGAAATGCCAACTACATAAATGTCAGTTCCATTAATCCTCGGCGGCGTCGGATTAGATTAAACCCATAGGTATCCCCCATGTCGCGGGGCTCGAATCGAAATTACCATTGGAACCACTTTCGAGCATCTCTCCACTCAAAATGCCTGCGAATAATTAGCGGATCCACCCTCGCTAATGACAAAATGTAGCGTATACTGCTCGGATTAATCGTTCGCAAACTACTGGAACAGCCACTATTCTCGAAGATGTCAATACTCTCCAGCAATATACATATACATACATGTAAACCCATATGCTTTAAAACTGCATAAGTTTACTTTCTTGTCCCATTACGAGATACTTCATATTTTTAACTTCTCATACATACCAAAATAAAGTATGTGATCGATTACCGAATCCCTGAAAATATATCATACACCCTGGAAAAGTCCAAGATTATAATAGATAAATCGAAAGATAATTATACATAATTTAAGAGGTATTATTTGGTAGGAAAGCCATGTGATGTGCGAAAGGATGGAGGCTAGCGGCAAGAGGCAAGAGGCAAGCGGGAAGTTTTGGAAAATCTGTGGAATTCGCGTTAGCGAAGAACAATGCAAGAGAATAAATGCGAGGGAAGTGGAAGTGTCCGCGGTTGGTTTCTACGAGTCCAATTAAAGTGTTCTCCCTGGCGGGCGTTGTAGGATAGAGCGGGTGTGGGCGAGGGTTGACGGGCTTGAATAGAGGAATAGAGAAAATAGGGTGAGGTGGCCTGGTGGGAAAAGCGTGGCGAAGGATGAACTCACCGGAAACACAAGCCATGCCTGTGGCTGTGGCCACGCGTACCCTCCTCTATTACCCTCCCCTTTATACCGACTAATAAATTAAATATCTCTCTTACCTCAAATCCTCCGTTCTCTCTCACAATTATCACCCCAAACAGCATGCGGATTTTCCAATCCCTCTGTTAACTGTCAACTGCCAACTGCCTCCGATTTCACTATTCTAATGGCCGATCTCTCGTAAGTCGCGAAATAGACTGAATATTTCAATAGGCCAACCTAAAGTACTACCAACGAGATTCTCAATTTCCAAATCAAATGAACTTTTTATTATTACTTTTGAAATTGCCTCATAATGCACCGCTAATACCTCCAATTTAAAGTAAAAATAGACAGCCGCCAAAAGTCTATCGAGCATGGTTCAAACTACATATTTACTTACAGCTACATGCAATTGTTTGAATATTTGTAGACTCACCGTGTTCCCTTGCCAGCTTACATGACCTCTGATGAATGCTCGTCGACTCCCTCCCAAGTACTGGTAAATATGATATTCTTGGCAGCTTTACGTGTTTCTTCGATTTTCTAAACAAAAGGCAATAGTATTTAATAACCAAACTGATCCTAAGAAAAAACAACTCCACAGTAGAAGTATAAGAAAAGAATTAGAAGATTTTTGAAGGAAATGAGTGTCTGAATTTGAGGCAAAACATTGAAGGAGGCGCGCGATTAAACAGTGTTTAACGGTGTAAAAAATAAAAATGAATGAGCCACGTGTATTCATAGGCAGTGCAGGCTGTTAATGCGGGCATAAATAAAGAAGTATGTAAACCAGCCCCTTGCGCCATTAAAACTGCATTGATATGTTAATTATTAGCGCGTTACTGCGCTGCCGGATAATGGGTAATGAACGCCCCCGTAAATTTGCCACGCGCGTCGCGGTTTCACACAATCGCCAAGAATTTATGCATCTGCCGGAATTATTATGAAAATCTGATTGATTAAATCGAAACGTGCTAAGCCCACACATATGCTTCGGCTTGCGATAAAGATTCCTTCAATAAAATACAAAATTAATCTTTATTTCATATAGTCTAGAATTTGATATAGGAAAGAAGTATGAATTTAATGATAACAGATGCTGAAATAAACTAGTTGAAGAAACGAAATAAACTAGTTCCAAGGTAGAAGTTTTCTTTAGAACTGGTCCAAAAAAGAAGTCTACGTCACGTTAGAAAACTGCATCGTCATAAAATTGCATATCCAGCATCGGATTTCGTGTGGACAGTTTTGGTAGAGGCTATGTTTGTTGAGAGGGCGAGAAAGAGGTATGCAGGGATAGAAGCAGAAGCAATAAACTTGCACATTTCGCCAAATAGCGTTCGCACACGTCTGACACCTTGGATTAAAATGCAAAGGAGGCTGCGGGGCAACGGTTTACTGCCGATAAAACGTGGCTGGCAAAAAGAATTTTTCATTAGGGCGGTAGGGAAGCGGAAAAACAAAATCGAATTAGGAATTCAAGCCGCGGCGGTAGCAGCGGTGGCCGCTTCTCTCGACATCCCGACGTCCCGGCGTCCCGACGTTCCGAGGTTCAAGTTGGCGGAGCAGCACAACGACGCGCCGGAAGCTGCACTCAACCTCGGCGTCCTAGCGACAACTAATAAAATTGCCAACGACTGAAATCATATTCCCGCGCAATCGAATTCGTCTGCCTGCCTGCCTGCCTGCCTGCCTGCCTGCCTGCCTGCCTGCCTGCCTGCCTACCCTCTCCGGTTCGCCATCCGAAAAAAACCATCTGAAACTAGACCGAGGACGCTGACTGCAGAGGGCTTGATTCGCCCTGGTAAATAAGGAAAGCTGGATAATAAAGTTAGGCCGCTCGTCTCCCAGCCCTCAACGAACCCGGTTATTACATGAGCGCGTTCTATCGATTGTCGCCATTGCCAATTTAAGAAATATTAGGTAAAATCGAAGATGCAATCTGCGGATCCAGAGGGTCAAGTGGATGAAAGACAGGTGGCTCGCAGGCGTTTCTTAAGCGTCAGGGCTGAGAGTGGAGGCGAAGCTAGCTAGGCTCCACCAGCTAGCTCTGGTGAGTTCTTGACCTAACAATAAGTAATTTGATTATTAGTGAAGCATGAATGAAGACACGAGACTAGGGTGCGATCGAGCCTGACATTGGCAAGTGGATGCGAGGTGACGGTGTGGGTGGGTTGGTGTCGCGTGTATGTATGCATTATGCAATGAAGTTGGAGAGGCGCGAGGCCTCTCTCGGCACTCGGTACTCGGCACTCGGCACTCGGCACTCGGCCGGCTCAGCAAGATGGACGAAAAGACGGGAGAGCAACCAGAAAAAGGGTCGTACACGGCCAAGTGTGTTTGAACAGACACGCGACTCTCATATTTCCACCCTTTCCTCTATCCCATTCTCTTCTTTTCTTGCTCTCATTTCCCGCTCATCTTCTTCATCCGGCCGCCCTCCCCCTCCCATATTCTCTCTCACTCTCTCGCTCTCTCACTCTCCATCCCTGCGATGCTTGACTGCTTCATCTCGCTTAACCTCTCTGTCTTGGCGGCAGGGAGAGAACGAAAGCCCTGTCTTTGTCCAGTGTTTTGTCTCTCGCTACCTTTTCTCTCTCCATTTAGCCCGACTCCTCCCAAGCTTTGTCCCTCTCCTTTGTGTCATTTCACAATGGAACGGACAGCATCACCAAGATTTTTCACCCGTGCTGTCGTCCTGCCGCGTCGGGCCGCACCGCGTCGCGTCGCGCCGCACCGGTGCCCGGTGCCTGATCCCACTAGCAACGCGCCAGGTGTAGGTGCTGTTGGTGACCCCTTCGTCGATTGGAGTGCCATTCATTTTCGAGTTGCGCAAAATTCCTCCTAGTACTTCTACTCTTCAACACCGCAACCCTAGCCCTCCCCGGCCCTACTATCCATCCATACCCACACGCTCACACCCCATTTCCCTTTACTCTTCTAGCCTTTCCTTTTCCCTTCTCTCCCACTTTCCCGATGATATCCCACTCTTCTTTTACCCCGATTGCGGACTAGTTTCGACTTTTTAAAACCTATACTTGCAAACCGTTTTTCAGTTAAAGGCGACAGATATTCGCCATGATCTATTTACCATCAATCCCACTCGAATCATCTTATTGCTAGTCAGTGGCAAACGAATGCCAGCAGTCGTAGAATGGATTTATTCACTGGGTATGATCCTGTGTGGACAGGAAAATCACGAGATACAGAGAGGTCTCGTCGCAACAGGCGGAGCCGAGGATTAAAGGGAAAACCAGGCCACTTGCAATGTATCGTTAATGTCATTATCTCGCGAAAGGGATAATAACTGCCTGGAAAAGCTTGGTACACAACAAGTCAAAGTCTGCCAAGGCTCTCTCCAAGAGTTTATGCCGTATGATCCCTTTCGCATCAATTCTCGGTCCTTCTACGAAGAAAGAGAACGTCCGTTAAAGTCCTCTAGAATGTTGCCAGTGCCAAACAAGCTGTTAAGCTTTTAAAAGGCACACATACAGCAGAAGAAGAAGCAGAAGCTTTCAATATCAGCGAAGTGAAGGGAAACTTTATTTCTCTGGATTCGCGGTGTAAAAAGTCTGCGGGAGATGTGACTGGTGGAAAGGCCATTCTCAGCATTTTCGATGTTGCATGAAGCAGCAATCTCGCTAGGGCCTCCGCAGCCATAAAACCTAAAGACGAGTCCTGCAGAAGCGAGGCTGCTGTTGCTGTCCTCTCCCCAACCTGCCCCTTTTATGCACCCTTAGCCTTGCCTTTACAGTTTACTGTATCCTGAATCGTCCGTCGAAAATATAATGCATATGTGTACAGTTCTCTCTTACACACGCGCACGCTAGCTGGCTATTCTTCCTCTATCCTCCCTCCCTCCAAGAGCCTCTTTTTTCAACGGCCCATTTCAGGTGTTATTGACAAAAAAAAGATCGTGGAAAACTCGTACGATTCTTTTGAGTCCCCTTTGACTATTAAATAGGCTGCCGACATTGAAGAGGAAGTGCCGTATGTAATAAGCACCAGTAAAGTAATTGTAATACGGCGAATTAGAGGGCCAAGTAGAGGAGAAGCTCCGAAATCTTATATTTATTACGATCAAATGCACCGATAAATTGTAATTGTTCCGTGGAAAATGGAAGGAGCATAAATAGAGACGGAAATGTGGTGAATAAAAATGGTCGGATCTTATAAAGCAGTCGATAAATAAGGCATACGGGGACTATAAATTAGTTGGGGATAGTTTAAAAGGGATAAGCCTGTATATCGGGCAGTAGAGAAGGTAACACAGTAAAACGAGCGGCCACCGTAATATCCTCTGCCCCTCCAGTAGCCTTTCCTCGCTATTTCCCAAGCGCGCCGCCTCCCCAAAACGGCAAGAGAATCCCTTCAACGAGCCTTGGAAACGAACTGCCTCGCCCTCGAAACATTTTTAACCGCTCCGCTCGTTTCTCTCTCCAAATCGCTTCGATCTAGCTGCGATACGTTACATACTGGACCCTGCTTTCTCTCTCGATTCTATCCTGTATCCGTACTCTCAATCGCCCTGCGCTCTTTCTTTCCTTCCTTCCTCTTTCTTCTCCACTACTTTTCTCTTCTCTTGATGAATTGCCAGCTCTTATTTAGTTATCACTTCCTCGCTCATCCTACCTTATCATTATCACGATTCTTTTTATTGACTCTGTACATTTTTTACAATACGCCGTTGAAAAGGATATTTCCTTGATTAGTTTAGGACACCAGCAGTTAACATATTCTTATACCCGGGATAATATCTTCGTTGCGGCATCGACTTCGCCTCAGATTAGAGTAGAAAATTCACATTTAGCACAAAGCGACTAATCAGAATTCCGCTCATGTCAGTCGACTGCGCTTTGTCCTTGTTGGCCACCCGCTCTGATCGAAATCCCGCCGAGCTCGCCAGGCATTGCAATGCCTTTTGCCAATACGAAAGCCCATCAATGAATCATCGGCCGACGACAATCCAAATTCCTCCAATGAACATCGAAACTGACGTTAACATGCGCCGGAGCCGCATTATAAAAGTTGCGTTTTCTGTCTTGTGCTAATAAGAAATATGCAACTACACATAGACAAAGTGAAATGAAAGCTATAAGTTTGGGAGCTTTCCTTTAGACTGTCAGGCATAGAGATATGATAAGTTCGTAACATGTTCTGCGTTCAAAATGGCTTTTTTCTGATAATTACCAATTGGAAGAACATCGATCGAAGTCCCGAACGCTTTAAATTCAAGCCAACAAAATGTAATTAGTAAAGATAGCAGGATCAGCTGGCAATTAGCCAATTCAGTTAATGCGCGGCACATCCGAGGATTACAACTTAACCAGGAGGGCAAGAACAGGAGCAACAAGTGTTTCGATTAATACGTAACTTAGTTCGGAGAGCGTATTTGTTTTAATCTGAAAAGAGTATTGATGAGGGAAAGCCTTGGAGGCTCGAACTCTCGTTATTAGCTAGGAAAGCAGGCTCAAGAGCCAAGGGGTTGCACCGTCGATCAAGTGAAATCAGTATTGTCAGTGCTAATGCTTTTATCCCTGTAATTCATTGGAACAGGCTTGCGCCCACAGGCCGTTTGCATTTTCGCACTTAATAGCCCTGCACTAATCGGCTATCCCCGGCCTCATTCATCCCGACAAATCATTCGACGGCTTTTTCATTCCCCATTCTTTCGGGCGCGCATACAACCTAGCTTCTCTTCTCCGGGATGAGCTTCCTGACTAACCCCACCACCCGCCGCCCATTTCCGATCTTTCCCCCTGATGAATTTCCCGTTAACCCACCAGCACCCCTCTTCATTCCTCTTCAAAATAGTTTCTAAGCTGTACAATCTCTTAAATAAATTCGACAAATTTCCCGACCAAGCCAATATTGCTTGCCAAACTAAATAGTGAGCAGCAGTTGATTTTTATCATTTTTGCCGAAAGTCTCAATGGTTCGCCATATTAAATGTAGTGAGAACGGAGCGCGGACGAAGCTTGTCGATGTCTGGTCGCGCTAATTCTAATGGTATTAATTACGATAATGGAAGCGGCCTATCTCGCCGCACACTTGACTCATTTTTGCCCGATTCTCTTCTCCCTCCCATTTTTCTCCTCCGACTCGTTCCCTTCCGCAAAACCCGCCCGCGCACCTTTGCACGTGGTGAGCCGATTAAACCGCAATACCAAAAACGACAAATTCTAATAAGCACTCGAAATTGGTGTCGGTAGACTACGCGTCGGATAATTTCCTTTCCCACCGGCAGTGCACACGTACCGAGGAATATAATTTTCTATCCATTATCATTCTTCCTGGCTTTATTAAGCACAGCTTTCCCGCCCTGTTATGCCTTGCTCTGCCCTTCCTGTGTCGCCCGCTGGACAAATAATTCAATCATGCCAGTGCGCGCGCCGCTGCCATTCAACACTCAAGCATACCATTCCTCCCTTCCGCCCTACCTGGTTAAACGTTATTACGTCAATTGCGACGGAATATGTTGACAAAAACAATACCGATTGGATCTGTCATTGTTGGTCGACGAGCGCCCAGCATTAAACAATTGCAGAGTTTCACCTGGTTTGCCTGAATAATCGACGCCGTTTAATCATAAATGAAATATGAGCGCTTGTATTAATCAGAGATATTGCTTCGGCTTTCCACAAAGCTTCTGTTTTCCACAAAGAAGGAAAACATTGCCGAATATGCAAGCCCACCAATTACGCGAGGGATAGGATGCTGCTCTATGTAGTTTGCTAAAACAAGTCGAGTCCATTGACCTTCGTACAATAGCATTCAGCCACCTACCATTAAAAATGCAAACACAAAAAGAAACTGCAAAAATGTATTTCTCAATCACACTTCAGTGCTTCTTCTAGTTTTTTGGAATTTCTGACAGGCGAGATTTTTCGTGTATATAATACTTGAAGTAATTATTAGAAATCATTGAGGGCCTTCCTCTAATTTCAAATTTGGAGCAGTGCCCCTGTTTTCATAAAACTCTAGTAAGGTAAAGAATGTTATTGCCTCACTATTCTCGTACTAACTAAACCGCGTGAACTAAAGCTCGTGACTTGCACAGAACTAACTATCGATCATGTTGATAAAATGTAGTTAATAATTGTGAAAAGTAAAAGAGCAGGCTGCCCTTTGCAATTGGCGGCATGTAAAGGAGAGGTCTCGCGTCGATCGGTCTAGGGAAAAAGAGAGAGGGCAATATATATTGCTGGTAATTTCCCGGCAATAGCCAGCAAATTAGTATTTCCATTTAACTCAATTTCATGCTTAATATTTCACAGGCCTGCCGAGCGTATTGCAGACGCCAGCGTAACACTCTCCCTCAACTGGAGAGACCCCTGCCACGTTTGCACGAGCTGTCTCTTTTATGACATAATAACCGATAATGCCGCGTACACAGCGATAAATTTCACTCCGACAGGAAAACCTGCCGCTATTATGAACCACACACTGCACCCGCCACCTCCCACACCTCATTCTACCTCGGCCCCTCCCTTCATTCCAAAATTATATCAAGTGCTGGAAATCACTTCTAGCCTCATCAGCAATTTTTAATTGGAGTATACTGAATCACTGATTAACATATTCGTTGGAGCACCAGAAAGCGTTAGCGGCGATAAATGTCCCCGCCTTAGAGAGACAGAAGCCTCGAAACAATTCTGGCTACGTATTTCACAGCAACCCAGGATCTTTACTAACATGAACGGAACTACCCACTAGCCACTGTTGCCTGTCTGCCTGCCTGCCTGCCTGCCTGTCTTCCTTGCCTTCTCACACGGCCTATTTCCAATTCTCCCGACGATCCTTTACCCTCCACAGAGTAAACACCTACACTGCTTCTCCTAATCGAGTATTCCATTTAAAAGACACCGTCGAACATACCGCTTATCTAGCACATGCTATAAACTACAAGGATATTACGTATCTTCAGAAGCCGATGCACTATTTCCTGTTGCAGTAAAGCCAAACATCTACGAAAGTTTTTGTAGCCCTTCTTAAACAGTGACATATATACAACAATATCTCAAAGATTATATCGATAAATATCGCTAAATAGTAAATGGCAATTGTTTTTGGAGTTACAATATTAGAATACCTTTCCTACATCATAAAAGTTACGCTCGTGAAAAACTGCTGATGCTGGCAAAGATGATAAGCGAGTCTCTTTATTCTATGAATTTCAGTTTGAAAGATCGGCTTTTGAAAGTGGAACTATTGCTTAATGCATTATTTGGTTGTTCCTAGGAAGGCTATACTTACAGATATCGGTGGAAATGAGGAAATATGCAAGTTGTAGCAACTTTTAGCTCTATTGTTGCCTATTTCCTTTTTGAGGTAATCGGAGCTTACCACCTTGACATCGAGGCCCTACTGATTCAAATTCTCTCTCTCCCCCTCTGAGAAATGCGGCGAGAGAGAACCGACATCAGTTGATGGGGTTTCTATAGAAGCAGGAAGCAGTCAAAGTTCGTGAAACCAAGCAACAGTAGACTACTGGCTTTCAATATTGAGAGGGGAAGAGTTGATCTTTAAGTAGTTTAAGTAGCTTGGCTCCTTTTATTCCTTTATCTATTGTTTATAATTGTTTATAATATCTTTATCTATTGTTTATAAGTCTATGTAGTTGTAGAAAATCACTACATCTACATCAGAAAATAAGTACCCACTCTATATAAAATGAAACACAAATGCCACAGAGGGATTACCTGATAAAAAAATGTACACCCCTGTTCTTATCATTGTATTCATTTTGGCAATAAAATTTAGTGAGAAAGAAGTCTGTCCATAAATCAAGCATACAATAAGGGAAAACGAATATACGGTAGAGTATACTGGAACAAAGCTCTTGCTGGCTTGAATATAGATGAACCCTTATGACAATGATGAGTAATACACGGGTAATTGTAACAATGATGTAATCAATAGCCCGAATGTATGTGTATCCCTTATTGTAGAACAACCTGTATATCGTATGGAGTTACTAGAGTCACTACTCCAAATTTTATTATTTACATTTACTTATACATATAAACTATTACTTCGTGCAGTTTTAATTTAGATCTGTAGATCCTGACAACTTCAGAATTCAAGTCTGAACCCGTTCTAGTACTTGGCTTTCGGCAAATAATAAAATAATACAATATTAATAGATCACATATTTGTAGAATTAATGGCCAATCGATTAAATTTGAAACAAGTAAAATTGGATCGTCGAATTACAAAATGTTAAGCTCTAACCAAGACCAACTAAAGGACGATTGAATAGTAAACTCAAATAATCCATTCGTGCCAATAAGAAAGTGAATTCGAAGAAGAATTCGAAGACGAAACTTAACAGCAACTAGTATTTCCGGCGATATTGGTCGGGAATATCAGTGAGAAATATCGATCGAATAAAGTAAAGTAAAGCCGTAGAATAAAGAGTAAAAGCAAACTCTGAATAGAGAAAAACAGTTCGATACATGCTTCATAAGGATCGATAGAATTAATCAATGTTGATTGGAATCTCCAATGATAATAATGTTATGCTTTTCGCTTGACCTGCTTCTGTCCTCTCGAATGACAGATCAAGTCAGATTAGACTCCCCGAGAAATATCCATCGAAAACCGCCATGAAGCTGGACCAAGGAACCACGAAGGAGATTGATGAGACCGAGTGCCCCAAGGTTTTTACGTGAAGAATTACCAACCCTAGTAGTACGATATTGAGAATGCCGCGTGATCGCGAAATTGCACTTTCATTCAAATAATACCCGATTGAATTACAAATACAAGGCGCACTTACAGGAAAAGGAGTGAAAATCTAGTTGGCAATGTCAAGAAACAAATATCTCTGTGATACTTATCAGGCCAAGTTGTCTTGCTGCGTGATACTAGAACTAGAAATTCACTTCATGAACTATGGAAATAGAAAATTGGGAAAAGTTGATAGGTGAACAATGCCCATAAATGTTGGGGATGTGACTGATAAGGATTAAACAGAATAATGATCAAGTATCGAAAGATATAGTGGACTTGAAACAGAAGATTGCTCGAAGCAAGTAGTATGAGTCAATGATATCTCAGGCATGCGGCATAAGACGACGTCTTACGCGCCGGCACTCTCTAGGAACACGTGGTCTATTCATCCTTCTTTCGTTCTTATAAATTAAGTAATATCTTTAGTTCAAGTGGCAAGATATAAGCAGAAAAAAAATTTACACTGCAAGGCTCAATACAAAATTGGAATGATTAGGGGAGGACGATTAGAGGGAAATAACGTCAACATATTGGCTACTCTCGATTTTCCACCGTTTAACTTACGCTCTGGCAAGTTTCTCATTGCCAATTACAAAATCGATCATGACTTACATTTGGGAACTTTTGTAAACTTCTTACATGTACAATAAAGTGCAAAAAGTGCATGCACAAAAAATCCTTAATGCTCCAAAGTGTGTGCGGGGACTTTCGAGAAAGGATAACACCACTCACTTTCACGAGGAAGCCAGTGAAACCACCATCTGGGAATTGAGCTGCAGAAGTTGGATTTGTCCTTGCACGAATAGCCGATACAATCGGAAAGACGGGAATTGCACGAATAACAAAAGAATGGACTTTTAAAATGTGTACGAGAAACGGAGATCGTCCGGTCCTCGCAGGCTCCGCTGGAGCTGCGAGCGAGAAGACACGTCGGTGGTCGGTCGCACACTGAACTTTCGAACGCGGGGATCCGGCATCGGACTAGTAGTAGCGGCGGCTTTCAACCCCCGCCAACCGGCCTTTCGGTAGCGAGCTTCCACCCCCGCCTGCTTCACCCCTTTGCCTGCGCCTACATCTACGAGAGACCACCCTTTTAACCCTCTCCCGCCCGCTACTCGCCAGCCGCCACTCCAAACCGTCACCCATCGTCACCGTACACCTCGCGACGTCACCTGCAACCTGCAACCCCACCATACACCTTACCACCTTACTACCAACCTCCTCCACTCCACTCTTCCTCTCCTTCCTTCTCAACCCCTTACTCATTCTCTCCCTCGAGCTCGAGTTCGTCTTCCCTGACACTCTCTTCCTCTCGGAATAATGCCCATTCAACTGTTTCTCCGCTCACATATTCTATTCCAAAGGTCTTTACGCGTTGCTCTGAAAATTTCGAAACTCTCTGCACTCCAATTAATAGTAAGAATATAAATAACGGGGCGATAGGATGATACTTAGAAGATACCTTTATTCATATTGTGTGTCTCTCTCTATATACATATATATGTATGTATGTCTACATGTATATATGTATATATATATTTCATTGTTCTCGTGTACTTACTCGGTACCGCTTATAAAAATGTTAAATAGCATATAAATATATATGTATATGTATATGTGTGTATATATATGTTATGACTTATTTACAGAGTATTTGGACGAGCTTTATGATATATCATGTCGTCTTCGCATTCAGACATTCACAAGTTACAGATTATAAAAGTATAATCTCGACAGTAGGAAAAGAATCTTGAAGCAATCAGATTCGGATAAGTGGACCCTTTAGCAGATATGAATATTGCGTATGTGTATTTGGCGGTAAATTACATAAGCCGAGTAGAACACAACCCGAATGAATGAAGTAAACGCAAGAATCCCGCATTCTGCAAGCATGCATCTGATTCTTAATTCCTTCATCGTTATAAATAATCCTTATACTTAGAATCTAAGATCAAGCTGCACTTCACAGACAATTCACTGTGCATAAATTATCAAATACTCTGGATCAGACTAGCCCCGTGCTGCAGGAAAGTGTTAGCAATCATGTTCAGTCGGTATAAGCGATCTCACTCATGAATTACCTCATGTACAACGATTGGCAGATATGGGTTCCCGATCTCCTCGTAAATACGGCGACCAGATATGTCAAATTTGATAGCTAGGCCAACTCATTCTGCACAGTAAAGTGTGAAATTTTGTTACACTATTTGAAAACCTATGCATTAACGAGTTCTTGATTACCAGAGGAAGAACGGGCACAACAATCGTACAGTAGGTAGATTTTTTGCTTGCTCCAAGTGCACTTGCCTGACTTAAACTTAAGTACCACTAACTCTGCCTTATTAGTAAATTCCCTTACAACTCTATGCTGTAATAACGTTTGGACAAAGAGTTTTCTTTTGTACGAAATTTCAAGTTCAGTCAACATTTACGTATTGGCCAGTAACAGTCGATGTCTGATGATAGCGCCTTCTGCCAGCAAAGTCTTCGTTCTCCTCGTTCAATTGTGCGGAACAAGTTTCCACCCCTGGATGCACCGGGGTCACAACTATTTGTTCATAGTCATACACTTTTCGCCTGGAAAAAGGAGATAAAATAAATTGGTCTATCCAGCTGAAATTTGGACGGTTCGCTGGATCGAGCGCCAGTTGATCCTGTAACGATAATTACCCCATAAGCCTCAAAAGGGAGATTTTCAGCCATTTGAAAAACTGGAACTCCGCCGAAACGCCCGGCTTAACTGCCGGATTAGCGTGGCCCACGTAACTCCAAACAACGAAAACAACCACAATATTCGCTATGGCGTAGCCCCAATGAACGAGAAACATTATAAGCAGTTTTACGAGGCACTGAAAAAAGTTTGCACAGTTAGCACTGTCATAATCCTTTTTCGAGAGTATAGATGAACTTACCCCCAACAGCGAAAACCATCGATTGCATAATGGACTGTACCAATTCCCTAATTTGTTGTGTATATGGACTTTGCGTTCGGGATCAGCAACACTACCATTATCATCAACACTCGGAGAGGAGTCAATGTAAATGTTGTTCTCTGACAAACTGGGGTTTCTCTGTAAATGCATTAAATGTAATACATCTTTCAGAATGCGAGGGACGTTATTGGAGATGTGATAAACTTACAACAAGGTTCTTATGTCTTATTCTCTCCGGAAAGAGGCTGTCTAGATCGTTATCAGTGTCAGTTACTGAATTATTCCTGCTTGCAGAGCCATAATTGCGATCGAAAGTGGGAGACTGTGATCGGAATCTCTGCTCTCGTGTGTGACGAATATCAAAGGTTTGGGCAAGTGCGAAATAGGCGTAATCCAAGCAAGCGTACGTCAGTAGGAACGGCATCGTTACAATCGGTGCAAGAGTATTAATTTGACCGGTTATAATGAAAGTTAATGTCACCACGGCGACCACTAGCATTGCATATAGGGGCACTTTATTCGGACCCCTCTGTAAAATTCAATATTATCTTTTATTTAATGTGTGGTCCATCCCTTTAATCAAACTAAAATTTACATAATGCCGCGCATAATTACCCCTCTCTGCAGGCAGCTCATGCCTGGTATAACATTCTGACTAGCAATCGATTGCAAGACACGCGGTGTCCCGTACATTGCACCCAAACAACTGCTAAATGATGATACGTAAAGTCCCGCCAAGAGTAATACTGAAATCGCCGAGACCTTGGACGCTATCATGAAATTGGTCAAGAGAGCGGTTCTCGTACACGTTGCAGCGAGGAACAATGAAAAGCACAAATACAATAGAGTTCTAAAAGCGGAGGAATAATGTGAATTAAATATCAGATGTTCTAGAATGATGAATTCTTTGCAAATCACTCCATACCCTGTGCCAAGAGCTGCTAGGGTCCCATTGGGAATATCTGTTGAGGGATGTCTCAAATCTCCGCTCATATTAATACCGGCTAATACCCCTGTTACCGTTGGGAAAAATACCCCAAAGACTTTAAACCAACTATAGCCGTCTTGGTAATAAGGAAATGTATTATTCTTTAGGTTTCCTGATAACCATCCCTCAAAACCAGCCTCTGTAATATGTGTAATATTAACATTTTTCGGAATATCTCTTGAATTATGTAACTCGATCGGAACTGTGTCTTACCAACATTCACGTGAGTGAAACTTCCGACGATAAACTCAAGTCCGGCAAGAAGCAGAATCAACAGAAGTATAAATTGAAGTTTAACAACCCACTTAACGCCAGCAACATTGATTACAGATAATAAAACAACAGCGGCGCAAGCAAAACCGCGTTCTGCCCAGGCAGACTCTAAACCTACGAGACCAGCCATAGATTCCCCAAAACCTAAAACGTTTAGCGCGCAACCTACTGCCTAAAATAAGATCGATGAAGCGATTTCTGTATGAAGGATTAAGCTCCGCCAAAATTAGTCTATTCCAATTCACCTGTCCGAAGCAATACAGCAGCCCGATTGATCCTCCGAATCTCGAGCCTAAGACATGCGATAGTAAAAAGTAAACTCCCCCGCTCTCCACCCTGCATCGTTCGCAAATTCCAACAGCGGATAACACTGTCACCAATGCAATGCATACTAAAAAGAGGGTCCATTCTTTTAATCAAGTGCAAGAAATACAGTACATTATATTAAATAATGAATAAAGGCTGTAACTAGTCTATGTGTTAAACTGTTCTCAAATATTATTTACACTACTCTTCTCGTTACGTAAGTCCCAAAATTTGGATAATTGTATGATAATTGGTATGAGATAGTAGACTGATTACCTGTACAGACAATGATTAATACCGCATTTAAGACCCCAGCCTGCCCTACTATCCAGCCAGATCTCAAGAAGACGATCACTCCAAAAATATTAATAAGACAAGATGTGAAAACACCATCCCAAGTACCAAACAAGACAGGCTGTGAGATAAAGAAGTTTGACTTCCACCAAGGATCAGAATTCTAAAATACCATGATTCATAAGCTCGCTCCATTAAACTTTAAACTTTTTGTATCATCCTCAAGTCACTTACATATTCCTGAGCAAACAACTCATTTGCTCCAGTCTGATACATCTCTGGGCCAAAGTCTTCGTATCTCCTACTCTCTCTCTGTCCCTGTTCCTGATTTTCTGCATCGTGCAAACCATATTTGGACCAATCCACATCTTTACTAGTTGCTACACCTGTTTGGCCATTCAACACTTTTCTTCCTTCGCTCGACTCCATCCTAGTAATCACTGGTTTTGAGTAATTGCCCACAACTGTTCCTTGTAATTCTTCTTTCCCCCCAAAATAAAACCGTCAGTCTTCTTTGCGAGGATCTTCTGTATACGCTATATCGACATACAAAAAGGACCCTCCAAAATACTTTGTATCTAGTTATCGAACTCAACTGCCGTTATTTAGAACATCATGAATGAACTCGCAAATTGGAAATTTCGAGCAACATTTTCTCGATAAAAATATCCTAGTATTATTCGCTTGATTCTAGTAAAGCTGATATAGCTTGTACACACGCAGCAGGTTAGAGTATAACTTCTAGACTAATTGGAGTCACATTAATTATGACGCATTCTGTGAGCGATATACCCTCGGTGCCGAATCGCTTCTTGATTATCATTGTTCTATATCACTGTTATCGTCCAAAAGGCATCACCTACTGGTGACGTGTTGCTCCACGATAGAGACACCATTTTTCAGATTACCCCATCTGATGCTATGCTTGCTTCCACACCTACAACGATGGTATTCTATTGGTGTGAGAGTTCTCACACAATTACCCTTCCGCATCTCAACACTTTGTATATTTAAACATAGCACATTTCTGTGTAGTGCAATCACCCTATACGGCTCTTGTACAAACATCTTTACATATACCGATATACGAGTTGAACCTCCTTCCATATGTATTGTTTACTCAGTTGTGAATGCCTTTCGTGTAAATCATCTTTCTCCAAATGAAGATGTAATCATCTCTCATGTAATTCGCGGAATTTCCAGACAATACTCAATATATAGCATACTTGATGAGATGCATGGGAATATGAGTAATAATTAGTGCTGTACTCATTAGCATAATGCAATAAATTAGCAGCCATCAAATGATAATACAAAATGTGGTGGTTTAAAATATACATTTATTCGTATTAATAATAGATTATAAACAAATCATACCCACTTAAATGTATTAATCTAGAAATACATTCGCGCATGACCAGTCATTCTCAGATTCGTGAAGATAAAAAATCCTCAAATTGAATTTCGGGATTTATTAGAGCACCCTTCGAAAGGCGCATCATACACCGTGAGTTGCGACGGTTACTCCCTTTCCAAAGAATTACATATATATATAGCAAACACTCGTCAGTCGTTCGTGCCGGTGTGTATTTGTGTGTGTGTTCGTTCTGGCAACACAAAATCGTACTTTCGCTCAGCTCGATGTACACGAACCGAGATCCAGTGAGATGTAACAGTAATTCATAGGTCTATCTTAAAGCATGAGGTAATTTATTTACAAGGGAACTCATGCCCCCCGCCGCCACTTTTCGCCATTACTGAACTTTGTCATCTCTCGGCCACTTACACCGCATGTACCAATGCCCACGCGACCATTCACATTTTCCGGCGTGGCGAATATACTCTTCTTTATAACACCCTTCTTCGACGACTAGATTAACAATCAAAACGCCAATGAAATGATCTGATAATACATTTATAAAACATTGAAAAGTAGAATATTTCTCCGATATACCTTGTTAGTGAACGCAAGCCATTTATTTTTCTCCATCTCACGTTCTTCTTCTAGTTCCTTAAATCGCTGAAGCTTCCTCTGCTTCTTCTTTTTGAGGTATTCTCTTTGTTTATTTGGATCACCACCGGCTACTGCTGCTGCTTGCATTTTTCTGTGAAAAGAACATTCTATTATCGATGCGCATAGGGACTGAACTTTCACCTTATCTATGCGCACCTATTCAGAAATAAGTTTTGTCAATACTAGTTAATCGAAGTTATATTGTTAGGTACGTTTCCACCGAAATATACATGTTAAATACAATTCACGAATATGGAAATATTGTTTACCATTCACTAGCCTACAAAAAACATTTTGAACAAGTAAAGGAGTACTCAAATATGTAACATAATAATCCCTATATGAACCGAACTTCCTGCTTTCTTCCCATCCTGAACAACTTTTAAGTCTGCAAAAGCATAAAACAGGAATAGTGATAGCTTAAGTAAAAGCCGTGCTTATTGTCGTAATCTAAATAAAAAGAGATTGATTATGCTCGGTCGTCTGTAAAAGAGATACAGATTATTGTGCAATAAAGATTTTATATAATACAATCGATATATACTGAATGGATCTAACATTTCTTGTTACCTTTTCCTGGAATCCGACGATGCGCACAGAGAATGCGACACCAAGGGACAAATGAATAATTTATGGAATTTCAGATCGAAGCACAGCAAACAGTGGATTGAGTAACGTGTGGCCAATCGAGGATAAGGATAGGAGGAGAAAAATGAGTGATTAGTAATCATCCTTTCACTGACGAATTATCCCATAAACTCGCTCGAAACAACTTGTATATACAGGATGTCCAAAGAGTCAACTTGTAAGAAACTTAATTCTCATTTTGTTCTAACAAAACAGGAACAAAATTATTTTGAAGGCTAAACTTTTCCCTTTACACCCTGTATATGAAATGTCATAACAAGGAAGTATTGTCAGTCAATCTCTTATTTAGAATTTTTAATCAAATACGCTAACTTTATAAGAAACTCACTTCGACTTTTGATCTGCCCAGTCCGAGGCTGGCCTCTTGGCTACTGATTTTAGTTGACTAAGCATTGTGACATCTGTGTTTTTATACTCATTAAAAGTAACATTTACAACACCATCTTCGCTTATTGCTTCTATGGTGGCCTCGTAATATCTGTAACGAAAAAGGGAATTGTTTGGAAGCAGTATTTAAAAGGCATGATCGCATAGGTAGCAAGAAACCAAGTATCACGCACAAGCAAATATAGATTAAATCTACAACACTTACTTTCCATCTTCGCTCCATGGTGCCATACATTGATCACCAACCTTCCACTTATTGGTCAGAACTGCAAGCAAAATAGGATCTTTAGCATCCATGCCATTTGCTTGTCGCTTTTCCTGTTGTTGTGATTTAATTAAGTCATGTGTCAGCTCTATTACTTCGTCCAGATCAATTTTCAGCTTGAGGAGCTCTTCATTTGTGGGATCCGTTGTTAGAGCAGCCTCCACCTAAACATAGAGCAATATCCAAACTAGACAAAACATTCTTTTAAATAAAAACTAGTGCTTTCCAGAAAAATGGACTCGCCAGCAAGCTCGAGTGTAGGTTAACTAAAAAAGCGGACAACACACCTGCTGCAGTTGGAGTTTGTAGTTTTGTAAGTCGTCCATGACGATGCCCAAATGAGCAATCTAATGGAAAGAATGAACGTTGCCCGTTTCCACCTGATCCCTTCGAAACCTTTCCTGTTTATCACTTCTGTCAGGTATCAGACGAAATGTAAGCAACCTCCCGCACACAAGCATCCGATGCTTGGCACTCAATAACTCACATCACAAGATGGCGATGTAATCGTAACGCACACATCCACACTGGTCCACACTATCCACACTAATCCTGATCCACACACCATTCGACATTGCTTCACACTGCTCCACGTAACGCACACATTTAAATCCTTGCTTAATTTCTTCTCCACCAACACTACCGCAAATATATATACTGATTTGCTCCAAAAAGTGGAATTTCTGGAAACCACTCACTTCGAAAAACCTGCAGTCCGTGTATACTTGAGTAGCTAGATATCATATATATCTATATGCAACCCTGAAAGTTAATATATACACACGTGTACTTTTCTCTCTGTTTCTTGACTGCTGAACTCAACATTTCATTAAGCACGCGCGCGCATAAATAAAAGGGTATGCTATCATATATAATATTAATATCAATGAATATTTATATACAAAGTAGTTTAAGAGACATCAATATCTGCGCGTATTATATATACATAAAAAGTTTAAGATTTTCCGTTCCGAAAGCTTCTCTACAAATTCCAATAATGAATATAAGCGCCCGCGCATTTGCCTATATATCGTGTCATGCACTTTTCAAATTTAACCATATGTTTGTGCATGTAAAGCTATTAAAAACTATATAATTGGTTTTGCGTTACGCGAGACTTTATAGTTTTGAATGAAGCTGATGCTGGCGCTGCACATGAAGTTCATGTTCATGTTTCAAGGCTAATAATTGCCACAGTTCACGTACATACACCACGAAAGGTTCGCATTGGTCGCATAAGTTCATACAACTACATACGTGTAATATTCGATGCAGCTGCTTCTATTGTGAGTGATTGTCATGGTGTATAAGTATGAGTAGTGCGGCACTTGGGTCATGACAAACACTGACGGCCAAGCTTGTCAGCAGTTGAGGACGGCTCTAATAATTAATTCTATTTGGCAATTATAAGAATAGGCTTCCGTCATGGCATACCCGGTAATTGTAGACCTTGCTTCGAAAGAAGTCAAAAGACTTTTGCAATTCGATCAGTTTCACTTAATGCGTTTTTGCTTCGCACGGCTTCTGCTCTCATCTCTCAAACGCGTTCTACGTTGATAATTAAAAAACTTTGTATGAATAGTGGGTCAGTCTTCGTTGCCCAACCAGTGACATCATAAAAGATTGTAATAATTTATTTTAAAAAATTCTCTAGCACACTATGTTTGGTGCAACTGATCCAGAGTCACAAGTGAGTCCTGAAGTGCAGCAGTGGTTTGCTGCGGTTGATAGAGATGGTAGTGGAAAAATCACAGCAATCGAATTAAAAGCAGCACTAGCAAATGGCCAGGGTGGAACGTTTTCAGACACAGCATGTAAATTAATGATTGGTATGTCCAAGATACCGTAGAAGGGAACAATAGTATAAGTGAGAAATCTTATTTATTATCTCTGTTACAGGCATGTTTGACAAGGAGAAGAATGGTACCATAGATCTAATTGAATTTCAAGCGCTTTACAATTACATTAATGCTTGGCTGGGCGTTTTTCGTGGCTTCGATCATGACAACTCAGGTACCATTCAAGAGAGTGAACTCAATTCCGCTTTGACTCAGATGGGATACAGGCTCAGTCCAGACTTTATAGAATTCCTCATTAAGAAAAGTGACCCGAGCGGACATAGCTGTATCACTATTGACCAGTTTATAGTCTTGTGTGTTCAGATACAAAGATTTACAGGTGCATATAATGCATAATACTGCAAATAGATATATATATATGTATATGTATTATTATTCATAAAATGGCACTTTCATTGTTTATTTGTTGCAGAGGCGTTTCGTGTTCGAGATTCAGATCAAACTGGGAGAATCAGTATTGGTTTTGAAGACTTCTTAGGTGTTGCACTTAACTGCAGTATATAACCGCACCTTACTATAAATGATTTTTATGACTAGCTTGAATTTATTTTTCTATCAGGAATAGTAACTTTTAAGCACGTAATTTATTCTACAAATGTATTCTGCTCCAGTGTGAAATAGGCAAAGAGATCAACTATAATAAAGTTAATGTTTATGTTTTACCATAACCATGTCTATGCATCCATTTAGGCTAGAAATCGTACAGGGCGCTCTTTCGCTAGAACGAGATATATGTGATAGGGTAATAGATTCGTTCGGTATTCGCATTGATTGAATAATGCGGAAATAAGTTACTAACAGTAGAGGATATTAGAATGGGGGATATATGTTGTATGTATGAGTAGGTAAGTAGCTTGCATATAGAGAGGGCGAGGAGGATTGAACGGATTCAAACGAATCCCGCGACGACATGTTAGCCCTCTGTGAATGAATGAGTGAGTTGTGGGTCATGCATGAAATGGGCCAGGGAAGCGCTAGCATCAAAGGTTGGAGTCTGGCTGAGGAAGATTCTGTTCTATAGGCGTCCCGTGAGTTTTGTGCTTCTGCTGCTCGGTAGTGCTCGGGTGCTCGGTAGCCAGTCGGTAGCCAGTCTAGTGAACATGGCCGAAAACAATGGCAATGGTTGTTGAGCTAACTTTGCGTTCCCTTGGCACTTGTCAACAAAGAAGTTACCTCTAATCGGGAAGCAAGCGAGCCGGAGCCCACAGTCAAACGTGAGTAGCGTTCTCCGTTGGCTCGGCACTCTGCCCTCTCGCCCGTTCGCGGACCGGCCGATTCCAAATCTTCTAGACTTCCGAGTAACACCGAGAGAGCTATCTCGCGCCTACCCTCTCATTGTCAGCAGTGAGCAGGATACTCGCTCGGTGTGCGGTTCTCTCCTCCTGGCTCCATTTACTCCTGTCATTTCGACGGCTATCACTGAAAATCTCAATGGCGTACAACCGCAGCCCTGAAAACCATTAGGAAGAGGCTCTCCCTCGCACCATTTCACTCCACGCGGCTTCACTCCAGTCGAGACGCAATTGCTCCTTTCAGAAACTTATTCCCATCTTCATCAGCGTTCACCCTTTATACATATGTATATCACCCCGCCACTAGCCGTCCGATCCGTTCGATTGATCATTTCATTCAAAGCATCCGATCCTTCCTGCAATCCTGCCACTCATTCATTCCTTATCTCCTGAAAGCCTGCTGATGATTCTTCTCGACATCTCAGCCCCCCAATTATTACGAATTGATTTTGATGGGCCATAGGATGCGACAGTGTGCTGACATTGAAGATAAAAAGGCTCCGACTCACAAAAAGTACATACTAGCAAGTGCCTCTTGGAGCTTTCCGACTTTTCTTAGTTTTTTCGCAACGATTTCGCATTCGATCCAAGTCCCTGTGTGTTTCTGCATTTTCTTCCCCCTGAGCGATCATTCCTTCTAATCCTCGTTCGATCTATGCCAACGCCACAGATACACCCGACCCCACACAATGCATTCCTCTCCCGCAATAGTTACTTAATAAATGGTTATTATCCGAACCTGTTAATATAAATACATCAAATATTCATAATGTCTTGGGAAGGATAAGTCAATGATGAATTCAACAGTAATATATATCGCGCACAAAATTTCACGTTTCGTACGCGCCTTCCGAACATTTTCTTCGCATCAATTTCTATAATTGCTTGCGTTTTATTTCTTCGAACATAAATATCTAATTTAATCTTAATACTTTATTATGTAATGTATTAATATCAGAGAATGTGGCATAGTGGAAAGTAATGGAATTTATTTTGGTATCGGATAAATATAATGTAAATAGATAATTTGAAGTTGGATCTCTTCCCGGATGATTTTTCTAAGCTGTTTGCTACTATTTGTTACAGGCTATATATTATGGCAACTGCTATTCAAAAGAATGGCATGAAACCTTTAACAAATAGCTCTTTGAACCATGTTGGGGATGTCAATAGCTTAGACAATGCGAACATATGTACAGAGACAAAGAATGAAAAATTGTTCGATGGGCAAATTCAGCCTTTCGTGGAGCCACCGGAGCAGGAGCCACGTGAAGTGGATATTGTTATTAATAATGTAGTCTGTAGCTTCAGTGTTAGGTGTCATTTAAACTTAAGAGAAATCGCACTCAATGGATCTAATGTGGAGTACAGGAGAGAAAATGGGGTAGGTATTAAAGGACATTGGCCGGACAATGAGTTTTGGCATTCTCTTAAAGCATGTATTTCACAAGAGAAGTGAAAAACAAAAATCCAAATGATTTTTTAGATGATTACAATGAAGCTGAGGAGACCATACACCACTGCATCTATCTGGTCATCTGGCAAAGTGACTTGCACCGGTGCAACTAGCGAAGATGACGCGAAAATCGCAGCACGACGATTCGCGCGATCTCTGCAGAAACTCGGATTCAATGTTCGATTTAATAACTACAGAGTAGTGAATGTGTTAGGCACATGCTGCCTTCCATTTGCTATCAAAATAACATCATTTTCATTGTATCATAAAGAAAATGCAGAGTGCGTATACCTTTTATTACCACATATAGGTAATTCGCTTCACCTATTCTGATTAATAAACATTTGGGACATTTCCTTTTTGTTTAGCTACGAGCCGGAGTTGCATCCTGGTGTCACATACAAGTTAAAGGATCCAAAAGCGACATTGAAAATATTTTCTACGGGCAGTGTCACTGTCACAGGTCTGTGTCTATCATCCAAATGTTCAATGTAATTATTAAGATGCCTATATTTTACGTAATACATTGCAAATTTGTTTGACTTTCTGCAGCGCCAAACGTCGCGGCTGTTCAAAAAGCGATCGAATACATTTATCCACTAGTCTACGAATTCCGCAAGGAGAGAACGGCGGACGAGGAGCACGCATTAAAGACGAAGAAACGGAAACTGAACTTCGAGAAAGATTATCGGGACAAGTTCCTACACGATCCAGATTACGTATACGACGCTGTGTGTAGCGACGAGGAAGAAGAAGTCGAGGGGGGTGAGAGTGATGCCAGTTGGGACTGATCTGTTTACCTTGTCACTCTTCTGTTAACTGTGAAACTGTTATGCTACCTTGTTCTTTGAATAATAGATACCTACCACACTGTGTAAAAAAGTGTTACCGCAAAAGAGTGAAGTGAAAAAAAAACATTCTTTTAGTGCAAGAGACAAATGTGTGAGTGTCTGAAGGACAAGATCGCACGTACGTGTGCTTTAATTATAATTATTGTAATATCGATCGACCGAACTCAGTTTCATCAACGAAATGGACGTATCCCCATAATTTTTCGTTCGCATTCTATCAACATATACGCGAGACAGTTATTAATTATGCAGCGACTTCCTATAGGAATCAACTTTCGAGCGTTTATTTAAGGATTTCAGAACTTGTCCTCGACAGAAGCTTAGTTAATTTAAGCGAACGCGAGAACGTGCTCCATCGTAAGTAGACTGCTTTTCGATCGACTCGAAAGGGCGACTGCGATAAACGCGCTTCTTAGACCATTCTTTTCTCGTTATAGTAAGTCTCGTTTCGCGCATCGTTACAGTGTAGCGTCGCCGCACCCGGCGGAAGCGCGTGTAAATTATCCCACTTGTTTACTTTAACTCTTTCTATCTTATAGATATATATCTATTTTCGCTTAATTAACTTACTGTGCCAAAGATGGATGTTCAAAATTTGAGGCAAAGTGATTAAGGGTGCCACCTTTGAAGCTGAGAATTTTGTGCATTTTTTTATGATTAGCTTTCCCATTGCTATCACATTTCATTTCACTGGACATGAACACACACCCTACTAGTTACATTTTGGTTCATGTTGATAGACAGTCGAAAAACACGCATAAATTGACAGACTTAATTCTGTGTCTGACTCTGCAAGTACTCCGCTCTGCTCTGCTCTGCTCTGCTCTGCCTTGCTCTGCTCTAAGCCCATGGAATACACAGTGATAACAGCCCACTTTTGGTCAGATATATTTTCAAGCTCTTTTCCTACATTTAGCTTTTTATGCAAGAACGAACACCGTTACAGGGTAGATCGTTTGCTTTTACGTGGTTACGCGGGATTTATAGAAGAACAGTACAAACTGTAATTTTCCTTACATGTACATTACTGGTGTACACGCACTTCAGTAGAACAAATAACTCTCGCACTGAGTGATAACAGTTAGATTTTGTACAATTAGGGACTGCTACTTTAGTATTTCATTTAAGAGACGCATGAGCAAATGATCAAACAGAAGACGTTTTTTTTAACAATCGTGGGCTGTTTCATGTGACTACCATAGGCAGAAGTATGTACAGTAAACAGTTCACTACCCTTGTGTAATGGTACTTTCGTCAAATTGATAGAAACCCGGTTGCAGTGTCCCTGATATTTATCTCGTTTTTCGTGAGTGACTTTCTCTCTCTCTCTCTCTCTCTCTCTCTCTCTCTCTCTCTCTCTCTCTCTCTCCCCTCCGAAGAAAATGTCTGGACGAGACACACTGTAATGTAATTAGCGTAGTTATCACCACTTGTATTTCAGAGAATGCATTCTGTCATGGCAAAACGTTTACCGGTATCCTCTTTCTTGGGGATTCATAGCCCATTGACACGAAGGAACACGTCACAAACGTCGGGAGACTCATATATGATTTATACAGTAATGTATTATTGTTCTTTTTGTAATAGTCGCCAAAACGTGCGCACGAGATCTTATCGCTATTTATTTATCACTCGCAGTAGTATCCTCTCACGATAATAACAGCATTTTTCCATCATATCATTCTCTCATTGATATTAGCCTTCACGAGATGATCGGGCTGTCGCACGAATCCTTATAATAGTTAGCTTCCATTTGCACTTACGACTCGCCACTACTTATGAAACACTGAGATCCTCAATTATAAGCGATCAACAACAGTAGAGAGTAACAAGGGAAAGAAAACAGTGTAGAAAGACCGTGCTTTACTGTACATCACAATTTATTTCGAAGGTTTCCTTTTCGTCATCCGAGATCGATCACTAGCCGAATTTTATACGAACGACACAAACAACCCACGAGATATTCCCCGCTTTATCTTAATTATTTAAGCGCAGCAGTTTGATCGTTCGTGGAAACACACTTGTAAATAAATCTATTTGACAGGAGGCATACTAGTATCCAATTAGCGGTAACACATCACGCGCTAATTCTCTCCGATGAATAGCAGCAAATACTTTAAACTTTAAACTGTGTATTGAAGGATGCCGGGCATGATCGGCGTGTAGGTGCAAGAGTAGAACGGGCAATCGTAGGAGATATTCCGAGAGGAGAACCTAATCAGAACTTGGTGCCATAAAATGAAATTGTTTCATTAAGCTTTTGCTTTGAATTCTCATAATTTCGCGATTGTACGTTCTTTTTATACGGGATGGAGTGAATTTTTATGAAGCTAAAGTCACTGCCCTTAGTGTACTCGGCGCGGAAATCGATAATACTCGATTCACTACCGAGTACATGACGCTCACTAATGGTGCAAATGCATTAAGTTTTTCCTTTATAGTACTTGATTTGCAGCGATACTGTACAGAAAGAAAATCACTAGGCAAAGCAATTGGAATTCCTTCGTAACGATCGGTATATTGTAAGAGATTATGATAGACACGAGAAAAATTCGGCGTTCTTGTAATTAGGGATTTTGTACACGGATCGCCAGGCTGTTAGTTCATATCACACGTATGATTAAAGCAAACACTTCACAGTTCAGTTGAAACTTATAATCACTTTGGACAATTCTTTATAGTCTCTTGGCCTACGCCAAATTGCAATACGTCTATAGCGTTATGTTACTCCTTGGTAGCAATAATCAAAAGTGTTATGTCGATACGTAAGTACTTGATCGCCTTTTGAATGAGATTAGCAATATCAAGTCAAAGAAATATCAGTTTCTCTTGGAAAGGACGAATCTGCGCGACACGAAGGAAAGAATGTGCTGTATAACAATTGTGTTGAGCTCTCATAGCAATCAGTTTGAAAAGCTGAAGCTATGAAGAGATGCAGTGATCTGATGCTTTGTAGAAACGAGCAAGCGTTATTTGGGAAGTTGGTTAAAAAATGCGACGCACACTAAAAACTCTGGGAAGGTCTGCTACATGGAACATGGCAGGCAATGATTAATCATATCATAACGATATTTAAAACGGGAGAACTTGTAGCGTGACATTACTTGTTTGCACCACCGAAAGAAAGGAACGGCTGTTTGTCCAAATTTCTTATACCAGTATCTCTACGATTCTAAGCTACTTTCGTTGATTGTCGACTAACTGCCAGTTCTGTCCTTGCGCTGCTAACCGGCTAGCTAACTGTAAACTTAACAAGACTCACTGAGGTGCACAGAAAGTAAACATTTTTCTTTGTTCCGGTATCACTTAATTTTAATGGAATGTCAATGTCGAAGTGGTACCATTTTCTTTGCACGTCAGTTTATTACTTTATTAATTAACTACAAAGCCCCACACAATTTGTCAGTACCAGCATAGACGAGTGAGAGCTGAGGTAGTATTGAATCACATTTATCTTTAAGCCCCCGAATGAGGAGTTATTTTGCGTAGCTGTGTATACAACTGCCAAGAAATGACGATTATCATTGTTTGCTGATTGCTGCGCGCTCTCCCAAATTCTAAAGGAATAGGGCATTTTGTTCGTGCGAATGTATGACAATAACACACGCCATCGCGATCGCACCCCTCCCCCCCGTAGGACTTATTAAACTCTCGACAATTACGAGTTTCTTTTTCCTATCTATGGTTACTGTTATCCTACTTTTACATTTGCGGCAGTACGCAAAGCATATGTGTAATAGCAATCCGCGACTTCTGAAGCGGTTGTACATATATTTCTGTCTAACGAGGACATCACCTTTGTGTGGCGCACAGCCGGCCAACACACATCTCTCTGGTTTTACTCGTGAAGACTGCTATTATCTTGTGCTCTGTATACTGCATGGATTTCATGGTTGTGTAACTAATAATGACGGTAGAGTTTATGCAGCATAAATAAGAGAGCAATAAATTCGTGATTGACGATTGATCAGAGAACAATGTACACTTTTACCAAACACGACACACGCACCTCTTCATTTCCAGACACGGCACTTTACATTCCAGGTATAATATTTATTTATCTGACACTACTGTGCTCTAGTCGGGAATCCCGCGTTTATGCCAAAGACATCTCCATTAAAGTACATTCTAACTTAAACTAACATAGCAAACGCTACACTTTTTGCTCAAGAGTACGAATCCCCGATATAAATGACTCTTCTGCAGTGAAGATAACTATGCCTCTTCACCGCAAGTTTACTTAACATTCGAGATTTTGGTAAAGGTGCACATTCCATACCCTAAAGATCTTACGTGTGCACTATGATCATATCTATCCGCGAACCCTTTTCTATGAATCCCCCCGGGCAATACTCTAAGTTCGGACACCCTAGCATACTTTTATGTATATAGGTAATTAGGCGTATATGTAATACCAATGATGTCTCTCTGGAGAACAATTAATGCCACAGAACGCGAAAAGTCTTAGAAGGTACAAATAGCTAGACCTCGATGTTTTAGGGAGTCTATAATTAGTAGAGTGGCAGTTTCTGATAAAGCCTAATATTTCCTCCAATTCTCAACACTGAACTTTTATTTCCAATCAGCAGATTCACAGTCAAAGTATAAAACTCTTTACTCAATGTTACATAATTATTATTTCATGCTATCCTTATCCTAGACTTTGCGTATTCATGAAATGTAAAACATTTGTTACGATTATAGCAATACATTAAGCATTATTTAAATATATTTGGCTCGAATATAAAGTATTGCCTTGAAACCATTCAATTCGCTTGTCCAATGGTATATCGATATTAGAATATTTCTTATCCACCTAAAGGATATACTGGTATTTTTTTATGGATCATTAAACCGATGTCATGTGATTAGGATGTGCGAGGCAAGGGAACTTGGCGTGGATTTAACGAAAGTTCTAATCAGTCAAACAATTGGTCATTACCTTTCTTTGGCACGGTGTTAATTATTGCAATGATGTGCTGTACTACTTTAAAGGATACTAAGTTAACGTATGCACCCATTACGCAGAAGTGTAATGCATTAATTGTACGGCCTCTTATAGAAGCAATATTTAAGTAGGTATTACGACTGATTGCTGTAGGAAACGCTACTGCCTGTGAGGGAGGAAAAGTGGAGAAGCCTCTTATCAGTAACGTTTTGTGTAAGGGAGAAACTCCTCCGAGTTCTTTAAAAGGAAACAAAATACCACCCAACATTTTTTGACAAAAATTTACTTCACAATAGAATTTTCTTCCTCACATAGAATTACGTGTCAAGCTTCTGTCACCTTATGAAATTCCTTCGAAGAAAGAAATATCGACAACGCATAATAAGCGTCCGTTAAAAAACGAAGGAACTTTCCCTTATACCGGTTGCATTATTGGCTCACTTCTTTCAATGCGATTGATAGAAAAACAAAGACGTAACTAAGCAATTTCATCCCTACGAAAAGCAACGCGGAATTTCCACCCCGTAGTGTAGCGTTAACATATTACTTATATATATGTTAAACGGCAGATGATGTGCACGGGAAAAGAAGAATACAAGCGGCGAATAATGTTAGTGCGAAGGCATTCGTAATAATTTATATATGACCTACGGTTAAGGAAGTATCTATACAAAGACTGTTAAATGAGCTGTAAAGTTTTTATGTAAATCAGAGAAAATAAAATAAAGCGCTATAATTAATAAGCCTGGGAAACGTGATCCTGTCCCTGACTCATTAAAACTGTTCTCACATCTCATGGTCCTCTGGTTCATCGAGTTCCAAATAAGTTCTCAAGTATTCGCCCACCGCCGGATAATAACAATTCGCTACAGCTAGGCAATCCTAAAAAGGAAATTACTAGTAATCCTTGAGCCTTTCATGAGGTAAGCTTCCAAACCCTTCCAGTCTTCCTTACGTTTGCTGAACTGATATTTAATCCCCTTTTACGTAATGTGACAATGAATGGTAGCAGTGCATAGTGATTGCTTATGTTCAACAGTTCATCCAAATCGCAATCACTCAACTCTTCTATTATTCTCTTTGGTAATGTTCTTAAGAAATAAATTTCCTCGTGCTTAGAGAATGGCTGCCAATAAGTTATAATTAAAGACTCATTCGGAGTTTCCAATTTGTATTTATAGTGATTACAATGTACCTGACTATACCACAATACAGTTATGATGTCACCAGCATATGCTGAGAGTGCTGCATCAATCTGTTTATACGATTGCTTCTGCTCCGATTCTTTTAATTTTAAAGTCCGATTGTGGTACCTGTATCAAGAGAGAAATATTCTCTTAGAATCATAGACACTGTCAACATCAAGCACAGAATTACTTACCTTTTCAATAATCGACACACTTGAGACAAAATCGCAGTACTTTTGCTAACACTACATCCATAGATAACAGGAGCAGGTGCAAGAGAAAAGAATTTTTTATTGCTACGTTCTTCGAGGATACCAATCTGTAAACATGGAATGAAAGTCGATGTTGAAGTATATACAAAACGCTAGGAGATAAGAGGACATACTTCTTCATAAAAGGACAGAGCCTCAGCGAGTAATAGGCTATCGTAATCATGTATATGTAAACCGGAAACAATTAGATCTTTGGCAAAATCAACGAGCAGTGGATGAATATCCTCCAAACTATCGCTCGGCGCTTGCCCCAGGAATGGAGATGGAGTGTTGTGGTCGGGCTCAGCAAATTCCTGATGAACAAACTAGAATAAATAGATTAGTAGACGAATGAAAGAAGAGCTTAAAAGAAGGAAGAAGAGTATGGCAGAAAACATAGAAAGTATACCAAATTAGTAATCAATTTCTTCAATGTACTAATTATGACACATTTCATCTTCAATCCTGAGGTGGCATACATGTTTTGAATGTGATCGACTACCCTCTCACGTAGCTCTGCAAAGATAACATTGAATTAAGAATGGTACGAGAGAGTTGGTGTTTGCGACTGAATTAAACATTTTATTAATGGAATACCATCGATGGATAATGAAACCATCCATTCTAATAATGCTAATAGGTTGTATTCATGCTCGCCCGTTCTTAAACTCATATACTTGTCAAAAAATAAATTAACTATGAGTAGACCCTGCTGCATATACCTGGAAAATTCGACAGTCATACTGAGCAGTTTCTCCATCTCCGCAATAGAGAATTTTCCATTTTCTAGTATGAATCCTAGAAGTAATATCTTTAGTTTAAGACTGCAACATCAACTGTTTGGTTTAGCCATTACAAGTATTACCTCTTGTGAGGGTGTTGTACAAATTGTATACAAATCTACTTTGGTATTGAATGTCTGCATATGTAAGTAAATGGTATCCAGCCATATTAGAAAGTAAGGAAACTGCATTGCATGGTAACTCAATACTGCGCTGATATTTCGCTAACTCTTCAATGCTGAAATACATATTTTTCTGTTGAAGATCCAATACTTTAATTATGGCACTGAAATACATACTTGGAAACATCAAAAATAGACTTTGTGTCCTGATCTTTGAATATGTTTGATCCAATTTGAAAGTATCCGACCGATGGAACAAGTGGCTTTGCAGACTTACTGGTTTGAGTTTGACTCGCCTGTAAATATCGATAGCTATACCAAAAATCATGACCGCTATACTATAATGCTATCATAATAATTACTTCAAACGCATTCCAGTTAAAAATATCCTGTCCCGTATCACGTATGCCTCTGATCTCTGCACGATCCCTTGCCTCCTTAAATTGCAATCTCAATACTTCAGGGATTGGCTTCCAGGCACTTTCTATGTTCATTGATGGAATTTTTTCTGGCACCAATTCAGGCTTATATGATTTAAACAATCTAAATAGAAAAGTAATGTGCATCATTATGGAACGATTGTGTAAATAAAGGAAATTTGCTTCTACAGAGTTACTCACGAAAGCAATGCAATTATATGTTTTGGTGGTTTTGCGTATTTCTGTTTGTGGGCAAGCAGCCTAGAAACTGCCCTCCTTGTAACATCCTCGGGTTTGGATAATATGTATATTAAATATGCTACATGCTTTTCCTGTGAAATTTTAAAAGTAATAGAATATTGTGGAAATTATTTCATCGGGGTAATCCAAAAAAAATTACCAATCTTTCTTTTTTAAGCATCACATAAAAGAAGACATCATAGAACAGATTGATGATATTTCTATCTACCAGTTGATATTCGTGTAATCCTGGATAGACGCAATTTTATATTATTATTTCAAGTAGAATTCAATTGATGAAAAATAGGATACTTTTTTTAATTACCAACTATCCACTGTATGATTAAAGTGCTCACAGTAATTTGAATGTTACTGACATGTGCAAGACACCATGTGATTAATAACTTGGCTGGTTTCTCTGGCATTTTATACATTGGATTCATACATTTTATTAGCAGTGTCATCTTTGATCCACCTAAGAATGTAAAAATGACTTAAATAAAGTAAAATACGAGAGAGTTATAGTTAAATCAATATGCTTTTCAAATATTAGTAATCTCTTTTACATTAACATGTATTATTCATAGAAGAATTGTATGATATTCAAAAACTGACCTAAGTCACCCTTAATAATGATGTCTGTAAGTAACTTAATCTCCTTATCATCCAAGCCCTTTGTGGCTGCCTTCTGCCGTAATATTGTGTGGACTTCACTAAATGCCCCATACCTCTGCCCTTTATCTGCCAAGCATTCAATTCAAATTTCAAATTGCTTTCCTAGTTAGTCCAGTATTTTCAATGCAACAGAACATTCTACCTTTAAGAACTTGCAAGTAAGGGACGCAACTCGGATTCTCATCAACCATAACTATCACGGGCTCTCTTTAATTTCAGTAATACTTTTTACAGTTCATTTATCATGTATCGCGCTCGGTGCGTGCTTGGAGTGCAATATGATGCATCTCATGCATGCGATCCTTCTTATCCTATTATTTTTTAGCATCAAACTAACTGCACCAAGTGCTGTCAACAACGAGCGCTGCGTGCTGCTGTGGTAGGCGCCAATGCATAAATATACAACATCCATTGAATGCTTAGTACAGCTTAGTGATGCTTAGTGATGCTTAGCACTAAAACTCAGCCCATTAGGAAATAGAACCGAGAACCAAGACTCAGCATCGTGTTTCAGTCCGATTGCTGGTAGATATCTATAGCAATCGATCTATAGATCCTGTAGATTGCTCGATTGATGTTACGATGCCGATGTATATATAGATATGGTAGATCAGCAGATGATAGATATATATATATGTACAATTTTCTCAAGAAATTGTGTTTTTATATATTATACATATTGAAAGATTTTCTTTCCCAAGGAATAATTTTCGCACTTTTCTACTAAGTAGCTCTATATAGGTGCGTATTATGTATAGAAGAGGTGTGTGTAAGAAAATGTTAAGTATAATGTGATTATTTGGCGGTTTGTCGATGCAATAAAAAGTTTTATATTTGAAAGTGATAAAAGTAAAATAGAATGAAATAATTATTATATGCTATAATAATTATATATGACGCCGCGACTCGACCGGCGCCGGCCTGGCGCAAGAATACCAACGTGATTTTATGCGAGGGTGGTCGTGCTAGAATAATAATAATTATACAACGATAACTTCATCATCAACTGAGCGCGCTGTCAACGGAAGGGCTCCCGAAAAATGTGGGAATGGTGCGGGGCACGCACCGTGCTTTTGCTATTGCAAGTGTTAGTTTAACCGGACGATCGTGGAATCATGTGGCCAGCGCGACGCGATATGAATCGTGACGAGTGTAGAAAATATTTGCGCTACCTCGGTAGGGTTATGCCCCAGAATAACACGTTCTTTTCTTTTGCCTGTTGGTGGAACGGTCGAATGCCTTCTTCACAGCACTCAACAGCTAGCAAAAAGCTAGAGACCCAGAAGCCGTGATCTGCATCTAGCGATCGTCCCTTAGTTTCTCAACTCACGAGCCCAAACTTTCTCAATAAACGACGATGCACCCTTCTCAGATGCGCATTTCAATTTCAGTCTTGTTTCTCTTTGCCTTCCTCTATCCATTTTCCTGGAAGTTACTTAGGCGCAGTGCCTAGTTCGGTCCTCGGACTATCCTCATAAACAATACCATCTTTTGCTACTTCGAAGCTTGCGAAACGCGATCACTCTCTTGCCACTCTGACTTTGTGTTCCTTTACGCTTTTCCGCCTATTAAGACTTCTTTAGCTTTTCAATCACATTAATGAAAAATGTTCTTCCTTATTCTTCTAATTTTTTTCATTTGATTCTTTGCCGATTGTTTTGCACGTCATATTACACTGTGCTCCTATTCCATTCGCTACTGTAGACCGAAATATTGTGAATAAAAAATGTCCCTGACAAGATCATGTGCTTCCTTCTGCAATACAGAATTGGATGCTTATGGGAGTATGGTGTCTGTGTTACGTGCTCAAGGTCCATTTACCAGTGAAAAGCAGAAACTACTTCAAGAGCTTGCCAGAGTCCTGCGCATCTCCAGTGAAAGGCATCGTGCTGAAGTGAGGAGAGCTGTCAATGATGAAAAATTGACGCAAATAGCTGAACAGTAAGTGGCTATTTTTAGTAAATCCCCTTAAGCATATAGAGAGCAATGCAAGCTTCATAGTTGCATTCGATGCATAGGGCTGAGAGAATTTGAAATAATAATATCTTAATATTAGATCGGCAGATGTGCAATTTTTATGGAAAGAATCAATAATTTCCACTTAGATTAGGTGGTCCAAACACTGGTATAGATTGGACAATAGAAGGCCGGCGTGTTATTCCTTTGTTGCCAAGATTAAAAGCAAGGTCTGCATTCACAACACTAGCCAATAGTCTGTCACTGGCAACGGCAGCTGCAAATGACCGGAAACCCCACATCCTTGAAAAGATAGAACAATCAAAAGGTCTACCATATTTACAAGAAAATACATTATCTTCTTTGATAAATGTGTAGCTTTTAAGTTATAAAGTAGTAGATCTATGTAACAGAACACCCACCAGTTCTGCTTTCTTGCCTTGATTCTATTTATTTGGACATTGACTATATAGATATCTTATAGCCCTATGACAATGCTGACTAGTTGTCTGTTTATTCTGCCAGATATTTATGAATCTCGAGTAAAAATAAAGCAAGAGGAAAGTTCATCGGATACTGATGAAATTGTACCTGGTGATGATGAGTCAAGTAATGAGAGGATATGCTTGGAACAGGCAAGTGAAGTTCAATTTAGTTTAGTTTAGTTTTGATAAAGCATCATACAATACGAGCATATAATGAGATTTGTTGGGCTACCGGCAGGTCGGCTCTGTACGCCAACTGGATTTCGATAGACAGAGTAACAATCATGACATTGTACAGTTGTCTATTGCATCTAGAAAAAGGAAGTCTCCATCCCCACTGCCAACACTACCACCGCATAAGGTACTCAACACTCGGGCCAAGGAATTCTATTTTATTTACTGATCATTATTTTCATAATCATAAATAAATGATATTATTATGGCATTATCTAGGTGCTAGTAATATCACCAGGTTCGATAGGAAATTCAAATAATTGTACTGAAAAGATAGTAGTTGAGAATACAGTTGGGCATTTACAAGCTTCGTTAAGTTCGCAACACGATATTACTTTAATGCCTTCGACAACGAGTTCCAACAGTTCACGTACTTTAGGTAGGTATCTTTTCAAAATACAAGTATTTCACTTGAAAGTCTATTTAGAAAGTTTATTCACATAACTGATAATATATTACACCCTTTAGATTTGGTGGAAATGGAAAAAACAAATGCGACTAATCATACAAGTGTACAAACAAGTGACTGCATAAGTACACCAACTATGTGTACTGCGAGTACATTGAAAAGTAAAATCACACCAGTGGTTGTTCAGAATAAGCTCAATACAAAGGTAGTAGCCAGTCATAAAGTAGCAGGAAATTCATATTCTACGTCCACTAGTAATCTAAAGTCAAGTACTCAAAATGTACAAACAAAAGAAGGTATATTGGCCATTGGCTTAATTTAAATTTTTATTTACTTATATAACAAATCCATGAAATGGAATATTTTCATTTACTGTAGAATCAAAGGTACTGAGTGTGTCGCAACCCTTACAAAAGAAGTTGACTTTTGACCATATAACGAATACAACTTCGTCTTGTGCAAAACGTGTCATATCAGTAACAACATCGAGTGCAAAGCTTGGCCCAGCTAAAGTAGCCACATCAAGTAAGCTCTTCTCAACTTGACAGATGCATGCGCGTAATGATATTTTCGATGTAATCAAAGTAATGTAACAATTTCTCTGCTCCAGATAATTCGCAGAGGGTAACTGCTATCTGTCCGGGCACGACAGTATCGAGTGGCCCTGGGCCACCTCATTCGACAGAAGCAACGTTAAGTTGTAAAAAATTGTCGACTACGCTCAATCCTCAGACCACTACCAAGACGGTACTATCGACTTGAGATGATTCCTTAATAAATCTTATGTCGAATAAGATATTTCTATTAACAAAATTAATGATGTACTGTTTATAGGGTGTTACAGTAAACTCTAATAAATGTGTAAATATAAGCCAACACCCGAATACGAAACTAGCGACTAAGACAAACGTAATTGTCATACAGAAGGGCCACACTAAAGGTGTAACGCTTTCCCATGCAGGCAAGGTATTTTCATAAGACCAAGTTAAAATAGTCACTGTACCTTTAATGTCAAGTATTACATTTTTTTCTGTAAATTACACAAAAAGACAACTGGTAGAAGATCCTATATTACAGGAGGTATTAGGAAAGGTGATAATGGGTGGAAAGAACTTATGTGTTACAACGCAAAATAGCGGAAACTCTGTCGGTGTAATATCCCAGCAAGTGGCAATGAATAATGGTGATCAGTCTGCAAATGTAGTATCAAGTCGAAACTCAACGCATACAGAATCTACGAACTCTAATGCAAAGGTAATGCCTTCTTTTTATGAACATACTAATGAGCCGTTTGTTTTGAAATGAATTAGTGCATACACATTGTATTCTGAATATAATATATTTCACAATCCATGGTATCTCATTCTCAAGTCACTTACTCTGCAACATTTCAATTGTACTTCATTGTACTTCCAGCCCGGCAATACGATTGTGTTCAATCTTCGGCACGATGTCTCGGAGAAGAAGAAAGTACTATCTCAGCTCCTCGACTCATCCAGTGTCCTTACCTCAGAACCTAAGACTGTGATACATAATACGAATGCCCGTTCGCTGAAAGAACAAACGAACAGTGATTTATGTATAATTGATAGCGATGAGACTGTTACTGGCTCTAGTAGCGATGAAAATGCAGAACGGTCAGTATGCTGAAAACCCAACTACTATTCATACAATTCTATCAATGAAGAAGTTATCGCGAATGTCTGATATTACAGGAACGATCTAAGCGAATGCGAGAATGCGAATTTTCATGAGGTCAATTCGATAGATTCTATTGATTCTTTGGAGAACGCCGAAATAGTGATAGATACAAGCCAGCTAACAGAAGGTGGTACATCGATACTTCTAATATATGTGGATGGAGCATGATAAAAAGGTTTCTAATTTCACTATTATAAAGGCTAACATTCTGTGCAGAGAATGATGTCAGTGACATAGAGCTGAAGCAGATCATGTGCACCTCGGAAGTGGAAGTGGACGAGAAAAACCTGGCAGCAACTGAGATTAGTCTCGACAATGTACAATATGTGGTGGAGGGGAGCGAGAACTATATTTTAGAGGAAACGAGAAGTCCGATACTAACTATAAGTCAAACAAACGTAATTGACAACACGTCATGAGTAACAGTATTTCACGAATACAACAGTTACCTTCACGGATATTTCCTCTTTGAAAATGAATTGAGATATATTTTATACAAACGTACATATAAATGTTGTGTGTACACACGCATACGTTGTAGGTATATACATGTGTATACGTAAATTGCGTATACACCAACACGTAGTTTGTAATGAGCTTTTAATGTTTTCGAGAAAAGTTTAATATATCTCACTTTTGTTATACGTCTTTGCGATTGGTTGCGCGAAACATCCTTTCAATGCCTAATCATGCCGTATCTTATCAATCTGCCCGCGAAAGATTCGAATGACTCCAATTCACGATGATTGATCAGTTTCTTTTTATATACATATATATATATGTATATATATATATATAATATGTGCCAAATTCTAAGTTACCCAGACTGTCAAAAGTAAATCCCGAATCATCACACAGGTTCTCCGCTTGGAAATACTTTATGGCATCGTTATCTTCGTAGTTATACACGCGAAGAATGTAAAGCAATTGTCATTCTTTTAGACTTTCGTTAAGAGGCAGTGTAACGGTTCATCACACTACATCACACTATTGTAATCAAATCAGACACAAGATTACATTTCCGTATATGTGATATTTATGGTACTAAACACAAATTTTGGTTCTATGAATCTGTCGGTTGCTCATGCTTCACATTATAGCAGCAGTGCTGTAAATATTATGTAAGATGTAAATAGGATCGTGCGCTGACAGAACAGTGGAAGAAACGAGATTTGCGTTTCACGAACTGAATTCAAATTCTGTGTAAATAGAGACGTAAAATTCTGGTTTCCACATGATTGCCATTAATACAACGCGAATGTTAACAGAAACTTAACCGTAACGTCACTTGCTTTGTTAAGACGTAAAATCTTGTTGTCGACTATAAAAACAAAACCAATTTTTATCTTGATTTTGTATACAAATTTAGCAATAAGGAACGCGTGCCCGCTGAATTCAATTGTTCAGCTTTCCCATAAAACCCACACCATTTTGATACAATAAATTGCTAAAGTAAAAACCCTAATAAAACAAAAGATATTCTCTCTCTCTCTCTCTCTCTCTCTCTCTCTCTCTCTCTCTCTCTCTCTCTCGACATTCAGTAGCAATGCTCTCATATATCGTCAGTATTTTGCCCGAACTTTAGATTGTATGGTCTGTACCTTTTCAAGCGAATAAGCGAGCGCCTGTACATAGTTATTTTGCATGGTCGAATTTGTGAAGAAATAAATGTTGTACGATCGATGTTATACCAATGTTATATGACTTGGCATGTTCTCTAGTAGTTGGGTTTTAATGTGATGGCTACTTGTGCAAATGATTCTGTTTACTCTAGATCGACGTTCCAAATAATAATTGTCCTTTTTATAAACATAATTGCACTATGATGCACAGTATATACCGATGTATAAAGATCATATGAAAGTCGCTTTTATTATTACTATCAATGACAATATGATACGATGAGAAAGGAATTAATAAGGACGAGGTGGTGGTCCACCACGCATCATACCGGGGGGTGGGCCCCTCATACCTGGGGGTCCCATTGGTGGTCCTCCACGTCCCATGGGTGGCATTCCTGGTGGCATTCCTGTAAGACCAAAGATTTTTATATTCTTCTCTCCTTAAGTCTTCTTTTTTATCCCATATGTATTACAAAAATTACACCAACCCATCATTCCTGGAGGTGGTCCCATCATACCCGGGGGTGGTCCACCAACAGGCATACGTGGAGGTGCACCAGGGTGCATCTGTGGTGGAGCAGAGACCTGACCTCTGCCTGCTGGTGTCATTATTTGTTGAGAGGGTCCACCAACGCCACGCACTGGTCCTTGTAGACCAGCGGGAACACCAGCTACATTTGCTGGCATTCCACGCCCAACTGCTCGACCCATACCAGGACCAGGAGCTGCTCCTGGAATGGGTACTCTTGGCAACCCCTCTTCCGGGGGTGGTGGTCCTTCCACGGTTAATGAAACAATGTTCTCTCCTCTTAAAAGCACAAAGCCCAAAACTCTTTTGTCTTCTCGCTCTGGTTGCTTGGTATTCTTTGGCTTAATCTTACGAAATTCCTCGCAATCGCCCAGAATCAAGTTCATATGTTTGTCAAAGGCTTTGAATGTGCCTATAAATGTTCGCGAGTCTTGCAGAATGATTCTCACTCTGTAGTTAATGTGCTGGAGCATTTTGTTGTTCTTGCCGATCGTCTGTGTAAGAGAAACAGTGATATGTGATATTGGTTCTCTTTTCGCTCAAGTTTCGAACCTAGCGCCATGTTTGCAAATAAGCCGTTGCCGCCGCGAAAGGGCACCGTGCAATTCTCCACGATAAACAAAGTTTTTATGTCCAAAGAGGTTATCGGAGCATTCACATTCTTTTCTACAATAACTAACTTGTATAAGGGCACGCATTTTCGACTTATAGCAAACGACAGAAATGAGTGAAAGCGTGGAACCTTTTTGGTATGAAGTTTGAATTATAAGGTTACAAAGAACGCTCATGTTATTCCTCGACAAATCTGCGATTCTCGATACAGTAGACTTACCATTTTGATGGCGTCTTCTTTCCCTTCCTTTTAGCAAAATACTTCTGTAACTAGTTATGGTTCCTATTCATAGAACTATTATATGCCAAAAAATATTTAGCCGACGGACACGCAGGTTAACTTGTTTGCTGCTCAGGCTCAGCCGCAGTTCAACAGTTCAACACTGTGAGTTGTAGCGTGTGAGGTCGGCTATGTTATACAGTCATTTCCGGCTTTTTCGAGTTTGGAGCTTCGAGCTCGGCATTGTAGATGGACTCCTAAAAGTGCCAACTGCCTTTCGACGCTTCCAACCTCATCGATTGTAGGTATGTAAGAAACCCAATTTTACGACATTTCGCCAATCTAAAGAATATCATGTAGTATTATACTATATGGTATAAATTGTGATTTACCAAGTGGTAACAAGAGCAAATTCGAACCGATAAAGTACCGAATATGTATTTCTATACGACACGGTTTTTCTCTCTTGTTGGGTGCAGTTAGTACGATGAAGCACTGGTCAAAATCAAAACGTAGTACATACCATACTACGTACATATTTTCATTAACCTAGTTTGGTTAAGGTTTCCATGACTCTCCAGAATTAATCAAACTTCGCTGCATCCTCGAGTGAGCGCTATAATTTCGATGCATACTGCAATATTTGATATGCTGCAGTAAAGAGAGAAAAACTCTTTGATTGCGCGACCGCAACTGATGCACCGAAACAAAGTTCTACACCTGTTGAATGATGCGTTACATCACCGGTATCTATTTGATGAGAGTCATTGACTTTTTGCCTGCCTTACGTTTTTCAATCTTTAACGTGATCGCCAGTCCGTGTGAAAGAAAGCTAGTCGAATCTCGATCTTATTTACTTTTTCGATGTCTACTACCTACAACGTCATCGTATTCTTGTACTGGATCCTGCAGTCCACTTCGTCGGTACAATGTTCCTGAACAATAAGTAAGTAGGCTGCATCCTTCTCAATAGTTTTCATGATGAGCTATGCGTGATCGCGATATTATGCAACAGCAGGCCAAGATAAATTAAAAGGAGAAAGCTAAACAGCATAGTAGAGGCAACCAAATCAAGAGCAAGGTGATCTGGCCTTGGGCGAGTAATGCACCACGTAAGTAAGTAAGTATACATGTATCGAATAGTACACATTGTTGTAAGTGGTATCGGTTCGTCGACCTCCGCATCCCTTCCTTCCACTTTCTACTTAACACGTTCCGACCTACTTTAATTTCTGTTGCTCATGTTAGGCATACCATTCGAATCCAACAGAGTTTTCGGGCCCTCCCATACGCTTGCTCTTCGGTTGGGAACGAGTGGTGACCAGTCGTTCGCCCAATGCCAGCCGTCGAAAATACTCTTCGAGTTCAAGAGCAGATAGAATCTGATACCCCTAGTAATAGGTAGATTAAACGAAACTCTGATGTTTCCAGCTATATTTCGCTAGGTAATTCGTTTTGTTCAACTCAAGTTGCTTTTGCTATGGCCGAGTAGAGGCTTGCATATCGAGTCGGATAACAGCTGGAAAGGTAAGCGAAGCGTTGAAACTATGTGCTGTGGAGGTGACACGCTCGCAGATAGCTCCTGCTGAGGTGGCGAATGCTACCGAGAGGCTATCCATGTCGACCCTTTTCTTTCCTTTGCCATTTCGGTTTCGGGGCGATCGCGACTTGTTTCTAAGGCCGCCTCTGGCATAGCTTAAAACAAGTCGCGTTGAGATTGGTCAAGGTACGACATCGTTCTAGACCCGCTCCTCTCGCCCACCTCGACACCCTCTTCGCCCCGCAACACATCTCTCTCTTGCTCGCTCGCCACTCTGCCACTGCCACACAGCTGAGCCACTCTCCTCGACTTCTCTGATTACGGCATCGCGTTACTACCCTCCCTTTCCTCTCCTCTGGATTGCTCTTCGTTTTTCCCTCTCGTTCAACACCGCCACTGCTCCATCCATGCGACCATTTGTACCTTGAGAGCGTTTCTGGCCTCTCGCGACCGCCGCGATCACTGCGACCCCGACCCCGACCCCGACCCCGACCCCGACCCCGACCCCGTCCCCTGCCATCATCCCTCTTCGAACCCGTGTAAGTGTACGTTATGTGCTCGCAAAAGCCTCGCGGATCCACGTGCCTTCGCAGGGCCGTCTTCTATGGTGTCGCCACCCGAGCCTCTTTTTTTCACTCTCGAGACATCGCCTTCTACAGGTGAGCCTCCTTTTCCCAACATTACTTTTCTCCCATTAAACGAGGCGCCTCACTTCTCTTGGCAAATCATTTTACAAGGAATGCAACAAATTCATAGATACCACAGAATGGATATGGCGTTGTTGTTCACTATCGTTCATAGCTTGCATAACTATCTTATCAGTGGGTAGTTTCGATTTCGTTGTAGTAGTACAGCAGTAGTTCATCTTTCACATGCTTTTTTCGACGCGAGTACTAGGAAACTTAATGTTCTGCTGTGCTAGTCGGATTAATCTAGTACCATTAATTGCGTATTACATCATTTCTTCACGCGCAAAAACTTTTTATTTTTAGCAATCGGTTTGCGCATACGGTACTTTGTAAGCATAAGCGGTACGTAAAAATGAAACGTGACTATCACCATTTTGCATTGGCGTTATCGTATTCTCCGCGGAGAACCTCCATACCATTACACTTATGTCTGCCGGAGTTGCAAGTTGCAAGCTGCCACGTGCAACAAAGACAAGTGACGCGTCTTCCTAATCTCTCTTGAATTGGCGTGGATTTACAATTTCGGGCTTCATCTCTTTCGGACTCCAGTATCGCGATGAGGGGTTCCTATCGCAGCATCGTCGTCTCTGCGAGCTCTCATTGGCTCTTACTCTCTTGCTCTCACTGCCTCTATCCTCACCCTTACGCGCTATCACCTCCATTACCTTTTCTACCACGAACACCAACGCCAGAATCGTCAGTTTGAAGTTCCCTCCACAAACAATATACCCGAGCATTCGCATTCCTGTCCAAAGCCTTCTGTCTCCTCCAAGTCAAACCCATCCAAAATTAGCTACGGTCCACTATAACGTTTCACTCTCCATCGAAATTAGAAAGAATTGTCAACGATGATGTAACGAGATCCATCCGATTTTTCATTCTCATATGACCTAACTGTTATATAATTCAGGTAGGATTTTTATCAACGAGTACTGCAGCGCACGTGCCTCTCCCTCTCTTTCTCGGATTGCAGTCACATACCGTGACATACCGAGCAATTGCTTCAGAGCTTGTTGTTGTTTACTGATACCTAATCTCGAGCTCCATACCCTTGCAGAATTTCATGCAAAGGGGGACAACGATAGAGTAGATATGTATACGACCAAAATTTCGATGGCTACGTAACTCTCTCTAAATGCATACAGTTCTTATCCAGACACATCTGTACTCCGTCTCAAACCACTCCCTCTTTCTTGGTTACACTATCAGCCAAGGCAAGCGTAACATACGCACGTGTACGCAGCTTTATCATTTTATCACGATTATATTGTTTGGGTACTGTCGGCCTACCGCTCAAAATGTTTTCGACCTCTCATAAGAGAGAAAGAGTGAGTGTCGATCTCGAAATTTCAATGTTGCTCGTTCATACAACTATCGAATCAAGTGGTGTGGACCGCTGCGTCTTAGCTATGCTTCGAGAAAAGACCTCCGCAACTTGTTTACTGGGAATGAGGAGTTAAGTCGTCATTGGAAAATACTTGCGCAGCACGTAGCTAGTGGTTGACTCGACGAGGAACTGGGAAGATTAGACTGGCACACCAAAAATCGAAGAATGGTAATGGCGTTGCCATAAACATAATGTGTGGAAAAGAAGCGGAGGATGCTCAAGATGGGAATTAGGCCTACGTGTCGATCTGCAGGGCTTGTTCAATGCTGAGCGGTTGTGGTGGTAGCTTCAAGAGATGAAAGTGGTGGTGGGAGGGTAGCTACACCGTCACCGGCGACGACGCCGCCGCCGCCGCTGGTACGGGACGACGGCACGCGGCGTCCAATGCCCCGACGGGAGGCAGCCGGCGTGGTTTCGGAGTGGCACACGTGCACCGCACCGCGCCGCGCGCACTGGGTCATTGCTCTCCTCCATTCGAAAGCAGCATCGTTACGGCGCACGACACTTGGCTCAAGCGCCCGAGCGCTCAAGAGCATGACCACGATGAAGCCCAACGAAATTCGAACCTCTCACAACTGAGGCTAGCGTTCCACACTAACCTCGCCCTCGTCCTCGCCCTCGTCCTCGCTCTCACCCGCGCCCTTTCTCTTTCTCTTTCTCTTTTTGCCCTTTCCCTACACTGCAATGCGTACTATCATTAGGATGGTAGTATTGCAAGAGCGAGATATCCTTTGCATTTTCTACTTCACTCTTGGTATGGAACATGCTTTGTTATTGAGGCAGGGTATGTACTCTCATTTGGCAAGTGTTAAGTGGCACTGATCTTGCTGCTTGCACTCGACGAGTGTGAGCGTATCCCGCGAGTAATTTTATAGTTTTCATGTGGCAGGATGGGAACTGGAAAAAAGAGAGTTGTATAAGTTGTCTGTAAGTAAGAAAGCAACGGACTTTTGTTAAAACGGATGTGTATCTCGATCGCGGCGTACGATTAACAACAAGAATGACAAGAACCACGTTGACAAGACTTTTTCTTAAGGGAAAATCTCGCTACTAGTCTACTTTACTGTTCTATTTAAGTCACATTTATACGAACAATTGGCGAGGGTATCTATGATTTACGATATAGCAACGGGGCTGCGTTTTCTCGAGTTCGCGAACGCCTGCTCTTGTTTTGCTTTTTCCGTCCGTTAGGAGCTGAGCCACTCTGCTGATTCGACCTTGCGTAACTAGAATTCCAAGAATCGCAAATATGTTATGTGTCTTCGACTAGCGTTGCTTTTTACTCCAGTGCCAAGAAGATTCAAGAGATTTCGAGACTATTCTTACTAGTCTTTGCATTTCATCGATACCCGATAGAGTAATGCGGCCCTTTGTCAGCGGATATTTGGTGCTAGTCGCACCTCGATAATCGTGTTCAGCCTTGCCTCTTTCGCCGAATGAATCAGATAGTGAGAGAAGGTGAGTGAGTTGCAGAGGTAGCGCGCGTAAACAGCGACAAAATAACAATGCTAAACATTTTTCGAATCATGCGTCAAGTGATGCGGCACATGATCATCCGGCTTTTCCTCCATCATCAGCATTGCTAGGACAAGTGGATGAGATTCGTCCTCCCCGTCTTATGTGTTTACTACTTTCGTTGGGTGCGCACCATTTGTCGTTCGGTCACCGAGCGAACCTTCAGTTCTAATTCTGTATGAATATCGGAAACCGTGCTTCTTGCGTCCTGACAACAATTACATTTCTCGTGAACTTTGTTGTATATGTAACACGCGGTGCTCTCTTTGTCTTGTAAATATACACTCTTGATTCACTCACAATGGCCTCGCTATGTGCCTCTTTGTTCCTTATCCGAGTAAATTTGACGCCCACGTCTCTGCTAGTGTGGTTAGAACTCGTAACCACACACGTACACACCTACATATCTTGGGTAGGAAGGCTAGCAGGGATTTCGGCAGATTCGCTGCTTTACGTTACTTCTCCTTGTTGGCTTTGAATAATTGGCCGGTGCGATGCGCTTCACGAATAAGAAATATATGAGAGACGTTCGCGTTGCGTTGCGTTGCGTTGCGTTGCGTTGCGTTGCGTTGCGTCGCATCGCGTCACGTCGGCTCAAACAGATAAAACCGAAGAGGCGCGTAAATCTGAAGTATGTGGCTTGCAAGAGAAATAAATATGTTTTGACGTACGTTTAAAATTGGAGTTGCAAGGAATAACTGGTACGTTATTCGTGACCATAATGAAAGATCGGTTGGAATTATCAATCCGATAGGAATGATTATATGGCGTCGCAGGAAATCGTGCAAGTAACAGGCAGCTGGAATTATCAGTCGCGTTGTTTTCGGTAAGCGTAACGTATTAATGTATGTATACCTAAACATGTCCGATGTAAAGGTAGGTCTAGGCAGAAGTACGAGGAGTGGAGTGCGACGAGAGTTCCGGCTGTGTGGGCATTTAAAACTTAATGGCGGGCATGGACGGGACAGAAGTGGAGAACCGGGGTCGGGACTCGCAGGAGAAAGAGAGGGAATGGCCGAAATAAGCCTTGCTCATCTGCTGAGCCAGCGTTCGATGATGTAGTCGTTCATACTATAGAATAAAGAGTATAGTCGTATTCATACTACATATAGTCTCCTGGGGACCCTTTCAAAATCCAGGCAGATATATTTACGCCTTGCCGAATCCATAACGAGATATCACAGAGCAACAGATGTTTAAGAAACTAAAATTCTAAAATGATATCCGACAGTTATTATGTAATTAACGACGAGCTCAAGAAATTTCTTGGCATCAAGCAAGTGGTAGAGAAAAAAGTGTACGTGAAAAGGAGTTGCGTGAAGAGCGCTTGGTCCCTCTCATATGTAAGTTCCACGCGTTTACGTAATATGACGATGGTATGGAGCCCATTGAACATCCTGCGACCTGCGTTAATTGATATCGTGAGTGCGTAAGCTGTTGTACAATGCTTAAGCTATTCTCAGCAGTGTTTGCCCTTCAACATGCCTAAAAATATTACGATGGCTTTCGCAAATGAAAGTACCAACGCAAGATTCAAGCAACGAAATGGAAATGCAAGAGAATTGAATATAACTAGGAAATACGGTCATCTTTTACGTCTTAGATATGCATGAGTTAAGATATAATTAGTTTTCGTAATTACTGAGAGATAGCAGACAATAATAAAAACTAAAATTGTTGTCCGGGCAAATTTCAATATTGCAATTAATCGATATACATGGAATGCATGAAAGAATCCCTCGACGTAGGAAGATGCAGCAGGCAGGCTCGGGAATCCGAAGTGGTGAAAGCGAAAAACAAACGTGGCTTAGCTTCTCAGCGCGTGCTTGTGTAGGTCGTACACGTGTGGCTTGCCACTAACACAGAGAGCGGGGAAGGCTTCGTCAATGAGAAGAGCGAGGTAGTCCAGCTATCGGAAGAAGAAGCATGTAGTCAGGCACGAGGGGTTAAACCCGGTCGGCACGAATGTCTTACATTAGTGAATCCCCGATAGCCCGTCCACCGCCCTTTCTCTCCTTTCTTCCTTCCCTTTCGTGGCCACTACCCTTCCCGTCACCACACCGCACCACACCGCGCCACGCCGCGCCACGCCACTCCACTCCACGCCATGCCATGCCATGCCATGCTACCCCGCCATCCTTTCACGTATCCCCCTCGCGCTCCATCCTTTTTCGATCGCCTCTCCTCACCCCAATTTCATTTCCTTCCTTTGGCCCCCTGCTCACCCTCGCGCCGCTCCTTTCTCCTATAGCAGGGCTGGACCATTAATCCTTACAACCCCACTCAGCCACATCGTCCTTTCTAGTCTTGAATCGGAAGTTGGAAGGATCTAATGTTTATTTGCGCGATGCCCTTTATCAAATGATGTCCTTAGTGCGGAAATGTAGAAATTCCTCTATACTTGGTAGGATATTGAACGATGAAGCAAGCAGAGAAATCTTGCCGGAGGCTATCCAAGTACTCGAGGCGAGTGGCAGAGCACAAGTTTATCGGGATATCTTCCGTAGTCACGAAGTCCAGAGATAAGGAAGAAGTTAAGGGAGCTGAGTGAGCGAGAAGCGGCCGGTTGAATTGTTAGTGTATTGCGGTAGGCAGTAGGGTAAGTTGCCCCGGGTCTAAGAAATGTATGGAACGCTCCTGACGAGAGAGGGCTGAACGTTCTGATCTGATGTTGCTTGGTTGGAAGTTGGAAGTTGGAAGGTGAGGTTCAGGCCGAAGCTGAGGCTCTCCTTGTCGCGCGCAGGCTGGCGGCCTAGCGGCCTGGTGGGTTGGCAGGCTCGCACGCGCGGCGGCGGCGGCGGCGGCAGAGGCGGCAGAGGCGGCTGCGGCGGTAGCGGCGGTGGAGTCGGCGCGAGGTCGAGGAAAACCACGACTACTGCCTCCACGTGCGGCGCGAGCTCTCAGCCGCCCTAAATTGTAGGTCGCCGCCGTTCTCGGCGCGCTGCCGACGGTGGGGTGACTTTGCCGCACGGCCGACGAGGGGAACACGCTCAGGCCTGGCTTCGATGTGTGCGTTCGCCTCGGTCATGATCGATGATTTCCGTCGCTCCTCGGCGCGGCCAGGAGGTAAACACTGCACAGTACCATTGGCTATCCCGAGGCGGGTCCTTCGGTTTTCGAGCTCGAGTTTTCGTCGGCTCGCGCGAAAGTCCACACAAGTGACGAGCCTCCTATGGGCTACGCTACTGCCTACCCGGCTTACACGCGTCCTCTAGATAGTGTCTTTCCTACTCGGATATTCTCCTCGTCATTTCATTCTACGGATCGTGTGGTTCGAGACTGCCCCTTGGGCATTATTTTCGGCGCTATGAATGATCGAAGCCAGTGACGACTTTTCGAGCTGCATACAACTTTGAGCAGGTGGGTGCTACTTTTCATCTTTGACACTTGTTCATCAACATCGACTCACTGAATTCAGTGTGAAATGCTTGAATGCTTTTCGCTTCACCATTCAACTAGAACACTGGATAGTGTATATGTCGCTTATCTAGACGGTATGTCGAGTTTTTAAAAATTCAACATTTCAAGTGAGATGGGTTCCTCGAATTATTCATTTATATTAACGAGTTCGGTACACTTGGTTCTCACTTAATATTTCTCATTCTATGTTTTGCTGCAATTCAGTATGCATTCTGCATTCTTATCTAGTCCTAAGTGTGTAAAGTCCTCATTCGGCAAATGGTAAGTGGATAAAAAAACTGAAAGTTTCCGATAAAAAAAGCTGAAAGCGAAAGGTATGGGATTTCGATGGGATGAGAGGGAAGTGTCTTACAATCTAGTCGGGGTCGGAATCGGAATCGGAATCGGCGTCGGAGGCGCAGAAGCCCGTAGCGCGTAACGCGCATTCGCTCCTTTTCCCGTTGGCCCGCCGAGTTTCGGACGGTCGCTCCTGTCGTGGCTCCCTTTCCACGATCAATAAAATTTTTGCCTTTCCTTTGTCGTGGCGATTATCAGCAAGCCCCTCTGCCACTGGAAGAGATAAGATGGGTCGTCGAGAGCGGAGACGCACCACTATCCTTTCGGAGAGGCGTATACGAAGCGCGTATAGTCGCGCTCCGTGATGTAACTCGACGTCCTTACTGCGCGCCGAGTTGCACGAGGTCGGTGATCGCTATAAAAAAGTCCGGCCGCTCCACGTGGAGGCAGTCGTTCGTGGCTCGTGGTTTCCACCTCCGTTCGGCACTGCACCCACCGCACCGCCGCCGTCGCCGTCGTCTCCGCCACCACCGCCGACCACTTGGCCTGCCTCTCAGCGACGAGAACGGCGTCGGCGACGCGCCGTGGCGCGGCGGCTCGACCGAGACCCAAGAGCACCGTCGCACCACCGCGCACCGCGCCTGCCGAGTACCGAGCTCTCTCACGCAGCCTTAACCCATTCTCGCTCCGGCTCGGGCTCAGGCTCGGCCTCTTTGTCGGACAATGCCGTCTACCACTCCCAACGTTCCACCGACCATCTTATTTAACGCTCACACATCTCCCCATTACTTTTCTCCCTTATATAATACTTAACAAGATTTATATACTTGGTCAAATTATTCATTCTTCGCGTAGGCCGGAGCATGAACTTTCGTTAAAAGCTCAATCGGAAACGAAACGTACCGCTTCAAGGCGGACGCTTCCCTTCGCTCTTGAGGTTCATGGCCCTGCAACGTCGGGACGTAACGCGCTGCGTGTACGACTCCTCCGAGTTCAAGAGCAACCTTCTATTACGAGTTGCTGCATCATGAATCTTTAGCCGGATAATGCGCCTTTTACTAATGCAGTTGGAACTACGTCCTTCCAATTACATAAGAACTCGATGGAACTGTCAACACATGTTTGCGATAGCTGGATCTCTCGTACGCGGAATCCTACAGATATAAAATATTTGTAGCTGAAGCGCGCGTGCATGCGTAATGCATGACTAATCTGAATATATTTAGTATAGACGCATCGAATAAAAGGAAACCGAGATTATGAACAAAGAATACTTAATACGCAAGAGTAATTCTTGCCGGAGGATTGGAATTGGAGGTGGGCCGACTGTTCTGGAATTATTTGAAGCGCATCGATAACAGACGATTCTTTATCGGGGCAAGCGGGCGACGCGACGCGGCGAAATGGGATTGGGGATGACAAGCTAGGGCTACGTCTTCCTATGTGAGAGAGCGGCCGGACTGCGAACGCGCGTAGATGCGTTGGCTTGTGCGCGTGCGATTCGACGCACTGATAGCATGTCTCTGCTTCTGCCTACCCAAGTCTTCAGGGATTGTGGGCGTTTTTCGACAGTGGGTGGGGGGCGAAGGGGTAGCCCTGCGTTACCCCAACGATTCGAAGCGGTCCGTGGTCCGTAATCAAGGCGTACACGCATCAGTCGTGTCCGCGTAGGACTACGTAGTACATTGAACTCTACTCGGTGCCTTCCGTATCTACCTCATGCTCATCTACCTCACCAGATAGTTTCATTGACTATACATTCTACAATAATCTATCCGTTAATTATTCCCTTTTTAAGACGTAAGGTATGCTTTCTTTAAACTCACCGCGTTATACCGCTTTACCTCGGACTATCACTCTCATTTTAATTCTAACTCGCTCTTTCTTCGTGCGCGCCTAGTGTTTTTAACCATCGACTACTCAATTTTCTTTTCGCGCTCGATTTTTAGTTGAATGTGTATCTGTGACCATTTAAAATTAAGATCGAAATTAAGATTTAGGGAATGGAAGTGACTTTTGAAAGCTGATATAAATCGAATGCGCAGCAATACCGTGTCACGTGGAGCAATGTCTCATTTCCTAGTGATAACTATTTCTTCCTGCTTGTCACGTTGATAATTGTTGTTTGTATTCGTACGAAAGTAGAAATGAGCTTTGGATTCCAAGGCATTTTAACATATTGTTGACGGTAGATGCGGTGTTTTATTTGCATAATTTATACATCTTCCAATGTATAGAAACTGAGGCAAGATCTATGTGTTAACGGATATATAAATGCTCTCGATCGGTGTTACTTCTTCGGGATCTAATGTAGGAAATTGTAATTGCGCAAGTGTCACACTGCTTACTTATCTTTCGTTTGGCAATGTGTAGAAGCGAGCGTCACTAATGATCTTAGCGTATCGTAGACCTAAGAAAAACACAGCCATTTGTTTGAACTTTGAAGACATAGCGAGAAATCATTTGCCTTTCTGTTTTAGAGATTGTCAAGCCTTTGTCCTGAAGATGGTAGGTTACTATCAAATGGAACCGGTGCCAAATCCGGCGACTATGTCCGTAACAAGTGGTATGACAAATCTGGAGACGATGAACCCCGTAAAGAATCTGGTGTGTAGTCCAGATCTGACGGTTTTTGCATCGCCCGCAACGGAATCGCTGGCGACTGTACCCGAGGAGAAAGCCTATCAGTGTCTGATGTGCCAGAAGAGTTTTGATCATAAGAGTTTGTACCAGAGCCACGTGCGCTCTCACGGAAAGGAGGGTGAAGATCCGTACCGGTGTAACATCTGCAGCAAGACCTTTGCTGTACCTGCACGGCTGACCAGACATTACCGCACGCACACTGGCGAGAAACCTTACCAATGCGAGTACTGCAGCAAGTCCTTCTCGGTAAAGGAGAACTTGAGTGTACATCGACGTATCCACACCAAGGAGCGTCCGTACAAGTGTGATGTGTGCGAGCGAGCCTTTGAACACAGCGGTAAGCTTCACCGGCACATGAGAATTCACACTGGAGAACGGCCGCACAAGTGTACCGTCTGTTCGAAGACGTTTATCCAGAGTGGTCAGCTCGTCATCCACATGCGCACGCACACCGGCGAAAAGCCCTACGTATGCAAGGCCTGTGGCAAAGGATTCACCTGTTCCAAGCAACTTAAGGTGCACACTCGCACTCACACCGGTGAAAAACCCTACACTTGCGATATCTGCGGCAAATCCTTCGGTTATAACCACGTGCTCAAGTTGCACCAGGTAGCGCATTATGGCGAGAAGGTTTACAAGTGTACACTCTGTCACGAGACCTTCGGCTCGAAAAAGACGATGGAACTTCATATCAAGACGCACTCGGATTCTACGTCGACCAATTCACCAAGAGATTCGCCGATCGAGCCTATGGTCGAAATCTCGCCGAGCCATAATCCGGGAAACAACGAGAATAGCCATCCAGCGCCAGTAACAAGCGTTACTCCTACCTGCGGTAGTGACAAAGAGAATCAGAAGACTGAAGAGCCTTGCCCGGAACCCCTTCCTTACGCCGGCCAACGGGATTTCCCGTACTATCTTTATCCTAGAGAGCAGTATTCGCAACCCGTTGCTCCAGTGACCGTCAGTCCTGTCTTGGCTGCAGCTGGAATCGACGAGAGAACCTATCACCCGACCTCCGTGGAGGCTGTGCCTGTTGGCTCTCCCCACTTGATCTTCTATCCTGAGGTTCCGCCGCCTTACAATGGATACTGCACTGCGAGCAACGATTTGGCCAGCAGTGAGTGCTCCTCGCTACTAAATCTTCCGGGGAACGACGCTAGAAGGAGAGTCGAAGCTGCTCTCGAAGCTGTCGAAGGCGACAGACAAAGGGAGTACGAAGCCCTCAACAGAGATCCTCTACTCATCACACCTCCCAGCAGCAATCCTGTCAGCCCTGCTCCATCATCGGATCCTCTCGATCTTGCGATACCCGTTCGGGAGGCTCTGATCCTGCCGCCGAGAAAACGCTGCAAAATGATACTGGAATCGCTCGAGAGCGAGAGAAGCAGTTTGATCGCCGCGCAGAGACAGAGTTCTGTTATCCAGTTCGCAAGGGCTTCATAGTGCAAGAATTAGCCTTTGCTCAAGATTGGAAAGAATCTTACGTCCATGGCTCTCTATTCTTTGCCTGGCTTCTCAACCTCTTTCGCAGAACCTTGGATTCCGGATGGCATAACGTCCCGCTCAGATCCGTTCTGTTCTTCAACAGTCGACTGGAAGCTATTCGCTTCGCGGTGACAGTCTCTCTCAGGGAACACTGTACCTTGCATTTACCTTGATATCAATGCGCTAATCTTAGTGACAGTCAACTGTTAAGCCTGATCCATCCACGGATCGATTGAAATGCGTATCTCCTTCGGATCGAATCCTTCTACTTTTCCATATTACGTCTTTGAGATTCATTGGATAATAGAATCGATGGCTGTAGAGTTCGGAGAGCGACTACCACTTAGTAGAATTACGATCTATCCATTAATGAGGAAAAGGAGAGGAGTTAAGTAATGATTACTGCCAGCTAGCAATCGAAAAACCTTTGATGGTGCGTTTCGTGGGAGATTTACACTTTCCTGCAAATGGGAAATGGCCCTTTCAGCCGGAAACGGGCGAGAAAAAGAGAGAGAGAGTGTGTGTCTCTGTGTGTAATCGAGCTCTAGAGTGCGGTATATGGGGCCTCATTGTTTTATAGATACAATTCCGCTTTTTCGTCGTGTGAGTGCTTGAGTATCGTAATGTTTTGTTAAGATGGGTCTCCCTGAGTTCTTGCCAAAATTTCTGGGATTGATAGCGGTCTGTATTCGGGGACATTTCTCCCTATCGTAAGTACATGTTCCAGTGACGCAATGAACTATCGGACGGATCGAGCCAGGTATAAAAAGCGGCGAGAGGTATCGTTGGATACGCAGTATTACAAATATCAAAGCATGTTCCCACTTTGCTCAATTTCGCTCGCGTTTTCCTTTCCAGAGGGGCACATGCGCGTGTAGATGACGCTGCGTACGATTAAACCAGAGATATCTAAGTACATACACTTCATTTCCAACAGTCTCTTTGTTCCATTAATGTTTTGACGATCGAGAATCGAGTATTTGCAAAGGGCCCGTAGGTCAGACGAACCCTTCCCTTCTCACGCATAATGAAAAGATCGGAACGGCAGGTGTCAAAGTCTCACTTGTCTTTCCAAACGTTCAGGGATTCGATGTACGTTAGTTTCTGTCATAAGGGTGCTGTGGGGGTCACTGCCAGCGAAACAAGAGATGAGGAAAAGCACCAAACAATTTATTCTCTGTGATAGGAACTCCGTACTACCTGATTATTGAGGGAGCTGAGCCCACTGCCAGTACAAGCATATATCTATGTACACACGACACATATGCACCCAAGAATCTTGACGGGATCCCCTATTATTACCACCTCTCAGCATGCGGATGTGTGTACATGTATACGTTTGACTACCTATCTTCATATTCTAATGACTAGTGTAACTTGTATCGCTAAGCGTGTACAATACCTGTGCACCTTCTCTACCAGCCGCGTGGCCTATTTCCCTGGAATCTGGGCATTCCAAAAGAATGATCTTGCGCTCCTTTGGTCGCAAGGCACGCCTATTACGTGTTCGAAATGCGGAACTTTACTTTTAATATGGTGTGTACTCTCGTGACGTACAATTCGATGTGCAATGTTATATATATATACACATATATATATATAAATATATATAAATTTATATATGTATTTAAGGAACGCTTAGCCAATCCTTTCTAATATGGCCCCTACGAAAATATTGTTTTTTCGTGTTCGCGGAGTATTTATTAAGGCGCGAGAATCAAATTATTTATCGACGTAAAACGTATCACAATTAATTGTAGAATCGTGCGGGTCTGTTATTTTATTTTCTTCCTCTTTTCGCTTGGAAATCTCTATCTCTTTGCAAATCGTGGGCCACGTGGCAGAGTGTGTCGACCGGATGCTAATTCTTTAAGTATTATGCTGAACAGCAAAGTGTACTTTGTGTATTCGGGTTCAAAGTATACCCGAGAGTGAGAGTGTGAGAGTGAGTGAGAGAGAGAGAGGGGGGGTAGAGATACAGAAAGAAAGAAAGAAAGAAAGAAAGAAAGGGATTGGGAGGAGTGGTTTTCTAGTATGATATCGTAATAATCTAATATTCATTAATTATTAAGACACAGACGCCGGATGAGAGGATCGATCTCATCGTTGTAGGCGTATGGAACTGATTACACGTTAAAGTATATCGTTTTTGTAAATGATCGCTCATGCATCTCACCTCATCCATCGAATGACAGACTCATCTCACCCAGTCATCACATATGAAAGACATTCAATCGTTGTTATAAAGTCATTTCAAAGTGAAGCGATTAAGATGCAATTTACTCGAGAATAATTGCGATCGATCGAAATGAGGTTTTAATCTCGTTATATTCGCAGCAATAAATGAAATTGCCATTGCCCCAAGTGCTGAGATTGTTCTTTTATTTAATTGGTCTCTCGTATACTGTTTTTTTTATTCAATTTCAGGGGTAGTTTAACGATTTTCGTTTTGGAGGACTGGTTCAGTGCAGTATATATTTGTACTTGTACTGTTCACCGAGTGTCGATGTCACTCATTGTCAGGCAAAGTCCGTCTTTTTATTACAAGTGAGAATGAAGTGTCACCTCAGAGACAATAATAGACTTGGGAGGATCATGCATCGTGCGTTTCAACAATGATTTTTACATTAGACATATGTGATCAGAAATTATGTGCTAGCTAGTCCCAATAATACTACTAGCATAGATCACAGCCCTCGCAATATGGCAATAACTTCACAGGAGACGCAAACGTATCTCTAGAATTAATTTCGTAACACTTTCATCTTCCGAGACTTTCGGTGCGAGGAGATTTGTTACTTTAACCACAAAAGAAGCTTCCAACAATTTACGTTGAAAAATGATCCAAGTTTTACGAGCTAAGTGCGATCGAGCGTCGTATTCACTATTCGACATCTTCACGCGCAACATTCATCAACTAGGTCAAGTTTTAAAAAGACGAGCGTCCTTCCGACGTCAACTGCCTGCCATTGATAAATAATTGTTAAGAGTAAGACATAGGAGAGCGAAAGAAAGAAAGCAAGCAAGGACGAAAGAACTAAATAAATGCGTACGCCCGGTTGCGTTGCACAGGTGCCAGCGTATGTGTGTGTGTATATATTATACATATGACATAATGAATATTATATATATATATATGTATACACATATATATATATATATTTATTTATGAAAGCAAAAACAATTATGAGAAATTGTACGTTAATTATATTATTATTAACTCTATTATTATATATATATCGTAAGATTTATAATCCAGTTTGACCGTAGACCAGTTTCCGTGAAATGCCGTTAGCGAAGCAACCGCAGATTAGATTCTGTGCATATGCATCATCGAGCCAGGATTTTGCTCGGATGATGTGCGAGCGATGGATTTATTATTTGCGAGCCACACGAAGCGCGCGCTCTTGTTATGTTGTTTCTTTATTCTGTCCGTTTTCTCGTCTTTTCTGTACATAGTCATGATGGAATAACTATTGTAATGCAGTCCGTGAAGGCGGTTCTCTGTTAGTGCGTGCACAGGATTTATCAGCGTACGATGTGCAACCGATTTATTAATTGTACACTGGATAGTACTGCTCTTTTCGTAAATGGTCTTCGCAACCGGTGGCAGTGAGTCCTTACCCGCGAATAGCCGAAATAAACGGTGGAGTGCACATTTTCAGCTACCAAAAATACTCGATTGCTAATCCCTTTGTTTCCTGTGGCTACGTTGGCCCTCCTCTATTGTCTCTTGACTTCATGTCAATGCAATTCTTCTTTCAAGCAGCAAGAAATACGAGGCCGATGATGGTGAGTCTGGCTCGATACCTCGGCCCACTAACTTGCGGGGGGTTCGATGCCAAACTGGAGATATGTCATATAAGCTTCCTGCAGAAATGGTAAGATGTTACATGGGGTTCTCTTGGCGTCGACAACGCGACACCTTGCAAAATCGATAGGCCATACTGGCGAAAGGAATGTTTAAAGAGCAAAGGGTCCGAGTATCTCGATGGAATAATATTTCCATCCTTCCTTCCTTCCTTCCTTCCTTCCTTCTTTCCTCCCTACTCTACTTGGCTTTTGCGTGGGGGGAGCACAGCCGAAATACAACGCTTCCTTCAACGGCCTAGACTTACGATATTCATTCCCTTACGATATACATACACCCTTCCAGTACTGCCCCGATTACAATCGGATGAAATCTACTTGCACTCTAATTGCAAGACTGATATATTCGCCTTGACAGTTAAAACGTTCGTGTTTTTGACCTAAAATGAGAGAAGATTGGTCTCGATGGAAGAAGGTGAGAGGACTGCCGAAAATCTTTGACGTGCAAATACAGGAGGGGAATGCCACGCCTTAGGCTAGATATTTCAGTCCCCTTCTCCATGGACACCAGGACCCTTAGCCCTTCGCCTGCCATTAATGGAATTCTACTGCAGGGATGGGAGCAGGAGAAGCACCCTTAAGTCGATACTGGATACCCCATTTTATCCCACTGCCGTGCCGTTTCGGCTGGTAGGCTCTGCCGATTCCCGTCTGCAGTACTCTTCTAACTTCTCTTGGTGACTCAGCCTTTAGAGAATATTATTCGCCGTTCAATATAATCTAAAACATAACTAGTTTCTTACCTTTTGGAGAAGAAGTATGCCTCTGCTTGATTATTTCTTCTAGGTAGTCCAGCAAGAAAGAGACTGTTATAGTAAATTAAACATTTTATAAAAAAATATGTTTTACATATAATTTTAATAACTTTCAGAAGAAGGCAGCAAAATAATAGAACTTAAAAGCATGTTGTTCTTGTGGCGGTATCTTGTCTGTCTTGCTCTTGAAATAAGTGTACTTTTGTTCAATGGACCAGAGTCTGAGATTCTCTCAGTCGGTATCATAGATTCCCGCAGCTAAAACTGCTATATCTTCTCCATCTTGATCAGCAATTGGTTAAATAGGGATTTCGATGTTGAGTGCGTTTACCAACCGCGATAAAGTAAGCCTTTCAACTAGCGCTCCCTATGTTGAAAGGCTGAACTACCTCCAGCTTTCTATAGCCTTCTCTTCAAAGTTCAAAGAGGTCGAATTAATGAACTGCACATGCTTTATTTTTATAATTTGAGGACGTACTAGATAGTAAAGACACATAATTTTTGTAATTCACGCGCACAACTGTACGGACTTGCATAGAGATAAAAACAAAATCCCACATGATATTTATGACGACATATATGCTGATGTAAATCTATCTTTAACCCTTTACGGACGAATATTGGCAAATGGCCGCCCAAATACACGGCAAGTAGTCGGTTGCCGTCCGCAAAATGTTAATATTTCACTATATCTAGAATATCTATCATGGCGAGCATAATTTTAAATTTTGATTGTCGATTTTGGGAGACCATATCTACTTGGTACACAGTACGAGCACATTGCCTGATAAAACATTTTCAAAATTTTGTTAGGCATGATCCATGCATCCACAATCATTTCTTTCTTTCGCATCTTCTAGGTTTCTTTGTGATTCAGCTTTCTTTGGTGAAACTGTTTTGATTCTCTCGGTTTCGGTCTTTTCTCCCGGCTTTCCTTCTTCCAGAGGAGACTCTGCATCTTCCTTCTTTTGTAAATCCTTATTTAATGAAATGTTTTGTATATCTGGAATTTTGCTGGTTTCCATCTCGCACGTAGATTTCTTCTGCGGGATTGACTTTTCAGATTTGTTCTGTTTAATTGACCCCTCCGATTTCTTCTGTAGTACCGACTTCTTGGAATCCTTCTGTTTCAAGGGCGATTGAACTTTCCTCTTACTCTTTCCAGTCTTTTTGGGGACCTCTAGAGGGCTGCACTTGGTAGGAGGTTTTCGTGGGATGACCTGTAGTGTTCATTAACAAACATATGTGTTCATTAACCAAGCTCACAGATTGTTGGAAATCTCGCATAGAGAAGTTTTTGATTTGGTCTTCCTCTTTCAAGTTTACGGTTTAATTAGCTTCTTTATACCTTACGTTGAAGCAGTGATTTCGAGACAGTTTTTCTGGAAAACTTTTTGTCCCATGCTTCCTTTTCTTCCCACCAAATTCGTTGATACTCGTTCGTGAGAAGTTGTTCCATGGAAGGACGTACTCTAGTGCTATTGTATTAAGAAATCGCAATTAATTTCGATCATCATTTGGGAAACGAACCCATGTAGGAGATGCAATATTTTCATTTTCATGCGTCCATTTTGGAAAATGTGTCATTTATATTAAAATTTGCAGACGTCACCTGTCATAGGATGGCATGAAGATTTTCGCATTGGCAAACTTGGAAGAAACGATGTTGTCTTGAATTTTACAGAGAATTGCTGGTGTCCAAGCCTTTATTTTGACATCAGCTGCTGGAGTACCCATCATCTTGCCTCTTTTTAATCCTTTGAATTCCGCAGATGTAATTGGCAGGCCCGATACTTTGATTTGTTTATTAAACTGGTGATTGAACTTGCTTGAAGGTAGGTAAAAGCGCGATCCACGAGTCGTCAGTATGACATTTGCAAAAAGTATTGGAAGAGGAGAGAAGGGAAAGAAACATAGATTTATAAACGGCAAAATATTGCGGTATGTTTCTCTTGTTTTATTTAATATAGTAGTAACATTACATAACAGCTATTAACATGATCCTATTTCTAAACTATAATCGACACGCAATATGAAATATTCTAGAGAGGTCTTTTTTCAAAGCATGTAGAATTACGGGTGCGTTGATGTGGGACATAAATGTAAGTCACTAGTGTTAGAAGGATTTAGAATTGGCTTTTTTTAAGAAAGAATTGGGGACATGTATGAAAGTAAAGACGAAAGCCAAGGAAGAGAATGGGCAGATGCAATGATGTGAGAGATGAGAAGCGAGAGGCAAGGAGGAATGAGCGGTGGATGCAGTTGGTGAAAGAAAAATCGATGGCGTAATGAGTGGTGGAGATGAGTAAAGATGAGGAGTAGTGGGGAATCGCTCGATCTGGCGCGGCGTAGCTAAGGATTGTCGATCCCGATCTCGATCTCGAAGCTCCAAGTCTGAATAGATTCGAGTCAGGTCGTGGCCGTCGTGGCCGTCGTGGTCGTCGTGGCCGAGCCATTAACTGCTGGTGGCGCGCGTAGCGGACAAACACGAGCTCTCTCGGATGGACGCGCATCGACTGTCAAAGCACTGTTTGTGCTGCCGTGCAAACAAGACTGTCCACACAGATACAGCTTACACGACACGGATATACGGGAGAAGGAAGCCGAGCACCAGCATTTTCATTTCCAATTCTCTTGCTAGAAGGAAACTTGGCTTCCTCGACCGTTCTGCATCCTTGATAATTGCTATTAGCTTTTCTTTAGCTATGCATCAGACGCGGCGACAATATTTCCGGAAGCACGCCTAGCTATGCTCTTAAAGGAAACGGGAATGGTGGTTCCAAAATAGGCAGTAGTACGATGTTTGACAAAGCAGCTCTTTGCCATTGGTTAAAGTAAATTGTTCTGCATCTCAATAAAAGTTGCATGATAGTTCTTCCAGTGGTTTACTTATATGTATAAAGAATCGATCGGTTGGGTATATTAAGAGACTTGTCAAATTGGCAAAAGAAAGTTGGATTGGGAAACGGAACTATTTCGAAAAGGATGGCGAATCGAGCGACGGTAATTAATAGAGGAGATTGGTGAATTTCGGGCCGTGGTGAATGTGGAGAATTTTCACGTAGTGTAAGTGGGTAAAACGGTGACCGGCTCGAAATAATATTTGCTCGATAACCATCCTCGAAAGCGTCTTGTTCGTGCGCTAATGGACTTTACCAGCAACCACGTGTTCCGAGGTAAACACTGCTCCGAGGAGTTGGACAGCTTCCTCACACCAGATGCCGGGATGCCCCCTGAAAATGTTTGCTGTGCTGATTGAACCTTCCATAATACCATTTCTCCTTCAACCTGGAGTCCTCAATGAAATAACCTAGTTAATGATAAATTCTGACAATCAGTGAAATGATGCTATTACGAGAGCAGAGACGTAAATGGAAGAGTTAGCAAGTAGCCAGCCAGCTGATGTAACCAACTGTGTACGATCGCACATTTACGTCACTCGCACGCAAATGCGGCATCTCTCGATATCCTACCTTCTATCTATCTATACATATGATTTATATCCGTAATTTAACGCACTTTGTGCAAACAAAAGCTCCGCGCTACTTTTGAATTGCGCTACTTTCGTCTACTTCCTATTCAAGGGAGTATCTAGCTAGTAAACTAAAATTGGATCTTGAATTGAGAAATGAGCTTCAATACACAGAGGAATGTTATATTGCAAACATTGAAATTGCAAGACTTAATAAAACTTACAAACCAAGTTACTGGATAGCAAGCTAGAGCTGATCGCATAATACAATGGTTGAAAGCTATACGGAAAAACTATTTTTGGATAAATCTAGCTAAGGAATACTTGTGAGAAAATGCGCTCGTTGGACTCGCAGTTACTTGCTCGGCCCTTTGCGGAGGAAGAATCGGGGGGCAGAAAGAACCATTTCCCTACTAATATATATGTATAGTTGAAGGATTCGAATCAGAGGTAGGCAATAATAATAATTGATAGTCTGGCGAGGATTGGTTCTCGCGTGTCATGGATTACTTCCTCGACGAAGAAATCTATTAAAGAGGACAGGTCGAGTGTCAGTTGCGCCCTGATATGTCGGAGAATTACATAAAAGCGATCGAATAACGCGCGAAGCATTTGTTACATAAACGAAGCAAATTGTGGCAGCCCGTTGCTGAAGTGGTCCCAGCCGATTGGCGTAGACGCTCGCTTTTCCCGCTCGAATCCCAGGACACTCGAGATCGGAAGCTGGACCATTCCCGGCAATTATCACGACCCTGATAAGGAGAGCTCACCGGTGTAAACCGCAAAAGTACGGTGTCTTTTCGCTTTCACTCCAGATCAGTCTTTGCCTGGTTTACGAAGTCAGAATTGCAAATCACTCTTCAACTCACGATTAGTCGATTGCTACCCTGTTTCCCCAAGGCACCGCTATTTCTTGAGATCGTGTCATGTACGCGTCTCACAGCGGAAACATTCGACTCTTTGCACTCCAAGTGTGAACACGGCTCTCTCACGCGCGTGTACACGCACATGCACACGTACACGCACGCATCTCGAATAAAATATTCATAAGTCTATTAAGAATGAAGGAAGCATCGGGTCCATCCAATCCTACAAAACTAATGTAGATAGATACTTATAATCATGATACAGTGGCTAGTATATCTCTATTAAAATACAGATAGCTATTTATAGATATAATTGACAGATTTAAGAGCATCTACCAGGAAATAACATGTTAGCTCGTAATTTGAAATAGGATGGAAGGCAGGTAGCGGAAAGGAGAGGGATGAAAGTGTTCCAGCGTGAGAATGTCATAGTCCGATCAGCGGTGCAGAAAGATTATGGGAACGAAGCGAAATGAGGGCGCAGAGTCGCAGAAAAAGCAGGCATTTAGTGTCACCACTCATTGGTTAGATCAGGGGAGAGATTGATAGGTGAGCCATTTGTATCAGAATGATAGACAGTCTGGAATCCCTGGCGCTCTTATTCCGGCATCAATCTGGTGACGCGAGGCCGACCAGCGCACCACTTCTAACCATAAATCATAACGGTCTCCAGACTCATTCAGGACTCTCCATTCTTGTCAACTTTGAATTTCGGGAAAGCTGTTGGCTTCTTTACTCATAAACATCGGTGAAACTCTTATCAATTCAATCACGTTTCCAGGGAACTTTCCATTTCGACTTTACTCTTCATTCTTGGCGAACCATTGGATAGATACAATACGGAAAATGTTTGCTCCAAATATTCTCTACCTGTCAGCTGCTAATTTCCTCTTGGTGAAACCCTCGCTGAAGCAAAACAGTTTCCTAGGACTTGAGTCTTGCAGCATCTTCTCGTTAGCCTTCGCATCACACGACTATAGAGATTATTCGTCGGCCGATTACTGATGCTTGACTCTACAAACTTGCCAATTCGACCTAATAGTTGAGTAACAAGTCCCGTTTGCTACTTATAACGCGCGCCCCGTCATCCTGTGTACATAGTACATAGAGCACAACTGTCAATTGGTAAGATGAAAGATGAAACTAATTTCTAGAGAGTTTTCATTTTTCTTCTAGTACAAGTCTCTTGAGATCTGGATGGTTCGTCGAGGAATTCGAGTGGTTTCTAAGGGTAGAAGCGTTGAAGTAGTTATGTTTGGACGCGCGCCAGTATGGATGAAGTTATCGGGGAAAGACGGAAAAGCAAGATTAAGAGACGCAAAGAAATGTATATTGCTTGGTATTATTATATAGTTGGTGGGGGGAATGGTGCGGGGCAATGAGGTGCAGCAAGTGCCAAGGAGGGAAGGAATAAAGTTGACATGGGAGGAGTTCTCTGGTGTTCTCGGTTCTTGGAGCACGAGAGACCAAGACACGGCAAGGAGCAAGGAGCAAGGAGCATCGGGAGGCCAAGAGCCGAGAGCCGAGTGCCGAGAGCCGAGAGCCGAGAGTGCTGGAGGAGAGAGAGACTGCAGAAGTAAGGAGCAGAGGTGGACTCTGCTCACCTGAGCGTTTCAGGTGGCAGTTGCCCTGGCGAGTCGCTCAGCGACGGGTTCCTCGTAAAGCACGCGTCGCGCTCATACGGAGGAGATCTTCCTCACCCGGAGGAACGGGCAACGCTATTCCATGTAGTTACGCGCGGAATTGCAATCACCATATCGCACATCTACCACCGTCCTTTTTCGGCAGCGTTGACGTATCGCATCCTCACTTACGCCTTCGTGCCTTCCTTAAACGGTAAAGCTCATTCTTCCAACACGAACGTAACAACCCTTCAAATCCACCCTTTCATTCCACATTACTTTCCTTCCCTTCCTGGTGTTATGCGCCTCTTGGAAAGAACGCCTTCAACCGCACCGTGTTAAGTGAGACGAATTCCATTCAAATCTCTTCTACAAGTCAATTTGAATTCTAGGATTTTACAGTGCATTTTGAAGATTTTGCTAGTAAACCGTTTAGCAAGACATTTCAGCAAACTTTAAGGGATTTATTATCTATCGATAGAATATTTTTCTCAAGTGATTAAAACTCCAAGGGAAATGAATCCTCCGTTTATCAAGTATAATGAACGTTGCCAATTCATGGTAGTGGAATTCTTTAGTGGAAGTCTTCTGGTGCTAAATACTTTTGTTCTACCGGACGTCTTCACTGAACGCTTTGTGTTTGGAGCACGTGAGCGTCGCAAGCGCAATTGAATGCTTGACTTTCGTTTTACTCGTAATGACGAAAATTGAAGCTTGAAATGCAAAGGAAAAATCACTAGAAAGTAGAATGATCAGACATGGCAATAGGAGCTTGAAATTGGTGTCTCTGAAACCTGAAATACAGGGATTGTGGTAGCTCTCGAAGGTGTCCGAGAGTCTAATGCGTATGAGATTCATGAATAAGATAATAGCACAGACGATACCCGTCATTTATTTCTTCGTGCATCGCTGATCTTACTCGCGAATCCGTACGAAGACCAACGGTCAGATATAACGATTCTTCCAGCATGAATTAGCGAGTTCAATGAAAGTAAACGGAAAATGGAAGGAAATTGTAGAAAGTCGACTGGAAAGGACTAGCTGACCCGAGTGATAGTATAGTGATCGGCTTGATCCCGTTGCAGTTGCGTTAAAAGGACATGGAGAGGAGTGCTGCGTCTGCCGTAAGGCTAGAATTCTAAAGTGAAGATTCCGATCGGAGACAGTGGTCGAGCAGAATGTTAAAGAAGCCGGAGTTTGTCCGGCAGAAAGTGAATGTTTCGGAAGAGAGTGATCCAAAGTAATCGAGAGTGATCCACCGATCGAGAAGGTTGATAAAACATCGATGATTGAGACCCGCTGCGCCGCGCCGTGCCGTGCCGACACGTAAAAATTGATCTGCATGTCCAGTGTGAGATCTGAATGCTTGGCTGTTTACGATTATTATACTTTCAAATCTCGAGAACATTATTGCTTGATTAACCGTTCAGTAAAATTCTATTTCTTGTGGTTTGAGTCGGAAAATCGTGCATCTTCCAAGGAAAGTATTAGTATAGGACCGGTATTTCTTGAATGTTTTCAAAGTATAGCAGTTTCATAGTTGCGTAAGCGAGGTCGAAAAATAATGTTGAAGAGGTTCTTAATGGCGCGGAGCATGAGGTGCCATCCCACGACAGTTTTTTTTAGCGAAATTGGCAGAATGAATTAGCAGAAGCGACAATAATACGACTTTGACTTGACTGATAATAGCGGATAGCTATTGCGCGTAATCACGAAAGTTGGTAAAACCGCTAGAAAGGCATATATCATCGGAGTGTGTTCGGAAGATGTGTTCAAATACACCGAGCACACTGGAGTAGTCTATCTCACCAGAGTTATGAATATTAAGTGACAATAATCGCGACTGTACCAACAGAAACTCTCATAAATCATGCGGTTATTCTAATCAAAATGGTAGATTAATCAATGGTTCAATGCCTATCGTTACAGAAGGCAAGAGCGCAGAAATGTTTGATTTACCGCGGAAAACTTATCAGAGCCACTCGAAGAGGAAATGATGCCTCTCAATAGTAATTCGAAGCACATGGTTAATGAGGCTGAAAAGTGTGAATCTGTCGTGTAGATTGTGAAAGCTGGGTTAACGGAGAACGTGTTTCATGGTTTGCTTGTAGATCCTTATCAAATAATGCGAAGAGGCCAGCAGGTTGAAGAGTAGTTTAATGAAGCTTCGATGTAGCTAATGGTGTGAATGAGAGGAAGGAAGGAAGGAAGGAAGGAAGGAAGGAAGGAAGGAAGGAAGGAAGGATAAATCCTAGTTGTGCAAGTCTGGTAGAATAAGATGGAAAAGAAGGAGAGTGCATTCTTATGGACTCTCCTTAGAGATGTATGTATGTGTAGCTAAGCGGAGTGGAGATTATAGTCGTAGCGCGGAGAGTTGTTGCGGTCTTGTCTCGAGCATGGCCGATGGTGGTATCGGGCTAAACATATCGGCGATAATTGGCCGCGATATTGGAGCCCTGCCACCAAAGCATAATTCACGGGGCCGAGAACGGCATTGACAGGAGGACAAGTGTCGCGGCTTTTAATCGAGGATAAATCAAATCTCGCGAGGAAATCCCTTTAATCTTGCCGCTCCTCAGGTAGAAAAGTCGTGACGGTGAAACACAGCCTCTCTAACGGTACATTGTTTCTCCCTCCCATAACGAAACTATTAATGCGTCGATGAACGATTACTCTTAATTGGCCTGCGCAAACCTAATTGCTAGATGGATGTGGGACAATTGATCCAATAAACATTTCGTAGTATACATATACTTTCCAAATGGAACTTCACCTATAAAGGAAACGATCGTCTCATCGATTCTTTCATAAGCTTCGGCAGATATTTCGGTATTTTCCTTTTGAAATTCAACGAGAGATACAAAGAGCTGTGATTTATTTCTGATAACATAACATCTTTCTTTACGGGGATGAGCAATTACAGGGATCGAGTTGTTGCCTTTCTATTAGTAGAAGGGCATACTGGATTTAATCAGGTTATTGATCTGCATTAGGAAAACCTACCATTGCTATCTCAATTTTGTCGACCTAGCACCTAATCTAAACTACTTGGATCTACTCGGGCACATTCAGGACAATTAATCCTGCAGGCTTTACGGCTGAATTGAAGATTGCTATAGCGAGAACTGCAGTGCCGAAGCAGTTGGGTACCTGGGGCGATAGAACGAGGAAGCAGTGTTGGTGCAATTAAGAATCGGTCGGCAAAGCGAACTTGAGCTATATTTCGTCGAGTTCGTGGTGATACGAGGCGAGGCGAGGCGAGGCGAGGCGAGGCGAGGCGAGGCGAGGCGAGGCGAGGCGTGTGCAATCAATTTCGAGATGTAGAGCGTGTCCTTTATTCGGGCCGCCGATAGAAAAGCGTTACCTGGCGAAGACCTTCTTTTCTGCCGGGCCCCACTAGATGTCCATACATGCACTGCGATTTCTATCTCTCCGGCTGTTAATTAAATCTACTAGTGCTTTGTCTGTGTCCGCTTATCAATATTCCATCTGCAACTAACAATGAAAATAACTGATTTACATCAGCTATTTATTGCCTTTTCACTTGACGCCTAATTATTTCTCGGCCAAATGCGGTTTTGCATTTGTACACTTCATTTTATTATTACACGAAATTCTCTTGTGAGGCATTTCTTGGTTAGCAGTTTCCAGATTTTTCAATACGAATTCGTTGGGAAACATTGGGAATTTCTCTAAACTTGGTGAATGTTTTCAAAGCTTTGTAATGACAACTGTGTACCGATTTATTGTAAGAGTTTTGTGGATCAACCATACAATAAGTTCACTTGGATCTAGTGCTTGGAACATCCAATTGATAAATGAGTCGGAGCAACTCGTAAATGATTTCTACTCTAAGCTACTGCAAGGGCGAATCAGTGATTCGGATACAATTTTTATTATACTGAGAATTCTCTTAAATCTGATATGGATGTGTAATTGAAGTATACACGTGGTTCGCTATCGGATTAAGCGTGTCAGTATCGACAATCAATAATACTAGATGAAAGTATGGGGCGGCAGCACGCAAAGTGGAAGTAGTAGTGAATTCTGGACGAGTAATCGGAGCAAGTAGTTCTCTATAAATCAATCGAATGCGATTAGGGGTAGGGTTCGTTGAAGCCTTGCTAATCTCGGCTTGCTCGAGCTGGACGAACGTCCTAATAAATTCGAACGCAGAACCGTTACGATTGCTGCCACCCGTGGATAAATCTCTCGCATTTTCGCCGCGTTGCCAGTACGTTACACCGCGATAAATTAGCTTGTCCATTCGCTCTTGGGGATATTTCATCGGCGAGTAACTTCCAGATTTTAATAACAGAATGCTCACCTGTTAAATACCAGCATTCTATGCCACTTTTACCCATTGTGGTCTTGGAAGCACAGCAGTACAGAGCTTTGCCTAGATGCAACGAACGTTCTGCCAAGCAACTACCATTTTCCAATGATTCCAAAATAAATGCCTTTGGCATTTAACGCTATAGACTTGATTTCGTTATTATACTTGCCAGTTTATTATACTATATGTTTTTATATTGATTAGGACTTTCTCTATATGGAACTTAGTTAGTTTTTCCTTATTTTTACAGTATAAGAAGCGAGGTGTTGTATCCATGACAAGGACAGGGAAGGTTCGGTTCGAGTTGGAGAATACCGGGGGACTTGAGATTCAGAGAAGATTCAAGGAACTAGAGGAGTATCGAGAGTTTGTCGAAAAAGGCAATGAATAGTGCCAAGTAGCCGAAGTAGAAATGGGCAGATACTTCCAGCGATCTTCCGGTGACCTGGAGGAGAGGATACTGAGTGACTAGTGGCTCATTTCTTGGGATAGTTGTTGGACGAGCATGATGGGCGAAGTGATTCGCGTTTCGGGTAGGGCACCCGATGTCGGTGAATTCTTGAGAGAGGCGATGTTGTCGCAGAGATTTGCGGATGTAGCACTTTGCTGTCCCGGTGGTCAGAGGTTCTTCGCTCATCGTCTGGTACTCTCTGCTGCGAGCCCTTATCTTCAGGTAAGTTTTCTTTCATTCTAATATTATTCAACTAAAGAAATCAGATCATATTATAACTCTAAAACATTATAAATTCTTCCCTCTTTCACAGTCCATTTTTTGTCACTTCAGTTTTCAAGCAATAAAGGACGTGTACGAATTTTATTATATTCAATATAATCGTTTGTCGACATAATACACCATACAAGGTGCTAAACTTTATTGAATGTACTGTAGTTCTTGAGCATGATTTGACCTACTCGAACGCTGTTTCTGTGTGTCTCGAAAAATACCAAATGTCCTCTTAAATAAAAGACGACGAATCTTACGCGGGTAAAGTGTTTTTATTCCGGTCGAATAATATTTGGGCGTCAGACTGCAGCATCCTTCAACTTTCTCTTTGCAGTGTCCTTTCAATTTGACAGCTTCCTTCCATTTGCATGTGCGTTTTATTTACTGGCGGACAAGCATTTGCGGACAGATTGTCATTCGTATCTGAGAGTGGAGTAATAAGCAGCGCCTCTGCCCTCTCTTTTACAACATAGCCAATCAAGTGGCACACCCTTCGAGGAGTTTGACCTTTTTATAATAATCGACAATTATTCCCTTTATTTAATTTTTAACCATTTGCGTCCAAGTGGCTTTCCGGTAGTACTGCTCTTTTATATTATAATCACTACTGGGGTATCTACACTGCTGTATATGTTTCAAAGAGTTAAAGACAATAGATTTCGAATTTTCGGCGAATTTAGACGGCGAAGGAAAGGCAACGGTAGTTGGATGTTAATTGCAGCCGCTCTTTATCGCTAATTACTTTAATAATCGTTCATGAGGTCCTTTCACTGTGAACATTCTATGAGGGGTCATTAGTTTACCCTTGACAACGTGCCGTTAGATCACCACGGAAGCTCGGCATTCAGCTGATAACATGCTTAGAAGGGCATAAAGATAGTATCAAGCTTCCTCGGTAAATCTAAATTACTCATTTATGGCTAATATCGCCAGTAAGAGAAGCCAGGCCAGTAAGTCGGACAATCTACCTTGTTTTAGTCGAGGAACATGGCACTATAGTTTGATCTATGGTTCAACTTTCCTTGTACCTGACTTTTCTTATCACTGTCTTGAAAATCTATGAAAAACATGATAGTCCATTGAAAATGATGATAGCGATTTAGCTGCAAATCGCCTTGATATATACCAACCAACCAGGTGTTTATGAATATAAGCGCTTAGAGTATAACGAAGATCAGTGGCACCTGGTGAAATGGTGTATGCACGAGGGTAGTTGCTCTCGATGCTCCTTCATCATTCTTTGGAATGTGAATGGTGAGATGATAGATATCCTCGAGATTCACTTGAATCTGGAGGATGGAGCAGAGTGGCGTACTGTGTAAACGGTAGTTGGCAACTGGTAACAATGTGTCGCGATAGTTAAGCTGGTATGGGAAGAACGGGTAAGCCAAGTTGGCCGTTAGATCTAGTGAGTCAACTGGCATAAAATGGTTGCGCGCAACTATTTTAATGGTTCGTAAGCCGCTATCTTGTGGCATCGGGCTCTGACCGTTTAGCGTGCATCAGCTCGCCCGCATAGTCCGCATACTCCCCAGCATCGGCCACCACTCTCAGGATAGGCCTTTACTTTTTATTAGATCACCGGCCAACTCAGCCTAGCCGAAACGGTAAATGGCATCATTAGGGCGCGCTCCCTCGCATATTAAATGAAATTAGCCTCAGCCATCATCTCTCAGAGGGAGTTTTCACTCCTTAGAGAGTCGATAGAGACATATTTCAGTCACGATGACAGACAATTCTTTGGTACGTCGACGCATTCGATATTCCTCTCCGTTAGCCATTTTCATTTTCCGAGCTTCCAGAGAACCGGAAGGCCTCCAGGCCTTCTTTGCTTAAGCAAGATAATTCCTTCACAATTAGACATAACAATTAGCGACAGCTTCTTGGCTTTTGCAGGAGATTCTTTCTGCTCTTTACACTTGCTAAGTAAAAGAGTTCGAAACGATTGGCAATTCTTCAGCGGATTCTCATTAACGACTAATTATGGCCCGGCCTCTTCCCGCTCTGGGAAGTTGCTCGCTGGTGCAAAAGTCTCCAAGTCGTTTCGCGGAAAGTGCCGTTTAGCGAGGTCGGTCGAGCTTTTAAGAAATCTCCAATTTAACAGGCAACGAGTCTTTACCTGTTGCCCATTGCAGTTTGCACCTTCTTCTTGCCTGTTACATACTTCCCAGGGGCATCGAGGAAGTTCTTCTCCTCCTTTCTCTCTCTCTCGTTTCTGTAACTGTTTCTCGTTTGCTTAAGCATAACTTCTCTGGATAGCCTGGCAAGTAAGTGTTGAAATTTTTCGCGAAGGAATCTGCATCCGGTTTCGGGCGATCGGAGGCCGTAATGATGAACGACTACTGCATACGGCCGCGACTTACCTTTAAAGCGTGAACCTCAATTTCAGTCTGAACAAACAAGACGACCGGCATATACACATAGATGGATTACGCGAGTCTCCCTTATGTTCTGGCACGCCGGTTTTATTATCATTGGATCATTCGCCTTGCAAGGAACATGTCTATTAATCTGTACCCTCGGAGTTGTTAACACATCACTCGATCTTCCGCTCCTAAATACCCTCGTTATCGAAGCTTTGTAAAAGCGAACTATTCAATTGTCTAAGATCAACAGCTCCGCCACTAGCTTATTAAGTCTGTCTATCACTTTATTCGATTAATTTTAACCGTCAAACTTTCTATTTAATGAAATTTCGAATTTCTTAATCCGACTTCCAGTTTCTAATGTAATTATGGAATTCAAAAATTCCATTACCTTACCAAAGTTATAAATTGGCATTGCATTGAAGATAGAGTTAAGAAGAGATTGCGATCGATAGATGTATTTCATTGGGTGCGCCGTCAATTGAGCGTAGTTAGCGGGTCAATTATAGATGTTTCTGGGGGAGAATGGTTGGTATAAATTTTACTGTATCGAGAGAGACGCGTGATGGGAAATATCCTAGCTGCCAGGCATACCAGGTATAGTCCGGTAAATTCAAGCTAGTCTGGCACGAATAAATTCCAGCATGAACGTATGCGTTGGTTCATTTTCTTTTAAGGCCAATTGCTTCAATAATTTCCTATCGGCTGCGGGGGCCAATCCTAACGAGCGACACACTACTCGATTCCTCCTTCGAATTCAGTTTCAGTCTTACTATCTCTCTGGTGGGCGTAAATGGATGTGCTCGTGTAGTATTCTCGTGCCCTCGTGCGTAGCTCCGTCGCTCTACGGCGCCGCGCCGCGCAGCGCCGTGTTCTATCTACAAGTGTGTACGCCGTATGCCGTGCGCCGTACGCCGTGCGCCAATCTACTCTGAATAAGCCGCTCCGGAAAGCCACACCTTCCACTGACCGCCGAACATGAATGGACAACGGAACTCGCTCTGAGATAGTTGCCACGATATATCCTATTTGCATCATAAAATTCCCCGCTTTAGATTCCATCGAATATGTGTACAGTTAGCACTTCCCTTTCCTTAGACATTTTCGAAAGCGCAACCAACAAACTTCCACGTACTTTATTTATAAGACGATTTTTCACAAATCCACCCGAATCCTGTATTCTTGGACTTGGGAACATCTTTCTTTATCGAATATAGGGATCATTGAAGTTTTCAAGGATCGTATGCAAGTCTTGCAGAGGATGAAACTACTATAGATGAGGGAGGTAAAGTTTTTAAGGTTTCTGAGACTAGTAAAATTAATGAGGGCTATTCTTATAGAATAGGAAGTAGGGTCAGTTGAGTTCCGAAGGGTCAAAAGTTAAAAGAAATGAGGAAAGTGTGGAATTACTAAACTGGCGAAACTGTACTTCGCCTTTGGTAAAAGAGATTTTGGAAGGTTATTGGATGATGAGGAAAGCCGATGGAATTTCGTCGGCTTATCCCGAGAGGTGAGAGGCGAGTTGCAAGCGGCGAGGGGCAAGGGGCAAGGGGCAAGGGGCAAGGGGCGAGAGGCTCAGACCGGGTTCTGTGTGACATAACGCGTTCCGCGATCTTTGTTCTGGTTAGTAACTGGTTCTCCCGATTGGCAGTGGCTGACTCTCGGACGCGAAATAGGAAATGCCTCGATTTGAAAGCATCCTCGTATGCCGTGCTGACACCCAGACACGAGTGTTGCGCCGCACAAGAAAATCAGCACGCGGGGGAGCACCTTGGCTCTCGTCTGGTTTCTCAGCACTGAGTCCACTCAACACGCAAGAAGCTGCAGACACTCGGCTATCTAACCGGTAACCGGTCCTTGCCGAGATCAGTTCCTCTCGAAAAAGCGGTCTCTTTAACCCTAGCTTGTCAGCCTCACTTAGTATTACCGCACTACTATCATTACTCTCACTCTACACTAAGAAAAATACCCTCATTTCATTCAATCTCTCAAATCCATTGCAAGAACCTCATCTTTCTACCACGTCGCTGCATTCTCAAATTAACACGGTACTGAACTTATTTCTCCTCTTATACTTTTGGAAAAACACAAAAGCTATGATAATACTATTAGATATTATCTAGAACTATATAGCAGTTGAATTTACTAATGAAATAATAAACCAAAGGGGTACTTACGATACGCACAATGACTTAAACTTTCCAGCAGTAAGTACCTCAAGTATTATTGAAGATATGTGTATATTGTTGAGTTATTAGTCGACATATTAAGGTTGATACATCGAAGCGGGAACTAGTGGAGAGTTTCTACCATCTTATGCTCGAAATAAATTGAAGATTTTCGTGCAAATCCCTCTGAAAAAATAGCGGGGAATGTAGGAAGCGTGTAACGGATAATCGGCCAAGTGTTGGCTCACTTTCCTTAGATTGTGTACTGTAGAGTGTGCAGTGTCCCTCTCGGATTCAATTAAAATTGTAAAAGGAGCCAACTGCGAGGCCTCTCTTAGGATTCACATGCTCCGCGCTCGGCTCGGTCCGGCTCGGCTCGAGTGCGCTTCCTTATTTGGTATGAAAAATTGTCAACGTGAGATTGCCATTAGTTTACACGCACGAGTCGGCTTGCCTGGAAATCCGGTTTTATTGAATTCAAATAAGGGAAATACCTGCCTCTCTTATTTCACATCGTCTTTTCGCGCTCCTCTCAATCTTACTTCCTTCGCACAAAAGCGCCATTTTTTCTTCAATCCCTCACCCATTAGATTTTCCATGTGCTAATAGAGACTCTTAAAGGGATTTTTATCACTTTTCACCAACGACGTTCCGACTCATTTCACACCGCACTACCCGCCTTTTTATATCTTAGATATTAGAGGTCCTACTTTACAATAAATGTATCTAACATAGTTTCGTTTTGCACGCAATGTTTCATAACAACTTCAACCTTGAATCTATAAATTTAAGGGACTATTTTCTATCCCAGAATGTCAGATACACCGAAACGCTTCCAGCGACAGCCGATCGTTGCAACTGATTAGCTTTACGTATTAGGTGGCCGGATAATTATGCGGCATCGATAATTAATAGTTTATACGAGCGCGATACTCGTCGAGTGAGCTTTAATAGTTATGCTGGCAGCGCTTCTCAAATATCTGTCGCCGGAGTTATTCCACTTGTTCATATGAAATTACGGCTGGCTATTAGTTCTTTCTTACAATTTCTTAATACTCCAGCCAGACAAGCGCAGGTTATATTCTCCAGGCTTTACCCGCTATCAACAGTGGAACAGCATTCAAATATAATTACTATTTTCATCCGGATTTCCGGCGGGATAGTAATTACTGTTTCTCTCAGCGATGACAATGAGCAATCTTAATCAATATTACCTGAATACCTCGACAGCTATGATTACGACAGTCGATGCTAATAGGATCGATTATCACGACTAATTATTAAGTCGAAAGATAGGATTAGTGGAGAGACTAGGCATCTCTGGCATTTCTTGCTTTTGGTCTCTCTTATAGATAATTGCCTATTTCCTCCTGGCTTCTCGCATAGAAATTCCCGCTCTCTTGATCTCTTAACGGTCCTCTTGATACTTGCACCAAGTCTGCCTTGTACGCGCCCGCAGCCCAACAAGATTTATCCGATGGCCAAGCAAATGGATGCCAATGACCAATAGTTAGTCTCACCGACAAATCTTCCGCACTTACACTTTAATCAGCAGATCTTTAAATTCCCTGATCGATCTTAGTCACATACCAAAAGGACAGGCGACCACACTCTTTTCGATAAAAGTCTAACTTGCCGATAACTTGCACTTTCTCTGCTCTTTCTTCAAATACGTTTTTCCTGATTGGAACAAGCGTTATCGCATCAAATCCTTGTCCGATTCATGTTTTACCAGTAGACTCTTATCGGATATAAGATATTTTACAAATTATTAGTGCCGGTTGGTGTCATTGAGATGTCTGATTGAAAAAATCTTACCAATTGATTTAAATCTTTGTTGTTTGTGGAATTGTGTGTTCGTTTGAAATGGCTGGCATCGAACGAGGAACGATAGGATATTGCCATAGCATCGACAAGTCAGGATCAGAGGATTCAGTTTGGTAAAAGCAGTGTCACTTAGAATTGTGTTGATTTGATGTGGTCAAAGGTTAACGCTCGACGAGTCTAGCAAGTGCGCAAGTGTAAAAAACGGGAGGAAATAGCTAGCACTTTATTCGTGAATCATGCTCGAACGATACCGACCATGTGTTCGATAACTTCCCGCCGATTAATGGGAGCATTGATTTATTGCCGATACCATTCATTGGTGTTCATATCGGGCCACGATAGTCATCGCTATAATTCACGGTCGACTTCCTATGTCGTGTATAACGTGTTAAGCATTTTCGTGCGAAGCAAAGGTGAGAAGGTCTCTCTTTCTCTCTCTTTCTCTCTCTTATCTAGAGAGATGATGTTTGCGTGAGCGAAAGAGAGATGATCTTTTCTCATTCTTACCCTCTCCCATTAAGAAAAGCAAATGCCCGACTTCTACAGCCACTAATTATTTATGCATGTAAGGGGTGTTTCGCGCGGTTCGTTTTATGATTGTGTCCGGGCCCGGGGTAACTTCTTTTATTCAATCCCTTTTTTATTTAACAGTTCAGTTTGACTCTAATTACCGCGATTAATGCTTGTATGAGAGAGTATTAGTTTCAGTCTCTTTTTACCCAGTATAGTTTTACAATGAATATCAACAAATTATAGGAAATGATAAAAACTCTCCAGGATTATTGGGCAAATCATCGTCAGAGATAAGATCAGAAAGTCGATTTCCTATTGTTTTCAACAAGAGACGGGGGTTACTCGATATTCCAGCCTGGTCGTTAATCGTGTTCGATCGTGAATTAGGAGCACTTAACTTGGTGGCTTATCATTCTCGCACTAAGCGATCAATTAATTTGTAATAACACGCCTGAGTTGCGTAATAGGTGTCCTATGGGGAATAGAACTAGCCGACTCTAGATCGCGATTGTTTCACCGGTTTCGCTCTGGCCAGATAACGGCTTTACTTCACAAGAGCCAGCTGCACAGCCGATCATTCAATCAGCAGGAGTGCCGCACCAGATTTAACGGCAACTAGCAATTGCAACTATTGCCAAACCTGGACAGATTCATAACAATAAAGAATAGCAACTGTACATGCTCGCTCGAACCACTCCCAGGAAGAGTTCCATGCACTCCGATAATTATTGCCCGACAAAGAAAGATAAATTGAATCGTTCGAATGCGAGGATAAATTGTGAAAAGTGTGGAAAGCGTGGAAATGAGTGTGGAATAATGTGGCAAGTGTCGTATCTGTGATAGAACGTGAGTCGAGAGTGGAGAGTCGCGAGTCGCGAAGGCGGTGGCATACATATAACATTCTTATGGTAATTCGATAGGTATCATTATTGGAAAATACAGGCGTTCCACGCACACCAGGACTTATGGGGTAGCCACACCTTTTAATAGAGACGGAACGCCCCTTTAGGATAGGTTACTCGACTAGAGCCGGACTTTTCTCGAATTTTCAAGTTTTGACAAGTCAGACGACGCACAACCATTGTGCAAAGTTCCTTTGGTATGTGTAAGTACTTGGATAGCCTGGAGGATCGCTGTTTCCATTTAACAAGAGGTGAGAGCGTTTACAAACTCCCTCGATAAACAGAAGAATCTTTCGCCGAGAAATTGGAGCGATGCGCTCGATTGCTAGTTAGAAAAGAGGCTGGTTTACTGGTACAGGTGGAACGTAATAGTTATGTCCATCTGTGTGTTCTCGAGAACGAGGAGCGGAGAGGTGAACTACTGCGCGGGTTGCTATCGAGAAATGGCGAATAAATTATGGCTTGTGCCTTGTTAGGAGGGGTGCGCCAACCGGAGGAAACTTGGTTGACCGGGAATTTTGTGGACAACAAACCGCCTGGGAAGAGAGTAAGAGAGAGGGAGAGTCACATGTCAGATGCACGTACACGTGCAGCATGTGATACATGCATTGGTTCGCCTGCTTACGCCTCCTGAATAATAATTCCAATTACACGACTCCGAGGAAAATGCATGTGCAACGGTACGCAGTCTTAACGGTTCCGACATTTTTTCTGACCGATCGAACGACCTTCCATTGTTCTAAAACGGTCCCAATTCTAATACCACTGGCCCAAAGACCTCTGTACCAATGATAGACTCTCTATGTATCATAGACCATTCCTCCATCAGTTTGGCTCCATTCAGCAACTCTACCAGCAATATCTCCAGGGCCATCGAATAACCGTCTATGTCTACAATATATCGATTCTAACAGTTATCTCAGTGGAACAGTGAACAGTTGGGTTTCTTTTACGCAGGAATGCCAACTTTTCACTTCTTACCAGTGATTATTTGAAATTGAGATGAATTTCCTACACTACTTGGACTCGACTAGCATTTATAATGTGTAGTTTAATCCTCGAAGGAGGAGATTAGAACAACATAGCATTAATTCGTTAAATGGTGAAAAAGCCCTGCCTACGGCCACTTCGTCCTACATATCTCGATTCTCGATGATAGGAGAGCTATATAAAGGGGGAAACTTTAACTCGAATTCTGTAATACCGAAAAGGCATACTATCCAAAGTCGAAAGAGCGGAAACGCCTGGCAATTGGTTGTGGCACGCTCATGAATGGATAGATGAGGGATTAGGTTCGAAGCCAGAAAGGAAAACGAGGACGAGTTGATCGACGTGTTCGACATGTTATTAGGATTTTTCAAGTCGGCGCGAGTTCTTTCCGATGTGTATCCTCAAAGCTATGATTACACGGTAACAGTATATCCCGATACTTATATAATTTGAAACCGAAGTCGAAGCGCAGCTCTATCTTCATCCTGCGTTGTTCGCCGGCCAGGCTCTTCCTTTCATAGTAATGTCTGATCCACTTTTTACATCATTCTTACACGTCTGGATTTCTTCTTCCTATTCTAATATTCACTGCTATTTCTTAAATGAACCAATATTCATCGCGACATCATTTAATTCGGTTCACATATATCGCTGACTGGTCCAACCACTTTTCTTTCTTAGTCTTCTTTCACTATTTTCCTTCAAACTTAACCGTTCTTTCTGACCTCTGTTTATATGTCTTCTAATATAAACTGATATAAACTCAAAATTCAACTCCTATTTAACAGATCAACCAACTTTCAGAGCCCGATAGAAGAACATAGCTGATTTGTTTGCGACTAACATCAACGAGAAATGGTTCGAAAAGATAGTAGGATTGAAATCCGGCGATGGCAACAATTCCGCTTGATCTGCCATGCGATCAGAACAGCCGCGAGAGCGGCTCTTTGTTGGAAAAAATGCAAGCGATTGCTAGTTCGATGTGCAATCGAGTATTTGAGCAATGAAATATCGCGGATAATGGCCTGCTCGCGGAAATTGCTGCCCGTCATTCAGTATCGGCTGTTCGATCTATAGTTTCGGTTCGATCGAAGCGTTAATCGAGCAGCCATTTCTTGGAGCGTGCTGAAAAAGCTGAGCATTCTCGGGGCGGCTCTCGGAATGGATAGTCGTCGGAAGATAGATTAATGAAAAGCCATTGGAAACGCATACATAGCTAGGATAGACACTGAATTCTCGGGTGCGACCGTACACGGAAAATCGACAACGATCATGCTCGAAAAACTCGCCGGAAGAACAAAAACCAAAGAAGCACGCCAATCCTTTGGATCTCCGCAAAATCTTGCCATTCATTTCCACCCAGGAAATTGATGTCTGCCTACCTTTCTCTCGACATACGAAACCCTGCCCTCCACTGCCTTTCTTGCACCAATCAATTCCTATAGCAACCCAGAACATGTGAAAATAATCGTCGAAATGACAGAATATTAGTTGCCCGTATTATTCGCCTAGCAAATGCTACTTTTACTTTTTCTTACCTGGCAAATGTAGAGTTTGCCTTTCAACTGTATGGTATGCACATATGTATTCAGTTTTATTTGAAAGCGAGCGGTGATTATTATTAATCGAGATTGATCAATTCATATTCCGAGATTTCTGAGAGATGTGAGTTTTGCATAAGCTCCCTTTACATAAGCATTTACATAACGCTTTCCATAACATTTAGCAGCTTATCCTGTCCATCCGAGTGATGGCAGATTCTTTTTAATTACTCTTAATTTTATAACTAATGTTTCATCTTGGACGGAATCAGAGCTAACCACTTGTCATCGTGCTTTCTATCAACAACAAGTATGATCACTTAAGAACATTTTATGCCATTCTTCTTTCATTTTATGTCTTCTTAATAGTACTTTTTTATGGAACCATTCGCTTCCCATTTCCTAGATATTAATTGTCATCTTTTCCCATCCGACGAGATGGTAATTGGTCTAATTTGGCGAGGTTGTGCTGGAAACTTGTAGCGTAGAAGTAGCGTGGCAGTTGATTTCGAGGACAACGATCTGGGAGACTTGCTCATTTACCTTTGCCAAGATAGAGCAGGCTATTCAGCCTCGCAGTTATTCGCAGTTAGCCGATGCGCGAAGATATTCGTAGATATTCACATGCGGCCCTACATACATATGTACAGACTATGTATACTCTTGAGATTTATGGGCCCAGATAATGTCGGTGTCGTCGGCTCTTTCACATCTCGCGTACACACATGTTGTCGGTGCGTCGTGGCGTAAACTCGACATGGGACGACAGGACCATCCGTACACATAACCAAGCAGGTCACATACATACGGCTCTGTGTATGTAGAGAGGCAATGTCTGTAGATACAGCTTGCTCCAACTCTCTCGGACTCGAGACTCGAGGCACGGGACTCCGAGCACACCGCGCCGGTATGAGAAAGCGCGGGCACTCGCTCGCTCGCTCGCTCGCTCACTCTCGGGATTAACAGTTCTCCCAAGGAATCCTCGACATCCTCAGCCTTCCGCTAATTGACCCGCGATTATAATGCCATTTCGATTGCTGCATCCGACGAATTCATTCCCTCTCATTAGTGTCGTCCTGTCAATCGCACCAGGACTTACACTCTTAACCAGCATCTTCCCTTTTTCCTCACTTTCTTCGACGCGATGCTCTCTTACATTAACTTTTCATCCGATCGACGTTATCCAATGAGCTGTCACCTTATGCTCGTCGCCACCAATTTTCATTGAATGGCTTCGAGAAAGAAGAAAGAAACATCATTCCATATAGTCTGTAGTTTAAAAAGTCTCTGCTGGATGTATTGTTGGGACTCTTACGTACAGTTAGTTGCGCGGTTAAAAGATCTTCCATCGTGCATACCGAGATCTTTATTCCAGCCAGGTTTGAGAAGTGCAGGCCATTACAGGCTTAACAGTAGCCTTCGTACAACTCTCTCTTCTTTTTTGCTACACCAGTCTTCGAAGCTTGTAATTTCAGTACATATTTCCCGAATTGCAACTAAGTATCCGGCACGTCCGATGATCACCTTAAATTTAGGGATTACACGCCCTGCTTTTCCTTCCTATGTACTCCTTATGCTCTTCTTTCCACAAGAAAGTAATAATGCGTATATATCTATGTGTAGGAGCAGGCTATCGATTTAAAATTACCATGACAAGATGAAAAGAACGATACATTAAAACCAAGAAAAATTGTACAATTGATAATTTGATAATTTGTAATGCTTGCTCAAGCGAAAGCATCTTCGAGACACGTCCGATTTCGACGTTAGTATGTTACTATCCATTTGGCTCGAGTAGCCCGTCTATCACAATTTGTGGCTACGCTATAACATTCTAATCTCTATGACGTTAATGGAGTTTAATCTTTAGATTTATAAGACTGAGTCCGCCGATTCTTAGTATGGAAGCGTGATTTCGATTACGCGTGTGCCGCTTCTGCATTGTCCCGGGCCGTAAAAGGATATTTAGTGGCCATTCTCGCTGCGAGCGTCCGCATTTCACTATAGAATAAAAGACATCGCTCGTGAAATATGCAGTAACTAAGAGGAAGCAGGCACAAGTCTTTTAGTGAGTGTGAGCGAGCGGAGTAGAACGTGACAAGAGTGAGACATCGCGTCGTGGCTGATTTGCTCTATTGTGAATACGTTGGCCGATTTTACGGAGACAGAAAGGCAGAGGCAGAGGCAGAGGCAGAAGCGCGAAGAACCTTTCGAGAGGGAGTAGTAGTATATGTACTTAGATGGATAGATAGATATAGGGAAGGGAAGAGAAGAGAAGAGGTGAGCGGTGAATGGAAACGGTGGGGAATGAGAGGTCCGAGAAGGAGTGACCTTAAAAGTTGGCGGAGCGCGCAATTATGGATTGGCGGATCGCAGAGATAGAGCGATAGAGCGATAGAGATTGCCCGGTATCCTGAGCTAACCACGGGGTCATTCGACTTTCAGGAGGTCCTGCTGGCGCACAGCAAGTCGAGCAGCCACTGCGAGCCAATCACGGTGATCCTTGCGGAGATCGAGGCAGCAGAACTGGCGGCACTCCTCGGGTTTGTCTACACGGGAAGCGCTACTGTACCGCGGCCACGTTTGGATGCCTTTCTTCGGGCGGCGGAAAACCTGCGCATCACACTTCCCCCGATACCGGTCCTAGTTGGTTGCAGCGACACCGAGTGCAAGCAGGAGGACGCCAAGGATGTGAAGATCAGGCCGAAATACCTCGAGTGCGATCAGTATCCGTCCTGCGAGGAATGGTGGGGAGGAAGGGGCCGGGAGCGTGGCCGGGGCCTGGGCCGGGGCCGGGGCCGAGGCCGAGAGGGACTTATTAGAAACGGGGAAGCCTCCGGCTCGAGGAAGAGAGGATCCTACGAGTTCGTGGGAAGACCCCCGTCAAGCGAGACGCTCGAGATCCAGTCGAGGTTGCATACCGGCGATGCCGGCGGTGCTTTCGCTCGCTCGAGACTCGAGTACGCGAGCACGTGGCAGGTGCCTCCCTTCCCTATCAATCACGATCGAGCCCACCAAAGATTCGATCAGCCCTTCGACGGGGACGCCAGGCGGTACCATCTCGCCGCTACGATACAACGGATTGACAGAACACTAGAACCCTTGGACAAGAGTGCCATTCTTACTCCTCCTTCCGATCCTAGCACTCTCAAGCTTTCTACCCAGGAGCTCGACCCCCTAGAACTCAGATTGAGGACCGACTACGCTCTGTTACGACCTCCTCCTTGCACGATGCGCAGGTTCCACGCGCCGGAGGAGATTGACGGAGAACACTCTTTTCTGAGGATTGATGCCGAGAAAACAGCAGAGGAACGTCGTACCTCGGATCTACCCGGCTCTCGCTCTCCCTCTCCCTCTCCCTCTCCCTCTGCCGCGAGATCCCGCTCCCGCACCCGATCGCGCTCCCGCTCACGCTCGCGCTCGCGCTCACGGGGACGGGACAGCCCCCTTCAGGGCAGGAGCACGTCCTTGCAATATAGCGGTCGGACGAGGTCGCACGAGAAACCTGATTGCGGCCAGACCGGCGAAGACCTGACCTGCGGCGAAAGTTGTTGTAGGTGGAGAACACCCAGGAGACACGTCGCCAATCGTGTTACAGCTTCACCTTGGAGACAGATCGTAAGGCCCCATCATCTGCCCAAGATCCAGCCGATTGTTCTTCAGACCCATCTCGACGACACCGTAAGTCGATACCTTTCTTTCCCAAACAGCTATTACAATTAGTCTTTTTTCTTATTTTATTCCTTTACGGAAAGGGTTCATCATTGAATAGACGTCGCTCTTGAGAGTCGCTTCCGACGCGACGCGACGCGGTGAACAAATAGAGAATTGGGTCAGGGTTTATTATAGATGTAAAAATGATAACAACCGTATCAATGAACGACTGGTTGGCCTGCTGCTCGATATATGCAGCGTGAAGTTTCTCTCGGATGGTATCCTCAAATAGTCGAGCACGTTACTCTATAAGATCGGATCGCAAGTGGTCGTAACGCGAGAAATATCATCTATCTCGCGAAGGTGGACATGAAAATGCATTTGTATGCCAGACTATCCGTTGGACCTAGCGTGCTGTTTTGCATCGCCACGGATATCATTTATCTTGCTAGCCTGAATCCTCCAGTCCATTAAATTCTCACCCCATTTATTCACTTCTCGCTTCTGAACCGCATATTATACCACCCCAAAACCACCCCTTTTCCCCTTTTCCTATTTCTTCCTCTAACTTCTCGCAATCCTCGTGTTCAAAGCGATTCGGCCTTTGAGAAATTAGCCTTCTGCGCCCTTCCGAGTATTCTCGCCGATAATAACGAACATGTTATCGGAGTTGAACAGGTGGGATTCATTAGGCGCATTTACCAGGTTGATCATCTTCCTTTCTGCACACACATTCGCAGAATTATAGCCTAATCAGGCGCTTAAACTCCGCTGTTAGGACTGTAACCTTTTGCCTACATCCTGTCGAATAGCAGTGGAGGAAACCGATTCATCATCTTCGCATTATGATCAAATCGTAGAAATAAATGACGCTAGCGAATTGGTCCACTTGCTGCACCGCTCGCGCAATGATTAACGATCTTGCTACTCGCTAATTCCCCGTTAGGAGAAGTCTGACAGAAATGATTAAAAGAAGTGCAAGCGTTCTCCCTGAACATGGTAATTAATGCTTCCTTTACTTGGCCGATGAAATGAAATGTTAGCAGAGGTATTTGACAAGATATGACAAATAAGAATGAAAAAGAAGCTCGTTAACTCGGAGAGATAGAATCCGAGTGGAAATTTGTTGGAATAAGAGTGAAAAAGAATATATAAGAGGATTGACTTGGGTCCAAAGAGAATAATGGGAGGCATTGATCGAGCTCTACGGATCGAACACGGCGCCGGCGCCGGGTCGGCGCGGCTCTTCTTGGCACCATATGCAAATTTGGCGGACGAATGTCGCGTGTCCAGCTATTTAACTGACTCTGTAACTGAAAGGCAGCGCTTCACGGCGAGAGAGATCTTTTCCATGGACTGTGGTAGTGGCAGTGGCACTGCCACGATAATGCGTCCACCGATGTCAGAGCGATGCTTCGCTAACTGTATTGAAACGTCAACTCGACGAATTTACTGGAGACGTGATCGCATGAAAACGACACCGGGGGCCTGAATCGATTTGCTAAAATGTTCTTGTTCCAGTGAGAACACCGTTCGGAGAAAAGTCTCTCGATTCTTTAAAAGAACTCTTATCTTTTATAGCGGAGCGAACTTGTGGCAAACCAGTCCGATTGGGCTGTTGTCTCGACATACAGTTTGCAGATATTGATGCGATAGTTGGCTCCCTGCGTTCTCTGAATTCCGCACTGCCATTCCTTCCTACCTTTTCTTAGAGCATAAAGAGATCGGCATACTCCTATTGACTATCTTTCTTCCGGAAGAATGTTACTGAAAGAGTTTGGTCATTGTCTTTTCAGGAACTTTCCAAGCATGAGCCATTGCTCATGAATTATGCTACTCTCGTTCCTCTCGGAATTTCTGGATGCTCGTACTCGCTTCAGATTGAAATGGAATTCCTAGAAGCTCCGATGATTGCCAGGAATTTAGCCGTCCATAAAATGGTGTCAGGTCCTCCGGATGTTTCTCCGAGTTCCTGAATCGATCGACTTACTTTTTATTAATAGTCCGATCGCGAGAGAAAGTAAACCGCGCAATTGTAAAATGAGAATTTACAACTTGGCTGTGCATTTTGGGCAAAAATCTGTGAGAATACAATACTTGAGTTTATACAAAGATGTAGCGAGGTCCTTAAGCTGGCGGGCAGACGGGCGAGTTTGGCTTGCGAAATCACATAAACCCAGCGAAGTAAAGGGAAGGCCTGTCCGAAATCAGTGTCGAACCGGGAGAATCCGGTCTCGACGAGCATGAAGCTTCTTGCGCAAGATCATAAAGTAATCGGTAAAATCTGGAGCGTATCAGTGCACACGCGTCGAAAGAGAAAACGAGGCTGGGAGGGCTCAGGCCCAGATTGCTGGTAATAAGGTGCAAGCCAAGTGCCCTCGCAGCTCGCACCTGGCCATTCGCTTGTCCAGCTGGTGTCCACTGGCGAAAATCTCGGGGAAAAAATGGAGAAACCGGAGGAAGGCCGTGTGTAACTGATAGTTTCATTAATCAGGCTGACACGGGCGAACCGGCAGCGCAGAAGCAGCTGTTCGCAGGAGCGGCTTATCACCTGGCAGCATCGGATCACCGATGCTGCCAGACATACACGGCACTCCTCTGCCTTGGTTCTCATTCTCTCGCATATTTGCCGCGGAAAGCTAAATGAGTTTACCACTGTTTCGTTCGATTCGATTCCCTTCTTCCCTTGGTGAAAGGTACAGACGCGCCAACTCAAACTTTACATATTTCTACCTGACAGTCTTGATAACAGTCGGATAAAACTCTGGATTGTTGAAGAAATTCAAATGGCTCCGAAACTAATGTTAATCTCGTAATTATCCTTGATCGAAAGTAAACTGGGGCGTGTACGGTAAATATGACTGATCACGCAAGTTGTAGCAATATAATGCCTGCTCAGCGCAAGCAACATTGTCTTTGATCTACTATGACACACCCACTATAATTAATTTGCACTGGATCCTATTTTTCAATAAAGCAAACGCGACGCGATGTTAAATCATGGGTTGCGCCGGTTGCGGTCGCAGCAGGAGCAACAAGAACTAGTGTCTTATTAGAAGAACCTGCCCATTTACCGATTGATTTCGCAACGGGTAAATGTAGAGGAGTACTGGAATATCAAGGGATGCACAAATCCACATAGCTCGGAGCTACGTCTACTTTTGCATTGACTTATTTCTTCAGTGGTCGATCGATCCGAACAACTGGCAATCTCTTCTGAAAGATACCGCTTGGTGAATACCGGACCGATGGAATGCCGGAAAGAGAAAACTGCCACGAAGCTCCGACTTGTTCATTGGCTTCGTTCATTTTTTTTGTTGAATTTTTTAGTAATCGCTTGCATCAAGCTGATACTAGATTTATTTGATAGAATCATCCAGATATCAGCAGAGATTCCATGTGTGATATCGAAGTGGAGGTAGACGGCCCGGCCCAGCCCTGCTCGAAAGTAGAGACTGATCGATTAGAGGAATAAGTGTGAAGAACGTCGGAAGACTGATCGGGTCGTTGGATAGTGTGGCTCGGAGAGGAGGGAAAGGTGAGGGGTGAGGTCAGCAGGGAAAAGTAGCGGAAGACATTGAATTTCAATGGGTTATCGATTGGCCTGGTGTAGGCGTGGAGTATAGCCGCAGTCGGTGTGTCGACGAATGGCACGTACTTACGTTACATAGCTAGCAATAGATAGGTGTAGTCGACTCTCGTTAAAAACAGGCTGCTTGCGTACCTTCGCTCTAACTCAAAACTCTGCTTGCTATATAGTATATAGTATTTCGAAAGGAACTTGGCTTTGCAAAGAAGCCATCTTCTACCCTGTTAACTCTTCTCTCTAACTTTCAACTTTCCGGCTGGCTTCCCAAGATCTTGCGTTGATTTGCCTTGGATCGACTTGTCAGAAGTGTTCCTTTGCTCATCCACTCACCCAATAAACGATGCGGTTTTTTGCATCGAGCAACTACTCTCCTAAGATCGCTATCTCAACGATTAATCATGTATCGGTCAGTATTTTTTGCAAGCTCCTTCATCACGAGATGGTGTCAGGCTCATGGCCGCGCTGTGATTCGATATGCAGCTACTCCTAGAGGGCCTTATCCTTTCAACAAATTTCAATGTTGACATTAATATTCAGGTCTGGGATCCCCGCTCCGACTATGTATAGACATGCTCGTGTCTGTTCAGCATGGAACCAGTTCCGAGCTCTGTCATTATCAGCAACGTTATTATCAGGGGCAGCCATGCGACGCCAAGGATCTCCTATCTCTCGAGAGAATACGGTTCTTGCTACTTTCGCCTAAGAAATTATCCTGCCGATTGCGTCATGTTTGTTTGGGAAATGCGAGCGATGCGTTAGAGAGTACGAACGGACTTATCTTCATTTTCTTATGCAGTTTATAATTGCTGGTATATCGTGTGATGTCACAAAAACGTCTAGTCCGAGTATATTCAAGGTCGTATTTGGACAGGAAGGCTGGCAGGAACGGATTTATGTATGGTAAAGGAAGCGGATTGTCAATAACATATGTGTCTGCATAGACTAGCCTTTACCGTTAGCTTCATTTATAGTTTTATTTCGCGAAAGGTAGATATCGCGACTTGATACGCTCGTTTAAAAAGAAATAGTAAGTTATTGGCCCGGCTTAAAGTTGTCCGCGATCTTGAGACTTCCAGTTCTTATCGAATACTCACCCGACAAGCTTGCCTTTCGCTTGCTCGCGGAGATGGAGCTGCTAAAGGAAAAGCTTAAAAAAGATAAAGAAAGTTTCGAGGATCCAATTGGAGGGAGAGTTTAAACGTTTAATAAGTTCATTGTAAGACACTAGGATGAAAAGTTGCAGAAATCATTCTTGTAAACTTTTCGAGGATCTGGCCATCTCTTTTTCTAGTTCCACGATCTGCCATTGCTCTTACTCATTTTCATTTCTCAACTTTCGACCTATTCTCGTCACTGATGTAACAGCTAGGATATAACGATTCTGCGTAAGTAAATATCAAAGATTTCCTCAGTGGGATTGTAGGCTAATTAGTTTTAACAACTCAGTAGATATTGTCGGATTGATTGGAGAGTAATTGAGGCGCATTGAATTGTTGTAAAAATTGCATTCCTTGGGGATGTTGATCGTGGATCCTGGGCTGGGAAGTCCGAGAAAAAGAGGTAGGCGAGTCGGCCGCGTTCTCGGTAGTCTGATATTTATTTCGCTTTAAAACCTCGTTAGGGACGATCGGCTTGTACGACTTCCTTCATTCCGCAGATGCCTACATCTCGGTAAATTATCCCGCCGCTACACCGGCACGCCCGCTTCTTGCCTGCTTCTTTGCCTACCGCGATAACAAATCGGATCAGCGATCCCAGCTGCTGCCCATCCGAGATTTGCATCTCTAATCGTACACACTCTCACTAATTGCCGGTTACTGACATGCAAAATGCAACCATTTTCACCACTCGGCTGCTCACTTATCAATAGATACTTTCTCATCTTCCAACAGTTAGAAGGTGCGAGCAAAGCTAGCCACCAGTTTCGTTATTCTTTGGGCATATATCAACATTTAATAGTAGCTTGGTTTCCTACCGACAAGCAGACATGGCGGATTGACCTTCTCAGATTTAGTCAATCCTTGATTGACCCACTTCCTCCATTTGCCACAACTTGTATCGTGGAGTTTGCACCGTGGTACAAGTTTCTTGTAAAGCTTCCGCGTAATGGAATTTATTCCTACGATGCATGATGATTACCACCTGAGGGGAGGCAATCTGCTACGTAGCTTATTATCATTTTTATCGATCTCGCAACGACTGGCGACTCTCGTATAAATGTTGGATAGATTCGGAAAGTAGGAAAGCCATTACGGATAAGACGGGAAGTATGAGGAACGAGTTATTCAACGAACGACAAATGAATCTGGATTGGAGAGGCCGAACGCACGTTCTGATGAAATTTATCTTGGCCTGATTATTTCCTCTATCTCTCATTGGCATAGTTGATTTTCACGACCGAAGCTGTTTGTCCCATCGGATATTCTCACTAAAATTCCATCTCTTCGAAAAGAGGAGCTAGCTCTCTAATACTGCGAAAGGATATATCACGTTAGCAAAACTTATTAAGTGGGTGCTTATCTTTCTATGTAGAGCGATAATTAGGGGAGAAGGAGAGAATCCGATGGATATTAGCTGGAAGCTGTCAGTCGGATGATCACTTTATACAGCTAGTAGAGACTAGCTGCTCGACGCGGCGGCGGTCAGCCGTCAACTATTGGAATTGATAGGTACCGGTGACCTCTGCTTGGTCTGGGTCAACTGTTAGTTCCTGCATAGTTCGCTAGGCATTATGCACAGTATGACAGGCTTCGTACCTCACGATACTATAAATCACAGATTGACGCTTCCAGTACCTGATCGATAACAGTTACTAGCTGTTTATAGGCTTTGAATGGATCATAAAGGAAATCTGGTATCGCAAAAAGACTAAGTGGCATGTGGACCGTTTCTAATCATTCAAGCTGGCTGGCGTCATTCATAAGTCTTTCAATAGTATTCGTTTAAGTTGGATGTATCATCCATTTCTGCGATGCGATACGTATAACAGTATGGTATAACACGTATGGTATTCAATTTTAGTGGAGCAGAAATTTCAAGGCAGATGCCTCGTCCGGATATCTAGCATTCTAATTTTGCATAGTTCATTAATGCGCGAGTCAATATTTGAAAGCAAAGATCGTAGCTCGTTTTGCATGTCCACATGACTTTCTAGCTCATTGAAACCCACCGAGTGACACGTCCATCGGGAATTATCGATTCCGTTCGCGATCCTCGCGCGCCTTCCTCGTATTTTTTTCTCCGCTTTGCGGAGGAATTAACGAACGAAATTAAAGTTAAACGTGATTTAGCAAGCGTCGTTCGCGCGGCTACGACACCAGACTTGGTAAGGAGCGATGCCGACGGGCAACTGCAAACGGATGCGCAAAAGAATAGGATCGCTGATAAATATTCATAGGACGTGCGTCGACAATGCGAGCCACGCAAAATCTGACCGGTTACTTTCATCCCTTCCTCGAGGCCTTAGCCATCCTCAAATATGAAGAGGAAGGTCTGGGGCATATCTATAAACTTATCCACTATTTAACTTCGTTTAACTCTCTTAACGTCGCAACGCGCGTTATATGTACATTTGTACAACGCATCGATAATTCAGCGGGTAACTCATTGACACTCTTGTTTGAGCTTCGAGCAAAAACCTATTGGCATTACACCAGTCGCAATTAAGTCGTCGAGTCTTTAACCCTTTCACTGCCAAAGGCGTATACGTATGTATACACATAAATGCTTATAGTATGTATGTACGTATGTATCTATGTATACTAATCTCCCACGGCGTTCGCGCTTCGAACATCCTACCTCACACAGCGGATAGTTGTCTCCAAGGACCCACTCTAATCAAAGGGTTACAATTGATTACTTCTTATCAAGCAATCTATTTTGCTCCTCCCTGATTTTTCTCTATTGGAAGAAACTCATATCCTGGATACACATATTGCCCCAAGCAGTATACCTATTCGAAGAGGTAAACGGTTCTAGTTTGTATAATGAAAAAGAATAACACATGACTAATCATCAGATAGGGTACTCCTGGTTTTACGAAGGAGATAATTGAATGTGCTGGCACGGAATTCGAAGGATCGACGATTAATTTGCAGGAAGGCTGGTTGGCGAGAGAACAAGTAAGAACGTAAGGCTGAATCCAATTTAGCCTGTGGTCGCGCATACGCAATGCTTGTGATTCATTTGCAGCAGGAGGACATTAAGTACGTTTGTAATTCCTGAATTGTCTCAGACAGGGAGCACCGTTTCTCTTATTAACATGTGCCTGGGCTGCCTGCCTGCCTGCCTGCCTGCCTGCCTGCCTGACTGACTGACTGACTGGTTGGCTGCTGAGACTTTCATACGAGAACCGCGTAGGATTTCCTCATTTGCATGGAATGGATCAAACTCTCCCTCCATGATCGCACGCTCCTTTTTATATTAGTCATAACGACCTCATTGTCGCTGGCTCATCACGCCACCGCACCGTCTTGAAATAATTTGACTGGCCCACGCACCCTGCATCTTCCATCGCGTACGCTCCCGAAAAAAGTGTTGTTGAAAGTGAAAAGATTAAGATAGAATCAAGAGGAATTCCCGCCTATTAACATTAAGGAAGGAGAAGAACTTGAGAGGACTAAGAAGGATATAATGGAAGCGTGCTTTAAGCGTAGCTTTAAGAGAAACGTGCTCGAGGTGGTTACTAACCCGAGGCGTGGACGATTAATGCAGGTCTCAGCCGTACTTTATACCAGCCTACTTTAATAAACCCCTTCCTCGAGTTCTAATGAACTTCTTTTGCATAGAGTTTCGCAAAACCATGCTCTCCAGTAGATTTTACTAGCTGAAACTTAAAAGCAATTTCTCTTGGATTTGCGAGTCTATGTAGGTACGTCTAGTCGTTTTTCCTCGGGGATCATTAGAGCGAATGTATGTTTAAAAGTTTCAATCACCGGGAAGTTCAGATCGATTTTACGGTAATAGACAAATTTTTCCATGGTCACGTCTAAGTACAGGTTGTATCGAAGCAATGAAATAGTATAATATCGCAGGAAGTACGCGTTAAAAGCACTAGAGAAGCAATAGAGCCGCGATAGGTTTCAATACATATTGCCATTCTGTAAGAGTTTGTAGTTAAAATGGGAAATAAGAGGCATTCCGAAAGTTCCGATGCACCATGCACGTTAAGAGGATAATTAGAGGCTATAGTAAGAAGCCAATTTAGCTGGCTTTTACAAATAACATCGCGGGAAACATCAATTACTGTTGCAGGAGACGGGAGAGAGTGGTCACGTCCAAGAAGCATCTCATCAATTGGCATCCCCAATCAGTGTTAGCCATGAGTCAGGGAAAACTCAGCAAAATGTCACGTCATCCGATAATTTCTATGGTTACCAAGTTCCTAAGCCGTGCGGCGATATGATGTTCAGCAATTTCTCCAAGTCTCTGGATCATCATTCTGTTAGTCCCGAAAGAAGGAGGCAAGAGTACTACGGATCACCAGTTTCGTATATAGCCACTCCTCAAATAGGGACGTCCGATCCGCCAGTTTCAACTACTATTAGAAGCAATGAAAGCTTCTTTCAAATACCGAGTAACATTCATAACGTTACCGGCAAGTCAGCGATAGTTCCGAGTGAGAATACTCAAGTGGCAAATTCGAATTCGAAGGGTGGATACTTGAGGCGGCAATTGAATCCTCCGGGACCCGGTAAGCCAGAGATCTCTCATCCAGTGAGTAGACTCTGCGATACTATTGACAGCGAGCCGAAGAAAGATTCCTATCCGAACCAAGAGAGCAAGAACGAGGAGAATGAAGCGATGATCGATGATAAAGTGGCTGCCCGGATTTTCATTAATAGCGATAGCAATAACAACGACGCGATCGTCGCCAGCGAGCTTTCACCAAGGAGCAGGGGCCCTGGACGCGAGGATCATAAATGCGATCAGTGCGGCAAGAATTTTGTCACAAGGGCATCTTTGAAGGTAGGCTTTATGTTCCAGCTCAAGTATTTGCCCCGAGTCATTTTTTTTCTAGAAATTCCACGGTATAACAGAATTAGTCTTAACGGAAATAGAACTAGAGTAACTCCCGCGCGGCTTACCGTACTACGTGACAGGACGGAACGGAACAGAATGGAAACCTTTGACGATATAGAGTCCAATGAATTAACGATTAATTAACAAGTAAATCATTTATCTTGAAAAGGCAATCATTTCTTTCCGACAAAGAGGGGATTGATTGTTTTTTTAAAAGGGCTTGGCCCGAAGTAGGGGCTACCTTTTGCAATCGCGGGGGTAAAGCGAAGGATAATTGTGTGTTGCGCGAAGGGAAGGTGAAGCGGGAGTGGGTTAACCGGGTTAACCGAGGGGTTGGGTAATTGGTGATGGTTGACAGGTGCACAGCCGAACCCACTCAGGCGAGAAGCCATTCCGTTGCGCGGATTGCGGCAAGCAGTTCTCCCAGCTCCGGAACTACAAGTACCACCGGAGCGTCCACGAGGGGACGCGAGAATTCGCGGCGACCTGTCCAGAATGTGGCAAGTACTTCAATGACCGGGGTTACCTCAGCTCGCACATGAAGATCCACCGGAATCGCAAGGAGTACGGCTGCGCGGAATGCGGCAAGAGCTTTAATCAACGCGTCGCCTATAATATGCACGTGCGCATACACACCGGCGTGAAACCGCACCAATGCGAGCAGTGCGGCAAAGCCTTCTCCCGGAAGATGTTGCTCAAGCAGCATCTCCGCACTCATTCTGGCGAGCGTCCCTATCAGTGCCAAGTTTGTCAGAAAGCTTTCGCCGATAGATCCAACATGACCCTTCACACTAGATTACATTCCGGACTGAAACCATATCAGTGTACCCTTTGCTCGAAAGCTTTCACCAAGAAACATCACCTCAAGACGCATCTCAACTACCACACAGGCACCAAACCCTACTCCTGCCCAAACTGCGGACTTAGGTTCTCCCAGAGTAGCAACATGAGGACTCACTTTAAGAAGTGCGCTGTAAATAATCCTGCCGGCCTCAAAACCTCCCAGACAGGTTCTCCTGGCGCGGACGCCTCCAAGACACGAGTGGAGGTCCAGATTGTCCCTAGGAGCCCGGCAGACGCACTCACGCCGCCCAATTCCGACCAGGAATCTAGTATCCTCACTCCTATTTCAAAGAGTGCGCCAGTCGAAGCTAGTGCAACATAGGCAAATTTAGCCAGCTCGTATCAGCTGTTTCTTAATTGCCTGTTAATCTCTCTCTCTCTCTCTCTCTCTCTTCTTTTTCTTCCCTTTCCTCCTCAACGTACTCACTCAAGATCGACAGGGACCTTAAATGATAAGAAGGTGTACCAGTACGAAGAATCTGCCGGTTCGCGAGTATACTAAAAGCCGTAGTTGCCATTTTGCCTTGCTTCCTACTATGTGTGATTGAATGCATTTGTCCTTCAGTAGCAATTGAAGCGAGTTCAATTATCCAGAACTAGGTGCTTTCAGCAGCGGTAATTTTCTTAGTATAAAACATCCGAGCTATTAAGCCGTCTTTGGAAGCCGGGAAATGGGATCCCTTTCGAACAGTTTAGCTTGAGATAGGATGAATCGGAGTCTGTTACGTAAGATTCGAGAGACGCTGGAACGAAGCAGTGCAAGTCTCGATGGTACAAGAAAGTTGTTTTCTACCAATCTCCAGCTCGAACAATCTACTTTTTGTTGGCCTTCCTTTCAACAGTACTTTGGATACAAGTTCTGCGGATCGTACATCAGCTGTATCCTGCAAACTATTACATTTTAACAGGATAAATGGCTGTTGCAGGAGAGACGCGAAACCACAAGAGCAGGACAACCAGCTATGTAACAGCGGTTGGAAATTTGAGGGCGACGGTAGAGTTGCACACGGAAATTGCATGCTCGAACGCCTATTTTCTACGACTCTAATCCGAAAGTTCTCGGTACATAGTAGGAAATGTCGGCTTCTTTTAAAAGTAGACTTGCATTCCGAGTCCGAGTATCTTAAGCTCCCATAACGGCCTGCTGAACCTTTACTATTCCTGGAAAACTTCGGTCAGAGAACATTTAAGGATTTCATTCATGAATTATTTCTTTCCTTCCATGCCTTCTTTGCCCAGGGAGAGAACTTAATTAGATCAAGTCCCCCAGGAAAACAGACACTTTGCACCACGTTTCACTCTACAACTGAATCATACTTGTCACTTTCCTTCATCGAAATCATCCTGGAAGTAAAATAGGCCTCGAGCATTCTTCCAATTAGCATATATATCTATGCAAATTGAACCTTCGAAAATGATGGACCAAGCGTAATTTATTCAGTCGGACCATTTTCGGAAGAGATCATCATTGATTCGGCGTTTCAACGATGTCAGATCCCAGGCGTCTGAGAATTGGTAGGAGGTTGCTCTTTGCGAAATGTCATTTCCATTGTACATACACACCTGACAATTATTTAATGTACATACACTTGTAAGCAACTTCTGAGATTCCATTAATCCAGTTGGTTCGTCTTTAGCACTATATTTATGGTTTGTGAGTGCAGAAACCTTTCGCACCCTTTACAAAGCGAGGGGATTCAATGTTGAATGAAAAGAGCAATGAGGGATGAGATCGAACCTGATGTGATGTAGGGGAAAATCAATGCAGGCATTCGTACTATTTCCTAAGGAATAGAGTAATATATGAGCCGCGTGTAATAAGAATAAGCTAGGATAATCTAACTGCCAATGTGACTTTACATACTCTAGTTTTAAGTCGAACAGAATATTTATACAATAAAGAGAAACTGTACAAATGAAATCCTAAGTCTGACTAATGGTGTGCTAGATGTTAGATTAATGGGAGAGAGGGGGGAATTGGCGGAAGGCCTGACATGTACGCGTGTCGCGGCAGCGCCAGCAGCGAGTTACATGTGCATGCAATAATAATAAATCGTTGCCGCAGGATAGTTTGTCCGTAGGACTATAGAATCATCATAAATCTCGTCAAGAAGCCGAGGGATCGCTTAACATACGTGTATACTTGGCTCGGAACGCTCCTTCTTCTCTATCTTTCGATCGCCCACTAACAAAGCAGTTATTATATTCTATGAGGAACTGGCAACCCTCCGCACTTATTATCTCGCCTTTCAGATTTCAAGATTCTTGCCTGCGAAATTCTATGATCGCATACTCCACTTACAGCCGACTGGTATGCACAATTGATTGCCAAATCCAGAATGCTCTTAACAACTCTCTGATCGGCTATTCATTTCAATTTCATCACCACAGTTAACAGGCAACAGTTAGCTGTCGGTCCAGTTGCCATTTCAAATCTTTTAACTGATCAAAAATTAAAGTACTATCAAGAATAAGAGAAAAGATCGAAAGGATATGTATAATATGGGATGTGGGAACTGAGGAGGGTGAATGGGAGTAGAGTAAAGTTTTCCAAAGTTTCGGGGGGGAGGAAGAGTGGTGGGGTGATTGACAAGGGTGGCTCATGCGCATTGTCCTGGGAGCCCTCGCTCCGAACAAGTATCTCAGATATCAGTGGACCTTTGTGCCATGAATATCTGCGCTGGTGCTGTGATCATCTGCCAAGACCAACCGATAATCAACAGTTGCAAGTATAAAGAAACATTTAGTTGAATTTAACCAAGTTAAATACTATATGTAAGTACAGTTCCGCGTGTGGCGTGTAACAGTTGTTCGATAAATGAGTCATTTAGTAGACATTTCATTAAAAGTTTCTCATATCTCCAGGATACCCGTCAACTTTTCCGCATTTTGAACAATCTTAAAGCAAGTCTGAACATACTTCCTATTGACTAATTGCTTGCCTTCCTTTTAATTTGTAATTTTCGAGATTTGTAGAATCTCTGAATGAATATATTTTCCGAAAGTTTGTCAAAAGTAGTTGAGCTATATCATGCTTTTTCTGATTTGCACCAAAATGATCGATCCGGACAGGTTAGTTTCATTTTAAGCGGTTAAGAACAAGATGTTTCGGTAAGGAATGTATCGATTACCTCTTACGCAACAGGGCACTTCGATGAAGGTGTCGAGTGTCGAGGCACCTATCAATTCCTGGCCAAATTAACCTTTCACGAGTGAATAATCGACGGTTCAGCCGTTTCGGGCCATCGTACGAGGATACGAGCCACTTTCATTCGATGTATAACCAAAGTTTCATACCACTTTTCTTGGGCAACAACATGTGTACGAGTGTTATCTTTTACGAGAATCGCGTGACGAAAAAAAGAAATGTATTCATTAGAGCAGGTGCTTTCGTACAATCTATAATTAATGGAGTAGTTATTACAATCTTATTCTAAAGAGATTAATAGTTCGATAGATAGAGACCTGATTTCCCGAGGTCTAGCAAATGTTATATTTCACTGAAAAAGAATGTGCGTATTTCGTTTGCTCGATCATCGCTATAGAACAGACATTTACCCCTTAATTCATTGTACCATGGGAATTTATGAGCACCTGAATAGGTCGGGTTCAAACGCCAGATTCATCCCGGCAACGATTCCGCTGAACTTCTCGAATGCATCAAATCACGAAGAATTACTTATGGCTCTCCCTAATACGCCCAGTATAAAATGTTGGATAATTTATTATTTGCCTCTCGCTGCAGGGAGACGATTTAACATAGTGTTTCGGTGTCAGTGAGAGGTATACAGTGAGCGTATACGATTCACAAGTAATTTTTCACACCAAGCACGTCCGAGTCGGCCGAGTATCGCGTTTCATCATAAATTAAATCTGGACAGTTATTACTGACTTATTGCTTTTAGATTAGGATGCATCAGAGCAATTTTTCAATAGGCAAATCAACTGAAATGGTTAAGATCGCTCGTTGGTAGAACAAATGTCATATCAGCGACTAAGAATTCACTAGCTAAGGAGTATCGATTCGTTGAAAAAAAAGCTTAATAATCATCTCCTCGGCAGTACGAATAGAATTTTGCGCTGGAAGCTTCGCGTCTGTTTGCGATAGCTGTTTAGTAATAGAAACTTTCTTAAGTGCACTAGAGTAGTCGAGTGTCTGCTTAACCGCTCGACTACCGGACTTGAGTTCCTCATTCGTTTCTTCTAGATCGCAGTACTCTGGACGAACGAAAGTAAAAGTTGCTTTTTACGAAACTGGTCGCATTACTCTTTTGAATAGATGGCAGAGAGAATGGGGTTGTGGGTGTATGCCGTAGCAGTGATTAACGGGTTGCGGTCTAATCGATTTCCCAAGGTTTAAATCGATGGATCTAGGCCCTTTGTGAAATCGGCCGGCCAGCAGCGGACTGCTGTCCCAGTTGCGGCCTCAGGGAATATGTGCGATCTTAAATGCGCGATTCGCGTGACGGGTTCTTAGACACTACTGGCCGCTCTACCACCACATATCGCACATCCTATTTCCCCATGATGTATCGCTCGATTCTGGCTTCCTCACCCCATTACCACTTACATACTTCTCCCATAATTCACCGAGAACTTACCATAGCTTCGGACCAAGCGTCGATCTTGCCAGCACTCTTTTGGCATAGAAAGTTTCTTTGAAAACTTTGATGCCTCTTATCTTTCTAGGAAAGTAACGAAGGCGAGGATCAAGCGAACAATTACTCAAAGAAGTAGTCTTTGGTTAATTTAGCTCGGTTGTCAAGTGAGTTTTTAAGCGAGCACTAGATCGGTGCAACCTAAAAGAAGAGGAAGGCGAAACGGTGCCCAACGCGTGACCGTCGGGACTTACGCAACCGTTAGATGCAACTCTTGACCCGAGGTCAGCAGTACGATGCGAAACTCAGGATACGACGACCAACCTCTCACCCCCCTCACAAGCCCCCAACTCCCCAACCCTCCAACCACCCGCTTCATCAGCCGTCAGCCTCTTGCTAAGAGAAAAAATCTAATGAGCTCGGGCGGCTAATTAGCGATATGCATACATATGCAGGATGACTTGTGAAATGACCCGAAACCGAAGGCACTCTTGCTTCGGTTAGCTCGAATGCGCCTAGTCATCTACTATTCCTCTCTCAGCTAATGGCGAATTAGCATTTCTATTGTTCCTGCATGCTTAGCTCGATACTTGGCGTGACGGGTGGATGATGTGTTAATTTTGCCGGAGGGGAAACTCAGTGTTCTCTTGCAGTCTTTTGTCGGCAGTCTGAATTGGAATATGCCAAGTTGGCTGTCAACGTCAGGCGAAATTCAGGAGGGACGCAAAGGGTTTAATTGGCAAATAGTGTCAGTCGATTGGAAGTAAAGGATGGCGACTTCCAAATAGCCGGCTTATGCAATTCATGCAATTTGTGGGCCGGTGAATCGTTAATCTTTTCGTGATCACGGAAGCAGAAGCATGGTGCAGGACGGTAGGTCGGCAGCGAAGGGAGGGAATGCTTGTCGGAACATATCAAATGATAATCAGTAAAATGGTTGCCGGATAAAGCCGAGGATAAGTCAAGAAAGTCGAATTTCAATCGAGGTCGAACTCCCAGCTAACCTAACGTCGAAACATCTCGTGTGCCCCGGAGAATAGTGTATTATCTCGGATCTAGGATCTAGTTGGAGCGGTTACATCTAGAAACAGATCGCTCGCGAGAACGAGAAGTCCTTTTATGCGAAAATATTCACTTGGAGAAGCATGCCAAAGGATGTTATAGCCAGGTTGGATTGGCCTGGCTTTCTCTCGCACTCGCTCCCTATCGATCTACCTAATAGAAAATTAACGGCTGGACACGCGCTCATACCACTTGCTAGTTATCTCCGTTCCTTCCAGTCGTCCGCATTCAAACTCACCTCTCACCTCTCACCTTTCACCCAAGGAAGGACAGATTACCAGCTATCGATGTTACTCAGCATATTATCTTCAATAAGTAATATCCAGTGATATTTAAGTCGCTTAATTATTAAGAGTCACACTCTGGCGCTTAATGGATAGCCCAGAGATACGTTCAGCCAATAAAGAATATTCTATCGATCGCATTTCGCATTGACAAGATACCAGAAGAGTACTTTGCTCAAATAGAAATAGAAAAAGATCCGACAAACTCCCGTTAGTTTTTGAAAGTTTGACAGGACAGAAAGCAAAATCTGCCGGGCATTATGTAAAATTAAAGTGATAGTGTAGTTACTTAATCATTTCTCAATTATCGCGAGCTCCTTAAATGGTTAAATGCAGGTATAGTTAAGCGGAAGAAAGTCATTCCTGCGGCGTGGCTTCCACATTGGTCTTGCCCAGATCTTTTAGCCACCGACGATACTTGTACTCGTTTTTATCGAGCCAGCAACAGGAAATAGTCATCCGTTCTTCGCTTTCTGGAAAGTATTTCTCTTTTTCCTAGTCGGAATTAGTTCTTAAATCGATGACTTAGAATTAGATTCGACGCTCCTCTGTCAGGGGCACTTGAAACATTTAGACTTAGAAAGAAGCGGAGAATTAATATACCTATAATATAATAGAGAATAGAAGGTGTTGGTGGGGATCCTCCTCCTGCAATTTATGTATTTTTCGTGAAACATTTCTTACTATTAACTTGCATGTAAAACAATGCTATATAGTTTTGGGATCAGAGTGGAATCAATTCTTACTATGAAAGCGATGGAATTCTATCAATTGACCACGGCTAATTCTCACTAGCTGGATTTCCTATCATGAGTCATCTCATTCGGCGTCCCTGTCACTGACTAACTCCTTTTATCCGCTTGTACTCGAACATCGCCATTAACTCTTTATACCCCTGGTACAGAATAGTGATAATTATTCTCTGTGATGCTGGATTGTGCAATATCGTGGAATAGGAGAAAATCTTATTACTCTGTGGGTGGCGCGATGGTGCTGCTGGGAAGTGCAAAGGATTGCGAAAGACAGGGAGAAATCTACTCTTGTATCTAGTTGAACTGTAAGGTGGTATAGAAAGAAATAGGCGATCCTTACCGGCTGTTAGTTAACCAGGGGGATTTTACGAGAGTTGGGCGATTGGCGTGATGCGATCGTTATGTGGCAAATAACTGACGTTCTCCGGAATTTGCGTATTTTATTCAGTTGATGGAGCAAAGCAAGGAGCGAGCGGGGCGGAGCGGGGCGGGGCGATGCGGCGTGTGGCCGGACGCGTGCGAGATCAGATACGGGTTAGGTAGATCGGCTTAGGGAAGTGGTCCGCGCGTAGAAGCTGACCTGTTCCAAGTGGCGAAGTAGCAGCCTCTCTCCAAGTAGGAGCGGTCATCGTGATATCTCGTTGTACGATTGGTAAGATAAACGGGCGAACACCCGCTAGAGATTCACTTCGCCCTAAGGAATCCCGCACTGACCTCCTGAACTCGATGATCGCCGAGAAAATTCCGGCGAGCGCTCTCACTCCGGAGCTCGACTGACCACCAACTGTGGAGTACGAACGCGCCAACAACTCGAGACCATATACTTTGAAGGCTCTCCATCGCGAAAATAATTACCCGCCAGAGGATGATTAAGGCTAGCGAAATCCTCGCTGGCTATGCGTGATTTTATTGCAGCTATCCTCCACACAGTTCTTCATTTCACGGTATTAAGTTGCCTGAGTGGGACTTGCGTTCTGGCTGGAGGTATTGCCCCGGGTGAAATTTCGATATACAGCCTTTGCCCCATTTCTTGCTGCATTCTATTGAATTTATCGTAATTACTATGTAGAACACTGTAAGCTTTAAGTGGCTGTGTGTTCAGAGTTACAATCGAAAAATGCATTTCCTGGAGCCTGAAATTTAGTTGCACCGCGCCGCGCCATGCCGCTCTCTTTAATCCTACGGGAATAAATCAACAGTATCTACCATATGTAAAAAGTGTTGGTTATCTCTGCGAGGTTGGAACAATGTGCAGTAAAGAAAGGAGAAGGAGGAGGCGCAGCGGGGATGAAGGCAGATCAGCCTCGGGCGATAGGTTTTTTGAGTTTGCTTCGAAGGTTGCCGGAGTTGGTGCAGCATTAAAGCTCTGTGATCGGAGCCTTTGAAAACTGCAGATTTCTTTGAGAAGCACAATTATAACCGGAGATAGAGGGAAATGATAGAATTGAAGTAGCGCTCCCGTTATGTAAGAGAAGAGTGGTTAACGAAGCATGCCAGGGGCAGAGCACACTCGTTTACCGCGTGAATTCCGTTCTCCTCGGTCTTCCTACTCCAACTTCCGTGGCTTCTCCGTCAAAAAACACGAAAAACAAACGCAATCGGCAACGCAATCGGCAACGCAATAGGCATTAGATACCCGCGGCTTCTATTACTAGATATTACATTGATTCGGTGATCAGTATCTTCATCTTGTGCATTTTCACGCCAAATTCATATCTACTTGGAAGATTTCATAGCTATGGAGAAACTTGCACCTGTATAAGGCAGAAATCGATTAACGATCCCAAGTACTTTGCATCGCTTTCCATGCATTGTCTGTTGTGGATAGGTAGTGGCGCGCGACGAACGGTACAGGTGATAAGTAATAGAAGACTAGATGGGGAGAAGGTTGGATCTTTATGGTGGTGTCAGGTCGACACGGTTATAGTCTGGCGAACTCTTCGACCCAGATGCCACTTGCAAGATTTATTGGTTAAAAAGAGCGTGCGCATGTACATCTTAATCAGGGATCAGTTGGCCCCTGTGGATGGTGCTGGTGGATGCGATGCTTATGCTTCTAACGAGTCGAGCGAGAAGCGAGAAGCAAGAAGCGAGAAGGGACTCGCATTCGGGTCACTCGAGCCTGTATATGTATGTAGATACTGTCGCGCTCCAAACTGGCTATATCCGAGAAACGTTTCCCAGGAGAATCGAGCCCCCAATCAATAGGTGTATATCTTGCATACGGTTCACTTACCTATATGAATGATTTGTTAAACGACGGCGATGGCCATATCTGCCTAGTCCATTTGGGACGGAGCGACGTCAACTCTAACAGTCGCTCTCTACGTCACCTTTCTCCCTGTCAGTTTCCCATTAAAATAGGAAAACACAGCTTTACCCATTCGACAGATCTTACACTGAGAAGAACTTGTTCGAGAATTTGTCTCTGCTATCACCAGCCCAGTTGTCTGTCAAGAGCAAGACAGGCTCGTGGGACAGTTTTAAAGCAATCTGTAGAAGAGAAGAAGCTGACTGCTGCTTATTGCTTAGAGCAGAGTCAAGTTCTCCGTTCAATTAGGAATTATCCGGCAAAACTAGTGTAAGAGCGCCGAGATTTGTCGGAGCGAGCAATCTCCAGCGGGAAGCGTAGTCCAATGAATTATTCAGAGAAGCGGATTAATTATACATTGGGAAAGTTGGGACGTAAGTGTACCGACTATGCTTTCAATGTCAGTGTAATGAAAAAAGATGGAGGAGCAGAGCTATCGGGGGTTTTTATCGGCGACCTCGATAGGGATCAGCGGTGGCTATAGCTTTCGTGACACGAAATGCGCTTGCAGGTATATGTACTCAGTTGCAAGGTGAGTGGTTATACCGCTACCGTGATGAAACATCATCGGCTGGCTTCTCTCCTTCTCCTTTCTCCACTTGCTTGCTCGCCACTCAGCTTTGCTCCGCGTCGCCATCGGATGGCTTTGACTCTGCGACTTCCCAGCCATTCGATTGACACTGCCGCATTTGCAGATTTAATGAAACTGGGAAAGTCCTGCTATCGCCATCACATTTTCCAACCTTAACGAAACTCTTGCCAACTACAACTTTGACTTTTGAAAAAATCTAGTGTTGGTTGGTTGTGAAATAAGTTCCTCATTTCTAATGGAGAATGAATAAGGCCGGAGGCGACAGTGATTGCAAAGTTCTGATTATGCAGTCCTCATTTGGCATCAAAAAACCAATTCAGTAATGGATAATGTCAGGATTAAAGTTAATGGCCAGCTTTGAGATCGACACGACAGTAAAAGTGTTTTTGCCAGTTATCCAATGGGTGGTACGGCAAATTCCGGTTTTTCGATAATAAAATATATTAATGGAGCGCGTTGTGCATCACTTTCTACCTGCGGTGAAACCAGTTTTCGGGTTTCAGTTAAGGTCATTCACGATGGCCAGTTATGCCAACACTAACACGTATTCGCGTGTGCTTGCGAAATCCGATTGAATGATTATCTTCGAGAATTTTCGCCGAAGATCGATGACACATGTCCCGCCTGCCACTCGAATCGAGTTGCACGAAAATGGCACTACCTCAAACCTGAAAACCGTACCATTCTCATTGCAGAATATCGACACTCATAAAACGTAAGACGCGGAAGTGGAAGGTGCTTCTGAGTCTTTCCTAGGCGCTTTAAGTTATTTGGAACGGCTGATTTCCTTATGCGCAGAGGTATATTGCAGGAGAGCTGACATTTCTCACTATCTCATATCTTGCCGGGAGCATTGTAATAGCAAGCAATCAGTTCGACTTCCGAATTTATTTCGTTCCATTACTGAACAGTAAAGTAATCGTTGAAGAGTGCAGAGCGGCCGAAATAGGTTTAAATAAGCTGGCTGATGTATGATGTGTGACGTGTCACGTGCCAGGAGGAGTTAGAGCTGGAGCCGAAGCTGGAGGTGGATCGAGCCCGAGAGTAATCCGCGAGAGCAAGCCCCGTCACTTTTGACGTTTTAATCGTCGGAATGAGAGCTGCCGTTAAATGGACCGGCTCCGGCCCCAACTGTCAGCTCGAAACAATACTGTTAACCCATATCCCACTGATTCATCCACTTTCAGATTGCGTGGCCCTGGAAGAGTCAACAGCAAAGAACGAAGAGCTCTCGCGAAACGCTTTTAAGGTCGCCCAGTTGGTTTCCTCTCTTGTAGCTTGAACACGCTACAACAGTTCAGCCTCTGAAAAGCCCCCGGATTTCGATTAATCGTTGTCACTCTCTGCTCCCAATGTCCCCTGCTCTGCTCTCACTTTGACTTTGCAAAGCGCTCTACCCGATCTCGAGATATGCACTGGCCATTCTGTAAACCAGTTCAACCATCTTGTTTGCCCTTCCATTAGGCATTCGCTTTTGCTTCTCTTTTCTCTTAGGTCAATCGGTCACTTAGTTCTCTCGCATAATTAACTATGGGTCTACCATTTGTCAAATCGGAGAAATAGAGCACCAGCCTACTTTGAATCCGCACCTCTACAAACCGATCCTGCTTCCATTAAAAGCTCTTCGATTTCCATCTCGTAAGAGTAAACTAGCCTGTGTCACATGATTATCAAACGATATCTGTTCAATTTCTCAAATTTTCCCTCGTGTCATCTCTCGGCCCACTCACTTCATTAAGGTACGGACGTACCTTACGAAGCTTCGATGACATAACGGCACTGATATTGCCAGCAACATTTCTCGCAGCAATAATTATTACGAGTGTGCCAATAATTCGTTAGTTAAAGTGAGCTCGCGCAGAATAAGAAACTCCCCTTAGGTAAACCAAGGCAAAGCAAAGCAAAGCAAGGCAAGGAAAGGCAGCGCCGGTATGTGATGTCTAACGAGCAGAAGTTTTTTCAACGCGGAATGCGACATGGCGAGAAGGGTCGAGTGATTTTTTCAAGAAATATCTTTCCTCCATTCATTTACGTAAGTATCCGTCGGCAATTGGATTAATTTTCGATGCCGGACGAGACAGATTCCGAGTGCAACGCAGCAATCGTGTTCAATTAAGTTTCACTTTGCTCGGGGCTGAGGGCCCCGCACTCCGCGCTCCTTGGCTATAATATGTATGTATATGTAGTATGTATTGGCTGCTATCGAGAGACCCGAATTCCATGTCGGGCTGCTCGCAGCCTTGAGTAGACGCGATAATTAAATTATTCCGAAAGATACATATCGCTTAATAAGGATTATGCAAGCGGCTCGAGCAGCCAACAACGAAATTGATCAATGTACGCGCGTACGAGAGCGCCACCCTCCTGTCGAGTGAGTTCTTAAGGTGTCAGGAAGAGCTGCACCCACACACAATTAATCACTCCAATTTTGCATTAAGCCACTAACTTTTTCAAGGTACGGCGGTCTCGCCTAATTGTTATTAGCAATCTTTCCAATAACTGATTTGCATCCACTTTCCTGAAAGGATTCAATGCCTTAGGGATAGTATGCCCGAGTTTTCGCCAGTTGCACCCACTACTCACTCTACCTCGATCTCCCGGAAGTAAGTTACAATTCTAAAATGCCTCTGGGCTATTGTTTCGATCGAAGAAAACTTGAGTTCCTTTTATCTACTTATTAGCCAAGTCTAGTCTGCAGTATGCTGAATCACTGTTAGCCTTGATGAATGACGTCAGACGATCTACAGTATTTCGGATTTATTCATTTCTCGTTGTTCATTCTTCCGTTCATTCTACTGTTTCGTCCAGCAACTGGAAAGTGCGGATTAACACAGAATTATAGATTGCACCGTTGAGGTAGTATTCCATGAGAAACGTAATGGAGCATTAATGTTCGAAAACATCATCCGAAGCTCATTGAGCAGCCAGTAAATCGATCGATTGGTACATGGCAACTGGTTTATCTCGTTCCGACTGGATTTCTGGGTCAATAACGCCTAATTATAGTAATCGTTTTTCGCGAAACCGCAGTGCATTTCGCGGTTCTTAGAGCGAACGATATTTTAACCGCTCGCGGTACCGACTTGGCCTAACGTGGCGTGGCGTGGCATAGCGATATTCCTTTACACGTAACGAGAGACTGACTGGTCCATTTGAGCTTCGTTTGTATTAGAAAAGCAGAGATTAGAGGGCTCCGGAGGTACCATCTGCCCTGTCAGCCCTATCAGTTTCAGGTGGGTTAATTATCAGCCGAGGAAGGGGAATTCTCGGTCTATCCCCTCCTAGCCCACTATTGCTATGAGAAGAGAATTTCCAGTGAAAATCCGGTGATTCCTCCCTCGTATATACTATAATTAGCATCTTTTATGACTCTCGGCGCAGATGAAGACCCATTGTTCCAGCTGCTTCCTTTTGTTAAAGAACTTTCTCGTTCCTTTTATTACCACTCATGCTCGTTTTATTACTAGTTGGCCATGTACAATGGGTGGGTGGTTTCTATGTTAGAACCATAGTTAATTGATAACTTGACAGGATTACTCGGGCTCTTATCGAGAAACCGAGTGGAGATCATTCGTCTTATCTTTCGATTTTTACCAAAAGGTAAAACTTCCTTGCCACTCTTCGGAAGATTGTGAAGCTTAGTTTCGAAATCTTTTCGTAGCATATTATTGTGTCGAATGTGATGGCGACAAAGGTAAGACATACTTGTCCAAAATGCATGGAATTATTCTAAAATTTCTATGTAAAATCTAAGAGCGTTTATGGGCCACGAAAAGGGTGAAACCAGATGCAGTTAGGGGTGAACTATACTGCGGCGATGCATCTCAATGCTCAATCAGAATGAAGGATATAGTATATGCCTGTTGAAGCTGAACAAGCCAAGCCCCTCAGTCCCCACCAGCTCCTATTCCTTGCGAGAGTAATTTAAGCGGAAAATTCGCAGAGATCCGCGAACTCGATAGCCATTTCGCTGGAGCGGAGCAATAATTAAACGCAGACTGAGCACGAACAAAGCAATCGGCGTGAATCGACCAAGGATCCCGCTTAATAACAATGTTAGGCGCTGCGCTATTCCTGCGTTGGCTTCTTCCTTTGCCAGTAAACTCCGCACACTCTAAACTATCTTCCAAGCAAATCGTATTTAGCATTCTCTCTATCAAGAGCAGCGACATTCACAAAAATAGTCGACTTCTTGCCCATATAACCATCTATAATGGAAGATCTAGTTCCTTAGAAATGGTAGGCTAGCGGGATACTTAATCAAAGTTGGGAATAGTTGAGATTACTTGAAACAGTAGACCTCTCAAGAGTAACTATCTGCCTTAGGTTTTAATGATTCTTTGAATTTAATAATACACCATTACAATTGCGAACATTAGTTAACATCGTGTTAATTTCGAATGAAAGCAACCTATTATTGCAATTATCTCTGAATCTTAACAAAAGATCCATGTTCACTGATATAAAGTGAGTTCTCGATGCACTTGAAGATGACAAATTATTGGTGAAGCCTTGATCGACTATACGAATAGTTTCATTAATTTCCTCGATCCTTAGCCCGCTCAAGTACCAGTCAGAAAATTGGTCAGAATTGCCCCTCTGTAGTTTTACTTTGGTGTACGATTTCGCAGTGTTAGATTGCTTGCCAATTGCACTAAAAGAAAGGATGAACCAGGATGATAAAGAAGGGATTGGTGGAGGACTGGCCGACCATAACAATCAAGAAGCTGGCCATAAATTATTTATGAAGATCTTGTGCCGATTCAAAGACGGAATAAGAATATCACTGGAATCGCGTAATTGTCCCACTTCTCACGACTGGAAAGCGCCAAAGCGCACCTCCCACACACCGAACCAACCAATTACTCTCTTAGACAGTATCAGCCAGAGATGCCGCAGACATGATTTGATTTCTTTATTTGACGGTGCGAGAACTTCATTTACTGGGAATGATTGCTTGCCTTTTTCTGGCATCGCCGCGCCAGATTCTGCAGCAATCACTACTCACAATCACTCAATTACACTGGGAGCACGCGACCAATTTTGTCAATATACTTCCAGACACTAGAGTTCCTCGCGTTAATTCATACTCTCGCCTCCACTCGACTTTTTCACACTTTCAACCTGCCCTTCTAAATTCTATCTTTCCTTTCGGCCAACAAAGGAAATACCATGTGAAATTCTTAGGAAAGATCATTGAGAGCAACCACTCTAACTGTAATTACATGGGATTTCAAAAATCCTTAATCATTTGGAATACCTATTTCTATATACACACGCCGCACGTATATATCTATATGTATGCATATGCACATGTATATATGCCAAGTTATGTCTTCCTTCGAAAAGATTTTACCGAGAATTGAATCATCAACCGTTGAAAAGAGAGTAAAATTGGTAAAAGTCCCCTCGTTAGATATTAACTTTTCAAAGGAGTCAAAGAGTCATATTGTCGCAAGCGCGAGAGATGGAGAAATTTCTAATTAGCACTCGTCAGAAGGAAGATTAAGATAAGAGAGATATGTGTGTATAGTATAAGTGACAAATTTGAATAGTGCTCCACTTGTCGGTCGACACCTTTGGTACAGCAGGCTAGTCCTTTTCAGGCTCCCCGGTAGGAGAATTTCACAAAACATTGCGGCTAGAACTGTAACAGGTAGGACATTGTAATTAAAAGGAGCTGGTACCCACTGACATTGATGTATGTATGTTAGCGGTATTGGGCTACCCGAGTTGTGTTAGCTGTCAGCAAGTTTTGCTTCGCGTTAGATAGCCCGTTTAGCATCGTCTTTTAATTAGCGGAACCTTCACCTATGCAAATTAGGATTTCCGTGAAACGTTCGAATTCCCCCTCCTTTCAATCTTGTCCGATTTAGATCGCCGTGAATCTTGAATCTCATATGATAAAAAAAGCAAGCCGTGACACTACTAACTGCGAAGATAGTTTGGCACTGCATGGTTTCAATTTATTAATCTTGTAACTCTCGAGCACTGGTGAAAGAGAGAGGTGAGACCAGGTTGAAAAATAGGTGGTCCATTAGGTTACAGTTATTTGTCAGCAGCTCGTCAAATCCGTTATCGTAGCCGTGGCGGCATTCCTTCCCAGTGCCTATTTCAATTCATTAGTCTAAATGTGCTATGCAGAAATTTGTCGAATAAACATGCGATACAATCGCTATTTCTTCCTGGAAGTAGGAGTACACCCATTTTAGGATTCTCCGGTTCTGCTATTAATTACCATTCCATTACTATTCCGAGGCTTCTCAGACTCTTTTCGATTCTTCATTGCTACTTGCGATATTGTAAAGAATTTGTGAATTGGATTTCTTTCAGTTCTTACTTATTTTTTAGATTGATCTCGAGTAATGACCTGTAAGACTATGCAGCGCCTATAGTTGCTGTGTGGGTGTTGGAAATTAATGCGATACGTTTGGAGTTTGAGTAATAAGTTGTAGAAGACAAGTATATTGAAGTCTCAAGTCAATAGAATGATATCGCGGCTGCAGTCAGTCCAAGATCGATGCTCTCGGACTCTCGGACATCGCTTGTCGTTGGGTTACCTGTGTCAGCTTGGCCAGGTTTGAGGGTTTTGTAACACCCTGGGTTTTCCCTGAAGAGAAAAGGTGCCCTGCAGCACCTCCACGAGGTTTGCTCTACACGCACATTCGCACGCCTATTTCTCATTTTCTAACAGACTCGACCAATAAGAAGTAGATAATATCTTCTAGAATTTGCAATCCTTCAATGATAGAATGGACAAGTATTTGGAAATTATAATATATAATTATTATATATAATATAAGAGTATCATAAGTTCCTATTGCAAAGAAGCATACACGTGTCATTTTCACTGAACTAATTGAACCGCTTGACTTCCACGAGGTTTAACGCCCATTCGTTGGTAACGTACGCACAGTAATACGTGATCTCTGACGCTCCACTCGCAATTACAAAGTCCTGCCTCTGATATGACGCTGATTACCGGCTTCATTCAGAATTATATGGGCTCCAACTAATAATTAAGCATGGAAACGGCCTCGCGCGAGTACGGTTAATTAGCCGTGCTTATGGATACCTTGGTGCAGTACGTACATCCGTATGTACTAGAATACCCAAGCTATCTAGGTACAACTAGCTAGGAGGAAAAGTTCAGCACGTCAACGATATTGTTCACGATCGAAAGTTCAGACCTGCCAGAAAAGGAACCGTGCTGCATCGCATTTCATTCCTCTCAATTTCCGCCAGCCAGCATCAGTGCTCTTTCAACCGCTTCGAGCCGTTTTTCAGAATTTAATTAACCATGAGTAGTAGCTTATGTCAATTCTACGTGAGATTTGTAAAATCGGTATTCATAATCGCACCGCAGCTGACATGGCAGCGTTCCTATTAATAATGCGATCTAACATGTGCGCTACATCTATTTAACTGGTCTACCAGTTGCCTTTAATATCGCAGAAAAAGGCAAACAAATAATAGTCTATTTAGCTTGGTATGAGCAAATTTACCGGCAACTACACGTGTTGTATGCGTGCCGAGCGAGTTCAGCTCTATACATATGCGCTAACGCTATTATCCCAGAGTGAAGTAAATCGCGCAAACGTCCGCGAACTTACGCGCAGCCTCGGCGATTAAGTGCCTGATTTACTTGCCACTGAAACCCTCCCTTATCCCCGCCGGCCCCCGTTTCCGCTGCCGCTACCGCTCGGCAGATATCGCGGCCGATATCCTGCTTGCGTGGTGCGTGCCTGCCCTTTTTTCTCCCCATCGCCCAATCTCCCCCCAATCCCTATCCATAATTCTACAAGGCCTCCAATTAATAAGCCCACTCCCATCCACTCCTTCACGCGGAAGATGTTGATCCTGCCAGTAAATCAGCTAAATCCCATAAAATCCGCATTTCCTTCGACCCTCGACTCACCAGAAATTCAGAAAACACTTTCAAAATCCGATTGCCCATTTCGATGCGTTCTTTCTCCTAGCTTAATCTTAACTTGACATTTCCTTGAGTTAACTTGACAAATCTCCGATGAGATTCCTTCATTTTCTCCCTCATTCTAATCCACGTATATTACATCGAATTGATATAGGCTTTGGATGCCCGAAAGCTTCATCCAATTGTACGGTTTCGATGCTCTCCAAAAAAATATAGATGGTCTTGGCTATACGGATGCATTAACTAGAGATTAAGGATATAATAAGTAACGTGAACTTTTCCAGGCTAACGAACCCGTCTTTTGATTTCTCAATTGCTCGATTCCTCGATCCATCTCGGATCGATGATGATCGGCTCGAGTCGATAGGCTTTCTCTTCTATGTTTTCAATGTGGCGTTCTATCAGTGCAAAGTTCGATCGAGGCTCCAGCAAATTTCAAGATTCCTATTAGTCTTTCTCTGGATAAAGCTTAATTATCACCGAAAAAAGGTAGCGCGTACCAGTTGACCGGCATTCTCCTCTTGGGAGTTTTCCACGAAACTCCAGAATCTACCTGACGACACCGGCTATCCCGGAGATGCTGTCCGATCGCGTTCCTCTCTACCTGATTCACCCATTTATCTGTTGATCTCTCTTGGCAGGGAAGGAGAAGAGATCTCTCGGTTCGCTCGGCCGAATCCTCTCATTGCCAGAGAAGTTACGCTCTTCGGCCGGGTTAATTAACCCCGTGATTTACACGCTCTTATGTTTTTCGGCTGGGTAACCCTTTCCCATGATCTCTCGACAGCTCTCTGCGTCTCTGTGCGTACTCAAATGGAGAGCAGACGCGTGTCTTAATCGCAACCGGCAATTAACTCGGATGAGTCTGCTTCTGGAGCCTGGACGAGGCTGCTCTCTCCGTTAATGCACAACTGTATCGCACTTGTCGCCGAGAATTCTCCTACCCTACCCTACCTTACCCTGTTTACTAGTCGAAGACCTTGCTTCTCAGCTTTCCTGCTTAACCAACCTCCAACCAGCAGCCGTCACCCGTCAGCTGCCAGCAGCCGCTAGCCGGACCTTCGTTATTCCTATCTTTAGAGTTTTAATACCAGCCCGATATTTTCCTACATTTTTCTCTTCCAATACCTCATTCTGGCAAAAGGTTGCTCCGCGATTTAGGAATTTTCTAAATACCCATAGTTAATCAGAATGGAAAGTGTAGAACAATACTCGATTGCTCATTAAAATGCTTGAAACCGGATAATGCCAGACGCGATTACACGTGTCTTGGTGATTAGTTAAGGCTTGATGCAGATATCAAGCGGAGTGAGTAATTCAGATTGTCCCGGAGGTTCTCCCTTGGCTGGGTAGTATCTTTAGTCTGACGCAAATCGCAGCAATTTCGCAGGCGTTGCACCACGTATACCCATTGACCTCTCGCACGAGATTTATACTGACACGAGCCTACTGTCCTGACACTCCTGACACAAGGTTGCCCACTTGTAGGCTAGACGAGAAACTGCCAACTGCGAAGCATGGAAGTGAGCGAGCATGTTAAACTGGAGTGGGCAAATATCACACTAATTGTCTTGTTAGTCGTAATTTCTATTAGAATCCGGAGGTGAGAAAAAAAGAAGGGGACAATAGACTCGAAGGTGCGTGTGTCTCACTGATTGAACTTGCTCCGCGTTCAATGATCGGCTCTGGCCAGCATTGTCTCGATACCATTCCAGAGAAGAAAAGATTACTGTTACATCTAAGGTCAAACTTGACTGTTGGCAGCATAACTCGATTAATGGAAGAAGGTAGACGGCAGGGTACAAGCACGGACAAGCACGGACAAGCCATTCTTTCATCACGGGATACATACTAGTAAATCTGAATAATAGAACTTTGTTTCTTAGGAGCGAGCTTCTTAATTCCCCTGCACCAGTTCCTCGCGGGTGAATGTAATACCAGCTGGCGAGTACATGTATATGTAGACGCGATCTCGCAATCGTAATGTCCTCCTATGACAGGAGCACACGACTTCGATCAGTTGAACTCGCTGAAACTTTCCAACTACGCCACTTGGACGTGTTTCACTTCCAGCCTTACATTTCTTAGCAAACGTTGAAGAGCATCGGCGTTGCGCCGGACCAAATCAAGTTGAAATAGTTTGAAACGATTGGAGCGAAGGCCGCTGAGAAATGAAGCGCGGGTTAGCAGAACTCGAGAGAATTTTAGAAATTCGAAATGGATCTGGGAGTGTGGGAACTAGCTGGTGTTGTAAATAATTAGTATGTTAAGAGTGAGAGCCGTTAGGGCGCTAGAGCTAGTTTGCGGAAAGCACCGGATCGCAAAGGCGAGATCGAGATGTCCTTTCACCCAGGGATGCCTTGACATTTCGCCGATCGCGGAACGACCACGATCGAAAGTCGTCAACTTACATATCGCCTCTTCCTAACCGTTCCGTCCACTCCGAATCAAGATCCAGTCCGTTCCTCGCATCCTTTATCCTTCATCCTGCTATTAGTCTTCTCGAGCGAATCTCCCCTCCCCCCCCCCCACTCTCTCGGAATCTCCTAATTTCATCGGGATTAACAATATTACTCGGACACGACTCCTTAAAAGAGTCAGCATCACCTATCTTCATCTAGAATCTTGGGAGGAAGTACGTTAAGCACAAGAATTCTTGCTGGTAGACCCATTAAACTAGCTTTCCCACAAGCTGCTCGTCCAGAAGGGACACTCTCTTGGTTCCCCTTAAGAATAAGTTCAGAGATGACGACCTATCTCCGAGGGATCGAGTGTGAAAAATTGTTCTCAAGAGTCTACAGTCACCAACTTCCTCCAGTTCTCTCTCTCTCCGTTCATTCTCCAGGTTAATCAGTAGCATACCACCGCAAGAGATAATAAAGAGCTCTTGGCGTCACTTCTTCGGCTAGTCTTGGGAATAGCTTTAGAAAAAACGCTGTTGACAAAGCCTTTGACCAAGACTTTCAAATCACTGGCTTTACCCAGTTCCCCGGTTGGCTTCCAATTGTTGCCGCTGCCGCAATTGACGGACAAAACGAATTAATTAGTTTAGAGTGCCGTAAGAATAATCAATGCAAATGAAATTCAAAATGCAAGCAGGGCTCCATCGATTTCATCACAGTGGCGATCGGTCTGACCAGAAGAATAGGATTCCAGTCCATTAAGTTTCCAGCGATTTCTACTTGGCCCCAGCTGACAGTTCATTTTTCTCTGCACTTTTATTTCACTGGTGGCGTGTTTATCGTCCTGTTTGATCCCGTCAAGCGACAGACACAGACACAAAGAGAGGGGGGGGGGGGGGGGGCAGTATTATGAAATAACACGAGTATAGGCTATCCCACAATGAGATTTATGCATCCTGATCGGATATCTGCGCAATTAATCAAACGCAGATCAAGCTGACGCAAGCTCGCTAATCTGCTGGACAGCACGAGTTCTCGTTTAGAAATCACTGGCCAATTCGATAGTAGGAAGTAACGCCAGAAATAATCGCTGCTATTTCAACAGTCTTCCTCAAATTGATACTATGCAGTTAGAGAAATTGCCAGTACGAGTCTATAAGTTTGAGCTATCACTGTTCCGAAGAAATCGGATACATATTGTGAACGATACTGGTACCGATCAATCCTAATAATTGGCTTGGGGCACATGCATACCATAATAGACTAGACTCTAAATCCTCAATAATTAAGCAGTCATTTTCCTCCAAGTAAGTCGGGATAAGATGAGGGACCTTGAAATTTCACGAGTAAATGAAAGTGCTAAACTTTGTTCAGCTTGAATTATAAAGATAGCAGGTGAAAAAAGTATAGAATACAATTGTGACAGATGACAATTGTGAGGGAAATGAATGGGTGAGTACAGATGGGTTTTATCAGGGAGGAAATAAAGTCAAATGCATTTGAGTGCCTCGGGTTTGGCATTCCGTTAGAGCGGCGCGATTTTAGCACAATTCACACGGGATACTGCACCCAATACTATTATAGGTATACTAGTAAAAAAAATCGTCTAGTATAAAATTATACTGCAGTCAGCTGAGAAACCTAGATACTCGTGCAGTGAAACGCATCAGCGCAGCGGAGAAGGCCGCTCGACTGCTCGAGCAACCGATCTCATTGTAGCAGAGGTTGTCTGCCTGCGGAGAAATCGTTTCTATACCACTGGCGAGAGTACCTCGATTACCTTAGCTTAGAATAAAGCCTTAAATATATCGCCACTCAACTTAGTTTTCAGCTATCTTTTATCCCGAGCCGCGTTCAATGTTTTCCTCATCCTGATCCTGATCCTTGCTCCGATGATTATCACTCTGCCAAACCCATGAAAATGGCAATGATGTGGCAGGGTTTCCATTTTTGACAAACTACCTCGATTCAATGTCGCAACGTATTGATTCTTCAATCAATTTTGTCTTTTGCGGTTACTCATAAGTAACACCAAAGGAGAATCTCTGTCAACGAAACTATCAAAAATGATGTGGTGTAGAAACTTTACGATCATAACTGCCATAAAACGTTAATAGCCACATCTTCAAACGCTGAAGACGCACGGCCACCGTAAAATTAGGAGGTTTATGATAGGAATGAATTCTTGTCTCCGTGATATCTTTCTCATAATAGTAAATAATCCCAGCGGATTTACAACTGGCACGGCGCGTTATGTTACAAAGTGATCTAAGGCCGAGTGAAGTTGTACCAGCAAGCATTTAGTGTGTGATACTGCGAGGGTAAAACTTCGAAACACCCAAATTAAAGCCAGAACCCCAACAATTAATTGAGGGTTAAGCCTTCACGACTTTTTTCTAGGACTAGAGAGAGATTTTCATTCCTAATTCGTGTTTACTCAGTGGAGACATTTAATTAGCTCCATGAATTAGCCTTCCAAAGGCTATTAATATTATATGAATTGCTGGCGGATTAAATGGAACAAATAACAGGGGATTTTCACACGATTTAATAGTTGTGAATAAATAGTTGGAATAAATAATGGGAAAGGTTTCTTCAGGATTAGCTTGGTCGAACAGATGTTGGATCGGGGAGCGCAAGATAGTAAGAATTCCTCCGGCTCGAATAGAATATGCCATTTTATGATTCTATCTCCGGCTTCTTCCGCTGAATTCTTGGCTTGGAGTGCGATGCAAATACCAATTAATAAGTATGCACGATGCATGTTTCAAGAGTAGCCTGTAATTTCGCGCCACGTTAAAACCGCCACTCCATTGACTTGCATGATATACACCGGATGTATCATGAAAAATATGACAGGCTTTTAAAGAGCTTATAGTTTTCCTGAACATTCCTCCATCAAATTTATTCCTTCGGGCTGATTGATCGAGAGCGTTATCGGCGCAAAAAGTATCGACTATCTTCGAGTGAATTATGCGGTTCAACCGGCAAAAGATCAAGGTGTCCAGCACAATGGTCTTTATCATGATAGAACTTAGAAATCTGTTTAATTTAACTAGTGAACGAATTGAAAAGTGGAAGATTGAAATGAAAAGTTGACCGACTGGCGTTCACTTTAACTTGATAATAAGAAGTCTGTGTGGAAGGAGCGCAAGCCGATTGGGATTCCTGGAGGATACATGTACTCGGTCTCTGCCTACACGTGCAATTCCACGCTGAACATTCCATTTCACGCAAAGGAATGCTACCATAAGGATTGCCGGTCTGTCCTGCAGAATTAAAGGGTAGATGAGGCACGAGGCCACACCGCCTTCCACATTTCCCGGCCAGCCGATTCACTCCCAACCACCCAGCAGAAATCCTCTACTTTCCCAAACGAATTATCCACTCCTTTTCACCGTCTCCTCCAACTTGACACGCCTCATTCTCAGACCCAACGAATTCCTTCCCTTTTCTTCGATCCTGTTCCTACCAATCTTCTTCTTCGGCTAGCTTTCCTTAACGTATAGTTTTAGTTCCCCCGCTCTATAAGATAAGAGACTTGTCCCGAAAAATCACTAGTTTCTTTGGCAAGGATAACACCCTGGATGAAAAGATAGAGCAGCGCACAAAAGTGTGTAGTGGAAGCGTGGCCTTGATAAAAAGAAGACGTACTGATATCGTCGCGGAACAAGTCATTTAGTGATTGAGCCTCGCCATTCTCCATTTCACTTTCTCTCTCCCTCGGCTCTTTTTCCCAATCTATCGGAATTCTAAGATTGACGCTATTCTAACCGGGCTTGAGTCTCTATCGTCCGATCGGGAAAAGGATACAGCCGATAATGAGCTCTAGGAAGAAACCCTAGAGTATAGATATTAAGTTTGTATGCATAATAGAATACACGAGAGCTAAACGAATTCGAAACCCCGAGCGAATAGTGGGATGACCTCCATACGAAGAAGGCTCTAGTACGACTAAACTAGTTTCAGAGTCAATCTCAATCAGTGCGGGTGAACGCACATCGAACCCGTCTGCCAAGCAATTAACGCGAACGGACCGCCCGACATTGGGAAAGTGGCAACAACGACGGCGACGGCGACGGCGACATCGCCCCCACAAGAACTGGCACGGTGGCAAGGAAGGCACATTCTCAAGTAGAAAGAGAAAGAGGCCGCGATGCCTTGAGAGTTAACGGATTGCCTGCTAGAACTGACCGAGCCAATGAAACAGCTATCCAGTCCGGGAAGGATCGCTCGAGGCTCGGTTCTTGTCATATCACACGGGCGGACTTTGATTGAAACACTAATTTCTCAGGAGCAGCGAGAGCCTTTTAATGAACTACTTTGTATGCTCGAAATCGCGCACGCCACGGTCGACCAGCAATTTTCGCGTAATCGAGCACATGTTCCTTCGGTCTTTCGTGTCCAAGACTTGATTGGCGTGATATACATAATATGCATGCTCCCTACTTTAGCCCTCTCTCGAAATCCCACCTTTTCTTCTTTCCCGCGCTGCTTTCAGCAGTTACTCTCCTCTGCAAACATTCATTTACATTTATAATTGATAATGACATAGTGTCGTGATAGCATTTTTCACTCGTCACGATGAAGATTCGCCGAGATCAAAACTAGAATATATAATATGTAGAGGGTCATTATACGTAGATAATACGGCTTTTGTTGCGATAGCACTTTGGAAGAGAGTGAGAATGACTGGTTTTCGATCTGTGCTTTATTCGGCTGAAATTCCAAGCGGGTTTCGAAGCTGGAGAACCGATATTTGCATAGCTAGAATAATAGAGGGAAGTGAAGGCACGTTCTGGGCATCCCGTGCAGATTCTGTGCAGTCACAGGGGGATCAGTGAAAGTTGCCAGCATGAGACTGGCGGAATCTGTTCGCCTAAAAGTCAGGACAAATTGAGGGTACATTATATTTACTAAAATAACACGTTGCCAGTGCCAGCCGCTGATTATATAACCGATTTGACCCGGGCAGAGAAGCAATTCAGGCAAGGAATCGCGTTTCCACTTCTCGAAAACTGGTTGTCCCGAACAGTGGTCTCGAACCACGACGGGCAAGGCTCCCAAACACAAACAAACTCTCCTTCAACAATGTTTCTTCGATTTCATAGTCCTTGATATACCATCATCGACTCAAAAGTTAGGAAAGAAAAGGGACCACATTAAAGTAGAGAAATTGAATATCAGCGTCGATCGATTAATATCGACAACTTCACTAGTATCCGAATCATCTCTGATCGACATAATTTGAAAGTGGGTTTGATTTGTCGAAGCAAAGGTGTTAAATAAGGGATTGATAGTCGGCAGAAAGTAAAGGGACTGCTCCCGAGTGGAGATCTAGTCAGAGTAGCATCTTCCATTCACCTGGAATGATTCGAGCTCGATTGGCAAAGCGAAGTGCCTCATCTCCCTCTCCCTCTGCCTCTCGCCTCTCGTCTCGCGCCACTCGCCTCCTTGAGGCTTTGATTATTGAGCATATGGAAGGAACGGAGAGCTGGACCGGGTTGCGTAAACATAACGAGCGGGAGAGCCGGCTTTACGAGGATCCAACTATTTTTGCCTCTTTCATAGCTTGCTAAATACCCGTCCAACATTGCCAGGAGGTAAGTGCTCTGCGTACGCGTACCAGCATCAACACATAATGATCTAATTGCGAGGGCTTCCGCTCTCGCGACGCTAATCCGTAATGCAATTAGCGGATTCGCTTTCAGCATAATCGATCGGTACACTCGAGACGAGGCTTCTTCTTTTATTCTCCCAAGATGATTTATGAGCTGCGCGAATTTAATGCAAATCTTGCAAGAAGCAAGACGGGTGCGTTGTGCCTTTCTAATGGCATACTCTCACTCTCTCATCCGCATAATATTCACCGGAGGTCGCCAGTGCAAATCTGTCGCCTAAAAGCATGAAGGTATGATTTGTCGAGATTGCACGAGATTCCTGGGGGCTTGGAATGTCAGATGTAATCGCCTGGCAGTATTTAGAGCAGTCCATTCAAATATCAAATGACATTGCTAATAGGTTTTGATAAAACGATCTGTATCCATATCCAGTTTCCAGGTGCATGGGCTTGAGATTCCAGAGAAGAGAGCAGTAGCTCATATACATACATATACATACTATAATCTGGTGGTGCAAGTGGTCCTTCTCGTTCACTAATTGTCTGTCAAAGATGTCCTTTCAGAAAATTGGTGCTGTTTCGTCGATTGCCGTCATCAACAGTGAGACGAACGGGGCCGCGACGCGGGCTCAATCATTATCCTATTATTCGGTGACAGCCTGTAATCATCTTATACCCGATATACCAACTTATTTATTTCCAAGTTACAGTGTACTGTAGTTTGGTGATTTCGTCAGTGGTTTACGTCTTTCTTTACTAAATGAGGTTCTGGCCAACTTAAGCCAGCTAGAGTATCATCGCTCGAATGCGAAGCCAAGGATAAGCCGATTCTGGTACGGTGCTCGATCGCGCCGAGTCGTGCCGAGTTCTTTTTCGTTGTATCGTGTGGGTGGTGGGCGCATTTGCATGGGGCTTCCTGTGACTAGAAATTAGGAGCGAGCACCAGCCAATATGAAATTCAGGGCGTGGTGCCGAGAGTAATACAATCGTCATTGCTATTCCTTCCTACTGGGGGTTCTTATCGTGTTTTACATAATTTATTCCTCACCTACGCGCTACCACCGAAAACCAGGAGCATGAATGACTCGGCTTTTAGTCCTGGGATGAACGCGTCTCAGATAATTAGCTGAACACTGCTTCGCCAGTTGTACATTCACTCTCCGATACGAAAATTTATTTCGCAAGATTAATAGTTGAATTATCTCAGAAATAAAAGTAGAATTCGTACAAATCAACGTTTGCCATTACAGTTGGTACTTGATGTAGTTTTCGACAGTACACTCATTCAATTAGCGGATCGGTCAATGCCAATGATTTATGCTTTCTTGCTCATTAATTGCATAAGATAGAACGAGGTTTAGAATGGTGGGGCTAAGGAGCTATCAAATGCGAGAATTGTTGTGACATTTCAATTATACCCGGAGGACCACAGGTCAGCTAGACTATCCGTATAATCTCGCGTTATTCAACAGTTTGACGTCTTGTCCAATTCACGTTGAACAGCTGTTCTCAAGCGTTGCTTCCTCTTTGCACGCTCTCATCCCAGTTAATAAGCCCTATCGGCATCTTGTATCCTACAACTGCACTCACCTCCAATAAAAATCATTGAGATAAAAATAACGGAAAGATCGGAGAAAGGCTTTCATCGATTCATTGGATTTATGTAATTTCGAGCGGAGCACGAATCTCTTACTCGGAATTTGAGGGATCTCCAACTATCGTAGCTTCCAACTTCCGAAATAATAATTGTGCAGAGGGAAAAAGAGACATATTAATAGGTAGAGAGTAGTTCAGTAGGCATGCACTGGTATGGAAAAAATGTCTGGCTGCCGTCCGACGTGCTTCAACTGACATTCAAAGTTACTTTCGCTTCTTCGTCAATTCTTAGATTGCGCGCCACTACTGGCTCTACCAGTACGCTTTGCCTGCTTCACTACTCCGGCGAATTACACGTCGTTAACCATCATCTAATTTTCACTACTTCTCAAGCAGGATTCTCTACTATCGAAGAATGCTGAATTTTAATATATCGATATAATGTCATTCCAACTATTCGATTAGTTCATACTGTATATTTAAAATGTCATATTAGTTTAAGAAACTAGACAAAGCTGATAATATTAAAGAAGAAGGGAGTTTGAGCGGAAAGCAGGGCAAGACGGTAATCCAGAAGCAAATTCTCCATGTATCGATTGAGTCGAAAGCCGACTGTGCTCTCCTATATGTATGTAGTACATAGAGTTGCTTTTCCGGGATGATCGATCATCCGCCGCGACATTAGACGCCGGTATAGTGTCGCACCGCGCGCCGCGTACCGTCGAGATCGTTGGATTAGAAGAAATCACTAGCAAACAGGATCGGCCAATCTAGAAAGCCTATGCTCAATTCTCAATAATCATTGCCAATAAAGAAGTAAAAAAATGAGAGTGCAAACACTCGTATCAAAATAACTGTCAATTTGGCAACAATAATGGTGTGGGCCTTTTCCATAAAAGTGATTCGTCTATAAGAATTTTCGACAAGAATAATGTAATGTGATTGGCAATCATTTCAATCCTAGAACATAGAAGACAACCTGCATTGCACGCACTGAGCGACATAGCTGTTATTTTAGATGTAGCTCCGAACAGCTCGAACCTCCCCTTTCTAATGAAGGCTTGCTGAGAAGAAGAAAGTGCAGTTTAGTTGGGAAAGTATTAATGCAACAGAGAGTCCTTAGCGTCCGTTCTACTGTACATTGCAACAATCTGCATCAGTCTGAAAAGGGCAAGTAAAACTCGCGTTAGACCGGTCTTCCTTCCCCTTTCCAATGAGATTCCTCGGCTTGGCTCGGACCATTTTAACATAGGATTGCAATTATTCTTATTAAAAGAAAGTTTAGTTACTAAATCCTTGAAGCCACTAGAATAATCTCTCATTAGCGTACGAAATGAACTAAGCCTTTTTGGAAAAAGTTTCGTCGAAAGGTGAATGGTTAGCAAAGTTTGCCAGACTGTGAAACAGAGGAGAATTAGTGAGTGGCGGATCGTGGTCTGATGCATGTAACAGGGCGATCGTGCGGCTTATCGAGGCCGATATCGATATGCAATATCGCTTGCATGCATCCGATGCACGCGTCACTCGGGTGAACGTCTTTTCCAGTGCGCAGTGCCACGACGGATGCTGCAATCCTGCAATCGGCTCCTCTCCCTCCCCCCTCTCACTCGCTTTCTCACTCTCTCTCTCTCAGGCCCCTCATCTCTCATCCCTCATTACTCGAAGCACCTCCTACTGATCGAATCGAGCCCCCATCATCTGCCCCCCCCCCCCCCGCCGATCTTCCTTCAACGAACAATATCTATCTCTCTCAATCTTCCAATCTACTCTTAAACCAGGAATCACGATTTTGCCATCTTTTAGTCCCTCTTCTGATTTAGTGCACTGATCCTTTTCAGTGTCATGTAGATTTTAGTTTCCGAACCTGTTGAATCAGCCGCGGATAAGTATCGTGAGGTGGGAATACTTTCAATTGCATTTTTGCGGGGAGTGGCGTTCACAAATGCTCGATCAGTTTCTATTGGAATAGTTAGCATGTTTGATTCGGCGAGAAAATGTTGCTGCCATCACTCTGCTGGAGCAAGAGCAGTGGCGGCGTCACCGGCAACGACACGGAGAGGGAGAGGATCCTCGCACCTCGCACCACTGCATTTCGAAAGGAGACGACGCGACGCTTGAGCAAGCGATGATCCGCGATCTATGATCCATGTGGATCGTGAATCATGTACACCACGCAATGGCAACTGTTGTCTTGCCGCGATTATCCTATGATCCGTAACCGTAACCGTAACCGTAACCGTAACCGTAACCGTAACCGTAGCCGCATCGTCTCGAATCTGGGTCGCTTCTTTTTTCGTACCGATTAATCTTTGAAAGATGGTAGCTTGATTAAGAGGTGTGTGTTGCATTACGTAACGACAGAAGCTATAGCTAGACTTGCTGACTAATCGGCTAAAGAGTGCTACGTCATGTGTACCAAAATAGTGAATGCATTCGGCGCCGCCTACATGGAGACCATTCCTGCCAAAACAATGGACCGCTTACTGTCACGTTCGAATTGTCACATCGGCCGATTAAAAAAAAATCCCCCTGCCATCCACTCGAAAGTCCCAGTCGCGAATGCAGGCTATGAAAAAATGGTCAGCAAAATAAGTCTACACTATATTTCAGTAGGTACGCACTGTCAACTTTGTCCGCGATAGTGATCGGCATTGGGTGGCGATGTCTTTTCGTGTCCGCTTGTAACTTGGTACCATAGAGCCTATCTATCCTCCAGCTTCATTTATGACAACTGTCCTCAATCGGAACGGAGAGCAAAAGGAATTCTTTCTCCAACTGGTATCTTTCAGCATCTCCTGGCTGGTGTTCCCGATAAAGGAGACCTTCGGGAGGTCATTAATAATGCGTCGATCAAACTTGACGAGCCTGTTTCCAAACTCATTCGTCTTTTCAACAGCTGGCTCTACATGTGTCTGCACACCAAAAGTACCTGTACTACTGTAATAACAATAGTATTTATAATAAAAAAAAATCGAATTTGGCTTGTTGTTAGACCGGGTAATGAATTATTCGATTCTCAAGAATCACCGTTCCCTTTAGTTTCTATAATGGACTTGCCGAATATGTTGGAGCTGAGTTCTCCAATTAGGTTGATACATTGGGAAGGAATAGCTGGACCGCTGGATCGAGACTCTTTTGCCTTTTACTCTCGTTGGAGCGTGGATGACGAGAAAAGTGTCGATATCCCCGCTTCGAGAGTACACTTGAATGCTTGCTCGCTCGCCACGTTTTTGCACCAATTCTCCTCTTTTCTCCTCCGCTTCGCCCCGGCAAACCGGTACACGCTTTCGATTTCCATCCATGGATCCTCGATCCTTTGAATTTTGAGCATTCTTAACGCCAAGTGCTTGATCAATTAAATTAAGAATAGCCTATTACCACCGTGGTAGATTTAGCTATCCTAATCCTCCTTTTCTAATCTCTTTGTTAGTCAATACTTTTCATTCCTCACACTTTTCGATTAGTCCTTCCCATCATCCTTTTTCCAGGTTCATATATATATCTTATACATATTGACATATTTTTGATATACTAGCTCCTTTGGCGGCTTCTCTTCATCACTTTCGATTGATAAAGAAAGTGGCTGGACTTCCGTGTGCAGCGGTAAAGCCATATGTATCTCCGGTGTAGCATTCCCCGCAAAAGCCCCTTGACGAAAAAGTCCACACTCCTTGCAATTAAATATAAGTGTCCGAAGGACTGTAATACTTTCAGAGATTTAGATCGGCTTCCATCGAGATTGCAAGTGCATCTATGCCAGACTGGAAAACCGAGTGGCGATAGCAAACCCGTTGGTTCTATAAAAACTCTCAGTTCCCGGTGAAAAAAGGAAAAAGGACTCTTCATTCCGGCGACATTAATATCTGATAGGGATATTACTCTGCCGTGTTAGTGGAAGTTTCCTTCATCACTCTTATCGACCAACATCCATAATGTCCAATTAATACTGCAGAGAATTGTAGTGATCATCGCGCCAGATTCATCCGATATCTCCATATAGCCTGGCTGCTGATTCTTCAAAACTATTGTCAAAATAATATCTCTCTCTCTCTCTCTGTCAAAGGCAGAAATGTTTGCATCAGGATTAAGTGTGTTTGTAGGGTGGCATCTCAAACTAGTAGAATTAGAGGAGGGTGTTCTTGATAGAATGAGCAGTTGAACGGGAGGATTCTTTCAGGGGGCATTGCGAGTCGGCGATAACGGCAAGGCGTAGCTGGGTAGGTGCTCCATCAAAATTAGCCGAACCGTGAACGTGGCCGCACACCAGGTGGCGGCTCGCGCTAAAATCCTCTCCGGGTGGGTGATTAAAAAAAGGAGTAAAAAAATATGGTCGGGCCAAGTTTCACCGACCCAGATACACACGGATTGCCAATTGCCATAATCTCGGCATTGAACACACAAGCAACAGAGTGGTAGCAGCAGCGGCACTCGCAGAAAGAAATCCCTGCCGAGAAAGAGTCGCATCTGCTTGTATCCGAGGGCAGCAGCTGCCTCCCCTTTGCTGGCACAGTTTTCGCGTTAATTAACATCGCGAGCAATTTGCCAAATCACGTAACCCGCCCAACACTCTTTCCCTCTCGGCAGCCTCGAATCTCGACTCGAGTCCCGCGACTCGAGCCGGTGTCTTTTTGCTTCGTCTTGGTAGACGCTGGGCGCTGCCGCTGGGCGCTGCCGCTGCCACTGCCACTGCCACTGCCACTGCCACGGCTTTGCTTCACTCGGCACTTGGTGAGTCCTGAAGGAGACGCGCAGCGGAAAAGGTGCGGGCCACTCTCGAAAGGCTTTATTCGCTGATGGATTCGTATTACATGGTCATCATCCTTTAATCACACTCCTTTCTCCTCTCTTTTCACCGACACTCGTACTCGCACCCGTCTTCTGCTCCTCGTTGCATCCCCCATCCCACTCCATCACTCTTGCTTGCTTTTTCTGCCACTGTTCTTTAGTGTTCTCTTTTCGCCACTTGGGCATACTTAACGGCTCTCGGGCTTTGCCCCTCGAGAGGTACTTTCAACGATCAATGCATTTTCATGTAACTTTAAAATCTTATTCATCCACAGACTTCAGGTATAAATACATAGAAAATAATTCCTAATAAATCTATTTCTCCAAAGGGGCGACACTAGCCATTAAATATTCACAAAATAAATTCCTTAAATCGATAATCAGCGTTGCAGTCCTTTTCTCGTGTTTGTACAGGGAAGGATTTTAGGATTCGTATTCCGATCGCATTCGTCTCTTGAGAGTTTAGACAATCACCACCCAGTAGAGGTTGCTCCTCTTACTCCTTTATTTGTCTGTTACATAGCGCGCAGATGTTATTTTATTGCTGGCATTCTAGCTGTCAGTCGGGCCCGTATCACTCTCTCTTGCCATTTCTGTCGGCGACCCGACACTTTGCTCCCATTTATTAATAGCTATTTATTTCACAAGACTCCTTCCTTCGTTTAAGCTCGAAATAATAAACAGTGCCCAAAGAGTCAAAATCATCCAGTCGTCTTTCCTTTTCTGCTCCATTTCATTCTAGTGTAATGCCTAATCAATTAATCGTTGATTCAATATGCTTATTCACCTACAATGATGAGTTGCCAAATATTGAAAAGTATTAATTGAATTTCTTCATGATCTTGTTGACTATTTGTCTTTCCATTCAATAAGATAAATTAGGGACTTAATGAAATATGCATTGCGACATATGTTGAAACTCATTGAATGCAAATCTGCGAATGATGGATATGGTCTATGAAATAGGAATATTTAAACTTCAATCTACTGGCGAATAGAACAGTGGATAAAATGTGGAGAGTAAGTGAAAAACGGCCTTTTTTATTGGAACTTGCTCTAGCTCGAATTTTGTCGGCAGGAACACTCGCCACTCTGGACAATCTGGATGGCAGCGAACGGAATGGTATAAAAGTAGTAGATGCCCTGGCGTTCTTGTGATCTGTCAGTCGTTTTGTGTCACTCTCTCTTTCAATGACTGTCACTCGGTTTCCTCGGGCAGCGGGAGTCCCGCGAATGTCGAGGGCGCCGAAAAAAGTATTTGCATAAACATAACCTGAAATTGGAACGAGTCCGGCTACCCGCCTTAATTCCGGCCCTGCCGTCTTGTGTGCTTTCATACGGGACCACTGTCGTTTTCGCAACCACTTGGCTGGCGCTTTAATATGCAAACGCAAACTTCCATTTGGAGCCTTCGATCGCCTGATCGATTCACCTGATTCCTACCTCGCGAAAGAAATTAGAGGCTATACTTTCGATCGCAGATCAAAACTCCTTCCTCGTCTTGTGCCCCATTAAAATAGTTGCCCTATTGTATTTTTCTCATATGCAAGTCAAATCAGTCGAGTGCGATCGTATTCGGGCAGAGTATGCCGGGGATTAGGTTAGCAGACACCATCCCAGACAATAGGAGCTCTAATCAACTCCGAGATTCCATTAAGCGATTGCTTTAATTTATTAATAGCATTTGTTAATGCCTCCTTCTCTCGTTCAGATTGTGCGTCATCGACTTTTTATTCTCACCGAGTCGCAAATTCAATTTATTGAAAGAACCGGCCGGTTAATTGATTTTTACCTCGTCCTACTAATTGCGAGTAAGGGAATAATTCTGACTGACTGTGGCATCTAATTATTGCTTTGTAAATAGTATAGAGAGTTTGTTTCCTGATAGAATCGGTTAAAAGAAAGCGGACAACTTCTAACGGCAGGAAATTTGCGCGAGAGTAAGTGTGAGAGGAGGTAATAAGAAAGGAATTGTAAACGAAATCGACTTAGCATCGGAGGCCACAGGGACGTGTTTCTGCATAAATTAGGCTTTTTGCGACTGGCTTTGCCTGGATACGGTACGAAGCCATTACGTGTCCCGTATTCTCTCCTATGACATATTATGCCTGCATTGCACGCGGATGTGCGCTTAATCTTTTCGGCCACACCCGGACACCAAATGCCGAACATCGAACGCCGAATCTCCACTGGCCAGGCCACTTCACTTGTGTAACATTATACTGATATTTTTAACGGTCTGTTGCTGGTTGCCGATGATCAGCCCCTTCCATTCACTAGCACTCCAACCTCGAAACTAAACTACTAAACTTTAATTCTTGGTCACCAATCTGGACTACCTCTGACTTACGCTCTGACATCATACAATCTATTCGTATTTCGTAGGAGGTCAGTTTGAGGATAGCTTCTTTCTCTTATCTCGTATCTTCCGATTGAGATATTCAAAAATTGGCCAAAAAATTCGCCAACATTCCACTAAGAAGACATTTTATATGAATGTACATATATAATACTTGATAACAAGAGGTTCTTCCAACATCGAATTTATTAATAGAACATACCAAGTGGATTACATGCACGTATCCTTTTTTCACAATTTGAATGCGGAGCTTTAAGCTCCAGATTACAGTCCTCGATATTTCCCGGTAGCATTATTAATTTACTAGTCTGTTGCAAGCATATTGGTTAATGCTTGGAAACCCATCTTCCTAACCAGTCTTCGTCAATAGGACTGATCTAATCGCTTTAATGACAGAGCCAGCTAGCTCATTGATATTACAACGTTAATAACTGAAACTGTTGTCAAGAGTTGCGTTACATACCCTCTAGGGCCTAGGGGATAATGAATTCAAGTACGGCTAAAGCATCATTACAGTTCTAATGAGGATTCTCCTACTCCTGAGCCCAATCGTCGATGAAGGAGAGGCGAGAAGAGGTCATGTCTTCTTCCGACCGGTTTCCCCGTACTCCCATAAATACGCGCCGATAAGCTTCCGCGATCGTTACGCATCCTTTACTAGACGCACCGCCAATTTCCTCATTCAATTAATCGAACGGGAAATGCTAATTAATGGTATTGATATATCGGAGCAGAGGCAACTGCAATCCCATAAATATCTAGAATCTCCTTTTGTCTTGTTGGAAGTGTTTTTGAGGTAAAAAAAGGGCTCAGAATTTGAGCCTGAAATGATAGCGGAAATGTGTAGTATAACGACAATCTCTGTCTAATAAAAATGTTATAATGCTTGGAAGCGAGAGAAACATCGGTCTGAGAATGGTGAAAGTACGAGAAACTTAAGGTGATGTGTAGAATATGTGTATATCTGTGGAGAAGAATTAATAATGGCACCTAGTCGACAGCGTCTAGTCGACCCACCGCTTTGGTATTAAATTTCGTTCAAGGTAGGACACGGATTCAGTGCACTTGGGAATGATTTTCATAAAGCTTCTCCAGCTTGTTTGTTCCAATTAGGGTATCGGTCGGGCAGCATATGGGGAAAACGGATTGGCGCTGTAACCGTGCTGTAACCGCACCGCTTACACGCTGTAACCGAGTACGGAAGCGGCGATTGCTGATGCAACGCTTAATCATAGTTGAGTTTGATTTCCAATCGAGCACATATGGCTGCCAAGCTGGCAGCACAGCCAGTAAATACAGATAGAACTAGAACCTAGATACTAGTAAGTAGGTACAAACCGTATCTACTACAACGCATACTCTGCCAATTTCCAGCGAGTCTCGGAATGCAGCGATCACGTGCGGCCATTCAGCACATTTTTCCAAACGGCAGGAATTTCAATCGTGTGTCATATCGATATCCTTGATTAGAACATGCGCCGCCTATAATCCGATTCCCTCCAATACACGTCCTATCTTTGGAATCGGCCATTCATTTCCCTAGCCTTTCTAGGAATTCCTGCCACTTTTTCGGAGATCATTAGTTACTGGCGGGAGTTCAACTCGATTACGAATTAGAATTCCCTCGTGCACTTTCTATCAAGATCGCTCGAGATCGCATTACTGCTTCCTACTATTATTATTCACATGATTATACTACATTATTAATCGGACAATTTTGCTTGACAAATCCTACCTCTTTTGGTGGAAAGAGCATGATTTTCTTGTCTTTTCTCGACGGTCTAGTATGTCTATCTTATAAACATTATTATAAGTAATAAGACTCAAAAACTCTCGTTCAAAGAAGAAATTGGTCGGGTGGCGAGCGGCATGGTAACTTTAAAGATTAACAACTCTGTAGATTGCATGTCTGTTGAGTGGGTCGGATCCAGCGGGGGATTCTTTTTCACTTCCAGGTGTGATTTTCGAGCGCAATCCCCGTTTTTTTGGCGAGGAAGAGCTCAGCCCCAGAGTTCCTCAAGGTGAACCACATGCACCTACCGCATGTGCCGATTAATTAGCCGACCGATATTTCATTGCTAGTCATCGAGTAGTCATCGATGAAACAAGCGATATTATTGCATCATGATCGGCGCTCAGGGATAAGAATACATTAAATCTCAGAAAGTGGTGCAACCTGGCCACGAACCGTGCTCCGGCTGCACTTCGAGCCAGCAATCCTGCTTTATATTTGGTCTTTACATTCACCAGCAGAGAAGAGCCAGCTGCTGAGCGATATGAATCAATAAACCATTTAGCGAAATTAAGTCTCGATCCTAAAGAAATCTTGCGGTAAAAGTTGCCTCTTAGTTATATAAACTTGTCTACATCGTTGCCTGATAGCACGTCGACTAATACCAGATGAATTCCGCCAAAGTTTTAGTCAGAAATTCGGAGTGTCTTGTTGTGTTCTGTAGGTTCCTCAAGAAACTTACAAAGTTCCAAGTCATCCATTGCATTGAGAGTAAGTAATTGAACAACGTTTCGTAATAAATTTGTTGGCTGCGAAGTTGGCTGGTGTAGTCGAGCGAACGAGTTTTATTCTCGAGTAATTTGATTTGGTGAAGCTCGTAGCCTGCCTCGACTGGAGAATTAATCTCGGTAAGTCGAGGATTAAGATATAGAAAGAGAAAGACAAAGGTAGAACCACATAGTAGATATGGTTAAATGCTGCAAATCTATCTTCAATGCAGGCTCCGCGCGAAAAGAGAAAAGAGAAAAAAAAGGAAAAAGGAAAAAAGGGGGGGTGGTGGGAGGAAGGGGGAAAAAAAGGATAAAAGGAAAAAAGACAGTAGCTAAACAACTTCATTCGATATATCCTTCGGGTGTAGTGTTACCGTGGCGCAGCGCGAGTGCCCTAGGCCATATTCCCTTTCTGCCATTCCGTTGCAAAACTGGCACGGTGTTTCGTTACATTATCCGAGTTGCATTGGCTAACAGGCTAGTAACAATTGTTACCAGCCATTTCTCACGGGCAAATTCTACCGTCAAGGTTCGAGGACGCAGGATTTTCATCGTCAAGTCATGGAGGTTTGTTCCGTCGCAACAACAGACACAAGAGAACCGTTCGGAGGTGGAAGCACCCGCCAGAAGACACCTTCTGTAAGATCCACCGGCCCCACGAGAGATTTCCTAGCAGTATCGTTTAATGTTAACGTTTAATGTATTTCCTCTGTAACTGGTAAAATTTGGCCAGAGCATTGAGAAAACTATTCTTTTAAAAGCGAAATTGAATGAAACTACTAAATCCCATTGAATCGCATGAGAACTTGTTCGGTAGACCATACAAAGTATATTATGGCCAGTGATTGAAATCCTTTTTAGATGTACGGGAGTATTGATTCATCAGGCGTGAAAGAATGCTTTAAGGAATACCCCTTGCAAGATCAAATCGACGCGCTCGGAAATATGATGCGCCATAATGAGAAACATGTAAGACGCAAGGACAAGCTTAAAATATTGATGGAAGATGCCCGTGATAGCGTTGGCGTAAGGAGTCAATAGTTTCGTTAGCTTCTCGTATTATGCTTCAAAGTGTGATTGTTAATGATACTCCGTGAAGGTAAAAGAATGCTTAAAACCAGAGAAGAGAACTCCCTTTGGGACCGTTATTTGGGAACTGCGCAATACGGTAAGAAGTAGTTATTGGAATAAAGAAGTGGGTAAAACGCGATACCAAGTTGCCAATCTTCCTGTTGGGATGGACACTGTCAACACTACTTTCGGCAAAAAGGGGAAAACTGGTACGATTCCTGTGAGCTCGGGCATAGTTATTTTCTAAATCTAGTATAAAAGGTGGCTCTGCATCTAGATACTACGGTAGCAGAGTTGTTGAAGCCGACAACGATAGTAAAGAAAGGTTCGGATGGAGAAACTGTCCACAAAATGTATCGATTAACCCATCACGATTATCATCCATCGGAGCGGATTACTAGGAAGTAAATAGCGCGTATCATGTTTTGCAGAGTTTGTGCGAGAATTGGAGTTGGCCATATTAATTCTTTGTCTAGCTATAATGGAGCGTTCAAGAAGACAGATTGTTTCGGGAAAAAGAGTAGTGGTAAAGCGAATGGATCGCGTTTAAAGAGTCGCATCAGTTGGCCTATTGACGAGGTCTCCACCCCCAATGCTAAGTAATGAATGAAGTAATAAAGTTCTAGCTTGGAGAATTGATGAGGAATCAATCCCTCTGACTGTTATACTCTGGCCAATTCGAAAGCAGAAATGCGAAGAGGAGCGTGGATATTAATATCGCTTACGGTAAGCCAAGTGTGAAAGAAGACTACGGCGCACCTAAGGCCATTTATGAATACTTGGCCAACGAGAAAGAGTTATGTCTCCAAAGATATATGCAACACTTGAACACACTTAGACTAAGATTTAAAAGGCGCTTGCCGGAAATGCCTTTTCTAGATGTTTACCAGGAGTTAATAGAGTTGGATAAAGTACGCCCTTATCTTTAATTCGAGGTTTTCAGTCTCTGGTCTTGCTGTTCTTCCTTTGTACATCATCCATCTTTTATAGGATTTTAAAGGGATACTTCCTGAGGATAGGGTATACAATGTATTGGCAAAGTATAAGATGTCCGTCGACAAAGCACTATTCTCGCCTTTGTTAGACCTTTTTCATTTTCGCGAGGACGGAAACATAAGGTATAGGGAACTGGTGAACTTGTTGAATTGGAGATTCGATATTCCCACTTTGCCCAAGTTGAACAGTTGAGTATCTTTAGCCCTGTCTCTTACGTAACCACTTACTCTCTTCTATTCACTCCTTTGTCTTTAATCATACCACCCTATTAAATGGTAATCTATTGTGCTAGAGATTGTTAATAATTTTAGCTATCCCTTCGGAGCATCAGCATTACAATACGGCATACAGGGATGAGATAAGCGCGTTCCAAAGCACGCGTGAAGGTCGGTGCTATCTGCTAAGCAAAATCTTTGCTGTCTCCACTGTCAAAACTTGAAACAGGGCAGACTTCTTAAGACGCTTTATTTTTCATTGCGGAGGTACGCGAGCAGCTGGCTTACCATCTTCCAGATGGGATCTACCATTTGTCTGCATCCCTAAAGCCGGCATTCAGTGCGATCGTGAAAATTTGGCCGATCAAACCATCGCTTATTCTTTGATAACGCCAAGTATTTTTACGAGATACGGCCTCAACCACATCGACTTTTTTAAGGTATATACTTTTTCTAGAGTGAGCAGTTACGCCAGTTTCCCATTTCACCACTCTAAACATTGCTAATGCCCGAAGAACGGAAAATAGAATATTTTTCTTCCGAAAACCTTCATTTTATTCTCCTGGATCTCTAATTTCCAATACCAAACATATTCGATTTCAATTAACGCATTAACCTTCTTTTACTTCTTACCTTTTTTAATCTTGTGGTTACTGCTCTTTCAACAAGCATTGAGGCACTCATTTACATTACGAATGCAAGTAGTCTATGTGTTTGGCAACTAATCTACAACGCAACGCCTCCACTTCTTTCTTCATAATGATGAAAACCAACTAGAATTGGCATGTTACTTTGTATTATTTGACTCAGACAAGGGAGAAGAAGGAGGTCAGGAGTATCTTTGAAAATATTGGCTTTGAGTTTTCCCATGATGATTTTGAAAAACTTTGGAAAGAAGCCTTGATAAGAGATGGCAATAGGGGTGTTTGTGTGGAAACTTTCAAGAATTTGGTTTCTCAGAAGAAAGATTTTCTGGAAAACAAGGAGTGTTTGTAAGTTTGCCTATCAAGTCGGTTTGTATAGGAAACAGAGTTTCTTCAAAGGGGTTACTTTATTTAGATACACACACACATTCTTCCGCCTAACTCGTTGCTTACTAGACATGTTAGTTGTAATAAAAATTTATTGCATCGTTCCTTTGTAACATTATTCATTTACTTCTAACACTCCTTATTCCTAGCTAACCACGCATCTTTCAGTTTCCATAAAAAAGCGTTTAATAACGTACCATGTAGTAAGACTATATACAGAAGATCCTTAAATAGCTATAATGCTAATAGTAATGCTAATGCTAATGCTAATGCTAATGCTAATGCTAATGCTAATGCTAATGATAATGCTAATGCTACTGCTACTGCTAATGCTAGTCTTGAGGTTTTAAGAATTTCCGTTTTTTCAATGCTGGTTCCGCATTACCGCTATTTGTTCCCGACTTTTTTTCGTATTTCAACTCAGGTTTATATATGGTCTTCCCTTTTTTTCTGAAGGCTTTCCAGTGTTCCACCATTTGCTCATCTGAAATGTCGCAATCCTTCTTCTTTTCCTCCAATTTACGCTTGTGAGCTTGCTCCGCCTCCATTATTTTCTCTATCTCAGGATTCATCCCTTGATAGCTAACTCTACCATCAATTAGCCTCTCGCAAAACATGTAACTAGGCTCTATTATGAATCTGTCACTGAAATATAAAGGAGTACACAGTTCTCTTCATGATTACCTCTCTATTCCCCCCTACTTCTATGCGTTAAAAAGAAGCAATAAGCAATAATGATACTCTGCTAAGTGAAAGACTTATTCAATGTGAGTTTTGGTTTTAGGGACTAAACGTATCAAAACAGTGTCATACAAAATGAACAACTGTATTCTGTAAAGTAAATTCTAGTAGAGAAACACAGTTTCCTTAACAGAGTCAAGGCACCAAGTTTCAATTCAATTCATTTTGATGAGTAAAGTTTGGGTTGTGACACCATTCACAATGTCATTGTTGTACAATTGAGTATAACCCAATTTAATAGGAATTTAAGTTTTCACATTAAAAGGTTATCAAAACTGATGAAAAATTGTGCCAAATCATTGAGTAAAATGCCCAACACTATTTTGATTCCTGCATTATATAAAAGAACAGCTGGAATCTGCATATCATTTATTCAGTAATAAGATTAGTCGCAAGAAATTGGGCAAACTAATGTACAAGTGTTAATCTTGATGAGTTATATCTATATAAAACCATACCCAATGCCCTACCCAAGGCACTACTAATCTTCTTCCATTTACCATCTATAAATTCTGAAATCTATCTCGACTCCATTGTCAAACACATATGCCCTACAACTATACCAATAAAGAAAGACAGACATAATGCATTATAATAGTGCCGTGCATATGGACAACCTGATAATGCGAACCAAAATGTTTTGCTCATTAATAAAATTTTATATAAATTTGTGGAGAGATGTGGCTGACTCACGAGTCTTTCTTCATGCGGTCAGTCAGGCCTGATCCAAAGTATTCCTCTCCTTCCTCCTGAAATTGTTGCTGCTCCACTTTTTGTTTAGTTCTCCTCATAAACTGCAACAGGAGGTCCCATTAAAGAACAGAAAATAATCACAAGATTCAAGGAGGGAAGTGCTCCAATAACCTTCCTCCATAAAGTAAAACTATTGTCGTAGCTTAAATTGAATTATTTATTACACATATACAAGGAAGCATGTCTTAACCTCGCATACGTACCTTCATTTCAAGAATGCTCTTGGAAAGCATTGTCTTGTTGGTATTCATATTCGTACGTTAAACACTCTCGATCGCGTGAATGAAATTCGAGAAAACCTATACCACACGACACTACCCGACACACTTTTATAACGCGATTTCAATATTTCGCACGTAACACAACGCTAGATGCGTTCAACCCACGTTCAGGCGAACACCGCGTTGCCCGACAGTTTATAATTCTTTTTACTAGTGTGCCCTGATATATCCGGCACGACCCTACCACCTTACGCCATCTAAACTTCCGGAAGTGAGAAATGCTTACACTGGCAAGTGACGCGGCACCGCGGCGGCTCGCGTTACTCAACCAGTGTCATCGGTCACCGGTAAGGTCGGTATCTAGACTTTCACTTGGAATTCAAACTAGTAACATATATATTATACTACATATCGCATTATTCTGCAGCTTGGTATAGGTCGTGTACTATGGTGTAGTCAGGTGCAGTCTCTTGCAGTCGGGTGCAGTCAGGTGTAATATATTTAGTATACATACAACATCTGAACAATATCTATCATATTCACATTTTGTTCGATCTTCATTTTGATTAATTTCAACCTATCTTCATAGTAAGCGAATTCACCAACACGAGCATATAAAGAAGGTATCTCGAAAAATTAGTATTCTTTTACTAACTCGAAAGAAAAGTATTTCTGCTTGAACAATGGCCAAAAATATAGAAACAATGTCAAGACTTACATTTTCAGCACTAGAATCAGCCACGACCACTGGTAGTGGTCGATCTACAGGTGTCGATAGACGCTGGAAGACCGAGGGAAACATCGAAATTATCAATCAATTGTAAGGTTCTCTATATTAAAAGTACTGTGTTTATGCATCACCTAAGAGAAGCAACAATTAATTAGTGGATGTTTACTATTTATGTATTGCAGCGATTTAAGTCAAGAGATTCTGAGTGTCACGTACACAGAGACTTGTGATTTTCTCGCAGCGGGATGCACCGATGGCTCAGTGAGGCTTTTCAAGATCTCAACTGGCGAAAATGCTATGGTTTTACGTGATACCGAGATGCTGCAGAATTCAGCTCCAACCACTGCCGTGATACGCAGACCTATTCACAAGTCCCATCCAATTTCTCATACACTCTTGGCTACTTGTAAGTATATTCATATCCACCCGGAAGTAGCCACCTCTATGGCTGGTGCTTTAACTACCTACAGATGCAAATGGCTGTGTAAAATGCTGGCACTATCCCACCTCCCAGTGCATCTATACAATTCGGGAAGGGAGACAAGTACTTGGCATTACCTACCACAACCACCTACCAAACTTTATTACAGTAGGGGATGATGCGAATTTATGTTTGTACGACGAGGAAACCAAAACGCAACTTCGAGTCTTCCATGGAAGGTGACTTGATACTTTCAACTCCAACTAAAAATTCCATGGAAATAGTGTTGCACTACTGGCTACTGGCTAAAATGACTTTAAGATTACACTTGACAATGTCTATTCATACTACCTGCAGTGATGCTCACGAGATAATGGATGGACACAGGTCAAGAGTGTTTAGTGCCTGTTTTAATCCAAAATCAGCGCACGAGTTAATTAGTGGTGGATGGGATGATACTGTTCAGTTCTGGGACACAAGGCAACCAACTGCTCTTCGACACATATCTGGCATCCACATGTGCGGCGATGGAATTGATATAAGCAAGAATGGGAAAGAAGTATGCCCAATGAATGAATGTTCAAATAAAACATGGCTAACATTAATTTGTATGGTCAGATTTTGACTTGTTCCTGGCAAAGGAAGGACCCGATTCAATTGTGGGACTATGGTAGTGGAAAACTGATTGTTTCTTTAGAGCCAGATAGCCATTCATCTTTGTTATACTGTGGTCAATACATCAGCAACTTGTTCATTGCTTGCGGAGGAACAGATACCGAACTCTTCAGGATAGTTGATTTGCGATCGCAGGCTGTATGCTTCGTGAACCCGCTCGTTGCCCTACTAATCACATGGATCTATAATAGAAATGACTAATTGTTCATTTTTAGACCATGGCCTCCATTAAAAATTTAAGCGGTGGGGTGTACAGTTTGCATACGGGTCCACTGCCGATGAAACTAGCAAAGAAATCAAGACTCTCAACCATTCCCTTGCCACACATAGCATTCTGCGCTGGAAAAACTATTTTCGAAGTGAATGCTCAACCGGGATAGTTCTAAAACTGACTCTAAGCTACTCTGACCATTTTTTCTCTGACCATACTCGACGAACAATGATTCTCAACGTTTCAAGCAATAAACAATGTATTTTATTTAATACAAACTATGGTACAAAATTTATACAGAACAACTCACGGTATTTCATCACTTTTTTTTATATGACAGCAGCTTCTCGTCTCCATTTGACGCACACACTTAAGCATAATATAGGAATTCAGAGGGAGTGTAGGGAACGATGGGATTGCTGTGGATAGGACCAAGGGTATGGAACAAATACTACAAATGAGCACATCGATTCGTAATAATACAAACTTACGTGACACGAGCAAATCAATCGATTGACGACCGACTCGGCTTTTTAGAGAGATTGCCCGTGCGCGGACGAACATGCTGAGAGACTAATACCGACCGGGGGAGGGAGAAGGAGCGGTGGGGGGACGGGGGGGCAGAAAGAAAGGGAGAGCAGAATCTGAATCGCATCCCCTTCTAATACTCGCGACAGAGCTGATGTATCTGGCAGAGTATCTTATGTCAGTCCGAAACTCTGAGGATTTCAAATGGTAAAATTATAAATCTCTAACTGGGAAAGGGCGACAGCGAGGTACTGAGAGAGACAGAGAGTGAGAGTGAGAGTGAGAGTGAGAGTGAGAATGAGAATGAGAGAGAGGTGGGAGGAAAGGAGGGAAATACAGTGGAACAATCTCCTTGTAAGACGCATCGAATTTTACTTAACGTGTAAGTAGATTATCAGTTAATCCTCTAGTCTCAATCGAACGGAATAGTCACGCTGCGGCAAAAATATGCCTGAAGATTCATTTCTTAGCGTCTGGGATGTACAGTAATCTACTTTGGGGATGAGCGAGCCTATTTTCATTCCTCGAGGGGTCGTACGGTAATAAAATAGATTTCTACGCAGTCGTCGCGATCTGTTATTCCATTAGGAAAGTCCCTTTCATCGGAGTATAAAATTGGTCATCGATGCGCGATTAAAATCCAGCTACGCCTCCACGTCTTACAACAACAGAAATTTCACGCTGCGATGATGTGTACGATATAGGTGCGAATCTAAAAAATCTTCAGCGCTCGTATTTGTGTGTGTTCTCGATGATATGTTTCTGACAAAAATATTCGCTTTTCGAGATGGTGCTCTCCGAGTTGATCGACGAGTGACACAATGATGCATGCGCCACAGCAACCCCTACTTCTGACAGTCCAGCAACAATTGTCAAATTTTTTAAAATGTTTGCACACGCGAGATCAGTATCGTGTCGCTGGATGTTAAAGAAGAGTGGTACGATCAACCGAAATCAATCAATCGAAAGTACGACGATATACAATAGTAGGAGTGTAAAGAATAGAATAGTAAGAGTTGATTAAAGAGGAGGGGTACCTGCCTCGCGAGGATCAGGATCATTCAAGGGTAAAACAGTTGTAAAAGGACTCGTGCAGAGAGAGATGGTTGATCGTCCTAGGGTACACGGGGAATTGATGGGAGAACTGGTTAAAATAGGAAGCGACAAATGATTCGCACACTCAGCGATTCAGGTACCCCTTCTCCCAATCACACTCACTCACTTCAATTTGAACAGCCGGCCAAAAAAGATTCGTCTCCGCTACGTCGTGTCATCCTCGCATTCTATGCACCACCCTAATCACAATTATTCCCTATAAATAACTAATAGTGTAGTTCAATTTTACATTAACTCGAGGTCTCTTCGTATAGAATCCTTTTCTCTCTTCCGTAATCACAATGCAGCAGTCGCGTGTCACAAATCGAAGCTTTCCTCTGTCATTCAGAAAGCGACGGATAATTTTTTTCGCGCGGCGGTAAAGCAGAAAAGAGTGCCAGTTCATGCGGTGCTCAGTCGTTACATTCACAGCCTGACTGAGCATTCGCTATTTTATTAGTGAAAACTAGCGCTATTTTCTGCTTTCTGCCTTCCGCTTCCATTTACATCACACATCCATACATCATCTTCTCCGCTTTAAACGCATGTTTGATTCCAAGTCCACTAGTTTATGACAAGATGACATAGGAATAACAGTTTCCCTTTTTCCATTTATGCATCCTGTTTCATTCTTCCCTCGATACGCGCAGCCTTCTAATTGTTGCATTTCCAGCTTAGAATAGTTGAACTAAGAGGAAGCCAAGACACTCCTTTTTAAAGAAAGGAACACAAAGTGCCTGCAGCTCTATGGTTTTACGAAAACTGTAAAAGCGTAGCGCAAGATCGTCCTAACAGTATGCGTTCGCTACGCTTGTATATTCTCGAAATAGGGCTCCCCTCCCTTTTATAAAAGATACTCAGGGATGGTCTTGGCTCCACGGATATATAATCAAGCATTGCCTGTACGCCCGCAGAAGGTCTTCGACCGTTGGCATTAAAGAGATCACACAGTTTTCACGTGAGAACGACATAACATACTCATGCCTAGCCCATGCATCCAAGTAGGAGCATTCGCGTTGAATGCGTGGCAGTAGACTTGTGCCATGCTAAGGATTCGACAGTATTGAGAAAACAAATGAAACTTCTAGTCCCCCTTACATGGTGTTGTATACCGGACTGCTATGCCTAGGCCTGACCTGCAGCCTAGCCAGAGGGTGAGTTCTGCCATGCTGCTGTTGCTTTTTATTAGCTGCCACTACACTAGCGGAAGGCACCGGCGGCCTACCGGGTGCTTCCGGTGCTTCCGTAAACAGCGTCGATGAATGATTGCTTATCATTATCGGGGCTGATCTCCTAGCATACTCGGGGGCAATTCTCGATTTTGCTGGAGGATGCACCTCCATCGAGTCCCACTCTTTATCCTTGTGCACACGTAATTGTATATCTGAACTCCTTTTCGTCTCCGGCTTCGCCACTTCGTATTTTCCGACTAACATACGTACTGAACGATCTTCCATATTGTCCTGAGGGGATACCGGCGGCATCGGCATTTCACTCGATTTGCCTTTTTTCTCTTTGGTTTCTCCACCGACACTGGATGAGGCTTGAATTTTCGATTCGTTATGGGGTATCACTGGAGAAGAGGGCAGACTACGAATCTTCACGTCCCTCTTTGGCCGCGTCGTTACCGACGATGTCTCGTTTTCAAAACTACTCTCAGGGCTCTTCTCCAACTTGGTTGACTTAGCCTCGAATTCCTTCTTGAGATTCTTAACTATACCAGACGAACTCCGCGGACATTCCATTTCCGGGGAATCGTCCACAGACAGGCAGCGTTTATTAAATACCGGTTTATTACTCAAGTTCTCTAGGACCATTTTGTGGTGCTTCACTGAAGGACACTGGGGAGTGTTGACTACACAGGGACTCGACGTTTCACTTTCTGATCTACAGGACCTTAAGGATGCGGGTAGCTCGGATTCCGAAGAAAGCGAAGACGGTGCCGGTGCGCTTGTCGACAGCCTTCCCACTTGGCGCACTGATACCGGCGAGATATCTATTCCTCGAACAGGACTGGGAGAGTGTCTTGTTGTGTCTACTTTAAGATTGGCTTCCTGGCTTGGCGAAGAGTCCCTCCGCCGGAGTGTTGGGGATGGTGTGTGGTGCAACAGGACTGGATTGTACGTTTCTACTGAAACTTCCTCGGGTTCGACGTTTAATCTATCAGACTTGTCTTCTCCGTCCGAAGTTTGAGTACACACACGCTTCACCCCACTCGTACCCGTGCCTTCCTCTAACTTTTGCTTGGTACGCTTTACAGTACCAGGATGCCAAGGGATTTCTTCCTTGTCGTAAGGAAACAAACCACTGGATCCCAGTATATCGGAGGGTTTCATGTCATAGGAACCCCAGGAGCTATTCCTTGACGGTAGAGTAGCCCACGAACTGTGCACCGAGTTATTCTCAAGGACTACTGCACTGTCATAACTGCTCCAGGAACTTTGTCGGCTTGGTGAATCTCTATTGACTGGTTCGCCGCGTCTCTCTTCACGATCGAACACCCGATCCAACTGTGCGCTAAACGGATCGCCATCCTTTCTGGTTTTTCGCCCTGTCATACTAGGATATATTAGTGTTGCCGTCGCAGTCGTTGAAATAGTCGACTCACTCGCGATAGAGTCACTTTCCGCATCGATTTCTCCGTTACTTTTAGCGTTATTACACAAGTTAGTATACGCAGCATCTGCAATTGCGGATGCAGTCCAGACTAGACATTCACTACCGTTTTCATCTTCGGTAGAATCGTTCTCATCACCGCGTTCTCTTTTATCACACTGCTTCTCGCCAGGATCCCAGACGTCTTCTTTCGCAGAAACTGTGGTGGGAACTTGTGGTGCTTGTTGCGTTTGTTGTTGAGCCTCCTGCGACTGCACCGACACAATCTGACCGTTTTCAGCCGGTTTGCCGGTCTCGTCAGAAATTGGACTTTGTGGCAACGCTTTGTTGTCCAGGTCCGACCCAGGCGAGGAAGGCTTACTACCGACTGCCTCAAACTGATTGGTAAGGTTCAGCACTAGGCCTTTTCTTCTATGTCCTTGGGTCTCTAATTTGCTCACTCTATTCTTTACGGTAGGTGTATCTGGAGAGGGGGCGGGCAGGTGTACTATCTTATTCTGCGAAACACTATAAGACTGTCCATTATCACAAGGCATTAACACGTTTCGAGCTTCCTGGTCCATGCTTGACTTTTGATTCGAGATACGCAGAAGGTCTTCCCTAGTCACTTCCGTGCTCCCTGCCTTATCAATGCTCTCTAGGGATTGTGACAAAGGAACTGCAACTGAAACATCCACCAAATCATGAAGCATCGGGTCTCTCATGGACCTTGAATGAAAAAGCAAGGTGCTAAAACATATACATACCAGAGGGCAACATATTCTCAGTGAGTTTTACATTTGGTGACCAACTCTTCGGCCTTTGACTACTCTTCCTCAGCTCTGTACCCGAAACAGCTTGCAAACCGCTTTCCGTATTGTCAGACTTCTCTTCTTTCTTCGATTGATCCTTGGTAGAAGTCGGAGACTTCAAGTTTGTGTCCGATTTCGACCTTTGGAGTTTCTCTTTATTTTTCATGGCATCTAATATACCTTGGTAAGTTTCCAACTGAAGGAGAAAACTACTATTCGGTTTGATACAGTTCCGCTTCTCTTTCACGTGCTTCCACGCTTGGGAGAAGTCCCAGTTGTAAGCCTTCATAGCATAGGCTATGACGACTGAGGCGGACCTCGAAACCCCCATCTTACAATGAACCAACACCTTTGAACCCTCCTTCTTTGCTTTGGTGATGTACTTGAACGTATCGTCCCAGTGTTTTAATAAATCTGTCTTCTCGTCGTCGTAAACGCGCACATTCAAGTACGTAAACATACCAGGAAAAAAGTTGTCGATTTCTCGCGTCACGTTCAAGATATGTCTCACACTGAAACAATACACGAGCAAACTAATTAGCAACTAATTAACAATGAATCACACGGCTATCAATACGTTTCATCGACCAAACTTTCCTCCCGAGTTCCCTTAAAACCTACCCATTTTTTTGGAGCTCCTCTAAATTGCTGGCATTCCACTCGCTCCCCAGATACACATGATCGAATATCTCAGTCGGTGCATCCATCTGGCCCAGAATGGTGAGCATTTCTTGGTCAATAAATGGCTTGAATTCCCCAAGATCCATATCGAGATCCTCCTCAAGGCGACCTCGAATGTATTTTGATGTTACCTCATCAAGGTCCACCGACATCATGATCTCCTTTAAAGTTGCACGGATTACGCGTTCAGTCTCGTCCCTTTCTCTTGGTCTGCACCAGGAATAAAAACATTATAACGGGCCATCCAGCTGCAACATCTAGAGATGTCTCTCAACTTCACAAGGCAGTGAATATTAATGACGCTTTTCTCCATAACTAACTGATTCAATCAATAAAGTCCCACTCTATAGTAAAGTAACACATACAGTTGAACGTGAATCAATCATTGTTCCACTTTTCAACGTTGAAAGAAAAGGGCGAGCATAGAAACATGTATGTGCGTCTACCTATGTGTCATCCTGAAAGCCAGGGAGACCTCACCTCAACAAACCACTACCTTTGGCACACTACCAAACTAAATTAGCATCAACGGGTCAGCTGTAACCTCCGCGAACGATTCCCACCCAGTTAGCCCAAACTACAATAACACAAACAAGGAATAGATCACTCCGAAAAATCGCTAACTAATGGGGCTCAAAATATTGCCCCTTTCTGCCTCTTAAACATTCTTTCTGGGATTCCCCTTTTTGAATCGCTTACTCGTCGGGAACTAACGGAAATGAATGGCCAAGCCGTTTTCTTTAATGGGGAAAATTGCTGATGATAAATGTTGATAAAGGACCTCGACGAACTTACTTGGTGCGGACGCTATCCGGAGATGGCGGTCTTCGGGATTCCAGATTGTCCATAGCATGCCACTCGTTGAGGCACGACCGATCGCTTTCAATTCGTTGCTCATAGTAACTGACCCAGTCGTGAGACAGTCCACCCAGGAAGTAATTCTGTTCGCGCGCCTTACTCGACACCTTGTGCAACGTCTGCAAGGCCGACCTACACCAAAAAATAAACAAACTTCAAAAGGTATATCGCCTCTCACCGACAAAACTTGATCGTATTTTGGATGAACCGTTTAATATGATTCTCCCAATCAAACTCCTCACGCTTAAACTAACTCACATGGAAATTTCATGCTCTACTGCGACCTAATCGCAACGAAATTATTATAACTCGACCTATAGTAGTGTAGTATTTTAGCAGTTTACCACCAGCATCTACCACTTCATCATCTGCACATACTTATCCCGCCCGCATACATCGATCAGCTACTATAAAGCTACAATTTTGCACAACTTAAAGTTCAAAAGCTCCCTATCATGTGTTTTATAAGAGAAATCAGTTAGACTCTTGTATAGTAGTCAAGCTTTCGACGCTGTCTTTTGAGGGCAGCGCCTCCTTTCGAAGACTAAATGTTTGCCAAGGTTCTTGTTCTAAAACCCGTTTCTAGTGTTCGATAGTAGACTCTACGAACTGGACTCACGCCATGCTACGCCATGCCACGGCACAGCGTGCCACCACCACCAGTAAACACAAGTTCAACTACTCAAGCCAAAGGGAATCGCTTATCTCAGGCCGGATACCACTTCCGCTGCCACAAAAAGGCAAGCGTATCTTGATTAGAATTTCCTAAGTTCTAACGTTCATCCCTGCACGCCTTACAAAATGTACGCCAAACGAGGCCCAAGTCAAAGATAATGACAAAAACAGCAGAGAGAGAGAGAGAGAGAGAGAGAGAGAGAGAGAGAGAGAGAGAGAGAGAGAGAGAGAGAGAGAGAGAGAGAGAGAGAGAGAGAGAGAGAGAGAGAGAGAGGCGAGGGGCAACACTTATTCGCACCTGGAATTAGCTGTCGCGATTTACTGATGCCGATGATTACAGCGTGCATTTCAACGCCTCTAAGAACCGGTCCTTTGCATATAGTCATACGCGTCTCAAGATTTCCGATCTTCAGGGGCGCGATCTGCTAGTTTTCAGATGAAAATTGCAGCAGAAGACAATGTTTCTGGCAAGCGCGACAATTTAACACTAAGTGTTACAGTAAAGGAGGCCTGGAGTTTTATGAGAGAAGTGTTAGCGATGGAAAATCTAGTAAGAGCGGTTGGAAAGGTGCTGCACGAGCAGCTACGAGATTAAAAAAGCCTAGAGACTGATGGAGAGTGGTCGGTAGGATGGTTCGACCGTGACAGGGATCCCTACCAATTTCTAATTGAACTTGCAGACTGCTGATTAATCAATCCCGGGAAAAGAAATCTGAAATATTTCCCTCTTCTTATGACCAATAAATTTGCATTTCAAGCTTTATGGAATACCAGTGAAGCAATGTAACTAGAATTATAAACCTTGACCACACCAGCAAGGCGTACGAAAAAGTGCGCATGCCGTATATGCCCATACTATACTATCTTCCAACTCTAATTGTCATCTCTAAGGAATCCTTATGCAGAGTATATTCTCTACGCCGATGGAATTCCTCTGCAAATAGGAAACCAAGATACTTCATTAATGCCACGCCTTCGTTTTCTCGTTACTGTGCAGCTCGGAAAGACCGATCGCAACATCTACTTTCGTAGATGCGATATCTTGACAATCCAAAAGATATTCCACTAATCATACCCCAGCTGGATAGGACATTTATATTAGCCTTACGGAAATGGAACGACGAAGTCGACGTGTGAATAGATGCACTTCTGCCCCTTGATGTTCTGTTTAGCCAGTTAATTGTAAGATATGATGATCCAACGAGGACGTAGCCCAAGTGTGGGGAAAAAACGACCCGACCCGACCCCGCTCGCACTTGGGGTACAGTAATAAGTGCATTTGTCCGACGATTAATTAACCTGACAGGGAGAAAAAAGAGAGCATACCGTTTCGAAGTAACTGTACATAGATCGGTGGTAGAAATCGCGGTTTAATCGCAGACCGACTGCATACCACTTGTGTCTATTTCTTCTGACGTACGAAGGTAAACTTCTTTTTGGTATGAGATTGATATCTCCGAGATTTCCGATTAGTCGGGCGAATTTATTTCCCTCGTATCCTCTATTTCGTGTCAGGAGAGTACAGGGTGATTCACTTGCCTTTGAGTCGTTAATGATGGATATAGGCCGTTGAAAATGGTATAATTATACGATGTTGAGTAATTTTAATATAAAGGTGTATTCACCGCATCTTTGTCACGCACTGATATTTATTTATAATATCAAATTGTACGAATAATGGAAATAAGTGGAACTCGAGTGTGAAGGGGATGATTAAAAGGCAAGTGACTCACCCTGTACAAGCCGTAGATATAGATTCGTATAGTATTCGCCTATTAAATATTCACATCGCCAATATACAAAATAATCTTGAACTTGAACGGCATCATCCGTGTATCGAGAATATCCACCCAAGACGATCAAAGCTCAAGTATCAGCGAATTCACTTGACGGTCCTTCTAATCGACCAACTCATCTTCAAGTTGAATTCATTTTTTCAGAAAGATTGTGCCCAAAGAATGTACCAACGAGGAGTCTTGCAAACTGATCAGTGGTTATAGTTAGACGAGAAATCACGGAAACGTGACGCAATGGAGCGATCACTGCTAGACAGTATCGGGTTACCCCCCCCCCCCCCTTCTCTTAGACTTTTTCCGGTCCAGCGAACGAGGAGGCAACTGTCGAGCAGCAATCATAATGAGTATTTCTTGGAGATAAGCTAGTCCGAGGCATAAGTGTGAGAGGAACTAGCTGAGAGGTAGCTAGATTCCAGTGGTTCGAATTGGTACTGGTAATGAGACTCGCAGTGGTCTTCTGATCGGGTCGAAGGTGGAAGAGGATGCGAGGAAGAAGAGCGCGGAACAAGGATGAAAGGACATTTCATATTAGTGATTTCATTGCCACATAATCTAACCAAACTGTTTCCTCTAATTCTACGTAAAAGCATTGCGAGCTAGGGAATTGTGCATGCGGTAGGTTTACAGGAAGGAAATGCCTGGGAGAAGTCTGAGACGCTCCCTTCTGCCTTTATCTTTCTTTCTGGCGCGCATGCGATGCACTTTCATAATCGGTGCCAGCTTTCCTTCCACTTTCGGCCGATTAGATAAAAGGACTTCCGGCTCTCAGGAGCGAGTGCGCGTGTGCTTAGTGGTTTAACGGGACAAAGATTCCTCAGAGCCTCCGGAGAAATGTTCCACGCAATGAGTGATGATGAGTGCGTAACTATAATTGAGTGGCTGGTGGCTTACGCAATGGGTGCGCAGGCACTCTGCACCGATACCGGGAATGGTGGGAAAATGCGGACTACCAATTTGGAAGTACCGTAGTTAGAATAGGGCTGAAATGAAAGGAGGCGTCGAGTGAGCTATTGCACGTAGTCTTTTCTGCCTATAACTACCCTATGCGAGAATATCTTTCCACTTTTCAAACCGATAGCTATCGCCTGGTCGTGTCAAACATATCTCTTTCATAGTCTGGCGGATTGTCAAGACCTTCTTCATGAAAACTTTAACGTTATGATAAAGCAGAACTGCTATTGAACAAGGAAACGTTTAAAAGAGAATCCTTTTGATTAAAAGATTGTTAGTTCAAGGTAGCTTTCGGCCAGATTAGTTCTACTGGGATTTCAGAGTTGGAGCCCTCGACGAAGTAGAGCAAAAGAGAGGAGGATAAGAGTAACGAGGGCAAGAGCAGAAGAGAAACTAAAGCTCGAAAGAGGCATAACATCGCAATTATTATTGAGCCGCGTCATCGACAGATCTTAAATGGGACTGGTACTCGAGCAAGCAATGACCATCCGATTCTATGCTTCCGAAATAATTGAATTAGCTCGGCCAATCGCTGCTTTATCGAGGCAGATAGCCCGCTGCGAAGAATGTTTTTTGCAATGGAAATTGCTGGTGATTTGGATTGGTTATTGAGAGGGAGCCGGACCTGTGGGACCTTCTTCTATCCTGTCTTCTAAGAAGCGTACATACACGTACCGATGGTAGAGTAGAGTCTTTCCTCCACTGGATTGGCATTTGGGTGTTTGCCAAGTTCGACCGAATAACGTCAGGGATCCACGGAAAGAGAAAGTTGCCAGGAGCGTATATGTAGAGATGGAGAATCGGTGGACAAACAAGAGAGAGGATCGGGGAAGCAGACGTGACGCCTGCTGCCGCGGCGCGCTGGCTCCACCAAATCGGCACCACCAAAATGGCTGCGGGAGTGTCTGCTCATCGACGAAGAACCTGCTTATATGTATAGGAGCAACTTTTCTCGGCTACCTCAGGACCTAGCTGAAGAAAACTAGTCAGATTTGAAGGAGAGCCTTTCGGGGAAGCTGGTCCCATTGAAGATCCACGGATAAATTGTAATTCATCGTGATGAGAAATGCGACGAGAAAGTGAAAGGAATCTCAGACCGGAAGCTGTAAAGAAAGCATTCAAAGAGTGATTGAATTACCAGTTAGAACTGAAAGAAATATGCAGCAGGGAGAACGATCTTTTCGTTAGAATTTTCCCTCGCTTTTTCCACTTGGATCGAGGGATCCGTGCCAGTTCCTCTCACGCATAATCTATAAGACCAGTCTGGAGCCAAGTAAACTCAGCCTTACTTTCAGCAAAGTCCGATGACGAAGTGAGGCGAGGTGAAGGAAGAAACAAGCCGGTACTACGATCCAAGAAAAGAGTCGGTGGTAGAGAGAGATTTCGCTGACGGCCCTGCTGGCGCCACCGCCGGTGAGAACTCGACTGCTCCTGAGGTTCCTCAGGATCGACAGGAGCACCGGCAGGAGCACCGGCAGCAAGGCACAGCAGTGCCGTGTAAACGGAACTCGGCGTCAGCATATTTCCTCTCGGGCTTCTCTCCGGCCTTGTGAGTTATTCTTGGCAAGGTCATCGGTTTGCTCGGAACAATCGCCCGATACTTGCTTGCTTTCTTGCTTTCCTCACTGGGACACCAACTAGTCACCTCAATCCTCATTCAAATGCTCCAGACACGATCGTAAATTTCTTCTTCGTTCTAGGATCATCTTTTTTTTAGAGATAATCCACTTTCATTTGGTACAGTAAATCCACCAGTAGAAGAAAAATTGAACACCCTTGGCAGTAACACTATTAAATAGCCATGGAAGATGAATGGAAAAAGTGAGACAAGTGCAGAGTAGAATAGAGCCAAGTCGATGATGGTCTTGTTGCGCGTCGCGATAAAGATGCCGAACGGATCGAAGGTCTAAACCGAATGAAGGAAGCAATGAGCCGATCGTGATAGAGATTCGAAGGAGAGAAGGATCATGAGGGAGTCGCCTTCTTTTGAGCCCGATGCGGTCGAGTGAAAGATGCTCCTGAGAAGACTGATTCTGAGAAGGAGGAGAGTGGAATGAGTGGAGTGAGTGGGTGGTACAGAAATCCAATGGTGGGATTGGAGAGATGAGAATAGGAGGCGTGGGAGCGCGCGGACACCTGGTAGGAGCAATGACAGACGAGCCACTCAATCCATATTTAGTATTGATGTATGAACACCTTTTTTCTCACTACACGTGGCTAACGTAACCGGTGCCCGTCCGGCGGATAGTACCAACAGCTTGCTGCTTCAAGAACCTGTCCTGCCTCTTGGACCTACCGGAAACCGTGGCCCCAAAGCCCCCAAAGTCCCCAAAGCCCCCAAACCCGGCAAAGGAGGATGCCCTCTCGAAGAAAGTGATTCTTGACCTGGACAAACTTTTGCCGGATCTCTCGACGGGCCTCGACACGTCGCACAGTCGGCTCAAACGCTGAAAACCCGGACATTGCGACTAAATTTTATTTAACCTAACCAGCACGTATTTATTGATGTTCTGTGGCTAATTTATCTACCATATAACAGTATTATTATCTCATGCATAAAATAGATCATTTTTTTTGCAAAATGTGCTGGCATTACCAAAATCGCAAAAAAATGTAAAAGGTTTGACAAATATTTTGACCCATGTTTGATATGTGAAATCTGGTGAAGTTTTTGAGGAAAAAACTCAACCTAGTTACTTCACCTGACTACGTCGGATACTACAACCGGTTTTATTTGTCTGTATGCTACACGACTGCAAGTACTCTTCTACATCCGCGCTATTCTTCGAAATAGTAAATGCCAAATCATTAGGCAATGAGTTGGCCAACAAGTGCAAACTTATGATAATGATGATGCTAGCCGAATGAAGAGGTGCGGAGATATTTCGCGTAGATGAAACAATAGGCAGAGAAAAAGAATAATTCGTTGAATTGTCTCGGTTCGCCGGACGAATATAGATTGGTAAAACTCAGTCTACAAGCACCTGTAATTTTCTCTTCAGCTTCAACCTATCCGGCTTTTATCTATTCCTCCTTTTATTCCAATAAATCTTATTGAGAAACGAATCTTTATTAATCGAGGCGCCCTGATACCGCTGATATAAGATCAAGGGACCCGGGAATTTTGATGGTAGAGTATGCTATGTACAGGGTGATTCGCTTGCCTTTGAATCGCCAATAATGGATATACGCCGTTGAAAATGGTATGATTATACGGTGTTGAGTAATTTTAATATAATATAGTATTTACCGAGTCTTTTCCACACATTGACATTTATTTATAATATCAAATTGTACCAATAATGGAAATAATTGGAATTCGAGTGTGAAGGGGATGATTAAGAGGCAAGTGACACCCTATACATGCGTATACACATAGATACATATTGATCAATATCGAGCTAGGGCAACTGTGAGAGTTTCCCGTCCCATCAGGTCGTTTTCACCCGTCGCGGTTCAGCGCAGTATGGCGCGGCTTTTGTCAGGCGGTATTTTCTGAGGAGAGAAGAATTGTCTCGGCCTCGTGCAACTAACAAGAGAAGTGCAGACCGAAGTGCAATTTATCGAAAGTAAATAAGGACTGGCCCAAGATCTGGCCGGGTAGTCGAACGCTGTACTAAAGTCGTTTACGAGATGGGAAAGCGATCGAAGGAGGGAACGAACCGTCTATATTCATTCGATTGCATGCCGCCAGGCCGATGCAATCGTTGAGTGTCGATCGCATTACCCACCGATATTCACGCTTCGAATCGTTGCGGTCGCCCTGCTTCAGACATGCAAGCCACTTTCCCTTAAACTTAAAAGATAACTCTTTAAATACCGAGAGATCTAGCCATGTACTCCCTACGTTCATATTCCCCTCAAACATCCTCACCATACTGCTTAGTCCTAGCCCTATTCACAATGTGACCATGCGTGCATACGTGCATGCATGCCACCTACTCTCTCCCTCTGTGGATGAGAGGGAGATATCAAAAAGAAAGAGGGCTGTGTTCGCATATAATATCAAGATATTAGTTCTCGATGAGGACAAGAGTGATGAAAGGAATGGCAGCGAGGGACTATAGGATGACGCAGAGAGACAGCAGCAATGCAAGAACAGTCGGTGACATCAACGGTGGCTGGTTCAAGCAATAAGTACCGATGATAATGATCTAACTGACACGAGTACCCCCCAGACAAGACAAGACAAGCATCGCCCCCTTTTCTGACGTCTTACACGACTTGCTCGGCTGATACTCAATTCAGTCAACTCATCTTCACTTCGAGAGCACCTGCCTCATAAAGAAAAGGTCCGTGGTGGATTTTAATCGCCTTGGAACAAGAAATCCTTGAGTACCAAAGTGTAGATTGAAAGTACTTCCCCTTTCAATTTGTCAACTTGAGCGAAAGAGGCAAAGGCAAAGCGCTCTGCTATTCACCATCCGGCAGCAGATTTCAGTCGACAAAGCTACAGTTATTACGAATTTCTAGAGTGTTCGATTATCACCGGCTGGTCTGACATTATCCTGATAGTGCATCGGGGAGGCCAAACCGGTTCTTATCCAATGACACCCGGTTTTGATAGCTCGAACTTACTCCGAGAGATGTTTGGCCTTTACAGCTCTTTAACATTCGACACGATAATCTACTGTAACTTGGTAGAAAATGTTTGTGTAGCTACAGTAGGGATGAGTCGGTGCTAGAATACAAGTGGTAAGAGTGTGTTCACTGTTCGATTAAGTCTGGAGTATGAAGAGATTGGTGTGGAACTAGGTAGAGGACTGGAGAGGATGAGGGATGCTTTTCATATGCGTGCCAAGCAGGGCAGAAGGCGAGGCGAGGCGAGGTGAGGTGAGGACACTATCTAGAGAGATCCGGGTGCGATATATCTAGAATCTAGAATCTAGAGTTTAGATTTCAGAGGCCGAACCACCTCTGTCGCAGTGTAGGTAGCAACAGAATCGATCGGGAGATAGTAAGAACGCAGAGGAGAAGATCCTAGACTCTAATTTACTTCACACTCTCCGTCTGTCCCAGCCTCATCAGACGGCTCGCTCTGCTTATCAGCATTCAGAAGAGCCATCGCGCCAACTTCTAGACAGTGTTCATTCGATAGGACTCGATCGCAGACGATTGTTTTGCTATTTAATACGCTCGGATCAATTGTTTTTTGCAACTACGAGCAAACCGCAAGTTGCATTACATAATCGAGGAGGGGGATGCTGGATGCATCTGTGAACTGGATTTGCCTAGGTATCGGGCGATATCGAGTATCGGTGGTCTTATCAGCGGCCACAGACGACATGCCATGGATGAGATTCTGCCCAGACATCTGGCTCAGGGAGAGAACCGGTTTGCTAGATTCGCCAAAGTTCATTGATTCCTTTGACTAGCAATTCACCAGTTCTTCCTGCTGCTGGCTAAATAGCTTTAGTCAGTACCAGTCAGTTTCCGGCCACGCCGCACCGGGCGTATATATACAATTTATCCAGTAAGAAATCAATCTTTTCATCAGATAGCCGAGTGCTCGGACAGTCATTGGAGAATCTTGGAAATTATACCAGAGCTACTGGATTATGGAGTTTTATTTATTGCGCGTTGCGAGATACTCTATTCGAGGACTAAAGATGAGAGCAGCGTGACCTGGAAAGCGGCCGCAGGCCGCAACCAGGCCTAACATCTTTTACTGGAGCAAGGGTAAAAAGTGGTCGGTGTGCTGGAGTGCTCCTGAACCGACCTAGTCAACATAAGCGAGTTGCCAAGAGCTATCGGATAAGATGTAAGTAGATGGAAAGATTTTAGACTCTATACAAACTTCTCAATTACAAAAGACTAAATAAAGGAGACGACGATTGAGTAAAGCTCTATCGTCCCGCAAGGATAATACTGTTTTCCGACTGATCTATTCTTTTCAAGAGCCGTTGAAGCGGAAATGGCCCATGCAAAACCCATTCATTTCTTTTATTCGAGCATATTGACCATCTCTTCGAAGCAGATTCCTCGAATGCAGACCACTTTACCCTCCCTATTATGACATTAATTGATGCCGAGCGAGCTTGCTGAATTTCTTAACGAACCTGCCGAGTTTCGAATGAAACATTTCATCTCGCCGATAGAAATCAAGTGACAGCAGTCAAAGTAACACTGGTCGATGCTTCATTGGGAAAGACATTGACACAGACACTTGCTTTAATTAATAGTTAACTATATAAAGATAATTATTCATTGGTAACGAATGTGGAAGTAGCTTTTGCAGCCATCTTCCGAGAAAGTTTCAAATGAGATTGAGAAGAGAGAGAGAGAGAGAGAGAGAGAGAGAGAGAGAGAGAGAAGTGGAAATGTGCGCGTTTTGAGGCTGCATCAAGTTAGCCGAGGTCCCTGCCAATGAGACATGAGATGGCATGCTAATTGGAAATAAGTATTTCTCGCGTCTGAATTAGCATTATGCATAAACATCTATTAAGAATAGCTCTATATGCGATGTTAATAGAAAACCGAGCGAGCGAAGTTAAAACAAGCCGAGTGAGATTAATTGGCTTATGTGCATTAATTAAGGGTTGTGCCGATTGGTGGCAGCGGCGCGGCGCGGCGCGGCGCGGCGTCAGTCTGCAGGAGAAAGAGAGGCCCGCCGTCATTCGTCGGCCTTCTCTTCCATCATTTCTGTGCCAAGGCACTGTTCGAAAAGCAATCACTAAAAGTATCTCGAAATGGCATCAACAGACCTTCTATCCACTGTACAGACTGAGAGTAGGTATCACTTGCCAGATATAGACCTTTTTAATTCAGTGTCCAAGATGGAATAGTAACTGATGAATGAAACCGGTCAGCATACTTCATAACCAGTTAATGACAGTTTGGTGAAAGACGCTCCACTTTTGGTCTTTTAAGTCTGGACTCGGTATTATTAGAATGATGGATCGCAGTGATGCTTAAGGGACTGTTCGCACCTTTCCCTTAATGACAATCGTTAAGACAACAATTCGTCAAAGTGACCAGGCGTCGCGACGCACCCATAAATGGCGCGGACGTTGGCCCATCGACGCCAGCAACCCCACCACACCACAACATCACCACGTGGTGCTCGGAGGAGCAACCAAAAATAGGACCAGGACTACGACGTCGACGTCGACAACGCTAGATCCAACACGCCGCGCCGCGCCGCGCCGTGCCGCCTTCTACGAGCTTGTCGCCGCCCGAAACTTGCAATTTTTAAGCTCTAACTTTGTAATTACCAAACGATTAGCTATTTCTCATTGAACAGAGGACAAACAGAGCTGGAGTTAACGTCACTTTTCCGTACCCTTTATATCTTAAATCGTACAGTACACTTCCTGTACAGTGATCAAGTTTTCCGATTAATATAAAATTCAGTTGCTAAAAATCGTTAGCTGCTGATTTGGAGGTTAACGATCTGCTGATCGATCGGGAAGATCTTGTAATGTGTAAGATATATTCTTCCAAATTGCTAATAAGTGAAAGTTTGGACGCGAAGCTTGCCCTACGCCCTCAGCTTCCGGAATAGCTCGAAAGTAGCAAAATAGCGTTTCCTCCGGGAATGAAAGATGTCCACCTAACCGGAAGAGGCTCGGCACTCAAGTGAATTCTTTGCCATTCGCTCAGTACTGTACAAGACAATTGCAACGTCGGCCAATTAAGCTCCTGCCCACGCCACACTTTTTCCTCCCTTTCTCTTTCTCTTGGTGTCCCCCACCCCCTCGATACTCTTCCTTCTCTATCGATAGCATCTTTCGGCCGCGGTTCACTTCATCCCGGCCTTTTTCTACCGATCTAGACGCCCTGCCAAAGAGAGAGAGAACGAAGGAGAGGCCCGCTCTCCGTGAACCGAATCCACAGAGGTGTGTTGCGCTCGATTTTGTCGACGCCGAGCTCAACTCTCCCGATTCTCCGATTTAGCATATCACGGAGTCGCGGGAAAACCAACGCGCGGCGGACGTTTCCGCTACTTTATACTGATTGCCAGTAAGTGGAAAGCGATGCTTTCGTTAAGAGACTTATCATAAACGAGTATTTGGCACGCGGCAACTAGCGCTATCACAAAAGATAGCAGCAGTCAAGCGCTAACCTGTTTTGCAAAAGGAAGCTCCTAACTGGAAACCGGTTGACCGCGGCCATCAAACTCTACTGATTAGCAATATTGGGAAAAATGTCACTGCAACGACCGCAGGGATTTTTTGTGCCAAGGTAAAAAAGAGTCTCTACAAAACGGAAGGACATTAACAGAGAATGTAACCAGACCCGAAGAGGCATTGGGCGGCTGTCGGTGGGAAGAGCGACTCTCATATCCCTCCTAATTGACCGCTATTATTTTCTAGCCGAGCTTATTGGCCAGGCAACAGTGAGCCTACCCTTCCTGCTTGCATAATGATAGATGCATATTACCCTTTGCTCGAAGACCGAGTGAGTAAAGGTGTGAGAACTCGGCAGCATCATCGAGTGCTCGCCAGATAGAGACTGGAAGGTAATTGCGACATCGATCGATCTCGGTATATTTACCATAAGATCTTTTGCCATAAAAGAAAATGTGAGAAGCCTCGACAAGAATCTCTTGGGTCAAATTGATTTCTCGAAAGATCTTCAACGAGTATAACATGAAACTCGATGACTCGACTTGTATGATAAAAGGTATCTGTCGGTTGGGATAGAGTAAGTATGATTAACGTCGACTCACCACATCGCCTGGACCGATACCGGCTTGAAGATGTGCTGCCGGCCGCAAACGCTGACGCTGAAGCCCCTGTAACAAAGAAGGAGAGAAAAACCTACATCAGGAAGTGAATTTTCAAGTTCTCTTGGCTGATAAAGACGTACTGCCAGGCTGCAATGAGCTTAGGGACAGAGGCTCTCACCCAAAGCAAACCTTCCCATCGAACGAGAGAGAGCTAGTTTATTGCCAGGCTAAATCGACCGACTTCCCCGTTCTAGCCGGCCTGCCGCTATTTTCGTGTTGCCGTATCCCGCGCCGCCGTACCCAACCAGCGAATCACCCATCACCACTCGATACCAATCTGACCTTTCCATCCTGACTAATGCCAACTAAGAAATACCCCCACCCCCTTATTCATACACCTTTCTTTCAGTTTAAAGGATGATGATTTCGATTGTATTGCTAGTATTAATACTGTTTCAATCGTTTATTGGGTCACTTTGGCTGCAAAAGCTGAAAGTGTTGCTTGAATCCGGAAGACAGAGTTAGAGTCCTGATCTCATCTTGATTTTCTACATTACGACGAGGGTCAGACCGTGTCATTGTGTCGACTGCCAATCTTCAAGCGAAACCAGACCTGTCAAGAGAACGATCTTGTTTCGCTTCATTTTGAGAATTTTCTTCGGCTCGCCATGTAGATTGCATGCTCGTCAATTATCGTTACTCTTTGCGCATCTAAGTCACCAATCAATATTATCGGCAATCTCTCCCCTTCTCCTGGAGAGTGAATATCATCGAAAATTTCCGGAAGACCTCCACTCGTTCCCCAACTCGTACTCCTCGTGTTTCAGCTGCTACAGCTTTCAAGAGGGGCTTCACTTCAATTACATATTCACATTCACCGTTAACTCCAATCTTCCAGCTGTGATTATTCCGACCACGGTAGGTAAACGCATCGACTTTCAAAATAACCTCTAATAGATTTAACCCGCTTGTCGACAGGCTACATCAATTCTCTATTGTCGACACCACCTTTACATATGCGCTGCCCAAGTCCTTGTTACTACTTTAGAAAGTTTAACTCAATTGAACGTAAATAATTGCAGAATATATGTCCTATGTAAAGGTGATAAATAAGAGGGATTTTCGTCGATTGTTTCTTGAGGTGCGAGAGTTAGTAGCCTTCTCGTTATATATGAAGAGCGGTGTGAGCATTCAAGCAATAGATCCAATAGAGGAGGAACGGGACGGATCTCGGCAGTCTTTGAGGACCCTGAGAAAGATGGTAGGGAGGAAAAGAGTAGTGCGCGAGTGCAGCGAGAACGGAAGAAGAAATACCGGTGCCGAGATTCCAGGTCCGAGGTCCGAGGTCCGAGGTCCGAGGTCCGAGGTCCGAGGTCCGAGGGTCGTCGACATCGAAGGAACGCCAACTGACCACCACTTGGGCTCATTTTCTTTCCCTCCCAGACTCTTTTTGCCCTTTTTTTCTTCCCTTTTCTCTTCATCGCTGCTACGAGCATTCCGCGAGTCTCCTTTATTGCTAATTTGAGGGGAATTGCTTGACCAGCTCTCACCCTCTACATATCTGCCACACTACAAAATCCTTTGCCTTAGCCCTAGGAAATCTCCGCTATATTCCCTATACTCCTTCCTTTCTATCAGCCCTATATCATCCCAATTCCACCTCGATCCTATCTCCATCCCATCTCCATCCATTCCTTCCTACTTCACTCTCCACTACTACTAGAACTAGGCCTACTTCCCTCTCCATCTCCTCGAGCCTCTTGTATTCGGGATAGAGATAGCGATCGGATGAAAATGCTGGTTTGTATTAGCCATGCAATCAGAAGGTAGCTGCTTGCTGCTCGGTGCATAACCGCATGCGCCGAAAAACAAGCAGGCCCGAGGTTACTGGTGCATATCCGATCGGTAGGCTGGCCCCTTTCCCATTCAGACTTGCTCTGTATTTTAATAGACTAATTAGTCCGCTACCACATTTCATCCAACAGCGTACATGCCTCGATAATGACTCATATTCATTCGCCAGCATTAACTCTCATATCGGCAAATCTCTAGAAAGTAGAGTACCTTGTCAATAACCAGAAAGACATCGGTCAAGGATCTCGATGAAAGCCACTGTTCGATATTGCAATTAGAATTATATCTAGGGTATTTACTAGCCTAGTATATTAGATTGTTCGAACCTGAGACTGAGACCGAGACCAAGACCGAGACCGAGACCGAGATCGAGAGCGAATCCGAGACCGAACCCGAGAGTCCTTTCTACGAAAAGGCAAAGCAAGTGCGTTTTTCTGAAGCAAGCACGAGTCAGGTAGCTGATCTGGGATTAGCCAACCCAATTTGAACTGAACACGCCGACCATTTGTCCGCACTCCTGCTACACATAATATTAATGAAGGCGAGATCAAGTAAAAATCACCGATGGAGAAAGTGCGGAAATATAATAAAGTCTCAGGTAACAGATAGCGCGAGATATAATTCTACTCCAGCTTCCATCAAGAATCCAAACTTTCCCTGAGAAACTAGTAATTAATAAAATATTAGATAATTAACAAGTACAGGAGCTACCTAGGACAATTGGTTTGATTTGGCATAGTTCAAATCCATCTACTAAGATGTATTAAATTGATGCCTTTGTGTCGGAAGCAACAAGCAATATGCATATTTTCGCTGTAATGCCCATTGCAGAAACTCGCGTCGTTATTCAATTAGATTTCCCTCCTATCGTTTTCAGTAAATCAATCTCGTTCGCCAGATGGTTCTGCTAATAGGGCGGAGATCTTTTCCAATACTACTGTTACCGTGGTTACTGGTGGGCGGTGCGTGCTAAAGCAATTGAAAGTAGACAATTCCAATGGAAAAAGGGATTCAGCGTATTATTGGCAGGACGACATTTGTTGGCTCGATGTGCAATGCTCGATGGCGCGGGAGTCAGTCAGGTCGGCTTACCAATTATCGGCTAGATAATGGGAGAAAAACGATGTTGGCGTTCAAAGCCACAGGCCTTGCATAAAGATGTTTTGTTAGCAGAAAATGTATAATTTCAGGATTTCTATCTCGGTGAATGAAAAAATCAAGTTCTTCAAGCGCGAGCCTGAATTCTTGTGGGCTAGAAGGATTCAGGATCAGGGTAAAAGTACCGCGAGAGTACTTGCAAAGAGTCTGACAGTTCTCTCTTGATTATCATACTTTCAAGTTTGCAAGCGCTCGGAGCTGACAATGAGAATAAGCGCGCGCCGCCAGCTTGCCGGCAGCGAGCAGTCAGAGAGAACCGACCATAGAGAACACGACAGCAGCCATCCAGCCAGCCAGCCAGCCAGCCAGCCAGCCAGCGGAGACAATAGGGAAAGATTGTGAAAAGACCTTTTGCCCGGCTCAAAACCAGCTGTACCAGCTCTATTGATTGGACCTTATGAAATCCACTCCGCAGGAAGGTCACACGATATCGACTAGTTCGATCTTGCGAAACAGTAATATTTACTCTTCAAAGTTCAGAGCGAAAGAGCAAATATAAAGTTCTCCCTAACTTCTGACAGTGGTAATTCTAACATGTGTAAATGAAGTAAAATATGAAAGAATAAAGATGGTAATGGAGGTAACATACCCGTCGCCATCGAGAGTAATGGCAGTGTCCGCCAGAACTCGTAGAACCAGACCAACGGTCGCTCTGGCGTGACAATCGATACCAAGAAGACAGCTCTCCTCAGCGTCTTGCCTTCCTGTACAGGACACCACGACGAGGTATCTCGTCCTGCCTGGATGCACCGACTCCAATTTCACTGCCTGAAATCAAAGCATAGGCCCAACACTCAACAAGTTACTTCGGAGCAAAAAACTCGCTCAAACTGCCATCTATCTAGATACTTGCTATCTAGTACAGATTATACACTGCCTCGAACAAGCAGGCTGTGGTCTCGCTACTGAAATAGCGCTTTCAGTTGGAGAGCCTACACATTCATTAACCCCTCTATCTTGCCGCGACAGTAATTCACTGCGATTAGTCGTTAATCGAGTAGGCGGGCCACGCATGAGAAAAAAGCGCGGAGAAAGCGCACGCAAATCACAGCGCTCTCGAGTGGATAAATACTACTCTCGGATCCGGAGAGAGAGCGAGACAGATCTGCGGAGAACTCGCAGCGGTCTTAAGAGAGCAAGATATTACGGAACTAAAATCGCCGGAAGCCTTCACAGGATAGGGGGAAGTCGACGTTGCGCAACTGCTTCCTATCCTCGATATCGTTTCCGTACGGTTAGTGGTGGGCTTGTAACGCACTTCCCACTTCTGTCTTTCTATCAATATCATCATCACCGACAGAACAGATGCTCGACTCCAAGTAATCAAGTAATCAAGTAATCCTCCCCCCCCCCCCCCCAATCCCGCTCCCAAACGCTTTCACCAGCTCTTCCGAATCTTTCAGAGGACAGGTATCCGTAGATTATATACAGTACAGTAATATTGTATTATCCAAACGGGGATATCTACAAGAAATTACTACCGGCCCCCACCCAACAGCCAACAGCCAACAGCCAACATCTAACAGCTAATACCTATACTCGGCACGATCAATGCCTCTCGAAAGGAAAGGAATGGGAGACCATAGTTTTAGTAGCTCTAATATTCGCAGACACAATTTCCTCTTATTGTTACGGCAATCCAAACTCTTTTGGATTATATAGCACGGTTTGATTTCGTTAATACCGAACATGATGGTATAGTGGCCGGTGCCGGCGTTTGTTACACTGCCGGCGCGCTGGCTTTACTTACAAAGTCTGGCACGTGGCGCTTCTCAATTAGCTAAACTATAAATATTCAGCCCCCGATAGCCTAAGTGCATTATATGTATTCAAATTAGAGAAGAGAAAGTAAAAGTAAAGAATTACGGGCGAGGAAGGCGCGAGTAGTAAAGAAGAATTGTACGACCGATGAAAGAGAGATTAATCCTTGAAATAAAGTAAAGGAACTTTAGAATCGGACGACTTGGACCCACTTATCTAGCTAGAGACGTTTACTCTCCAGAGAAAGAAATCAAGGGACTGGAATAATGACGAATTAAGCCAATTAGAAAAAACTGTTGAAACAATCTTCTACTAATGTTAGATAAAAGAGGAACGCGAAACTAGGAGTGGACAAAAAACTGAATCAAGTCAGCATGAGAAAGAAGGAGACCAGGCTGGCTCATTGACTGAATCCACTGATCGTGAATGCAATCAATTCTATTTCCTTGGCACTTACAGCTGCCAGAAATTGGATAAAGCGGCCAAGCCTCGACGATTCTTTCTATTTATCTCAATTGACAATGCAATACATGCGGACGTTCGCTTAAACTAATAAACCATCGCGGGTATACCTGAGTAGATCTATACCAGTATATGTCGAATATTATCAGTTTAATAAGGGCAGGTGGGTTTCTCGCCAAGCTTATGAACAGAGTGTCGAAGATGACACCACCTGTATTGTAGTGTCATCTATGGAAACCTAGTGTAATCCGAGCTAAAGAAAGAGGAGAGTAACGAGTGTCGAAGGGCTGGTGCAGTGCTCTCGACATCCATCCCCTTAAATAGAAGGCTCGTTCAACGAAGATGAGCGAGGCTCTCGTTCGCTAGCAGCTACCGGGACCAATCTCTCAGCTAGCACGCTTTGCCGTTTGCTTCCAGTCTTTAGGGACTTTCGAAACATCTCCAGCAGCTTAACAGATATACACTGGCTGCTGCATCAGCCGGTCGACATGCACTTGCACTAGCTTCCACGTCTTCTCCTACCAAGGTTTATCGATCAGAGCCAACTCTATACCATCCCCGAGCCCTTCGACCCTTCAAGCCCCCCGCGGCCTCCGCCACCGCCACCGCCCACCCTTCCGACAGCATCAGCGCGAGCGAGCGCGCCACTGCACCCTCCGCCAAACAACTCAAACTCCCTCGACTTCAAACTCGAATGCATCCTTCATCAACTATGACTCACCTCAACTCAACTAATCCAACCATCCATCGCTAGCAGAACTTGAATAACCTCCTTTCACGTCTCCTATTTCTTTTCATGTTGCGTGCTCAAGTAAAAATGTGACAATGTTTGGAAGTGCCGCAAAACTGTGAAACCTAGAGAGTCTAGAAGCGGAACAATGACATTATCATTGTTCCGCTCTCGTCGTACCGGCGTCGAAAGGTGTCGAGTTATACTAACGGCGAACCAGTTTCACGAGAGTGACAGTTACTTACTAACAACGGGAAGAGACATACTAGAGAGATAGAGGGAAAGGAAGAGCAAAGCACGCGGGCAAAAGTGCGTGTCAACTCTTTCGAAAGTGGAGCAAGTTTATCGAATGTCCTGAAACGGACAAGCAAACTTGCCCCAAGATTGTCTCGAATCCACTTAACGGAGGTAGTCGGATACTATTTATGTAGGGACGTACGTAGTAGCCATTACTTCTCATTTCAAACGAACTCAAATGTCTTTTACTTCAACTATTGCTAGTATCATAAAGTAGCTCAAAATACTTACATGTGCATGTGTATCGAAGGTATAGGTATATAGATATACAAGGCTGATTTGAAGTTTAAAGAACAAGAGTCTCATCGAGGTAAAGTGGGAAGTAGAAAACACTCGGTCCAGCTTGACCCACTCTTTTCTGTTAGGGGCACTCTCCTTATTTTTTATCGTCCCAAGTACCGAACACTCCGAGAGAAATACGAGTCTCGTGTATGTATATATGTATGCACAGACTATACTTGTACGTATGTTGCTTTTTCGCTGAATCCACCGGATACACCCGGAAAGCAAGAGTCCCTGACATCAGTGAATGCGACGGCAAGTACATTCTAACTTACCGCCAGCCAGTGAAAGTCTACACTCCAAACTCTAAAAAAAAGAATGACCGTGTCTCTATTTCTTCTAACCTCTAAGCTCTCAAGCTCATAGCCCACCCTCTGCCTGTTCTACCACCACCCGGCATTATTCATTCTTTTCCCCGTCAAATCCCCCCAATTACAATTATATCTAATATTCTATTATGATTACAGATTAGAAGGATATAATAATTAGTTGTTCCAAGTTGGAGAGTATTCAGAGATCCAGTTAACTGGAATCTGCCACTCTAGAGAAACTAGAGCGCTTCTGCTTTTCCACCTTCGCGCAATATCTACTGGTTGCTAGTAATTAGCATTCCCCTCATTATATATCATTAACTTTCGATTGAATTTGTGTATTTTACATGGACGCGTGCTCTGCCTTGATTGCGTAATGACTGGAGCAACCCAACACCTTAGCCAGGGACGCGGACGCGGGTGTAGCAAAAATGTGTCGAGTGATATAATATCGGGCCTGACCTTCGTGTCGCCAATCGAGAAATTCTACCTTCGACGTATACATATTCATATCTAGATACAGCGACCAGTGCCAGGTAAACAAACCATTCGAGAATCTGCACAGTCAAAGATTTCACGTTTCCCACCATTTCTCACTTCTGACGTCTCCCCAAGTGCAAACCTTACCGATTACCACTCGATTGAGCATTGAAAAATGAAAGTAACACGGTGATCCTAGGTCAAATACCACCCTCCTATAATCTTTACAATTTTAGCAATTTTTCACTTTCCAATACATGCCGTTATCATTCGATGCTCGAGTTTGGACCAAAGTTTACTCATTCAAAGTACAAAGTTTGCAAAGCTTCTACTTTTTATTTCCAAAGAGAATTGAAATATCTTTGTCCACGATTAATAGCTGTAATGTTAAGTTGGAAGTATAGGAAGTAGGCCGGGGGTGATGTTTACTGGTACGGTGCTAAGAGCGTAATGGCATTATCGTGGCAAAGCTAAGCGACCTAATTCGAGACGGGTGTCTACTAAAGATCCGGTAACCACGCGACTTCTTTCACGGCCTCTGACTCTCCGACGCCGCGACGGTACACCCGACATGTATGTATAACTGTCCTTTCCTGTCACACACACGCTATCTACCTTTTTGCTCCCATCCATCCTTTCTCCTTCTCACCCCTCGCCCCACACCACCGCGCCAACAATCCATCACACACACACGCGCGCGCGCGCGCATACACACACACCGACGCCGGTACACCGGCTGCGGCGGCACCAAGAACACGTAGTCACTGTATGACAGATATCTTTCGTTCGTCATGTGTCACGTGTAGACTGTAGAGCCCTGCGGGGAAAGTGTGTCGTGACCAAATCACAATAAGACTGGAGAAAGACCGACTGCCTAGGAGGAGAGGAGATCGGTGATAGGTTAATGGAATTGCTGTCCGATGCGTTTGGTATACCAGTATGGAGCGCAGTGCCTTTCATTCGCATGGAAACAATCGATGAAGGCATTTCTTCGATACGAAATGGTTATCCTGATCCGCCCAGTGACCTTACGCAAATAAATCTTGTGGAAGAAGAGCTCCCATCGTCTTATGAAAAAATTGGTTGGCGCAGGAGGAAAAATGTCACTGAGTCATTAGTCATTCTTGGAAGAAGATGCATAGATATGATGTATAGATGATGCATAGATGGATGCTACACGTATGCGAAGTACTTAGTATCTAGGTGTGCGAGCCATTCGTGGCAAAGAGCGTGTGCGACCACGCACGTGAGTACCTCCAAATAAATCAGAGCTCCTACGCTACATCAGAAACCCGATCGTCCTCGAAGAAATAATAGCGGTCGTCGCGGCAGCCAGCAGCGTCCAACGTGCAAGGTCCAGCTACGAGCAGCCGATCGGATCACACCCCCCCCCCCCCCCCCCACCCACCCACTATAAGAATTAAATCGCTAAGGCCAATAAAAAGCTGCCCTGGAGCTCGTCGCTAGACTTAATAGAAATTGCAGCATAAATCCGTTGAAAAGTGAGCCTGGCTTCTCTCTCCAAGGAGGAAATCTGCTATTCAACTATGCAAGTACCTCGATCCTCGCGTGAAATTCGTGTGGGATTGCTGAGCCGTGCCAAGAGGCTAATGGCGAATCACCTATGCATTACTACATCCCACTACAAATCTTCGGTGTCTCATCACATTATTGATCGTCCGCTTTTTTCGAGCTTAAGGCTTCCCCTTCTTTGTTCCCACCCCCCATAGAGAATATCAGAGGAGAGGTAGGGCTTGCTTCCCGGTAGTTTCAACAACAGAAGTAGTAGCAGCAGCCGTGAGAGAACAATTAAGAAAGCTAAGGAGAGAAGAGAAAAGAGCAGAGCAGAGCAAAGCCGAGCAGAGCAATGCTGCGCTGAACTGAGCGGTGAAAGAGAGGAGGAGGAACGATGGTAGCCAGAGCCAGAAGCCGGTCGTAAAACCCGTTTTAGCCGCTGTTCGAGTGTGCCGCGATAGCCCAGTTTCGCTCGCTCGCTCGCTCGTTGGTTCGTTCGTTTATTCGGTGAATGTTCCAATCAAAATTAAATTTATCTTTGTCTGCGTCACTTACTATACTCTGCATCTGCCATTTTCTCGGATTTGGGTCATTTCTCTCACAAGCACCACCATTCGTAGACCTTCACCACACGCCAATCCTATCGACTTTTCAATCCCGTGCATCACTTACACCTTCAATATTCACGTACCAATGAAACCTCGTGGATCTAATAATATTAGTTCGAAGGATGTAAGAGAAATACCCATTGTAGAAAGCAAAGCCCCAACTGGAAATGCAAATAGGGAAGGGAGAAGCATTCGGCATATCGACAGTAAAACAGAGTTATCGGCGTGAATGACCAGTTGCGAATCCCCGGAAAAGTGGCAAACTTGCGTAAGAGAGGATAATTTATCGCAATAGTTCCATCCACCTGGAACCGGAAGGCCAATCCCTTCTAGTTCTCTTATTATTACTTCTTAAAAGTAAGGCTTTATGTTTCTTAAAGTTAATTCCAAATGAAACGTCCCTTGGTCTTCCCAGTCCCTTTCTCTCTCTGATACATGTTCTCCCACATTCCTCTCATGAAATATTATTCAAATGCCTGATAAGCCGTAGAGCTTTTGGTCCAACAGAACTGTGCATTTTCAGAGTGATTGGGGACTCTGATTGCCTTGGCTCTTCAATTTGACGTAGATTGAGGATTCCCGGGTAAATGAAGGGTTTAAAGAGACGAGTGGTATGAGTGTGGAGCGAGGACGTGGGCGAGGGCGAGAGCGAGGGCGAGTGCGAGGGTGCGGAGGCCGGGCGGATATCTTGAACATTTCCGAAAAAGAGAAGGCCCAGGAACAGAGTGGAAGAGAAAGGACCGGAAGTGGATAAGTGAGCGGGTTAAGGTTAATGGTCCGTGAGGTCAATGACACTTTCGGCATAAAAGGTTCGGGGGCAAGTTCTGGCTGGGTAGGCCGCACAGCGGGACCAGCATAAAAAGTAACGGACCCTCCTGATAAGTAGTCGACCAAACGACCTGTAGCGAATCCTTGCGCCCCCTTTACCTCGTTGTCCTTGTAGGGACCAGTTTCTCGCTTTCAGACATCGCTTCCCCCTAAAGAATCCTGCCATGGCTATCGCGCTTTCTTACCGCGCCTCCAAATTTCACCGTAACAAGGGTGAAAATGATCCACGTGCAACGACGAGATATTGGACCACCGAAATGTCCAATATGATCACTGATAGAGCTTACTCTTGAACGTGCTATAATCCACATAAGATAATAATGGAACGGTAACAATATGATGATACGATTGCGTATTCCTATGTCCTATGGAAAGTTGACGGTACAGCATACAAGGCTGCTCCAAATGAAATCTTGTATGACGCCTTCATGGCGAGAAGACCGGGGCGAGCCTGTTGTATAGATGCGGGATTCAAGTGTATATTGGGCCTATAGCATTGCCGGATACAGATCGAGATCGTCGATTGAAATGCGAGAATCCCCAGAGTAGAACGAAGCGAGACGCATGCACCGAGAGGAGAGAGAAAATATAAGAAAGAGCGCGAGAAGGCGAACGTTCAGGGAGATAAAATCGGTCCATTCTCTCTTCAACGATCCTACTATGCTATGTGTATTATGTACGTAGATATTGGTCGTCACATACACTCCTACTTCCTTAACTACCGAGATCACCAACATGACGTAGTCTGACTACCGCGCACTTGACACTGCACAGCTCCCCACGTCTCGCTCACTGATCGGAGATGACGACTATTTCTATTCGGCTATTCCCCCCCTTCCAACTCCAGATCTATATTCTTCGGTCGCGCCAAGACATTCAAACGCAAAACGTATAGCCGAAAAACTCGCTTGCCCTACCACTAACATTTTCTCTTACTTTCCAGTGTCTTTTTTAAAGAAATCATATGAAATATCTATTGACCCTTGTGCGAGGCCAATACAATGCTTGTACAAAGTGGGCAATAATTTAGCTTCGATGTATAGAGACGTATAGCGGGACTCGGTCGGGCATACTCTCGCTCGTCAATCTATGTATAGTGTTTAGTCTATTAATTCTTACAAGTTTCGAGTAGAGTCTCGGCTCTGAGCTTCTATCCGAACTTTGGTAGCTGAAAGTGGCGTGTCTATTCCTATACGCTATCTATCCATTTATACATAGTGAATCTGAGTTTGAGTCGAACAGTTCTAAGAAGAGAAAAAATCACGTGGCGGGGCACAAGTTGCTCGATGTAAACCCATTTAGTAGTACATAGTCACAAACTGTACAAAGTAGAAGGCCTTTTTTACACAGAGGAAATTCTCTTTTCTCATCGGCGGCGACCTCAATCTCATCGGTCGCCTCTTCATCGACCTGTATGGATCTGGGCCGCGTTTAGCCCACTTTCCGTTACTTTTGACTTCTAACCATTGCACACCTTTTTCAAAATGATCGCGACACGAATAAGAAGAGGCAGAGAGTCGCCTGAACGAACTGCTTACCGCTTCCTCTACCCGTTTAGGATTCAGAAACATTCTGACCTACCATTCTCAATTCTCTCTCGTCCGCTTTCCCCCTCTGCAACGCATCCTTATCTCTTACTTGAACGATACTCGGCCCTCTCTTACTTTTAGATCCTCGGTTCGCCAAGTACCTATGTACACACCTCTCTATCACCAGCCCTTCATTTTTTAGCCCTATTTCCCGCACTAGATTCAATCGGTATATGACCAATAAATATTGATGGCCGAGTCTCTCGATTACTGCAAATAAATGACAGTCGATGCAATATCGACTATTAGATGTTAAAAGAGGATAATATCTCAGGATTAATGCTACTTTTTCTTCACTCCACTCCGATCCACCCCGCCACCCGCCGCCCGCCGTGCAGCGCCCTACTAGCCTACTACCTTTGAGAGACACTTGCACTTGTATCTTCTCAAGTCTATCAGAATTTGAATGAATGGCATTAGTTTGATAGAGTTTGCAAGGAAGCTACCTTCCAAGAGATTGCAATGATGAACCTTTAAGAGATTAGGAGTCTCAAGGGCTGGAGTGTAAGTGTAAATGTAAGGGAATGAGAAGGTGGACTAGCGTAGCCCCTAGCCGCAAGGTAGGTCTGAGTAGATGTAAGTAGATCTTGTATAGTATAGGGAAGTGAGAGCTGCGTCTCAAGAGTTTGTGGAATGGAGGTTCGCCAGGTTTGCTCGATCGTCAAGACTGCTTGACGTCAGGTAACGAATACCTGTCGCTTGTTTACGCGGCCCTCCGGAACCTTCGCCGGTCTGCTCTCTTCCCTCTCACAGGCAAATCTCAGTGAAATAGAAAAACTGACGCATTCCCGACGGGCGAAGCAGCAGGCAACGCCAATGCAGTAACTAGCGCGACAAATACCAGGAAAAGCTATCGTACTTATTTCCCCGTCGAAACAGAGAGCCGTTAGACGAACGCGTGACGTCCGTAATTCCACGCAAATGACGGATTACCGGTGTAGAAAATAAACCTAGTTAAAGAAGGAAATAGGAAATTGTAGAAAACATATGCTGCGCTTGATAAGGAACGAAACGGTCTATAATTATATATCGGTAAAATATCGGTATATCATTCGACAGCGAAATGGCTGCGGTAATAGTACATAACATCGACTCAAATAAGACAATTTATAAAACTTGTCCAACTTGTCTGTTAGAATATCATTTGAAAATTGAATGCTTCGTGGTAAACTCACCATTTTCAAGGTTTCCTCTGGCCTGAGCAGGTAGAACATGGACTGCAAATGCTGTTGGATATCGCATCCCACCGCGGAGACCCTTCGAGAGGGTCTCGCCCTTTCATTCGGAGGTAATACCAGAGCTGCACCCTTCCCCGCGAAGTAACATTCGCTCAGGCTGTAATCATAAAAAAGAAAATCCCAGTTTTAATTGTCACATTTTCGCTTGTTGGTACATTCTTGCAAATCCTCGAATGAGCCCCAAACACCCAAACAATTCATCTTTCCGCCATCATTCTACTACAATGCCTATCGACATACATAATGTAGAAAAAGCTTGCCAATGAGACTGCGTTCTCAATTCCGTCAGAACATTTTCCGTCAGATTTCCCAACATTCAAAATACTGATTCGTTAGTGCCCGATCCGTTACACTTGTGGCCACAACCGTATAATTGACAAATCCTACAACCAAATTACCTGTCCACCCTTTTACGCTGACCGATTGCCTGCTGGGCTAGCTCTATTTCACAGTGAAGAGCATTAGCAAATATTAATGCAACGAGCTCTTTCCCTCACTTGCATTAAGAGACTTTATGTAAATAGAGAAATAGCAAATTAATCGTTGAGTAAAGTAACAAGTGACGATACGGCTGGAATGAGCAAAAAGCTATTGGCAGAAGGTAGGTGCTTCCGGATACTTGGAGGATAGACTTCATAGCAGGAACTCTCTGATAGTTGGGTGTGTGCGTGTTCAAGGTGGGGGAGATCTTTGAAAGAAAGCACGATGAACTCGTGAGAGAGGGAAGACGAAATTTATTATTTCCTTCCTGCCGACATGGAGAACAAGAGCTGATACTACTAAGGACGGGGAGACCCTTGACTTCGACGTACTACATATAGTAGAAGAGCTTCTGTCTAATTCTGAGCGAGCTATTTCCGGCAATGCAGCCAAGATACTTCTTGTCACAAGGCTTTTCTTTCTCTTGACAACGTTCCAATGTGAGTAAGTGAATATTACACTGCCAGGAACGTGAACTTTCGATCAACCATTTCCCAACTAATTCACTCTTTGCCCCCAAAAAATGCTCATTCAGCTTATTTCCTTCTTCAATTTATAAATAATCAATTATCAAATTCAATTTATGAATTTCCTGATTTCTCGAAAATCCTTTATTTGCACGCAGTTTTCCATTTTATAGGAATCTAACAAATTGTCTCGTTGATATTTAACTTTGCTTTAATCTTATTAAGATGAAAAAGGGATTGCGAGAGTAATGCTCAACAGCACTTTTCTAATCTAGTTTCGAATGATCACTCTCTTACGATATTTCACATCAATTACCCTCGAGCATCATCTCTAATTAATCTACTAACCACTCACAACAAAGTGGGGCAGGTTCATTCTTGTATCTGGATTTACAGTATTTTTGGTTTGAAAATCCTGTTGGAACATCCCGGCCTTGACCCGAGGAATGGACAAGAGCGCGCGCATTGTCAGCCGAAGGCTAGCTGGCGGGTTCAATTAAAAATGGAAAACACTGCCTCTTGTCTCGAGACTGCTTCCTAACTAGCATGCTGATGTACGTCCAGCTTTCACTCGGCTCATGCCAATCTCCATTCTGGGCGCCTAAATTACATTTAAACAAGAAACGTTTCCTTCACCTATCCACGTAGCCGTTTAACAGAATCTCCGGTACCCCCCCTGCTTTCGAACTGGCAGGGGTGTCTTCTGCTTCTGCTTGTTGCTCCGTAGTGAGGCACACAACACTTCCAATACAATTTCTAACAACACCTCATTCCAATCGCGTATTCCACCGATCTCCCAAATCAATACTAACACAAATCCGTTTAACTACATCGTGAGAAAACTCAGACTGACCGGACGAAATTCGCGCACAGATCACTGCGGAGAGTGAGGCTGGTCGAGGTGGCTCAAGTACGGCTCAAGTGCCGCTTTCCTTCTACAATAGAAGGATTTAAACCGCCCTCGATTTCCTTGTCGGAAACGCACCGATAAACACTAACTTTAACCCCGCGATCTCTCTCCCATCTGTCCCTCTTTCTACAGTGGATACCGCCGCTATACTAAAATCCCATCCAACCACTCGAGCACTCGTCTCTCTCGAAATGGACAGCAGCGTGGGCGCAAGCTTGCTACTCTCACCGTTTCCTGGCAAACACTTTGCTTGTATTATTAGCGCTAGTCGGACACACACACACGCGCGCACGCACGCGCAGAGTGGGGAGGAGGGAGGTCGGCTATCCTCGAGAAGAGTATATTATCGCAGTCTGACTGAAGGGGCGAAATATACATTTTTAGGATTTAAAATGCTGCTTCTTAACGATACTTGCCTCAGACGTAGAACAATCAATTCTGAATCTGACGAGTTCGTTTTAGTATGAATTATTTATTTGAATCTTGAACGAGTTAATTCATACTCACGAATGACTATGCTTTGTATGCAAAAGCAAATGTAAATTGATTCCAAAGTTAGGTGTAGAACTTCTTTACGGAAATTAATTAGAGATTGATAGGCATCCGATAGATTTCCGATGTTAGACATTTCATTGAGGTTATAGAGAAGAGATAGATATCGGATATTTGTATGGATTGCAAGTGTTCGGAGGAGCGTGCCTCGAAATTAAGAGTGGAAGCGTAGCTGTAGGTGCAATGTAACAAGATGATGTAAACTCTAATTAGGACTGGAGCAATACTACATGAGTACTGATATTCTGTAGAAAGAAAAGTGAAATGGAATCTAGTTTTTGATATTACAGATTGAAATAACGAAAGACAGTGGGAAAGAAAAAGTTTGAAAGTCAAGTGGTCACAATTATAGCCAATCTTCTAATAGTCATGCTGAACCTATATTTCAATCTTGACAATAAACGAATTGGAAATTGCTGAAGGCAGTTAATAACCCGTTGCAAAGGAGGAAAATGGGTCAGGCACGTTGATTAATCGATTGAACTCTCGAAACTTTGCGATGTAGCGATCGTTACATAAGAAAGGTAAGTAAGTAACAGACAAGCGGCGACGATGGAGGGGTGTGTGAGAGAGTAGGTGAGTGGGCTGCTATCTAGAATCTAGAAGGAACAGTAGGGGAGGAAAGGGAATACGCGTGACCATAATCATCATAAGGGAAGTAGAAATGCTTCGAAGTCATCGATTGATTTCAGCTATGAGCAGAGGTCGACGACCATTCTGTTGCATCGTAGAAGGTATGTACTCGGATTTTTTTGATGAAACTATAACACTATGAATTAGCGACAAAAACAGTAAGCCGAGTAGAATGCGCCTCTTTTACAGACATGTACCTCACCACGATACCATGATTTCAGATTGGACGCCGACACCTTTTTTTTACGCGAATTCATCTTCAACTGGTAACATTTGCACCTGCTAACCTCCTCTCATTGGCCAAGCCAGTAGACAATTCGAAGCTTCGAAAGAGAAATTCTGGGGAGACTTTACATCTAGCTAGATTCAAGTATTTATCAGCTCCAAAATTGAACATGAGGAATCGATTGTTAGAGAACTAGAAGGGACAGAGAGAGAGAGAGAGAGAGAGACGGGGGGGGGCGTTCCCTAGAGAACGGAGAGAAATACTTAAATGCACTAAATACACTTGAACTAAATACACGTGGATCCAGTGTGACGCGATGATGTTCCAATGAATATGTTCAAACATGATACCTGCCAGTTACTAAGGTACATGAAAGTCAAAATACAGATCAGAATGAAATGGTCGGATTTCATTCCGAGACAATAACGTAATCCTCCTGTTTATCAGTTCACGGCATAGTCAAAGTTAATTTAATCGAATAGTTTAGAGTTTTCCCGTTATGTTTCTGTTAGATCCAGGGGAGTGCTGGAATGCGAAGTGGTGGCAGATGTAATCGACAGGCACTTCCGGCAAATTGGCCGAGCTGCCAACCGGAAGCTGCACCGACTGGCCAACTATGACCATACGAACTCGTTGAAAGCTCCCTCTTTAGGAACGTGAAAGCCGAGATGAAAAGAACAGCGTCCTCTTATGCAACTTGCAATATGTGAAAATTTACCAGGGTTCCCACAATAAGTTAATTAAGTTATCTCTGTCAATGTAAATCGGTATTATGTGTGAGTGAAATTAGCAACTCGGTAGGGGGCAAAAGTGAAAAGAGTTTTGAATTTCCGGCAGAATTCACGAAAGAGAAAAGCTATCGGTATTACTAAAGATGGACTTGGCCACGTTTTCTGTCCGCTTCTTTCAAGAGCGCAGCCGTTGCATTCTTTCTTCTGCATTGCTGGTGAAAGTAGTGGTAAAGCACGGTGTAAACCGACAGACCCCGAGAATAATGTAAATTATGTTAATCGAAAATTGATATCACTACCGAACAATTATACTAAAGCATGAGCCATTTGAAGAAAGTTTCTTGCCATTTTTCAAAAGCTAAAACAAGTTAACAGACCAAACCAAACCCGTTCAAACTTATTCATATTCCGTCTAAATGCTCTTACTTAACAATCAACTACTTCTTTGTATAGAGCAAAATCGCAGAGCACAGATTTCAAGTGATCTTCATTTGTCCAGGATCTAATTGTAACAGGACTTGATTTGGCGACTTTAGACCATAGTTTTTATTTGTAGATGAATATGTCGACGATCCAACCTTCTTCTACTCCTCCTTCTGCTCCTCCTCCTCCTCATCCGCCACCTCAGCAAACGGTGAACAAAACTTTGAGGAGGGAACAAGTAATAAGAAGAAAGACATTTATCATAAGTGGCTGGCAAGGGGGGGTGAGGAACTGTTAAAGAAAAGTATGACTAGCTCTTTGGGGATTTGTCGGCACCTTATGCTCTCGGCAAAATTACCATTGAATCATACCATTAGCCGGCTACTCAATTCATTTCCATTTGTTTCAACTATTAAATACTTTCCTATTCGCGTGGCTTTCACTCGTGTAAGCTGCTCATCCACTGACTCGCAACACTCTATGTATATCCACTTCCAGTGATGCAACGCGTCTACCCAATGAGAAACACTAATTATAGCTAGGGACATGACTCTGTATTTTACAGGTTCTCGAACTTTACCCTGAAATTGCAATGAGTTATGTGTGTTGTTTCTTTCCGAGACTGTGATTGTCATTGCCAATTTTACATGGAATATACCAGTTACACTTGTATATGTAAATAAAAAGTGAAACTTAGTATTTTCAAGAAAGTGAGAGATTACGCCAAGCAATCGAATCAAAATGGTGAAACAGCAGGCAGCAGCAAGTGAAGCGGGAAAATTAGGTCTGAGTTCGCGGATGATTCTGCGAATACTATGAGGCCGCAGACTCCACTTTACAGCCTGTTTCTCGAGACTTTCCAAGAAGGCCCTGACCAGTCGGGGATCAGGGCTACTGTCCTACCCTCCCTCCTCCCAGTGCCAACTCTTTTCTCTCTTGCTCGAGCTACGCAGAAAACAAAGGGACAAAACCGAGAGCAAGGAAAATGGCAGCAGCGTAGCGCAGTAGCAAGAAAAGCGGCCATTTAGCTTGCGCAAAGAAGAAATGAGAAAAATGCTTCCCCCATCCAGATGGTCTGGCAAAGTCTCAGCAACGGCGCGGCGTAGACGACATGACGCGACAAAGAGGCAAGGTAGAGCTTGCGCCAGCGAGAGCAGCTCTCGCTACCGCTCAAAGGAACACGTGTTTCGAGTTTTATCGTAGTGAAAACCAGCTGAAACGAACCGGTTCCATCGTTCCTGCTCACTATTGCATTTGAACACCGATCTCGAGAAGGATGCACGAACACGACAGATGTCCTCTTGGCAGCCCTCTTTTCTACCTGCTCCAAACTCTACACTCCACACCCCACTCTATCAACTTCACTCGACCAAACCTAGTCGTAATCCCTGCCTTGCCTTCCCTTCCCTTCCCACCCGCCCTGCCCCTGCCACTGCCCCTCCCCTTCACTGCACTTCCCATGCTGTGCCTTGCTGTGCCTTGCCTTGCCTTGCCTTGCCTTGCCTTGCCCAGTACTGTGACGCCTTTCTACTTTACTCAATTCGGCTCGGTTCGGCTCGGCTCGGCTCGGCCGGCTCTTCTTTTATTCGCGCTTCGAAAAACCCGAAAAGCCGGCTACCTGGCCGCCTCTCAGGCCTTCGCTTCTTCGCTACTTTCGGAAATCCTCCAGTCCAGGTATATCTGCACTTTTACTATACATACATACTACGAATCCCAACCAACCAATTTCTCTAGCACTTCAATCTGTAATTGTGTGCTCCAGCTCCTCTAACTCACGCAAGCAAGACTCTGGCATTCCAAGAAGCTACCTTCAAATCACATATAATCAACCTAACGGTACTCTATCTTCTAATCTAACACATGTATACAGACATTAACATCTGAAAATCTGATGGGGTGTTATCAAACTAAAGGAAAGTTTGATTGACTTTAAATAATGCATATATGTACGTACACATATCGCTCAAACCGCAAAAAATGGCAAATGCCACATTTTAAGTGAAGTGGAAACAGATTCGATTCCCATTTTGAAGAGATTAAGCTACTGGGCTCCGCTAAAATAAAGGCGCTTAGTCAAAGATGCCTGATGCATCCTTATCCATGTTGTTTAACTGGAAAGAACAAAGAACTCTTCAGATAAATCTGCCACGGCGACAGAGAGGAGAGAGAGTTACTCGAACCATACCTACTCATTTACATACATAAGTAGTATACTGGCCGTCACTGTTATTTCACTAAATAATAGCTCGTCTAATCCCGCAGCGTTGACGTATTAACTCGGCTATATTAATAATTCTCAGCCAACGTCAAATCTATTAAAGTTTAGTATAAGGTCACTACGAATAAAATTATTGGAAGATTTCAAACAAAAATAATAGTTGAGCTTTAGCTGCAAGGCTCCCTCCCTCTCTCTCACCTCTCTCGCTCGCTCTCTGAAAGTGGCCTTGCACGAAGCACGTTTTTCTGAATGAAGAACAACAATTTCAGCTGCTAGAACCTGGAACACTTGATCCTCCGTGCCTCCACCCCCCCCCCCCCCCCGCCGCCGCTTGAAATGAACAGGCAACGTTAAACTGCAAGTATTCTTGTGCAAAATATCCTTTCTCCCTCTGTTCTAGTTTCTAGATAGACATATAGTTGGAGAAAGAAAGGAATTGACTACGCGTTAGGTTTTAGTTAGCCAAAAGAAATTCTCGGTCGATGACATATCATCGATCCTCGAGCCGTCCCTTGCTAACCGACCGTTTCACCCTTAGCGATGCGGCGACGGCTTACCCGCCGCAGAACCAGCAAATTATTATGCACAGATACCCTATCAAAAAAGACCCTGCTTTCCTAAGCGTTATAACATGGCCTCAGCCACATACAAGAATTCAGAGTGATTTTCGTAATGTTCTACATCGCAAACCCGTCCACTAAAGACTTCATCAGTTTATATTCATTGCTGCAATCTGCAATCCAGTATGAGACACACGTAATGTCTAAAATAAAATGGATTATAATATACTATGTATGTGGATGAAACATTTGCATTTTAATCGTAAAGTATACTGTAATCTTAAAATTCCCATTTTTTGTGTAATCCTAATGGCCAGAGACTTTCTGACACTATAATGCAAAGAAGAAAAAAATTGAAAATGTAGAAAGGCAATCTTATCTAATGGTTATGCAGTAATCAAATACTGCACTAACATGACTAAACTGTCTGGTTTCATCCAAAGGTCGACTGTTATGTCTTTGGTTTCCAAGCAACACCGCATTGCTGTATGTACAAGTACAAGCGACACCCCTCCCGATCCTTCTGATCCTTCTGTGGAATACCATAGGTTTACTCCCTAAATTAACGGCATGTAGCTGACAAGTTTTCATTTAAAGCGTTAGAAAAAAGGGACGCAATTTTTGTATGTCTGTTGAAAGACACAAATTAGATAGCGGATCCGCATTTGGTAGCTAAAATCTAGCGATTAGTATAACTTGGATTAGCTAGTCGGCATGGATTGGTCGGCTCGAAGCAATCTACCAACTACAGAATTGAAATGGTCCTTTGCCACTTGATGTCTGATCGACTTAAATCTAAGGGCAATCTCTGTTAAGCATTAGCCTCCTGGCCGTGGCCGTGGCCGTGTCTGTGCCGGCCTACAGCGTCCAACCACTCAAATAACACGACCTCCAACACCGTTATAAAAAATTGATAGCTAACTCTTCCCTTCTTCAATCTTATTGCAATTTCCACTAATTGGTAAGAGAATGTTAATACTAGAATTTTGAGAAGCGACACTTTTGAAGCGTACTACATCGTACGCGACTTTGCGAAAAAGCGGTTAGAAGAAAGTTGAGCAAAATCACGGAAGGGGAAGGGACTTGGATTTTTCAATGCTGGGAGACTGAAAAATAATTCGGGGCTCTCCTCATAGCCGAGCAGTGACAAAGGATGCACGCAGCTGCTGCCAACGAGTCAGCTGACATGGAGACTTGGCGTCTTTTACCCGACCCTCGAACCAACCCTCTAATCTTAGCCGACCAACTTCCAAATAAACCTCCCCGACTTCTATTTTAATCTCACTCTATCCGCAGTACTTTTAATCATAACTTTAAAACTAATTCCTTCAACGCAACTACTGAGAAACTCATCGTTTGTCGGAAGAAAGCAAGATTTCAAGGTTAGGGTTCGGGGCGCATTTGTATTCGATGCTGGAAAAGGTTCTTGGCTCATGAGAGCCCAATGAAAATAAAAGGATAACAAAAATGGCAGAGATTCTAGCAATACCTAATGTACTGAATGTATCCGTGTCTGGCGTCCTCCAGGAGGAACCCTGGGTTCCTCATCCCGATGTTCTCGTATACCATTAAGTTAGCGCATCGGGAAATCCTCGGTATTACGGTTGATCAGCAGCAACACAAGTATCACAGAGGCCAATTATCTCTAGGAATATCTTCCTTTTTCTTTCAACACTCACTCTCAATTGAACCGAACTGTGAACCGAACCGCGAACCGAACTAAACTTAAATCTCATAAGAACCAGTAGCGTTGAGAAGCGAGAAGCACGTGCCTCTCGAGCTTCTCTTCTCTCTCGAGCTCACCACCGCGCGAGGAAGCCTTCATCTTCAATCGTACTCCCATTCACCAACGCTTTCTCCGCCGGCCGAGCCAACCATTTCCAACAACCATTTGCCTCACCTATGCAAGGCGCGCGCGCGCCCGCGCCACTCCACTATCTTCAATCTTTACCGCGTCGTTGGGCCTTGGAGACGCACTACTTCCACTTCGGCCTCGGTTTCGCTTTACTTTGCTTCACTTTGAGCCAGCTAGGCTCACCCGATAATGCCGACCGCCGATCATCAACCGTCAACACCTCTATCTCTCCTTTACGCGAGCCAACGGCCACTGGCACTCGGCACACACTACCACTGGCACTGGCAGTACTGGCACCGTCTGGCACTCGCGCTCCCACTGCCAACCGCCAATCGCCCCACTCTCATCCCTATCCCCACTCCATCTACAACATCAATCCATTTCGGAGCACTGCACAATACCCCTCTCCGCCAAAGGCAGGCCTTAAGCCTCATTCCCACTGGAGATCACTAGACCATCTTACCATTTCTTACTCTTATACCTGCTATTTTCACACGAAATAACGAAATAACGAAGTAACTAAAATTGCAAAAGTACGATATTTTCCCAGCCACTCGCCCATTTTTTCTACTCTACACTTGAGAATCTACATTTCCCAAATCTGCATGGCAATGACCGTTATGACATTTCAAACTTAAGTCGGCCCAAATTTTGCCCTTTCAAACAGTTCAATATCATCATCGTAAAGTGCATTGGTAAACGCTGAAACTTTCACGAAAATTAGTAGACAACACGAAATAACATGAATCCAACTCTTACACGGATCAATCTACCCTGTTCCTCAGCTCCCAAAGTTAAGCTTGCTACTCTTCGCCCACTGAACTGCAGCGTGTCGGGACAAAAGGTATAGTTTAGCCGAAGGCTAAAATGTTGAGTGTACGAGATCGAGGAATATGAAAGTTATAGGCGAAAATTTCATTAAATATCCTCTTCCTGTCTTATACCGGATCTTGACAGCTTATACAATAGATCCACCAATCTCTCTTATAAAATGAATTACTGAACCAGAGACTAAGCAACTAAAACCTAGAGTTGTGTAGACCTTTCTTGAGGATCGTCCTTTATCCCATGCTTATTTGTTCATTATCGTCATGTACGCTCAAATCGAGCATGGAGATATAACCTCGTCTGCATGTACTATCTATATCTATCCACTATGTATGTACCAAGCAAGGAAAGAAGGAAGGAGGACATTGAGGCCTTTCTGTGATGCGTTCACCCTCAAAACTCCAGATTACGTAGATAGATAGATAGATAGACAGATGACAGACAGATACATAGGCGCATAGAGGACGATCAGCATGGGCTTTCTTTCGTACCCATTCTGAAATAAAAAAGCACCGATTTGCGAAGGCGTGAACCTCGCCAGTTCTGGCGGAGCGCACGTGCGTAGCTTTTTTCTCATCATCACGTATCCAGCATGGAGTCGCGTCATGTAAACCATAAGCAAAACCAGGCGCTCCTTTGCCAAAAATGTTTAACAGCTGCTCAAAGGAGACAAAGGATAAGCCCTACCTGGGATGGTTAACGTGACCGTACTATGCACTCCTCGGCCTCGGGCACCTGCACCAAGTGCTTTCTTACTCTCCCTGCTATTCCCTGCTATTCCCTGCTATTCCCTACTATCCCCATCCCGCATCGCTACCTAATTTCTATCACCCTTTCTTCTTCCCCTCCAATTCTGTTTGCAGACCGGCAAATTAATTAGTGCAGACAGTAATTGCCGCGCTAAACATATAATGAACCAACTGAAATTGGCAAAGTAAATATTCAGCATAAATTGCTAGGCTGGAGCCCGAATAGAACGATATGTAGGGCGAATGACAAGACTGAAAGGACAGAGGAGGAAGGAAGGAGGAAGGTGGAAGAAGGTAGAAACTAGTTGGTGCTTGGGAAAAGAGAGAAGAAGGTAGAGTGTTGTTAACGCGAGCAGACTGGCTACTGTTGAATTCCTTGAGAATCGATATCGTCTGCCAAGGATTCTGGTGTTGGTTCGTATAGATAGAGTAGTTTCTACTAATAATCTGGAAAAGTGAATACGATAAGAGACGCTAGACTCAGAGGAAGGTTGTGGTCTGACTGGCCGAAGGACTGCGCAACATTAATTAAATTGTTAGAAGGAATAAAGATGATTTTGCCAAGGAAACTCGAGTCTCAGGAAGCGAGGCGTGCTAAAGGTAGAAGTGGTCTCGCATGAAGAGAATGCGATCACTTTCTATTCACTCTGGCGTTGCTTCCTTTGTCATGGAAGTTGGGGATGCGAACGGTAGAATTGGCATCAAAAGCTGGGCTCAGCTGAGAGCACCTTGCAAGGTGGGGCGCCGAGCCGCCCGCGTTGCGTTAACTGCTACCTAAGCAAGAACAAGGAGTTGTTGTTTCTTTCTTTTCGTGGAATGCTGACTGTCTGAGAAGGAGAAAGAAGGAAGAAAGACAGAGAGTGTCGCAGCTGCCACTTAACCAGCACCTACCGCGCACAATGTTCTCCGTGTCAGTTGCTCCCTCCTACCCCACTTCTATCCTGGCCAACTTTTTTGCCTCATTCTTGCTAGAATATAGTTGTGCAAACACAGCTGATTCTAATGAAAGGGAATCGATAATTAGAAAAGCTCTTGTGTAAATCGGGTGGAAGGAAAATGTGGATAAGTTGGTCCCGATCGTGGGGCAAGCACGATCTTGCACGAGTTTCGCCACGGAGATAAAAGGGAATATTTCGACCATTTCCGATTTACCAAGGGCTTACCAAGAACCAAGCAGACAAAATGGTGAGGGATGGAGGAACTCGACTCAACTCCAGTCTCCCCTACTACGAGATAGTACATGCATCGGCGTCCTATTTTTCTTAACCCTTTCAGCCTTTTCAGGCAAACCGAAAAGTTGTGCGCTATCCAAACATTAAAGGATTAACAGTAAGCGCGAGCCGCTTGCGCAAATGGCACTCATTTTCAATCACTTTTTACGTAATTGGAGAGTGTTAGAGAGTGCAAGTGCGCGGAGCTGTTGCTTTTTCTATCAATCCCGTAGCGCCCGTGGCCGCCCGTTGTTAACGTAACCAGAATTATAGCTAGGGTATAATCAGTTGCATAAGGTACTGGCAATATTAGATAATGGCGCGTGAGTACGAAAGGAGAGGAAGGTTAGGTAAAGTTTGATGAAAAAGAAGCTACTTCGGATTATTGCTGTTTATTAAGCTAAAACAGAAATTGATTTATTCTGGAAGACAATGTCTGCTGGGATTGAGCAGTGTTGTCCTTCCCTGGTTAGTGATCGTATTAATAGTTGTGACCTATTGAACCAGAAAAATGTCCGGCTTGCCGATAGGCAATGTATTCGAGAAGAGAATGCAATAAATCCCGAGTGTCTTCTCCGTCTGATTAACGCACCAAGTTATTGACAAGTCGCTGATAAAGAGAGAAGTCTAGAAGAGAGGAATCTAGTGAAGCAATGCGAACTCTGCTGCTGGTAGTTGTGTTTCCTCTCTTGGTTGGAGTGTACGCGTCCCGTTCGAGGTGAACGACCCCTCCACCTTCTTCTCTCACTCTCGAGAGAGTTACAACTAAGAGAAAAAAAACGTCAATGAATACGGAGAGAACGCGACGCGTAGATGAAGAGAGCCTGCCACAAAGGCCGCCGTGCGCCGCCAGGAAATATTGCAGCAGGAAAGCTGCTGTTACGGGGGCAATGTACACCCGCGGCCGATCCTGGAACATGGAAAATTCTCACCACTAATTCGGGATTACATCGCATCTCCGTCCAAGCACGTTACATCCCACAGCTATTTAAATCCTCGATCCTCTCACATTTACGCCATCTTTTCATTCGACTAATAATAGTAATATCAGTAGATCATCCCTTCAAACTCAGCCGTGACCAACCACTCTGATTCAATCTAAACTTATTGATAGAATATTAAAGCTAGTGTTGCAATTTGCAACTTTTTAACATATACCAATTGCTTTCAAGAAAGCAATTATTCACTCACGCGCGCGCGCCTCTATGTGTGTGTGTGTGTATAGTTGCTACTCGCCCGTTCGTTTGTACCGCATGCACGAATGCTTAAACTCGCAAAGGCTCGTGCACAAGGGAATTACCAGGGTGACCTTTGAAGGGCACAAACTCTGTTTATCCGAAGGTTCCAGTTTCTCCCACAATCTGGTCTCAACTTTTTCCCCCTCCAAGATTACTGAAATTACTTACACTTGGATTGATGAAACTTAGCTTTGATGGAAGTTTACCTTGACACATACACACACGTTATATGTACGAACCTTTTACGATGAGTTCTAGAATGATAGGACTGATCCGAAAGGCTCCACTCCATCCGATAGATAGCGGAAAGTTGCTAGTGCTCTGGATGAAGAGTGCCAGTATTAATTTCAGTGGATAGAGTGTAAAACCACGTCCTGAACTCTGATCCCGTGGGCAGAGCACTCGGAGGAGCGAAAGGTTGCAAGGAAAGGCCAAGTTGGGGATGCAGCAAAAGCGAGTCTGTCTCTCCGAGTGGAAAAAGAACGGTGCCAATCTTGAATCTCGAATCTCCGAGCTGGTATTACGCAAATGCTCGTGAAAGAGGTCGGGTTAGAGAGAGGGTTAAAGAGGGCTGAGTGGGGAGGTTGTACAATGGGATGGAGGTAAAGTGTTACTGTTTCTTAGTAGCGATTCGCGGGGAACGAATCGACCGGCGCGGAGCGGAGCGGCGCGGCGTTGGTCATGTTAACACATCTTCGCTCAAGCAAGATCGCGAGCGCAGGCGTTTACCGATTAGTAATTAGAGTCTCGGTGGCAGATTCGATCGAGTCGGGCAGCAAACCGATGAAGAATCACTCGAGCACAGCGCCACGAGAAAAAGCGTAAAATCTCATAGAAAACTACAATCTAGACGGAGAAGGGATAGCTGGTAGATGTGATGGATTTTTCTCGGATCGATCGAAATGGTGGTGCAAGCGAGGTATGAAAGCCGGATTACCATGGCAGACTGGTTGGCGTCGAAGACGCTCGCCTGGCATAAATAATTCATGGTATATTGTAGTGGGGCCTTTCGAAAGGGAGCGGAGCGAGGCCCCTATCGCCCCTACACCTCGGCATCGACCTACACACCATAATATCCTTCGAATGGCTACTAGTTCCAAGAGCTTTTCTTAAATCAAGGATCGGTCCCTTCTTCTTCCTGAGAAAAAGTAAATGTTGTATACATATGTGTATGTGAAAGGTAGTTGCATTGGACAGTAGGTCGCGCTGCACGCTGCACCATCTCTAGTTCTACTCTCTTCCCCAAGGCATCCTCTTACCTCGTCTACTTCCAATCTTTCCTTCATTATAGACTAACTTCAACTAGACAAAAAGTTAGTCTCGACTTTCTTCATCGGATCCACGCAACCTACTCTTCCGCTTTTGCCCTAGTTCTCCATTGGGTTAATCTCTAATAATGGCGATATCCGAATTGACAAAGCCAACCGGTTACAAGTTACACCATCCTCCGATAACTATCAATGCAGTATTATCTGGCTATCTCCTCATAAAGGAAGAGTAACAGACGAATATTTAATAGAGAAAAAGAGGAAAGTGAAAAGATTCTTCGAGCGCATTCTTTCTCTCGTTAGAATCGGCTAGATTTCCCCAATCATAATACATATTTTCTAAGAGTAAAGATTCGAAAGATTTGGGTAGCCGTGTAGTTGCAACAAGAAGAATGGTTGAGTCAATAGTTCCCCATGATTTGTAGAGAAGCATAGACTCAACCATTCGCTATCGACAAGAATTTGGTAAAACTGACATTGTCGATAAAGAAACCGATGCGATACATCGTAAACACATTGTCAGACGTTTGGATAGCGAATCTCTGTCTGCTCCACAATAGTCCTACTTTGCAGAAGAAGCCCAGCATTTCTGCAAAGGATACAAGTGATCACTTAATGAGTCAGACTTATTATTAGTGTGGCCCACTCGATTGAATTAGACTACACACGCCGTTATCTGGCACCTGGCAGCTCTTTAAACGAAACTGAAGCGGCGCGCGTGCGGCACGCGCGGCGATCGGTTTGCCTCGTTGTGTTAACTCGCAAGATTTCCAAGGGGACAAGTTTCCTTACTTGGCGATCTTTGCGATGTCAATCAACCCGCGAGCTCCTACTTTCAAAAACCGGGTACAAATTGCCTCTCTTCTAATCCTGCCAGCCCACCCCCATCAATTGACAAATCGAGTCAGTAATCCAGGCCAGAATAAACCTAAACAGAGTTGGCCAAACTTTACGAAAGTAGAAACTAATTGGCGAGTTTCGCGATGCGGTCTCAAGTTTCGCAAAATCGTTGTCATCACTCGACGACCAAGATCCATTGTTCTCGCTTCTCTAAACTTCCTCCTCCAACAAGGATAGACTAGTTCAGGGTGAGATTTCTGTAATACTTCGCGATACGGTAATACGGGACTGCTCTCTTACTATCCAAAATTCTTAGTCATCGCAATTATCCGCATGTTGCGGCAAGCGTGCCAGAGTTTATCGTGCAGCGCGACGAGGCCGGCCAGCAATTCTCCGATGCGATGGCCCAACTGACTCGCACTCTCACCATTCCCATACCATCCCCCCCACCTAATCATTACCATTGAAAATAATACTAACATCCTTTACACCTGCCTCCACTTACTCAAGATTGACTTAAAAAAAACTAGCCAAGTAGACCAGTTGAAATAATTGCCCACTGAGAATAACGCTGAGTGTTTGCCTCAAAAGAATTCAACCTGCTTTGTGTAGGAACGATTTATTAATTACACGGATATAATAAAGGAAGTTTAAAGAATGAAGATATTGCTAGAAGATAAGAGATAGATATAAGGAGCTTCATACAGCATAGTATCGAGTGAGTGCGATCATTGTCGTTAGCGAAGAAACGCCATACCACGTCCGGCTATTATTCTCCCGGTACCCAGGGCTTATTCGCTCGTCCGCTCGCTCGTCCGCTCGTTCGTCCGCGCACCGGCTCTTTGTTAGTGAAATTTACCAACGACCGAGAATTCCGTTCAAGGTAGACTGGCTTGGCTTGCCTTGCCTTCTTCGGCAATCCAATCCCCTGCTTGCGTTTTGCGACCTCTTCCCTTCTCCCCTGTCCTTCGATCCTCTCACTCACACTCCCTCAAGCCCCAAAACCCCTCACTCTTCTTCCTGCCATCCTTCTCTTCTCCTGACCCGATCTGTCCCGTCCAGTCCAGACAGACCTACATATGTATATATGTACATACTTACCTCCCTAGACCCCATCTCCAAGCTTTCTTCCTTTCTCTCTTACACTCCACTTCACTTACATACCTAACTAAGTACTTATTTACTATACCACTATATCTAGAAACTACCTACATACGTCCCGAAATAGATATATAATAATATTATATATATCTGTAACGGGCACAACTTCATTTTCATTCACGATAGCCCCAAAAGTCATTCCAAAATCAGAACTCAGCAAGGCGTCCCAACATTTCTGTAAAGAATGGCGGTCCTTGCTTTAATAACACGAAACAAGTAGGAATCTAGAGAGTAGGATGCAGCTCAAAATAAAGTTGTAAGCGTCCGAAAGTCGGAAAGGGCAGGGAAAGAGTTATAGATTCCTAGTGATTTATCTCTTCTTATTAGGCATGCGTTCGATAATCTCGCTTTTTCAATTACCAAGCCAGACTGACTGGTCACCTTTGTTCACATCGCGCTCAAGTTCTCCTAACTTAAATCTATTCCAGATTTCTCCATTGTACGGGCAAAAAAGCCCTGATTCGTGAACTTATAAGCCCTAGTTGCCAAAGAGGCTACTGGTGAGTTACTAGTGACTTACAAATCGAGCATCTTCCTATCTACTTTACGCTTCTTCAGCTCATGTGAAAATGATAAAAGGATGAAAATACTATAAATGCTATAGGAGAGCATCGATAATAAGTGGCGTGTTCAACCACTGAATTTCTTGCAGACGCTCCCTCCCTACCTCCCGGCCGGGCCCGAAAGTCGCTCCGCCGGCGATTCACATCCGTCAAAAGCTATCACGGCCATACTACGTTACGCTCGGTTACGCTCTTTCCCTCAGATTACCGGCGCACATCTCCTTTTTTCTCGTGGATTTAATGCCAGCAGCCTTCAAGTTTGGAGTTTCGAGCTATCGGATCCGGGGTTCGGGGTCCCGAGAGGAAGCGAGGAGGGAAGGGTTGCCCTCTGGTATGAGGACTCTCAGGGACAAGATGCCACTTTCCCCAGAAGCGTTGCGCCGACACTAGATAGATTCCTTAGCGATATACTCGGATTAACCTTTTTCTTAGAGACTAACAGAAGAAATATCTATTTATGCCAATGATCGAAATGAAGCGTAGCTACTGTGTGTCACCTTTTCTCCTACACAAACATAACTGAGTTGGTCGACAATGAGTGAACGATCCAGCCGATCAGATTATCTCGCCGTATGACCTTTAACTCGAGCCAGGATAAAGGTCACGTATCGGATACGTACTAGACTCGGCTAAAATCCACATTAGTAGATGCTTGTACATGGCGCGGCGCAGTGTCCGAAAATAGCGGAGAACTACTCCACCTGGCAGGAACAGTAGCCGACATTCAATTTAGATGCAAGCTACTATTTCTTTCTTGTACGCGCACACCGCTCACTATTCTTCCTGCCTAAAAACCAGATGGGAGACTGTACATTGCTCGTTATAGATAGATCTATGTGTCTATGTCGACCCAACACACACCCATTCCATTTCCTTCTTCAAACTTCTTTCTTTCTCTTTGTCTTATTTAGAAATCTCTAGTTTCGAATAGAATCTAACTTTTCATTTTCCTAATACACTTTAATCCTGAGCTGATTCATCCACTCTTGTGTATCACTCAAACTGTCAGAAAATAACGAGTTATTAAAATCTCTAAGTATGTTGCACATAGTACTACGTGGTATAGAAATTGGAGGAGGGGAGCGCAGCTCGACCATGAAGAAAATGGTGATAATAATCAGTGAGTGAGAATTACTCCGAGTTTCAAGTTTCGAGTTTCGAGTCCCGAGCTGAGCGTCAAGTCAGTACAAGTAGAAAGAAGGAAAGTGAGGTAGGGACCGGGACGAAAGTGAGCAGAGGTAATTTCCGGGTTCAACGGGAGTTTTTCCTCGTCTCAAGAGAGCAAGAGAAAAAGAGAGAACGAGAAAGGGACTACTCGTTCGATTACGTCCCCGGACGTAACATTACGTTTCCCGCGTGAGTCTCTATTACGCAAAATCACCTGTGCCAGTTCGATGGCTTTACGGGAGGCGGACTTCCTGGTCCTCCTTTTACGATGCTACTTCAAAATTGCCTCTACTTTACTATCTAGCAATTCTAAATTACCTTGGCTACTGAGCCCAGATAATTAGTAGCTTATCGCACCTGGATAGACTTTGAAAAATATCTACTGTTTAGTTCAAGTATGATGTGCAAATTTCTCGGTTGCTTTTCTCTTCTTCCAATTCCTTAGGCGATTTGATTTTGTTTAATCGAGTATTTCAAGGTTGGAGAAGTCAGATGGAAAGCAAGATACTTCCTAGACTCTCTCCAAGTAATAAGTGGTAACGACCACGGAAATTCCCACCACAGAGAATCGCATATGCAAATCAATAAGTAATTTAAAAAAATCGATCTTTTGAACCAAACGAAGCTACATTCAAGCTTTGGAGTGTAGTTCGATGTTGTCATTCATAACGAAAGCCTCGATCAGAGTAACGGTAGTAATCAGGATGGAGAACTGAAGCACCCTTAACCCCAGAATGATTGATTGGTACAAAAGGAAATGTGCGCACAAACCTTTTGCAGCTTCTTGCGGCTTCGTCGTCATCTGCCGAAGCTCCTGCACCTGAATCCTGAAACGTGAAAGCACTATCAGAACAAGTGTTTCCATGTTTCCATAGCATGTTTTCCGATTACAGGTATTTTCATGAAAAAATCGCTCTTAAGACTAGGATAAGAGTAAGAGTCCTTAACGGAACATCTGCTCTTAAATCATATTTCTCATTAGGAAGAAGCGGGTCTATATGAAGAAAATGGATGACAATTAATGTTGAGGGGCGCATCGGTGAAGGTAGCTGCGGTTGAAAGGCTTGTAGACGTACAGACACGTATATGTATGGAGATAGGTAGGTCGTGCTGGCAGGGAGAAAACGAACTCTCAAAATCAATAGACAGGGCATGCCAGATCCATCCCCCCAAGTGTGGTAGCGAATGCTCGAAGGGCGAATGGGCATGGGCACGTGTTCAGCCCTTCAAGCCGCGCTAAAAAAATGCAACTACCCTTTGGAGAGGCGGCGGCAAGTGCACTTGGTAGGTTGCCAAGCATTCAGCAGCAATGCACAAAAGTGTAAGTGGAGTCGCGAATCCAACGGGTGCGATCTTCTTCCACGCCAGCCAGTCCAAGGACCCTGTCCCTACCTACCACCGACACTGCCTTTCCTCAAGCTCCACTTTTCCATCCTTCAATCTTTAATCTTTCATTATTTACCTCTCTTAACTCACGAAGAATGTATTCATTTGCTCAGCCAGTGGGGCTTCCTTCCTCCCAAGTCGCTAAAAAAAGACCCCCAATGCTAATGTCATGCCACTATTATTAGTAACTATTATACGCTGTTTAAAAACGTGTCAGGCGTGACGGGAATGTCTAGGAAACTGGAAGATATATATTGCAATGAATGTCAGAGAACCATCCACTTCTGGCTCCGGCTCCGGCTCTTTGTATCCTCTCACATCGTACTATTATAGGTAAGAGTGGAGATTTTGAATGAAATAAAATGAAATCTTTACGAGGCATAATCTGTTAGAAATATTGCAGAAATTGTAGTTAGCCGAGACTTTGTTAAGGTTACGGGAATGTATTAAGTGGGCAGTTTTGCAGGCATACAGACTGGAGTAAATTATTAAGCGGTAGAAAATCTCGGCAGCAAGCCGTGTTTGGAAATATGCAGGGCGGGACAACTAAGTGCCTCACCTCTTTCTAAATCATCATAATTTTCAATCGTGTGAAACGTTGTATTTTATTAATTCCTATAAAGGTCAATTCCTTTAGCCAGTTGCAGTAGAAACTGAAACTAGTTAGCAGTCAACCTAAGTATATATACCCAACGTTTTTGGATCGAAAAGATCTAGCGTTCTTTTTATCAGAAATTAAAATATATCCTGGATTTGGGAATGCGAAGATTCTCAATAAAAAGGGCTACCCTCGAAAGCGCATCAGTAAACCAAGACTTAGTTAATATATTCAAAAAGGATGGGTATGGAAATACGCGAAGCCCTGGCAATCTAGGGCAATGAATTGTAAATCGTGAGAAAAGTAAGGATACGTGAAATAGAGAGACGCGGGGGAATCGCAAATCCGATCTAGGGGAGTATCTTCCTTGTCCACTGGCTTATTCAAATAGTAATCCATTAATGTTAGCCTACAGGATCGATTTCTGTCAATTGGATCTTTACTTTTCTATAAAGAAACGAAGATCAGGACAAACCCGATGATAGGAACTTGTCATTGAAAAGCTATCCTATCCCTTTTATGAGATCCGGCAGTTTTTCCCAGACGGATTGATACGCTAGATAGGATCAAGAGGATAGCAGTGATAACGGGAAGCCTCAATTAGTTGGAATGTATCGACAGTAGTAATAGATTTCTTTCCCGTGGTTATAGAGGCAAATTGTTGGTGATTAGGCAGGTACGTGTCTTTCGACCTAGGCACAGCCACGACCGGCCATCCTTTCGCGTAGTTTGTGTCATCAGTCGCGTGTCGTCTGCCGTCTGTCGCCTGCACGTTGGCGAAAAAGCGAGGCCGCGCCCGCTCGCCCGCCTACTCACTATCTAGGGACAATTTACTAAGTCGACTTGTACAAACGGACAAATTGAATCTCGCGCAACTCAGTATGGACCCTTATTTCAGACAAACTTTAGCGCACATTCAAATTTAAAGATTAGTTCTTCTGTCACACGAATGAAAGGAGCGTCGTTCATCGCCGCCGTATCAACTCACATCAATAAAAAGAAGCTCAGGCTTTACTCAGACTTTGTCAAGTTGGCGAGGGAGCGGGTAAAGGTAAATTTTAAGGCTGAGAGAAACAAGCTTACTTTTCGAGTAACCATCTCGCGTAATTGCATGACGCGAAAACCACGGGCGGGCCAACATACCCGGCCTGCGCCTCCTCCTCCTCCTCCCAGACCTCCATCGACAGCCCAGAGTATACTAGTCCACGGTGAGGGTGGTTTTGACGCTACTGATGTCGACAAATCGCAGAGAAGAGGACCACTCTTCTGCTTCAGCAGAATCATTCTGTATCCCGCTTAACTGGTAGACGCCCTTATCTTATTCCGATGTACAGTTCCTCCCCCTCAAAGAGAGAGCGGAGAAAAAGAGCGGAGCGGAGCGGAGCCAAGAGGGCGAAAATTTTAAAGAATTGGCATGCTGGGATTCTCGCATTCCCAGGTGTTGGGGAACTTGGTAAGTAGAAAAAAGATCTAAACTGACAATGAGAATTGTGTCGTGGGCAGATGCTTGCTGGCGTGGCGCGGCGTGGCGCGGCGCTCCCACCGATCTGGCCAAAGCCAGCGAACCAACTGATTGTCGGCTCGGGACTCGGGTATGAACTCGCGCCAGCCAAGGGCCGTTGTGTTGCATTTGGTTGCATCCACATTCCCTTCTCCCTTCTCTCGACTCGCGACTCTCGACCCTCTCGTCTAGATAGTCACGAAGACACACGTTGGACTCGCTACTTCTCCCTCTCTCCCCATCTAGCCATGCTTCCGCTGTCAGCTCGGCTCGGCTCGACCCGGCCCGCCTTCGTTCGACTCGGTTCGGCTCGGCTCGGCTCGCCTCGGCGCATCCTCCACTCCACCCCACTCCACCCTATTGCACTCTACCCTAAGCTACGCTACGACAAACACGTCACAGCATCCACTTTTCACTTTTCAGGTTGAACGACGAGTACGGCTACGGTTAGTTAGAAACTAACCGTGAAATCGAAAAGTTTAAGGGAAAAGGACGCGACATATTCCAACAACTTTTATTCGTTCCCCCCAGATTCCCTTCTTATCGAAACATATTTCAACGAAGAGTAATTGTAGAAAAACATTTTGACACTTTGAAAGACACGAGAAATGGCCAAGACTACGATCACGTCTCATGTCAGAAGGTTTTTCAGCGAAATTAGTGTGCAGTGTGTGACGGATCTGGTCAGTTGGATAAAGTCCCCAAAGGGAAAGAAATGCAGCTATTAACCGTTGGAGCACGAAAGGTTCTGCAGCCGGATGAAAGGCGGAGCTGGATTTCAATGTCTGGCCCACTATACGAAGTGTTTCTCAATACATTGGAAAGTCTATGTTCTCGTCAAATAGTTGTACAAATATACTGTATGAAATGTTACAACAATTTTCCTTGAAGATAGCATCGTTCGTCAATGATTGAAAGGAACCCAGGATATCGTAAAAAGTACAAGTTACGCTATTCTTACTCCACAGGACGCGGACTAGTACAAATTTTTATTTTGTTAATTGTGCAAAAAGATAGTTCAAGAAAGCGTCGAGAGAGTTGTGTCGGCAGGATATGTACACTGTTCCTGTGAGCCTTCGACTCAAGGAAATAATACAACCAGCAGAGATGAGTCACCTTTGTTTGCGGATAGTTAACGTGTAAAGTAGTGAATGAGGGTGAAAATTGTCAATTCAGCCACGCAGAGGACGCACTCGACGCCTACATTGTGCAGGAAAATTGGGAGACATAGCTATAATCGGTGCATAGAACCGCAATGAGATAGTCTTATGGACAACGGGCTTAGCGGTTAATGGTTTATCGTTTAAACGTTTAGAGGAGGGGGAAACGTTAGACGCATGACGGCCGTCAATCTCTCATGGTTGAGGTTACTTATTGAGGAAAAATCAAGGTATATCCGTTGTGACTAGATTAGATAGTGTCAGAGCCAATAGAGAAAATAGGAGGAGGTGGTCGCGCATTGCGCTAGTGGGAACGAACTGACCCATTGCCAGCACTAAGAACGGGCGAGCACCAAGCGAAACGTCAAAACAAGCCTTTGTTTACCGTGGTCGGAGGGCCGGAGATGGGCAGAGAGGAGAGATGATGAGTTCATTTCTCGCCGAGAAGCACATGCTTATGGCACAGTTATATTTTTGCACCCAAGTACGAGAAATCACACAAAGCGCTTGGAATTCTTTGGCGGATTGCCTTTCTCGCAAGCGACTGTCAGTGCAGCGCCAAATAAGGAAAGGCTAAGACCAACGCTTCATTTCGATGGCTGCAGAGGTAGATACACGCTGCTCGCCACGGACACTACATATAAGTTGTACCTATCCCATCACATCGAGTTTTTCTGACTTGTTTCATACCAAGTACCGGCGCGATCCACCCGGACAAACATGTGTCTGAATTGTCACGCGGCATAGCATTTCTCGTAAAATTGGTTTCAACGCCAATCTATGCCTAGATATTATCTATTAAGAAGTGGCGCAACTCACCGAACTTTGCGGGGAACTGGAAACACTTGGGGATCGCTGAACGGTCACTAATGCCATGTTAAAGCGCCTCCGCGGTATTAGAACGGTCACCGGGAGGACACCCACTCTCACTAAGCACACGCCTGCCGATAGAGCCGATCGTGCCGTCAGAGCCACGAAAAAGACATCATTTTCCACGCACTTCGAAAGGCATCACGCTCGCGGCCGCCATCTTCCACTCACAATCAGTCAGTCTCAGTCGTCTCGGTCTCATACAAGCCGATCACTGCGCACCACTGCGCACCACTGCGCACGCCCCCACCACCCTACACACCTCATCAATTACGTCATCATTTTTGAAATTCTTCCGCCAATTTTAATGCTTACTTACCGTACACGAGATAGTACACAATAATGTGTAATACATTGCACATAAATTATTATATGTATCATCTATGTACATGCATCTTTTCAAACTCACACGTCGTTATATCTCTATAATAGAGATTAATTTAGTAACTTTTATTACTGCTAGTCGATACAACAATAAAATAAAGTTTTATTATATATATATATATATATATATATATATATATATATAATGTCGCATCAGAAAATCGGACAGCAATATAATATATATTCACTGTGAATACTCAGACAACCGCGATCAGTACCAAGCCAGCGAAAATCTGCTTGATGACACGATGATATAGGATGAATTTGATGCTATAGTTATGGTTTTGCAGATAATGTGGGTGATCACAGCGATCACAGATCACAACAAGATCACACACCCGAGCAGATCACAGCTGACGCGTCAGTGAGGATCGTGTCATTGCTATTTTATCATGTAACATGCGCTGTAAAAGATACGCACACAGCAGGCAAATTACAATTACGCAAACTTTCCTAACATAAAGTTACACGTGGTCCATGTTTGTTTATTTTAGAGTAGAGAAAAATCATGTCAGGGCAGATATTTACGCCAACTAACCAAATTCGACTAACAAATGTCGCGATCGTACGAATGAAAAAAAGTGGACACAGATTTGAAATCGCTTGCTATAGAAATAAAGTGGTCTCATGGAGAAATAAACTGTAAGTAATAGCAAGGAATAGCAGGCAGGCGCAAGCAAGCAAGCAATATTCCTGTTGGCATACCAACACTATATAACCTGTTTGCTGAATTGCTAATGAAAGATCAACTGTTCCTCTAACATGATTAATTCATTTTACGTATTCTCCATGTACAATTATTGTGGTTTATTCCAGAGAAAAAGACATCGATGAGGTACTACAAACACACACAGTTTTCACAAATGTTTCAAAGGGACAAGTGGCGAAAAAAGAGGATCTTCAAGTAGCATTTGGAACAGACAACCACACAGAGATTTGCAAAGAAATCCTGCAAAAAGGCGAACTTCAAGTCACCGATAAAGAGAGACACTTAGCTTTGGATTCCATGTTCAAAGATATCGCGACAACTGTTGCAGACAAGTGCGTGAATCCGGAAACCAAGAGGCCTTATACCGTCACAATGATTGAAAAAGCTATGAAAGATATCCATTTTTCGGTTAAATTGAACAAGAGTGTAAAACAACAAGCTTTGGAGGTGATACCACAGCTAAAGGCAGTGATGCCATTAGAAAGAGCGCAAATGAAAGTGAAAATTGTTGTAACTGGGAAAGAAGTTAAGAAACTACGGGCCCTGATCACTAAAATGGTTACCAGAATGGAAGCTGAGAATTGGGAAGGGGATACGCTCTACCTGTTTTGTGTGATTGATCCAGGAAAGTACAGAGAGATAGATGAGCTGGTCAGATCGGAGACAAAGGGCGCGGGCCATATAGATCTCTGTGACTTAAAAGAAGTGGCTGAAGGAGATGAAGTCTTGGAATAAAGTATCAAAATAAATCATTATATATATCCTTCGCACTCGCATTAACTGTATTTAAAAATAATTTCATATGATTTATAATCTGTATAAGCTTGCACATACTATGTTGGCTTCGTGCCATCTATATGCACGCTTAATCCTTGTAAAACAAGAGAATGCAAGCAAAACACTTTTTTCTTTTGTTATTATTTAATAAATACAACACATTGTAGACATAAATAATTCCACCAGCTTGAAAACGTAATTAATAATGCAATGGACTATATACAAATCCGATATAAGAATAAGTAGCCTACGGTGGAGAGAATTTATCTTATCAGTAAAGGAATTGTTAACGACCAGAATTGGAGTGATTAGCCAATGACTCATTGGTATCGACGAGTAATGCTTGGGATTACTCTAAATTCTTGACATAATGTCTCCATATTTCTAGATACTCTAATTCGTAACAGTTCTAACAGTGTTCTATAAGAATATAACGGCGCAACGGTCTGATTATAAAAAAAAAGTCATACAACATTTCACGCTTCAAATGCCCACTTTCCAAGGCTATTTGGTTATTTCATCCTAATACGCTCGATAGTTCAAATCAACAACATTCTTAATTTGGCAGAGAAAACCAACTATTGCGTTTCTCCAGCTTTGAGACCAAATGCTTTATTTCTCGCCTGTAATCTCGGCTCTTGGAATATATATATTTTCTGTGCGTTGGTCGCACTTGGCAGCAATTCGTGATATCGTTAGAAGGAAGTCCGATAGTCGGTTTAAGTACGTTTGTGCCTCTTTGTCCAAACTGCCCTCCCGCACTAAAGATGTTATATTTCTCTCGGCTCTTCTGCAAATAGTTCTGGCAACATGCAACGAAGCACAGGCCTTTCCACCTCCCTATTTTCAAAGGCATACCACTGGTTATACAAAAGTCTAGCTACTGTTATTCATATATCTAGGGAACATTGGAGAACTCTTTACTGGAATGATATAGTCTTCGGCAGGTGGTAACTGATTTGAGTACTCCAAGATCCATTCCTCGAGGTCCTTTGTATGTTTGTTTTCGAACGGTCTCGTTTTTCCCGGGGTTGACTTTGATATAGCATGGCTAAGGTCGAAAAGTATCATCTGAACCCGCTTCAATTTGTCAACATAGGGATGCTCGACTTTGCCGTCACAAGCAAACTCTCTTGCTAAACCTATATACGATGACAGTTCGTCCGTTGCGCCAAGAGCATTGAAGACCATATCGTCCTTTGGCTTTGTATTACCCGCGTCTGTTATTGTCAAGCCAGAATCACCATCTCTCGAAAATGCAGTTACCTCGGCTACATTAGATGTTGAATTGTTACTGCAATGTTAATTCCAATATCCATCATCGAGATCGAGAGAGAGAGAGAAATTCGGTAAATATGTTCGGATCGATTGTTGAAGAAGATTCGTCGCGTCAAACATTTTCATTCTTCGTTTGATGAGTATTGTGTCAGGCTGGATATAGTATGCAATGGTTGTTGGTTATGGTGGAAGCAGGAGACCCTTACCTGTGTCGTAAGGCGCTCTGAACCGTCGGCTTATATATAAATAAACTCCTTCTCCACAGACTTCGAACTAGTTCCATGCTGATATGGTGGAATTTTCTGGTTTTTGTTGAGCCGACAAGCCCTTCTGATCATAAATTTCCTCTAGGTTAAATGTAGCTCGACTGGCAATCCCCGAGCCGATTTGCCGCACCGCGCACGTTCTCTCTCTTCCATTGCTTGGAACTGCCTGAAACTGAAACCTGCGCGCCATCATCAACTTTACCATTGATTTCTTTAAGTTCCAATCGAAGCAAACTCTTTGAATACTGCGATAACCTCCTGCTACGTTCCTTCGGAGCAAATACTGTACATTGCGCCGGGAACGAGAGAGGCTTTAACAACAGGTTTCGGTTAATGTCAAAACCAGCAATTTCCAATCGTAGCAATAATGGTGTAGTCGTTATTTTGATTGCGAGTTGAGAGGGTGGGTATTATTAAGTTTGGGATAGGGAGAGATATTTCGATAGATCTGTGTATATGTGTATATTACGTGGTCAGGAATCTCTATCAGAGGCGCATATGTATCATTCCGGTGGAAATTAGCTTGCCAGTCCTCGTGGAAATTGACAGAAGCCAAGTGACTTTAGCAGTGTTTAGCAGATTCAGGCTCTCTTTACAGAGCGTGCTTCTACACTCTCCTATATTAACATACCATGCTTGGGTGAGAGCCTAGCTTAAAGCTCAGGAAAGCCGCACAATCATTGCCATTGCGGCATCGAGTTGTGGTCACGAATACACATATATATAGAATTGATATGTAGTTGCTCCTTTATATTACATTGGTAAGCGCTATATTCGTCGTGCATAATTCATCCTTTGCGTGATCGAGTAACTGGATTTTCCAAATACATTAGACACTGGTAACAAGTATATTACATTAACCGTATATTATATGTATCCGTGCTATATGAGCAATTCATTTGATTTACAATTGCTAATGCCGTCATATCGGTATTCGAGGTATATTCGCTCTATGCTATATTTCTTTCTTTATCCATCTCTGTTATAGCTGGCTGACTGACTATAATCGCGACACGTTTAACAATGACTGTTAATGCGACATGTCTTATTGAGAATCGTCATTTTAGTCCCCTAGATTCATCTTCTCCTGCAATATTTGGTAGTAACAAGCCTGTGGAAGAATGCAAATTAGTAAGAAAGAAAGGCGTGCGTCGATTAAAGATTTCCGAGAATTTGTCGGATGCAAGAAGTGAAGGAAGACTTATTTATACCTTAAGAGTAGTAAACATAATCCCAAGCTCTCCATTTTGTAAATAAGGTTCCATAAAGTCCTCAATAAAATGAATTTCGCTGCCTAATTGCAATACACTCGCGCGTACCACAACAAAGCAGAATACTGGAAATAATTCATCCATTGTCCATAGATAGGAAGAGCCCAGTTGTTTTTGTACTGCCTGGATGAGAATGCAAAGGAGAATTAGCATTTTAACGATGGTGCGCAACGGTTACCTCTCACAAACACATCTCTGGTTAGGCCGGCCCACCTGTGTCATTTGTTCAAACGTATTCCTAACAACTAATAACTTTTCCAATGGCGAAAACGTCGTTTTCAATTGCTGCAACGTCTCGATCGCGTCACTGAAAAACGGTTCACTTTGGTATGCCATTGGATTTTCCCCTACGCTAATTATATTAGCGTTCTTCCAGAATTTTCTAAAATTTCATGAGAAACTTGCATTATTCCTCACTACCAAGTATGAGTTCCATCAGTTGGCATTCTATTGTTCACAGGACTGTATCTGTATCTTACTGATCGATGTCTAAGAAGGCCATAAGAGTAATGTCCGGTTGTTTATTCCACTTTATTAATCTCTCCCAGTAAGCGTCGTCCTCTTTTTTATTATGCAAGGCATATAATAGAAAAAGGGCCGAATGCACGCGGGGTAACAAGACTGGATGAAGAATAGCAGCGGCGCTTATGACTTGTCTGTTAAAAGTGGATAGAAATGTTACTACTTTCCACCTCCTTACGACTGTTGAAACTAGCCTAGAAGTGGTTGCATACCCCTCTTCATCGAGGTCAGCCTCCAAAACGTATTCCTTTCCACCTCGTGGTAGTGCCGGGAAAAGTAGCATCACAATCTCATATATTCTTGATGTAATACTGTGCAGCTCTAACACTGCATGGCTGAGTAATAAAGGGTGGACTCTAACACCTCCGTAAGTAGCTGTATAGACCGTTGCAACTTCGCTCAAAAGCGCTCCTAAAGGATGATGCGAACTTTCGAATGCCTTGATTAAATATTTATGAATCTCATTGTATGTCTCGGGAGTAAGCTTGTCTCGGCCGAAGCACGGTATTTTGTCCAGGTAATCGATACTCTCGCTATCCTTATCTTTATGAATCGACGTATTTGCCAATATCTTTCTTCGTTGCAATGTTTTTTGATGAGATTTTGTTATTATGCTAGCCACATTCTGCCATATTCTTTGGGTTTCTGCAGATTTGTCATTTACAGAGGCTTTAATGCCGGGTTCAGGTACACCGAGTTGTAGGTAACATTGTCGAAATATCGCTTTCCATTTTTGATCTGGCGATACACATAGCTTACCGAACGATCTGCACGATGTAGGAATAGATTAGTGGCTTGATAAAACTGTGCCTTTCGCAAACAAGAAATTCTTTCTCTTACGTCGGTTTCGAGTTATTTTGTACATTTCCCCCCGACTTGTTCATGTGTAACGTCGCTATAACTTTAACACCTTCGTTCCAAGCACCATTCATATTCCCTTCCAGTCTTTCCCCGCTACGAAATGTTAATGTGCCTTTCCCGTAAAAGATGCCGGCTGATTTAAACTCACCCTCGTAATGAGTGCCATCTTCAAATACCATGACACCGTGGCCCTTCAATATATATAGAGAGATTAACGGTACATTTAAATCATTCCGAGCAACTTACGTGAATGAAGAATATGTCCGATAAATGGCTACCGTTAAAACATCTTGTGTAAATACACCCTCATAATAAATGCCGTCCAGTGTGACGATTAATCCGCACCCGTGCTTCATACCATTACTCCAAGACCCCAAATACTTTTCCCCTGCAATGTACAAATATATCCCGAGGTGCTTATATAATTACAACGATAAAGAGATATTTAGCGGCACTGTAGAAACCTGTCATAATATCATCCATAATTCCGTAGCCCTGCTTTACACCGGCAGCCCATTCTCCGATATAAACGGAAGCAATAGTTGCCATAAAGTGGCCCTCTTTCTTTACCCCGTGACCATGTGGCAAGCCATCTTTGAAGTAGCCTTCGTAAAGATCCCCGTTAGAATATCTGCGGTAAAAGAAAGATTCCTTCATATAGAAATCTCTGTATGCATATGCCAAATGTGTACTTTTTACCGAATGGACTCACTTCATTGTACCATATCCATTTTGCTGGCCGTCTTTCCACTGACCCTCGTAAACCCCTTGAGATGGGATTTCCATTTTCCCATTACCATGAATGACTCCCTTATGGAACTGGCCGACATAGATACGACCGTCTGACCACTCGAATTTTCCAGAACCATGTGGCTTGCCATTTAACCAGCGTCCTATTCAATAGAAGAGCACCTATGTTAATGGAGCAAACTGCAGCAGAACCTCAAGTTATTATTTACGCACCGCTATATTTTGCATCCTTGTAAACGCTGTGCTTTGTAAAAGAGAATGAACTAGAACGGACTACCGGTGGCAAGGGCCCCAAAACCCTTTGCAAGCTATTTCTTATACTGGTTTGTAGTGCTTGTAGCCATTCGTTACGTTCCGGTGGTGTTGGGGTATATAAAACAAAGGCCTCCTCGGGTGCAATTACTGATATGACATTCTAAAATTACGCAAATACAAGTTTTAAAAACGTCCGTCTCTCCATTAGAATCTTTACTAGTTTTACTTTTATTCCCTCATACAATGTGCGAGGCATACTTGTATGGAATCTGTATCTGAAAGTGGTTCGACCCACAATGTTTTCAGAGGATGAACAGTATGGGATGCGCCAGCAACATGAATAAATATGTCGTTTAACAAAATGAACCAGTGAGAGGTGAAACGGCCTGAATTTAAAATTGACAACGGACTGCTTCGAGACTCTCGAATAAGCCTTCTATCTGGAGATCTCAAGAATTCCGCGATCTTCCCAGAATTATCCCAGAAGTGCTTAGTCTCTTCCGCTTCTTTCTGGCGCTTCTCCTGTTCCTCGCACAGCTGTCTCCATTTTACCAAGGCTTCTTGCAATTTCGCGCTACTCGTCCGCGTACAATTGCACTTCAACAAAGCCGCGATCATGCTTTCATATCTATCGGAATGTATATGTACATCGTGTAGTATCCAGTTTTACTTGTAAACAATTAGAGGTTTCCTTTACAGAATTATTATATTTACCGGTGCAATTTGTGCAGTGGATGTTGCAATGCCATGGCAATAACGAGTTCGTTCATTACTTTTTTTATTGTCTCATTGTGTCGAAGCTTGTCCATAAATAAATTCGATATGGCTTGCGGCACTTGAATGAGTTTCGCAATATAGGCGAACCCACCAAGAGAAATAACATCACAGACTGCATTCAAGTAATACTTATATACAGTAGTATACTCTTCAATACTCGCAACTGCTGTTACCTCATATGCTTCCCCAACATGATTAGAATACTCTAATAAACTTATCACATTCAATACATTAAAACTCAGCAAGTCCGTATAACATTTGCACAAAGTTTCGTACACATTGGACTCCTGGGTAGCACCGCCCTTTTTCTGGAATGGTTTTATCAGGTTTTGGTAAATGACCAACATCTCCTCTAGCAGAATTTGATCGGTCGCCAATTCCTCAGAAATATTTATTGCAGATTTATTTATCACAGAACAACAGCTGTATTGGCCAGAACTAAAGATCTCCCTTGGACTATGCTCTTTCTCTGTCTCGACGTCCAAATGAAACATTTCACCAGGTTTACTGCACACACAAATTTACTTGAGTACATAAGACCTATTATACGCGAACTATGGGCTAATACCTATCTCTACTGCCTGTACCATGACGGACACTTACCTTGATTTCCCTATAAAGTATAAACCATGGTACATCATAACTAAGCTATGAAAATCACCGGCTGCTATATCCTTTGCTCTTTCGCTTAGCGATAGCTCAGTTGTAAATAATTGTGGTGCACTATGATGCCCTACCGAGTCCAGCGATACTTGTTTATGATTATTTCTACCCCAAGCAAAGACTCTGCCATCTGGTGTCAAGGCTAAGATATGGAATGCACCACAGGCTATCTTTTTAATGCCAGTGTTATTGAATTTTGCTACAAGGACAGGCCTCTGCCTTTTTATAGTGTCTCCTGTTCCCAACTGGCCATGCTCCTTGTCACCCCAGACCCATAATTCGGAGGATAAGATATCGCTGCCACTATCAACCAACAGATTGATTCTGTCGCTCAAGCCTTGCTGGGATAATTCATGCTCTGAAGATCCTGTACTTGACGACCATGGCAACTCTTCGCATCTTAAACTCAATGTCAAGCTTGTATTAGCAGCTTTTAAAGCGTCTTCCCCAGACTCTGCCATATTTTCCCCGCTCTCATCTCTGTACTCATTCATGTCCGAACTTCCACTCATGTGTCTGGACAAGGTGACTACCCTGCCCCCTACATTCTTTACCCCTTCGTACACCAGATTGGCCATGTTCGATACATTTTGTTTTATTAGTCTTGTCGGCTTCTCCGCTGCTTCCAAAGGTACATCGTCGTTGGTGCTCCCATAAGATGACACCCAGGACAATTGCCTAGTTAAGAACTGCCGGGCTGCCTCTGTATTTATAAAAATAACATTCTTCTTTTCCTCTTTATCCACCGGGTCGGCACTGTTCCTTGAACAATTATCCTCATTGTCGACCACATCACTTGCACTCTGCCTTTTAGATAGATCCGAAGGCATGCCATCCGATTCCCGTCTTCCAATGGGGAGAGTATTGATTGAACTTATGGAGTGAGCTTGGCTCAGCTGATGGACTTGCGTTGGGCAGGTGTCCGTTGCTAAACTGCCACGATTTAAGGCATTACTCAGACACTGAGGACAAGAGTCCACAAACACCTCCCCTTCGGCCTCGTTCTCGCTGTCCGTGTCATCCTTTAGGGCCTTTCCAGTCTTTCGTCCAACAATCACGCTGAAATTATTGCCGCACGCGACTCTTGAAATTCTCCTGTCCTCAAAGAATGTCACTTTCTTAGGCGTTCTAGTGCTAATATCTATCTCAGGCTGCTCCCCGCTAGCCCAGAGTTCTCCACTCTCTGTTACAAATAGTATAGCTTCATCGCTCACTGCAATTGACTTCACCTTGATAGCTTCGTTCCCTTCCTTATAGCCGTGACTACAGCACCTGATGTCCTCCTCGAGTATTATTCTATCCAGGATAGTAAGGTCCACGGGATTCATTTTTAACGCATGGCCATTATTGTCGACAATGAAGAGGTACTTCGAATTGGATGCAATATCAATGACAGTGAATTCTGCCTTTTTTAGGCTGACTTCGAGGCAGGCCTTTTCCGAAAGCATTACTTCACCGTAGTACAAGTGATTCGTGCTGGTTAGAAGGAAAATGTGGTCGTTGACAGTGGCCAGGCGGCATACAACACCGCTCGGCTCCTCCGAAAAAGTGAAGGACAGTTTGTCAACACCTCTCCATAAGTGCAAGAACCTCTCCATCTTGGAGACTTGAACCTGAGAGATGAATCAGTTTGCATAACCCAGGACAGTATCGCTCTCAGAACCTTTGATCAACGTTCTGCAAATCTCAGCCCTCTCTTCGTCATGTTATCTGGGAGCGCACTTGTTTCAGCGAATCTTGCCTGGTGCGCGCTTCACTGATTTTACATACTATCATGTTTGAATCTGATATTTCCTTGTTACAGCCTCGACGTGTCAGATCATCCGAATGCAACTACCAAATCTTTACCAGCGATAGCGCGAGCAGCAACAATAACAGTAACAGTAACAGCAACACCAACACCGAGTGACGTTCCAGCGATTCCTCGTATTACATCTATCTCACGTCTCACACACGTATCAGCTGATCAGTTCCAATTAGCTGGCGGTGGCTCCGCTCCGTGCAGGTCTGTGCAGGTCTGTGCTCTGATGTCTGATGTACCTTATTGGTTGGTTTGATGCTGGGTATGGCCGGGTTTCGTGCAGCTTGGTGCAGTTCAGTAGTTCAGTAGCAATAGTAGTACTATATACATATATGAACGCAGTTGGCACAAGCCGTAATAAGTATTAATAAAATATATCTAAATATGTACATAGAAAAATATATACCTCCCACCGCGTTACTTTCTTGCATTTTCTTATCCATTCCTTAATTATTGCTTTTCTTCTTACGGTCAATTTTGAATTAGCGCGCCACCAACCTTCATTTTCTAGCCGGGTGGAGGGCTAGAGACCGGAGTGGGCCGAAGCAGCCGAACCACGGACCAATGAACGGCACACACGATCCTAGCATAGCAAGCGTATACTGATGTGCACTCATGTTTGTTGTAACCAGTTGTAACGTCTGCTAGGATGGCAGCGATAAAGTTAATTTTCTCTTTGTACATCAACTTAATAATATCGGTGATTTTAGCGTATGCTGGGTAAGGGTAAATGTGTATGGTATTGATGTCTGTTTCTGTCAGTTTCGCTCAACTATCATCTCCGGTCGCAATAGGCCACTGGTTATGAATGAGCTAGCTACTATTTGAAAGCATGCATAAGAGACAAATGTTTGTTAGTTGTCAATTGTCAATACAGTCGACGGAAGAAACAGCCACATGTAATGATGAGAGGGTGCAAGCTAGAATCTAATGTTGACATATTTCAGGAGGGATTTCTATGCGATCCTTGGTGTTCCACATAGTGCCAGCCAACATGCCATCAAGAAGGCATATAGAAAATTAGCCAAAGAGTTACATCCCGATAAGAATAAAGATGATGCAGATGCTTCACAGAAGTTCCAAGATTTAGGAGCAGCGTACGAAGTGCTGTCAGACAATGAGAAAAGAGAAATCTATGACAAATGTGGAGAAGATTGCCTAAAGAAGGATGGCATGATGAACAATGCTGATCCTTTTGCCAGCTTCTTTGGGGACTTCAGCTTTCATTTTGGTGGTGGTGCGCAACAGCAACACGAAACCCCTAAGGGGGCCAATATAGTCATGGATCTAGTAGTTACACTAGAAGAATTATATAGCGGAAATTTCATTGAGGTAAATGCTAGTTTTTTTCAAGCTAGATTCTCATTCAGCTACTGTAAAGTGTATCCATGTGTTCTTGTAGATAACAAGGAATAAGCCTGTTATGAAGCCTGCAAAGGGCACCAGGAAGTGTAACTGTAGACAAGAGCTTGTCACAAGAAACTTAGGCAATGGTAGATTCCAAATGACTCAACAATCGGTCTGCTCCGAGTGTCCAAACGTTAAGTTCGTCACCGAGGAGAGAATTTTGGAAGTGGAAGTTGAGCCTGGCATGGTAGATGCGCAAGAGACAAAGTTTACAGCTGAAGGCGAGCCACACATCGATGGTGAACCGGGCGACTTGATTTTAAGGTAAGATCCTCTTTGTACTTTATTATACAGCCAATAATAACTTTCTTCGTACACATTATTTCCAGAATACAAACGCAACCGCACCCAGTCTTTGAAAGGGTGGGCGATGATCTATACACAAATGTAAGCGTATCCTTACAAGATGCCCTGGTAGGGTTTACAATGGAAATCACTCACCTAGATGGTCACAAAGTCGCCATTCAAAGGGACAAAATTACAAAACCAGGTGCCCGAATTCGAAAAAAGGGAGAGGGCATGCCCAATTATGATAATAATAATTTACATGGCACTCTGTACATCACATTCGACATTGCATTCCCTGAAACAGAGTTGGCTAATGAAGAAAAGGATGGTAAGTCACTTTTCTCATTACTTCTCCTTGTCTAGAAGTTATGCCTTATTGCTGTCGAGCTTAATAAGAAATGGCTTTCAGAAATAAGGAAGCTGCTACATCAAGCATCGGTGAATAGAATATATAATGGAATAAGAGGAAATTAGAAGTGGAAAATCGGTGTGTATGTGGAAAGTGACACAGTATGTTTCTATTATGAGCGAGTCTTGCTTCACACGGTGGGTACCAACAGGTTTGGTAAACATTTTATAGGCCAGATTAGGAAAATGCGGCTCAGTAGAAAGAATGCCGCTTGGAGGTGGAGCAAAGATTCGATATGGGTTACTTGAATAATGTATATTAATTTATCTCTAAAATGCATGCATGATTGCGCGAATGTCCTAAATGAATAAAGACTTTTGCATTTTCGCAAGTGGGAGAATGAAAGGATATTTGGTGAGTTTCTTTTCCAACAACCAAGTAGTATAGAACGAAAATGTTGGACGTCTGCTATATCGTGTACGGTTCTACAAGTTACTCGGAAACGCGCAAAGAGAATTACTTTCGTAGAACAATCTTGGACAATTTTGGTAGCAATAATGCCGAGAAACGCGACCAAAATTTAACGTTAGTATACGTTTCTATCATACTTTAAGTGTACCGTGAGCCTTTTATTCTTTATGCACAATTAATTATACGGATCCCTATCTCGCATACATGTTGAAAATGGGGCCTGTTGGAAAAAGAAAATTACCATATCTTTATTGTACCTTTCTTGTACATATGTAGTATGTACTAGATACATACACATCGCATCGAATTTTTACGACGTAAGTCACTAAGGGTAAGGTATAAAGGCGCGCTAGCGTTATTTTATACGTTCTCACATTTGGCTGTACTTTGGGGGGAAAATGACGAAAGATGAATCAAGAGTGTCCCACGTATCCTAAGCGAGAGCAAAGAACATTTCGCGTGTTAGGTCAATTCTCAATAAGTATCACACTACTATTTGCCCATTTTGATATGTGACGCTTTCAAGTTGCACGCACTTCTCTATAACACAATTTTCCCGCGTACTCGGATCTTTGAGCAGTTAAAATTCAGGGTGCTAGCGACAGTTGGAGAATTTTTAACTCTCATGGCTTTGCGACTCGATTTTGGATTGGGACAGTACTTTACAGAATCTCGCTGATCTAGATATAGTATACGCATATACTTATCTACTTTTTATGAAAGATGAGCACGGAAAGTTGAATGCAGTTACATATTGCGGTATTTAAGAAAACACAATAAAATGCCGGATAGTTGGATATGTGACACGCAAGATATGTAACTTTACACTTCTGGATCCTTTCCGTTCCAATTGAAATGAGTGAAAACGCGATGGTACACACATTTGTTACGTTTTGGAAAAGTTTATCCCGTTGAAGGGAGAGAGAGAGGGCCGAGCTTTCGACAGAAGTTGCAAGCCGACCGTGGCGACAGTAGTCAGTGAGTCAGTCTAACATGTAACCGAAACGTTCGACCTTTTCTCAGGAGGTAGGTAAAAAGATGAAGGCTTATTAGAGTACAGGAACAAAACTGCCCTCATTGTCAGCCTGATATGAACTAATGAAGGGGCGAGATATGCTGGTCTTGCTCAAAGGCAATAGCAATATAGGCGCATATTGAATTCCTCGACGCAGGCACTCTGCTTGCCGTAGGCATTCAATCGACTGACCGAGCCAACTAATTCTTTGGCCTTATCCTCCGTCCTGTACCGGATGGAGCCCTCGAATACTGCATCACCCGGTTCTGTTACCAAAGTAACGGTATAATCGACCAAAGCAGAGCCGTTGTTCTTATCCATCCAGGCTTTTGCATTCTTAATCCCCTTCAAGCTGAGTACCGCGCATTGCGCGTACCTCTGCAGCATCTTATTTAGTTCAGCGACGAGATAATTCGCACTTTCCTGAAGGCCGGGATCATCGAGGGCGATATCACTGCTCGCATGGCACATGCACCAGTGGCTTGATATACCGGCGGAAGGACAAGTTCTGTCGTCAGGAACCGGTAGGAACCAACTGATACCGCGAACAGTTTGTTGCTGCTCACTGGACAATTGGGCCGCGCGTTTCCGAAGCTGTGTCTCTTGCAGCAGATGAGGGTACAATAGATCGAGCATGGTCTCGTGAAGATCGAAAGGAGTGGTTAAGCTACGCGCATTCCCGCGCAAATTCGCCCAGGCTATCCGATACGTGTCCCTCCACCATTGAGGAAGAACAAGAAAGACGAAGGGAAGACTGTCCTCCATTCTACCCTGATAAGTTTGGCGAAACTCACCCCATCGCATCCCGTGATCGCTCATCACGATTAAGGCGGTCTTGTTCAGCAAGCCCTCTTGCGAAAGATGGAGAATTAGGTCCTCGTACGAGCCATCCCCCAGCTGGGGATAGTTAAGGAAATCATGTGTTAAGCTGGCCTGCCAGAACAGCGCAAAATAGGGGTCGGAGGCAAATTGAGTAGCCGCTTTCCGAGCATAAGCTAGAAGATTCTCGTAAGTCTTGCGTGTTCCGACGCAAAGGTTAGCATTTAGCTTGCAGGTGTTGCCTATCTCGCGCTCGGATGCGACGCAGAATGGTCTGAGGTAATAGTCAGTCGGTGGGTTGAGGAAACCCGGCTTCATGTAGTTAAAAGTAGTCATTTCACATGCATCTTCTCCGAAAATCGTACGATATCCAGCCTCACTGAAATTCTTCCATATGAACGGACACTCGTCGAAAGTCTTTTTCTTATTCTGCCAGCAGGCTTCTTGCAATTCTTCTTGGGAGAGTCCCGTTAACACTGGCACCAAGTTGGGATACGTGTTGTCAGCTACCTTGGTGTAACCCAACATTTCCACAGCACCCACCTTTTGCAAGGCTTTCACAGTCTTTGGCATCATTCGATGAAAGTTTAGCCTAGAAACCGAGTCTAATCCTATTATTAAGACGCTCAGGTGGTCCTGTTTCTTTCTGACAGCATACGCTTCCCGGCACCGTTCCTCGATCGCAATCTTCCGCGGCACGAAGGCGTGATAATCCTTGTATATGATCTCATTCTTTTGTGAGCACTCGACCTTTATGAATTCCGCAGTCACCGTCTGTGTCTGGTTAAAGGCTATGCAATTGCTGTCATACCTAAAACCAAAGGGAGACATTGTTACTGGTTCTTGTCTTGAGAATCGAGATGGCTAGACGCCGAGAGATTCCTTCTTGTGTTTGGCCTATCGCTTAATTTTTTATAGAGCACTCTTTATCTTCAGTCAGAATGACAGATTTTATCACTATAATCCACCTAAAGCGCATCTACTTTCAGCAACAATCAGGATAGGAAAGCCCTTTCAAGGCGAAAGACTTGATGATTAGTAATTAGTGAATTTCTATCATGTCACGAAATTATTAATATTATCTTACTGACGTAACGGCACTGTCTTCGTGTGGAGACCGCCAAAATTTCCGCCAACAGCAATCGATCTCCTCGTCACTCTTATAAAAGTGATGTCGTGCGTCTGGATTCACAAAGATGCTCGTAATGTTTGAGTCCACCAGTGCCAAGTGAGAACCATGATCACAAACCAGCGGATCTTCCTTGTGCATGAAACGTTTAGTCTTCGGGTCGAAAGGGTCTAATCCTGGTATTCGGCAACCCTTGTTTAGCACTAAGTAACCCGATGTAACCACCGGTGTCATATACGGCTTTAGCTCTGCATAGCTTTCTAAAAAGGCACACAACAGGTTGGAACAATGCGCTCTTGTTTTGATTTCCTTACGGCATGAAAACAACTACCCTGATTCTCAGATAAGATATACATATATCGCGATACTTAATGCGGATAGAATGGACTTTCAGCGTTGATTACTCCCACTCGATATCGGAGTGGTTCAGACCGTATTTGGATCTGACACCTAAACTGCCACGAACCATGATTCTTTCACGATTACAATATTAATGCAAGTATGTACGAGGTCTAGGACCGACGGACCCGCATAGTATTCGTGCGGGTCTCTCTCATAAGCCTGTCCACATTCTTCTTCCATGCAAATTCAATAGGATACTTTTCACTCAGTTTTGCCTTATCACTGCGCGAGACACGAGAAAGTTTTCGTTCAGATAACGAGTGCCAGTATTTTATTAGCCCATACCGTGTTACCGTACGTACCAGACGTACGGTACGTAATATTTATCAATACATGCATACAGTATATCTACCTACATCAAACACTACTATCCACCATAGTATTTTCCTTACCTTGGCCAGACACTTTCTCTATGTTATCAAAGCGTCGAATTCCAAATTGGCCGGCACTGTACGTATTAATCACAAGTAAGGAAGTCAATAGGAAAATTAAAATCACTATCATCCATCGCTGCAATCGTAGACCAGTTTTCTGTAAGTGTGAGTCGAGTGCGGACCCCGCAAATTGTCGTCCATCTTCCAGTAGCCTGTAGCCCCCGCGGAACACCACCTGATAGTAGGGCAGATAGCAGGTGATATTTATCGAATTGGTAACCTTACTGGTTTTGGCACCGGCGTCGGTCCCAGCGAAATCAATGTTTTTCATGAGATAGGCCTTACCTTCTTCTGGGGATACTTTTCGCGCATACCAGAGCAGTCAGAAACACGTCGAGCAAATGCGGCTGGCCAAAGTATATTGAGATAGTTAAAATATACATCCTCCTCTAGTCAATGTTATCGTGATGGTGACTTCATCGTTATTGATATGATTTTTATCAAACTGCAATCAAAATTCAAAAGGATGCGATACCCTCTCAGGCGCTGGTTCCTTTTGCTTGCTTATGCGCGCGCGCGCGCGCGCTACTTTCTTCCTTACATTGCAAACCTTCTTTTTTCTCTGACAATAAAGGACACTATTAGTGTCAAAAACTTATTTGATCTGTGCAAGCCAATGAACATTAGCCGAATCCTGCTTTGTCGTTGTTTCTTCAATCCCGAGTTTGAAAAGTGTACGCCCGGACGCTACCAAGCTGCCCAAGAGAGAAGACCGAGTCGGGGTGGGGGCGTGGATCCGCATAAATCGTTCCTCCAACAAATTCTAACAGTAATTGTTATTGTCTCGTGTTTATACGTTGCCATGTGGCCTGCCCAGTGGGCGTCACATCGCGTCACCCCCTCCTGTCCTTATCCAATCTCCTCCACAGTCCCTCGCTTTATTTAATCCTTCATTGTATCTCAACTAACATTAACACTTCCCCTATCATTCATTAATCTATTGATTGTCGGCTGTGTTGGGTGGCTGCTCAGTTTTCTCACTTCAAGTCGATACCCCCGCTAACTACTTTGAAGTTCCGATCCAGCAAGCACCTTCGCTCTCTGCTCCGTCTCTCCACTATCTTCATTCGTCATTCTCTTCGCCTACAACCAACTGTTCTGCTTCAAAAACATATATCTCCATGTACAATAAACCTGTACATATACTGTAAACGCTCTTCATTTACACTTGGAAGACAGACACTCGTTCTTAAAATTCTTCTTAATAGTGAGTCTTCTATGTCCGCCCAGTCCCATATCTATACTTATTAATCGTTGTTTTCTCCATTTGATTAGCGATAATGCCCAGATTGCGCATATGGTATCTGGTGTATCTATATTGTACACATGTATCATCGCGCTCTTGGTCATTGGCATATTGCTTCTCATCCGATCATCACTCGATCCTGATCGATCGGTCCTTATCGGCCTGGAAGTCGTCGAGAGCCGCAATCCATCACTTAATTATTTGAATTATTTATTATTCATGAATAGACATGGTGGCCGCTCTCAAATGGAAAATTAGCCCACCGAATTATTCTCCAATCCATTCAATTCTGTTAGCGGTGCTTCTTTTTTCACATCACTCATTCTTTAATGTATCTTGGAGAATTAGGCGCGCCGTGGCATCAAAGGCATCATATATATCGGGTTTCATTGTCACAAGGTACAACCTCTTTTCTGTTCATCCTCCATTTCTTTTCCTATAAACCCGAAGCGTTCCTTCCTGTTTTTGGCGTGCTTCGATGTGATTACCCATTGTCCCACTCGAAATGGATACGATACTGTGCCTGGTCATTCTAAAATATCCAAGATAAATCGAAAACCCGAAGGATAAACCACGGGCGCAAACTTTACATCGTTGCTTTTCTCAATCCAACTAATTGTAACCTGCTGGACCATGTAATACACATGTACTAGACATTATTTCAACAAATACCTAGCAAATTTTCTTATTTGCAAATTTATCGGCAACATTCGAATTACGTTGTTGAATTTCGAAAATTAGCCCGACACTTTGTGTCAACAATGCACGCAACAGATTGGCAGAACTGGCATATGGGTAGAACGTGTGCCTGAATTCTAGAGCTGGACCCAACTCAGTTCATTGTTAACTAGGCTCAGTGGACACGAAACACGAATTCTGGTTTTGGCTTGTCCGATCTTGAAATCGCTTCTGGAATCTCTCAATTCCTCCTCCGTAATGTTCATGCTATCGAGACCACGGCAGTTCTCCAGTAAATATGTCTATATATGTATGTATTATAGACACGTGTGTGCATTGCGAGTTGCGGGAATCACTTTCTTCAGAAATCTTACTTAATGAAATTGTAGCAGTAGATATGAAGATTCGTATCGGAACTGGGATGAAATGGCAAGTAGGAGGGCTGGAGCGCGACTCTTTCCCGTCCCGCACGTGCAGCACCACCAGATTGGTAAGAGAGGAGAGCAGGTGGATGTCAATTGGTCAGACTAGTGAAGGATGTTGCTGCGAATTCTCGCGATTAATGGTGAGTGAAGGTGCATTGGGCCGAGAGAATTGGAATTGATCTCGGGATTGGGATCGGGATCAGGATCGGGAGCAGGTACAGGATAGTCGCGCGCGAACCTCGGATCGGATCCGAATCCGGAGGAGCGCGGATGAAACGAAACGTGACACCGAGTACGGGGAGCAGAGCAGAGCAGAGCAGAGCAGAGCGGAGGGCCGATGGACCTCTATCCTATCTGATCGATAGGAGCGAAAGTGCGAGCGCGCGGGCGCGCGCGCTCGCGCGTCTTTGGATCTTCGCAGTGACTTAACGATGATCAGTCCTCTCAGCCTCTGTCGCCGCCGATTAATTACACATAAATACCCACTGTTCAAATCTGCTAGAATTTACATACATCTATAACCTATGTTATGTACTACCTGTATGTGGTACACATGAGTTAGCCTCGTGTGATTCTAGGTGACTCGTCGTAGGTGATACATTCCTTTAAAAGTTGAGGAACGCCCTACACAATATATTACAATGGGATCTATCCGAGCAAATAACATTAGTAAAGGTTTTGATAGTTAAAGTTGTTTTATTTTTCCACGTACATTTATTAATCTATCGAAATAGTCAGATATACATAATACTATGGGTCTATTGGATTCGGAAGGATTGCTACTTGTAAGAGAAGTATTAATGTATGGGGTCGAGCTATCGAAGAAACTGATGGAAAGAGAAGCATGCGCCTGATTAGCGCGGAAAGCGGAAGACAAAAATCATATAGTATATGGGAAAGAGTCCCAGCAATATTTCATTTCCTTCATAAAATCGCGATAACGATATAACGATAATATACGCCATCGAGTGAGTGAAGGGATACATTAGGGAAAAAAAGAACTGGCAGAGTAAGATGAAGCAGATATGTCTATGTACATATAAATATCTCACATTCCCCTATATTGCGGCTAACTACTAAACTATGAGAAAGACTTCTCCCGACGATCGTTCAACAGATTACATAGTAACACCATCTTTCTCATCCATCTGAACTTCTTAAGCTAGTGAAGAGAGAGAGTGAGAATGAGAGTGAGAGAGAGAAGGGGGTTCGGGGGGGGGGGATATTGTCCAAGATAAAACTGCATTCCCACCGATATCTCGGCGCTTTCTCCTACAATTTCTGTAGACCCGTTGTGCACAACTACCACAGCTTCCGGGAGGATAAGTGGGAAAGCGTGGAGACGCATGAGCTTGGCAGAAGGGAACAGAAGGAATCATTAGTAAATCGGAGTTGATCGAAAGTTAACATTCTGATTCACGTTCCTGCAGATATCCTCTTTAAATTGGACACCGTAATAGCTTAATTAATGCCGCAGCGTCCACGTCTTTCTTTGCCGGCCTCGCGTTTCTATAGGCTCTACTCTATCGTATTAAAAATTAGTTTACGTAAATTATATGTCAAACACTGATTCTTATCCTTAACGAAGCAGTAAAATGTACGCAGACTATGCTACGTTGGATGTGGTGTGAGATTATGCTAGCTGCTAGAGCACACCTATATCAATATACACATATCTTTTCTGTGTAATGACAAGCGGACGAAAGGCGAATAAAAGGTGGCTTTATGAAGAAGTAATACACATATGTACATTTCATTGCAGCAAGTTTGAGCGTTTAAGAATGAAAAGCAGTGATTTTGTCGGTGAACTTATTGCACTGGTGCACCCCGCTACACTTAAATGAACCAATAGCACTTTAGGCAATCTCTTTCTTGTCACAGACAATTAACATCCATTCTATATGCACTCATGAATAACATTCGATTAGACTGAGGGTAATAGGAATACATTAGGTCGCGAAATAATCAAACTCTGCCATCATGCTACAGTAAATTGTTCAGTTCCAAGTCAGGATCGTTCGGTTGAATGATGCTATTTGAGGAATACTCATAAGAATCATCTGGTTCACTTTTCCCCTGGATCTTTATGGCAATTGGATTATTATTAGGCAACAGGCCACTCGTTTGATTGCAGACTTGATTGGCCGGCCCGTCCTCTTCTTTTACTTCTTGCTTCACTGTAAAGGCCTGCTTCCGAGATTTCGGCTCTCGCTTTGGCTCTGCTGTTCTTTCCCTTTCGTACATAAAGGTTTTTCGTTTCCTCCTCATAGGTTTGCATACTTTCTTATAAAGTACGTTCATCTCCTTTATCCTACTCGTTGGTATTGTCCAGTCCATTTCTTTGGCCGTTGTGTCGGAATTTCGCGTGGGGTCCACAGTACTTTCGTACTCGGGTATTTCAAGCCCCAATTTCTTCATAACACTCATCATAATTTCATCGACATTCCCATTAATTATCAAATCTGCCTTCTTGTCCTAGAATTTAACCAGTCTCTTATTTGCGTGAAAAGAGCATATCTATCGAAAAACTGAACCCCTATTGGGCTATTTCTAACGGCAAAGCTACTACTTTCATCAAAGATATATCTTACATGCTTTGTAGGCTGTAGATTACAAATTACGAGTCTGCCCCCATATTTTTTCGTGTACAGTGGCAAATTGCCACTGGGAATAACCTGCAGTGTTGTTCCCAAGCATATACTTAAGTCAGCAACACTAGAAGATATCAGAAATCTTGTGAGGCATTACTGGTCCCCTATGAATCTAAGGATTATCATGAAGTCTTGGCTTGACCGGACCATTACCTAGAGTGTAAGTCTGATAATGTGAGGTCACTGTCAGGCAAATTGTGCTCCCAATCAAGAATAGTGTCGTGCATACGGCCACGACATGGCCTTCCACCTATCTGTTCAGATCTACAGACTGTGTCAAGAGACTTTTTCCCAACACTCTTGGTTGCAAAATTACGAATAAATTGTCTAAAAAATGATGAGTTGTTTAGTTGGGTGTAATGTCACTTTAATTGTATTGTTACAACAACATTCAATGCCAGCACGGACCTGCCACATTTGTCGCATTGTTCGGTGAACATATTGCCATGAAGTTCTGCCAAATATTGCCTTGGTATTCCAGACCTCAGATGGAGACCGTCAATGTTTTGACTTATAATAAACTTTATTTTCTCTGAAATATTCAATTCCAATGTGCAATGGATCCTGCAAGGGGATTACTTTATCTATCTTTCTACTTACTGGCATCTATTAATTTTTTTAATGCCATGTGTGTTTTTGTGGGAACAGTATCGTCAAATGATATATCCATCGCTGGTTTCAAACCCTTCTGCTCCAATGTCCAAACCCCATTTGTGCCCCTAATCATTCAAAAGCAAGGAATATGAAAGGATATGCAAATGAACAAACCACTGATATACATTGTGATACTTTTGTAAACCTAGAATGGCACATTCCATTGCACTGCCCGACTACTCAACAGAGTAAGGAGTAAGGAGTAACGAATGAAAAGGGATATAGTACAGCTGCCAAAAAGTAAAACAATGCCATCAAACAAGTGAAATAGTAAAGAAGAGGATATGCATTTGCTTTATTGATACACGATTGTCCGATATGATTATTCCGAATTCGAAAAAAGGAAAAGCTCCAAATGTGGAAAAGAGTGGGGAGACATGTAGGAATGAAGAAAAAAGTTGGCGCGGTTACGGTTTAATGATGACCACGGAAGATTGCGTTTTCCCGCTTGATTAATTGAAAAGAATCGACTAGTGGCGCTTTCGAATGGGCAAGTGGCTGTAGGGGATGATTGTCGGTGGAGTAAGCACGGACAAGGGTTGAGGACGGTACTGGCGGGAGAGAGGAAGGGAAGGCGGGAAGGGGGGAGTTATGAGATGGTAGGGGGGGGGGATAGGGTAGGGTGGGGGCCTTCCCCCGATATGAGGGAAAAATTACAAACGATAATCACCGAAAATCTGGGATGCCCGCGGCAGTGCTGATACCGGCACCAGTATGGACTACGACATGACGTGCGGCTTGCATCCAATCGGCGAGTAAGCCACACTTTAGTCGTAATGCCTCCACGCTGTCGTATCTCTAAAAAAAGAGCAGATATGGAAAGATCGCATGAAACAGAGGGTGGTAGATGTACGATCTTCCTTCAGCTCCAGCCAAACAGTGTCTAAGACGAATAGGCTAAACAACAACAACTCGAGAGACAGAGGGGAGGGGGGTGCGTGTGTGATAAATACAGAGAGGGAGAGAGAGAGAGAGAGACAGAGAGAGAGAAGTTGGTGTACGCTTTTACCTCCTCGAGGCCCAGCACCCCTTTGTTTTCGTACTGCGAGAGGCCTTCCGCGTAACTGCATGACATTTTGACCGAGCCTCTTTTCACGAAAATCCACCTGGTGCTGGCCACTGGACGTTAGAATGGTCCAATCGTCTTTTTACATCGAAGGAAAGGAGCGTCTCGAGGAGTCTCTCGACACTTTTTGGTGGTCCGGTGCTAGTGAGCAGCCATGCGTCCGGTAGTACGTAAACAATTTCCAAGTTAATGACCGCGTGCTGTTATGTTTATACGCTACCAATGATGATAAGTGATAGGAAACTCGAGATCCACTAAGAACGCATTCTCTGTTTTATAGACTGCACTGCATGCAATGAAATGGCACTTGAACAGAAAGAAGATAATAAACCTATGACGCTTGCGCCCTGATACCCCTTGGGAGAGTTGGGAGCAGTTGGGAGAGGTATCTGGCCTTTGTTCGCCTTAGCAGGCCTTACTACTCTCTCACTCTCGCTCTCGCGCTCTCCAAGCGCACCAAGCTCCAAGCTCCAAGCTCCGAGCCTCCGCCAGCTTCCGCCTTCCGCCACCCGCCACCGCCTCAGCTGCCAAGCACGAAGCCTCAACCTGAGTTTCTCGCGCCCATTCAATTCATGCATGAATCCGCAGCGCCTTCCTCCACGACAGGACAACGTTACCGCCAAACCAGCGCTAGATTTGAAAACTACCGCAACTACAATACCTTATATCTCTCACACTCTCTTTACAATTCCGAAATTAATAAACATACACTATAACAGCTACTACATTTACGCACTATTATTAATAGAGATATAATCAGTCGAGTTTACACTACAGTCGCTTTTACTCTATCTATAATAATACATTATATATTGATGTACTTACGCGCATCGAATCTAGCATCAGCACGTTAACGAATTTAATTTTGTTGCCAAAAGCATACAGAGGCACTTGCTCATCACGCATTTTACGTATTTTGCATACTATGCATGTAACGCACATGTGTATATATATATATATATATATATATACATATATATATTAAAAGATATCTCGAGCTATTTTCGAGAAACGAATATATAAGGAAAAAGAATATATAAGGTAGATTTAATTTATTACGCCGCGAGCTTTTAAGTTTTTAGATCATTTTTAGGTTCGGGACGTTGGCGCCCGCCACTCAGGGGTGCGCAACGCAGAAGAACTTCCGTCGCTCGCTAGATCCAGTACGATAGGATTTGCCACCTAGTACATATCTCTGTACACACAGTTCAAGCTGACTCGAGCTGGCCCGAACTGGCCCGAACTGGCCCGAAGCCAACCTCAATCCAATTTACCCTTGTTGCGTGTCATGGCGAACGATTAAATAAACAAGTAGCTGGAGTCGGGAAAATGAGGGGTGTACGGAAAAAAAAGAAAGAACGCTAAGTAGTCGAGACTATTGCTACAACATACATAGTTAGGTTCGCGCGGAGTGCCACGTATGTACATATTTATGCTTGATCAACGAGAGCCAGTATATATACATATATTTGCTGGCTATAACCTGAAAGAGCTGATGCTCGAGCTTTGTCTCGACCGAGATCTCTTTTCTACACTTAGCTATTCTTCATGCCTGTGGAACATGTGCAGTAAGAATAACACGGCAGACGCCGCGATTCTGTACAAGTTTTTGGACATTCTCGGCGGGCGAAAACTGTAAGTACGATTCTTATACCTTACATCTCTCAATACGAGTGAGTTTTTCCGTTGCTGGGATAACTCTGCCGTTTTTCAATACTTTCGGTCTTTGTTGCAATTGTTTCAATCTTTTCTGTCAAGTTCTTCGGGCATTTCGCATTAACTTTGACCTATGAACAAAACAGTTCTGGTGGCCAATGTCCTGTGTCACGATATGTTACGAAAGCAGCTTCTTCCTGCAGCCAATTCTCTGCGGTTATTCAACTTTTCTTTACTCCGACATATTGCATTTAATATGACTTAGTTTACTCGAAGTATTACATACCATGATACTGCTCCATTATTCTTGGGAGATATCTGTAAAGAATCAAATTTTGCTAGTATAGCGAATGCGAATGAACACTAAGTTGTAACTTGTTAGAAAGTGAAAATACTGGCGCATTCTATTCGAAGCAAATTCCACATTCACATTCCAATGACGTCCGCATTGAGTAGATTTTGCAGCTAATCTAAATTTCAAATCGGAAACAACCGCTGATCGGGTGGGATAAACTATCTAGTGAGTCGTAGTTGATGTGTTTATCTGGCATTGCTCAAAGTAGCAAGATATAAAGCAAATAAAAGTATCAAATGCCGCGATAAGCGTTCAACAAGTCAGTTTGAACTAATCGCATTATATCAGCCGCCCGATTGCATTATCTCATCCATGTCTGCTGACTGGTAGGTATTGCAACGGAGTAAAGGACCGTACTAGCAACTTTGAACGAACAAGTGGTCTCGCGGCCATGTAGTTTTGTCAGTTCGATCATCGGCTAACACGCGCGAGTTTTAATACGACTCATTGTAAAGTGCGACAAATCTTTTACGAGGTTGTATGGTACGTATGAGAATCAGTTTTCGCCTTCCAAAAGCCTTCCAAAATTCAAAGTAATACGTAAATTGAGCGTTGCGCCAAATGTTCAAGTCATGTTGATCGGTGTGCGTGTCGAACCAATTTTTTCGATGATGTTACTAAATAGTCGACGCAAAGTTCCAATAGGGTGCTTCTATCTTTCAGCGGGATTATGGTGTGTATGACGATGAAAGGGGATCGTTAGTATGCTGGATAAGCGGCGGCTTCATGCCTTCGGTTCGCCGCAGTGCACCCTCGTCTTCGTGGTCGCATTGGCACTGATTGGATGCTTCTCATTCTGGTTGCTTATCGACGGTTCGGACTCTTCGACAGCATACATCAGCGGCGTTTCCGCGCCGGGTTATCTCTTGATATTACCCGGCAACATCACCCCTGCACCCCAACCGTACTCGCTGAGCGACCTTCCGCCCGGTGACGAATCGACGCTGATCGACATCAAGGACTTTAGGTTCACAATCAATCACGAGCCATGCAACAGATCGTATCCTCTTCTGTTGATGCTGGTACACTCGGCGCCAGGGAACGTTCTTAAAAGAAATGTGGTCAGGGAGACGTGGGGTCAACAGACGCCCAATGTGGCGCTCCTCTTCCTCGTCGGCTCGACCGAGGAGCATCAAAGCAAACTCGAGGAAGAGGACAGAAAATACAAAGACTTGATTCAAGGGAATTTCCTTGATGCTTATCGCAATATGACGTACAAGCACGTGATGGCATTGAAGTGGGCTACGTATTATTGTCCCAGTGAGTATTCTCCGTCTTCTTTTCCTTTTCCCCCTCCTCTTCCTCTTCGTCTTCCGCTCACTACTCAACGATGTTCATCTCCCGGTACATCTTCATTGCAAGTATCAATGGTTGATCGACCACCTCATACCAAAGCATTCTTCCCTTGATTGTTGCAGGTACTAAGTATATACTAAAATTAGATGACGATGTTTTTGTTCATACACCTGCCATGCTGGACTTCTTGACCCGCGATTTATCACCCTGGGGTGCTAGACGCTTAATTCTTTGCGATCTGGTATCGACCGCCGTCGTGAAACGATCCTGGCGTTCCAAATGGAGAGTATCTCCTTTGGAGTATCCCGGTAGACACTATCCTGCCTACTGCGAAGGCTGGGCAATACTTTATTCTCCTGACAGCGTATTCCTTTTGTATCGCCAAGCTCAGAAAGAACCGTATTTCTGGATAGATGATGTACATGTAACCGGGACTTTAGCTAGGAAAGTAAATATAACCCAGAACTCTTTGCATTCTCTGATGCTGACTACTGCAAGTATGCAGGACCTTCTTTCAAATCCGAGCACACGACAAGAATTTTTATTTGGACCGCCAAACATGATCGAAGAGGATATAAGAGCCTTACAGAGTTATGTCACTAAACCACGCCCTACCAGTCAGAGCCTATCAAATTAATTGACCGTCAATCTTGATATGTACCGCATACCATACACACATTTTTGATAGCAGTCTCTCTAGAAACTATGATACACTATTCACACCAAATTCTGTATCCTTAACTATAATTCTGCTCTACAAATGTGCCATTTTTCCACATTGCCGTAACGTTCTACAGCGCATTCAATGCATTAAGCGATTAATATACTTTTGGTCGATCTTCCATGAGACAATGATGCTCAGTACTGTTCTCACCGATGATCTAGGCAGGAAAGTTATCCCTGGGATATTATACTCTTCACAGCGCAACCGGTTTATTCTTTGAGAAAGAATCACTATCGAAAAATGACAGAGTTGTGAAACGTGACAGTCTTTCGATGTGGAATTAAGCAATGTTTCGTAGCGCTAGAACGTAATCCCAAACCGAGGGTCCATACATAAACACAGTAGAAAGTGCGATGGAGATGTTTTATTTACAGTAGCTAGCAACTATGTTCGTGAGTGTTTTTTGTGGCGCAATCTTTGCAAAAGCTTGTTCTACTCTGTGCCTGGCAGTGTTCATTGCAAGGCATCAATAACATTAGGCATGTCTGTACTTAAGTAAAAGGGATCCTGTACTTATTAAGTTTCACTGCTGATTTCGGCTATGCGCAACGCGTAACTATAAGTTGGGACTGATCTTACATCGGGCAAAATTTGTTTCCGAACACTTTTATGCCGGAGCCAAATAGCTGAACATGCAAATGCCTACTGATCAGTTGCCGATGGTCAAACGTTCTGAAAACTTATTGTGAATATGTAACTTGATGTATACGAAGTCCAATTCGTAACTGTGAATGGAAGAAGTTAAAACTCTAGATATAACTTGAGGTTATATTTGAAGCGTACAAGTTAGGTAACAGAAAACGATTTCATATGTACTATATGCGAAGTATATACCAGAAAGTCGCGCTCAAAGTGTTATATATCGAATTCCTATCCGGTCTAATGTCAATGTTTCTTTCTATTCGAAAATATCGGCTTTAGTAACAGCTGTCATTGATCATCAATGACTGAATGTTGTAGTCTTGCCGCTTGAGTGTGTAAAATTACTTTGGAATGTGTAAGCGGTACGTGCGGACCTCGCAAACTCGGCCGTTACTACATAGAATGGTCTTTTACAGTACTGCGTTGTCTGGTGCAAGCGTAAGGACAACGACTTTATATTTATTTATTTCTTTTATATGACCAAGAGTTTTGTTTTCGTTGAAAGAAGGAATCGAAGCGAATACGGTAATCTCGAATGTGGTCATATTACCATATTACTATATTACCACAATACTATACAATCTTTCTGATGAAATGAATTCTTATAATTTCAATAAATAAAAACTTTCTTGTTTCATTGATATGTACGTTACGTTTACTGATTTTATTAGTAACCACCCGATGTGTATTTCAATCCCAATGATTTTCATCAATTCATAGAATGCAAAACAGAAAACATCAGGCACAAAATGTGCATGATGATCATGCACATTTACAATCGAATGCTATGCTGAACTCATTTTGAACTCGCATCAGTTACAGATCCGCCACTGCTATCTTCTATGATGTTTCCGTATCTTTCGCGTCCGTAGGAGTGTAGTACCGGCAGAACTTATGTACCGAACATATGTACATGCATACATAGATATGTACTAAGTATACGTAAAAAATACACATCTAGCCCTGACCGCGGCGCGCGCAACTTCGGTTTCGGCTTCGGCCTTATTTGCACACGCTGCGCATACATACATACATACAGTATATTATATTATCTTCCGGAACATTCACCTTTCTTTGCCATCCACTGGGACATTATTAATTCACTTCTAAATGCTCAAGGAAGCACTCTTCGGGAATTTGATTAATACCACGTCGATGTGGGGATATAAATAGATAACCGCGGTATTTTAGCAATTATATATAAATGTCATATCGTCCGAATTTCGCGGTAAACAAACATTGCGCGCGGTCACCGCACAGCCCAATTCGTTTCGATTGCTCAAATGCTAATGTGTGTTTAAATGCCTCTCAAGATTTGTCGACATAGTAGGCATGCATATATGCAGCGCAGAGATTATACAAGAACAAAAATTACATTTTGTTTATATATGTATATAGTTTATACGGGTGTGTTTAGTCATTTTCTATACATATATATTAAATGTCTTTTTTTTGCGAAAGAGATATATATTATCGCAGTCACTTTTTTTATGTCGACAAAAAAAAGAGTGGATATAAAAATTATTGATCATCTTAATTTATATCAACTCTACTATAATTATACACATCTACACGGAATCTTACTTATATCCGTTTCGGAAAATTATACTATCGTATATATTTTATTATCAGGATCAATATATATATACATATAGTGATATCCATATCGATGAAGATGGAATTTCCTATTTAATACTTTAATATAGCTATATGTATATAGAATTTGAACACAATATATTAGAAATACGTAACGTAAACTCGCTCTGTTTAGTGAACAAGAAAAAAGATGAAATTCATATATATATGTATATGTATATAAATGCGGCAAAGTGCTGATGGTGATAAGTTTTAATTAAAATTTAAGTGCGTATGGTGCCGATGCATCGCGGCGAGACCGCGGCGTACGACAGGAAGTTGCACGGATTTATATATATATATATAGTTAGATTTATTTTCCGCAAATATATATATGTAATATATGCGCTATATATGCGTTTAATTGTACGTACGTACGTACAATTATACGTATAATTAAATATATGATACTATAATGAATCGCCTCTAACATAATAAAAAAGCTACAAAAAATTGCTAATATGCATAGTTTGTTCATCGTCGATCTACAAACGTATATACTTATAATGTATGTGTACGCATTTTAATAGTAAAAAGAATAGCGGCTTGTTTTGTAAACTTCGCCGGGGAACGGAAAAGAAAATTAAGAATGTGCGTGTATGTACATTGTGTCAGCGCTTGAGGGTGGCCGAGAGAGAAAGAGAGAGAGATTCTCCTGGTTGACAGATCCTCGCCAGATGTCAGTATGAGGCGTCCGCTATATTGATCAAGTTAGATTTTCTAAGGACGCACGTTGGTAAAATCTGCTGAATTTGTCGATTAATCGCGGAATTTTATGTGTAATTGAGAAAAGTATTGGCGATAGTTGGCTAGGAACCGAGTAGCCGCCATTTCAACATCGTAATTTTTCGCTCATGACGTCATTTGTGAATTACACAAGCGTCATCGTTCAGTCTGTGTGGAAATTTTGGTCGAGTTGATGTCGGAACCTGTCACCTACTGTTTTTCCCAATAGAAAGCAAACCCGATATACGACACCTGCAAGTAGTCTGTTGGTTATTTGGAAAAATCGTGGCATTGTCCTGTACCGGGAAGAACTTTATTCGAAAACTAAGTGAGCATTCCACCGTTTTTCATTCTCCTTTTCTTTTTCGTTACCTTGATGATCGCGCGACTCCAATCCGTATTTGTCGTCGATTGTTTTCTCCGCTGATGCCTACAATGATTGTAGTGCTTGGCGTTGATTTTTCTTTCGCTCTAGCGATTGTCAACAATTTACTGGTTGATTTGTAGCTCCCGTCTCGCGTTGCTCCTGACCGAAGATCCGTCATTTGACAACTGGCACTGGCTTGTCAAATCTAATTCAATCGGAGATTCCTCGTTCCCCGAGTCCCTCTTGCCACTTCACCACCGATTCTTCCTCTTCAGCTCACCTTGCCTTAGATACCTTTTCTTTTCTATTAATTGATGCACCGACCACTCTCTGTTATATGTTGTTTTGGATGTTTGTGTGTTGAAGAAATGAGCCAAGATTGAGATTAAATTGCGGTTTCATTGCCGTTGTTTGTGTAGTCATTTGGAAGCTTGGTACGATTTAATTACAATCGGGCGGTATGTCAATGCAACAATTCTGCCTGCGATGGAACAATCACCAGCCAAACTTCATCTCTGTCTTCTCGAATTTATTAAACAATGAGACCTTGGTGGATGTCACACTTGCTGCTGAAGGGAGGCACCTTCAAGCGCACAAAGTAGTTCTATCAGCCTGCAGTACTTACTTCCAATCGCTGTTTACTGTGAATCCATGTCAGCATCCTATTGTTATACTAAAGGATGTTAAGTTTTCCGACCTCAAGATTATGGTGGACTTTATGTACTATGGAGAAGTGAACATATCGCAAGATCAATTACCCTCGATTATAAAGGTTGGTATGATGGTTCCTATGCAGTTGGCAAGTTAGAAACTATAGTGTGGCAAAATCATGATGCTTATGCCAGCGCATTTGTTATAGACTGCTGAGAGCCTAAAGATTAAGGGGCTTGCAGAAATGCACACTGCTGCATTAACGAAATGGCCAAGTGGTAGTAGTGAACCTGGGGGAGGAGATCGCGCCGAATCATGTTCACCGAGTCCCTCTCTACTGTCGCCCTCCTTTCGCAGAAAGCGATTAAGGAAGTCATCCACATGCTCTACATCTGGCTCAGGGGACAAACCAGAAGAGATAAATGAGATTACCTTAGTGGCTACCAATATTGTCAAGCCCGAGCCCTTAATTGTTTCTCAAGAAGGTGGGGAGAATTTAAGGAGGCCGGTCAATACCAGCACAGAATCCCAAGGCAGCATCGATGAAGATCAAATATCAATAGTAAGTATAATTATATTATTGGTCATGATGGAAAATAGTTGATCCCATTTTTACAAGAGTTGTGCTCAAAAAATGTGTTGATTTTGGCGCGTGCAGATGAGTAATATGGAAAACAGTTCTGCAGCCACACCTGCCCAGAGCGATGGTTCGATGCAGGATGTTGGCCAACAATCGGGGGGAAATGTTGGGCAAAGTTCAGTGTCGTCGCAACCACCAGCGCACCAAGGCAAGTCAAATGTTTCATTGCTAATTAATCAAAGTAACTGCACTTGTATAAGGCAGGTTTATCAGTAAATCTGGCTTCTTTCTACTGCATGAATTGTCATAGAATTGTGATTGGCCACATGCAAGTCTGTTACAGTAACGAATGTTAGTACGACAGTCGTAGCCCTTGTTCCATTAGTATCGAAGAATAGATCGCCTTCTTTTCACTGAAATACATATTGCACATCCAATAATTATGCATAGAATGCTGGAAACAAATGATATCGGTGTGCGTTAGCAAAGATTAACAATCACAAGTATTTCTAGTTGCGTTGCCAACAAACTAAAGTAATGGCTCCAAGAAGTTTGCATGGTCTCTGAAAAATCTACAACGAACTAAGAAGGTACTTGTTAACAAAGGTATATCTGGAAAGTGTGCCATCTCTAGTAGTGCCCTACTGCCCGGGCCAATCAGTTGGAACGGGTATACACCCAAGATAAGCGACTTAGCCTTTGTTGTACCGTGCACTGAACCATTTAGTATAATATAATAATTGACACGCGTAAGCAATGAATACCACTGTTATTCTATGTCCGATTAATAGTCCAATTCAGTGCTATACAATTACTGCAAAGATTTTCAATAGTTAGATTTTTGGAGTTGCATGTCCTTTTGAGTAAGACCTTCGGTGTTTATTGGTTGAAAGTACTGTATTGAAATTGTGGTGGGCATTGAAGTTGCATGTTCTCCGAGAGGAAAACTTGTACTATATGTATACGTATATGCTGGCACAGATGCGTTTAAATGTACTGCACAAGGATACAGTTAAGAGACGTTTGACATGAAAATAGAGCGAAAAATTAGGAAGCCGTGTTTTGGCGGGGGTCGAGAGAATCGTATCACTCATAATAGTCATCATGGTACACAGATACATAGCACACAATGTATAATGTTCCTTCGAACTTTGTAGCTGGAGAGCGTTTGACATTGCTGAGTGTGTATGTGTGCCTCGACTTGTCCTCTGCGCGATCTATCTTCCCGGTACATTCTTTGGAATGCTTTTCTGACATCAAGAGCAAGAATGTGCTTTCAAATGTATCTGTGCCATGCCGCAATTTCATTTTTAATCCTACCATATATACAAACATAAACACATAGTATATCCAAGTTATTTTCCCGACTGTTATATTATTTCTGCGCTTCTAGTTTATTCAACAATTTCATCCTTCACACATCATTTACATCGACTAATTTTGATTTCGTAAGTGCGCCAACAATCTCTATTGTCCCGATTCGAATTGTATCAAGCATACATGCATATATGTTTGTGTTATACTCTCTTTTTCCTAATTGATCCGAAATGATATCAGTAGCTAATTAGGGCGTTCGTGAGCGCAATATTTAGTGCCATCTCTAGAACAGTCGAAAGAGTCACTTGATCTTTATGAGTTGAGTTTGCCTAGAGAAAGTACATAACTTGCAGCCCTACCGGGTCATTCTCTTATTCGTACACGTATACATACACACTATATCTCTTGCACCTGTTTTTCATGAATAAAAACGAACGGCGGGTTGATAATTCCTGTGCTCTGACCAAAGATGAACCGGTCTGTTCCACAGGATTACAATGGACTATAATGGAGCACACATATCCACGTTTCGCTCTGTCCTCGTGTCAAACGAATCTGTCGATCCAAGCGTCATCAGCTTTTACGACGCCCGAAATAACAGCTTCCTCGAGCATCAGCGATCAGTACTCTGGTACCAGCACAACTGGTTCCAGCTGTGCTCTGACGAATTACCCGAACTCCTCTCATGGGACGTTGCACCACGCATCGTCGGGCGGGCCTTCGCCATCGGCACAGTGTCCCAGTAACTGCCAGAGTCCTTGTGCCAGTCCACAGACTGCCATTAAGAGGAAACGCTCGACAAATCCGCAAGCGGACGAGAACTTTATTCGAGCATTAGATGCCGTTAGATATGGCGGCATAGGTTTCTGCAAGGCAGCCAGAATGTTCGGTGTGAACAATCGGACACTCTGGCTAGAGTACAAAAAGCGCGGATACCCAAATAATCGGCCGAGTCTCAAGTCCCGTGTCAAGCAAGAAGTTAATTCCTCACCACCACCACCGGCACCCTCCAGTCAACCGGTCAATTCGCAAAGTCCCACGCCGATGGGCCCACCATCCACCCCCCATAGCAATCATAATACTCACACCACCCATACCATGCTCACCAGCCACAGTCCACACACGATGCTCAGTGGCTATATCGATAGCAGGCATACCGACTATGCCCTACCTAGTACCACTATGCCCATCAACTTGCACGGCGTTAATTATAACGCCATGTGAGCTGGACCAATCCCTAGACACAATCGACGTCACCCGAATCCGACTACTTGTATAGACGAGCTTCACCGCTACTAGATTTCCAGTTCTCTTCTTTCTCTCCCTCTTCCCCTCCCCCTCCCCCTCCCATCCTTTCTGTTTCTCTTCTTCATCGTCCCTCCGCCCCGCACCCCTGCACCGGCCCACTCACCGTTCACCCCTCAGTCTGTCTACTTCGACTTCTTTATCTCTGTTTCGATTCTAGTCTCACAGTAATCCAAGAAGAATGGAGGGACTATCCCATGATAGAGATTTTTTTGCCTAATTATCGCCTAGCCGCAAGCTTTTTCTAGCGTACGTGTTTCGATTAAAGGGAAGGCCGTTGCATACGCTATACTTGGGCCAAGGGAGGCACTTGATTCGGCGATGTCCTATGTACTCAGTCTTAGATTGCCTACTATAGGTGCCAAGTGCTCGTTATGTTATCGCGCGAGTCGCCCACGAGGACGGATCCCTAATTTGTGGACTGACACTTTTTTACTAGGTTCCTTTCCAGCCCTTTTCACCTTCAGCCCCACAGTCCGCCTCTGACCGCTCTTCAGTCGCAAAGACTGAAGCACGAAACCTAATTTTTATATAATGACACTTATATAGTTTTCCTTGCCTGTCTCTTAATTTCAGATATTTATAATGCACATTATATCTATCTCTCGATTTGTTTTTCGAGTTGTTAATCCCGTTTGAGCGCGACTGGTCTCGCGAAGGGTTTGGTATGATCTCAAGTTGGTACCGGTCTTCGACATAGACCATTACCGAATTTATTGTTAGTGATCATATCTCATCTTCCCATACCAGCTTGGGTTTCTATCATGTCGGGTATTACTTTTGTAAATAGTAAATAATGTAGTAATACAGATTCTAGCGAAAAGAAGATATCATGCGTATTTGCACACAGTTAATACATCTTACGGAACTAACATTATCTATGAAGAAGTACGATCCCTTTCGTCAATACATGTATTACAAAGAACTGTCTTTCCGTTAAGGAATACATTTAGAAAGCCTACGCTATTTTTTTACTTACACTTAATTTGTACCTCTGTTATATGTACTTGTATGTTAGGAGAGCTTTCGAACGTATCGTAAGTTATGCTAAGAAGTCATGTACTATCTTAGTTTCATTGAAGAGTATTACTCTGGATATATTTGCTAGATATTTTTTAAGAAATGCGAAATGTATTCGTCAATCGACTGCCATTCAGTTTCAGGAGCAATGCTTTAATAATTCAACGTGCAATGACAAAAAGACTTTTTCGTCCGTGGCTGACTGTGTCAAGTCACGCAGAGATCTACTCTGAGTTCCGAACAAAATGATTAATATTTAAGTCCCCAAGCTGATTAGCATAAATATATTTTTCTATTTATGCATGGAAGGTGAGAAAGAGTTCCCCTCACTTGCCAGGTTTCGTGCAATATGTGGGAACCGATCGTTTCTAATTTACTTCCGAATTTATTATCTCTGTAATATACCACTCATTCGTGGAAACAATAAAGTAATGCATGTATTGAGCCCAAACTGATCTTGTAACAATCCCCCATACGTACTCTCACCAACAATCGAATGTCTTCGGTTGAAAAATTGATTGGAGTGAACAATTTAAAGAGTGAAGAGGAGAGAGGGTCCCGTTAATTTTTAAATTTTCTGATGAAATGGCTGTTAAGCGCGTAGTCCATTTAAAAGTATCTAATTCGCCTTGATGGAGAAAAGGATTGATGTAATGGTTGCGAGATTTAAAAGTTTCTATCGCTTGGTTCTCTCATTAGGTCAGAGTAAGCAAGCAGGTTCAAAGAGAGGTCGGCTGCTGATGCGACAACCGCGGGTGAAGAGAGAACCGAATCACCTTTCTCCTGACAGTGAAGCCTCTTCGCCGCACATCGTCTCCTCCTCCTTTATTCACATTACCACCCCAACGTTGAGTTTGTCTCCGACTAAAGTCCGGGAAGAAAGCCGCCTATCACCACCACTACCACCACCACCGTTACAACAACAGCAACAGGAGCAGCAACAGCAGCAGCAGCAGCAGCAACAGCAACAGCAAGAGCAGCACCAACAACAACAGTCCGGCATTGTGGTCCAGCAGCCCAATTTACTCACGGTGACGACTTCCCCGAATCTTTTAACGGTGCCACAACCTTCTTATCTGGTGAAACAGCATTCGCACCCCCTGCTTACTAGTCAGCAACAGAGTTCTGCCGGCAGTTACTGGATACACAGACAGCACTCCAATCCAGAATTGCCCGGAAGGACGACTAGCCCTTCGATTGTCGTCGAGCCAGCGCCAGCAATCAAAACAGAGGAGGAAATAGCGACAGAAGAATCGGGTGCTAGCTGCAGTCCCGGTCCGAGTACGCGTATAGGGGCTAACAGTAACCCAGCCCTTCCAGGTCTCAGAGTGAAAACCGCTGAGCTCAGACGAAGTTCATCCTCTCCACAAGTAAGGCTTGAAACAAAAACTTCTTACTTTAAACCCTTTCGGCAAAGTCCAAGCAAAAATTTGGAACAAGAAATTCCTTTTGGAAAAGTTTCTCGGCGCGGTGACTCATTTTTTTTCTCCCCGCGGCTGTATCGTTATTTTCCAGCAGCCAGCACGTCTGCCTGATCTGAAAAGCTTTCTTAACATTTCTTCCAACACCTTGACATCTTTTGAAACTTGGACAAATTCATTGCAAATCGGAATAGTCGAGCTTGGTTATCTTGGACGGAGAGGATTAGGTTGCACTTTGCTATTTCCTTGTTTCAGACGACAAGCCGCGAGTCATGGGAGGGTGTGAGTGATCAGAGGTTAGGCCATTGCCCCGTGTTGCGTCCAGGACCAGCGTTGGGCTGTCATCATTGTTGGAACTCGAAAGACTTTCGCGGTAAGATACTACGCAGGAAAACCAAGTATCATTGCCCTGAATGTCAGATTAACTTGTGCATTGTACCGTGTTTCCAAGACTACCATGAACAGCGTCGCGAATTAATGTCGCGGTTGAAACCGTTACCAAAAACCACTACTATTTAAATCGAGCCTCTCCTCTCCATTTGGATCCATCCACATATGCTCCTGGCCCTGGAGAATCGATCTCTTTATTCTTTAGTTGAACGCTTCTAGAATCCGCTGTTTGAGCTAGAATGAAGAATAGCTCGGGACAACGGTCAAGTCAATAATGAGTGAATCAAAGTCGCGTACCGCGGCTTAATTCTAATACTTTCCTACCTCATACCCACTCATGAAATCTCTAAACAAACTTTCTCTCTCTCTCTCTCTCTCTCTCTCTCTCTCTCTCTCTCTTTCTCTCAATGTAATGCCAAATCTTCTGTTTCATCTGCAATAGCGTCTACATACCATCGATACTTGTCCCTTAAACTTTGCCCCCATTAAATGAATAAAGAAAACTGGTAATTGCATACATCTTTAAGACCTTAAAGATATCTGTTCCAACTCTACATATACAATGTACATCAGTGACATATTGTTTGCCTTAACAGATGATATTTCCGAGAGAAATGAATTGGCCCGATAGGGTAAGTTCCTAAGGATATTGGTTAACGAAGTTGCGCGTAAGACGGAATGAAACTGAAGCTTTGGTCGGAAAGTGGTAAAATTTCTGTCTACCTAACTATTGTCTAATTGGGAATTCTCCAAAAAATGTCTAAAGCTATTCCACCGGCGAGATATATATTTCTATCTAACAAAGCATATTTTTAGATGACGCAGCAATGAGTCTAATGTTTTAGCGGTCTGAATGTCGCCCAACTTTGTTCCGTTTATCTTCGTAAGCGAGATATATTTCTTAAATTCTAATGGACGATTTTAGCTGTCGCGTCCATTTCACGTGTCGCGATTTTTTATGAAATGAAGAAAAGAAACATTTGTTTGGGGATAATATATGAATGTGTATATATACATATATATATATATATATTTTGTGATTCACCTGTAAGGGTGTACATATACTATAAGTTGGATTTATCCGTGCGTACCCGTGTACAAGATGTATGTATGTGCACGTGATGTGTATTTTGTGTAACTGGAACACGCTGTGAAAGTGCCTCAAGAATCTTTCCCGTTTTAGTTCGTCACTCCCATTTCTAAACTTCAGAATAGTTAAGATATTGATCTTGTAAAACCTAGTTTGTGGGTTTTATGCATTTGTCACGAGAAATATGAGAGTTTCCGAAGAGAATAACGTGCAATGTGACAATTTTCCCGATAGAAGCGACTCGTACCAAGATTAGTTATTCATTGTGAGATTTTGACAACCCCTCCCACCATGGGAATTGGCGTCACAGACATAGACTATGGCGATATAGACATACATACATACATACATATATTTTTTTGCCCCCCTTCCTCTCTACCCTTCCCTACCCCCTCTACCCTCAGAATTGCAAATATCCACGGTGCAGTTGTATCTATCAATGATATTTTATGTGAATCTAGGGTAAGATTCGTAACTCACAATAAACTGATGTGATACAAAGGCTGTACGAAATGACTTCGTTATTTCTCCGATACCTGTTAAATATCTAATCTCCATTTATGCCTGTTGAAAATTAGAGAGCAATAAGAGGAACAAAACCTTAATCTAATTATTGATTTGAACTCTGGCGCCAAGGAACCGGCGGATAGCGCCACGATTAGAGATCCGGTCGAGGGTCAAAGAGATCCGGCGAAACGGAAAGTCGCTCTTTCTGAACCTGACCGTTGTAAAGATAACACGTGCTGTGATAAAGGACATTCTGTAAGAATAACGAATAAGAAACACGACTGTTGCAAACCAAGGCAGAACAAAAGTTATTGTATCAAGGAAAGTTTCTGTTTAATAACTTTAAACTTGCAAGAATACATTGCTTCAATTGCATTAACTAAAACGTGAACTCAGTCATTTGAACCATTCCACGATCACTACAGAACCTCAGCAATGCCAAACTGAAAATTCGTTGTTGAAAGACATTGCGATGTAATTTGACACTTTTGACAAGTACTACTCTCTCTTAGTAGGCGGTGGTACGGAGACAAGGGAATGACATGTATGTACTATGTAAGGAAGCAGGGAACAATTAATTGCTCGTTGATTGGCGAAAATGAGCCATGGTTCCTGTTTGTAAGTAAGTAAGTACGTAGCGCGTTGCTGATACCGAAATAATGGATGAAATGTTACTAGCCAGGCTTCGCGAGTCCTAAATATGCTCTGAGATCATGCTAAGGGCTATTTCACCTTAACCAGACTTAAGGCTGGACCTTGTTAATTAAAAAAATGACAATATTTTTTTATAGTTACTTCCAGTAGCTCAGAACAGGTCTTGGGATCGTGCTAAGGACTATTTCACCTTAACCAGACTGAACCCTGCTCATTGATCATGAAAGAATGCCCTAGGCTAAAGTTAACCCTTACTATTGCTCGCCGGATACACCTTGAGCTTGATCTTTTATTATTCTTTTCCTTAATGTGGTTATTTGAATCAAGGTTGACTGAACAGGAATTTGAAATGAAGAGACAGTGATTTTCGTAATGAAAACTAAAACAATGTTCAATATATTCAGAATGAAAACACAATACAAAAATATAAAATGAGAGTTTCAGTGGTAATGAAATGTTGTTACAATATATTTAAAGTGAAATCGTATTACGTTACGATATGAACGGGGGAGAAACTAACGAAAGAACCGTGATTTCCCTAACGATCGCGATATGACGCGATGTATGTACGGTAATATTGACTGCTTCGAAGGAGGCTAATTCTCGATCTACTACAATGTTCTTCGCTGGTCCGAGTGAGAGAGCTTCGGTGTCGATAAGAGTTCGAAACTGATTCCCCCTGAGCTCCAGAAATTAGGGGTTTATATACCCGAAAAATCCAGTGAAAAGGGGTAAAGGTGGGGAATGTGAGCGCCGGGCGTCTGACTATGCCTAAGTTTTAGGAAGTAAAGAGATGCACCGAGTGCACGCCGCGTTGTTCCCCTACTAGAAACCCATTAAAACTAGAGATAAGACGGAACGAAATATTCTATGTAGGAGGCTAGCGAGTTATAATTATTGAATCTACGTATGAAATAAAGTTAAGAAAAATAGTCCGATAAGGATGAATATGTAACAGAAATGGCAATATTTGGAGGGGTCAGCTGAGGTTTGGGTTTTTTTCCATCCGATCCGCAAGCTGACGCCTGGAAGAACCAACGGGCGGCAGCGGCTTCCTTCTCCCGCGCAAGCTTACAAAAGCCCCGTCATCTTCAATTGAACTCCCTAAACTCAGGCTGATATTGTCCGTGCACCAGCCACCCTCGCGCAGCGACAGCTGGAGCTCGCCATCCACTTTCCTCCCTCCTCCCTCCTGCGCCTGGCCCTCATCTGCCTCTGATAACATGTTCGAACGGCTTGTCCACCTCCGAGTTTCACGAGGTGCTTTAGCCTGGTGGAATGCTTCTAAATATTTCTTCTCCGGTACATGTATGCGCCCTAAGTGTGTAGATACAGGTAGCCAGGGAGAGGCTGTAAAATTCACGAGTTCTCTTATATTTCGGCCTTTCCAGAGGAAGGCTTTCTTCTTTCGACTACTTTGAAATAAGGTTCCGAGTGTTGGAAGAGAGACGGAGGATGTAGGAGCGAGGAGTCAGAAGGCAGGAGAGGCGGGATGGCGAGATTAACAAGAAGTGAGCAAAGCAAGTGAATACTAAGAAGAAATCGAGTGTTATTAACGTGAAAGAGTGAGTAAGAGATTGACCGTTCAGCGAGAACATTTTACATGTTCAATTAGCTTTGCTTACGGAGAGGAAATGGAAAGACTGATCGTGTGTGATTGTGGCGGTGGCGGCGGCATAGGTGCAGGATGAATCTGACACATCAAAATGCGTGCAAGCGATTACCTCTGTGTGTACGTAAGTACATAGGTGTATCTTGGTGTTCGGTCGAGGTTAATCCCTAAGAAAGATAAGGTTAAAGGTTATTGTAGATCGAGCAACGAAAGAGATAATAGCGGGAGGACGAAGCCATGCGGGTCTCTGGGCAGCCCCGCCCTCCGATCGCCGAGACTCGTCTCCATTCCATCCATTCCAAATCCACCCCCGGCTGCTGACATGCGCCCTGAAAGGCCTTCTCCGAGGTTCTCAACCAAGGCTCCACGTTGCTTGAACCTGATATTGCACCCGGCCCGCCCTCTCACCGAATCCCTCAAGCTCTCAGCTCTCAATTCTCAAGTCGCATGCCATAACTATTTTCACTAAACTTCCTGGACTAGGTCTAGTGCTTCGTGCGCCAACTGTTATATGCGATGCTACACCGATTCGTTCGTTCTGCCAGTCGCTAAAACTATTGATGCACTTTCTTTCTTTGAGCCGCTTCCAGTTATTCTTGCTGAGATTATGGAGGAAGAATGCTGCAACTTAAAATATAAAATCCTGAATCTTATTCCCATCATCGGGATCCTTCTTTAGTTGAGGAATTGACTTGGACCGGGCGGGCAGGAGAGAGGGTCGGAGCGGAGCAAAGCGGTACTGCGGGAGAGGTGTTGGACGAGTTATTGAATAATCGACTGCGTACTTAGACAGCAAACGACTTTTCACCCAAATTCCGAGATAATCAAGCTCTTTTTCTACGATGGAATTTTCATTGCGCCCATTGTCAGGAAGAAGTGACTAATTGTGAAAGATAAATCTTTCTGGCCTGCAACACACTTGTGTTGCGGCATGTCGCCGGTCCGGCGGTAATGTGCAGAGAACTAGTTAGTGCAGGATATCTTGAAAGCAATAAATCAGTTGTCTAAAAATGCTTGGTAGGGGAGTTGAGAGAACAGTACAACTTTGCACTGTGGACACAGCTGGGATAGCTAGTCCTTTGGTTTGGCCCCGTAGAGCTCACGGCTCATTGCATACGCACTTTTGATATTTACCCAACTTCTAATCGCCCCTTTACTCTCATTTCGTCCGTCGGTACGGCCATGCTTTTTCCTTGAATTTTGAAGAAGTGATTTGGAGTACAGAAGAACCCAGGTGGTAGAAGCTTACTAACTACTATCTAGTTAATGCCAGGACATAAGGCGTTGAAATGCGTAAGGGGCTTTTGATGAGCATCGTGAAGAAGTGCGCGTTTTCATCGCATCCATTATAACACATCGGCGGCCCCATAGAAACTAATACCTATATCCTCGATATGTCCCATCCTTAGTCACACATCGCCCATCCACCCTTTCTACCATTCACTTCTCTAGCCTTCTGTGTTTGACCACAAACTGTTTTAATCCCTCTGTTACTCCTATTTACCTTTTCGAATCGTTGAGCAATATCCGCTCACTCGTCGCTCCTCATTCGCCACTTGCCACACTCGCGCGCACATCGCCCACTTAATCCCCTCTGACTCTGACTGCGTCTCATCTTGCCTTCTTCCCTAACTTCAATTTTCTATAACCATAGCTTTGTCTCTGTGTTTCTCTGTCTCTCCGATAGATATTACACTTTTCCCTAAAGCATATCTATTACCTCGTAATTAACGCCCTTAACCAAAAACTCACGTTTCTCGCTTGACCAACTTTGTAGATTTAAACACAGTAGGTCTTAGATAGTTATCGGTGGTGTGGAATGGGATATTGTTGATGAATCAAGAAGGAAATTTTGTTCGACTCAGTTGGAATATAATCTATCGCGCTAACTTGTGCTTTAGCTTTTCATGGATTAGTTCGGCATGCTTGGTCTGCTAGCGTCCAGGACAACTTCGCTGTGGTCTCATCTCTCTAAGTATCCTTAGCATCTATCTTCGCTTTAGCCAATATCTTCTTCACTGTACGCTTGCTGGATCCTTCCAGCGCGAGGTTCAGCTTTCAGCTGGTGGGGGTACTTTTATTAAAACTCCCGTCAATAGTGCGGCGCGGCGAAGCAGGGAGCAGGGAGCAGGGAGCAGGAAGCAGGGAGGGAGCAGGGAGCAGGGAGACTCCTACTCCTACTCCTACTACACGGCTGGTGCAGAGCTTGCGAGGCTTGCGCGAGGCTTTATGCTATAATGCAACAGCTACACTCAGCCCTCAGTCTAGAACCCAACAATCGAAAGATACGCTCCAATATTTCTCCATATTTCTTCTTTCCTCGTAATCACTCCTATTCTATCAAGATTTGATCGAATAATTCTGTCATCGAACGATTTCAGAGAAATCAGTTTGAAACTTTCGAAAATAGAAGGCAGCTCTGTTTTATACAACTGGATTATATTATCCTCGGCGGAGCTAATTTACCAAGAGTGTTGATGATTGATGGAATATTCTGAGAATGCCTACTTTTCGTCAATCTTATTTCGCTTGGCTATATTGAATCGAATTTTACTAGAGTATCCAGGAAGAGAAAGGTAGTGATCCTTTCTCGTGCGCGGCACGTCGTTTTCTCTGTCAAAGTAATAAAGCTGCCGAGTTGGAGATTAAATTGGTCACCAATTCTAACTTCAACTTTCTTGCGATAGATGTTAGAATTTCTTGAAACACCATCGGGTGAGAAGAGTAAGATTCGAAATGTTTTATTCGGATGCCATCAACGAAAGGCATTTCAGTTTTCAATTGGAATATGTAAGAGTTTAGGTGCAAGCGGCCTGGCAAAAGCTGTGCTGTTGGTTGGATCAACGCGTGATAAACTTGTGTAAACCTGTGAATGTGGTGGTTCGTACCGTGTGCCCTCTTTAATACCGCAGCTTGATGACTTTCTCTGCTCCGTTTGACTCGGCTTGGTACAGCTCGGCTCGGCTCGGTTCGGCCGGCCGACTCGGCTTGGCTCGGCTCGGTTCGGCTCCTCTTCTCTCGGTACGTGGGGGGCAGTAGAGGGTAGCGAGGTATATTGGCGCCTGCCGTTAAGCCCATGTTGATCCCTTGTACCCAGCTATCTGGGCTCCCCCAATATACAAAGGCCTCGCCTTCTCCCCTCGGCTGTTGCTAATATAAGCTTGACTTTGCAATAAACATCTTTTATGCCATTGGAACTGATGATTTACAAACTAAAGTTTCATGACTCGCAATCGCCCTCGCAATCGACTGCCCTTCATACCACATACCAAACTAGGCATTGCTGTTGATTTGAGTTTTCTCCACAACTATTATTAGCCATTGCAGCATGGGGAGGGGAACATATGTTATTGTTTCCAGAGCGATAACGTCTAATCGGTAAATGCCTCATCTCCTGAGAACGTAAAGCTGTCTACATACTGTTATCAGATGCGTCCGATGTGCGTGTAATGTGCGTCCGGTACCTGTCACCGCATCGTAGATATTCAATTTCCCTCTAGTATTTCCTCATTAAATTCTTATACTGTAATTTACCTGGGCTTGAATTGTAAGCTATGGAGACGCATCCATTCCATCTGAAAGAAGAAAGCAGAAATGTCACTGGAATGAATCTCCAATAATGAAGTGATATTCCGAGTGAATGGGAGGCGGAGGCGACTAGCCGATCCCATGACACCATCAGGCATCAGTTGGCTGCTCTCACGTCTGGCCAAGTAGAATACGGAGTACGGGGTACGCCAATGAAAGCCTACGAAATCTTCGACACGCGCCTCGCCCGTTAGGCTAGACCGCACATAAATAATTAATGACCATTTACTGCTGGTTATAAATGACCGCAGAACGCAGTCTGAAGATCCCGCCCTCTATTCGGTTGCATCGGCGCGGCGCAGCGCGGCGCGGTGTTCCTGCTTGCCGGTGGGAATATTTTTCTGACTGTGCGAATTGGGGAACTGCTAAGGAAAAGCTCGTCATGCCTTCGCCTCAAAGACACCAGTTCCAGTTTGCCGTGCCATTTCTTTCCTATGAGCAACGCCTTTCTGTTCTACCACATCTTTTTCCGCGTCTCTCGATTCTTAAGCATTTCGGGCTCGGTCCACGATTTGCCGTCTCACCTCTGCGATACATAATACGATATTTGCCACATTTATGTAAATACAACACTCTCTCCTATTAAACATACATAGTATACTACTAGATGTGGGATAGGAGTAGATCAATTCAGCTAGCACAAATAAGATTTTAATAAGACCTTCAAAAATCGTGCAGCTTGACATTCTAAGAATGAAAGTAAGCCAAGAAAGGATCCAAAGCCCCTCCTGTCCAGTCACCAGTCACCAGTCACCAGTGTAATGGAGCGGTCTACGTTACTGGAGTGAACTATTTAAATCTATCCAGAGCCGAGGGTATACAGTAGAAGGGCAGTTGATTTGGAGAGTTGGCGAACAAGCTTCCCAGTGCTTGCAGTTAGCCTCTCTCACCCAGCTTTGGTCCAGGCCAGACTAACGACAACGGCTCAGAGAGCCAGCACGGCTAACGGTGGAGGGAAAGGTGTTGTAGGCTGCGCGCGAGCCGCAGTCACGTGCGTGGCACGTGCCAGGGATTACTAATTATGCCCGGAGAACCGTCATAATATCCTGGGCACCGTGGCTACTGCATAGATACAGTTAATATCTGCCATGGCAAACATAGTCGTCATTCACGGCCACGGACTATGAATAAAATGCCTTACGCGAGGGAACTTGCTATCCCACTCTCTTGGCCGGCCGCGCGATATTTGATTTTCACACGTCAAGGTATATGTATACTGGTATATTATATCAAGGCTGCCACTCTTTGCTTCTTCTTCACTTTCCTCTTGCCCTTCTCCTCAAATGGCCCCATTGCATCTCCTCACACACACACACGCGCACTCCTCTTGAGACAGGATGCGTCACTACGTTACACATCTATACCAAATTATGTATCTATCACAGCAACCATACCATCAACAATTTCATTTGCGGAATTTCTTCGCAGGGATATAAAGTGGTGGCCGGAAGAATAGTATATTCATTAGCGGCGAATATGTTGACTGTCACTCACTAACACTTACTGACTAAACTTTAAGATTTAAGTACTGGTTATTGTGTTACGTTTTTAATGCCACGTGACATGATTACTTAAAGTAGTCTCGATAGATTTTAACATTTGCTTCGTACTGAAACATTTCTCTGCAATTAGAAAGACTTAATGTGACAAAAGTAAAAAGTGTTCAGCACACTGCTCAGATATGGACTATTAAAATTTTCATTGCTTTTCAACCCTCTCTCCCAAACAATAAGATGTTTCGATAGTTGTAGCTTTATTGTACAAAAGTAAAATTTGTGTGTTTTTGATCAATGAGAGATATACGTCATTGTGATGAGAAAAATAAGGGGGAAACAAATTCTCACTAAAGTATATGAAAATAAATGATGCTTGTGCTTGAGGTAAATCAATGCAACGCAAAGCAAAGCACATTGTCTGCCATATGGGAGAAGGCCTAGTTTGGAACCAATCAGTCAACAACGCCGGATATGAATGAAACGCGTGTTCGTGTGATTTTGGGAAAGAGCAATATTTATTTTATCCAAAAACGACTCTTCGGCAGTTCCCTTTGATAACGCCAATGACCGGCCGCCACTCCACACCAGCAGAGCTTTTATTTATCGCCCGGCCAACAAGTTCTAACATGGTAAGGACGGTCGACAGTTTCTCAGCTTCCAACAGATTAATTCGCCGCTTCGATTTAAGTTTCCCATGCAGGACCGTGGCCTCTGGGTGAGCATTGAGCACGTGAGATGATACTGCGGCGACACGCGACCTTTGTCAATACAATAAAGTATACTATACTATACTATACTATACCCGCCCCCTCTCTCTCGCTCTTTGAATAGCCAAGCCAAGGGCGATCCAGGTCCGTGAAATGCTGCTAGTTGCTAGTTTCTCGCTGCCGTTGCGCTCTGCTAGCTGGTACATACATGTACATACATGGTACATGGCAGAGTAAATACTGCTGCCCGTCGTATTTGCAAAGCGAACTGCCCCACCGAAATTGCTTGCACACTGCTTTCCGATATACATCTCGGACGGCAATACCCACGAATCTGGGAAATTCGCGTTTTCGCTAAACCTCGGCCGATCTCCTATTTGCACAAGAGATCAATGACTTTCACCACACCCTTTCCCTTTCCCTTTCCCTTTACCTTTCCCTTTCTGTTTCTCTTACCCTTACCCTTACCCTTACCCTTACCCTTACCCAGAAGGAGATTGACCTTTTGAAAATAGCGATAAGCGCACCAAACCGCATACTACAGTTAATAAAATACTCTACCCTGTACTCTTTTTTTAGTCGTACTCTTATTCACTCTTTCAGGCCTAATAAAACTTTTGTATGTTCCAAACGGAAGTTACACATTAAAGAACTCCATTCGACCAAGTATTTGTGTTGATGTGTTTTATAAGATGTGCAGCGTTAGTCTCGACAGCAAGAAAGATGCTAAGCAAATTATTAACCCTTTCCTTTCCCTAGCCTCTTTCAATCTGACACTTTGGATGTATACTGGAGGGAGCAAGGATTCTACTTTAAAGCCGAGAGACATCCATTCTGACAAAAATATGTAAGTATGTATTGAAATAAGCTCCGTTTGATTGGATATAAGCCGGTTCCCGGATCTGTATAAGTTAATAAGAAGTAATTTGTTGCTGCACTTCTCCTTCTCTGGTCCCTGTTGGATGTGGCCCTTTCCCACTCTGTGCGAGAGTGACAGTTTGATTGTCGCTCTACTTGGTTCAAGCCCCTCAAATAAGTATCTCGGTGAGATAAAGAGCGTTAAAGGAAGGTGAGCGTTAGATCGCGATTAACAGCGGAACTCAGTAGCTGAAAGAACGATTTTCCGGACGCTTGAACCGCGCCAGTAATCCAGAGGAGCGATGAGCGACGAGCCACGAGCCACGAGCTAGGAAGCACGCGGCCTGCTCCATGACACGCGCCGACACGCGTCTGCCGTCCGCCGTCCGCCGTTCGCCGTCCGCTGCGCCGCGCCGTGCGACGAGCGACGTGCGATGTGCGACCTTATACATATACAAGTTCCTACCGTAGCTACTGCTAGTGCCTACCCCCAGAAACAACTTGTCGCCACATACAGCTCAGCTAAACTTTTCCCTCTACTCTTTATGCATGGTTTGACCTATCTTATGGAAATTCGCCGTCGTTGATAGTTCACGGGTTTCAGCTGAAGAATGAGATATTAAAGTTTCTGCCAACAAAGTAGCCTACCTCTATCTCTTGGTATTTAGGTATATTTTACGACCGTTGGTCTTTGATCGATGAGAACTATTCTACCCCTTGGCACTGGCACGCACCCCGCAAATTCTTCCGCTTCGCAGTTCGCAGTTGGATTACGCGCAAAAGGTTTGTCAGCTGGATTGAGCTGAAAGGCTATGATCTTATCGCACCGACTAATACCTGTTTCCTTGAGTTTCAGTTGGCTGGCATTTTATATACTCTCCCTTTAATATATACAATGTATTCTCTGTATATGTATTATGCTAAGTTTCTTATACACACATTTTCACCTTACTTTAAACAACGTTTTTCTTAATGAAATATAGTAGACTGTAATAAAAGTGCGGAAAGTGGCCAATTTCCAGACGCATCAAGTTGCTGTACGAGCCGAAGGCGAGAAGGCTGTCAGTGTCGTGTACGCTAAGACGAAGGATGTAAATTCACGCGCGTTATATGTATGTAGTATGTATATACTATACGGAGAGTAATATTGCGGTCGACTTGTGTAGAAATTGCCAAGTCTGTCGGGATATAAAACTATTTTTGATACATGATAATTATTTAATATATTAATGGAGTGAATTTGTATCCGAAAATATGCGCTCTCCAACTCATTTCCATTAATGCAGTAGGCAGTTAAAGCTGTACTCAGCAATGCAAAGCACTGCTGAATATTTAAGATATTTTTCTACATATTCATATTGCTAAGCCATGAATACATTCTTCCAGAGTTCTTTACTAATCTCGAATTCAAATCGTAGCTTCTGCCCGACATCTTTTAGTCTTAACGCTCGTCCCATTTCATCCCTTTGAAAAGTTTATTTCCTCTCTGGTAAAGGTGTGCCTGTATGTGGTGGTGACTTTCTAGAAACTGGCGAGCAAATATTAAAAGGCAAAGCCGAAGCAAAGATATCATGCTCGGCTCTTGGGGCCTACTGTATTATCGAGACATCCGTCCCGACGAGCAGCAGGATCAGAAGGAGAGAGGAGAAAGATAGGACCTCCCGCGGAGTAGATAGAATGCAGAATGGGGTTTCAGAATCCAACGGAGCCGGCTCCTCTCACCGCTCGGTTCTTCCTCTCCTAGCCTTCCCTTTCTTTCATCTCTCTGTCTCCTTTCAGCTATACATACATGCATTGCCGACACCGACACCGACACCGACTTGTACTCCGATCCCGATCCTGATCTCGATCCTAGCGTCGATCGTGCAAGCTTTCCCCTTCAAAGCGTATCGTTCGCTCTGGCGCGCATTCCCAACAAAGTAGTCATCATGCATTCCTGGGACGCAATTGCCAGGGTGCGAGCGAGAATCGTGGGTCGAGAGTCGAGAGAGAGGGTGAGCGGTACCCACCCTCGTTAGCGAAAGACGGACTCACTCGCCTTGCTAAAGAGGACGCGTTATTACATTTTACGGTGGGGCCCGCACTCAAGCCCACAATCATTCCCCATTGCAAAGCGCACCCACGCATTCCACCCTCTGGCATATGCTGCCTTCCTTGCTTTTTCTCTTTCCCTCAATAGTTTTCCCTTTATCTCGCCAGCCAACCCTCCCACTGGTGTATCTAGTAGAAAACGTAAATCGTTCCCTCGCATATCATCCGATACACTTGACATTTTTCACCACTTTTATCTTCCATTTTTACTTGGAAATTCCCTGCTCTCTACGCCCTTCCTCTAAGAAATCCGCCTACCACTGGCAGCATATTGCGCTTGCACGTGCTAGTTGTAATGGGGAGATATGTTAATCAGCTTGGCACCCCAATGAAGCGGTCGCCTCGTAGAAAACAATTTATAATCAATAAGGGTCCTTTTAATGCTCGACTCGCCCTCTCGTCTGGTCTCATCTCATCCCGTGTCCGCGTGCCGTGTCCGCGCCCCGTGTCTTGTCTCGCTCGGGCTAGGATTCGGTGCTCCTTATCCCGACTCCAAACCGGAGCCCGCTTCAAGAATCGCTAAAGCGTATTATGATGCGGTCACGGGACCATCCTCACCATGCCTAACCTAAGGCTGTTTAGGATTCAGACACACACGTGTATGGAACAGTGAGTTCGAACCCTTTCGAAATTCCTATTTTTCTAATTCTTGTCCCATGAATCTTACTTAACACTAAATATCAGTAAATTAGCATCTTTCTACCGAGAAGCATTTCAAAACGCATTATTAATGAAATCCTAACCAGTTACAAGTGGCGATCATGATATTTGATAGCAAAAAAGGCAGTCCTTAGTGACTTGGTGCACTGCTTACTATTTGCGCAACATGCTTCAACCTTCAAAGCACATAATAATTCAGATTCAGACCCTCGGCCGTGCATCAAATTCGACAAGACCGTCGGATCCGTCTCCGCCCTATGAAAGCGTTCCTTCTTTTCCAGTATGCAAATAACACTTGAAATCTTTCTGCAACTCTCTTGAAATATTATCACCTTTGTCACATTTCCTTAGGAACCCTGCGAAAACATTCGTCATACTCGAATCTATAATAGTTTATCAGTATGATTGAAGTCACTTATTCATGCCTTTCCTCGTCCTCTCAAGCTTGTTAAGCGAAGAACCATTTTGCAGTTGAGCTATTTATCTTTGGTGAAGAGTTTAGTCAATTTGACGAGGATGAATCTTGGACGCCAGTCGAAATCGAGCGGAAATCGAGCGGCGCCGGTGTCGGCGTCGGCGGGGTGGTATGTGCGGCGTGCGCGCGCGTGTAAGTACGAGGGAGAGCAGGTGGAGGAAGGTGGTGGGGGGGGGGGGGGTGCGAGGAGGATGCGTGACCAAAGGGTGTTTAGAGGGTGGCAAGGGAGGGTTGCCCCACAGAATCGCATTCGAACCGTATCGGCATAATTACACGCTCGGCGTTAGTGTCACATCCCGAACAATATGCTGAAAGGGGATACTGCCCGCTGGGGTAGATGCACCTGCAAGGAACGATATTTCATCCCCTGCTAGCACGACTTTTCTGCCTGTAGGTCCCGCGAAATCCTAAGGGTCACTGGCTCTCTCTAATTTCTATTATGCCGAGATAACACCGCGCTTGCTTACCACCACTCCGTCGGTGACGGAGCACTCCTCCCTTCCTTTTGTCCTGAAATCCGTGGAAAATCATCCTATTACCGGCTATAAACAACAATACACTTATTCCCTATCACCTTACCCCATCGGGTTTTCATCCGCCACTATTGAACAGTTTACCGTGTTATACCATTTCTTCGCTCGAATGGGTAAACCTCCGATAGAAGATTCCGCGTATACCTCTTTCCAATCAAGCAACTTGACCATCTCTGTGACATCTCTCACCGCATTTCTAACAGACTAGAACTCGGAGTGAAAAGATCTTAAGTATCTAAGTAAATACGTATCACTTCAATTAGTTCCTTTTTTCCACTAAAGTCATTGACTCTTGTAATGCGTCTGTCTAAATTCGAACGGACTACTCATCTTCTAAAAATGCGGTCGGTCAAAAGATGAGTAGATCAGCGATACGTCGTGACGTATCCTGTCCGTTTTCTCCCGTTGTACCCGACTTAACGAGAACGAATATGGGGGCGGATGGTGGTTGGGGGTTGGGGCTGGGGTTGGGGTTGGGGTTCGATCGGACCCCTTCGGATCGCACGTGTTTCCCTCGAAATACTTTGCATCACCATTACTACTGCAAGTTGATGCCCCTTTGTACAAGGAATAGGTGAAGGGCCATAGGCCATAGCAGAGCTTCATAGCCAACTAGGCGTACCATCGGCAGATTCAAGCGTGCATAGTGCCCAGCATCTCTCACTCTCTCTCTCTCTCTCTCTGTCTGTCTGTCTGTCTCTACCGCCCCCTCCCCCACCGTCCCTCTGTAGCAGTCCAGCTGAGTGAGCCTCTGTTACGCGAGCAACGGAGAGACAAAGAGCAAAGTGCGCATATAGGCTTTTATTTGGCAAACATCACCCATCGACGACGGCCAGCACAAAGGATGGCATTGTTGCCTATTTACGCGGACCGACAAACGACCAAACACCCAACTCGAGATTCGAAACCCGACGGTGCCTCGATCGTCTCCTACTCAACAACATATCCGCCAAACTCATCCTTCTTCAATTAAACAGATCACTTTTTACATATCATACGAATCAGCTCAAGTTGGACGACCTTTGATTTTCGTTTGGTCAGTTCTAACGTTGCATTTCTTTACGGTTTACGAGAGGCGAAGCGAACCTTTGAAAGGACAGGCGGTATCGCATAATAGACGTCTAAAGATTAATATATTATTATGTAGAATTAGCCTGAATATGTGTATGTAGCTAAGTCTACCATATGTAATCGTGATACCAACTTCTCGCCGATTCTAAAGAAATAGTCTAAGGAAGTCACTCGCAAATAGCATCGCTCTTTCCGATGGATGGTTTTATCACTTTTTTTTATATCGAAAATTAAATAGGAAGGATTTGTAAGAGTAGAACTAACCTTGCATCTGTAATTTGCTTGTGAAATGAATGAGAGAGCGATACTGGGTGTCAGGAGCCAGGAGTCAGCAAAGTAAATCAAAGTGTTGATTAGCTGGTCAACAGTGGAACAGGTGTCGAAGTCGGCCCGATTTATAGTACGTCACTGGAGATATGTACCGGGAATGGTCTCGCAGGAATATTGATCTCACATCGCAACGCATGGCAGCGCGTCGTGACGCTGCCAACGTCGTCGTCGTCGTCGTCGTCGTTGTTGTCGTCGTTGTCGCCGCCGCCGTCGTCGCCGTCGCCGTCGTCGTCGTCGACATGGAAGCAGTGGCTAACTTGTGGAAGGTGTACGGCTGTGGCGGTGGTGAGGGCGGTGGTGGTTGAGAACCAGCTGAAAGCGGCACAGCCCCCTTTGGGCGGTACAGAAGCCAAGTGGACCAATCGGTAGTAGGAACCCCTAACAGCCTGAAATTGGTTTGATCGAGGGGTGAGGCCGCCAATCTGCGCGTCCTTCTCACCCTTCGAAAGGTAGTAAGCGCCTCCACGGTTTCATCGAGCAGCGAGCATGGCCTGCTTTACCAGGAGGAGCAGAGCCCGGTAGAGGTGGAGGGGATTTGCAGGGCCGCACGGACACCTTTGGTAGGGGATGAATTTCGGCAGCAATGTTCTGCCGTGGTCAAAAAAGGTCCAGAGTTCGTGGCGACAGCATCTGGCAACCTTTCGATCGTCATCGTGATCGGCGAATTGTTTTGTTGAACGCTGACGGGTAGCATCGTGTTTAGAAACGGAAATAATTGTAAGTGACAAAGTGGTGAGATAAGGAAGAAGGAAGAAGGCGTCGTGGAATTCAGGATGCTCACTGGTTTGACGAGAGTGTATAGTGGTGAGATTCGATCAGAGAGCCATATGATCGTCGGGAAGAATACTGGCACATTCTCTTGAGATTTTGAGGAAAATGTGTGGTACTGGCCGTATCAAAGGACTGGTGAGGGATAAATCGTTGGCATAGAAATTGATTTGACTTCCTGAGCACGCGCCATTCACTGTTGCAAGTCGTCTCCTTCACATTTGAGTGCGGCTAGTGACTCGTCAAATCTGGTTCCTCCCTTGGTTCTTGGTTCTTGGTTGGCTCTTCCGCGACACTTGCCAAATCAGTTTACTAATTGGCCCTTCTCTCTCCCCCCCCCCTTCTCTCACTCTCTCTCGTGCGCGTGCGGTCAAAAGAGAAGGCTGAGAAGAGGACAGTTGAAAAGGACTAAGAGGAGAAGAAGGAAGATTGGGCTCGTTGTTGGAATAGACTTGGAGAGGGTGCTGAGGAAAAGAAAGAGGGAGGGAGCGCAAGAGGTCTCGAGGAATCGATAACTACAATTCTGATTGTAATAAAGGTGCCCTCTTCCCTCTGTCGACGTTCCTTCCCCGGTGATCTTCGTGTGTGATTAGTGCTGAGAGGAGTGTTTTAGTGTTGCAAAAGGAGAGTGTTTGATTGGGAACCATGTTGGAATTTTACACACCCGTACCTTCTTTGAATCGTCAGGGTGACACCGGACAACCGTTGCCCACAGGACCACCAATACCCTTCTGTGCTACAGCTAACAATAATAATGCCGGTATGCATTTTCATATATCTATGCTAACTTTATCTTTGAGAGTGTATGACTGTCGGTTGGTCCAGTGAGAAAGGCAAAGAAATAGTAAACGGGGCGGAAATACTTTGATACTGGTAATCTAAAGAAACTTGATAAATGAAATGTGAGAAGAATCGGCTGGGAATATGTAGTAAGAGAAGTGGTGGGTGCCACTAGTGCTAGTAGTATCAGTCAGTGTCTATTGCTGCTATTTGCCAGTTGGCTATTTGGAACTTGTGTTCCCATGCTGAGGGAGGGAAGGAGTGCGCGCGCGCGCGCGCTTATGTGTGTGAGACAGAGAGAGAGAGAAAGGGCGAATGGGTGGGTGGGTGGTTGGTCGTTCGAGGAAGATATCATAAGATTCGAATAGGCCAGCCGGGGCGGCTCGTTCCATAGCACATAACTTTATCACTCTGGACTTTGAAGAATCAATAAAGCTTGAAATATGTACATAGCATACGTAGATATGTATTGCAGGGCAGGTAGGACGCAGCGTTCTCGCGTTATTACATTTCAGTTGGTGGCAATCTGTCTATTGGAAGTGGAATTCTGATAAATAGATGAGTGTAGTATACTATGTATGTGTGTACGTAGACAGAGGCGTAGTGCATAGAGGAGGATGGGGAGGATTGGGAGGAGGGTGAGGGTGAGGAGGAGTAGGAGTGGTGGAGGTGGTTGTGGTTGTGGGGGGGGGGGGGGGTAGGGTAGGATAGGGTAGGGGATAGCGGTGTCAGAAAGATGGGAGAGGCGTGGATGTAGGATTAGGGGTCGGTGGGCCTGGTGGGGTTTTATTAAAGGGGTTGGTTGGGGGTAGATGTATAAGGAGTATAGATAGTAGTAGAGGAGGTGGAGCGAGGTTAATGGCTAAGCGGTAATTATCCTTCAGAGCCTTCGGTCTCAGTGAAGACGGAATCATGCCTGCTGGAAATGATCTGTGCGAGTTGTGGACGAGCAATCGCGGACAAGTATGTAATGAGGGTGGACGAGAGGAACTATCACGAAGAGTGCCTGTCTTGCGCGGCCTGTGCCGCGCCCCTTTCGCAATCCTGCTTCATCCGCGACCTCAAGCTTTATTGCCACTCGGACTACAAACGAATCTTTACGGTGAAGTGTGCTCGTTGCATGGAGAAAATTCGCCATTCCGAGTATGTGATGAAGGTGCCGGGTTTGGTCTTTCACGCGGGTTGCTTCGCCTGCTGCATGTGCGGGCACCCGTTCGAACCGGGTGACCATTACATCCTCAGGCAAGGCCAACCGATTTGCAGAAGGGATTACGAACACCTCGACTATCTCAATAGTCCTCAAGGTTTGTACCGAGCCAATCTTCCTACATACCTATCTAAGGATCCGTTGGCCTATTTCCTATATCCTTCACCCACTCTCACGCGATGATCCCTGAAAGTTGATGATTCCTCAAAGAATTGCAGATCCGCACCTTAGCTGGTTTCTCTAGCTGCCCGATCTACTATATGTATGAATATCCTAATTGGCTCTCACCTCTGACAATTTTGGCAATTCTTAAACTCTGTATCTATGCACTTTTACAATTTTGTCGTACTCGATCTTCCGAATCTTTAATCCCCTTGTTTCGAAAGAGAAAGCTAGAACTGACACTCTATACTGACTGTAATCCAGTGTACAGTATTCGATGATTGTTTGATAAGCCGGTTATGAAAATAGACGCAGGAGAGACCCTTTTTAATGATAAGACCAACCAATTGATTGTAGCAACAAACTGCTCGGCTATCTTTTACCCGGTGTCACCATCATGATTCTTTTAAAGATTGGCGATTCTTAAGAGATTGATCTTATCTAAAGATGATTGAGAGGAAACGAATCGAATCGAGCTAACTAGTAGTTAGTGAATGGCGCGAATCGGGCTGAGAAAAAGAAAGTGAGAATCGTCGCTGGGCGAAGGTGATCGTATTGTATATAGGTTGTTGAATTGTTCGCAGGTTGTACTACTACAATCACAATCTAAAGTCATCCAAAGTAAAATCTACAGGAATTTCGAAACAAGGCTGTCTGTCTCTTTTCAAGGTAAATACACACATAAGCCAAGCCTAATTAGAGAAATGCAATCCACAATCACCTATTGCTGCTTGATACGAATGACGATCTAAATTCTTTAAACGAATCTAGCCAATCTTTGAAGAGAAATTCTTTTCGTCCATTATTTAAACTAATCAGTCGATATTCGGCAAGTGGAGGTGTAATCGTAAGAGAGGAACGAGCAGTTTTGTTGTTACGTGAGAGAAATCGATATCCTGATGCTGACTTTGGTGATCGGGGAAATTCACTAGATGACGGTTTGTTGGACGAGAACCGGCCACGCGATGGCCGTCGTGGACCAAAGAGGCCACGGACCATCCTAACTTCTGCACAGAGGCGACAGTTTAAAGCTTCCTTCGAGGTCTCGCCGAAGCCATGCCGAAAAGTGCGAGAAGCTCTGGCCAAAGATACTGGCCTCAGCGTCCGCGTGGTCCAGGTTTGGTTCCAGAATCAACGGGCTAAGATGAAGAAGCTCCAGCGCAAGGCAAAAACCGAACCCGGCTCTGACAAGGAACCGAAGGAGGAGCGTCGCGCCGAAAGTCCTCACAGCGATCATAGTAAGCTCCTCCACCTCAATACATACCTCCTTTCCATAGTATACACCACAGAATACAAATGTCTAGTTCACAACTAATATTTACCTGTGAACATTGAAACTCTGAACCGTTTGCCTCTCGGCTCCCGGCAAGATATCAACGCAAGTACGCTTCATGATATTGCTCTACTGCGAGCCGAGAGGTTTGCGATGACTGGTTAATGGGGCTGGTTCGTGTCGATAGTTGGCTAGATAGAATTTCAATGCTCTCATCTCGTTCGCAGGTCATTACTTGAACGCCCTGAACATGCGCGACGGAGAATCTTCTAGCTTCCCTTCAGCCAGCCAACCGCTCAACCCCAATAACCCGTACTCGCCCGACGGTAAGTCATCCTTCTCACCCACCGCACACCATAGATTCATTAAGCAGATCACTCGGCAAATCAACAATCTCAATGGCCTTCTCTATTCAAAGCTCCAACCTCTAACTATCTAGTTGCTAGCTCCTACCTGCTAGCTGCTCAATCCTATGTCTATCGCTCTTCCGTTCATTTATTACTACTCCGAAAGAAAAGTTCAAGCATCAATTTGTAATTGATCCGTTAGGCGGTTAGACTAATGATTATCTTATTTTGGAGACTCATACTCCTACTCACTTCCACATCAGTTCCATACATCTGCTAGCTTATCTGTCAGTTGGTAAGATGGCGCTGCCTTCGGAGATTCCGAATGACAGCAGAGATGATGATGATTAAGAAGCCTCGGCGGGTTTCCTACGAAATTGTTTAGATACCCTAATGAAATATCTCTCGCTGCATAGAGGTATGCTCGTGTCGATTCGTTCAGCTGGAATGAGCAATGCGTGTCGTATTTCCCGTGAGAATAATGGCAGGTTGTCCTGCGAACCGACAGGTTGACAGCAGGTTCGAGTGTGAAATGTCGAGCCGATAAAAAGCCCTCCTCTTGCCTAGATAGATACATCCTATCTACATTTGCTATACTATGTACACGTATTCCAGAGTGATAGAAATATTGTCGCGGTACATTTTATGCTTCCATTACTACATCTATCCATTTCTCAGGAGAATGAGTATTTCCTAGTTTTTCGGTTACCGCTTATTCTTCTCTCACTCTTTCACTCTGAAACAGCTCTCGCCATTTTCTCAATCCCCAGCGGCCTCACTCGAATCAATTCATCCTCTTCTTTACTTTCCTCAGTTTTAATAGTCGCAACAAAAATGAAAATGCGCGCCTTTCTTCTTTCTTTCTAGATGCTTATCCTGGCCACTCTGGCGAGAGTTTCTGTAGCAGCGATCTCTCCTTGGACGGGACGGAGGCTGGCTTCGATATAGGTGAAAACGAAGGCGGTGGCACAGACAGTAATCATCAAGGCAGCTCCCATAGTCATCACGGTGGTAACTCTCACGAGACACCATCCCTCTCGCAGAGTCTTCATGCAGCCATCCACAATCCGATCGATAAATTATTTATGATGCAGAGTAGTTATTTCAGTGGTGATCACGCGTAATCCCGAAGGCCTATTTTTCTTTCATTCCTCCTCGCTGCCCGCTCTCTCAATCATTCCAAAAACTTACATATTCCATATCTCGCAAATTCGATGTCAGCCCTACCATAGACACCACGCTCTTCATCCCTATCATTTTTATCTTCTCCTCGCGAAATCCGCCCGACCGCCCTCCCAATATTCCCCTTTCCTCTCCTCACTTTTTTCCCTTCTATAGTTCACTCCAATCCCTTTACAGACCGGCACATTCTCTTATTCCTCATCACTCGTTTCAACTATCTTCGCCTGCTTATCCGGCCTTCCTCCAATTAACCCTTTCCTCTACTATTTCAATCGAATTTTCTTTCTATTATAACGAGAGAGAAAGAGGGCGGGAGGGAGAGAGAGGAGTGCCGGCTGGTACGATATTCGGCAATGTACTTTAACAAACGACAGCAATTTTCCATTTTTATTTCCTCTCTCTAACTAAGCTAATCCTAGTTTCTCACATCTAATCATATCTCATGACATGCTGATTCGTTGGATCCAAGAAATCACCACACATACGACAACAGAGTTCTTCCCCAGTTTCATTTCGATCAAGATCTCAACATTATTGTACAGCTAATTTCTGTAGATTTGTGATAACGGTATTATTTATTGTTACTCGGTATGTAAGTCGATCAATCGAGGTGAAAGGAAAGATCAATCGTTAACCAATCAATCATATGCAGCTTAGCCGAACTTGATTAATCGTATGTGTATGCGAGAAGTTAATCAATAACGGATACGTGTTATTGTCACTATTCGCAGGAGTTTGTGCCGCTCGAATGACGCATACAAATGCCAGCATTTCTATTTTTCTGTACCTCGACATTATTTGCCTGTGTATGCGTGTGCTTGTGCGTCTGCGCGTGACTGTGTGCGTGCGTGCGTGTGTGTGTGCGTGTGCGTGTGCGGGTGCATGTGTGTGCCTACGTTTGGACAGAAACTAATGTAGTGCAGCACATATCTACAAAAATACATTATAGTGTATTATAATTACTCTGAACATAGTAACTGAAACATTTGCAAATCAATGCGTGCAAGCAAGTCTTTTCTTGCTCGAATGTATTATTAAATAACTGAAGACCGATTCTCTTGTTGAAGGTCGTTTATTACCGCAGTCGTCGGTTAGTTATCAACATCTGTTCGCCTTCCACTATATCGCTCTAGGCTAGTAGTTTGGTAAAAGGACTTTTGAAAGAGTAATTTGCTATTTCTACTGATCTGTATAATCTTGGACTAGATTATCGCTTCTAACACAAGATATGACATCAAGATTACAAAATGTTGTGCCAAAATAAGACCGGTAATAGACTGTAGAGAGGCAGAAAAGAAATGTGTGTTCCTCCTTGAGATTTGAGAAACAGCCGAAAAGAAGGAAATTCATCATAACTCTTGGAACTTGGAATATTGTAGATAGTATTTCTCTATCAGCTGTTTGAAGCTTTTGGTTTGGAACGCCCATAACGTGTATTTTCTCCAAGTTGAATAACGCTTCCTAATGAAGATTTGTCATAAGGCACATAAGGGACGTCGCATGTGAAATGGAAAGGCATATTGGCTTGTGTTAAATCCTTTGTATGTGGTACCAGCCGCGAAATGCGATAGACGCACCAACCGCAGGAAAAACAATGAGATTTATGAGAAAGGTTCCTATTTGAAGAGGCAGCTGGCGGTCGACTGCTAAGATCTGGATCGCTCATACTTGACCAAGTAATGGTTCATCTTGTTTCTGAGAGATGAACGCGCCAAGCCAAGCCAAGCCAAGTACGCCGAGACATATGCATGCCTTGGCGCGAGCGAGACTCGAAACTCTTAAGGACACCTTGTGTCCAAGATACGCGAGCAACTCAGCCAGATAGAAACTGAAATATCCATATTGACTCTGAAGAATAGTAGCTCTCCTAGCTCGAGTGGTGTTGGTCGTTTGGTAGTACCTCTACCGGTCTCGGTCACTTGGTTGTCTCTCCGATTAGCAGGCTGCGAGCCAAAGAAGAGGCTAATCATGAATAATCCGATGGCGGGTCCATTGAAGCGTTTAGCTAGTGCACGGCGGGCTAGCGGGCCGCTATAACCTAACTGAAAAAGTCTCAAGCTACGACGAAAGCTTCTCCTAGTGATGGTGCCAGTCTTGATGCACCTTCTTGACATTCCTTTTCGAATGAATTTCTCTCACCCTCTCCCACACCCTCTCGATCTCATTGGAAGGACTTGACAATATCGACGATACTAACATAGGTACCTACAACCAATCCTACCAGACCAAACACGATTAAGAGAAGGTTCTTGAGAAACTTGTACATGCAAGGACCCATCTCCTTCTCTGGCCAAAGGACGCAGATCTCGATAATGGCCGGGAAGGCGATCCCCAGAGCGGAGAGACAGAGAGCACCGAACAATGAGATAAAAAGACCCAGCCTTGGTATCGCGATGGCCAAGGTAACTGCAAATCAAACAGATTAAATATCATCTCTTCTGGCTTTTCTTATGCGCCCCTTCACTGCGCACTAGTCCTTTCCTTCAATTAATCGAGGCTATATATTCCATCTACTACATATCTACATAGTATCTGGGCTTTGGAATGCCTTTAGTACGATAAGAATTATACCACCATGCCAAAGAGATACATACATGTTGCTAATGTAACGAGCGTACGGCATATATACTCCCAGAGGATCTTCCGGCTCTTTACTCGGTGGGACATATAAGTATTCCAGATTATTTCAACTGGTACATAGGCCTGGAGTGCATACGTGATGAAAATCGCTACGGCGAACATTAATTTAACAGATTGCGCCAAACTGGAAAAAGAGGCCGAAAGAAGCAAGGTGCAACTTGGCAATAGTTTGGATTCTTATAGTGTTGTAACTTGACCGACCTGTCGCCTGTCGGAAGAGGTATACTCACACATCACGTTCCGGTAAGTTGAAAGTTACGCTACCACCGGCTTCCTCTCCGAATTTTATATAACCAAAGAAACCCATCAGAATATATAACAAAACTATTACTGACATGCCCATATTCAGAACACCACAGTACCCACCAAAGTACTGTGGCGTTTTCATATTATTTTCCAGTGCTATAATCTGTAAAGAGTAACGGCTCGTAATCCTATATGGAGACATGGGCCAACTTTTCTCCCGGTAGAGAAGTTTTCTATTCTAATTATCAAATACGTTGGTAACGCATGCCTATCTGCTATTCTAGTACGCTGATGAATTCCATTCGTAGATCAAGCGAAACAAAATCAACAACAAGGGATTAGTGCGAGCAAGGGTAGATTAGTGGTTGTAAGTTCTCCTAGTTGGCAATTTCTTTCCTCAAATTAGAAACCAATGCGTCTCAACGATCCGATCATGTATCGTATGGATGAGAGTCTAATGAATGGACCAACTACTAAGTAACTACTCTACATGTGTACATATGTATCTATGCTTCTGATCGCGGCGCGGCGCGGCGCGGCGTGGCAATCTGCAAGTTGCTGGTAAGTGAGCACTTATTTACTTATTAGTGATGTTGCCCTCTCGCCATGCCTGGACTTGATCCATCTACCCTAAAGGTGTTTCTTCGCAACAACGACGCGAGTAAAGTGCTTGCAGCAAGGAGAATTCTAAAATGAGAATTGATAATTCTCTCCTTTGCTTTCGACATTGCACCTTCATCCAAGGCAATAAAAAGCTTGCGCGAGCCCTTGCTTTTTCATGTCTGCAGGTGAAAGAACTTTTCTGCAGACGCTATATGTAGATTCTATAGATACTCTATATTATAGATGTAGTATATGTGTGTGTATATGTAGGAGTAGGAGTAGGCGGAGCTATTACCCGTTGACGAGAGAAGCGGCTAATAAAGTGAGTGAGCTGGGATGCGATGCGAATGAAATTGTGGCTGGCGGACAAGGAAGATAAGAGCAGTGCCAGCGCGATACATGTAGAGAGGTGGATAGGAGGAGAATCCATTAAATGGAGATGAGACTTACCACACCGACGGCTTCCAATGCAAATAAGGTTGTTCCAAAATAAAGGGGAAAATTTCTCAATGTACCAAACATCTGCCTCTCACTAATCGGGGGCAAGCCATTGAACATGTAAACTAGAATTATTGTAAGCCCAACAAAGGTAATGGCATTGGCTAGCGTGGAGAATGGTGCTAGCAGCTTGAGATTTCTAATATAGTTTATCAATGTCAGTGGCAGCAACAAAATCAGCATATGGGCTTTAATATCTAAGGGTTCCCAATATTGGTCTGCTACCTGTTTTATGGTGTTAATTTGATTAATGTAGAATATAGATATTTCTTAGTAATGGCTGAAGCGACACAGAGTATATCTCTAATAAGGTATCTTTGCATCTCTCTTAATTAGTTGGATCTGTACCTGCTTTATACTGGAGGCTACGAACACTATATAAACACAGCATATTCCCAATTGATAAGTTATCATAAATCCGTCTACCAGTCCTCTGTAAATAATGCCAGCTTTCAAATTAGTTTCTTCGGGTGATGATCGGATGATCGGATGATTGCATGCATGCTTCCTTCGGGCTAGTCATTCCACTCTGGCAATGCTTTCTATTTTGATTAGTTGCTATAAGGAGAGCAGGTGAGATTGTTTTACCTCAAAGAGGTACTATATGTATACTATTAGAAAGTGAACACATGGAGTATAGTAGAGAAATATGAGGCAGCTCGGTGGCGGAGGCAGTGAGTGAGTGAGTGAGTGAGTGAGTGAGTGAGTGAGTGAGTGAGTGAGTGAGAATACTGGGAGAGGGATTCGATTCTCCTCTACTTACGGTGCATAGGGTGCGAACCATCTGACACAACGCGGACCTCCCTCCAAGGCATACTTCATGCTCATCGGATAGCTGAGTATAGGAACTCTTAACCGTTTACACAATTTGTACTGGGTCCTCACCAATACATGGAGGCAGTAGGTGCAAAGTGCTCCGATTATCATTGTCGCTATCACCCCCGTTACCAAGCCGCTGTTGCAAAAGGCATTTGGCATTGCCAATATCCCTGTCCCTAAGCTCCCCTTCAATAAATGGATCAATGTCTCTGCATTCCTGGAACAGATAATATGGCAGCACGCAATTTGCACCCATCACTCCAGGCTTCCTTTTTTAAGTTTCTTCGACGTCCGAGAGCGCGCTACGACAGGAACTTGAACAGTTGGCAACTTACGAAGTAGGATTTGCCGTGTTCCGATGCTTGTGAGGGTCATAATCCTGTGGCTCTTCATTCGGCGACATTGGCACTTCCGACGCATTTAAACCACTTCCGGCGATTTCGTTACTAACTCTTGAATCAGATCAGTTTCCAAATCAATATGTATTGCGTTTGTTAGATGGCAAGCTTTCAAAACAATAGAATCTCAAGGCATCCGAGCTCGATTGGAAGGATTGTTCTCCGATCTACATACTTGTACGGAGCTTTGGTATCGATGAGCTGCAGATTTATTGTCTCTTCTTTTGAGTTCTCCATCCTTCCTATCTCTAGTTAGGTCGAAGCACCTATTACTGAAACAGCATTCCACCGCTTTAGTGAAACAAGATCTTGCCCCGAGCTTGGTGAACGAACCAACTTGGTGGTATGGCCAAGTGGTTCATTTGCTTGGGAGGAATGGTATCTACACTCAACGCAGTTCTCAGTTACTCGATGGACTGCTGATCCATTAAAGTTCTGATCAATTGACTGATCTGGAGCAATGCAGCGCGGGGAAAATGCCAATTCACCAGCGCGAATATCCTCGGATAGCACACGTAGCTTTGCTACATTCTTTGCCAACTGATTGCTCTTAATTATTGCATTGAGGTCAAATGTAGTTAACTTACTGAAGGTTATAGGCTGCGTTCGCGCTTCACTATTCTTGCATTAGCTATTATTCTGTAAACTCTATTGCCGATCGGCGCCATAACTACTACAAGATGCCAGACTTTTCTTGCCATCAGTCAAACTAAGTACCTTCCCTCACCACTTTATTGAGAAACAAGCCAACAAATCTCCTATTCCTGCCTACCGTTCTCTACCCTTGCTTTTATTCTACTCGATCAGTGATATGGTGAAGTGGTACGATCAGTGATACGACGATAATCTAGTCTCGTCCAATTTCACAAATTCCCCACTATTCAAAATATTCACAGATTGTCAAGGTTTATCCATCTATGCCCTGGTATTTTACCGCCCTTTCGCACTGACGCGGCGCGACGCGACGCGGTGCGCTTCGCTCACTCTCACTAAATATATCGAAAATATCTATACACATTATACTGACGTATACATCTACTATAAAGAGTGCTCCGGCTTGATCCGCGAGATCATTCTCTCCATGGAGCAGCTAACGATCGAAGGCCATCGCGGCAAATATGAACCTGCCGAGAAATAAGGAAATGATTATCTAATTGGGTCTGGGCTAGTAGAGAGTTGGCGGATGCGGACTGCTTACAAAATCACCGCTACCACCACCCTTTCTACCGCTGCTGTTATCACCAACAAACCTCTAGTAGACCAATACCATCGAGAGATTCAATAATTGGATAATGATTCCTTCATCACTTGAAGCGGCATCTCTGGCATACTATGTAGTATGTATACTCGGCTCGATATACCTTTCCCTCCTAAGATAACATTGATAATCTTACTATTGAAGGGACCTACCAATCTTACTAGATCTAACGCTCATTATAGTATACAGTATTATAGTCCCTTGGTAGATTATAGTATATAGAATGCTATTCTCCACTATCTCCACTTTTACTATATCCTCTGCCTAGGATCGGATCAAGTTGGCAACTATTCATCTTTCCCACTTTCATTCTCTTGTATTTTTTCTTTTCTTACAAGTATAGCCATTTTCTAACTAGTACAGCCATGCTTCACCAAGTTTCACTCTAGCTTCACTCTACCTACTCATTCCATCCACAAGACTTAGCTGCACGAGCAGCCAGCGGAAAAGCACAGGTTTATACTTACTTTGTCGAAAGTTGGGACAAAACTCCTTGCTTCTTTTCCTGAATGCCGGAAAGGATGTACTATACTGCTTTGTATCGACTGCTGTTGCTGGTGTCCCTAACGAAATCAGTGCACAGCTATACTTGTTTAACCCAGGCTTGTATAGCAGGAGGATTTTCACTGACATTCTGGATCAACTATTTCCTATGATTTCTCAACGCTAGTGATAAGTTGCATTTATTTACACTTTTCATGGCTATTATGCAACCAACTACTATATGACCTCTTACAGAGATGCATGCTGATAATGAATGTGTGCTTTGTCACCGGCGATGACGACGGTATTCACGCTGACGTCTGCGTATCAATTTGTCTCTTGAATCGTATAATAGAACTTGTTCAATAGCTCGTGCATCTGCATTGTCTACTTTCGAATGTTCACCAGCATTTATCTCTCACTCTTAAATGAACCGGTAGCTTTATCGCTCGGTATTCAAGTCATATGATTACAGCTTTTCGATCCGTCGATTGGGGGAGGGGGGGCATTCGACGCGCTAATGCAAACTCGTAGGGAGAGGTTCCGTTACCCTCTAGGCGAGACGCGGCACTCAATTTAAGTATAGTAATCGATCTCCTAATTCTTACTTCCTCAGAGAGCATTGGGGGACCAGTCAACTGCGGCTACTAAGTTGGAATAATATCAGCTTGGTAGAATATTTGCAACCTCTCCACTTTTGTTCTCTGACCTGACAAATAAATACTATAAATTGAACGCAGCCGAGGTTTGACCAACAAAAAATGGCCAACACATAGAATATTAATATTATACACATCTATAGTTAAACGTCAGATTTCAGCTGGCATTAATTATATTACTGTTATTTCTTGTAATGAATGATGAAGTAAGCTCGCTATTAAGATCGATGAAGGAATGCAACGTTATGCAATGGACCAAAGAGGTTATCCAATTCAATTGGCAGTTGGTATTGGCGACCCTTATGCTTCTCGGAATCATACTGGCTCGCACGATTTACTCTTTTCGCCTTACCATTCTTTAACTATGTTTTCTTGCTCGCTTCTCTACTGCTCGATAATAGGTTTCATTGCCGAAATAATTAATGGGTGAGGGAAACATTGACCTCGCTTCTGACTGGATAAATCACCGCCTGAAGTCACCTTGGCTTCTAAACACTTCAATGGAACTTGCCCGTGTACCCTCCGCTAGTTCTCTTTCATGCCACAACAAATCCAAGGTTTTGCCCTTGCTCGCAATCGAGGGCATCGACAAGATTGATTATTGAATATTGACTATCGAAAATCGGTATTTCGCGAAGATTAAAAAGTCCTTTCGATGAAAAATGCCCCCAAAATGCTGAAGAACATTCTATGAGTACTAGAATGCTATCATTTTTATAGCACATGTGTTCTATCACGTTAGTCGTTACATAATCTAGTCGAAACTATGACGCCCGAAACTGCACGTTCCGTAACACTGGAAATTTCCTGTAGCCTAATCTGTGAGTAGTAGACTTGCACAGTCTGGTAAGGTATACATCAGTCTGGATGGACAGTATGCAGCCAACTTGTCAGAGCCAATAGAATCAGGCGTATTAGACTGGGAAAGTGAGGAATTTACAAGCGTTTAACAAGCATCTTCTTGAATTCAAGGTAGTTTAGCTTTGCGTGACAGATATTATCAACTATAATATAGGGAAAGGCAAGTGTCGTTCTCGAGTCTAGAGGATACGAGGTACGAAATGATTGTCCCTTTTCAATGAAGATACATGGTAACTGGAAATAAGTGGGTAGGATGATGGGAAGACTCACCAGGCAAGATGGGATGATCGTAGAAAGAGAAATCGAATCTCATGGGATCGGCCGGCAATCGGGTTTGACTCGATCTATTTTTTCTGATGCTCGTCGAATGCTAAGATATGTATATGTACTGGCTTAATCGGGTATCCGTACTCGTACTCTATTGCGTACTCCTACCCGTACTCGCGCCCGCGTCCGCACCCGCGCCCGCACCCGCAGTCGCACCCGCACCCGCACCCTTACTGGCTTTACTGCGTATCCACGCCCGGACCCGTACCCGTACCCGTACCCGTGCCCGTGCCCGTACCCGTACCCGTACCCGTACCCTCACTGCGTACTGCGAAGCCGAGCGAGGATGCTTAGCGACTGGGGCTGCGCTAAACGCCAACATTTCAATTTCCATCGAGGTACATACTCCCGGGCTGATGCACATTCCATCACGTGATCCACCCAAGGAACCGCGCGTCTCGCATAGATTCTCTTTCGGTTCGTACATACATATATCAATCTACAATAGGTATACGCCTGACATAAAATATCCTCAACTGTCCTTCCATCTGACAGATTGAGAAGAAAACAAGTTTTGCCTTTCGGAAAAAGGGGTTTTCTCCCTTCCAGCTAAGATTAGACGCAATTCGATTCTTGCCTCTTTGTTAGGACCCTTTGTCTCATTGTCAGTATTGAAAGTATTTCATTGAAATAAAGAATACATAATTAGAAATAGAATAGGCAGAAAAGTCCGATTGCGAGATAAGTAGATATAGAAGAGACTAGACACTAGACGCATGTGTAGTCTGATAAATCACGTGAGAGTTTATTGACTATACTAGGAGTGATTCTACTCTTTATCGATGTATACATACATAGAGTATAAGTGGAAAAGCAACTGTGAATGAAGGAAAAAGCATAAAAAAAGAGTGAATAGCCAACGTATTGTGCTATATTATACTAGAGCTTGAATCTAAGAGGCAAGCAGCCAGTAGCAAGAGGCAACTTTGGAAGGGAAGGTGGTATTGATTGACACCCTCGAGTCGAATCCAGGTCGTCCAAGAAATGCTTATAGACATGCAGATTGGAATAAAAATAAAAGATCCTCGATATTTCTCACTCCCCATTTCCATGCAAGTTCCCATACGAATCTCTAAAAAGTAGAGTTGGATAATGTTAGGTGAGAATTCGGCTTTCCCGGTTATTTGCGCCTTGAGGCCTTTTCTACTCATCGCGTGAGTTTGTCAGCTAATTACTAAAAGCGTGTACATCTGTTGGGTGCGGTGCTAAAGTGCAAGTTGCTCCGAGGGCGGCCGGGTGAGGTATCGTGTCTCCATTTAACTGGACTTACGTTCGAAGATTAGAAAAGATTGTCAGTCTTATTCAGAAACTGGGAGAATGGGGCGAGGCTGCGGCGTCGGCCGCGCCGCGGGGTAAAGGGAGCGGTTCTGGTACGTTACATTATCTATCGTTTAGCAGGAAGGCAGACTGGTGGAACTCTTCTCGATCTCTTCACACTGATTCAAATTCAAAGAGGTGCTCTCCACTTGCTTGGCAAGCAAGTTGTCAGGAGGCAAATCTACTGGCTCTCTCGTTACGCGTTTGCGAACTCTTTGCCAGCCAAGGCAACAAGCCATCCCTATTATCGAGAAGCGTGGAGCGACAACCGACAGCCAACAGAGCGCGCCCTCTCCCTTACCATCACCGGCCTTACCATTATCCTCGAGCGCGAATAACATATCGTGAGTTGATATCTCTACACTATAGATTTTAGTCAGTATCTCCACGGGTTTAGGGTAGCATCGACTTAACACAGAGCTCAGGATTGCTTTATAGGCCGGGCTAGGGTAAGTTGTCCGGTTTCGTCTGGTTTAGACCTACGGATGATAAAATCTCTCAGAAGGAGACTGGTTGGTGATGCCGTGCTCTTGAGTATCGACGCATAGTATATTATGGGTACGTGGTATTACCATTAGACTACTACAGGGATATCGAATCTTACTGACCGTATGTATGTAATAATAGGTTTGGCACTTTGGAGGTGCGAAATAATTTGATTTGTAATCTTTGCCATTTTTGTCATTCGCTGTGAAATCTCAATGTCGCCTATTCTGTGTGTCGTCAAGGAGTCTCTATCGGAGCATGGTACATTTCTGCATTCCCTTGATAGAGGTCGCGACCTACCGAATGTGCCAGACGCTGCACAATCATCAGCTCACCACCACCGCCCAGAACGTGACCGCATCGCGGCCCGTTGGCTAATTTCAGCTGAATGTATATACTAGATATATGTAGTTTTTCCCTAGGTAAATCTAGTTTTTAAGGATAAGCTCGACAAGGAAATGATTAACGGAAAAAGTGAACGAAAGTATTTAATCGTTGTTGATATTTTGGTGAAATAAGGGCAGAAATAAGCCTGACAATATATAATTCAAGAGATTGTTCACGGCCAGATCAGATGAAACAGTCGCTCGAATCTCATAATTTTCTTCCGCCAATTCTGTGAGTCTTGGGCAAGCTTGCAAGTATTATAATTGGATTGGATTGATGATGATGTAGAGCAATACGCTGGAAAGTGATGAAAAGAGAAGGAGTGTTGTGCAAACAAGTGGAATATCGCTGCTATTGGATTTGTTCTTCTCGATCCAGTCAATAAAATAAGATATTCTTGTATATACGTCCGGAATACCAGTTGCACAGCCCTTATTGAAGGAGGCCATTCCTATTTGCTTGCCATCTAGTATGAGACCGTTACCGCTATCAGCCTGCAACAATTAGAATGACACTCTGAAGGAGGAAAGATAGGATTAATTTCTTATCGTTATAATTGCGGTTTCATGTACCTCGCAAATCCCTGTACCCGGGCTGTAAGCGCAGAACTGATAATCTTTCAGATACTGGAAGACAAGCCGGCAGTTTCCTTCTGGCATTATTGCCACCTCTGCCTCTTGCAACCGATCATTAGAAATCGCACCCGACTGCAAAGTAAATAATCCTCTTTCAGTTTTGCCTCGCCTTAATTTCGGCATTCCATGCGATGCCAGGCACCGCTCAAACTATCTAGGTAGCCGGTAGTAGGCAAGAGGCACCTACCCCTTTGCTACCCCAGCCGATTAAAGTCGCTCTCTCGCTCTCGTAGCTTTCTGTACTATTGTCCAGTTGGACCGGTTGGATAACGGGCGTGAATTCTATATCCTCGCCGAGTGTGAGTATTGCGATATCGTAGAGCCTATCGTATGGTTCGGCAGAGTATCCTTCATGAATTGTCACACGATCGATCGAAAAGGAGGTTCCTGGCGTGCTTAGAAGATTCGTACCGGCATGGACCTTGAAGTACTCGCAAAGATCTCGTATCCTGCGCACCCATCACATCCGCACACAGGTTCATAGCCACATAAACACACACACACACATAGCCCAGATCAGCCCACAAGAAAGAGAAACAGTAGTAACGAAACCTACTCGACAGCACAGGAGCCCGAGGTGAGGATGTTACGTTTGTCTAGAATCGATCCGGCACAAAGGTACTGCTCATAATATCTTATTGAGACTTGATGCGGATAACCTCCAGGAGCTGCGTCCACGCCACCCACTACGTATGTCGATCCTTCTCCTATTTTCCCAAGCGAATTTAGTACATATGTCATTCCATTAAACAGCCTCACACTTTCACATCGACATCACACCCACTATCTATTCATCTCTTCTCCATATCTGTACATACTCTACATTGATAGATACCTACACACATCTATAGATAGATAGATATATCCGATCTATTATCTACATACATGTCTATATTTATCTAGATACTATTACACAGATTCTCGAGCTTTCCTCCCTTTCTTCCCTCCTCCCTTACCTACCAGACACTCTACCGACCAGCAGGTTTATCGCTAAGAGCACTGAAAGTCTACACATGACTCTCCAATCGCGCAGCACACTACAACTTCTCAAACGATCCTAGCTCCTCGAGCTATACCAACCAACTGCTTATTAGGTATTTCGCTCTCGCCAAATTTCGGCTGACATACGCCAACGAGATAAGCCCATTACTTCGATAGCCCATTTTATATGTCGCTTCGACTGATAGTTAAGATAACCCTCTCCATTATTGTCGTCACGTTGCCATCAAACTCCCTATCTTTCTTTGCATTTCTAACTAACTCGCCGCCACAAACATTTCCTTCGACCTCTTCAAACTTACACCAACTGCTACGCTTCGCTAACAACAGCGAGCAGCTAAATTTCACTCGTGTCTACCATGAGATTGTTGCACCAGCTTTTAATTAATACATACTATAAATAAAGGAACAACACCAAGAGGCTTCGACGAGGGCCTCAGTAATTCCTCCTGTAATGCAGATATTCGCTTCATTAATCGGCCTCTTGAGGAAGGATGACTCTCTTCTCCATTTTCGACTCTTTAAACTTCTCTCTCTCTCTCTCTCTCTCTCTCTCTCCCTCAAGATGTCTGGCTTGTTCACGCGCAACACAACCGGCAAAAACTTTCTAATGAGGGAAACGAGCTGCCGCAGAGAAGGCAGTGGGAGCGAGAGAGTGTGTAAGCCGAGCCGGGAAGAGGGGCGAGAGAGAGAGAGAGAGAGAGAGAGAGAGAGAGAGAGAGAGAATGTTTGCAAATCATTAGACCCACGGCAAAAGCACGCTCGAGATAACAGCTACAGAGTCTTTGCTGTGTCTTACGGATACAAAGGATATTATGGAGTACATTTAACAATCTTTGTCGCTTCTTTGTTCTACTGCTTGCTCAGGCATGTGTACTCTGCGCTTCTGGATTTTGCGAATCGCCCTTCCTACCCTTCCCCCGTCTCTCACTATTATTTAAGCTATCTCGCATTCAAAGCTTTACTTACTCCTCCCATAAAATGGAAGAATTACATAGCGGCTGATAACTCGGAATAATTTCTTAAGCGTTGTTTGTACTTGAACTAAGGCGACCTAATATTTTCTCTCGGCCAACATGAATGAATGCAACGGGTCGGATAACTAGTGAGAAGGAAAGAGTGAAAGGGTGGAGGTAGTGATACAGTGATAGGCGGCGGATCAGCGTGAAAGAATTGCGATGGCAAGTAATTCCGTTCATTGTGTATACTGCAAATGAGTCTATTTCAGCCTTACTAGTCATTCTCGGCGCACTCGAGGGGAAGCAGGCCTATCCCCAAGGATCGGGAGAGAAGGCGATTCCGACTAACAAGAACCCTTCGTCCGCGAAGCCTGATCCTGTTAACGGGATCATCCGGGCAGCGGCGTCAATACCAGTAACGCCGCTCCGCGCCGCGCCGCCGCTGCCGCCGTCACCGCGACCGCGACGGCGGTCGGCCGACCGGTCAGATAAAGCCTTCAAACCTCTTGCAGGTACATACGATATAGCTGATTCGGAGATGGTGACAATTCACTAACCGGCTGTTTAGTTGGAGTTGGAAGGCTCCTTTATCCTTGGAATTGAGCAATTGGCGACAATGAGACAAGGACTTGCCTATGTACAATTTGCTCCTCTCTGAAACAGCAGTTGTCGATCATCTCAGTGTCCGACTAGAGAAGGGCTGAGTCAGATTTCCCAGCGCACGTTAGGCCAATTCGTAATGCTCGCTTCCTATATTTACATATGCATATCATTTGTGGTATCGGACGGGGGAAGTCTCTCTACCCAGCTAATATCCCAGAGGACTCTCCATATATCCAAATCGTATTACCGCGCTGGCCATTCCATGCTAAGCCGCTTGCTCTCGCTCTCGCTCTCGTTCTCGTTCTCGCTCCCGTTCTCGCTTCGACTCCTACTCCGGCACCCACCCATTTCATATGCGCCTCCTCTAACTGAGTTAACAATCCACTGTGACAGATGGCTTTCCCAAACGCGCCCGTCTACTGGCGTCTACGCTACTTTTTCCCACCCTTCCCGGCTTTCCACTTCCCAGTTCCGGCCTCTTTCACCTTCAATCGAGTACCTTCAATCGATATTCACTCAGAGGTTTTGGTATGTCGCCTTGGCATCTGCATCTCGGCAAACAACTATTTAGCCTAGGTTTGACAATTCCTTTGCTCGATCCTCCACTTCCAAGTGGCTGGTTACGCAGCTTTTGAAGGAAGATAAAACCGCGAGGGAACGCCTCGACCACTGTCCTACCAAAATCAACTTCTCGCCGTGCATTCAGAACGAGAAGTGGGAATCCACAGGCCTAGTCCGACGCCTGCAAGACTCTTCTTATAGCTACAGCCTTTTTACAAGTGGATAATTGGCCTGAAAGGTTGGCCAACCATCGGAATCGAATCGGCAATTCTCCAAGGTGTGGGTGTGCTGAAGCACAAAACTTGGAAACTTCACTAATACACTGGCAACTGGCAACTGGCAACTGGCAACTAGCAACTGGCAACAAATTCAAGTTCTTGGTAGTAGCTGAAGGTTATTTTTATGCCTCCTAATTATATACACGTACCTTTGGGCTTTCCTTTCGGCACGGACTTTCGTGGTTGCATTCAGGTTCCTCCAGCTCCAAGTCGACTCAGATCGACTCTCATCCGTATTTCTTCCACCATCGCCCCCCTCTGCATCGTGTACAATGTACATACATCTGCTCTAAAGGGGAGTGAATGGTCGGAATGTTTTCTTATTGACAATGAGAATAAATCCGCCTCTTATTTAATATATCGATTAAAGTCTGGCAGCTTTGGAGACGAAGAGAGAGGATTGTAAATATATGCTTCGTATTGTTTTAGTTATCCAAGTAGCACCGAAGCCTGATGATTCTTCGACTTACAGAGAAGAGGGTGAGGAAAGAATTGCTAGTACACTAGCAAAGCTCACATTTATAGAAGAGTCATTGTTAGCAAGAACACGTATTGCCGCCGCGCCGTGCAAGCTATCAAGGAAATGGAGTAGTTTCCTATAAAGAAAACGCAAGGACTCGATACACACTGGCTCTCTAACACACTGCTGAGAAAGGAATGAAGAGTAGTAGTCTTTGAGGTTAGTAGATTAATGAAGATGGTCAGAAAGATGTGTATGTGGATGGGGATGGCGGCTCTTAGTCGACAATTGTACATCGTGATTAATGGATCGACCCACCAATCTTTCGGGCGCTTAGCGTGAAATTTCACTGATGAATTGTTCTCACAATTATCATGATCTACGGGTTCGTGGCTCCGAGAAATACGAAAGTTTCGCTAATCTCCCTCGGCGAACCCTTCACTTTGCCCGGCACTCGGCCAGCTTCCCTCGTCCATAGACGTCCCCCGCCTCTTCCACAAACGATATTTTTCTCGAGAGATGCGCCGCAGTGCACAGCATCGCATCGCACAGTATCGCATAGCATCGCATAGCATCGCATAGCATCGCATAGCATCGCATAGCATCGCATCTTGGAAATTTTTGCGCACCTCCCGATACTATAATTATCTTTCTTTCGATCCCTCGATTCCCTTTTGAATCTCTGTACGAAATCCACAATACATACTCCTTACCGCAATTCATTTCTACTATTAGACTCTGCATTCTGTAATTTGCATGTTCATATAGAAAGATCGAGAGAGGTAAACTATTATATGTATATCAAGATCGAAAGTGCAAGAGGTACGTGTCTATCAAAAGGTGGGCTCTCGATCTCAATCTCGATCCCTCTCAAAGTGCTTTACAAGATTAGTGAAGAATTTCGGACGTCCGCGCCAAATGATTTATGGGGGATCCACCACGCCGATTTCGCTCTTCCTCTCCTTCTCCAATCCGACTCGCACTCTCTCTCTCTCTCTCTCTCTCTCTCTCTCTCTCTCTTTCTCTCTGTCACACACACTTCGACTTCGGCCTTCGGTCGATTATAGAAGTGATGCCATTAAAAACGGCGACTATCTAATCAGCCAACTCTAGCGTATCATCTCCAGTTATTGGGAATCGGTTGTGATGTCATGGACGATTAAATATCTCAGGGAGATCTATATATATATAAACACATATAGGCTATCAACATTTATTACCATCTATTGGTCTCTAACTATTACCAGATATTGATAAAGTCTCGACTCGTATCTATAATAATAAGAATATCGGTCGGTCAATCTTAAGAATCTTTGGGATATGATTTTGAGAATTGAACATGATTGAACGGCGAGAGTATATTAAGTGGGTAACGTAGAAGCGTTGCTTTCACAAGTAGAGTTCACTGTTGGGAAGCAAATAAGAAACAGGGTGCACGATCGCAGCTACTTCATTTAAAGTGGAGTGTCACACGGCTAGCCAAAATTAGGGTTATAATCCCTCTGCCATCTGATAGACTGTCCCCTCATCCCCAATCTCTGTTTACCGATAGTATTTTAACCCTCGATTTGTCGTCAACAGCTCCATCCAACTCCATTGGGATTCTCACTGGCTGGATTTTATCCGGTGGATCGGCCAAAACACCATGTGCTCGTTAGCATCGGTTCTCCCTGCGATTCTCTACATTCCATCTATACTATACTAAACCGTATGTTTTCCACTTTATAGTCCCATCCATTCATCCAACTACATTATTAATCGAATCTCTTCATTATCTTAGCATGAAAAATCATTCTAAAATCTAGGACTCTAGAATCTTTGCCGATGCAAGTATCGACAAATTATTAATTCTCTCATAAATTCGATAGATAGACGCTCTTAAAGTAACGTTCAATGTTAGAAATCAGCCTGTGCAAAGAGGATATACCAATCATCCTAATTCTTTGGCAATGTTGGATGGAGAGCGGGCGATGCGCGGTGAGGTAGGAGAGAAAGTAAGGCTTGGCAGCGCGAAGACAGCAGCAGGAAAGTATAGAAGGGGTCAAACAATAGATGCAATCCGAAAGAGGAATCGATCGGCTGGCTTGTGAACGAACGTAACCAGCCAGGATATTTTGATAATTCCCTTTTTTGTGCGCGATACTCCGCAGCGTGTAATGCGGAAGAGATCAAAGGCGTCAGTAGCACCTGTCCTCTAACCCCCGTCTTGTCATCCAGGAGAATTGCGCGAGGATCTCGCCTGGGGTACCATACGCACCCCCCCCCCCCCAAACTCTCTCTCTCTCTCTCTCTCTCTCTCTCTCTCTCTCTCCCCTCCTCTCGGCCCTCCCTTCCATCCAACGCTCGCTTCACCCTCGTAATCCCCACTCCCTTGCCCCCCTCCCCCTCCCGGCCCCGTCGCCGCCACCCCCGCCGCCCCCTTCTCTCACTCTCTCTTTCTCTCCCTCTCTCTCTGTGGAACACACACACATACTCTCGTTGACTGTTCTCTTTTGGCCTGTGGGTCTAGTACTCTTCTTCCTTGGCGGTTTTGTTAGATCTGTATGGGTGCGTGCGAGCGTGCCCGAGCCTGCAGTTTGATCAGACTCTCTGGATGTGAGAGATTGTCTTCCTTTGCTCTGTACTTTGTGGCCCCTGTCCGACGGTGGCTGGATTAAATTGCAATTATCTTTATTGCCAGAGCAAGCTGCTTTCTCTCTGGCTTGCCCCGAATAAGCGAGCCTCCGCTAGCATCATGGAGCATGGATTAAAAGCCGGCCTAAGAAGAGAGCCACCCGATCCTTTCGTTGATGATATGTATATGACAGAGCGAAACTACCAACTCAATTAGATTTTAGAGCTGTCACCTTCAAGTAAACCACAAACATTTCTTCACTCTTATATTTCATACTTCCTGTATGGTATTCTGGTAAATATAGTCAATATTATCGGGAATGGAGGGAATCGAATGAGAATCTGCACGGCCCTTGCCGGCGGTGTCAAGAGCGTGCGGTGGGGCCCTGGCTGCACCACCATCACCGAGCTACCCCACAATTATAGCTAAATGCTATTGCCTAGACTCGATAGATCTTGCGTAGAAAATGTTGGGTTAGCCTTACCACTCCCGCTTAGGTTGATTCTCAAATGCATGTGGCGCGCTGGCTGCTGTATGCTGTGGAGCTCAACATCCGAAACGTTCAATGAAATACAACATTCAGAAATACATTCTTGGAACTGTAACTATTTAATAAATCAGGTTGAAAGTTTTATAGTGCACGAAAACTGCTATACTTTGGTATATGTATCCTCGGTTGGTGCGCGCTGTGCTATATGTATTTACATATGTATGTATTATACTACCACTTTCAGCGGACAAAAGTCATCAAAACAACGAAACGAAACGAACCAAAACCAATTATTATTGGATCCTCATCCTGACTTTCTTTTTTCTGCCGTTTGTCGCTAGATATTTATTGGCGATACGGACCTCTCTTAAACGGCGAACTGTGATTTTTTGTCAGAATCACGATGAAGACTGGAGTGAGCGAGAACGCGGGGTGAGTGGGAGATTGGGCGGGTGAGCAGTGCATGGATGGGGCTGCGTGTGGAGGAGCTGGGCAACATAAGCGTAGCGAATGAAACAGGTGGGCTTTGTTGTTTTGAGTTAGAGTAGTGAGCAGGCAGCCAGGCAGGGAGGCAGCCAGGCAACCAGCCAGGCAGCCAGCCACCCAGCCAGCCAGCCAGCGAGCCAGCCAGCCAGCCAGGCGGTGGACGAGTAAGTGGTGGAGGAGGAGATGGAGGTTGCACGGACAGAGAGAATACATACTAATGTATGTATGTAGCTGAGCGTTATAGAGAGCCGGAGAGACTTTGAGTACCTACCGATACAAAGGTCAAAGCTGGTCACGCTCGAGCTACAGCAGACTATGTGGTTTACAAGCTTTTCGTCGATGAATAACGCGAATTTAATATGTCCTCCCGTTGGGTTGTCAATACCAGACTGTCTGCCTTGAACGATGTTAAAATGCTCTCACACATAACGGAATGACAACTGTGTCCGAAAATGTATATCAGAGGAAAAATATCTTTTGAATTACAAGCATTAGTAGGTAACAGATTTACTACAACATTATCAATACATGGACGATAGGAACTTTAAACCTGTTAGATTAATATTAGAGAAGAAGTTTGATGAAATGAAGGTATATGGATAATATGACTTGGCGGTTTGCAATGGTATAGTCGGTTTAATAAAAGGAAGATTTTATCAATTTGACTGATTGTGTGAAGACTACGTTTGTTAATCTTGCCATGCAAGATTCTTTTGATGAGAAAAGTCATAGGGAAAGGGTAGAACAGTGAGAATTGTGATTGTGGTTGGATAGGATTGGCAGAATGGTTAGGGCTCAAGAGCTCTGGTGCTCTGGTGCTCTGGTGCTCCGATGCTCCGAAGCAAAACGCGGAGGGCGGTGGGAACCCTTTTATTTTTGAGGGTCTAAAGCCAGCTAAAGCCCACGTATTAATCGATTATGCTCTATCGTCGGCATCGTACCAATAATCTTGCCCGAGCCGAGAAAGAAAGGGTCTTTCATGGGACGTATGAGCGGTGTAACCGAGGAAGACATTCTGAGTGATTGTGGTTACGGGGATCTTGACATATTCTGGAACTGCTGCCCAGCCTGCAACTTCTCTACATTTGCTTAAAAGAAGAAATTTATTCTACCTACGTTCATTGACGTTAGCCCGATATCGCCACCGCCACGGCTACCACCACTTTTTTCATTAAGCATTCATGATAACAATACTTGCAGCCAGTGCTTGTGCCACCTGTAAGCATTAGATTGCAACTTCATTCCCACTATTCGCTCCGTATCTCACATTTACTCTTGTTGATATTCTTAAATGATCCAATCTATATTTCATTAAATCATATACCTAAATCATTTCTTTTACTACTCACCAAGGCTCAAAGCATGCTGAAATAATGTTGGTATTAAATTTATTGATCGCTCGTGCTATCTTGCTTATGGGGAATAGAAGGCATATTTTGTCCCGGCAAGGCGTCACACATTGCTCCGCGTTATCAAATACCAGTGGATCGCCAATCGGAGATTACTGTGCGTCCATTTGCTTTGTAACCGAACCGCTGTGTGATTACCGAAGTTCAGTGGTCAGACATTTGACCAGGCAACGAGCAACGCGCAACACAGTTCACTTCAACGGACAAAGCATTATGTCCAGCTGTATCCATCCACTGCGCACTGGTTGCTTTACTGCAGCTATTGCAATGCTGCAAACTTGCTCTGCCCTACTCTGGCAAACGGTTATAATAGCTGCTAGGCAGACTGTTATAATTTAGGGGGATTGAACTTTATGCTCTCGAAAAATTCACTGATAGAAGATGCTGGGAATAACAGAAAGGGGTAGACTGAAATGTGAAAAGAGTGGCTGAGGAATGCCCGCCGAGGAGCAGCACGTATCAGTAGGATTGGGGATTTACTTACTCGCAGGAGAGAAGGAAAATGTAAAATCAGGATTTTCGACAGATGGCCAGAATCTCAGACCTCGGGCCGTGAATACGCGAGCGAGCGTCACTAGTAGAGGGTAGATGGTAGAGGGTAGAGGGCTGAGGGTTGCGGGTACAGGGAAGCGCCGACCTCGGGATTTACGCCCGCGGGCCAACTGCCGATGGAAAAGTTACGCTCTCGGTGCTCTACTTTGTTTTTTCCCTCCGACGACGACGACGACGACGACGACGACGACGACGACGACGACGACGTTCGCGGCGGTGGCAACGACGACGTACTACCATCTGCTACCTCCAAATTTCCGAAACACTTGCAAGAATTTCATGTCCATCACCTCATACCTTCCGTTCGCTTTCTAAACACTCTATCTCTATCTACCTCTATTCAATTTCCTCACATTCTTACTACAAATAGCAGCAAACCTATCATTTAATTCGTCTCTACTAACGCACATTTCTCAAGGCCAATGTATATGATCCCATTTATTCTACATACATATATGTATGCTTCCTTGTTTTCTCTCATATCCAGTTATACTACAAGCTATAGATTTTGGTAAGACGTGGTAATTTTAAATGGGTTTCCAAGAAGTAATGAATACGGGTTACGACTGCTGCTATAGCATGCGTTTCCGATGCGTTTTTAACACAGTATTTCAGAAGCGCTGCGCCGTCACTCGAGGGGAGGGATAGGATAGGGACCGGCCGTGCTTTAGCCTAGGTAACAGCTAGGTAACTAGCGTGTAGCAGCAGCCTAATAGGGAAAATGCTGCGGGTGAATGGAATTATGCGGCGGCGACTACGCGACATGGCGTACAGATTTTCGATGGTTAGAATTAACATAGAAAAGGAGAAGTCAATTAGTAATAAAGTCTAACAGATTTATTCGGCCGAATATAGATAAGCGTGTTCTTTCTTTATTCTTCTCTCCTTCCAGTTGCCGTAACTCATCCGAGGCGTATTTAGCCGAGATTGAATGAAAAATCTTTTTCTTTTATGCTTCATTCGTGATTCCTCTTGTTAGTGCAGCACAAGTCTTGGTTTCGTGAAGAAATAAAAGGGGGGGAAAGCAGTAGGACGCGGTTGGTAAGCCGCAATAGGAACTTGCCAATCAGGAGGGTAAGGGTGTTTCTGTTTTAATTGACCTAATAAGATCTGCAATCGATAACTGCCAATGCTGGAGACTGGAAACTAGTAAAGGTAAGCAGTGATATGCCAACCTGATATTTAGGTAGAAACTAGTTGCTAGATCTGGAATAAATCTGATAGAGAAAAGTAAAGACAACTCTCGCATCTTGTGGGAAATGTTGGACAATCTACCATAGTGTAATCCCAGTATTTGGATCTACTTATAAGCACTGCTAGATTATAGTAATGGATGAATTAGTCAAATTGGTTCGAGGGATCTTGATAAATAAATCTGTCAGCCGGTTCGTTTATGCAAAGATCCTTCCTATTCAATCTGCGAAGCATTACATTAGCATGAATCCCGTACGATTGTCGATGAGAATTGCAAGCTCTCAATGGAAGAGCAGCCACGAATCAATTGAAATCAGTGTCAGCTCCGGCGTATATTCTATTTGAAGAAAAAGAGATGTACGAAAGAGACTTTCCCAGTGGGAGAAAATCCGATCGGGAATCAGGAGCCTCGTGGTGCGAGGTTTCAAATCATGAGGAGAATTGACAGGATGATAAACGGCAGGAATCAGAAGCGTTTATCTCAGTTCCTATTTTCACCATCTGCAAAGACACGGACACTGCATTCCATTATTTGACAGATAGCCCGAGGCGGGAGGCGGGAGGCGGGAGGCGGTGCAGAAAACTTAGCTCATAGTGTGTCTTGTAAGCTTCGGGAAAAGAGGGAAGGGATAGAAATTTCTTGACGAGCGTATGTATGCTTTGCTTGCAGAATTTTGCCAACAACAAGACTATTTGGGATTGGGTTGGATAGAAAGTATGCCAAGAGCGGGAGACCAATTCCCGCACGATTCATTACTCGGACAACTAACTTGTAACTCTAGTGGTTGCTGGTGTTGGCCAGGATCGAAACAATAAGGGAGAGAGTTGCCCTCGCCGCCTGTTGGAATCGCTGCTATCGGTATCCATATATGTATGTATAGAAGATGTAAATAGCTGCCTTTGGAAAGAGCGAGGCCTGAACAATGCAAGTATCTAGCAGCAAAGGGTTTGAGCACTTGGCACGTAGGGCTCCCTGCAAGCCAACGTCCAATTACCAGCTGGGCGCGTATCTTCATGGGGGGTCCTACGCGCAATTGTTCTATTTCACCATTGTTCCCCGGCGTGATTGAATCCATTGTTTTTTCCTTCTTGTAATTATTAGGGAAAGAGAGAGGGCCGAGAAGATCACGTTCCAAGTTCTTTTCAACAGGCAAATTAAGGGTTTACGTTACCACGAGGCTAACGCTATCTTGCCATCTATCTTCGGTGGAAATGCGCAGACGTAGTACCATCGGGTCTCGGCTATTTCTCTAATAAAGCAGAGTGATGTTGGTTGGCATCGTATGTCGAGGATGTCTCTATCTTCGCGCGGGATGGAGGGACTTTAAATATGGCGATGAGTGCGGTTCGTTGGATTTATTGTGCTGCTCGTGTTCTGGCTTCACTGAGAGAGTGAGTGGGTCGGGAAGGGTGGCGGCGGGAGACGGGGGCTTCCGCCATAGCGCTGTATCTCTGCCTGCAATTCCATCGATCGGCACCGCTCTGGATTTTCGGGCTACCGTAGGATGTTGAAATTTCTGAAAATATGCCCAACGTCAAACAGGGTGGAAGCTTCCCGCCCGTCGCAGCCTGCCCGATCCGAAAGCGCTATGCTGCGTTGCACTGGACCGCTTCAAAGGCGCTGACATTTTCAATATTTCAAATCCGAATTCACATGCGATTGCTCGGTTGCTTTAGTGAGGAAGCTCAATCCAAAAACCAAGACCGGCTATTAGCCCCTCCCCCGTCCTCATCTACATATGTATGGTATGTGTAGAATGTAGATACCAACAAGGGAAGTGCTCGCCTTCCCGCTTGCATCTATTACATCAAAACATTATTCTTTTCTTCACGAAAGAGAATGTCCTGGAAGCGAGAATGATTTAGTGGCTGATCTTCCTCGACACAATCATGCGTAATCGACATTTTTGCGGTGTCACACTGACCGTATCGCATTTCCCTCTCGCCCGGGGCGCGATAGTGTATTATCCGCGTCCACGTAGAATAAAGATCCTTTGACAAAATTCTCCCTGGGGAGCCGCTTTAGGGACGGCTATATGGCCGTCAGGAAATGACTGAACCGCGTTAGGATATTAGATTATGTTAAAGCCGTTACGACTCCCCGTAAGAAAGTTCGCCTCTTCTCAACGACCTGCGAGCACTGCTACTCTCACATTTTTCTAAGACTTATGCCTTTTGCTATTTCAACTCAAGTTTTGCTCACCCAGGACCTACAATTCACTTCTTCTTAGCACACCTCAATTAATCGGACTCTTTTACCAAAAGGAATATTTCATCAAGTACATACCTTTGCTGTATCGGCACAATTTATCGATGTAGTTGTCTGTTTATCCACTGATCTTACACGAATAATCTTGCTAAAGGTACATTTAATACATCATACTTGACTATAGATAATCTCTTTCGTCCTCTCTCTTTCTCCCTCTGGCGTGTGCGTGTGCGTGCGCGTGCGCCTGCGCTTTCACCGAGTAAGCCAGTAAAAAGCAACAATTCGAGACAGTGGATTCCTTTCGGTGATTTTAATCAAGGCCTAATTAATGTGACCCCGCATCGGAAGGCTACTTTCTTAAAAAACGGTGGAACATTACCCATGAGTGAGGGTGCGCGTGTGTGTAGACACGCGCGCGACTACAGCCGACCGAAATAATTAATTAACCCGCAGCCTTCGATGGCTGTTAATTAGTGGAGAGAGCGAGAGAGAAAGAGAGAGAGGGAGGGGGGGGGAGGGACGAAGAGAGGAAGAGTGGGGGGGGGAGAGAGAGTAAGAGAGATACAGAAGCGGATGATAGTTAATTTTACGCTGACCACGCATTTAACTTGCTGCCCCCTGAATCATGAGTATCGGGACTACGCACCACTTATTTCGGCCACGAAGGAGATATGCTCTTTTTGGTTGTGGGGTGATCGGCTCAGTAGAAAAGCGAGAAGCATCAATAATACACAGGTACCTATACTGGTATGGCCGGAACGTCAGTTCCACGGAGAACGGTCGTTGCCTGTAACCGATGAAGACATAAACCCGTGTCCACGCGTAATTTAGAGTTCTTAACTCTCAGTAGGAGGTTGACCACCACCTGCGGCTCGAGACACCTTATCGCGCCCACGGCTACGGCCACCTCTCTAACACCCTCTCTCCTTCCTCTCCTTTCCTTTCCTTTCCTTTCCTTACCTTGCCGCGCCTTTACTGTTCCTCTTTCCCACCCTATTTTGTCCTCTTTCCTTCCTTCCTTCCTTCCATCCTTCCTTCCTTCCTTCCTTCCTTTCTTCTTTCCTTCCTTCCTTCCATCCATCCATCCATCCATCCATCCATCCATCCATCCATCCATCCATCCATCCATCCATCCATCCATCCATCCATCCTTCCTTCCTTCCTTCCTTCCTTCCTTCCTTCCCTCCGTTCTTCCTTCCTTCCTTCCTTCCTTCCTTCCTTCCTTCCTTCCCTCCGTTCTTCCTTCCTTCCTTCCTTCCTTCCTTCCTTCCCTCCGTTCTTCCTTCCTTCCTTCCTTACTTCCTTCCTTCCTTCCTTCCTTCCTTCCTTCCTTCCTTCCTTCCTCCCTTCCTTCCTTCCTTCCTTCCGTTCTTCCTTCCTTCCTTCCTTCCTTCCTTCCTTCCTTCCTTCCCTCCGTTCTTCCTTCCTTCCTTCCTTCCCTCCGTTCTTCCTTCCTTCCTTCCTTCCTTCCTTCCTTCCTTCCTTCCTTCCTTCCTTCCTTCCTTCCTTCCTTCCTTCCTTCCTTCCTTCCTTCCTTCCTTCCTTCCTTCCTTCCTTCCTTCCTTCCTTCCTTCCTTCCTTCCTTCCTTCCTTCCTTCCTTCCTTCCTTCCTTCCTCCCTTCGTTGTTAAACTATTTATTGTTAGGTCCCCGCTTTTACGTAGAGCCACTGCGTAGTTCAAGCACTGCTGTCAGATTTCGTTAGAAAAACCATTTATGAAAGACCGGACCAGCTAAAAGGTTAAATACCAGTGGGGCACACTGTGTTACTAAGTAACAAGCCGCAGGGCAAGATACAGATTAAACTCTATCTGCCAAATGTGGTATGAAACAAATTGAGTATACAGGTGGCTCGGCAACAGCGCATTCTCAAGAAGAAGTACAGGCTCCAGGGGGCAGAAGCTTTCGTGATAGGACAACGTTTGGTCCACTGGCCCCGGGTACACGTCGACATTCGACCTGACACGTACGCTCGGGCCCATTACTTTCAATTTATGTTCCTGCCGATCCTTAAATCGGCAAACTTTTGGAGACCGCCCGTGGTGCACGCGAGAGTGCCCGTAGCCGCACGTCGCACGCCGCACGGCACTAACTACATACTTATATGCATACATAGGCAGCTTCTTCTAGATAGATATAGACAACTGTTTCGGATAATTGCAACTACAGAATTCAGAATGTATTTACCAATATAGGCAGTAATTGGACTCGTGCTCACCTGTAGTATAATTCATCAGAATTTGTTACAAGCTCAACTTTTAAAGGATCGGTACCAATTTTACGAAGGGGTTTCTGACAGGAATAAAACATTCGTCCGTCGGTTGCGATTATCTGCAGTTGTCACCGAATTTTCATTTATTCAGTTGACTTGGACAGGAATTCAATACTGCCGCTGGAAAATCTATATTTTTTTCCCTCGCTGTGTGAAATAACCTGGCCAACCTGGCCGAGCAATTATCTTGTTAAATAACTCTGAATCGATGAGAGCTTCGATATTTTTTATTCAATGCCTGCGGTACACCATGGCTACAATCGTCGTTCACCTCTGATTTTACTAAATTAAACACGAACACATTATTTCGTTCTAACTGGAATGAAGTACAACAAGCGCCTGGAAGACGTCTTGAGCTTTTTGCCGGTTAACCAACAGAACAGGAGTTGGAGCTTTTTCTTTGCCCAGTCTTTTACAGAGTTGAGCTGCAAGAGTTGATATAAAATGAGAGAAAGGTATTCGGGTGAGTGTTGACGGAGAGGCAGTTTCTCGGTGTATAAAAGTTTTGGGCCGCATTGCTATCCTTGCCACTCAAGGAAGGAAGGCATCGAGTCCTGGAAGAGGAAGTGTCGATCTTGAAACCGGGAGCAGTAGAGGGCCAGAGCAGTAAGGGCTGGAATTGTCTGTGACAATGCGATCCCTTCCAACCTGGCGGATCGAAGTGAGTTTTGAAAATGTATGCGCACACGGCCAGATTCACAAGGAGGGCTGTAAACCCCGCCTTGGGCAAAGCTCGGGAGGGTCCCTTATATTCTACACTAAATTTCACCCTAGAGCACGCAGACGGCGTCGCCGACGGTGGCAGTGGTGCGCGCGTCCTAGCCCTTCGTTCCTCGCCACCACCACCGCTACCGCCACCGCCACCGCCACCGCCACCGTTTTGCTCGATTGCGCCACCCTCCACTCTCACTCTCACTCTCACTCTTACTCTCACTCTCACCCCCCACCCACCCACTCTCGCTCACTCTCTCTCCTTCTCGTTCTCTCTCTCTCTCTCTCTCTCTCTCTCTCTCTCTCTCTCGCTCCCTCTCCCTCTCCACCTCTCTCGCTCATACTATACACATGCCCCTGCTCGCCTCCTGGCAATGGCATACGTGTGCACGCGTTTCGTGGCAAGGCAGTGACCCGCGAAGCAACATATTGGCGTTGTTTGAAGAAGGAGAATTGCTCGGTGGCGGTCGATCGGCTTCGGCTTCGGCTCCCTGCTGCGCCGCACTGGCATAGGGCGGTGCGATACGATACGATGCGATACGATGCGATGCGATGCGATGCGTTGCGATGCGCTGCGGTGCGGTGCGGTGCGATACGATCGATCTGGTGGTCGCACGATCGTGCCGCGCGCTTGGTGTAAATACCGCAAGCCCTCCTTTTGATGGTCACGTAGCTGCGTAATGACGAGTGCATTCTTCCCCTGACTGGCACACCATGCGAGCCACAGGGAATCCTTTCGCGAAAGCATCGCGCCGTGCCGCTCTGCGCCGCGCCTGTTCAATTGTCCTCGAAGCACGACCCACCGTACGAAAAGTCTACCCCATCCCTCTCCCGTACCTTTCCCTCCTCAAAGCAGTTGCCCTGGCGATCCTTGCCCTAGCCAATTTTATCTTTCTAGCACCTTCTCCTTTTCTCAAGTGCTGCAGTCGTCAGTCGATCTCCAACGATTCTCTCCCTGCCATTCAAATCCGGCCCCTCCTCGAGCTGGTGAGTTTTCTTCCGAACTTGAGAACATATGAGAATTGATTTGAGTGTTCGGGCTAGTTTCCTTCAGTTGCAATTACTTTTAGAAGGAATCTCCCAATTGCCTACGCGAGTCAAGTGGCTGGGATGCGAATGATGGCAGGTCTGGTGGGAGCGCGGCGGCCGCGGCGGCGGCGGCGGAGGCGGAGGCGGCGGCGGCGCGGCGCGCCAGAGAACACGTAGCCAGAATCCGTGCTTCTAACCCCGAATTTATTCGGCGGCCCCGCCGCCCCCGCCACAGTCGGGATTCCATGATAATTGAGGTCCAGGCCTGTGCACGAGCTGAGATCGGTACGTGGTATTTATGCTCTCACGATCAGCTTAAGAACGAGCGGGATCGCATTCCCATATTACGCACGCTTTCGTCTTCCTTCCTTTCACTTGACCAAGCAAGTAAGGGGGCCCTTTCCGTTGGAACGCATCAGCGCGCTCCAGTCTCTATCCAGAAGCTAAAATCTCAATATGAAAATGCCTTCCTCTCTTACAATTAGTCTTTTACTCCTCTACTAGCTGAACGTGTAACAGCGGCCTGTTTGTGCAGATTGAAGGATAGAAGCGTACGTGTCGGTAGACGGTGACGCGTGCGAATAATATGAGTTGGTAGAGATTAAACTCACGCACAATAAGCCCCCGAGCCGAGCCGACCCACGCCGAGTCTCGCCGAGTACCTCGCTGACTGGCGAGTGGCGAGTAGCGAGTAGCGAGTAGCGAGTACCGAGCAAGGCCCGGGGGCTGCTTCACTGCCAACTGCCAACTAATGAGAGAGCCAAGCGACCGCAATGATGAAGTTTCCAGCACACTTAAACATTAAACTTTCCTTCTCAGACATAGTCGAAATCCTTCAGCTACCCATTGATCATCGATTGGCCAGTCTCGAATTCGAAAGAAAGGTGGGACATATTGCAAGTATAAAAAAAAAGTTAGCAATCCCGCAACCCCTCTGCCTTAGACCTATTTTGCACTAAGCCTGTTTGAAGGTCTGACGCCAGGTTACAAGGATAAATATCGTATCGATTATAGAAAGATAGTAGAAAGCAAGAATGATAATGGTTGAAGAGTTGATGCGATAATGGTTGAAACAAGATGCGAAGGTGAAGTCGGGTGCATATCCCGGAAGAATTTCGGATAGGAATTCCAGTTGGAGAAAGGGAGGAAGGAAGCAGGTCCTGCGAAGTAGAGCCGATCCAGGGCGTATTGGCCCGGTAGGTGGCCAGTGCTCACTGCCTAAGTAAATTTTCAATAACGATGGAACCGTAATGTTTTATCGCGAATTAAAAGCTGTTACGCCTTTCACTGGCGACTCAATTCTTGCAGGCACCTTCAAACGCCACGCCGCACAATTTTGACTGCTCTGTCGCATTCTCATGGCACAAAGTTTCTTTAATGCTACGCATTAAAACCTCTCCTCAAGTTAAGACATATTTATAGATTCAATTCTTACCAAAGGCCAACAACCGGCTACAGTTGAATTTGAGCAATATAGCTTCCCAAAGGCATAGCAGTGTAAGAATGGTGAAATCGGCCCAGCGGCAAAAAAAATCGTCACTTTCCCCATAGTTTCTTCATTAAGTAAAACAATTTTTCTCTCAAAATTTCAGCTCCCTAGCTCTTTCCGTTTAAAAGTTCGGAAGGTAAATGTGATTTTCAGTTTTAATTTTTTTTTCTCCCAAAATGTTGAACAACGAAGTTTCTTGATTTTTTTTATTCACTATCCGTCGATATGTGCAAAATATAGTTTTTCCAAATTTGTTTCGTTTACTTAAGAAAGTACCAACTTTTTTTTAAAAGAAAAACATCAAAAATACTTTTTTTGGTACGATGTTTTAGAGTGACAATCAGCAAAAATTCCAAAACATGTATTAGACTTGTCTATTAAACCTCTATTTTTTCAGATTTTTTTATTTGGTGGAATAAAGTGAAAAAAGATGAAAAACGTTTTTTCAAATCTTTATTCGCTATTGAATATGTGAAAAGCAATTGGAACGTCGCTTCCATTCTGTCTACATCGCTAACTCGCTGTACATTTCTTGTAGTTGATCGTTAAAGACGAGTGAAAATGCAATTACATCTATTTTGTAAAGGTATGAATTTGGAAGTGTCATTGTCGATACTCACATTATGTGCATAAAACTACTAAACTACAAATAATGACAGTACAGTATACATATAGGATGGCAAAAAGATATTAGAAACCATCCACGAATCTTTGTCACTATCTTCATTTATCAGGAAAAATGACAAACGTATACTTGAGATTTTTGTAAGATCGCGCCATATTAATTCAAAAACATAGCATTGTTTTATTATTCTATGTATAGTGACGAAGATTAGTAGAATGAAGAATGAATACTGGAAATAAAAGTACGCCGAGCCTGTTTATTGAAAATTGGCTTGGATTTTGGGATCAAGCGGAAAAAGTTCTCAGGACACTTATCGGCAGAATTTCACAATACATTATATTCCTCTCGAGGCAAAAATCGTACGATTCGTGGACTAATTAAGCTAGTTTGGTTAACAAGGGAAGAAAAGAAGCAGCAGCGGAAACAGATAAGAGGTGTACAAGTATAATATTCTTTCCCGACGGAGTTGAAAATTTAATATGGAAATGAACGGTGCTGGTGAGATAAGTAAATTCGCGTTAAGAGTACCTAGAAATCCCATTTTAAGAAGAATTCACGAAGGCCAGATGCAAAGTAAGCCGAGAATTTGCATGTTATTACGTTCAGGCGTTTGTATATGTATATCTCGTGGCAGGGAGTTCGTTCCAGAAGCATCACAGACTTGTTTAGTACAATTACGAAAGTTTCTCTTCCGAGTTTTTCTCCAGTTCTGTGGCTACTGGTAGTCCCACAGGGAGGAAAAAGATATCGCAATAATTATGAGCGCTTACCGTTTCAATTTGAAATTCTTTGCAAGAAAAATAGATTAGCAATTCGAGAAGAGATTGGATTGAAGAGTCTCGGTCTCGGTTTCGGCGAAAGGTCTTGCTATCTCTTGTGCTGGCGAATAGGGCTCAGTCCTCGAGCGGGCTGAAAATATAACCCGATAAAAAAGATTCTCGAGCAACTAGAGTTGTTAGGTCAGAATGCGGGATGATTTAGTGCCGCTCCATTTCATTGGAGCTCGATGGGCATTCTGTCCGAGAGGCTTGAGTCGAGTTGCTAGCCTGCTACATAGAGCCCCATGAAGGAGGCGCATGAAAAGATCGAATTTGCCACGCGCTTAAGTCAACAAGCTTCTCACCGCTACGCCGCCGCTGGAGCAAGACTGACAAGAGCTATTCGGCAGGTTTTCTTAAGGTGCATCGGTCTTTTCAGAAAGATCACCGTCTGATAGGTTAGTTTTCGTTGGTTCAACGCTCGACTATACCATCATCCGAGAGAGCCCGAAGCATCCCAATGTTTGAAAGAAAAGGACTTGGAGAACGCGTCGCATTTGTGGCCGGTCGGATCAATAGACCAGATCGGCATCGATCTTCCATCTCTTCAGAATTCCCCCCCAAAAGATTTGTTTACCTAGTTCTTGACATAAAGATCCTCCGACAAAATCGCGATCGTCCTTGATCCATCCATTGATCGACCGTAAAATAAAATCATGTTAGGATCATCCTCTTGAGAACCTATTCCCATTCTCAGTACCATCCAGCCAGTACCAACTCGCCTTTGCTTTAGCTAAGGTCGTGTCGCTTAATTGGCCATTTTTTATTGGTTGAGCTATTAACGGCTGGAGGATGAAGAATGACCGCATCATTGATTCGATAACTGATCGAATCGACACGATCATTATAGAGGCATCAATCAAGTTGCAGCGATGTGGAAAGCACTTAGAGACCGGCAAAGTTAGGTCATCGCTTGGGATTATTAGGTAATTGGGGTAAGATGGTCTCCGTGACCATCTCGGTGATGGAGGAGCGTGCTATATGGCCGTCTACCTGCCTGCATACCTACTACCTAAGTACCTACCGATAGATAAACATACATGGCCAGATTACACGGCGCTCACGGCTCTCTTGCATAGATACATCCAATTTGACTAGCAATTTCAAACTTGCAGCGGCTTAACTTTGGGAGTAATGACGTGCTAGTTAAATTGCATCACACCAGCCAGTTACGGCGTTATAACCTAATCTGGCAGCGAACAAAGTAGCCTCGATAGGCTATAGTCCATTTCTTAGCAAGTGCATCTTCTTCATCCAAGAAGTGAACTGCACCTCACTGCACTCCACTCTCTGCCTGCCTGCCTGCCTGCCTGCCTGCCTGCCTGCTCCTCCTACCCAGAGCCACCGGAACACCCACTGCTACACAGCTCGGCTGCTCAATTATCCGCTTTGTCCCCTTATCTCCCAATCCTTATTCCACACTCTCCTCCCCCAAACAAGAGCTTCTCTTATTTCCAAAGGAATTCCGCCCCCTTTCCACTCCTAAACAAGTAGCCTGCTGCAAAGGACGATCAGTTGATGAGTCGATGGTTAACGGCTAACCAATTTCATTTCCAAATAAGGTTATAGCAGATACATACTCACTATACACGCTTTCCACTTAATTATGAATATTCACGCCGTGCCTCCTTACGCTTTTTTCTAGATCAAAGCGAGTGAGGAATAAAGCCAAGGGGATTGGCCGATCTTCAACTGCCTCATCGTCGCGGTCGCGCTATCAATTACGGCTTCTATTCCAGCTGAGACGCCCACTATCTACTACTTACATTCGATGATACAAAATCCAGAAATACTTCATCTTTCCTTCCAGCCCCGAATAACCCACCCGTTTATGTCAGACTGGAAAGGACAATCAGAATGATACTCGCTCACTTGATAAGGTTCTTCTTTATTAACATTTCTTAATTCTCCGACAGGGTAGCTAGCTCCATCTTTTCTCCATATTCCTCTCCTCCTTTGGTTCCCTCAACCTGCGGCCTCGTTTTACGTGAAGCGTTCTCGATAGGAATCCGAAGCCAGAGCCGGCCGCTAGTACAACACCGATATCAGTTAGGAGGAAGTCCCGTGCGCTTCTTCCTCCACCTCGATCCAGTCACGATTTAGCATAGGCGTGGTGTACTGCTTTCCTTTCCAGCAACCTCATGAACGGACTTTGACCTCTTCGCGCGCCGCGCCGCTTGAGCCGCTCATCTTCCGCTGTTTCCACTCGGCTTGGACGTCTTGGACGCGAATACGCCCGCTAAGCTTCTGGATAGAGGGAGAACCGAGCCTTCAGCTTTCTCAACACATAACAACCTATCGCCTATCGCCTATCGCCTATCGCCAATCGCCAATCGCCAGCTTTCTCACTACCTTCTTTCAACTCTCGACTCAGCTTGTTCGTCCCAACTCCACAGATCCTTTCTACCGATGCTAATGTAGACTAGGAGTAATGTTCATTCACAGTCACTCCAATCAACTCGATCTGCCCCAACTAATAATTATTCTGCATCTGACTCTACTCGAAAGATGAAAGCAAAAACAACTCAAATACAGGAGCAGTCTGTCTTTCCCATGGGCGAGCAGCCCTGTACATCCATCTACTGTTTCTAATATCCCCATTGAACACAAGGTCCGAGTCTTGCTTGTTAAAGAAAGAGGACCGAAAACAAGAAATGCGAAATGCGACAGGCGCATGAAAAAATGGCCAGCGTACCGCCGCGCCACCAAGACTAATAAAAATCTCCAAAGAGGATCAGATACTTTCTTCTTACCACTGGTATAGTATATGTGCTTCTATAACTAGAACAATTTCGCGTTCAGAACTATTCTACTATTTCGCTCATGAAATTCAAGATTAATCGACAATAAATAGACTTTCTTCAATCGGTCAGTGAACTCTTGGAAATTGTCTGTTGGAAGTACGGGAGACTTCTTTCGCGACATCTCTTCAACAAGAGTTTCCAAAGCAGCAGTTAGCCAGGGAAGGATATGATGCCGTGACGGTGATCCTAGTTCTAGTTTGGCATCCTCCCACAGAGGGGTTGGTAGAGTGTATGGAGTAGAGTATGGAACCGGCGGCAGACGTGTGCGCTGATGACGTAGCAATCCGAAGGGGTAGCAACATCACGCGCGAGTGAGCCAGAGAAGACAGAGAGAGAGAGAGAGAGAGAGAGAGAGAGAGAGAGAGAGAGCTCGCGAGAGCGCGAGAGGGGCGAGGAGGGTGAGGAGGGGGGAGGGAGGGAGGGAGAGAGAGAGAGTGAGCGAGAGAGAGAGAGAGTGAGGCAGGGAAAGAAAGATGGGTGATCGATCGGACCATGCGCAGAAGTGATCACTCTTCTTGGAGCAAGGGAGCTACAAGTTAGTACGGGCAAATGTATTCGTGGCACACCGCTACTCGGTCCCTGCTGGTTTCGGGGTGCAGAGGGTGTGGTGCACGGTAACCATGCCCTCCCTCCTCATTCTGCGCACGCATCCATCCCTTCAGATATTTCTGTGTATGATTCTCAAGAAGCGTGTTGATACCAAATCATCAGCTTCCCCGACCTTTCCTATTTCTCACATTCTGCTTGTTTGCTGTACACTTTCAATTTCTCACTCTGGGCCACCGTCGCCGCCGTCGCCGCCTCCGCCACGTAAACCTACGAAATTGTACCGCGGACGTATTATTATACACCCTGTCGCACCCCTTTTTCCACCGTCAGCCGAACAAAGCTCAGTTAGAACTATGCAAATCCATTTCTATAATAGCATATGGGAGACTATACTGTGTATGTATGTATGTAGTATATGTATACATACTTATGAGCCTCTCTGCATTTGATCGTAGCGTATAAGAAACACAGAGAGGTTCTGTGAGAGGAGATTTGTAGGAAATTCGTGGTGCTTCCAAGTCGTTAGTTTAGAGTAACGCCACGAAACGAATGCGTATTAAAAAAGATACTGTCTGTCGGCGGAATGGTCGTGGCCAAAAAGAAGTCTTTCTGCTCATGACTTTCTAGATGAGCCGAAGAGATTTAGAAGGAAAGATATCCAATGATTGCAAGCACATACATACATATGTACATACGTATGAGCGCAAATATCGGGGGTGGGAGAATGAAAGTTAAAAGAAGCCGGTGCGGCAGGGCCCTTAGTATCTGGCGGGAAGCTGCTGTTCTCTCTGAAGGTAGGAAAGCGGGGGCAGTTCCACGCTCCCAGTGTTCGACTGGCGGTGGTAGCGGAGGCGGAGGCGGAGGCGGAGGCGGTGGCGGAGGCGGAGGCGGAGGCGGCGGCGGCGACGACGACGGCGACGGCGTCAGTACCACACCCCCGTTGGTTATGTGTCGGATGTTGGTTATCGGGGGTGAAGGGATGCGTAGGGAATGATAGGGAGAGGGGGGAGGGAGAGGGTGACGGCGGAAGAGGGAACGGGGGCGAGAACGCGAGAGGGTGTGTGTGTGTGAGAGAGAATGAGAGAGAGAGATGGCGGAGGGAGAAGAGGGGTAGAGAGGGTGAGATAGGGTGAGAGAGAAAAGTAGAGGGGGGCGGAGAAGCGAAGCGAAGCGATGCGGAGGGTAAGCGTTGAGAGTGAAGGGTGCGGACTGGGGGCGAAGGGTGGCTTTCGGCGGACGTGGGTGGCGGCGGTGGGGTGGTGGGGTGGTGAGGTGGCGAGGTGGTGAGGTGGTGCGCGGCAGTAACTGACGAGGGGTTGAAGGGGGGCGCCGCGGCGCCTCTCTCTTGCCTGGAGCGCAGTGCGACGTCGCGACGCACCACGTGCGGTGGCACCACACATATCGGGGGGACATACTCTAAACGGACCAAAGCCACTCTCTTCCTTCCCGTTGGCAAAGCGACCGCGTACTGCCCCGAATTCCGGGTGCCCTTCCACTTCCGCTTTTGAGGACGGTCGACGCCGTGGAGCCACCCCTAGGCGATCTCGCCTATTGCCCCGCTAGATACGACCGGTTACCAATACTTGAATTCAATTGGGATTGACGAATGTATCTTGGCCTCAAAGCGAATAAAGAGCAACGAGAAGAAGTTGTGCGAAAAAGCCAGGAGAAAGAGAAGTACAGCCTGTTTCTCCCGGGTACTGGGAGTGGAGAGAAGCGAAGGTAGCCCCCGACGTATTGGAAGAGCGGAGAGCCGGTAGCTGAGAGAACTCGAGGGAAGGTTTTCTGAGCGGGCGAAAGAAGAAGGTGAAAGGGGACGCGCAGCTAGTTTCCAGTGCGAGGGAAGCAAATGGAAAGGAGCCAGCCAGACAGTGGACTGTCTGGAAGGGCAGGACTCAATCTACTCACGCGGATTGGATTTGGTGGCGCGCGTGCCAAGCCAAGTGCGGAGCAGTAGAGCAGCGCAACCAACCAAGGTCACGCTTTCGTACTCGTATTCCTACTAGAAGTCTCTAGTTATCCTCGGTACGCCTTGCTGTTCCGTCCTCGGCGACCCGTCGCCCCGTCGCCCCGTCACCACGCCACCTCGCCGTCTTGCCGCCTCGCCGCTTCGCCGCCACGCCGCTTCGTCGTCCGTCAATATGATGGATTGTTATTGCTACTGGCAAAACTCGAGTGCAACGTATCGTCCACTTGTTTCTCGTGACTGCGATTCGGACTCGTGCACTTCCGGGCACACCCGGTGTTACTCTTTTTCTCTTTGAAGGAGGGACTACTCCATTCGGACTTTGGGTGTAAAACGTTTCGGGCCAACCTTGTGACTTTCTTTGCAATTTGCACGATACAGTGTTGCTCTGTGTTTCAGCTCTTATTTAGCATAAGAGGGCCGTGCATTAATCTTAGCCGAGTTTCAGCCCAAGTTATCGTTTGGTGAGTACTACCGATAACCGAACTCTTAGTACCAATTTCTCCTTTCCGTTATTAATTCGACTGATTGTCAGACTGAGCTAAGATCAGCAACACTTTCTCCTCAATGTAAACTTTGCAGAATTACGAAGAAGATTGTCCAAGTTTCATAAAAGGTAGATTGAGAAAAAGTTCTCTTGATGCTTGTTCCCGTGAGTTTGGCCATCTGAATGCCTCTTGAAAGTGTTTTTGCAATTAAAAAAGTACCCACGCCACCTTGGGGAGCCGTATTTAACTTTGCTTAACTAAGTTCTCGATCCGTTGACGGTGCGCCCGAGGGACCCGACATGACGACAGTATAATTCACCTTTTCCCTCCACCTTGAGCTCCTTCCTTTCTCTCTACGCTTTTCATTTCCTCCAAGCCGGTCTCCTCTGGTCTCGTCCGGTCTCGTCACGGCCCGTCGATTTCACAAAACCAACAATAGCAACAATTTTCCTTAACTGTCGAGAAGTGACAATTGTAATGATAATGGGCAAGTTGAAAAGGGGCTATTACTAGAAAAACTCGCGTTATCCTGTTCCAAGGAGAGTAGAGAGTGGGGTGGGGATTCTATAGATATCCATATGTAGGAGGGTCGAGCTGAGATGTCAAGTGATCTCGATATGTTTTAGTGGAGACTGCGGCCTGATTAGCTGTCCGACGGAAAATGGCGCGCGGCCATCGCTTCGGGAGGTGATTGAAGAGCGAGGAGGAGATTCTCGAATCGAGAGGATTGGCGAAAGTGTCGGACATACGCCGCGGGATTCTAAGGGAAGCTGTCTACCACCACTCTTACCATCACGGAGAACACTAACAATAATATGTCTTACCTCGCTCTGGACTCCAACGCTTGGCAGGTATGTCTTTAATTCAGATATCTTATTATCTAGATATCTGGCCAGATATCTATTTATCTATACGTAGAGATGAGAAAAGTGGGAAAGGAGTGTATCGGCTAACTATACTAGAATAGTTCGGGATTGAAAATGGAAAAGCAGGCAGTTGAACCAGAGCAGCTAGCTACTCCGCGAATGATTCCAACTTGGTTCGAGCGTGGAGTGTCGAGCGGCACAGCAGCAAGTAAGGTTCTCCATTAAAAGTCGATCACATATGTCGGGATTTTAGGCGCGGCAGAGGGCCCTTCGGTTCTCGTTGAAGGAAGCGACGGTAAAAAATTAATAGCCACTCTGAGCGAAGGTAAAAAAGGTGATTGGTGCGGGGCAAAAAGAGCGCGGCAATCGAGAGGTCGAGAGGTCGGGAGGACGTATTCGACACAGTATGCCGCGTATCAAGATTCTAGTCTCCCCATAGTCTCTCCACGGAAATCACATACTGCCGACAGGAAATGTAAGAGCAGGCTCGCTCATGCCGGCTAACGGAAACGAGTTTAGCTCTGCTCCGCTCACCCATTGAATTATCCTGTTACACAAGTTCTCTAGCTTTGTTCGCTTTAGGCGGCGTACCTCCTCTAAAAGCTAGCCTCTCCTAGTTTTACTCCTATCGCCGACTTCCTTCTCTCAGCTGCTGAGACTACCTGCCGCATTCACCTATTTCCCCAATTATGCCCTACCCTTACCCTCAACTTCACTGGTACTAGTCACCTCCCTCTAAGCCACTAAACGACTAAACCATTATGCACCAGCTCTCCTACCAAACACTCTTCAACTCATACACACTCGATCTACAATTTGGAACATCTCTCTCTCTCTCTTCATTAACCTATCTAGGCAAACCAAGACCCTTTCAAATCATCACTATGCGTTCACAACTTATTCAGCCTACTTTATTACGGGCCAGTAAAACTTACCTTCACATATCCTCGGACTTTTCTCCTCTTCTTCTCATACTCACTGCCTCCTCGCGATACTTTTCAATCCCAGCTAGCCCTTACCGCTTCTTCAGCCAATACTCGATTGGAGCTGCACTTTCTTGACGCGGCTTTTCCGCCCGCTTTCTGCGGCAGAAAACAATCCAAGCAAAACAAGCTACTCGAGGAAGTAGGAGAAAAGATGGGAAAAGGCGCGCCGCGCCGGGCGTCCTACCAAATCGCTCCCAATCAAGTCCCATCGCGACGCGTGCCGCGCGGCTACATGTTCTCTGCCTTCTCTTGAAATAACAAGGGATCGTCAGCAACTACGTGCATTAATACTTTGCTCCCACGTGGCCAAAGCACGTCACCTCTTCCTCTCTCCCTTGGCTGGTCTAGTTGCGCTCCAGCTTTTGGCTGGGCTACCAAAGTACTACAGAGCTATGCTATCAGAAAGTACTCTCGCTCTTCTCTACCAGTGATTCTTCATGGTGGTTGCACGCGTCCACGCACGTGCTCCCCTTCCCTTCCTTCGGATCTTAGAGAGTTATACTATCTAGAGAATAGTCTGTGCGCGCCAAGCCAAGCCAAGCCAAACCATCTAGTGACGTGACGTGACCCATCTTTTCATTCTTGTTTGCCTTCCCAGCTACACCACTCGACTTTCCCACTCATATTCGCGTACGCCTGCCTCTATGTTTCTCTTTTCCCACTGTTGCTACAGTATAATCACGAGGACCTTCCATTCAATCAGCTTGAGTAAGCTTTTCTCTTCCCTTACACGTACTAGACTCTCTTTCTCCCTCTCGGCAATACCTACTTGCATTTTATAAGGTCAAGTAAAAACGGACGGTTTGACATCTTCTTTGAAAAAGTCAGCAGGCAGAAAATGTAGACTCGTACAGTTTCTAGCTCGATTGAAAGTAAATGATGCTATTCTAAGTTGGTCGGTTGTGTTGGTTAGCCGGATTATTTGTCATGCTGGTGACGAGTTAGCTTAATGCGTGATTCACTGGTTTCGATGGCGAGCAAGCCGGGAACAGCTGGTGGCTACATCAAAAACCAAACGCACTTCAAAGTTCCTTGGTAGGCACGCGAGGAGACGGACGACGATGGGGATGGTGATGGGGTAGCTCGACTGGACCCGTGCGGTGCGGTGCAGCTCGTCTATCATTCGTTCGCCGAGTAACGGGGAGTGAGAAGATCGCGAAGGAAGGGTGACCGAAAAATAAATGATAGTCAAATTAGCGTAATCGGGTGATGCATTTTAGAGGGAGATATGCCGCTCCGCTATACTACATATGTATTCTGGCTCCGGCTCCGGTTCCGCATCGCGCCGCTAGATTCAAGGGCTATCAATTTGGGGGGGAGGGGGACAAATCGTATTTCGATTTCATTCTGGCAGATGATGCCTGTGATCGAAACCTAGTGATAACGAGGCCTCAATAGTTTTCTAAACTTCCCATACTTGCGCCGACTCATACATAAAGATAGCTATTTGTTACGAGTTACCAGAGCGAAATTGTTGTTTTAAAACATGTTTGAGTGTGCATATGCATATATATATATATATGATAACTGAGTGTGCCAATAAAAGTAAGGACAGCCTAAGGTTGTGGCGTGGCTCAAATTATTCCCAGTCTCGAAATTCTATGTATGTATAGCAACTTCTCTTCCAGTAGGAATAGGTGTTGGAGGGCTTTTGCCTGGAACTGGTATGAATCCATTTCTAAAGGAATTATTGTAAAAATAAATAATACCTACACATAGCTAGAGAGAATGCTGGAATAGCCAAAGATAGATGTTTCCCAAAATACATATGAACCAGTCATCCGGAGTAATTACATTTGGAGTGTCACGTGGTCGAGTCACATAGGCGGCGTGTCGTGCACGCAAAGGCTTGAATAAAGGATGACGCGTTCGCTGATGTTGCTCGGCACTCGGGTGCCCGGCCGATGCCAAACATTAGCGATACCCGCTGAAAACCCGCGTCGGTTAACCCGCTCACAATGGCCAGAATGTGCCGGAGTGTGTATGCGTGTATGCGCGCGCGCACGTGACTGTGAGACAGGGAGACAGCGAGAGAGAGAGAGAGAGAGAGAGAGAGAGAGAGAGAGAGAGAGAGAGAGAGAGAGAGAGAGAGAGAGGGGTGGGAGGGCGACAGGGCGGTAGAAAGGAGAGAGAATAAGAGGAGCAGCCGGCGCTGGAGCAGGAGCAGGAGCAAACGAGTGAGAAAGCTCCATTGTCAGCCTCATTGGACACAAAGCACAGTGCCACTTTGTTCTTGCGCGGGCCCATGTGCCCAGCCTGACACGAGACACATTCCTCTATAATTCACAAGACAAATTCAGGTGCACACGCTTCACAGTATACCGTTTGCTCCGTGAAAAGCCGGCTCTCTTATCTCTGACAGCTACGTGTACATAAACCTGCATAGAAATAGAAAAGGGACAGTTAAATAGAGAGCTTGGAATCTCAAAACATCTGGCAATCGGAAGCGACTTAATATCAAATTTAGCCCAAATAGAAGAAAAGGAGAAGGTTAGTAGGAACTATCGGTTCGTCTGGATGTCCACTGTGTAGACACTCACGTGAAGATAGTTATATCGGACAAGTAATAATACAACTCGGTGATAATGCGCACATGGTAACCATTTCTCTAGACCGTTTTCATTCGGCACGGACGTCAGACACGACGCGCCGTGATCAGTCACGCGACGTCGCATCGGCTTGTGTTTTAGTCTTTAACCCGTTCTGCTTCCAGTAATTAAGACTGGAGTATAAAAAAGGAGAGCGGGAGCGGGAGCGGGAGCGCGCGCACGCTGCGAGCAAATGGGAGAGAAATGAGGGTGAAAAGATGGAGAAAGGATGGAGGTAGGGGATAGGATAAGAGAAAGGGCGCGAGAGGGCGCGAGAGGGCGAGAGACGGCGAGAGGTAGAGGGCATAGGCGGAGGGTAGAGGTAGAGCGGTAGGGTCGGGTCGTTGGAGGATGAGACTGAAGAGAATGGTAGAACGAGAGAAGGAGTTAAAGGCGGGCGTATGTAGGATGAAGGAAAAAAGGAAGGGAGAGAGGAGAAAGTGGAGGGTGGTCGGTTGAGTGAGGGTGGCTGGGGTAGGTTGGCTGTAGGATGTCATGCTCCTTTGTTTCCGGGGTTTTGCGGAAGACATCGCAGCGAGTAGCATTTGCAAGCACAAAGAGAAATAATGACTAGTCCAGTGTTCAACTAATATTTGCTTCCAACTTTTGCTGGGATTTTTTCTCCGGCATTGCTTCCCTTTGTCAGAGCGGCACGCGCGGCGTAGCGCGGTCGGCTGCGTGTGTGTCGTATGTCGGTATGAACTATGTATGTATGAGAAAAAGAGACAGGAGCGCTTAGACACAATGTTGACGAGGCTGGCCCCGTTTCGATCTCTCAGAAAGTGCTGCATGCTTACAGTCGAGGATTCACGTCGCTGCAGAGAAACTGGGCTTAAGGTGCGGCAGCTAACGTTGCGTCGTGTTGCCCCTCTCTTTTTATCGTCCTGAATGTATGCCGGCAAGAACAAAGACTTCCACTGCCCCGCTTTCCTTGGATACTGAATTTTTCATAACTCTAGCAAGCGACTAGGCTAGCCCCTCTTCCTACTGCATCTAATCTTTCGATCTTGGCTTCTTCCATAAGTTTTAAGTCTTAAATGTCCTTTGTAATTTCCAATAGCCTCTTCGAAAGCACGGATGTGCCGCGGAAAGCTGAAACTACGTGAGCTATCCGAGTCTGCGTAATCGGTAAGACGAAATAAAAAACTTTTCACACAGCCTTTCAGCAGTGCGTTTGGAGTGTCTCTGGTTTCTCCTTCAGATGTAGATGCAGAGATATATAGAGAGAAAGAGAGAGAGAGAGAGAGAGAGAGAGGGGGGGGGGGGAGCGTGAAACGATGCGTTAGTAGAGGGTGACTAACCATCGAATCTACCCTATATCTAGTTTAGTGGTAGCCGTTTTTCGAGGGCGATCGTTCCTGGCGAGGGATGGTGGTACTGGTTGTTGTAACAGTGGTAGTGGTAGGACGGTGGTAGTGAAATCGAGTTAGCCAAATTAACCATGAAATAGACTCCCTCCGCCCTAGTGTCTCTCTATCTCGTCAGTCGCTCGTGTCGTCCGCATCCTTCGCCTTCTACAACCGCGCACCAAAGCTAACCAGTCCCAGAGGACCTTTTAGATTTGGGATTGGCGACGCTGCCGCCGCGTGGGTCGTACGCAAAATTAAACCACTCATCACAAGCAAATTCCTACCATCTAGCCCTTCATTCGTTAGATGAGCCTATGTTTCCTCCAATCATGTTTTTTAAATTTTTTTTTTACAAGACTGACTTTATTTCGCTTTGAGAAAAGGATGTTTCGCTGAACATTGTGTATGAAAGGTCGATGTGCATTATTCGGCGGTTGCGCAGAAGTAAAAAGGAAGTAATGATATCTGGATGGTCGAGGGTACCAAGTGGGCATCTATCTAGCGGACACGTGATTCATGGGTACGATGATCCCATTGACAAATAAGAAGGACCCTGGCCAGCCTTTTTCTCATTAGCGGCACTTTGAACTAACCCGCCCACGTTATGACAAACTAGATTAATTTTCTGTCCAGTAGAAAGTGCCTCCTCGATCGTTTGTCAGGGAAGTTTAGCTGTCAGGGGCCGGCGGTTTATCCATAGCTGTCCCATAAACTGGTCTCCCTGTTTACCTTAGACTCGCTTCGAACACCTCATAATGTATTCACGACACTCTAAATTTCTGATATACATTGAGTTTCTGACATGCTCGCAAATCTGAGTTACGCCTGTAACTAATTGTAGCTGGCAGGAAGAAAGGAAAAGGACTCCGGCAGATTCGAGCAGTCCGTCATAGATAGATAAGGTATTTTCAGTGCAAAAGTGTAGATCCGGTTAAAATTATTCAAAGGTGCAGGCGATGGCTGCAGCCCGGCTTTATAACTCACGTCAGGCAGGTAATTAGCCGCTTTTGCCCAGCTGTAATGGAGCCGCTAAGCCACTAAGCGAGACCCTTAACTTATTTAAATGAACTGGTAACCCATGTCCATGTCCAACGCGAGCCAGGCACCAGGCAATATAGAAAAACCATTTATAAGGCCACTATTCCGGATGTCTAAGAATGCCATTCTTCTTTTTGCTATACTTTTGGGCTTGGCAGCTTAGAGCAGCAGGCTCTTCATTGCTCTCTTGGAGAACTAAGAATGGCGAGCAAGCTTTATGATGATGTCTAATGCTTAGATACTGCAGAGTATAACTTACTAGTTGGAGTAAATGTCTTATTTCCGAAAGTAGAACTTGATTCTGTTCTCAAGAGCAGACAATCCTATGACGGCATTACGCATCATGCATCACGCATGACCATACCGAATCTGCGCTAGCAATGAGACTGCTACTGTTGTTATTGCTTTTGCTTTAATACACACGTGACACACCTTTCACAGTTTCTCGACTTTAAAGGTAGAAGGTACGAGGGAGCATTGATTTGTTTTCGATGAATTTTGGGGCGGCGGGCAAAGGGCGAATATTGATTTTATGTTGGACGGTAAAAGTGTGATTTGAATTTTGATTGCGGCCATGCAGAGATCGCGTAACAGGATAGTGCACGCTTTGCCAGGCGCACAAGGGCCCTCGAAACACCGCTTACTCGACTGGAAAATTGAAGGAATACACGCTCTCCCTCTCATCCTCGCCCCCCTTAAGTACCGAACTTCACTTTGGCTCAAGACACTCTGCTAAGCATTTACCGCCAGTTTTCTTTCCATTTCACTTGGATCAGCCAGCGATCAATTGGTTCGTCACCCGTCCGCTTATTCATCTTCTATTTCACATTTATATGGCCAAGATAAAAGATGCGTCCAGCATCTCACGCTCGAAAGCGCACTTCTAGGTGACCGAGCCATCTTAGATTGATTAGGATCTTGAGGCCGGTATAATTCGATAATCATACGACGACTCCCATTTTATCATAGGAGCATGCTAATCTCCCTTTTCTAGTAACCTGAGATCACTATAATTTATGGCAACTTAAAGATGGATATTAAAATATGATCATAGACCCTTTCCAAGTATTATAGGCCACGATCACCGGCGTTGTCGTAACGCACCACGCACCAACCCCACCGCACCACTTTCTCATCCAACTCACACGTTTTAACCCTATCCTTCTATACAGACCATTCTTCCTCATGGAGATTTATTATTTCAACCCAAGTACACCTTGCATTTCAACAGTTACATCAGATTCCATTTCCCATCAAGACGTCCCTCACTCATGGCCAAGCACAAGCACACACCTAACTTGCCAGAGCAGCATTACCCAAACTTGAAAGCCGTCAATCCCGACGCTAAGTGGTCTACGAGCATATATATTCTGGTTAATCGAGTACTCTTAAGCATCTCTCCACATCGCTCATTGGAAAACATAATTGCTCTGACAATGAGTTAGATCCTTAGTTGGAGAAGTACGATCGAATCTTTGCGACGCATGAAGAAGGTATGCGCTATATGTACATACATACATGCATGGACGCATACTCGAGCTACCAATATCACGCAGCTCCAATTAGTTGGCAACTTTCGGCCCTGCTGCTGTCCATCGAAAACTCCGGCGCTCCACCGGCGTCGGCGTCGGCGTCGGCGTCGGCGTCGGTCATCTAACAGACTCTCTTCCCCCGCTGACCCCGCTGCGTCGATCACCCGATCTCCCGTTCCCCTGATCATCCGGTCATCTGGCCGACTGGACGACTGGAGCCGCCCGTGCTCTACAGGTTCATTCGTTCATTCCTGATGCCGTTTGCTCATCGCGCCTGCCTTCCAAACCTCCTTGCTTGCTTCCTTGCTCGCTCGCTCGCTCGCTCGGTCGCTCGCTCGGTCGCTCACCCGTTGCCTTCGTATCCCTCAGCTTCATTAAGAAACGGTAATGTGTTTTGTTTCTCCTGTGCGTTCACCTCTTTCCCCTGTCCACCCTACAGGGGAACGAGCTAGGGACTCTTTTAATAATCCCGCAGCACGCTCAGAGATTTATTATTTTCGGACTACGTTGCTGGATAAGTCCATATGGCTGATGCACTTTTTTCTCTCTTTCGCCCCGTGCCATTCTTTCTCTCCACTCTCTTTTTCCATCCCCTTGCCGGCTCCATCGGATGAGTGTCTGCTTCTTTTTTTCTATCGCTGCTGCCTCTGCCTTTCGCTTCTCGCTCCTCGCAAACTTCCGTGCGGCTATCCAAGGACCAAACATGGCCTGCAAATTATCACAATCAAGTCCTACTGATTACAACATTATTATTCCTTCTATCTTCGCAAAGCAAGCTTCTTCGGCCAAATAGAAAGAGTAAAATATAGGACGGTTTATAGTTCCATTATGCGATCACTTGATAAAGCGGGCGCTGAGCACGCTCGACAAGAGCGTACCGTCCTCAGCCTCCTCTTTCCTGAAAGGAAAAGGTATCGGTCAGAGGTAATCGCTCGGAAAAGTTTAGATTGCTGGAAGTGATTGGATTACTCTCGAATGATGTCGCCTTGCCATTCTTCACTCAATCCCTCAAACATCCTACATGCATAACATATATCCAAGGAGAATTCCCCTTTAGTTATCAGTTCCTTTCCTTTTCTCTCGACAGTTGGTAGATTCGTACTAGTTGCATCATGTCACTGACGTACACTCAATATTCTCTAATGCTGGTGAAGAAAGGGTTCCGATCCACTCGCCCTCTCGCCCTCTCGCCATCTCGACCTTTCTTGGCGAGGCGCGCGCGCGCGCTTATGGTGCGGTTATAATTCTTGGTGGACGTTTAACTATAAAGGATACTCTCCTTTCCAGTCCTTTGATTTAACGAGGTGTGGTGTCGGTTATACTACAAACGGTACATCGGGCCCCTATAAACCAAACGGGCGAGTCGGTAAATTAGGCGAGTGGGGCCTTTCATAGGAAGCCCCTAAAAATACAATTAACAAGTCGTTTAGCGGTATACCTGGTGCAGTTCGCTCATCCCCACAGCTCTGGATGAGCTTAAATGGCGTATCTCTTGTAGAATGCCATCGGAAATGAAAGCTTCTATCCAGACTTCTTGGAGCACATATGCTTCGCTCGCTGGGAGGCAAACAGATTTTGGAATTGTTGCTAAAATCTTTTGGCAGTGAAACCTCGAGAGAAATTGGTCACATGAATGAGAGATTTGGAGGTGGAAGAGTGAGTAAAGGCTAGGAGGTATAAGGTAGAGAAGGTAGCAGAAGGTGTCGGTGTTGAGGCCCTGCGGGATACGACCCCCGTGGTGAGCACACGACTCCCGAAAGAGCCTCCGTTTCCAAATCAGAGATTGGTTCGCCTCGTCCACCGTCCACCTTCCACCTTCCACCTTCCACCTTCCACCTTCCACCTTCCACCATCCAGTGTGGTTGAGTTGAGGTAGCTGTCCGCTAGTTGTACCCTTCGGAATTGATGAAGAACGAGCCTTGGAGCGCCGTTATAGATCAACACCTTTGTTAGCCACCAATATTTCACTTGCTTCTTTACATAAAATTCAGTATCGATATCGTTGGGGAAAATCGCTCTTTCGCAAGTGAGGAACGAGTGTGCGTGTGCGTATGTGAGCGTGCGCGCGCGTGTGTGCGCGTGTGTGCGTGTGCGTGTGCATGTGTGTTTATGCGCGCGCCCCTGTATCCTAAGTGGAAAATCAGAGGTTGAAGAAAGCGAGTGTCGAGTCGAAAGACGGACGGATCTATTAAGGCTGAAGGAGAAGGCGAAGGAGAAGGAGAAGGGGGCTGTAGCGGATGGTGGGGCTGTAGCGCGGGTTAAACCTGTAATTAACTGGTAGCTCTTTTACTCGCGAGAGCGTACTCAACTCTGCGGCTGTTTATGGTCTACTTTTATTGGCTGGCTTATTGGTTATTTTTGGGGCCCGACTGCCCCGAGGAACCGTTCTCGACCAGAGCCTCGGGCATGCACGAGTCTTCCCTTACCTTATAACCGGAAGCCGGAAGTGGCAGGATCAAATTCTGATAATCCGTAGGCGAAGGAGGAGCGGATTTCCTCGTAGGAAGAAGAATTATCCAAGTACCTATCGCTCGCGCTCCGTCGCGTCGGCTCAATCCCGCATTCGGCACTGATTACGTACGACAACGAGCCGCGGAAAACCGCCAATATCTTTCCCTCCTCGGCATTTCGAGACCGATAGAACCTACTTGCTTCCTGCCAATCACCCGTCCTTTCAATCGATCCTTATAGCTAGTATAACTAGCATATCGCCCCATCTATTGGCCCTTTATCAGTCACTTGTTTATTTCAAAGAAATCATGCATCTGATAGGATGCGTCTCCACCGCTATTGTAGATACTATATGTAGTATCTACGCACATGTAGTACATACATGCACATGTACATATTGTAGATACAGATACAGATACTATGGGGGTATAGTGTTATCGATTATCGATGGGACGAGCTTGCTAAAATGGAACTTTGCTATTTAAAAATGCGAGGAAAGTGGGCATTTGGGGAGCTTCCCCTACATGTAGCATGTACATATGTATGTATGGAACGCTGAAATCCAATATGTATACTTGCTGAATGAGCAAGAGGGTAGGTCTTAGAGATTGAATAATTGATTGAGTTAATGCGATCCTTTAATCGGCAGGCGCGAGCGGATGAAATTGGCTGTTTAGGCACGATAGGCCTTCCGATAGGTAGGACGCGATCATGATCCTCAATAGTTGGCCGCATGTGGATGTGGCTGTGCGTGTTCGATTTCAGTGTAAGCCTAGGTTAGGTACTCGACGCGTTCAGGATACGTACACTCGAGGCTCGACGGAAGAAAGGGCGAGCTGTGTAACAAAAGTAAAGCTTCCAGTATCATGATTTTAGGTTCGCACGTGGCCAATGGCTGGCTGCGCACTGGCTGCGCTCTGGCTGCCTTGTTTGCTAAGCGAACAGAACTGAAAGCCCCGTTGTTTATTGGACGGTACTATTAACGCCACTTCAACGACCGTTCAACTTGAAGTATCTCCTCCTTTTACGCGTGCACTCCCCTATTGCCAAGGAACACTGGGCCCCAGCTCCTTTTCACTGATTAATCAGGCGAAATACTTAACACTATCAATGAGATCAATTAGTTTCCCCAATTTTTCAGCCAATTATTCATTCTGCTTTATAGTTACAATTCCAAGCGAGAATAAAGCCTGACAAGGTCTTAGTTAATTAGAGGACTAGATTATTACGTGCATTTTACAACCTGGCTCTGGCTCTGGCTCTGGCTCTGGCTCTGGCTCTGACTCTGGCACTGGCACTGGCACTGGCACTGGCACTGGCACTGGCACTGGCTCTGGCTCTGGGCCTTCAGATTATACGCAATTAGCGCTATAACGAGCACCTCGCTCGAATTCGATTACTTTTTTCAAGCCACATTTCAATCAAGCCCGTCAACGTCCCCTTGAGCTATATTGAAAGATTCGACCCTGCAATTACCTGCCTAATTAACTCATGATCGTCTCTGCTTCGGATGATAGCCTCTGCTACCGTGATGGTACACAGTCAACATTAGATTAAAATATCTTGCTCTTTCAAGAAAACTTAAAGCGAGCTTGCTCGATTTTTATAGTGCTCCTTTTTCCCTCTAAGAACTAAATTGATGAAATAAGATGACGCAACAAGGACATCAGTAGTAGTGATGGTGGTGGTGTATGTAGTATAGGAGGTCTGCATTCTTCTGGCATTCTGAGTGCCGGTATCCGCTCTAGTTTTTTTTTATAGTTAGTAGAGCCCAAGTGAGGAGATTTTTCTGCTCTGCTCCGTCTTGGTTGCTTTAGCGGCGTTACGAGTTACGATCGGTTGGGCACGCTCTTGCCGCTCTCGGTCTCTCTTCTTTCGTAGGGCTCGTTTGCGCTCGGGGGTGCCGTTGCTTCGGAGAAACCGAAAACCGATGGTTATTAATTATATTGGTGGCGCAACTGAGCTTGGGCTGGGTCGAGCGGCGGATGGAGAAGGAGCGAAAGAGGGCGGGGGGAGGGAAGGCGAGGGTCTTTTTTAGTTTAGGGCACGCGCCGGCACGTGGCTGCGATGTGGATCTCGCGAGGAGGAAACGAGCAACCAACGCAGCCGCGTTCAACGGCTCGACTCAACTCAAGTTGTACGGGTGTTCAGTTAGTGTTACCGATAGTCCGAGCAGTCCGAGTGCTTGCCGAGAGCCAGCCCCACCTCTCTTCTACTGGCTTCTCACTAGGGAAGCGGAAAGCGAGAGCGGCGTCGGTTGGCGTCTGTCTGCATGCTGCTTTGGGCACCCCAATGACCACCCTTCCCTTCCCATTCTCACCTCAGCAAGATTAAATAATGCCATCGTCAAGCTCCTCGCACTCCTTTCAGCTTTAAGCATCCCAGTAACTTAGCCTGCCGCTCCCACCACAGCCAAGTACATACCTTTATTTCCTCCGGCAGCCTTATTTTTAATCACAAATCTACATACTCATCTCATCTCCTTCATTAAGTATTCCCAATATTATTTCTTTACTTTTGCAGCTTTTCTACCATTAATCGAAACTTCTCTAAATCAATGACATTCATTGATAACGGGCGAGCGGCTATACTACTATTACTTGACGTAGCACTATCTACTTACTAGGGAACTTTCTACTACTATAGTATGCGGTATAGTGATATTCTCAAAAAGAGTGGCACAACTCTCTCGTACAAAGTGTTAACTATATGTACATACAACACATAATATGTACATGTACCTTCGGACTGTCTAGCTTTATGAGGGATGGCTTGAAAATCGCAAAGGACTACACTGCAAAAGTGAGGAGGTCTCGTCTCGGTCACCGACCTTCATTTTATATGGATATTCGTGCAGGAAGCCACAATGAAATGACTTTTAGTTTTCATGCATAGCCCACGTTTGCCTTTTCTTCCATCATTGTTCTTGTTAGGCTGTAAAACTATCGGTTGAAACGAAAAGGCACATTCGGCAATGGTGACTTTCTCATGAATACAGCACAACCAATGCGACCAAGTAATACTTAGCTGTCCATGCGGCTGACAGCTATCTCTTACTAGATTGGTAGATAGATGCATAAAGCGGTAGATAAAGACAACACTCGAAATCGGAATCATTCATAAATAGTATACCCAATTGATTGGAGTAACAAGGCTCTTCCATTGGACGGGAAGACGGGAAGCGATCGGCAAGCTTGCGCCAAAATTCAATACCACTGCTCGTTGTCCTCGAGTATGTTATGGCACACGAATCTATCAGATTTCTTCTTTATGGGAATTCAGGAGAAATTCACGGATAACGGCTTGTTGGAACTGCTTCTGACGATTAAGCTCCCGTATAATCTAAATCGATCTCTTATAGCTTGATTTACTAACTTGTAGATCTGTACCAAGTATCCTTCGTTGCAAAGGGTTGGCACATTGAGTCTCTTTTACTCCCTCGGCTCTAGTATTATTATAATCCTGTAATAACAGTGTAAATGTCACTTGCCGTGAGAAGAGCATTGCTAGAGCTAAGCTTGCTGCGCTCGTCGAGCGTGTAATTATAACAGGCTTGCTGTTGCACTTCCCTCCACCTGCTTCACCGGCTTCACCGACCGCGTCCCATCCTCCCATCTTAAAGACATACCTTTCCATATCCTCCTTGGGCACCGTTTAACTAATAGTCGCCCACACACGCCCCATTCTATTTTACTTGATCGTTTGGCTAGCGCGAGCTTTCTTAAACTTCCTTTCTAAACTCAAACTGTCAATTGAAAGTTGGCAATCTGGAATTCGCGGCTGTTTGAAACTGGCCGATTTTCAGCTGTAGCACGTAGTCCATGTTCGCGTGTCAGGCCTCGGGCAAGCATGAAAATTGAAAGTCAAGAGCATCTCTTCTCTTGTCTGCTTTCACCTTGCCCACTGCTTAGTATCATTGCGGCTATCGGAGTTCTCACTTTTTCCTTCATCAGACAACTACCATACAAATTCGCTGTTGTATCCATTGCTGAACTAGAGAAGACCAATCCGGCACAAATAGTATGTATCCCCTTTATTTCCTCCTAGTTGGCTCACCTCACCTCGCTCACCTCCACTATGCCCTCACCGCCGCGCCGCGCCGCGCCGCCCCGACACTTTCTTTTCTTTCTATCCTACCTCACCTGACCCACTCTCATTATTCTAGCATCAATCTACATACATACACCGTTCAATTGCTTCGCTTCTCCCGAAGGACGCGCGTCCTCGGCTCTCATCAGAGCGGAAATGGATGAAATTATTCCCAAATAGGATATTTTTTTACTAAGTGGCTCGGTGTCGTGCAATGGAGAAGTTGCTCCTTTCCTTGACATCGATGCCTGGCCAATCGATAACTAACTCGCCGATCTTAGTCCTAAGAAGAAGGAAAGTGCCGCGCAGACGGCGCAGAAACCTGACGCGAGGGTGGTTCCAGCCTGGAATACGGAGCTGATAGCTCCAGGCTGATAGATGTTGGCTAATTAGGTGCCCGAGAAGTCTTGGCTAGGACTGCCCAGGAAGAAAGCGTCCCTTCCTTACGCCGCGCCGCGCCGCGCCGCGCCGCGCTGCATCGCATCGCACAGCATCCCGCACCGCGCATCATTCCTCTCTCCTCGGTACATCCTATACACGACCACCCATTCATAATAGGGATTGCCTTTATACTGTTTCTAATATTACATATCATTAGATTAGATGTTGCTCATGATATTGCTACAAGTACGCTATCACACGGGCCAGCTATTTTTACAAGTCGTGCCACCGTGTAGAAAGAGCATAAGCAAGCAGACCCATTAGATACGAGGGAGGATGTGCGTCGTCGTTCTATTCAACTACAGCTCAGAGGAATTCATGATCGCGGCGACATTTAAAGTCTTTGTAACTTTTGCTACTTGGTCGGTTCGTCCCTTCGACCGCCCGACCGTTCGACCGCTCGACCGTTCGTCCGCTCGACCGCTTGTCCGCTCGTCCGCCCGTCCACCCGTCCGCCCGTCGGCCCGTCGGCCCGTCGGTCCGTCCGCCCGTCCGTCCATCCGTCTGTCCGTCCTGTTGGTTCGGTGGTACTGGCCCTGTAATTGGGCCCAAACTCTTAGCTTCGCTCGGGCGGCCAAAGATTATACACCCGCATGTCCCGAGGCTCCGCAGTCAAACGTTCTTGCGTGATATATTATGCTGCAGATACCTGTATCTGATTCACGAGGTGAAGCTGGCGCGGCTTCAGCGGAGTAACTTACTTGGCCGCGTTAAAAAAGCTCGATACTGCCCTCGAAAACTCGAAACTTAGTCGGTCGATTATACACATCAATCCTTTGATTGACAGCCCTCTCTTTTATTCCTACCACCAAACTTCAGATTCATCCGAAAGCCCAACTATCTACTACATACATATGTCTATATGTACCTCTATCACCCAACAAATTATTTATCATTTATTCAGTTATACTCGTACCAACTGAGATGGTTAGTCAACACTCTCTATGCCAAATCATATGCAATACATACATATGTATCTATAAAAATGCAAAGTGGGTAATGGTAGATGAGATGTAGTGAACTATTTCATTGAAGCTAAGTGTTGAAAGGACAGATACAGTCTATTGTGCGAGTCGATTTCGCTCGGCCAGTAGCATAACTAACTCTGCCAAGATTCAAGCTCCAGCTCTCGAGAGAATCACACATCAACCTCTCACTCATCGAACCTATTCTCTGCATAAAACAAGTGCATGCACCAAGCTAAAAGTTGTGCCATCTGGAGGCGTGAAGTGAGCTGAGGTGGCTCCTTCATTATGGCCAGTGTTTCATTGCCAGGATTCCATTCCATAAAGGCGAAGAGAGAGAGAGAGAGAGAGAGAGAGAGAGAGAGAGAAAGATTAAAATTAAAAGAGTCGACGCGAGTAACTCGCAGATCAACTATCCACATGCACCAGTACGTCCTCTTTCCCTCTCTTACTTAGATAAGTTTTACCGCGCAGATCACCGATGTGGCCACGCCCGTGCTGGATTCCTCATACGTAACTCGTGCGATGGCTCGACCTACCAGCTCCTTTCTCCTCTCCTTCTCCTACGCGGTGCCCTCTAAGATTACCGACAGCATGCTCTTATTGCAATTGAATGTTCAACCCCTCCCGCAGCCTCTTCCTTTTCCTTTCATCATCGTCCTTCTTCTTCTCTATCTGGTCTGCCTAAAGGTTCCTCCGTTTTCAGTTCCGTAGCAGCTTCTTTCTATGGCTCGCGACTCGGGATTCGCGACATGCCATGCGTACCTATAGTAGGCGACATTCCGTCCAGATGTAAACAGTCTTTGTTTTTCCCGGCTCCTTATTCTTTCCACTCGTTTTCCATTCACCAATTTTCCATGTTCGGTTTTAACTGGTCCTTCACTTTGGCCGTGTATTGCCTGCTCTTCCTTTGGAATATCTTGTCCCTCTATCTAAGTAAGTAAGCACTCGAGTAAAGTCTCGATTAGGTGAGCTTCATCAAAGCAATATTTTCTTGAGCCCCTAATGCCAAGATGGCGGCACCGGCCACATGGCGTTTGGATTTCTCTTCTCCTGTCGTAGTACAGCCGCTCTTGTAATCAATAATTCCAGCTTATCGGATATGATTTCCACGTATTCCAAGGTATGGACGATTTCCTTGTGAATAAATGAGCTGCAAGGTGAAGAAGATAGCAATTCCGTTCGCACAATTGTCCGTTTGATAAGCTTTCGCGGGAAAAGAGAGCTCGCGAAGCAGAGGAGCGTCACTAAAATCGTCTTCATAATTCTTTGGCGTAGGTCGGTCCTCGGCACCCGGCACCCGGCACCCGGCCCCCAGCCCCCGGCCCTCGAGGGGGCTGAAGCAGCATTCTTCGATTTAATGGTACATTTTCTCACCGAGAAATCTCCTCCTCTTGCGGCAGATTTCCCAGTATTTTTTGCTGGAAAACGGTACGCTCGGAAATACCCTGAAATATCTTACTTACTTGCAGTCTATTCAAATTTAAATCACGCAATCCATCCATCCACCCATCCTCGGCACATTGCCAATTCTCGCTTATGGGTATGTGTATGTATACTTTCTATTCGATCCATCAGAGAAACCACGACTTTATTCGTGAGTTTAGAAGTTGTACAATCGGTGCAGCCAGTAAAGTAATACTTGAGTGATGAAATCTGTTTAAATGTTGTCGTCCTTTTCATGACAGTTGAACTCACTGGCATCGTAGAGATTCATGCTAATTTTCAACATTTTATACCGACTACCACTGAAAAACACAGGTTCATGCTTTTCCAGGGATTGGTGGGATTAATACGTACGCGGATGAATAGTGATGAGACAAGTGTTGCTCTAATATGTATGTGCTTGGTATGCATATGTATGAATACGGATGCATATTCGCGAGATTTTCGGCCAAATGAGAAAGGGAAAATGCATGATATTCATTTACAGTTGGAGCATTATACATATGTGGCAATGGTTGCTTTGCCGTACATAACAGAATCGGCAAAAACTGTGGAAGCAGAAAGTGCGGAAGTAGAAAGAAGTAGGACCACCATGGGAGGAAGGTGCAGATGCAGAATGTCCCGTAGGTGGTTAGAGGCATTGTTTCCTCGTGAGTTCGCCCGAAGGGTGCGGGCTTCTTCAGGTTGCTGGCGTCCTACTGAGCGGCCCACGCCGACTGCTGCTCATCGACATCTCGACAGCCGGAGGACTCGAATCCAGAACGGCACTATGCCGCCGCCGGATCCTCCCCGTACATTTGCTCCTTCTGCTTCTTCTTCCTTTCTCTCATCTCCCCTTCATCAGCATACACCACCACCACTGCCTCCTGTTCCTCCTTCTCTTTCTCCTTCTCCACCACCACCTCCTCCTCCTCCTCCTCCTCCTCCTTCTCCTCCTCCTCCTCCTCCTTCACCTCCTCCTTCACCTCCTCCTCCGCCACGTACTGTTCTGATCTTGTCCTGGCAGGGGCTAACTTCTCTTCACCCTCGAGCAATATGGCCGTCCCGTTGGGTAGAGGTCCAGGAGGACAAGTTGGCTGTCTCGGTTACTCTTGCAGCTTGACTGGCGAGTGCCGTGTACTGCGTCTGAGTGCCGCCGTGCCGCCGGGATCTTCTGGTTTTCTTGGCGTGGCGTGGCGTGGGTGTGCGTGCCTTCAGTTTGCCTGGTAATCGTATGTAAATCGTATAGGAGATCTCTGGAGTGGTGGTCGCGCGAGAGAACAAGCAAGCGGGCGAGCGAGCGAGCGAGCGAGTGAAGCGGAGCGGAGCGCGTCGATGAAGGGGGACGAGTACTGGGCCGGAGCTGGAGCCAGGGCCGGGGCCGGGGTCGGGGCCGGGCCGGGCCGGGCCGCGTCGGGCCCCCCTATAGAATCCGCCGAGCGAGATGGACCACGCGGATGGCTTCCTACCCCGCGGCGGATACGGAGGATAGCCGCGTGCGTTGCACATAAACAAATTATCCGGACCCAAGGGTCGAAGGTCTATTGAACCGAGGCGATCCGTTCTCCGCTGCACTTCATTCGCTCTTCTACGTTCTCCGTTCGCCGTTCTCCTTCCTCTGTTCTCCGTTCTCATTTACATAGTTAGCCCTCGAGCTGCAGATACCCTCCGCTTCATTCTCCTCCTCCTCCTCCTCCTCCTCCTCCTCCTTCTCCTTTTCCTTGCCGGGCCTTTTCTTCCCTGTTTATCGCCTCTACCTCTCTTCCTCCGCCCTTCCACTCTTCCAGCCTGCGCGGCGTCTCCCGCCAACGCCAACGCCACCGCCACTGCCGCCCTTGCTCACTTACTAGACTGCAACTCCAGTTTCTCTTATCCCGTGCTCTCTGTCCCTTTGAATATCATCGGCCTGCCTCTGCGGCTGCTCACTTGTCCTCGGCTTCGGCTTCTTCCGCCGCCGCCACCGCCGCCGCCACCGCCGCCGCCGCGCCGCCGCGCTGTTCGCATCACAACCACAGTCACCCCTACACCAGCCAACTACGCATATCTAGACACCTAGGAACATACATCTATGTTCCTTCACCTCTCTCACACTACTAGTAGATCTAGTTCTCTAATTACGCGAACCGTAATTTATCGCTCCAGTAGAGAGGCCGTACCATCCCAATCCATTCAAACACCTCTCCGACAAAACAATAAGCACTTCCGTCCAGTCGCATGCCTTCGTCGGTTCATTCGAACCAACAGATAGAGCCAGATGACAAGAGTCGAATAACAAATCATATGAGTGAAATCATGTAGAGGCCCGGAGGATAGTTAGTCCAAGTTCGTTACAGTGTAGCGGTGGACCAACCGCTACAATCCTATTTTCCTCCTTCGCCCAGGGCCGTTCTTCTATATCTATATCTAGATACATATATACTAGATATACCTACCTCCACCTACATACTTACATAGTATGTATCTTTCTACCTTAGGAGGTATATGTAGTATGTATAGTAGGTATATCCAGCCACCATTCAAGACCTACTGCAGAAAACCTTCCTATAATCGATTAGATTATTTATTACTCCCACACGTTCCGCTCAATCCTACCTGGTAAATGGTAATAAGCAATTACGAGGAATCCATGTGTAATACTTGTTGGAGAGATATCATCTACTTGAGGGGAAGAGTGGCAATCTCGCCATTTCCGATTAGAAATCTTTACTATAACTGCTTCTACACAAAATAGTGAAATCAAGAGGTGGAAGTTTGCATGCTCGAATTATCCAACTAACATACACACGCATAATAGTTGGTAGCCCGTTCCACCAAATTCCGTTGCTCTCGCTAAAGAGGAATTGTGAATATATTAAGCGAAGGTGTTATTAAAGCGAGAATCTGAATGCAGTTTTGATATGCACTGCCAGTACTACATATTTTCATAGTACACCAGCAGCACCCTAAGCAGCCCAACTTTTCTCTAAGGGGAGTTAACTTTCTATTGACGGTGAGCTTTTCTTCTCCTCGATATGTGGAAATTTAATTTATAAGATACACAGTTTCAACGACAATTTTCGAGATTAATCGATTACGAATGGGGTTAAAGCCTCCTTGACGGATTGCGGGGGTTGAAAGTGAGAGAATGTGTTGCGATTAAGGATCTGTATAAATAATAAAGAGAGGCTATGAGTGAGAAAAAAGAGGAGGGGATCTCATTAGATGAGTAGGCGCAGGTCTAGGGTAGGGGCTACGGGGCATAGTGGTAGTTTGGTCGTTTAGTGGAGTGTCTACATATGTATACTCCTCTCGTTTTGTCGACGGTGGTCTTGCCCCTATGCGCAGTAATCACAGTGCCCTCTAGCGTTTCACGTCTCGATCCGTCCATAGTCCACAAGCCGTCCTCCTCGGTTCGGGCTCCCAAGCCTCAAGTGCAAATCGGGCCCCAAGAGCCAAGAGTAAGTCAAGCGAGTATAGTGCCGCAATGCCCACAAGGTGCAGGGGCTGGTTGGCTGACTGGCTGGCCGGCTAGCTTTAGGTAGGACAGCAGAGCCTTCACTACCATCACAGGAAGAAGCCAACGCAACTTACTATCGCCTCCCCATATTCGCCAATCTGCCGCAGCGACGATTACTTTTCTCTTCACTTCCCGGCGAATCAGTTTAGATTAAGACGGCTCGGGGACGGGACCGAGGCCGGTATGCTTCACCAATATGATGCAAACATAGGCTCATTGAGTCAACATTAGTTGTGCTGATTTGTCATAATATCGAAATGAGAGAGGCAGAGAGCACCAAGGAAACAAAAAGAGAAGGCCGACGTTGTTGCGGTGCGGTGCATGCTCTGCAATATGAGTTGGTAGTATGTATAATTCGAGCGCGAAGCCAGGCGGGTTCTGCCCGAAGAAGAGGCAAGAACGCGGTGCTGGGGCCCTCTTGTAAACCGCCCCCGCCGCCCGTCGGCTGATTACTTCCTCGGGGCAGGCATCGCGTGTCAGGCCCCTTTTATACACTGCCCCTCCAACTCTCCTCTACCCGCGATCACGTCCCCGTTGCCCCTCGACGCTTACTTCACCCCTCACCTCCGCCCCCGTATACTCTCCCATCCTTTTGCGCGCGCTTCTTCAACTTGAGGGCATATCTACTTACTTAGATTTAGACTACTATCAGCGCGCGGTACGCCCCTCACTCCTATAAGCCCCGTGACTCTCTTGGAAGACGCGCTCTGTGCTTTCTTCTCAAACTCGTTGAACAGTGCCGCCAGCCGCTAGCCGCCAGTCGCTAGCCACCAACCGCCAACCGCCAACCGCCAACCGCCAACCGCCAACCGTGCCAACCGCGCCAACCGCTCCTGCTCCATCTCCATCTCCATCTCCATCTCCATCCCATCACTACCTTACTTCGCACTATCTCTCTTCTAGTGGTGCGGCTGCCTCACGGCTCACGATCCATGCATTCTTCACGCTCTTCTACATACAGGGTGGCCCAGCAATATCTAGCTTTGTTTCTCCTTCGAAGTCCTCTCTTTTTCCTTCCAACGGGAGGCCTTTAGAAAGCTAAAAAGAAGTCCACGTCGGCTAATGAATAGGCACATTCATCAAACTTGGTATTATTTTGATAGCCGAAAGCAAAGCCACTGCAAGTTTCGAAAGTAACTCTTTCCTTGTCAGAGTGTGAGAAAAATCTCGAGTTAGCTTGGAAGGGACCATAATATGATACCTTGGGAAGACTAGCACCTATAAGTTTCAAGGTAATTTGGCTGCGGTACCAACAAAAAGTAGAGACGAAAAAATGTTGCCCGATTTCAGATGGCTATGCGCACGGTTACGGCAACCGGAATTACGGGTCACAAAGAAGAATGTGTCATTGCAGGCAGCCAACAACTAAACGTTCCTTGTACGATACTAATTGCGTTCCCTAGCTTCCAAAAAACATAATCTGAACTTCATCTCTAATAGCCACAATACCTCTGGGTTCACCTCCTTTTCTCATTCCACCGCGCTTCATTCTTTCCAAAGATCCAAACCACTTATATCAATCATCTATATGTAGAAACCTTATATGTATCTACATATATGTAGTATCTAAAATCTACAGTATTGATTTCTAACTTTCTACCTAGTGGAACTATTACCAAACTGTTCTATAATTACGATAAGATTTTATCTCTACATCGCGTCGATCATATGGATCTACGTACATATAACATCCAGAAAAGAGAAATGTTTCTTGAGTCAGGGCTGATATTCCTACTTTTGTCGGAGGCTGGTGCTCGGCTCGTTTTTCAACATACTCTTTCTTTTGAGATGTATGCATGCCCCCCTACCCTCGTTACCTCTCTCAGCTCGAACTTAGCCACCCCTTCGGACCCTTCGACGTTAACTGGTAGAAAGAGATGAGACCAACGAGCCAAACCACAAATCTATAATTTGCCTGCAGCAATGCATATAATCGGCGAATACCAGAAACTATGCTATTCATTATTTCATTCGGCACGTTTGCTACCAGTCGAGAGAGGGAGGTTTCGCCCAACGCAATAAAAGTTCCCAGTCATTATGCTAATTCGCAAAATGATACAGTTGCCACCCTCTGATGGGGAGAAAGAGAGATATTCATTGTAATTCAAGCCGCCCTCATGGACCGATTCGCTCTTTCTTCATTTTAATTCGCATGCCTTTTGTTCGATAGCATGTTCAGATTGTTTCTGATACCGTCGATAGAAACCTCTCTGCCCATACTTGGATAAATCGATAATTCTCGGTTACAAATCTATCAGTTCTATCCAATCGGATGGCGGTCATATAATTCTTATAGACTAAATCGAGCTTTAGTCTCGATTGATCTTTTCCAGTCGTTCAAAGACAAAGGAGTGGTAGGAGTTCTCTTCTTTCTTTGAAACTGATGATATTTTATATCCTTTCCCCAACCATAACAGATCCAACTGTTCTCTTCAACACCTTGCTTGAGGAAGGAAGCTTCGTTTGCGCCAGATGCAATACGCGTCAGTTTACTTGAATTATTGCCAAGTATGTACGCATCTGATTCGCAGAATAATCCTTTATAATCTTTCGCTCGAGCTTCTCTGCCTCTGTTAACTGGCATGCTGCATAACTTATTTCTCACTTGTCAGCCTAACTCAGATCGGGTCAAACCTCTGTCGAGGCCATGACGCCAAGTCTATTATATGTATGAGTTGACCAATCGACAGACATTCTGCACCTGTAATTTCTGAGTTGGTCGATGCACCCAGTATCCCATATGTCTCGGTACGGTACTCGCCGTCATCCGGTCCCCCACTCATTTTCTTCCCTCTCCATGCCTCTCGAAATATAACGCTATCTATGCCACTATCTACATTCTCCAATTAGTCTATGTACTTTGAAAAGAATCGCCGACTTTTCTATCGAGCTTCGAGAATATCTCAATTCGGGTAACAGTAAGCCTAGTTTTCCTTGTCTTGGACGCGTTTCTATACGTATAGCATTAATGCCAAGATTTATCCGGCTGTGGATCGCTCGAAGAATGACAGAAATGCTATTACCACGGGGAAATGAATGCCACAGCTTGATCCTCCCTCTTAAACGAGGTCTCCCTCCACAAATTCAAATTTACGAGAAACGTACTACTTTGCTTAAAGGTGCGGCACTAGCAGGCGGCGCGGCGCGGCGCGGCACGGCCGGGACGACGAGAAACCGGAGCGTGGCGCGCTGCCCTGCTTCAAAGTAAAATCCCTCAGCCAGGAGGAATCTGGTATTCGTTATGGAAACTGAATTTCAATAGAAATCTCTTTGATCGGAGAGTACGAGAGGGTAGGGATAGAGGGGATGAGAAAGGACTCGGATTCTCACCTTCAGACTCACCTTCGCCCCCGAAACTCGTCATCATATCACCGCAATAATCAATCAATTTAACAATCATTTGTTCTTCCCATCCTCATCCTTGATCCTCCTTTGCCCTTGCACTTCTCGTCAACCTGGTCTTCCTCCGCTCGTTCAGCTGACACTAGTTTTTTCTTACTATTCCCGCGAATAATCAGAGTGGAGAAACTTTTACATGGCTGTGCCCATGTCAGACTGAATGAGTAAGTTGTACTGGGATTAAGTTGAGGCTGGTCAGCGAAACTGCTGAATCGAATCGGAAGGTAACAGGAGTTAGAGGGTGGGAGACATCGGCATCCGCATCATTTCTATCTTTCGTCGCAACTATTCCCGTGATTGCCGACTCGTAGTCAATCACATATCGAGAGATAGCAGAAACAACTCTGGCGATTGCTCCCCGCCTCAGATGTACATACATATTATCAATTGGTTGATACCAGCTGAGAATCGGCCAGCAATAATTGTATTTATAGTTTCAAACTGCCCCCCTAGCTCTTTGCGAAAAAGATATTTTTTTATGCCAGGTCCATATTGAAGCAGGATCAATAGTGCCAAAGTGCTTCTTTAAGGAAATCCCCTATGTTTATAGCCAGTTTAGTATCTACAATTAATTCTGTACAGAGTCACTGGTATCACTGGTACCAGTGGTGTCTCGGGGCTCGTGGACAGTGGTCGTGCCATTGCCGGTCCCTTTCCTTGTCCAGGTGCAACCGTATGGGCCTAGGCGCCACGGAAATATCCATCCTCTTCCAAAAGGAGCAATAAGAAGCGAAACTGGTGCATCTATCTACTACGTTAATTAGCTCTCGCGTGATTCTCAGTATACATACTATAAGTAGCCACCCGAACAGCCATAGACGGTCAAGTGGATCTTTAGCTGACTAGAGGGGAACTTGCCGACTACAGTTGCTTTTCCCCTCGATTACCAAGCTCTCCTCTACTATAATTCCCTTTCGACCTCATCACTCTACTGTTACCGCCATTGGACATAGATCTAAATATCCTCTCTAATAACCATTACTAACACCGACACTGACAGCTGAAAGAATCTGACAAGGACCTCCCTGTCCGTAGACTTGTCTCTTTTCCTTCACATCCTTAGTAGCCTTAACCGGGCTTAATACTGTTCTAGATTGTCAAATTATTAACAATTCTTGGCGTTTCATTACTAAATTAGAAGAACATCATTGGGTGCCAATGATTTTTCTACATTTATATGCACCTTTCAACGACAAATAGACATTTTTGAAGAGCCAGCAAGAAATCAGCAAAGGAAAAGAAAGTGGATGCATGGCTGGCATGATTCCGGATCCATGGTATGCCTGGAAAAATCAAAAGAAGTGCCAGTACAATCGTTGAATATATCATTCTCGCGGGAATTAGGATTATTTGAAAATTCCTTTCCCTTATATTTTCATTAATTCGGAAGTATGTAAAAAAACAGTGGAAAAATCACTAATCAGTATTGAAAATGTCGCAGTTTACCTATTCTTCAATTTCTTTTCTTCATCCTAGATCCTGTAATTCTACTCTCTACTTGGATCTTTTTCCGAATTAATACACTATACATACGACACATGTAGAAAGATGTAGAGAGTCTACTATCTAGTTAGGAGCAAGTGGATTATTTGCTTTGAAGCAAGTAGTTGATATGTAGTTGAATTACTATGACTGGCTGGCGACGAGCTAGGCAATTATTTCTGGAGAGATAGCCTTCCAATGCCAGTAGGAAGGGATATAGATATTATAGATATAGATAGGTGAGAGTGGAGATTGGGAAGGATGGAAAAGGATGAGGGAGGCAAAGACTAAAGTCGTACATCTGGCACGAGTGATAATTACCGTTCGCGTGTCTCCAAGGGACTAAGTGTTCCATGGCGCCACCAAATTATTAGCCTTATCTTCGGCACGCTCATAATTATATGCCTGTCCGGGGCTCGGTGCGGGTCGTCCTCTGGCTGGGCCGGTGGCTCGTCGCCCCTGGCCCGTCGCGTCGCCCATGGCCCGTAGTTCGGCGTCGGGCACGGGCACGGGCACGGGCACGGGCAGCGCTCTTTACTCTTGGTTGTCGGATCGGTTGCGTCAATGCTCCGCGACTCTGCCCTATAGCTAACAGCAGACCATGCTCTTCCCTTACAGTGCGGTCCCTATGCGGGGTTACCTAATGAAAAGGTTACTTGACCCCGCTCAAAAACGCTCGGCCCGGCCCAGACCCCGGTACCTATCCGCCTCCTCTAGCCAGGATTTCACCCCATCCCCACTGATTTCACCCACGCTGGCAGATCTATAGCCAGAGATAGTCACAAATGATCAATATACCATATCTTTATAACAAGTACGAGAATATACCATATACTATGTGTCTACGATACATACATACATACATATTAGATATTTGCTCCCCCGATAGGAGGCAGCAAGCGGCTCCAAATGTCCGACTATTTCGGATCCAATGAGGCTAAAAGATCAGCAAAAGACGAAGAAGAACCTGGTTGGCGGGAAAAGAATGAGGGTGAAGGCTGCGGCTCATGAGAATTCTAACGTTTCCGCGAAATTCTACTATCCTCCCTCTTTCATCGGGGAAAATGACGGGCTCCCGACTCGGATACCTTCCACCCACGATGTAGCTACGAATCTCCGGCAAACTGCGGCCTCTTTCTGACGCACCGGCACGCGGCACCCAATTGAATCCTTTCCCGCTTCTACATATCTACATACATATAGTACATACATATATACTATGTATTAGCTAGTTCAAGGGGAAACAAGTGATTTGAAATGCGACTATCTTGCGCACTTTTTCAACCTTCTCTCACTAACATCAGTTTACCCGAACGATATGACGCGCGCGACCAGCACACATCGAATGACCTAGCTATGGCCTATGGCCTATGGCCTATGGCCTAGCTATGCCCTCCCGATTTCCATGCCAGGCCGCGCCGGCATCTCTCAATTCCTCTGGTAATAAGCAACTAAAACTATAGAATTCCGAGGAAGAGAAGAGATGGGCAGGGAAATGAGCGAAAGCCGCGATGGGATGTTGGGAGCGGGATGTGCGGTGTATTCTAGGCGATTACACAAAACCTCTAATGGAAATTACAGTGGACTCTAAGTGGCGCGAGGATATAGTTGGTGTGGACCGCGTGCAGTCCGTTAGCGGTTTTTAGTCGAGTTTAGCTGCTTTCCAGTGTGAGACTGTGTGGGAAGCGTTTCGGTAATCAATGGTTCTGGCAGGTAGGCGCCCTTTTAGTGGCTCTTGAAGAGCATAACCACAGATTTTGGCTGTTCCGCGGCTAGGCAACCTTTCTCTCCCCCTTCTCTCCTCTCTTCCCTCCTCCCGCCACCCACCCTTCTTTTTCCCCATCTCTTTCTCTCACCCGTCTGCTCTCCCCCGCTTCACGAGACCACGCTTCCCCGGAATCCCATGAATACTTCTTCTTCCCTGGGATTCAGACTGGCACTCGGAGAACACGAAACTTGGAGCAAATCGACAAGAATAAAAGGAAGGTTGCGAACATTTCTAAGTAAATTAAGTCACCGATCCTCGACCTTTTACCTGGAATTGGTAAAACCTCTGCCCGATACCCTCCCTCTTCTCTATGCTCCCCTCGCCGCCCGCCCGGTATACCCGCCCTGCGAGTGGTCTCCGTGAATCGGGAACCGGCAACCGAGCACCATCAACCGCTGAGAGCTCGATCGCGAGACAACCAGACCAATTCAACAGTAAGAAACTTGATTTCAATTCGTTTCAACTATCCAATGAAAGACGAACGAGGGACGAGACTCGTTTCGAGACGAATAGAGCATTTCTCTCTACGATAAGGTAGCAGGTAACCTACAAGATCGATGACGAGGACCGACTTTGTAAACACATGCCAGAAAACTGATTCCGATATTGCGCCGTAACTAAACTCCAACTGGCGCCCATCTATGTATGTATCCAAGTATCCATATCGGAAATGGGGATCGACCCGCACCTATTCTTAGATAGACGTATAAGTGAATAGTCTGAAATTGGCTGGACCCTCGGATGCAAAGGAGACAAGAGACTGCTGTCGAGTCTGTAGGCATGACACTCGGCTGAATTTCAGTAAAGAAGGATCGATCACTTGGTTTAATTCATCAAGGTAGGCATCCATGACTGCAAACAGATCCTTTGGCGGCGCCCACCTTTCCTTCAACCACTTGCAGCATCCTCCTTTCCATATATCTACTATTTCATATCAACTCATTAGATTCGATACACGCAGTTCCTTCACTCAAAATATCTTGGCTGCAGCTATATATCAATGAGTTTATTGAAATTAATTCGGTAAACATTACACTACAGGATACGCGTCCTCTACATATTTATAGTATAGCGAGCTTCTCTGATATAAGTACATATGTACTGTGCGTGATTGAACAGGAATAAACAGCAATACTCATCCCGATTGATTCTAGCATACACGTAAAAGGAGAAAGAGGCTTGGAATTGAAATAATGATTAATCAGAAGTTGAGCTGCTTCACGCAATTGTAGGAACATTTCTTTCTCTTTCTCTTTCTCTTTCTCTTTCTCTTTCTTTTTAACCGACTCACGACTGTACCTTTGCGGCGCGGTGGGTTGGTTAGCTGGCTGGCTGGCTGGCTGGCTTGCTGGCTGGCCGGCTGGCTGGGGAAACCTACGTCGACGGGCGAATCGGATCGACCTTCGACCCTTTAAGCCTTCTTCGGCTCTCGGTCTTTTGCGGCTCTTTCAAGGCAAAAGAAGCTACAGAACAGCAAAGGGGCGTACGGTGCGCCACGTCGTAAACATATTTTTATTAAATAATTAGAGATTCGAACATCCTTTAATGGCTGGTTAGTCCAGTGGTGCTCTCCATTCCGTACATTCCACTCTGGCGTACGTGAGACTCCCACACTACATATAATAGAATAGCCGCAGTATTCATCTTCTTCACTTTTCCTTCCTGCAACTTTCTTGCCCACATACACAGCACAAAGCTTCTTCGGTCTTATCTTGCTTCGCACTCGATACTTGTTGCTATTTCTCTATTAATTTAATCAAATCATAGTCGATATTCTAGCTCCACCTCTTCCACATAATTATGCACTTCCAAACGGTATTCTCAATGATATACAGTGCACTGGGCCAATATATAGTGGTGCTTTGCATATTAGACGAAAGTATGTATGTGCAGGCCGGCAGGCAGCCAGCCAGACAGCCAGGCCATGCTCGTGTCCACATGCACAGCTAAATGGGAGAGCGTAGCTACCAAACGCAACCGGAACTAATGCTTCCGCCTAGAGCCGGCTCTGCTGTCCCGTGTTTACTAAATAAACCTGGTGATAATTGACCTAGCGTTCCTCCTAAATTTAAGGTAAATCTAATCGATCTCGCGTACAGCTAGTACATACATATATGTATGTGGTAGTGATAGACAGATATATCATACCGAGAGATTCGACCAGCAGTGGTAAGAGCCTGTGTGACACGGCAGCCCCTATATTATACACATACCGATAAAAGATAAGATGGCCTGCTGGTTTAAAAGCGGCTGGCTAGAGAAATGATAAAGAGGAAGAAGCCAAGGGTGAAATAGAGCATTGACTGTTCAGCACTGGAATCGGAACGCGTATCTCTATAGGAAAGGAGCGAAAGTTTTTCAAGCTAGGTAACTCTTCTAAAAATAGTGCTTCTTGTGGGATTGTAGGTCACGAAGCGCGCGTCAAAGGAGAGCCGCGCTCGCTTTCGCGTTGGCTTACGCGGTGGCGTCCGCGGTAGCGGGCACGATCAAGCGCCTGGACTCGGCGCGACGCGGAGCGGCGTGGAGCGGCGTGGAGCGGCGTGGAGCGGCGTGGAGCGGCGTGGAGCGGCGCCCCCACATCCACCCTAAAGGGGCCCTGCGCTTCTTAACTGACATTTTTCCAGACCTTTTAACCCACCGCAACTCATTTCCCGATTCTTGCCTCCAGGAAAATTCCACGTAGCCTTGATGCACTACCTTCCACCTCCCATCTCCTACATCCCACCACCCACTTCAGTGCAGATTCGCATATTTCAATGCACCGGCCTAGCCTTCTACATGCTCAGCCCTCATTAGAAGAGGATTTATCGTATGTCCTTGCTTCTTTCTGTAGGCGGTGATTAAAAAGCTCTCGGTAAAAAGGTCGGCTACTAGATTCTATAGCTGCATACCAACAGTACCTCCAATGGTGACAGGACGCATTCGAATACTATAAAATACATATACAATACTTAAATCGATATACTACACGTTAACACAAGTGATACATGGATTTGCAACTAGACTCCCAATGATTGCCACGCGATAGAATACCGGTATTGCGTGAAAGGCGACGATGCGTCAAAGCGTTAATGACCAACTTTCAAGTGGCAAAGATGGTGCGTGGACTTTCGGAGCTGTCGAATCGATGCTGGAACGCTCAAGGCCAATTCCAGCGGCGATCTCGCTCGCACGTTCCAGGTGTTCTCTGATAATTAATCGAAGGTTTAGCTCTTGGCCCTTGCCCCTTGCCTCTTGCCTCTGCCACCCGTCCAAGCCACCTTAGCCTTAGCTCACCCGAAATCTACTGGGGGCTGAGTGCCGAGAGCCGAGAGCCGAGAGCCGAGAGCCGAGAGCCGTGAGCCGCGGGGAAATTAAGAGCGAGGACAGCGGCACGTTGTTTCCTACGAGCGCCGACACAGGTGCCTGGCTACTCATTCAATTATCTTCCTGACACGTATCTCATCCATCTTAGTTGACACGGGCTGAGAGCTCAGAGGTAAAAGAGATTTCAATGACGGAAGTGAATGTAGCTCCAACTTTTGGCCAGGTAAATCGCTCTCCCTCCTGAAGGTATCACCGCTCGGCGATTCTTCCTCCTCTCGAAGGAAAGAAGGAGCTTTGCTGAATGTGATCCTGATGGTTGATGATGTTGATTGAGGGGAAAATAGATGGTTGCAGTAGAGAGGCAACCTATATACATAATACAGACATACGTATAGGGAGGCTATAGATAGGCAGGCTGAGGAGAGAGGATGATCGAAGGGGGGATGTCGATGGCGGTAGTGAGTAACAGCCCGGTGCAGATCGGTGGCGGATTTGGCAACGAGTTTTGGAGTGGGTTCAACGCCGGGATTGGTAGTAGTAGAGCCAGCATTACCGGCCAGAAGAGCGAAGAACAAGCCGAAACCCGAACGCGGGAATTTCAATAACCCGCAGGACACAAAGCGGTATGTATGTATGTATGTATGTATGTAGTCACATCTGGTCGGCTCTCATGCGCTGCCAGTTCCCGCTTTTCGCCTGTTCCCGTTCTACATCTCGTTCCTCCGTTTACCTTTACGTTGGTTGGTGGCTCGATGCACCAACAGGAAATCACAATTGGCGCTCTCAGTGAGCAAAGTCCAACTGCCGAAACTAGGCCGAGCCGAACCGAACCGAACTGGGCCGAGTCCTTCTGCCCACTCTCTAATATGTAGAGAGGAGACACTTTGCTCTGGATGGAGGATGGTGGATCGAGGGACTGAATGCCGCGAGTATGGATTGACAGGTCGAAAAATGTTCGATGAAAAACTCTACCACCAAGTACCATTGTCAGAGCGTTCGCGTATCGGCGAGCAAGTGCTGCCCGACGAAGAAAAAGGGAAAAGAGGAAAGGGGAAAGGGGAAAGGGAAAATAGAAGGGTAGATACTGTATATCTATACATGTACTTATACAGCAGAGAGTAAGAGAGCTAAGAGAAGATAAACAGGCTGCATAAGAGCGAGGAGATCCGATCGAAGGGAACGGAGAAGAAAACATTGAGAGCTGAAAACGTGGGCGAGCAAAAGAGAGCGGATAATGATCCAGCCACCAGCCACCAGCCACCACTAGCAGCAACCACCCCCTGCACGGATATGCCCGCGCCCTCGTCTGCTCGCTCTAGCGGCAGCGAAGGCGGTCCGGAGAAGCGAAGCGCGAGCGTCCAGCTAAAACAAAGTGAAAGGGAGAAGAGAAGAGAAGAGAAGAGAAGATGGGGTGCAGTGTGGGACTGGTGTTAGGGCTGGCGCTGGAGCAAAAGAGCAGAGATGGGGCGCGAGGAGTAGGACGGGACAAGCCTAGGGGAAGGTGGCTGGGTGCGCGAGGGGAGAACGGGATGATGGCTATCACGTAGGTGGATGCAAAACGGTCCGGAGAGAGCGAAAGGGTGAGAGAGCGGCGTACCACATGCATATTGAAGCGCGTCATTTCATGGTCACCGCAGACTGAAGCTCCCCATTTATACAGGGAAACACAGGACTCTCTGATAACAGAACGGCGCGGCGCGGCGCGGCTCGGCGCTCGATTAAACCTTACGCGATGGACATTTAATGCACTCCTGTATGTCAGACCTGGAGCGCCTAACACTTGCAATTATGGATAGATAGATAGGCCAAATCCTACTAGAAAGCATTAAGGATTCATACATATACAGGGAAGCATCTACTACTCTATTTACATATGTAAGTATACATGCATAGTGCGAATTAATGCGGCTCCTGCCGATTTCATGATATTGCGTTAGCGAGCCGAGTGCGCCGATATCTACTTACTTGCCCCGATACTCTATTTCGAGAAGAAAGAAGCCGCGTTCTTTCGGTTCATTAAAAGAACAGGGATATCCCGCGGCTTACCGCCCTCGTAATTTATCCATTCGACACTCGTCATGTAACATACGTCCACAGCTTTGACAGAGTTACGTCCACAAATCGCGCCAGCATGAAATTCCGATGAGTATGAAATTATTCGATCCTATTACGGCACCAACGCGTCTGCCCTCTACCATCCAGATATCTCGTCTCTGCTTTTACATTTTATCTTCCAGCATCAAATACTTACATAGCTACTGCTTTCTAACAATTCCGGATTCCTCTCCGGCTTTCTCTTGCTTTAACCGCTCGATCGAAGCCCTCTTTGCACAATCAATACTATATAGAGTCTTCAGTATCAATTGTAACAGGTATGCTTGAGATTATTGGACTTGTAAAACTATTAAATATTATAAATAGATGGATTAACAATGAGTTGGTCAAATCCATTACAACGCGGCGACGATAAAAGCACTCCGGCGACGATGCTTGGATAATACTGATCGGAGCAGGGTATTTGCGTTTAACAGTTTATTGCGGAATAAGCGTGTTCAGTTACTAACATTATAATTCCGTCGATAAATACGCACAATTGCTAGATATACACGATTACATAAATGTTGCAGTAAAACTCGATCGTAATTGAAATTCCCGCGTGGAGCCTCCAGCAATATCCTCCCTCCTCCGCTCCATCCGCCGCTATCAACCGCTCTTCTTCCTTCTACTGCTCACTTTCCTCTTCGCTCCTTTCGTCCACCCCCCGCGCACCCCAACCCCTCTCTCTCTCTCTCCGTCTACTCTGTTGGCTTTTTTTATTGCAACGCTCGTGAAACAGCGAGACCAGTTTTGCTTGTAAAACAGGGAGGCTCGTGCCATTCAGCACAGGATCATCGGTTCTCTTTGTACATACTGCATATGTACACTCCGATTATAACGAGACCGTTCTTTATCGCACCAGTGACAAACAGTCATCGTCCGAACGTTTTTGCCCCACCCAAGATGCAACAACACACATCCCCTAAGCTAGCTATTCGGCGCGAGCTCCGAACCCACTCATTTGTACATAATCTATACATATGTATTTTATTGTTTATATTTTAATGTTCTATCTGCCTATTAGCTAGATATATCTATTATCTAGTATGTATTAATACGAGTAATGGTAATATCGAAGTGGTATTCTCCTCAGTTTCATAAGTTTAATACTTTCCGTGAGGCAGACGACACAAGTTGCTTTTACTTAGGACTCCTAGTGCTTGTCTTGGTGCTTTTCGTTTTCAGTGCGGCAGGCATCGCATTAGCGTGCATCGGCGAGTTCTGTTTATAGCAGTAGGCTGCTAGTATTTACGACTGTGAGACGGCCTGCGGAACATAAGCGCGCCAACGCCTTTTACGACGGCAACCTCCATAGCTAGGCCGTTACCAGTCTGTTAACCTGCATCACACTCGCAAACTAGCGTGACGAAATGCCAATACATATGTATAGACAGGTATCTTCTACTTACTTACACCTCTCCAACCACGAACGCATCCCTCTTAAGCAGTCCCCGCACTTTCAATCCAATAGATATCTAGGAATGTATCTGATTCTGAATCAAAGATAACCTCTAAGTAAGAACAACCTTTTCCGTGCGCAGCCTCTGCTATTCATTCATCTCACCTCGTCCTCTCTCTCCTCATTTTCGAAAGATGAATCTTTGCTCCCAACACGCACGGTTATGTGTCGCCGGGCTGTGGCGAGCGGCGCAGCGTGCGGTAAGGTTTCTTTGACAAAGAGAAGGTTATTCGGAAGCGCTATCCGATAAGGGCTGGCATAGTTAGTATCGGATTAAGATTCACTTTAGACAGCTAGTTTATCCTTGAAGGTTGCACCTTCTAGCAGGCTGGGTAATTCAATTTCTTCCGCGCCAGTAAGACTCCTTGCTCGGCTAGCCAAGTTGTTGGAGGTTTGAGCCTCGCTGGCAAGCTTGAGTAACCGAGGAAGTATGCCACCATCCATGGTATGGGCAGGAGAGTGTGGGGTAGGGACAGGCTACCAGGATTCGGGGCGGAGGAGGAGGAGGAGGAGGAGGAGGAGGAGGAGGAGGAGGAAGAGGAGGAGGAGAAGAAGAAGGAGGAGAAGGAGAGGGTTGCCTGCTCTAGACAGCGGTTTCTAATACAGTAAGATTACAAGGGAGAGCGTCGTTTGCTGCTTCGTCGAAGGTGCATCGATTTCCTCGGAAGCGAGCACCTCAGCTCCTTACCTCCGCCGCTGAAGCAGCCAGCCAGCCGCCCATATTCCTATACTACATATACCGCATTGCCAGACAAAGAGACCCAGATAGACGGAAGCCTACCCTCTGCGACTAGCAACCAAGGAGTGGAACGCCGGCGGCCATTTTGTAAGCTCTTCCCGGAGGAATCAATGTGACGTTGCCTGAGGGGCGCTTGCGCTGCGGGCTACCCTCCAATCCTTCCTCCTCCGATCAATTCCAACTTCGCTGCTTCTCCGACTCCGATTCTCTAATCTGGCCCTCTCTTTACCCGCCCCACCCCACCCCGCCTCACCCCGCCCCGCCCCGCTCCGCCCCGTCCCGCTCATCTCCTCTCCTCTCCTCTCCTCTCCTCTCCTCAACTCTTTATCCATCTCCCTCACCGCATCTCCCCCCCCTCTCTCTCTCTCTTTCTCTCGCAGCTCTCCACTCTCCTCATCGGCACAACGCGTTCCTGCTCCTTTTTAGCACTGTTCTCCATTATAACAATCCGATCCACACCCCCAAACCCCTATCCTTGCCACTAGCCACGGGCTCGCTCGCGGTCACCGTTCGCTCCTATTCCAACCGGAGATTGTAAGTACTCACTTGCCAGATTTCAGGAGACGGCGGAATTCGGACTACATAGAGTCGGACTAGAGTCGGACTAGAGGGAGTCGGAATACGGGAAAGAGGGTGCAAATTCACATAGCGGCGCCTCTCGCTCTCAAGTTTATCTCTTGTATCTAGAGAGAAGACAAGCCGATTCCAAGTCTCGAGCACTTTGATAGGGAGAGAATGGGAAGACTGAGGGCAACCGAAATTTATAATGTCGGGTAATCGTAGCAGGGCGTGCACGCACCTGGGTACTAGGGTACCGGCACGTTATTATGATTAGCTACTTTCGGTCCGGTCCAAGGCACTCGAGAAGATTCCGATCGGATAGGCGATACGAGACGCACACCTCGGATTACGGGCGCGGAAGATGATCTTCCTGCGATTGCCCGAGGCCTTCGTCAGGTACCTTCGCCCTACCCACCTCCTACCAAGACATACTTCATTTATTATGACTGTGATCATCGATTATGCACCGACATCTACAACCGAACCCCCAACCCACCCTTCGCTCTCCTACTAACCCGACCACCCCATTTAACCACCCACCCTTCCCTCCTCCCTTACCCTCCACTGCCTCCCTTTCCTTCCCTTCCCTTCCCTTCCCTTCCCTTACACAGCATTCCATCTATTTCGCCATTCTCCAGAAGCCAGGCCCAAGATTGAAATGAGAATCAGAACCAAAGAAAGTATCATCGATTTCACCGAATTCCTTCAGCTACTTTCGGCAAGACCAAACTGACAAGTGATCCATTGATTTTCACGAAATTTTTCAATCCATATCAGACGGCATATTATGCTCTAGCGGCAATCCTAGTGGCGATCCTAGCTATGGTGATATCTAAGAACTCGCGGCGAATTATCTATGGGTGAGTTTCGCATCTCTCACTAGTATCTAACGATAACACACGGCCGATTTATCGGAGGACGATAAGCATCGGCAAGCAGCAGAGTTCCAAACGCCCCTGGCGAAACTGGAAATTTCTCTTGGCCCAAGCGCATAGTCCACTCAATGCCATATTTCATGTATTTCAAATGAAAGTGCATAGCACAATTTATTCGACCAAAACTTAGCCGTCTCTTCCCGGCTTCCCTTAAGCGGCCTAGCACCAAGAGAAATAAGAGTTTTAAGAGCTTTTACGAAGCAGCACCGTGCATCACCGCGCCAGCTTAAAATACTAGAACAACTAGCTCAAGTCTCGCTGAAGCAACTTCAAACTGGCACATCTCTTTCAGACTGCGGGTCGTCCTATTTCAACCGTTCTCTTCCCCAAGCTATGTCAGCCCAATTCCTTTCGTTGTACATACATATGTATAAAAGATTCCAAAGTCTCTCGAAATAAAGGAACCAACGCACACCTTCTGATACGATGATGTGCATCATGTTGAGAGCTCTGGAGAAACCAAAACTAGCCACTTGTACATACGTAATTCGAACGCGCTCTTTAATAGTTGTAATCGATACCGGGAATTGGCTGTTTTCGATTAACGGCTCCTCGTGTGTATTTAGCGCGACCGAGCTCAACCGAGCGCAACCGAGCTCGATATACATACGGTCTAAGTGAGTAAATGCTAGTAACGGGACTCAGTTGCTATTTACCAAAACCTTATTCGGAAGATTTAGATCGATACTCTCCTTCGTATGCTACTCAGAGGAAAGTAGAGCAGCCAGTCAAAATCGGTCTTTCCACTCAAATTGCGGATGAATCTAATATCTTACTTCACTATACACGCAGACACACAACTCTCCTTGGTTCATACGGTTATCGAAAAGTAAAGGGTGTAATGCCGTGGTGCGGCACAAGCTGCAAAGAATCCATTTCAAGTGGCGTCTCTCTTTGAACATCGTAGAGCAACGAATATGTTCGTTCCTCCTTTTTAGCCTGCTCTGCCGCACATTCTCCTCTCCAGTGACAAATTTGCCCTAGGCACTATGCTCCTGAGAAATATGATCAGGACCGTGGCCACTTGACCTCGTGTTAGCTGTAACTTGTTCTAACTTACTTCTCCACATGTATACTATTGGACACATCTTTCTTTATTCAAAGATGCGCATACTTAGAAAATGGTCTGTTGCCTGTTGTGTCTTGTCCGACGACAAATTTTCGCTTGCAAGAAAGCAACAGTGGAGGAGTCGAAGGACAAGCAGTGAAATGGTGCAATGTGAGGAGAATGCATGGTGTGGCAGTGAGCAGGGGTAGGGTGCAGGGAGCAGGCGGCAGGCGGCTGAGGACGATCAGGCAACGTGACGATATAAGAGATAGAGCGATCTCTTTTCTCACCCCCGATGAGGGTTGGAAGTTGCCGATATAGGCGAGAGAACCCCTCGGCGAAAAGGGTTTCTAGCTCCTGGTGATTGGTGTAAGTTAGCCCTCTGGGCAGAGAAAATCCTCTGAGGGGCGCATGCGCCATCCAGCGGGAAGGGAAGCCCCTTTGCTTTAGGGTTAGCCATGGTCCTCCCTGCGGCCAACAGCCGAGGACGACACGCCCCGGGCTACTAGATCAATAAGATCCCTTATACCGACCTATACCTCCTCTTTGGTTACGCCCTGAGATGAACATGTCAAACTAACCCTCGATTTAAGCGACACGGCCGCGGCCCTCGACTCATCCACACGCTCGCATCCAACCTCACCCATACCGCCTCCGGATTTCGGAGAGTTTATCCCTTCATCGTCCCTCAATCGAAAGTCGCTAATCAGAAAAGCGTGAGCAAGTTTTGAAGAAGACGGGAGGTAGACACCGTTCCTCATCCAGAGTGGAACACATAGTACACCCCCCCCCCCCCCCCCCCGCCTAAGGAAATCTTTGTTCACATACATTTAGCAAAATTGATATTATACTCGTATTAACGAGCAGACCGGGATACTCTGGATCGTGATGCCGGAAAAAGATGAGCGCGGCTTCAGGCTCCAGCGACGAGCATATCTCGTTAAAAAGGCCCCCCTTCCAATTTCGCCAGCTCGATCTGACATTTTCCTGTAAGCTCACGTGCACGCCCTGGGCTGTCACGATTCCCTCCTAACTGCTGCGTTCGTACAACCGATTCAGGAATTCCTCGTAAGGTAATTTCCTCTTCGGAATTCCTCTTCATTCTATGCATACGCATACACCACCCGTACATTTCAAGCCACTTATTTCCAGAAGCAATTGAAATTTCGATATCGCCAATAGCCCCTTCTAGCCACTTCATCAACCACACCTGGCCAACTTACACTTATCCAACTACATATCGGTATCTATCTACTCATACAGTAGATCAATATCTATCTATGCACGTACATACATGTATCTACTAGTATGTCAAGTATGGTTCTGCACATTTTAAATCCGTATGTATACATATGTACATAGACTACTCCATCTTAGGATTAGATTTAAACAGCAGTTCATACACTGCTTTAAACTCTCTGTGAGAGAGGTTTTCTCGTGGTAGATGGGAATAGAGAATTAGAGGGTGGGATGCTCTGCGGAAGGAAGCAAGGAATCTCAGTGATTGATTGGTCAGGTAGCCAGGTGAGGTAGCCAGGTTAGGTCAGGAGGAGAAATTTAGCGCGAAGACTGACATCGAGTAGAGTAAGGTCATCGACCAGTAGAATGAGTATGCTGACGGTCGGTCAGGGTGATTCCGTAGTGAGCAAAGATTGTCCGCTCATCGGTTGTATTGTATGACTCGATCGAACGCGCTCCCGGCCAATTTATTAAGCAAAGAAGAATGAGCCACAGTACGGTGAGCTGCCACAACGTCTGCGAAAGCATCTTCCCCTTATACATGTATGTACATATATTCTTACTATGTACATTTGCCAATTACCAATACATATGTAAGTGCATGCGGGTTGCGAGCTCCCCACTTATTGCACTGGTTCTTCTGGGTTGTCGAGGTACTCCAAAGATGGCAAGAAGTTTATCAAGTCTTGCCATAAATGCACCTGAATGTTGCCATAATTATATGTTCTTCGGTTACTACAATTAAGATCTTTCCTCGCAGTATCCAACGTGGCAAGAAGAAAACTCAATGTCACGCATACTTCCAATTGTCGAGATATCTGTGCGTGTATGTCTATCTTTTCCATTACTCTCCATCACTGGAGCGGCAGAAATGTCACACTGGTAAATAGCAATTGTTACTAATAAGGTGGCAAATACGATAAATATCGAGGGCAGAAAGTCCGCGAGTTGAGACATCGATCTACCTGTTACATTGCAGTGTTGTACAATAATCTGTCCCTCGAGGAAAGGAAGAACGGTGAGGAATGCGGACTACACGTTATACTATGTATAATTTGCGTGTTTCTCTCGGTTTCGCAATCAACAATAGATAATAATAACCGTATAATTTCTCTTTCATTGTACAAATCTCTACATACATTGGTATTGGTGGATGCATGTGCAGGGCGGTGAATACGAAAGAAGGGGGCAGCTTTCTAAGGGCTGGCGCTTTATTTAGAAAAGGAGATATATCCTCAAGACGCTGGATTATCCGTCAGTTTATCCACGGCAATAATATCCGAGGTAAGAGTAGTAGATGAAACCGGTTCTATAGGATCACCAATCGCACGGGGCTTGGGCGTCTCGGGCCCATGTCTTGATCGCACCGGATTGGCTCGGGATTGGGTCCGATCCTCTTGGCGAAGACCAATAACAGCGAGTTAGTGCAGCTGCTGTCTTAAGGCCCGACCCCGTCCCAACCCCACGTTCCTACATACTTGCGTTCGCGGCTCTCCTCTGGACATGGTAGCCAAGGCCCCGCGGGCCCAGTAACCCTCGAGACTTCCTGCGCGTACCACGCTTTCGGGCCGATACCTGTGTGCGCGCGCGCGCGCCCCTCGCATCGGAAAACGATATCTATCACCCGGCCCGCCACGGCGCGGCCCGGTCCGGCTCGGCTCGGCACGGCTCGGCACGGCTCGGCACGACGCGACAGTAACGCGATACATCCACCCTTTCGCTTCTCTCATTCTCGTCCCCAAAACCACCCCCCCACCCCCACCCCCACCCACACACATATACGCGCGCACGCACGCACACACCCACCCACCCACACACACACAAACACACCCGCTTAAACTCTACTGCCCGCAAGTGATTCCATCCTCCTCCCTGCGTCGACTCCCATTCACCTCTGTTTCACCCTTCCGCTTCCTTCCTTCTCTCTCTCTCTCTCTCTCTCTCTCTCTCTCTCTCTCTCTCTCTCTCTCTCTCTCTCTCTCTCTCTCTCTCTCTCTCTCTCTCTCTCTCTCTCTCTCTCTCTCTCTCTTTTTCTCTCTCTCTCTCTCTCTTTCTCTTTCTCTCTCGCACTCTCTCTCTCTCTCTCTCCTCTTCTCTCTCCTTCACCGACTGATAATTTCTGCGATCGTACCATCCCAGTTCAAGTCCAAGCTATCTGCTCTATCGAAAGACTTGTTGTAGAGTGCCGATTCTGCATCTAGCATATTCCCCGTCTACGATCGCCTAATTCTGTCATGTTTCTACAAAACGGCTACCGTCTACGAAGAAATCGTTGTGAGTGTAGTTTTCGTGAGTGACAGTGAGAAACGGGGGCCAGTCTAGCAGGGCAATTTCTATGAGCTCTTCTGTCCGAAAGTGCTTGTGAAGTTAAGTACTCTCTCGCAGGCTCAGAGTGCAGGCTCGGGCTGGAAAGCTGTGTTCCAAAGCTGACCTCATCATTGCACTACAAACTCACTGAAGTGAAATCGCGACTGCATCGAAAGAGAATCTCTTTTTCATCTTTTCGCGCACGGCCTAGCCAAGTTTCCGATTTTACTATCAAACTCCCGCAAACGCACCAGCAGACCGAATGCCGAACCTAGACTACTACAATACTGCGAGAATGCATCAAATGGTAAACTCTTTTCAAAATACTCCTTTTCTTTATTCTTCTTTCTTATTCATAGTGGACAGTTTAACTGTTCGATACATCATAGCATATGTATGTACGTATACATACTCTAAATATGTCTATGTAGTGAAATAAGAATCTCAAGGGAATGGAGAAGGTGCCTTCGGTGCGCGCGCGCGCGCCCGCGTGTTTTTCCATAAATCAGTGCAGAGTATTGCTAGCACTCGCACTTGGCCATACTATATGTATGCTCGCGGCAGGCGTTTTTCAGTGAAATAGATACGTATGTACATACTTGGTTACCTCACTCTCGCCGAATATAACTTGTGCAAATTGAGCAATAAATCTGTCGGGTACTTTGGATTCTTTAGTACATCGGTGTGTTTGGTAGTGCTTGCGCCAAACCAGCAACACAGTTCGTAATGACAGGTTGTTACAAGACTCGTAAAAAGTTGACCCAATGAAATTATCACCCTTTGTGTGCTATGCGCTTCTGTAGACATTACGCAGACAATACTGACTCTCTGACCATTTTGGTTTCCACTTCTCTACGAATACTGGTCAATTATCCCTTAGAAATTCAGACAAGAAAGCACTTTATCTCAGAGAATAAACCATTCTGTTGAGTCTACATACTACATACAGCGTATGTCGAAGCCGTAAGCCTTCTCCACTAGTATACATACATATACATATCTGTAGAAATGGGAATGTAAACTGCAGCCAAGCAAAAGTCAGCACATAACGCCTTTTGGTGTTAACACTTTGATTAACCAGCAACTATTTTTTTTCGCTATCCGTCGGCTTTTGGGGGAGGTGCGCGCCTTCCTAGACTAAGGGAAGAAAAGCGGCTACAAGTCCTAGCTCGTAACTCCAAACTCATATAGAGCATCAAAACCATCAGGGCCAGTCCCGTATATGTATGTACGTGTGTAGTGTGTCATTCGAATGGAAACATTACTCAGCAGTCCAATCATATCTCATAGTCACTTGATTTCACTAATTTCTGATAACAACACAGCATTTCCAGATGACAAGTATCTGTGACAGAGAAATCCCTCGGGCACACAGCTTTTTGCCAGCCACTATCCTATTAAGAGCATATAAATCATTCTGTCATTATGCCATCTGGTTGCGTCCGATGAAACGAGCCTCGAGTAAGAATAAGTTAGATCGTGGTCCAGTCGCTTGCCTAGAGTAAGACGTCCTTTATTTTTTCCTTTCTTTCCGGTAGATTTCATACACTGATAGCTGTTGTAGCTATCATTGAGTAAGGAAACAACTGTGAAAAAGAAAGGCAAAAGAGCCTTCGAAAAAGTGATTCAACTATGTGACTTTAAAGAACTTGATCGAGCAAAAGGGAGGCGGTCAGAAAGTTGAGTCGAAGGAATGAGAATGAGCAAAAGAAATGATAGGTGGGTGGGTGGGTGGGTGGAGGTTAGTTTGGCATGAGTCGGTTTGGTTCGGTTCCGGTCGGCTTTCTTTCACCTGTGCGACCGCGAGCAATAAATAACCGGCGGCTTAGCTGATTTTACTGCCGCCGCACATCTTTGCCTGATCCCAATAACGCCCGGCTGAGAAGGGCCAATAATGCGAGGAAAAGCAATCTTTCAGCTAACTAGCCAGGCTACAGCCGGCAGGGCAGGGCAGGGCAGGGCAGGGCAGAGCAGGCAAGTACTATTACAGGTGGACCCTGGTTAACCCTTGAAACGAAATCTTTCTCAAGCTCAGTTTTGCCGGCCCAAATAGCCAACCTTCTTCTTCCAATCTCTAGAGCTACTTCACTAAAATAAATGGCAACATCTTAATCCGGCCAATAGATCCGCGAACAATATGTTGCCAGCCTGATGCGAGAGAAACTAGCACTTGTTTGTACTCGTGCTGGCTGTTAAAATCGACGGTACCGGTTTATCACTCTACCAGTCGTAATTCAAAGAAGCACGAACGCGTGGCGGTATAAATGTATCAGGTCGAATTAATTTATATCGCTTGGGGATTAATTAGCGGCGAATCCGGGAAAGTCAATGCTCGTGAAGTTAAAGCGTTAAATGATTTACCAAACCTGGCTTGCCTCTCGAATTTTATTTCCACTTTCGAGAGTAATTAAATTATTATGCCACCGGAATACATATAATATATATTTATTTGGAGAATGCCTTGGTGGAATTTACTGGTCGGCGGATACTGTCGGTGCACCGCGGTGTCAAGAAACTGTACTAATAAATTTGACGGGGTTTCATGATTGGAACTTGATGATAACATTACAGACACGCGTAGGAACTACAAAGGAAATGCCGAGAGTATCCTTTGCTAGGGAATTTGTTTTGAAGAATACATTAAAATACCATTGTTAGTCGTCGACGAAAAGATCAGGTGATAGGAACTGCGTGTTGGTGGGTCGATTGGTTCGGTGAGGGACTCGATCCTCGCCTCACGCGGATCTCGCAGGGCTACCTGTCTAATAACTGGTTAAATTCCGGTAGTTGCTATCCTTGCGAGAACGGTAGCCTCTAATCTTGGACTAATTTCAGGTTGCTCCGGACGAATGTGGGCCAACATTGGAATTATTCGGTAATTCTAATGGATCGGAATGTTGCGAGTTCGTCCCTTACGTGCCTGCCTAACTGGCTTTGCAGTTTTTGCCCTCCCTACCTGCCTTTAGTGCCGCTAGATTCAACTGCCGATTCCCTTTCCGATTATCCGCGAATTTGAATTGTTCATGTCACACTTTCTTATGAGACGGCAAACTCCTAAGATTTCAGAGACCAGATCCAGTTTCTCATGCTCGGTATGTGCCTGCGATTTCCAATAACTCGTAACTATATTGCTACGATTATCGAGTACCCACTCGACCATGTGCCGAGCGCCGCTACTTGATTATTTTCAGAAAATCTACCTCTATTTTCCGCCTTTAGTAAGCTCATTAGAGATATTCCGAGCAGGCCGGTGCTCGGAGATGGGAAGGGTAAATCACACAGTAATTAAACGCAATAGCCGCATGTAGTCTAGCCGAAACACGAGGTTAAAGCGCTCTGTTACATTAAATTTCATCCGCAAAGGACAAGTGCGCGCGAAACAGAGCTCTGAAAATGTATTACCGCTCTCTCCAGTCTGCCAGTCTGATATACCGTTCCTCATGGTCAGGGTGAAAGGTGAACAAGCCACCTAATTCCACGCTAATTTCCTCCTGCAATATTACTTCCTTAACTATATAAAACAATTTAAAGGCGTGGCCCTTGCCTGCGGAAATAACAATATCCCATCTGCAATAGATATGTAGTATACATATCCATTCAAGTACATTATTACAAGAGTGTTATAATTCTCGGGCTCATCGCACAAGTAAACTCTCCACATCGCAATATGTAGTTTGTCCGCGAACGCTCGCTTGGCCGAACCTAGGCAATGGTCTGGTAAATAGCGCGGCTGGGCTCGTTAACCCGATTTGATGGCACGTCGTTAGCAGTCCTACGGCCGAGAGAGTGACCATAAAAAAGGAAAGCCCTGAGAATGCGGAATACCCAGAATCGTTAACGCGAGCCCGGGCACCGACACCGGCTCACCCACCGCCCGAAAACGCCCCAACGTATTACATACCAAGTTACCGTTTTCTCGAGCCCTTGCTCTATTTACTCTTGCCCCTGCTCCTCTCCTCGAACAACGATAAACTCTATCCATCCAATCATCATTACGCATCAGTTGGATAGTCATCCTCCAAAACGTCTCCTCTCAAAAGCGAAAATTGTATAGTTACATAGTATAACTGGGTGGATAGGTAGATAGGAATGCTATGGCAAATTCAGTGTGTCGGATGAGTATGACATAGGGTAGGAAAGTATTATGAATATTCAAACGGTTGGCTGGCTGGCTGGCTGGCTGGCTGGCTGGCTGGCTGGCTGGCTGGCTGGCTGGCTGGCTAGCTGGTTGGCATGGCCGCTTTGGTTCGAATCCATTATTCATTCCTGCGGTAACCGCGGCGGTGGAGGTGGCCGGCCGCGTTTTCCGCCTGCCGCGATTCAACCATCCACCAATGTACCAAAGATTCTATGAAAATGTCCTTTGCAAGCGCAACAAGGGGCAAGCGAAAGCATACGTGTTGGACTGCTGCTTCTCGATGTCTCCCTGCTTTTTTTACATGCCTCTCGGTTGCCACAGCCTGTGCCCGCCACCGCCACCGCCACCGCCAACACCACCACAACCGTTATCGCTCCACTCTCCTTCGCCCACTTCCACGTCTGCCTCTGCCACAACCTTCTTTCAGCCCCCAATTTCATCCTTCTCCTTGTTCTTGCCGAGATCGGCATCCACGTGCTCTTATTCGAAGGCCCCAGGAATGCACTCGCCTTCCCCCTAATAATCGCTTCAGCAGAACCGGCTAAGAGTGGTCCGCTTACGCAACTTGATGCCCTCCCTGCTCCTCCCTCTTTAGATTTTTCGAATTCTCCCCGATACGTTCGTCTAGATCATTCTCTCTGGTCAAATTGTCGCAATTCTTCATGGCTCCCTACACGTATATTACATGTGTGTGTATATGAATCAGAAAATATTGAGAGATATTTGAGAGATATTAGTGAGAGAATGAGAGAAGGTAATCCTTCATATGGTAATTAGGGAGGAAGCCGTCAATGCTCTAACGATAGAATTTTCTTCAATACATATTCTACTACGTGGGTGAATCCCACCCAGCTTGCACGATCATTCAGATATTTTTCAGATACTATTCAGAAAAGTTATTTTCAATTCAGACTTAAGCGATCGCTAAGTAAGTGTTTGGCTTTGTTCTAGGTAAGTTGTGACCGGAGAATCCCAGTGAACTTTTGGATAGTCTTTCACCGGTAGAATTCAGGATGACGTTCCGATGCATGCCGGCCTTTCAGACTCTAGGAGCCGGCGACTGCGCTGCATCCTGGGTGAGTCTTCATCTCTCCTCAACCTCGACCTCTATGTCTATGTCTCTGTCTCTGCCTCTGCCTCTGCCTCTGCCTCTGCCTCTGCCTCTGCCTCTGCCTCTGTCTATAATATCTCACGCCTTTCCCAATTGAAAGCCACTCACAAAGACTCAACAGTTCTGCTAATTTGCGCGCTATCAGTCTCACTCGTTCCGAACTCGTACACATACAATAAGTGATATACCTTTGCTCCCTAAAATACTAGACTCACACTTAGAGAGCGAGAGCGAAGAAGGTACTTACTTTAGTCCAATCTGAAGTGCATACATTGGGGAAAAGCGTAGTGAGAGGTACCTGCTACAAAGTAGATGCATAGTATGTACTATACATATTGAGTGCATATCCGAGGAGAACATGTATGTCTTGGATCTTGGAGACAGAGAAAGCTAGTGTGAAAGATATTTAGGCTCGTGAGAGCTTCTTCGACGACAAGTCTGCCTCTTGCATGCAGCTATCGCCGCACCGCGCCGCACCGCGCCGCGCCGGACCGCGCCGGTTGCCCCTCTCCCAAGCCAAAGAGGCTAATCAAACAATTTGCCAATCTTTGTCAAATTGTGGTCAAGCTTAACAAACACGTGATAAGCTATCCGAGTGTTGTGATGGGGATAGTGGCTTATTTCGAAGAGTGAATGAAAGTAATATGCATCGAGAATGGAAGAAGCAGCAGGCGTGTCTCGGTGTCAGAGATAACATGTATGCACTTAGATCGAAAGGTGGAACGAGAAGAAGTACGCTGCGATTTATGTTAGTACGGGAAAGGGAGTTTTGGCCCGGCAACAAGGAGTTTATGTTGCTTGCCCGTTCCGTCGCGGTCGTCTTCAAACGAAAACTCTTGCGCTCGTCACCATTTCAATCCATCTCTCTCCCTCTCTTGTTTATTATTCTTGTCACTACTTTTCACCTTTCGTCCTTTCCTCCAGCGAACCCCCTCAAGTGACCTAGTATCGTTCTCACTTATGCCATTTCCCTGACTTCATAATGAAGAGATTATTACATACATATGTAGATGCAGGGCTCGTCTCTTTCTCAATGGGATGAATATGGCGGTGAGAAGTTTGCGTCGCGCCAAGCAGATGAGAATCAAGATAGAGAAAATGGCAACGGTGCAGTTTTCCTAGATTCTCTTGAGGCCAGGCTAGTTAATAATTATTTTCTAGAAACTTCCGCACGATACAAAGAAGCATTGGGCAAAGATAGCCGAGGGCGAGTTGGAAAGGAAAAGTCAGCGACTATCTTGGGGCCAGTTCTTTGCTTGGCAGCGAGTTGTTGCGCCTTCAGCGAATCGTGTGCATTGCAATGTGCACCTTGCAATTACACGCAAAGCTGGATCCACCCACTCGTTCGAACTCGACTCTGCGCTAGTCCTCTCCACTCTCGGAGGCGGGAGGAGCTGCCGCGCCCCACTTCATGTCATCCTCTCTTTTTTCTTTCTACTAGCTAATCTCCATAAGCAGCTTCCTACTGATTCAGTGCATCTTTATTGCTCTATTGTCATCCCCGCGGCGAATTGTTCATACTCGCGCACACGCTCACGCTCTCACGGCCATTAGATAGGAGCAAGTGTCGTCCAGTTGTATCGCAGACTCTATGCTCTGCGAAGCGTATGTTCCTCTTCTGGAAAGAACCGGTAGACATTTCACCGGCATCTACCTCCTTTTTCACTCTGCTAATGCCACTTTGGCACAACTATAATTAGCATCCTACGCCCTTTAGACCGCCCCCTTTCAAACATCAACAGGCATTCCTTTCGAGCCACACACAATTTCCCCTACGATTTCCCAATGAAAGACATTCGTGCATACTATTTAAGTTAGGATCTTCTTCGACTTTAGTCAATATGATCAATTAGTCATTGAGGTTCCTTAGCCTAATAAGTCTAATTATAAGTTGATATGTACATGCATGCGAGAGAAAGGGACTGGAGGGCTGAGGACTCTAGGGAGGGAGTATAGTATTAGAAGGAAGAAGTGGGAAGAGGGAAGTTATAGTAGTAGAGCGCAGCGCAGCGCACCGCAGCGCAGCGGTGGGGTAGCTCGACCGAGCGTCGAAAGGCTAAAGATACAAGAGGGGGGAACGGGCACCGGGTAGAAGCGAAGGAGGGAAAGGATATACATCCTGCGCGTGCCTCCCGGCAATGTGTTGGAAATGCTTGGCGTGCACTCGCGTGCCCGTGCCCGTGCCCAAGAACATTCTCGCCTCTCGCCTCACTCCTTGCTCTCTTCACGGTCAGAGGTCATCATCGAGCACGAGCCGCCACCCTGGGTTCTCAACCTTACATCCACCTCGTCAATTTATGCCTCCTCAACTTTTTCCACCGAATTATTGGCCCACTACCACTTACCTCGGCTTTCCCTTCGAACTCGTCGGGCCAACGCGCTCCCCTCACTCGATAACTTATTCTATGTGCGCGACAATCCTTCCTCTCTTACCAGCCAGCTATACTCATCCAACTAAGTACATACTTACCACTTATCTACTAGTGAGAGTTGCATGCACTCTGCAACCCTAACAGCATAACCTACGCGCGCAGCCTTCTAGTTCATTTTCATTCCATTCATCATTTCTCTAATTATATGATATAATATGTCTTATTGGAATCTAGTCGACAGTAAACCTACAACAGATCAGCTTTCACACTGAAAAGAATGCCCAATTGGATTTTTTAAATACGCGCCATGTCGAATGACGAGCAAATATTTAATTATCCGATTTATTTACATTGAAACTGTAATTCGCCCCTATGTACAGCCGGCATCGAATCGATCCAGTATTGCACCCAATACATGAAAAACAACACTCTATACAGTCAACAACACTCCATCACCCCCTAACTTTCATACCCTATAAAAATATTATCTTCAAGAATACGTGCATCTAGTTTTTACTATACTGCTTTACATCGACAATTTTACCAGAAATATAAGTGACAATGCATTAAGAGGACAGTTCTTTCGGAAGAGAGAGAGAGAGAGGAAAAGGATCGTTGATAGATACAGCCGTCACGCCTAGCTCAACAATAGCTGCACCCAGGGGACAAGAAACAGTCATTATTCATTGACTTGATTACTGGATTGGAGGCAACTGATACTGTACGGCCCGGAGCTAGACTAAATTTTACTAATTGGAGAGGTGAAACGCTATCGGCATGGCCTCAAGTAGAAAGTTAATAGCTCGCAAGAATGAAAAAACTGCACCACTACATTGTAGTACGAATGCGGACTGACAAACATTTTCATTGCGCCAAGTTATAGTTTCTTTGTGGATACTACGACATTGTACCGGAATCTAGCCGAAACCTAGCCGATACCTACCTACTATGTATCTCCGTCGGGAATTTGATCAAGAAGAAGGAATCCAGTGTCCAAATCATCCAAGGCCATGCCAGCATGCTAAGTTGCAACGTCTTTGCATTGAAAGTAAAGAAACCATCAGTATCCGGGGAAATGTTTGCGTAGGGAATGATTGATAGATAGATAAACTAGAGCTATTAGTAGTTATAGCTATAGATATTGTTAAACCCAAAAACTAGAGAAGTTTTACTTGCTGTGGCAAGAACAAATGAGATGCGCGGGTAACTGCAGTTTCCTAATATGGCTACAGCAAACGAGCAAACGAGCAAACGAGCAAACTTATGCAACTTGATGCAAAAGTCGGTAAGTAAGGTGTCTGCGAAGCAAAACAGGTCTCTACTTGGGTAACAGGTCTGGTACACGCTCACTGCGCTAGATGGTTCCAGCATCCCCTGTTATAACAGCCGATGCATCAATCCAAATCGACCGATCTTTCCTTTCCCCTTCCTAGATTTTAAGAATGGTACAGATGTCTATCTACATTTCTACATACATCTATACATAACCGATTGCACATGTGTGAGCATCTATTTGCATACATTGTAGATATACCTAGCTATCTAGTATCGTCACAAGATTTAGAGGGTACCTGCTCTATGTATAGTGTGTTATACGCCTGTGCGTCCGCCACTCTCCGCTAAATACCGCATCACCCATCACCCACCACCAGTAATCCTATACTATCGGGCCTACTTGGTATCTTTCGAATACCCTCCGATATTCGATTGTTAGTAGTCTTCTCGAGGATGTAAAACAGTCCAGGCCCGGGCCCCGATCCCCTCGATACCTAGATATAGATAGATTAGATAGATCCCAATGTCTATCTGATAGCAAAGTTAGAGTCGATGCTAGAGTCGATGCTAGAGTCGATGAATTCTATAGTTTCTTTCTAGCGGCTATCTACCTCTCGCGTGAACCATGTGGAATAAAGAGGTGCTGCAACAAAGCACTTGATATCTGACAAGGATTGGTTACGCCAGAGTCGAATCAGCCGATAGTTGAATTCTATGCCGCGAAACGGCCAATTGTCGATGGTATGTTGTTACGGATTCAAGGCTCAAGATTCCTAGCTTGATAGTCTATCGTTAGCAAAATTTCCTCTCTCCGCGACGTTCGGCAAGTCTGCGAAGATACTCTGTTTAGCGTTATGGTGCTGCTCGATAGTATCGGGCATCGACGTCGCGTCGGCATTCATACAGCTAGATCGGAATGAAGAATTTTTCATTAGGAGCCCAGCGGAGTAGACCGATTAAATCTTGTTGAGTAATTATGAGTTCTGCGGTACTTAGGCACCACCGTGCCGTCGCCGCCGCCGTCGCCGCCGCCGTCGCCGCCGCCGAGGCGGCTTTCGAGCAGCAGGTTTCATCCCGACCATCCCCACCCTCCTCCGGAGTCCACTCTTCAACCTACTCTCACAATTTCAGTCAAACCAGTCATTTTCGAAAGCCCACCTTTTCCCATCCAGAGAGCAGAAGGTATCTTATATTTTCCACCCTCTTTAATCCAACGAATACTATCAATTTCATCAAATGTCAGCAATTCTAACAATATTACAAGTTGAGACGACTTTCACTCATCAGTATTTAATGTCCCTTAAAGAGGCTTGTCTAGTAGTAGAAGGAAAGAAAAGGAAATCGTGAAAAGCAACTTGTTGATGCTGACAATCAAGAAGTCTTGGTTGCTCCAATTCTTGTGATCCTCTACTAAAGCACCAGAGCTCTACGACAATTATCAATACAGCTTCAAGAATCGCCTCTTAAGATTTACGAGCCCCTGCCCACCTGCTCTATTATCTTCAAGGATTATTAATTTTCGCACGCATTAAATATTCCTATTCCAAATGCGCAGCATATAGCAGAGAGCAATTGTAATAACATTCCCAGTCTCTCTATAGGAGCGTTACAAGTCCTGTTTAGGAAACAGATGGATGATTACGTGTCTGCGATATCGCGTATTATACAACAGAATGCTTAGTACTAGTCATTGCACTCGAATCCCATAGATCGCCAGTAGAGACGGTAAAAGCGAGCACCCATGGAATCCAAACTCGGTATCAGTGATCTCAAACGAATTAGGCCAGATTCCACGTCCCAACTGACGTCGCAAAAGTAGTCTTTGAAAAGAACGGCTGACTATTCGCAGCTCCAACCCACTGAGACGATTAGAAAGTCCGTCAATCCGCTCGGCACTCAAAAATCTCTCTCATGCATTAATCATATCGTTCCCCTCGATCCTTCACTATCTTCGGTTTCAATGAACATTGCGCGCGATTAACGAATTACACCTTCTCTCTCTCTCTTTCTCTCTTTCTCTCTCGCGATCTTAATCTCAATCTCTCATCTTTCTAGGATCTCGGGTAATCCTCGCGTGAACATAACGTGACATATTCTGCTGACAGCTTGTTAAAAGGACTCTGATCGTGGGTTAGGAGGATGCCAATGTATTTTGCTAGCAATGGCGAAGCTATACGAGACTTAACTGTCATGGACTCGCAATGTAGCTTTGAAATTAAAAGCCGCAACGCAAGCGGGATTCGCACGGCGTTCCGCGATTCGCGTAATTTGTCCCTTCCTCGTGGTGGGTAGAGTCACCTGGTGCTGTCATCTTTCCCTTTTCTCTTCGCTTATGCATGGTTCATTCTGTACGATTAGGTATCTACGTGCCGGCTTTGTAGTCTCGTCCCTTTACATCTCATCTACTTCGTGTCCTGGATTCACCCCTCCATCGACGATAGCTGTCCAGATGGTAAATGCCGTCATCTCTTTCGATTTCGGTGCTACGTCCCAGTTATCGAAAAAACCCTCTGTATACACACATTTCATTGCATTTTTATTTGGAGAACAAATTTCTTACATTTATGTCTTCCTTTCTTCTTTCCATCCTTCCTGTCATGGGTAAGATAAGAGAGAGCATTGTACATCCGAAGAAATGATTACGAATTGCTCACCTTGGTTGGTGATGGTCTTGCACGAGCGCACCGGCAATTAGCCATTATCAATTTTTCGTACCTCCATCTTTCGCGCGCGTACGCACAAGCAGATGAGGATGAAGAAGAGGAAGAAGAGGATGATGAGGAAATGAGGCGGGGGGAGTTGGAGAGTGAGAGAGCATTATAAGGAAAGGGGGAAGAAAGAAACAGTCACGGAGTCAGGGTAAGGCAACCGCACGCACGCACGCACGCACGCACGCACGCACGCACGCACGCTTTATGAACGAAGGCAGAACGTGCGTTGGTCACTAGGGCGTTGACCCGATCCGAAGCGGTGGCCTGGACCCGAACCAAACAGGGCTCCATATCTGATAGAATCTCGCTATTCGATTCTCCCTTCCCTATTCCTCATTCCTCAATTTTCAGAAAGGTCTCACCTTTCTTTGACTTCCCAGTTGTTTAACTTCATTAGTAGACGTGTACAGACTTGTTTGGTTGGAATTCGGCCAGAGGTCGGTCGGAACAATATCCAGCTACATGTTGCGTAAGACAAGTAACTCGTGTTACTTGCTACTATTCACTTTCGATGCATTGGTGAATTGGAGCGTGACGAGACGCGCGGCCACTTCTTTTCTACCTCGCTCGGCCAATTCGCCTATTCGCGAATTACCGCCTATTTCGGCATTGATTCCTTTTATCAATACTATAATCCAGACTCATCTCTCACTGTTCTGACAGTACAGTTCCTCTTCCCTCAAGACTGGAATTATTATCGCTCCACGACTACTTACATTGACTTTAACCCGGACCACCCTGTACAAGATTTACTAAAGCCGTTAATGGGAGATCTACTTACTTGCTATCATGAAAACCTCATAGTAAAAAATTGTTTGTAGTTCCTTTAGTGATCTGTCACCCTTAATATTAGGTCTCCGCGATTTTCCCGCTGGCCGTAGCTATCTTTCCTCCAACTGACATGCTCGCTCCACCGACAGACAGGCGACAGCCAGGTACAACAGCAAGCCGCCACCCGCGGCCAGCTATCCACCACGGAGAGAGAGAGAGAGAGAGAGAGAGAGAGAGGGATAAGAGTGAAAGAGGATAGAAGTGAAATGCAAATGGGCTAAGCTGAGCGGCCGCATTAATGTAGGGCGTACTGCGAGGCAGATATAGTCCATTGGCTGTAGAGTGCGGCGGGCGCGGCACAAGCCTTGATCGTGAAACTGCGAGTAAGCCAGCTTCGAACCAAGCCGAGTGAAGACTATCTCCGAAGAACCGAGGACCTTCCCCCACAAGGCAGGCCAGTCTCCTCCTTCTCCTTCCCAGGACATATCATACATACGATTCTGTCTTTCGCATACTTGTATTCAATTGAGAAACTAATCGAATTCCTGTCGGCCTACTTTCGTTCCCAGTTTGGGCCAACATTTCCAACCAAGCTGCCGAAATTCATAGAGTAACAGTTGTAACCATTGCGAAAGTAACTACCTCGTTTTGCATGGAACCATTCAGTTAGAAAGATTGGAGAGATTGCCATTAATTAAAAGCTTTTCCGATTGAAGTAAACTTAAGGGAAAGAAGGAGCCCTGTAAGAGAGGAAATGCTTGATGAAAGAGGCCTTGCTTTAGCTTAGGTTGACCTAATTTGAATCGATAGAGTGAACGTTCTTGATACCCGCAGTCCAACGGGAGCGTGATAATAAGAAATAAGGATTATGGTGACAATGAAAATTAATAGGTTAGCACACAATATTACATACATATTCTACGTATGCCTTCATACTATACATACATATCCCTATTGTACTATGCATATGTAGAGTCGCGACGCGGAAGACCGGGTTCTAATAACAAATTTAAGAATTCCCATTGGTCGCGCGACTGGCGATAAGAAAGAAAGTAGGAATGGTTAGAGCAATCTCAAGTTCTCGTCAAGTTTCTTAGATCGATGCCGATGCCAACTTGGCGAGAACGTTACGGCAGGAAAATCGCTCCTGCAATTTCTACTGCTTTCCGATCTCCCGCGCCCCAACTAACTTATCTATCCCACTTGCCATTCTCGAGCACCGCCTTCCCTTCCCTTCCCCTTCCCCTTCCCTTCCTTTTCTCGCCCCCCCCCCCGGCCGCCCGTCACCAACACACACACGCCTTTTTTCAACGGCTTGTTGGCGGAGGGAAGGACGAGCGGGGCTGGGAGCCGTGGAGCGGGAAGAGTTGCGAAAGAATAGAACTATTAGTATGTCGAGTAGAATGGTCGAGGTTCTCTGTGATGAGGCGGGCAGGAGTCGTTTATATATGTGTATAGGAATATGAATTGAAAATGAAATGAGTTCAGCGAGCTATTCATTAATTTACGATGTCGGTTGAACTAGGCGGGTGCAAACCATACGCTCCCGCTCCCTCTCTGATAGGATCTGGTAAATGTGGAGAATACTTTGGAGAAAATGGAACGAAGATAAGCCGGTGAAGCTAAGAGACGCGCTAAGCTAGTGGCAGAGGGTGCCGTGCCATTTGTATGGCAATATATTATCCAACTTGAGTATTAGGTCATATCAGACAGGTTGGATGGGCTTCGACATGAGGGATATTGTACGGCAGGCATACACGGCCAGGCATTGTGTCCCACGGACGTGCCACTATCTCCATCCGGCAGAGACGCTTACAGAATAGACGTAAAAATATGCTCAAAGATTTCTCCCAGGCAAGAGAGACAGTTCACTCTCACCGAGTTGGAGTTAAGAGGAACCAGGGAACGACTCAAACCTTCGATTTTGACGGGCCGTACTCACAGGCGGGCTTCTGCCGCCACCAGCCCCCCATCCGGCCGCATCGAAGATTCCGATTCCGATTCCGATCCCGATTCCGATCCTGATCGCCCTTATATTATCCTAGCATCCCTTCTGATCTGTAAAATGTATCTTCCTTCCACACTATACACGTTTACTCAGTTATCCACTCCCCAACCCTTTGCCGGAAGCCAACTTCTTAAATGACCCCATCTCCATCACCCGATGCTTCTTTCTTTATTTCCGTCGCCTCTTTCGCGCGATAGCACTTTTACTTCAATTGCGAACAATTTGACTTATCAACGGTACCTTGTTACATTATGTAATGCTTGCTAGGCAGGCAGGCTGCAGCATATATCGCACCTATACACACATATATCACAATATATAAATATTCTTTCCAGTCTTGGATATTTCATGAGCCTGTCTTGTACATGATCTTCGTTGGGTCAATAATCGTAACTATCTACTACATTGACATGACTGTAACAAGTGTGATTGATGGCCAGACTATTCGAGCAATCAATTTTCTCCTGCATTACTGGAGTAGGACAGCTATTCAGGCTTACTGAAACGCTATCTTTAACTTAAGCTCTTGCCTGCATTTAGTTTCGTTGCGGAAACTCAATAGAAACAACATTGAAAGTCCCTAGCTTTTCCGATAGGCCGATAGCAAAGGGCGTTTCGCTACCTATGTGCGTATTGTACAGCAGGAAGCATTGGTAAATCGACGCTCACTGTTATAATACTCTATCAATCTATTTAGATAAGAGACGTTCAGGCAAGTAAAAAAAACGAACAGAATAAAGGTTTTTGGAAGCAGTTGGACGATAGGACCTTTAAGGGTAGCCTTAATACAAGATTGGATAGCTCCTGCCGAAACATATTATCATTTATACAAACTATAAATCAAGTTTTCCTCGAGCATGATTATGATTTACATATTTGCATGCGTGTATGAGTGCGTGCGTGCCTGCGTGTTAGTACTGCCATACCGTTTAGTTTGTTGGTTTTTGCAGAGACATTAAATCGAACCTCGGTGAAGAACGTGAAGTAACATAACAGCGTGTGATCTAAGCGGGTTTATTGCAGCTTAAATTATATACCATCGTGTACCGTTTCAGCTCGGAACATTCTTTCTTAATGGGCGACTCATTTCTCGTCCGCCGGTGCTCGCATTTGGGTTAACGTATGGAGGTATGCCCCCGCCCCGAGCTCCCCGAGCGCCCCTCACCCCTCGCCATCACCCAACTCTCGCTGGCATACTGTACGTGTACACTGTACACGATCAATCAAAGGATACTTGACGTGCTTGCAACTTTTGCTTTACCATCCACATATATGCTACATCTGCCATACATATGTATGCCATATGTATGTATTATACTGCTAGTATTCGGATAAACTTTATCATTAGCTTTATCTTCGTTGTATCGACACATAACAGTAAGAAAGGCCCCAAAAAAACTGAACTCTACCGATAGAAACTAATATTGTTATGCTTGTAAAATTGTCATTATCCTGTAAGCGAAGAAACGATCGGCATACGATTAACTGTTGTCTGGAACCTCTACAGTATTGAGTGTTGATAATGCCGTTGGCGGAGGGCTGCGTCCAATCCTGAGAATGGTACACAACAATTTACTCAATAACGTATACATGTACGCGAAAGCTCCACGATCCGATAACAAATCAGTTTTCGTCCTTCTTCAATTTCTTCCTTTTGCACTTCATCTTGGTGAATCGAAGGTATTGCGCATCGGATGAATGACGAAAAAAAGCTTTTATCTGATTTGGTATCAACCACTTAATTAAAATGATCAACTGACCCGGGCATATGTAATTAACAAGATTGTGAAAAAGCAAGTGAGTCGCCAGCCGAACGTACGATCTAACATACAAGAGTAACAAGTGGATGCATTGGTTAATGACCGAAGGCTAGACGAAACAAGAACTTGACCAATCAGAGATAGTGAGGGAGATTTTGAATATGTGACGCGGGAAAAAGGACCAGTAGAGGGGAGCTGGGGAACTCGATAACTACGTTTCAAGGGAAGGAGGAAGCTTTTCAGACTGCAGAAATCGGAAAAGAACACGAACATGATAGCTGAGAGCATAGCTAGGATGTGATACAGATTATTAAGATGGTGATGCCGATCACATAGGTTGGTTGGTCGGTCGGTCGGTCGGTCGGTCGGTCGGTCGGTCGGTCGATCGGCCGGTTTCTGGTGGTGGAAGCGATGGTTCCAAGGAGGTGGTTAACACTTTAGAAGCCGGCCCCAGCTGGCTTAGCTGCGATCACAGAATATCGCGGTGCCGATGCTGCTGCTGCTGCTGCTGTTGCTACTGCCGGTGCTGCTGTAACTGTTGAAGGTGGTGGCAGCAATGCTAGTAGTGGTGGTCCGGCGTAAGGACCAACATACCGGCAGACCAACACGCAGTCCACGGATGACGGAGAAACCCCCTCCTGCCGCGGGCGGCGCAACCCAGGGAGAACCTTTCCTCTTTTCGCCTCTAGGCCATTCTCGAGAGAGGTATCGAGAGGCATCGAGAGGCGCGCGCGGCGCGGCACGTCACGGCACGGCACGGCACGGCACGGCACGGCACGACACGACACGGCAACACGGTGTCCCACGATCGGTCCTTGCCGACCTTCGGCCAATACCTTCGATACCCCTCCGTCCTCTGGGTGTTTCTTTACGTGTGTGCGTCTGTGACTGTGTGCAAACGAAACTAAACTGTTTCCGTATTCGAAAAGCTCAGTGTCCTGGTGGTGCGCGATTCCCATCCGCCCGCCCCTCTGCGCACCATTCCGTCTACCGCAGGCTCGCTCCGTTCAGCTCTACTCTGCTTTGCTCCGTTCAGCTCTACTCTGCTCTGCTCTGCTTTGCTTTGCTCTGCTCTGCTCTGTTCTGACCGCACACTTCCCGTCGCTTGGCTGCCGCGTTTGCGAGGCCTGCCCTTGTATCGTAGACTATCGTGAGCCGGCTCACAACCCGACCAGGCCCGGCACCGGCACCGGCACCGGCACTGGCATCGACCTCGACTGGCTCGTCACTCGGCCGCTTCTGCCTTCCTCTTAGTCTACACGTGACTGAACCCAACCGAGCTACCAACAGCGGCCACGTGACTGTCAACAGTGACTTGGTGCATCGAGTCTCAGTTTGAGTCTCAAGCAGCAAACATCCACACTTCTCAGACTGGCAGCACTCGAATAGAGAAGCAATACTCTCATTGGAACAACGATAAATCCGCAGCGATTCTATCAACCTTTCCTGGTTCATCGTGTCGTCTGTTGTGTTGCAGTCATTTTACAAGTTTTATGAAATTTTGGTCAATTTTGTGCTGCCCGATGAAAAGAATGAACGGGCCGGCGCCGGCGGCGACGGCGGCGGCGGCGGCGGCTAACGCAATGAGGAGTTAAGTAGAATCTTATTTTGGGAATTGAGCATTGCTGAGAAAAAGAGCCGACTCCCTTTAGCATAGAGATTTGGGTGTGTGTCTTGTAAAATGAATTTATCAGTATCTGCGGATAGCTGAGAAGGAGGTGGAACTTAATTGGAAAGTCAAAGGCAGCAAAAATTAAGTGAAATAGTTGTTATTTAAGAGATTTTTCTAAGATGGTCCCATACTATACGTATACTGCGGAGAAAAAAGTAATGAAGGCATTCTTGGCAGTGAAGGTGACTCATCGAAATAATTACAGTAGATCTCCCGCTCGGCTCTTGATAGAATGAAGTATCGATTGGTTGATCGTCTACCTCCTCTACACCAGAAGAAGCAAAAAGAAGCGGACCTTGATGCGCCACTAGCAATTTGATAGTGGTTGGGCCGTGTTTCAAAGAAAATTCGACTTGTTCGTGCATCCTTTGATCGGAGAAGAGAGCAGGCAACGCGCTGCATGCGGAGACTTGGATGCTCGCATGAGCGATACTTGCCGGAACTCAATTTTCGTTACAATACACGTATCTATACACACGATACTATTATAGATACGTGTGTCTTCCTCCGTTCAACCTTTCACGATTTCGATTCGAATGTGCCATAAGTAATAAAAATTCCGAGACTCGCTCAGGAGAAAAGGAAAACAGCATATAGATAGGTACTGAAGGCACCAGTTAGTGCAATCTGATGATTTGATTATCCAATGGCAAACATTGATAAGAACAGATGAAACGGCAGGCAACTTATCATTTGGTGCTGAAGGTGAGAAAAGAAGGAATAAATTGGAAAATTGCAACTAGTATTTTGGCATGGCCAGAATGCTTTAAATTGGATGTGGCTACGCATATGCTGGAACATTATCAAAGCCAAGCGATTTAACAGGTTGTTGTCCTGGGTCGAATATGTTCGACCTGCTCCTGGACGCGCTTACCTTTCATGATCAGTATGAAAAGCGACGTTATATTAATCGTCAAGGAGTTTAACGTCGATAAACGCACTCGCGTCCCACACAGACCCCAGCTCCTCATTCCAACTGAGTAACTCGCAGTTTCAGGGCAAATTGCTGTTATACTCCAGATACATGGATACATATAGGATATGGTATACCTGTATAGACAGGTACACAGATAGTAGATAGATGTAGATATCTAGCTATACATGGACTAGTATCTACACATTGCTAGATGTGTATGCCTAGTACTGGATAGAGTCTGCATCTAACAGTCCGAAGAGGCATCGGCACTGACTGACGGTGATCCGTATCCGTATAGAGAATCTAAATTCACATAGCTACATAGATAGATGAATAGATGATATAGTATATGTGCAGGTGGTATGGATGCGCCGACTAGATTGGCAGAAAGGAGTACGAGAAGGATATACTAGACAGATGTAGAATAGTCTAGTTTTGGCGGAGAGTTCGCCGAAGAAGGAAGCAGGATGAGCGTGCTCAGTCTGATATAAGGATGCTTGCTGCTGCGAAAGTAAGCTGGTGCAAGTTACGATTGTACGCGAGACGTGAAAAAGCGGAAAAGTAGCCAGTAATGAATAAAGAAAGATGCGCTCTAGGAGGATCAAACTGAAATTGGAGAGAGAAAACGAGCGGACTCTATGACAGTGGGTTGGGTTCGCACTCACGATTTGTGGCGTGCGTGACCCAGAAGGCGAGGATAAAAGTGGTTCAATATGTCCGTTCTCGAGGCGACGTCCGGTGAAGTCGACAGGACGACTATGTCACCGCTGGACCAGGTCGTATCGCCGGCGAGCGTCCAATCGGAACTGATAGTAACCGACATGTTGGACGAGCACGAGGTCACGCTCAATCGGCACAGACACACTAAACGTAAACGTGACACCGACGGCGAAGAACTCACACCTAGGAAACTGCCCTCGCTCTCGGCAAGAAACAACAATGACGTTCGATTTGTACTCGAGGAGAGTAGGCCTGATGAAGAGCAACCTGACGATCGCGAAGATGTGAGTCTCTTATTCTATCCCTCCACTCTCTAGAATACTACATATCGTCTTCCCTGCATTTCACTAAGCTCTAACCTAGATAAGGAATTAATGTAATGCTTCGACTATTCAAAGAACGGCGGAATCTCTCTAGAACAGTCTAATGGCAGGGAATATATGCTGGATTATCTACTAAATGAAATGCTCTTTAGCGACAATTAGAAAATTGGAAGAAGCCCGCTCTGGACTCTGGGAAATGTTGAGTGAGTGCCCGGTCTTTGCTTTGAGTAGAGACCCAGTCAGAGTGAGTCAAGAGGAGTGAGTAGATGAAGCGAGCCGCGTTCGAGCACTATCACTCACATTTATCCTTCTTTCTCCTTTCTACCGATGACGAAGCGGCACTCGTACTCACTAACAAGAATTTTTCCAATCGCCTCCGCTGCTGGCCTCAGATCGGCAATCAGCAAACGCATACCGGATAAACGAAATTCCCACCTAGCAAGTGAAAGAGCAGCTCTTCTCTCGCAGTTCGCTAATCCGTCCACCCACGCGCACTCATATCTCTTACGACTTACCTTACCTGCCATTTGCAAAATTCTATTAGAAAAACTCTCTTGCTACCCACGAGCATACTTTTTTAACAAAGAGCCAGCCGTCTATTCTCATTTCCTAGCTATGTACATAGTACATACATATGTACTATACATAGTATAATATCTATCTCACCAAGGTGGCATCGACAAATTACTTACATTAAACAAATTTCAAAGAATCCATTCAACTGACGCAGACTATATCTGTATAGTTTCCGTTGCCAATTCAAAGAGTTTTGCAAATGCCAACAAATATTATATCTGCCGATGATTCGGAATGAGGCACCTTATCGAGCTTGATCATGCTTTCTTGAAAAAGTTCAATCAAGTCTACGTTATCGCGATCAAGTAGATGATATCATCTAGTATCTCCGGTGGGATGCCACTAATTGCTACAAGAATATTTCGAAAGAAGCCGCATCGGCGCGGTGCGGCGCGACGTGCCGCGTAGCGCAATGCCTTGACTTGACTTGACTTGACTTGACTTGACTTGGTAGAATATTGTATCTGTGTAATGAATTCAGCCGGTCCTATCGATCGAATCGATTCGAGGGACGAGCCTCCAGGTTCCCAGGATACTGCGTGTTAAGGAAGTGCGTAGGTAGAATTGTCGTAGCGTAGACCCTCGAGTATGAGGTCATGAAACGGGTTTTAGGAGGAATTCTCGAGGCTCGAATCCTGAGATGTGACGATGCGCCATCGGACTATGCGGAGTTTGCGGCGAATCGTCGCATCTCTACCTTCATGCTATTTTCCTTCCAAGATCCATAAAGTCGCGTTAGACCCTCCATTAACTCTCCTTCTGCTGGCCTAATAGCAACGGAAACATTCCGTTTCACCGTTTGCCTTCTCCATCTCCGTACTCCTTTGACTCATTTCTCTTGCCAAGAATATTCGAACCACATATGTTATCTATTCCGTATTGGTAGAACATTTTCGCAGGATCTTCTTCCCAATGAAATCCAAATCAAAAGCATCCATCACTTTATAATTTCATTGAACCTCTTCCTTCCAGCTGTTTTGTTTCCTTTTATTCTTCTTTCTATTAATCTGTTCTTTACGCTCCATCTGGCTGCGAGGTACATTTCTCTGTACGCTTCAGAATTTACCTTCTGGACATTATGGTCAGTGTTAGGAATGACAAGGTTAATCCAAAAAGGTACCCCATGAAAGTCAGGAAGCCACAAATTGAGCAGCAGCAGACACTGCTAGATTCAGCATGAAAATTCTAGAAAACTTTACAAGCGTTCGCTTACGCAGGCATGTAATGCACTCTTGGTAAGAGCTAGATCTGTAGAGAAGAATTTTCAAGTTGAATAATACAAGTAATTAAAAGTGAGTGCCTGAACTCTGGCGATAACTCTCTGTAAATAGTTGGCACCACCACCTTCTCTGCTCCTTATGCCAAAATTCTTAATAATTCCCATGCAACCTGAAACTGATTGAGTCAGTCAATTGACACGATAGTCAGACGCAGGCATCGCACCAGTCGCTCATTTTCCGGATAAGGTGGCCGATACCACCAGCAAGACGATCCGATCAATTCAACTTCCCCTAATTGACCCAACATTTTCAGCAGAACCACATACAGTACATACTACATACCTGCTTAATTAGACGAGCTTTCCAATCATCTATTTAGTTTACTTCACATCTCTTCAGCCTGACAGCTCTCGTCAATTTAACATTTAAACGGTCCAAATCAACGGTCAGAGGACCATTGCGTCGTGATACCCCCCACAGAATCCAGTATTCCTAAGAGAAGAAAGCAGTGGTGTGGCTAGGCGATATCCTCCACTCGATGCATTCAATATTCTGACATTTGCAAACCTCACGAATATTCCAGAGAAATGTCTCTCGCTCATTCTGACCTGCCAATCTTTATCTATTTTGTCACTTTCTCAGCCAGTAATAGACATCTCTTCATATCGTCCCTTAGAGATGTTCAAGACATTTTTCCACCACATATTTCTTCCCCCACCATTCATTCTAGCCCAGAGATGAAACGCAAATCAGATAAAACACCATAGTTAATAACAAGTACTATACATACATATGTGTAGATGTCGATTGATGCCAACAGTGCCCACTCACCTCAACCTCTCTTCACTTTGTCGAATTTGTCCTACTTTTATAGACACATGTATCTACTATAATGTATATGTAAGTACATGCTCATAATCTCCAGATAGGCAAGCCTGCCGCTTACCGAACAGGACGCACATTCTAGTTTAATATTATTGAAATATTTAACCCATTAATAGTTAAAATATCGGTGGTTGGTCAATATCTGGTGAATATCGGCCGACCATTCACTATTGGTTTAGCCAAAAGTGCAAAGTTCTTGTAGAGAGGAATGCATATGTATCTACGCAAGTAAGACAAATAAGAATGGAATAAAATCATTCCAAAGGAAATAATGCGAGCCGTCTATCTATTAGATTCATTGAGAACAAGTCCAAGGTTTTATTAGAAACTTGAGTATCATAGCAGAAAGACGCAAGCAGAAATGGTTGTTGTTGCACTGGCAGACAGCAGCGCTACAATTAATTCGGAAAGTGCTGACCGAGCGATTATCAGCCGACCATCTCCAGATGGGCTCTCTCATTAAACTAATCGAAACCGTCTAGTTATTGAAACACGTTTCATTTTCTCTAGTCGATTGCTTTCCATTCTTTCCCTGTTGAAGCGTTCCTCCAAGTTAATGACTAGAGACGCCATCACGATTTCACCATTCAGCATGTTATTATTAACGATTATATCGGTATAGGATTGCGGCTCATGTCTTGCCTTCCCTCATCTCACTTTCGTCCGACTGTTTCGATTAGCCTTGACCGGCAGACATTGTTTGAACCGCTTCGCAAATCGAGGAGTGATCTTCAAACTTTTACACACGGATACAACCGTTAACCTTTTGCCGTCCTACTTCGCCCGGAATAGTCGTTCTCCATCTCTCCCGTTCTCCCTCGCTCACTCTCTCAATCTCTCACTCGCTCACTCGCTCACTCACTCTGTTTCTGCCTTCCTCTCTCCACTCGTTCCCCAGAGATCACTATCCCTATCCCTATCCCTATCCCTATCCCTATCCCTATCCCTATCCCTATCCCATACACAGACACACGGCCACACAGACACATAGATGCATCTTTACATGACTGATAGGTCCACTCGAGTAACACGTACTACCTTACAGACCGAGAGCTTGTATCACCAGTAAACGGCTAAATCTCCGCAATCAAATGTCTTTTCGTAGCAGGTTTCCCTCAGTACCCGGTTAGCATTGACTTTTCTCTTTGAGAAATATTTCTGCCTATTGCCCATTGCCAATTGGCTATGATGTGCGTATTTGGATGATTCTCGTTTAGATTGTTAGTGTCATTAAGCGTGAAAAACGCTTGGAAAGAAGAATCGAAACGAGTATGGAAAGGATAAAAGTGGACAAAAGAAGGTAACATCTTTAATATGTCTCGGATAGTAGGGTGGCAGGTGTCAGCTCGTTGGCGGCATCTATGTACCTACTTACTATCTAGTACTGGTAGAGTCTAGTGGCGGATGAATTCAGTGGGTTCAATGCGTGCGAGCAACTCGCTCTCAAAGGCACCTGCACATGTCGGCCTATACCCCTCGGCATGTTAGCTAGGTATACCTGCTTGTATTTCACCGCATGTATTTAAACATGAGCTCTATCCATCTTGGCCGATACGCGTTCCTTCATAGCCACGTCCCTGTACACCTATATCTTGACCACTGTCGGCCTATGTCTATGTGAATGTTTAAATATCGGCCAGCTATACCGTACTCTACACTCTACGCCTCTACGGCCTCTTACGAGCCTCGTGCTTCAATCTGGGAGGCTCCTGCTTGGAACCTGTTACCAGTTCAAGTAGGCGGATTCCACTTAGCCTTCCCCCATCCTGCTCCACTCATTCAATCGTTCACTTTATTATCAGACATTTTTCGGCAAATCGTTACTATTACAAGATTCTAGTTTGAAATAGTATACATATTACACTTCACTGCAACTTTGTTCTGACAATGAGGAAAAAGTGTGAAAGGATGCCAACAGGAACTCCACCAAACGCAAGTAGTCCTACCGCATTCATTCTGAATCCAGTAGCTTTGGTAAGAGATCGAAGCGATAATAAGTAGAAAAGGTTTATGTAGGAGATACCAGAGCTAAACCGAAAGCATCCGTCACTGCATCAGGATTAGCTGAATATTAAAGGAAGTTAAAGTCGGTAGTTAAAGTATTCCAAGTACACTTGAGATCATTTCAAATTTTCTGAAAGTGGTATGAAAGCAGCATATCTTGGCACACCTGTTCTCGCTAGGATGAACCGGTGTTGCTGCTCAGTTGGTTATAATTATTGAACGCCCACAAGATTCGGACTCGTTCGAAATGAGCTCCGAAATGACAGCCACTCTCTGTTATCCTATATATCTGTACGAGTGCCAGTCGATTAGCATAACAGGATTTAATTGATGCTGGTCACGCTCAGTGAGTTTGTCTCGACCTCCGAATTTTAACTATCACACATTCAAATGTTCAAGTGCAATTAGCTGGGTTACCCTTGATCCTGTTATACATACGTATAATACTCGGTCCACCATTGCCAATCATTCGCAGACTCTCCCTTTGACGGTTAAATGCATCTACGGAGAAGTGAGAATAAAACGGTGAGGAGGCAAGTCAGAATCTGGGAGAAGGAGCTTTTGCCAAGGAAGAAGCATACGCGTCCCAAGCAGACGCGTGATCAGACAATGAGAAAGGCGGGCTCGCGATCAACTTCAGTCCCGTTAACTTGAACCCTTTGCGACTCTGGACCGGACTCCTGCCTCCTGCCTCCTGCCTCGATGCCCGATGCCCGATGCCCGCTGCTCATTGCCTCACCAGTAATCTCGCACCCATACACATCAAGGCAGCCACGCACACACGCATGTGCACACACATCTGCGCATATGAAATATGTAACGACATAGAAGGGCTCCTCTCTAAAGAAGAGACATTGACAAGAAGGAGCCTTGGGCACACTGCCTAAAGCGCGGAGCTATTCTGGCAGAGATTGCTGTCGACGGCGTCGGCGTCGGCATCGGCATCAGCATCGACATCGACATCGGCATCGGCATCGGGGACGGGCGCGGAGCGGTAAGACTGGAGAGCGGATGGCCTGACGCGGCGCGGCAGAGCGGTGCGGCGACGAGGCTGGCTCCCTTCGTGCTGCTCCTGCTGCCGGACGGGAGCAGGAGCAACGCTCCACAAGAGCACTGCCACTCAAATTAACGGTCGACGTCATTGTTACGTCGAACATATCGTGTTTTTTGCTAGATGCGAGAAATCTCTAACCATTAGCAGTGGCTGATCGTGGAAACAGTTGACCTTCTTTTCAAGAAACTTCCTTACGGTCAATCTTTTCAATACAACTTGATTTCGGATCTTGCTTCTTTGAATCGAGGTTTTTAATCAATTGATACGTTACGTGAAACTTTTACGTCCTCCCCTTCCTCTCCTTCCTACAACAATCTACTCATCTCTATAAAATATACAAAATGTAAATCTATATAAATAATAAGTGCACACATCAGTTCCTCTTGCAAGAGAGCATTCCGAATCTCCCTTTCTTATACACCGTCTGTTGAGTGAATTTTCTCGAACAACTAGAGGAGCATACCGAATTCTGCCAAGGAGAGCCAAGTTTACTGTTGTCCGTTTCACTATTTCTCGATTCCTGTTCTCAAGTAAGGTGAAGTAAGTTAAGCTAACGCAAGAGAAGGTGAGATAAGGGCGTCATGCGTTGGTTACCGTTGGGCGGCGGTAGATGGTCCGCTTGGAATGTCGTTTAGCGACTTCCCTCTCCCACCAATCTCATCACAACTACTCTCTATTCTCTCCTCCTCCTCCTCCTCTCCCCTCCCCCCTCCCCCCGCCCCACGCTCTGCCACTGCCTCTGCCTCTGCCTCTGCCTCTGCCTCTGCCTCTGCCTCTGCCTCTGCCTCAGCCTCAGCCTCTGCCTCAGCCTCAGCCTCTGCCTCCACCACCACCTCCACCTTCACCACCCACCTCTACCCCTCCCACGTGCTCGTGCCTTTTCCCACCTTTCCTATCCGTCCGATTATTGTCGCCGGTTTTTATCTCTCTCCCTCTCCTATTTTGACGCACCTGCCATTCATTCTTCACAGCCGACTTTAGCGCGCAAAGTGCCATCAGCCCAGCAACCCTCTTCCTCGTGTCTCTGGCCGCATCCTCCTACACGTGCACTCTTACCTTTGCTAGATTCCTTCATTTCTATGGATTTACTTTGACTAGATTTGTCCATACATATGTGCATATAGCAGTAAACTCATTGGTCGGTGCTCGTGAGTCTGGTGAGAGGAAAAGCTACTTGCTCAATGCTTCATCGCGATCGCAATGTATAAATAAAAGAAGAACGCCTGGATTCTGAAGTAGGTATTAGCTGTATTGCAAAGTGTGTGTCCCTTACCCTATCTGTAAGTACGTATTAACTGACTGTCAGTCGCCACGTACTATATTGTCCAATAGTTTCAAATATTACTAAGAATCGTAGTTCTTCCATTATGAGTGTTCGTCGTTTAGAACCGTACCGTTTCAGAGGATGTAGAGATAGATACCGATCGATCGCGCGGACACACTGAATGACGGCAGCGTTTGAAATGACTTAATGACCGATAGAAAGATAAGCAAAATGAATTCCTGCAAGTCCCTCCAAACGGCTTTGAAAGGGAGGGAATGCCTATTAAGAAGTGGTTTAGGCAATCCACACAATGACAGAAAAACGAGGAGATATTTGGCAGAGCTGTTGTCATGAAAGTAAAAGCTTTCTTTGAGGAAAATCGCTGTAATTATGGAAAGATAGAAAATGCGAGATGCCAGTGTCATCGACTTAAGGGAAACTCGATACTGCAGGGCGCATACTATATGTATATTCGGTAAATGGTCGGTATGGCTTCGATGAGAAGACCAGTACGATCTTGCCTCGCCGCAGGCTTTTAAACATTACTCCATTTCCAGATTCAGCCATTTCTCTCCCATTCTGATTTGTATTCATAGGTTTTTATTAGCTGGAACGAAAGGTGCGATTAATCAGTGGCTTGAAAGCTAGTGATGCCGCAGCGAACACTGATTCACTGGACGAGACCGTGGCTGGAGAAACTTGCATGTTTTTTCACGCCACTGCTCCTACCATAGGCTATGGGGCTAGATTCTTTATGGTTCCACCTCTTTTTAAATCGCTATTCTTAACGGATATTAATAAACGGCAGCACCAAGTAGTCTTATTCAATCTGGCTGACTTTTAGAGGAATTTGTGGCTTTAGGCGAATAAGAGACAAAAGCGTCCAACATGGGGAAACGCTTGGGGATGATGGTAAAGCAGCCGGATAGAGTTGATTACTTGAAAGTGTCCTGTCGAGTTTCCAGCCGAGCTATCTGTACGCACTCGATAGTGGATCGGATGGTGAATTTCGGGTGTGATTTGGGTATCGGGCCGGTATATTCCGGATGCCGGATGTCGGATGCCGGGTGCCGGGTGCCGGGCGGCGGCCGATGGCTTGGCTCGCGAATGGTGGGGTGTACCCATAAGAAGGGAGCTCTGCTAGCTCCACGTGCTCGCTCGTCTATCCTCGGGCAAAATTTTGGCGCTTGGAGTCCCGCTACCGAGCGACGTCGCTTTCGCTCTATCCTCACAGTTCTCCTCCTCTACCATCTCCCCCTTGCCCCTTTACCACCCCCCCCCCCTCCCCCCGCCCCTCCTGCACCCCATCGACCCCTTCCCCTGGCGGGCTAGGCTACCCTCCCCTATCCATCGAATAGATTGTTGAAGGATGGAAGGATCGAAGGATGGAAGATGGAAGGATCGAAGGATGGAAGGGTAGGGGTAGTCGGCTGGCAGTGGTACGGGGAGGCAGAGGGAGGGAAGGAGGGAGAGAGAGAGAGAGAGAGAGAGAGAGAGAGAGAGAGAGAGAGAGAGCCAGTATTCGCGTGGAGAATAATGCTAGTAAAGTAGTGGTAGTACTACCAGGACTAGTAGTTGTAATGCCTGCCGGTAAGAGCACACGGGCATACCACCTCCCGGTTGGTCTCTCGTGCTCGCTGTCGCGCCGCTCTTAGCTGTACTTTCGTTGTACCTTCCATCGTCGTCCTCCTCGTCCAGTCGGCTGGGCGCACCACACCGCACCTCAATCAGCCGATCAGTCATCCAACTGATCTCAGGTGTTCTTTTACCATACATTGACACCTTCGGTCTTAAATCCGTGCTTCCGAGCATCCAAGTGCCAGCTCTGCTTCTTTCTAAACCGCCCCCGATATTATTTCGAGCAGGCAAAGCCTTACCAATACTGGTGCAGATAGAGACGTGGACCTTAAGAGCGGTCCAGCTTTAATTTCAGTTCAATTCACTTAAACCTACCACTTTGGATGCTGCATAATCACGGCAGACTCCTTTTAGTGATGCTTTACCTATCCACGGTCAGGTAGATTCACGCTATCTTTGACCTTTGGACTGATAGTCAAGGCAAGTGTAACAGTTCATCGAGGGTTTAACGTTGGCAGAGCGCAACTATGAGTTCACTTTCAACCCCTTTCAGTTCCAATCGACGAGTATGCCTTAGCCACCAAATAGCGGACTCGGTACGCGATGAACTCTTCACCCATCGAGCCTTTCAAACTCTCTCCCCCAATTTTCTTTCATCCTGTGCGACTCGACTCGACCCGAGTCAACCGGGTATGTCGCTGGTCAAATATCAGGTCGACTAAGTTTCTCTGACCAGACTGACAAAACGAGTGAGTGTATTCTACTTGCCGCTGTTTAGCAAAAAAACGTGGGTGCGACACAGTGCTCCTCCGGATTCCTGCTATACAACCAGTCCAAGTGCGTACACTCGATCTCTGCCCAGGCAAAAGTAGTGATCAGGATCGAATAGTGGGGATCGTGAGTGAAAAATGACAAGACGGAAGAGTATTGAACTGTGAAATAACATTAGTGCAGCTAATGGTGGTAAAAGTGGCGACCTAACTGGTGAGAACTGTGGAAGGAGTGGAAAAGAAGGGCTAAAATTCCGGTGTTTTGGTATCAGACTGGAGATTCTGGCGATGTTTCCGCCGCGTACGGAAGCGCCTCAAGCTGACAAGCTGGCGCTCTGTTACGCGCCCCACGTTGACATGACCACGGTCATCGAGGTTGAGGTGTGCAAAATATTTTTCCCCATTGCTACCCAGAAATATTATATGTACATAAGTTTGACCGCAGTAAGAGCAGATCTCTTTTAAACAGAGGAATCGACACAGACCACACACTAGTCTCTATGATCTATGATCTAGTAGATATATTGTATTGTATACTTTTATCCTCGACAAAAGCTAGTCACTATTTCTCCATCCTTTTGCCATTTCCCGCGCAACTCAATTTACCTTTGGTTGAATACACTTCCATCTTCAACTGACAATTGTATGCTTGTATTATGTAAGTTCAACAAACCTGCCACGTATGTCTATGTATATACATATATGTATGTGTACATATACACTAGTGGCCAGTACGCACGCGATCTGCTATCCACCTGATATCAAGTTTTACTCTTCCATCTTATTTGCACGTAATCTATGATCTATCATTTTGATTTCATCAGCGTCTCCAATGCCCAATATCCCATATTAATTATCCTGGTGTCATATGCGCTAATACGTTCGAATTCGCTTCCCCATCCCACTCTCTCTCTCACACACAGACACACAGACACACAGACAGATAGACAGATAGACAGACAGACAGACAGACAGGCAGAGAAGCGGAGACACAGAAACACGCATTATCAATTGCGATCTCAAGTGGAAAGTTTGACTACTATACTATAGCAAGATACATGCCTCCTGTAAAATGTTCCACAACGTCGCGTGGCATCCAGTCGCGCCACGTCACGTTCCTCTCCATGTTCTCTTTCACTCAGAATTTTATCTTCCTTCCTTCTCATTGTCAGTGTTGAGAACACGTACCACTAGTAGTAGTAATAGCCTTGAAAACGGATATTCTTATTAGAAAATGGGGAAGGAACTTACTGAATGAAGGAAAGAGGCGAAAGCTGGCAATATTGCCAGTATCCTAAGAGTGTCGCAGAAGCTGTAACGAAAAGCAAAAAATATTGGGAAGGATGTCCAAGTGAGACTTACTTTGATGGAGATATGTACTAGTTGTTTGTTTGTAATGATCTTGGTCTTATTATCGTCGATATGTATGTCTTGGTTCGACTGGGCCGTTGCTACTTGAAATGGAGGCATATGTATGTAGAGAGATGATTGATCGTCTAATCGGATGAATGTTGATCTATTTGCAGGACCGATTGAGTCATGGTGGGATCTCCTCACTGGGCGGCGGAAACTCCTCGCCATACTCTGGGGCCCATCATCACGGTCACCGTGGTAATGGCAACGGCGGCGGCAGCGGTGGCGGTGGCGGAGGCGGTGGCGGTGGAATGGGCCACCACGGGGCCGCATCACTGCCCACTGCTTCGGACTTTCAACCCCCGTACTTTCCACCCCCCTTCCCCTCGCACCACCACGCACCGGCCAGCCCCCAGCATCCCGGCCTTGGGCAGCCCCAACATCTCGATTACCTTGTTGGTGATCCCTATACTCAGACTCTAAATACCCTCCACCAACACCACTATAATCATCTCAGCGCAGCCGTCACCGCTGGACAGAGGAGCGCCGAGCTCAGAAGGGACGCAGAGGGCATCCATTTGGTAAGAAGTCCCACCCTAGTAGAATCTCGACCACCCTCTACTCTTCCTCCCGATCCTTCCAATCTCAAATAATTCAGAAGGAAAAACCCCATCTAGAATTTGCACTCTGGCTCAAAACCACCATCTACATCTCTATTTTACACTTATGTCCATTCCACGCTCTTTATCTACTATATCCACGCCACCTATATTCGCGTGCATGCAACCCAACAAGTTGCGCCTATGACAGCAGCTACCGCGGCGAATCATCTTGTTCGTAGCAAAAGGCAATACTGCCAGAATGTTAGGACTTGCCAGCTCTAATTCTAAGCCCACTTTCGGATTTGCAATTTTGCTCGTCTTACTTTCTTTGCGCGACAGCTAGGCTAATTGTCCCTCGACGGAAAAGACGACGATGCCGGCTGTACCAACCCTCTAGGTCAGGTGGCAGTTGGCTCTGTTGGTTGGCAATGCCAAGCAACATCCTCCTGTTAACTATGTTTTGGGCGGTCTCTTCCAGTCTCCTATGACGCGCGTCGAAAGAGACTCGCTCAATCGAAACTTGACACGTATACAAACGTCTCCTGTAAAGAATTGCCTTTATTATCATGCATCTGGCCCCATGCACATAGTCTCACCATGTGCAGTTTCAAATTGCGAGGCCTCCCCACTCTAACTACTAGCTAGCTAGTTTGCCGCATGGACGCCCCGACACCCGAAACTCCAAGGAAATACTGCTTCTATGCAATCAATAAATGAAACATTATTGGTTAATTCAATGGTTTCGTTCTATCGTTAGAAAGGGCCAATTCTGAAGCTGTACCGAGCCCGGACCGAACGCTTCGGTATGTGTATAGTTGTACCGATGGAAGGGAAGAAAATCTTGCGGTTTGCACGAGATTGAATTATCGATTACTAGAAGCCCTGCTCGGCACAGCTGTCAGTCTCCTTAAGTTTCGAGCAGATATTCTTCAAACCGAGCGCAGAACTTACGTCCTTGATCGCTTTCTCAATATCAGCAATGGATTACTCCGCGGAATTTCCTTCCTATCCATATGCGCGTTCTTCCCTCGGGCGGGAGATATGATAAAGGGAATTTTCCGCTAACATTGTTTCGAAGAACGGTGGTGCGGCTCTTCAGCTTGGCATCTGGAATTTCCCAGTGCCACTATTTCGAAACGTGACTTTCGGCTAAGTTCTACTAGAGATAGTTGGTCGCGGGACACAGGAAGTCTTGGGCTTCATACCAAAACTCTACGCAACAACAACGTTACTGCATAGTTGATCACCGTTAGGAAACTTGTCGCTACACTATGCCTTCCATCTTACAAACTTTGCCACCACTAACCACCATTACCACCACTGCCACCATTTCCACCACCGTATATCTACCCGCCTTGTATCTCTCTTACCCCACCCCCCCTCTCTCTTTCTCTCTATCTCTCTAGATGTCTAGATACGTGCATTCACATTACATCCGTATAGTACACATAAGTACTTACATTGTACCTTGGGAACGAACCTCTGCACATTCTCTTAAGGCGATAGCCCATCTATCCAAAGGCTCGAAACCATGCAGAGATTCATATGTATTCCCGCGGGCAGCGCGCTCTGCACCTGACAGACTCCCCTCAAGTAATTCAGTTATTAAATTTCAGGCTGACCTTTGGCATTCCGTTCAGGAAAATGCCAGGGACGCTTCCTTTGAGGTAAATATGTTAGGCACTAGCGTGCCTATGACAATGCCGCGGCACTAGGAGCCAACAAGCTTATTACTGAATCTGCCTACTAACAGTAAGATGCCCTCCTCGCGTTAACAACGGCCTTTTGCCGGATCGACATTATCAGGGTTCGGTCAGCTTGATGACTAGTGATTAAACTGACACTTACAGTGCCATCCGAGCTGGAATCCCTCCTAATCGCCAGTCGACACTTTGAAAGTAGCCCAAAGTTGAAAGAGCTTCATCGCTCTCCCTTCTCCTCTCATACGTTACCTAGAGAAGTGCCTAGACAGGCGTCTTATGTAGATAATATTGTGTCTAAGCCGTTTATGAATTCCTTCAATTGCACGAATCATTTGGCAAAGCATAGAGAAGGAACGATGATGCAATCCATGAAGGGAGGGAGAATCAAAGCCTGAGCGAGAGAGGCCGCACAATACCAATAATCAGCCAAGTGGATCGACTGATTCCAATAGCCTTATCCTTGAAAGCGGGAAGGTGCTCGAGCTGGAGTGCGCTCCGTTCTGCTACTTCCTTCTCTGCCTACCTCTTCGCCGCGTCGCGTCGCGTCGCGTCGCATCGCGTCGCACCGCGCCTCGCCGCTCCGCGCCCGCCCAGCCTTTTATTCCGAATTACAGTATCTTGTCGCCGGATCTTTCACATCCCCACCGGTCCCCTCTCGCCATTCCACGTTTATGCCCGGCCGAATATCTCAATTCTGATTTCTTCCTACCGGCCTACCCCGATTTACAAGATTCACCCCATTCTCCGTGCAGTCTTGTGATCGCGCAATCGATCGAGTGCCCGTTACTACTTCCCACAAGTCGTCTCGTCACACACTCGCCCACTCATCCCGGCCCCTCTTCCAATGCCTCTATCCACCATTATCTGCAATATTATAGAAAATTCTAATGCAACAACTTGCTCTACTATACATTCATCGATCGGCAAGCGAAAGAGATTCGGCAAAGTCTCTAAAGGGCAAGCAATCGCTCGAAAACTAGCCAACTTCCACTGGCTATTTAACGAGAGAAAGCCGAGAGATCGGTTTGTTGCTCTTGCGTGGCTCGAGTGGCATGATATCATAGATACATATACGTAAAGATTGCAATTTATAACCAGGAGTGCAGAGCACCGAGCGATAGATCTGACAGCAAGTTTATCATTAATTAGTGTCGACTTGTTTTTTACCACGTGAAAGTCGAACGCCATGTCATGCGGACATTTTCTCACACAACATCCCATCACCTTCCGAGTCGACCGCTTACAATCACCAGCTCTTAATGCCTGCCTGCCTGCCTTCCTTCGCTTTCTAAGAGAATCATTCTTTGCATGGATGACGATTTCCGTGAATTTCTCATTGCCATGTCGGGCGTATACTCTCTACCAACTTGGTACCAACATCCTCACTTGAGCTTTCTTACACGTAGTATAGTAGGAATTTTCAAGCGAATTGGCCCTTTTCATTTCAGACGAATATGCACGCAACCTTTCCGTACGATGGAGGCCGAACTAGCGGAGGTGGAGGCGGTGGCGGTGGCGGTGGTGGCGGCGGCGGTGGTGGAGGAGGAGGAGGCGGAGGTGCTGGAGGCGGTGGTGGCCGAGCTGTCGAATACGGTGGTGTACGCCGACCGGACGCCTTGCTGCCACCCCCCGGTTTGGACCAGACAGACCTTGTTCTCCATAGCAGCCTCGTGGACGACCCCCAGGTGAGCGACGATGTACGTAATCGCAATGAATTCTCTCTATTTACAAGGTACATGCCCTATGATACATATCACCCATCCAGCGTCCATTCCGTCATGTACCTATCTAAGTAGGCAGACAATGGCTAATACCGTACACCTTTAAATATCTCCTTTTTCAGAATACAAATGTTGACGATGCCGGCTTTATGAGCGACTTGCCTCTCCTAAAAAGTAAGTACTATCTATCAACGACTCGCTGGACTCGGCGTTACATATACATATAGTATGTAGTATATATATAATATTAGACGCCATCATTTTCTTCGTTTGATTTCTCTAATTTTACCAAACCTCAAATACAATCGAGAAGGAAAACTACTAGCTGGCTGGAGAATAGGCATAGCGGTAGAGGAGAGAGAGTCTCCCATGTAGTCCCATCCCAAGCGCATCACGTCAAATCCACCGCATTCATACGCATACGTTGAAATAGCATTGTCGCAGCAGCAGGAACAGTCGGAGTACGGAGTGGTAACACGCCTTTAATAAGAGCGCGAGCATGAGGCGTGAACGAGAGAAATGCGACTGGAGTGGATGCCCGCAGGCCGATCCGATTTCATTCATTGTCATTGTAATTTCTTGGCGGGGTGTAGTTTTTCGGGCGTTTCACACCACGGGGGTATTAGCTACAGATGGCTGTTTGTCCAAATGTCAGCGTGGCTTATAATATGCCTCGTTACCTTCCCTTCGATCGTTCGCTCCCCTACATCTTTCTTCCAATGTCTCTCACCTCAGCTCTCCTCTCCCCATCCTTCCATCACTTACTTCTTTTCTTTACGCCTAACCGTCGTCGTATCGGCTCTTCTCTCTCTATCAACTATTTACTATTTACATTTACGCACTCGCGTACCTATGCCGCCGCTACATATTACCTCGTAGACCCCACGTTCCCACTCACTTCCCTTCTGACTCGCCTCTCTTATCCTCCTGCATCTTATCCTTAACCCTGCCCTTCCTAGTCACCTCTCTCCTCAGCTTCCCTCATCAGCCCCTCACTGCCACACTACCTTACCTCCTTAACCTTACCGATTAGCCTCTGTTTCTCGTTATCCGGCCAGCTCCCGTTCTTTCTAACCGAGTGCACCTTCCGCAGAATGCAAAGCGTCGCGTTACGTTGCGTTGCGTTGCGTTACGTCGCGTCGCATAGCATCGCGACTCGCCACCCATCGCATTCCACTTCTCGGAAGCTGGTTATACAACTACATACGGCTTACCTTAGCATCTCCCTCATTATGCACACTACTCCCAATCGGTATAGTTTTTAGAACCTGAGGCGCCGATCTCTAAATGATCAACCCGAACCTCACCACTCACCCTGTACATATCTACAATATGTATGCAGTATGTGTATTCTATCCATTAAGAATTACGCTCTCCAAACCATCTACACCATCGAAGCCTACATATGTATTTGCATACATATCAGCAGGCTACTTATCCCGAATCACCGTGATATTCGGTTTCATACTATATGTACGCACCTTGGCCGGCCAGGGCCGAAATCAGTTACTTTATATTGCAGAGACTCTGATAGTTTTGCGCATGCATGCATGTTCACCAAGTCAAACAAGGTGTTGGCAAGGCATAATTACTCAAAGGACTCCCCCCCCCCTCTCTCTCTCTCTCTCTCTCTCTCTCTCTCTCTCTCTCTTTCGACAGGAGAAACGACAAATAGATGTAAACGGAGAAATGGAAGCGGGTCTTTTGTTGCCTTGAATCAGCCGTCCTTCGTCAGGTGTCAGGTCGCATGCCGCTTACTTTATATGTATATCTATGTACATGGCATATACATATAGTATATGCATAGACGGTATAGAGCCTAGGCCCGATTGGCAGTGCACGTCGTCGCTATAAAAGGAGAACCAATCATTCCAATGCGGCCGTTTACCCTGAAATCACGCAGATCGACGCAAATCGGAGCGGACCAAAGCTTCTATTATGTCAACGAGTTATTTAATTTAGCTGGCCACTAGATGAGCTATGTTCTCGAATTATTCTTTCTCAGTTTTTCTAATTCTGTCCTTGGAGAGATGGATTTGAAATAAAAAGTCGCGAATGCCTTTTGTTCAATAATGCTTGAGCAATGGACCAAGGTTTGCGTCACGCACCATGTTCCTTGGTGACCAAGGGGAGGAGATTGGTGCTGCCCCGAAATCAAGATCTAATGAAATTAACGGGTCGCATTTGTGCGCGCGTTGCCCTCGAGCCAACTTATACCCCCCCTGGAAGCCATAGAGCTGGGCCAAAGCTTGCATGGAGTGGCAAGCCCCAAGCAAAAAGTCACACCCTGGCCACTTGCATCGAACCAATCAACCTTGAGAAATAAGGAAAGCCACCCCACTAGCCCGATTGCCAAAGTTTCCGGCGCATTGATTGCTCAGGAAATTGTGCGTATGCCAGCATGTTCGGCCCTTCACAGAATTGGCAGAATTTCTCCCTTCCAGTTATGATTTCGCAGAAAAATCAGCGCTATCTGCTGGGAGCAGCCCAATTCCCTACTATCACATACAAGTTACGTTCACTTCAAACTTGTCTCTTCAACCCGCAAACTATGGCGCATTACGGATCAGAAATGAAAGAGCCTCATCTGTGTAACAATGCCAGACGTATAGTTCATACTTAACGCTGGGCAAAACGGTCCGAACTCCGGTAGCATTACTACAGCTTGTTTTTCAAAAGTATTTGCTTTCGATACTAACAGAAGCATAACGTCTGTGAAGCTGATCCTGCTAGCTTTCGAGAGTGCAGCGGATTCATTATTAATCGACAAGTTTTGCAAAAATCAGCCATTCATTTAATATGGCTAACTAACCATCTCTTTTGGTAGGTTCTTCATCCCCAACAGGTCCATAGAAACATTTGTACACCTCCACTCTCGATCCTCTACTCACATAAATGTGTACTTATATCTATATATATATATGTACAGCTACCCGAATAATTCGCCTGTCCGGGAGTAGGCTATGTCTGGATGAAAATATCAAACAGATTATGGAATCGGCCAGAGAAATTTTGTCGGTTTCAGTATAGATATGCTGCTATCGAGCTATCAAGGGATGTATAAGTTGGATTGGCGAAGGCCAAGAAAACTCGAGAGTTACAAGTTGATCGTAGGATTGCTTCGCTATGCAATAACAGGCTTCGGCCAAAGCTATCGGATAATATTAAGCATTCCAGAGCAACGATGCAATAATGCGGGCTTACCGGTGCATAGGGTTGAAAACAAGGCGGTAGAAGAGGGCACGGACTCGGCTGGGCTTCGTCTCGCATCGTTACTGGCCGGCGAATTTAAAATATTTGGCCAACGCTCCGCACCGCTTCACTCCTGTCCGGGCGAGGTCGAGGTCGAGGTCGAGCTCGAGCTGCTTCAGCCCTCACCCGACTTTATCCATTTATCTGTATATCCCCGTAATACTTATTTCGCATTTGCTATCAGTTAGAGCCTAATGATGCCCTACACCACTAATAAGTGATCGATACCAACTATTCCACAATATACATATATCCTTGAATGTTCTCATTTTTCCAGACATGAAGCCTTCGGATAGGAGTGAGAAAGCAATGTTGACAGGGAATGCCCAACCTTCCGATGTGTTCTGTTCAGTTCCAGGACGCTTATCCTTACTAAGCAGCACCAGCAAGTACAAAGTTACGGTTGCCGAGGTACAAAGACGACTCTCACCACCGGAATGTTTAAATGCCAGCCTTCTTGGTGGAGTCTTACGAAGGTAAAATCATTGCCGAAACCATCCGCTTATCCAACCTTTATTACGATATGCACTAGTATGGTCAGACAAGATGTACACTTCCTTTTCACTTTGGATCTCAAGTCCCACATTATTACAACGCGTACAGTCCCAGCGTACTGTACTTTCAACCGGCTTGTACCTTCTCAAGAGAAGGAAGATGTGATAATCAGCAGACAGTTGCTTCCATCACGTTCGCGAAACAATCGACTCAAAGAGCTTCGAGAGTTCGCGACCTAGAATATAATAAAGAGGCCAATCTAATGGAGCTTCCCCTCGAAAATTGGAAGAGAGCTCTGCGCTGGAATAATCGATATTGTACATGTACTTTATTACCTTGGCTCGGAGAGAACGAAGGAAGCAAGAAATCGGAAAGAAGTCCGAAATAAAGAAAACAGGCGCCTAGTCAATTGCTCCAGTACTTTTGCATGTATCGCTACCGAATAATCAAGCCACCCGGAGACTGATTTTCCTCGACTAGGGCATCCACGAAATATCATATTTCCTGTTACTGCACCTTCCTCCTCTAATTTCTTAATAAACACTCAAGCCGTTTACCATTGCAGGGCTAAATCCAAAAATGGTGGTCGCCTGCTTAGGGAAAAGTTGGAAAAGATTGGCCTCAATTTACCAGCTGGCAGAAGGAAGGCCGCGAACGTAACGCTTCTGACATCCTTGGTTGAAGGTGGGTCCACTTGCTTTCCTTCTACTACATATTATACCTAATAATGCCCATATTACATGAGAACATTCTCCTTTCTTAATTCGAGAGCCCCAATGAGAATTTGTAACTCGCACATTCCAGGTGAAGCGATACACCTTGCTCGAGATTTTGGCTATGTCTGCGAAACTGAGTTTCCTGCGAAGCAAGTAGCCGAGTACCTTAGTCGACAACATTGTGAACCGCAGGACTCGTACAGGAGAAAAGAACTACTTCATGCCACCAAGTGAGTAACAATTTGGCTTCACAAATTCTATCTACATATATGCACAATGTGTACAATCTACGTATGCTATATGTATGTGCTTAGTAGTTTGCCGTATACATATAACGGCGATCTTTAGGATGACATATCTATAGATATAATACTTACGTACACAAAACACTGTAGAATCAATAAAGGGTGGTTCTCTGCTTGCTTTCAGACAAATCACCAAAGAGTTGATGGATCTTTTAAATCAAGACAGGTCCCCGCTTTGTAATACGCGGCCGCAACATATCCTCGATCCAAGTATACAAAGACATTTAACACACTTCTCACTTATATCGCACGGATTTGGCAGCCCTGCTATTGTGGCCGCACTGACGGCAATACAGGTATTTGATCAAGTCTCTTTACTCATCTTCTTACTATCCCCCTTTTCCGCCTGCCGACTCACACACGCACCCACAGGCACGCACGCAAGCACGCACGCCCGCACCCACGCACCCACGCACCCACGCACCCACGCACGCGACGCAGGCACACAGGCACGCAGACTTGGCCAAGCAATTAACTGGAAGGCAATATTTGTTACAGAAGTTCCTAAGCGAGTCTCTGAACCATCTGGAAAAAATGTATCCCGGGAACAGCAGTGGGGTAACAAGCAGTCAACAATCAAATATCGATAGCAACAAAAACAAGGATACCACTCTAATGAATGATATGAAGAAGTGACGCTCAGAGGACCCGCCTACCTCAAATGTGGTCACCTCTATCAGACACTCTTGGCCCTACAATTGAACTTTCGGCTAAGATCATTGGCAGAGAGACTTTTCTCAAAAGAGACTGTTGATAGAGTACACAGTATAGAATGCGTAACCCTTGTATAAGTCCGAGCAGAGCTCGTCGGCTATTAGAATCGGCTTCGGGTATGAGGTGGGCTGGTCTAGAAATGAGACAACATTTTTATTAACCTCTAGTAGAGATCCTTCGATAGAAGATGATCAAGTTTTCTATCATACTAGATCTCCGCGAACGTGCCAACGTGCAATCATCGAAAAATCTTGTCCCTATTGTGGAATCGAATTCGATTAGCTGCTCAATTGGTTTGTACATACGTACACTATTCTTAGCACTGCATTTTCCTCTTTTATGAATTCTTACCGAAACCTAGTTTCACTATATCAATGAAAACTATCAATGGTTAATTAGGATAACTGAGTTGAAGGTGGATTAATCGGCTTGGGTGTTTTATATCATCTTTCTTGGTCTGCGCTGCGGTCTGCGCGCGCATCCTTCCTCCATTCTGAATCCTCGTTTCCACTTTCTATTTGAACTGGGTCCATTTCAATACGGCCGATTGCAGTTTGTACTGACCGTTGCAATTAGGAGAAAGTCATCTGTGTGTGTGTGTGTGCACGCTCCGTGTTGAGTCGAGTCGAGTCGAGGCAATCCACGGCCCTGTTCCATGGAAAATGGAGGCTTGGTTACCGAAGATCTTGGGAACAAGATAGAACACAGATCTGGTGCCCTTTGCTCGGTGATTTGCCGTACTGCACGATGCGGTAGATAGTCCCCCCAATGCTGAGAACTAGTGACAATCCTTCGAGAGATTTGACATTCCTCCAAGAATAAAGCAAGAGAGTGCGTGTGTGTTTAAGTATGTCGATAGTTCTCGACCAATTGCGACTGACTTGGTCGGGCCAACGGCAGTCGAACAGTATGAGAAAGCTTACAAGTCAGCTTTTGAGTATAACTCATTGTGCCAATAGAAAACAGTTGCCATTTCAGATGTGCCAATTTATGATATCTAATCGCGCTCTAAGTTAAGTGAATAAAAAGATGAAGCTATGAAAACGGGATAGAAATGACGATGGGCGTCGGGTAGACGGAACGAAAGTCAATGTCTCGGATAGACTTGCAGAAAATGGTGCACTGACATCACGCCAAATCTAATAACGGTGTTATAATGGTGAGGTTCATCCGCGACGACAGGTATACTCTATTACTTTCCATCGCTATGGACAAAGTAATGGCAATACTAGTAGTTCGATCTCAAGGCAGAAAGAGCTGCCAGCAATAAGTGAGGCTACGCAAAACGGATCGTGAGCGCGACTGACTCGAACGAGGAGGAAGCATGAAATTGTATCAAGTACAATACCAGTTGAACCTGAGACATATCTAACTTTGTAATTAAATTTAGGTTTATGTAAATGTAAGATTGAAAGCCTCACTAAGCGTTCCGCCAAGTCGGATCTAATGTACAGAATATTCCGATTTTTCTTGTGATATAATCATACATTAACGCGATATAGAGATAGAAAGGCAATGATAACGAAAAACACTATATCAATCCATGTCCTCTGTATGTGTGGGGGAGGAATGCGACAAGCTGGTTGCTACGATACTTGAATGGAGAGGACGCGGGCTTCTCGAGACTCTGAAACCGGAAATACCCGCTCCAATTGTTCCTCTCTTTCGTCGCATTAATTCGGACAATTTCGACGAACGGAAGGATTTGCACTGGCGTGACCAGTTTGCATACAAGCACTTTTATTCGATACCGGTACATCGCGGCAACCCACCCAATAGTACCGCAAAGGCGCGCGCCTTAAAAGTCAAGCAGTGATTCGATATCGAAAGCTCTGCACTGCCATCGGAGGAAGTCAGTCGAATGGGATACAAGTGTCTAGGTCAAGTGTCGGATCGCTCGCGCTCGCTCGGGCGTCGTGCTGCCGTCAAATCACGTATCATTTGACTTTAGCAGGCGCGTACAGTTACAACAGCTTCAGTCTCTTCGGCAATGCCAGGCTTTCCAAAGTAATCACTGTTTGTCCAGGATCTATTCGAATGAAACGGCTTGTGAGTACGGTGTTGGTGCAAATCTGTAACAAGTGTCTACGCTCTAAAAAGGCAAAGCGAGGCCAAGCGTCTGTCTAACGAATGAACCTGCCACAACCGATAGGCACGCGACCGATCGGAAGAGTACGGAAGCACCAGGCAGCAGTCTTTGGGTAGACCGTCTCGCTCTCCCTTTGACCTCTTGTCAGACCAACTATGGGGGACTAGTTAGGAGAAAATTAGGCTAGCACACAAAGAAGTTGACCCCTTATTTTCACTCATGAATACTTAGGTCACTCGTTAGACATAAGATCCCGTAAGTTAAATATGTACTTATTTATACACCTTAGGACGGACATAGGCATTTTCTACCAGAATTTCTGTGCCAACTATAAAGAATGTTGTAGATGATTTTGTTCCACGTTGACGCGTCATACTAATCTTGTAAGATACTCAGATATGTATATCTTTATTACATATATATTTGAATTTCGTAGTATATTCTGATATTGATTATACAGTTCATTTTTGTATATTGGTGTGTGATAAATAAATACGAATATTGTTTCTACGTAACTTTCCTCTCGCAAAGAAATATATAGGCTCGCGGTGTATTCATCTCTCCTCGTTGATATCCACCAAAATTTCGACAGTAATCTCCAGCAAAGACACCTGATAAAAGGTAGGAAAAGAGATACTGCAAGAATATATGCATACACGTTTCCTCCAAGTATTCATTTTTGGTTTTATTCTTATTTCTCAATACATCGATCGGATGATGATGATGATGACGACGACGACGAATTGTCGGCTGATGCACGCAACTCAGCTAAAATATTATGTGGTCAAACCATCGTTTCTTGCGGCGAAAAAATGAGAAAGCATGCTCTCTCGGAAAACTACAATCCGCACTCGTCTCAAGTTTGACTGACTGGCACTCGTACGATGGGTCGCTGGTCCGAAGCACGCACTGTCCACTTACCGTAAACTCGTTGGCATGTTAAAATGGAGAAAAGTGTGTGGGGAAGCACACACAATTTGCAAGGTGTCAGAGTTACAATCAGGCGTCCGTCCGATAGGGCGATGCACGGTGTACGACGCACAAACACAGGATGTATTATATAATCGCCAACCGCTAGAAAAACAAGCAGCATCCAGGATATTCACGATACAAGAGAAATAGCATCTATATTTCCCCTTTATTGCTCCCGCGCCTTCCTTCCTTCCTTCCTTCCTTCCGTCCTTCTTTGGAAAGTAAACATGAACAGTGCCAGCATGCAATACCTTACATCTTCTTCGTGAGACTTCGGGTGAGAAGTCAGAGGTAAATCGTACTTAAGGCTGGAGACGAAATTCATAAATTAATAGGTGCAACCATACTCACATACTCCCAACGGCACGAATAACTCAGGAGGGCAGACATAAAAGAAAACATTTCAATCCGCTCGTGCTTTCTTCCAAGTGAGACGTACCCTTACACTAGACCTATGAAGGATACATGTTAACAATTAATCTAGAATGACACGCAGGAGCACGAACAAGTATCGCCAATGACACAAAGTAGATTGTACTATAACTTCTCACTGACGCGCAATCGATTTACATGGAATTTAATGACACATTTTGTTTCTTATTACTTCAATGAATTATAAAGTGCACGACTTGAAAGGTAACCGATTTTGGTTATTAATACGACCATACCTCTTAGAACGGGATAGTGTGTGTACGTACGCGTATAATCATGAAAGAGGAAACGGGCTGTATTACACGTCTTGCGATACCTTGCAATTAATTCCCTCCAATCATTTGTATGCTGTTTTACTCTATTTTATTCTCGCAGTTTCTTTACGCCTCTATAAAATTACGAGCACGTACGAAGGATTTATGTGTTTTTACCATTCAGCACAGCAATACCTCGTGTGATGTTTTCATCTCATATTTATTTCACTCAGATTACTAAAGATATTACAGATACATATGCAAGTTCAGAAGTGTATTCTTTCAAATTATCGGCACATTACCGGTCGCATATAATATTACGATATTAGATTAATTGCTAGACTTTTATAATACTTGACAGTGTTTATAAGTAGTTCTAGTTACATGTCACGTTTGTCACGTACGCAACTGCAGACTGCTGACTCGTGTGGGTTAAGACTCTCCATTTTTAAGCAGGTATTCATTATAGTTTGTTTGTTTCTTTTTTGTTTCTGCTTGTTTTAGTCTATAGATATATGTGTATATCTATATACACGAAGTCGTCTCATAATCGGTATACATTGTACACGTGTAACGGTATACCACCCTCACTCTACACACGCATTATTTGTGTATATGAATATGTATCTTCGCGCGTGTATTATGGTTGGTGCTTTTCAGCTTACATTCACATTATATTTATCATTGCTTTAAATACGATGATTTTGCTTTCATTTATATACGTTACATAACTAATTATTAGAATAGTGTATTAGTGCTCCCACACTGCCGGAGCTGAGCGGCTTTCCAAAGAAATGGAACACCCCACAATTGCTAAGAGCATTGCCCCCTTCGGCTAGCCGTATGCTCCAACGTGTGCCTTTTTTTCCTTTCTTTTTTTGCGTTTCTTTCTTGTTGGGATTTTAGTTGCACTCATACTTTGATCGACATTTAATGAATGGCATTAAATATAAAATCTAAATCATGGCCGAAATTTCAAAAGAGAACGCACAGTTTACTTTTTACGCCAGGTTCAATACGATTTTGCTTATGCTTTCCTTGAAAATGAAAATGATGTCTCAGTACATCACTTTTATTGCGTCTCATCATGTCGACGCTGTGGTCGCAAAACATGTAAATCGTCTCAAAATTACGTAGGCTTAACTCTAATAAAAGACATCAGAATTCTGACGAGCTTGAGTTGTGAGAGGACAAGGTGCAACGGAGAAAAAGGGGGGAAGAGCTTTGTCAATGAATAGTTGACAGAGTACTGCAAATGGTGGGCGGTAATGTAGGTGTGATTAGCCTTTACCGTAATTTAAACTTGCAGAGCGCGTCCGGTTAAAAGCATTCTCTCTCGTTTAAGGGTTTTGGCATCATCGGCATCATGGGTCGACGAGTATTCGGCAGGCTAGAGGCCAGTGGTTTCGGACTATGAAACAGCAAGCAAGAAAACGTTTGTTGTAAATCAGTTGCTTCAATTCGAAACTAGAGAATACGTATGTCGAATAATATCTGGACTACTCTTTACTTGGAAGGCCGTGTATACGGGGCGTTTCGATAGCGCGAGCTACCGGATCCTGAAGTTGTAGTGGTCTTGTACGATTTCCATGCACGGCCCGAACTTTCCTCTGCGAATTGCGCCAAGTAAACTCTATTTATTCCAGTCATTATATTTCGCACGGCTGGTATGAACTCGAGCTTTTCGAGTTTCTCAAATACAGACTAATAATGTTCCACTTATTTCTCATTACAAGAATCACTGTCTTAGCAGCCATGCGTTCATCGGCAGAACAGTGAAAGAATTTTCGTATTTAATGACTTACCCGGATATTCAGTAGAATCATAGTACTCGTGCGACGAATGTGGAACCGATTCGTCTTCGTACTCATAAGTAGTGTATCGGGATGAAGGGTACATCTCATCTCTACATGATTGTAAGACCAACAATTGAAATCTGACCTACTCTCGAGACTCTTAATCGAGAATAATCAGTATTACTCTCTAAAAACCACTCACCCGGAAGTTGATGAGTAATGTCGGTCTCCATATCGATTATTACTACTTGATGATGTATGATAGTCATAATCATGATGCGATCCAACGCGATTAGTGGGCGGTGGTGTAGGGGTTTCATATCTGGAAGTGAGCAGGTGATGAGCAAATACAATTCCCGTACATCATTACTGTCATTTTTCTTTCACTTGCGTCTTACCCGTAAGACTGGTCCATGGGTGCTCGTGCACGCTCCAAGAGTGAAAATATCTTTGATTTCGCGGTCACTGGCCTTGAAATGGGTGCTCGGGACGATGGCGGCGGGAGTATCGCTGCAGAATGAAATCAAGGCCATAATTCTACTCTATTATAGCAGGAGTAAATACAAAGAGCACAGATAAAGCGTCACGATTATCAAGACTAAAATACATCGTGCTACTTGCGCAATCTATACTAACTCCTCGATGATCTTGCCATAGCAGGTCGCTGATTCGTTGCTGGTCTCAATATTCCAGCCGCAGCAGGAGGTGCACGGCCAGTCGGTCTTCTTTCATCGGCTCCTTCGGGCTCGTTGGTCATACTAAGTTCCATTTCCCTCATTTGCTCTTGGCGAATGTTGTCATTATTATCTGGAATTAGGTACTTACGTACCTCAGTTAATGCATATGCTATACGTGCATAGGCCTCCGCTGGTGCTGCCACCGCAGTTATTTCTACATGTAGGTCGTCCGAAAGATGAGCGTATTTCGGATCCAAAGAATTGCGATACTCTTCTTCCTAATTGATGCGATCACAGAACGTGTCAATATATCTGTCCATCACCTAACACTCATTCATTCCGCATCAGGTCATTCCAATTATTCAATTTGAGTTTCACCTCATCTTTAAGGGCAATAACTACACAATGAAAAATTTGTATGCAACAATCAATCATACCACATTCTGCAACTGATATTTTTTAAGACCCGCTGCAGCCATTATTAGGCTGTGTATATACCCAACTCCTTTCTCACTTATATACCCATCAAATAATTAGCTCTTGCCACTCTCTCAGTTGGTGTTAAGCATGCATGTGATTCTGACATATCAGCTTACTTCTTTATGTGACAGTGTAGCAAATTAAATACATTGACTCGAAGCTCACAAGCCTTTCTTTTTTCATTTAATACCATCGAGTTGCTCTAAACCGTTGATAAAGGGATTTTACTGGAATGTGGACATTCCTCGTTTCTAGTGGAAATAGTCTCATGGAGTTTTCAGCGATTTCTGTCAGTTTGACCCAATATTTTACTACTCATTCTGTAAAATTCTGAAAACGTACTTTCTGACGGTCTCGCATTGATCCTCTTCCCAAAACTGCCATTTTGCAAATTGTTTCTTCTTGCAAACGTTTCATGGAATTACCTTTGGGGCCAAGGAGTTTGCCCACAAAATTAAACTGTAATGAAAGAAATTAATGTAGTTTGCTCTACCACCCATCGCTTTTCAATTCAAGCCCAGCTTACATTTATGCCCGCGTTACTTTACTTGGTGTACTCTATATAAGAATATATATCATAGCAACCAATAGAGCATAAATGAACCACAGCTTTCCAAGTATTTAATATTTACCTTAGGATGTTCTTTGACTGGTACTAGAACCTTGACAGAAACTCGAATGGGTTTTTCCCGATAGATATCCACATACTTTGGATCTCTTATAGGTTTTCCAATTGCCTGAGCTTTTTGTATTTCTATAACGTATATCCGATTATAGATATACATATACATATACATACACAATACTATACATTTATTATTTTATTATTCTTGGTTGTATTCCTGTATTTACACATGAGTCATATATCCATTAGAATGTGAAAGGACTTCCTACCTTGATCAATTAATTTGGTAGCATTTGGCCACTTCTGGGGGTCCATTTCCACCTTCTCCCTCAAGAGTTCACGTACATATTCACCGGCTTTATCAGCCTGCCGCTCTTGCTCCTCTTGGTCGCGTTGATCTCGTCCTTTTTCCGTCATTTTCCCACTCGCATCCGTAATCTCATCCCTCTCATACTTAAATTCACCGTTATTTGCTTTCTCACTCATCTTAATCGAGAGGAGTATCGAAAGGGACACAATATTCAACAATCACTGCAAAACTAAACATAGACAAAGTCAAATGGAAACAATTACAATCGGTGATAATTATCTGATGTAAATAGATTCTAAGCCGAGCCTCCAAATAAATGCACGAGTCCTATTCACAGTACAGTAGCGACTAACGCCTCTGCGCACTAGGATTTTTATGTTCTCGTTAAAGATACGTTTCAGCATGCCGGAGTAACACTTTGCTCCAATTTAATATATCAACGTTGTAATACCTTCTCAACTCCACAATCGAAACAGTCGTATGTCTCGTACTCTATTATCTACTCTGGAATCCTCTTCCGCTAGCAGATACTCATCACTTTTCACTCTTATATACCTTCTCGTGCTTTCTTGGTTCTGTTTAGCAGCTTAGATGGGCTTTCTATCCTCTATTGTGCTTTTGACCAGTGAGTACTGTTGTATAGTTGGCGTCTTGGCGTCGTGGCCAGGCATCAGGGTCGGAGCGCAGTGCAGTGCAGTGCAGCGCGTCGTGTCGTGCCTGTCGTGACTGGTCGTGACCAGTCGTGACCAGTCGTGATGGCTGGTGGCGGCTAGTTGTAGCAGTCGCGTAAGCATGTACTACGGGTGCGTTCGTTTATGTACTGCGAGTACTGCCAGTACTGAAGGAGCGTTCGGTTATAGGCCGAAGCAAACTTTGTGTACTCTGCTGCGTGATCGCAACGCTCAACCACGTGAACTTAGCGTTAAGACATATAGACCGTGAAATAAATAAAACATAGATAAGCGGTAACGCGGAATATTTCATCCTAGCAGCAAATTCGAAACGAGAACCACGAGTAGAACAAAAGATACATATATATTGTATGTACAAGCGGATTTTTCCAGGCGAACAATTAGAATAATTAAGCCTAATTATAAGAATTAAGCGAAATTCAAACGTTCCCACATTTCCAGAGCGTTTCAACGCTCCACGGCCACTCAAACACCAACTTCGTGTAAAACAATCTCGGACAGTAATGCAACAACTCAAAAGTTAATGGCGTCACTTTCTACTGCGGATACTGTGGCTGCAGAGGTAGGGTAACGTCAGTAGCATCAGCACACTGCAAGACTGTTCAGTTTTATATGGTACTAATCTCTGTAGGAAGTATACTTTTGAATAACAGAACGCGTCTTGCAGTATATAGGGTGATGCATGAGATTCGGAATCAGCTTTTTACCATTGCGTAATTGTTTTGTTAGCCGTATAGTGACACTTGTGTCGTGTATCGCTGTTGTATCCTCGTTCTCCCCGTCACACGAAATTGTCGCTAACGCCATCTTGATAGAATGAAATCTGTAATGCCGACAGTAGGGAGAGGTTATGCAAAAGTCACTTTATCGATTGTATGATTTTATTGATTTGTGTCTCCAAGCAACAGACACTCGAGTGACAAATTCGTGGTAAAGACCAGGAACAACTTTCGCAGAGGTATGGTCGTGTCAGTAATCTCCACTGCTCGATTGCCAGCAACATCCTGTGCACAGAGGGGCTTTTCGGGGCCGAGCTGACTGTAGACCGACCGGTGTTCGCGAGGATCAAGCTTGGTTCCCCTACCCCGCGCGATCTGCCGCCTGGCACTCGAGACACCGCGATTCCTTTCTTCTTTCTTATAACTCGATCTTTCGTTCTATTCGACCTACGCGAGTGCTATTCTCTCCGGTACGATGCCATCTCTGCTCGCAGCGTATCGGGCGACAGAACGCCAACCGTGTCAATGCAGTAACCAGACCAAACCAGACGTAAATAAAGACCTGGAACAACTTTGGCAGAGGCACTCGCAATACCAATATGTATCTCCTGCATAAAGAGGTCATACAGGACAAAAATGTCTTCGGTAGTAAGTAAACATTCTTTTCTCCGGTCTACGCTCGAATTCTTCCCGCCTGTTTCCTTATGGTATGCTTTATCGCTAACAGTTTGAATCGATCGACACCAGAGCGCACCACACTGCAATTCCAGGTTTACTCTATTGTAGATACAGGTTTTGAGCTTAGCAAAATGTACAAATATGAGTACATACGGTGCCTTTTTTGTTGTCAAAGTTGTCAAAAATAAACGCACGACAGACTCTATTTTACCGCTTCTGCTTTAAAGGCGTCATCCAAAAATGTTACGTCCTGATAACGATCAGGGCCATTTTCAATTGGTGGCTCTTGATCAGCAATGAGAAGGGTACGTGTAGCGCAGGGAGAGACAAGTATCTCGTGGCTCGTAAGGAGGAAAGAACTGTTGAGTATTCGCAGTGTGACACCAAGTTCATGGTATGGGTGACGCCCGTAGGAATTTTCGAACCATATTTGGCCAATAAGATATAGACACAAGGTTCTGGAATAAAACAAAAGCAGCCGTGAAGACAACACTTGCAGCACGAGCACATAGCTCAGACGTGAAAAAAGGGAAGCCGAAGACGGTTTAGAACAGAAGCCGAAACCAGGACGGTATCGGTTGGAGAATACAGATACTTGCTCCACGGAAACATCCACTGTAAGTCTGTTTTTTGAATAACTAGAGAAAGAGTAATTAGCTATATACACCCAATCACTATATTAATAATAGTAAAAGATGACATATGCCCACATGGTTGGCGTAAGACTTGTATGAAGGAGCATATTTGGTTGGCGTAAGACTTCTACGGAAGCAGCATCAATTAAGAAAATGAATTGAAGAGATCATGGGCTCCTGCCCATTGATTGATAACACATAATCCTATTTAACAATATAATGTATTGTAATTGATTAGTCCAGTGTCATCTCCTGTTAGAAGTTGACTTGCGAGAAACACAGATCATATCGTTAATGACACCAATTAATTAAATTAGACAAACTGCTATTGAACAATTAAGAGTGTAAAAATGAAAAAAACGCCTGAAAAGTGTTGTCATCTTGACAAGCAACTTCCCATTTTGATCGTGATGATGGAAAAGTAAAAACCTGTAAACAGACATTTATTGGTAAATTAGACTGACTGCATATAGGAGGGAATGCTTTATCTTAAGATAAATTGTTGCATTGTTTGATTTGACATTTTGACATGCAACTCCAATACAACTTCCGGATTGTTTATCATTTCTCAGCGATCATATACAACGTTAGACCGAAAGAATAATTAAAATTTTGATAATTTTCTATGAAAAGGTCGATCCATCGTCTAAACGAAAGAGGTATTCACGTTAATTTGTGGTCCTTTTCTTATAAGTGTCCTGAAGGATGGACAACGTACGCGCGAAACTCTTTAAAATTAAACAAACAAGCAAATTTTGAGAATGAATGAACTTTTGTAAATTTTGTCATCGCCGGGTTTTAATATCGGGTTGTGTTGCAGAATGTCAGCTATATGAAATTTGCTCTTTACTTTTCAGCCAACAAAAGCATTATATTTATTACAATTGTAATCGTGATTAAAAGAAGACCCACAATGGCACAATGATATTTTAAAAACGTCTTTTAAACTCCTGATGTGGATATTCAAGTCGCCTTTGGAATGTCCACCAATAGCCCAAAAGCGTCTAACGTACATTTAATAAACGTTCAATGTTACAAAATGGAACATCTTAAAGGCGTCCACAATACGTTTGAAGGGACATGTAAAAGATGTTAAAAATACATCTCTAACATGTCTAGGCCACGTTTTGATCAAGCTGCAAGAAGACATGTAGAAGCCGTTTTAAATACATGAATGATAGGCTCAATATATATTACTATACATACTATATTCTAAAAGCAGCATTTCAAAATGTTAATTGAATAAAATCAACGTTTGGTTTGGAGAAAGAACCTATTTCGAGAACATACACATATATTATTGACACATATACGTTTGTAACATGTAAAATTAAGACGTTATTAAGAAGTTTTTTACATCGACGCCGTTGGGACGCTCTAAGAATACCTTAAAAGATATAGACGTGAAAATGACGTATCAGAGACATTTTAAAAATGACGAAATATGGACATCTTTGAAACGTCTTCGGTAAAACATATTTAAAACGACCTGCGAAGGTTGTAAGACGTGCAGACGTGAAAAACGCACAAAGAAGGCGTTCGAAGGCATCAATTTGCTTAAAAGCTATGTTACCCACCGATTTTAAAGGTCTTATTTCGAAAATAACGCCGTCAAATACTAAACTATAAAGTTACGGATATATCTTTATTGTAGGCTGAGTTTTATAAGTCAAGTGCAATTTTATTAATATTTGAGAGGTTGCGTTCATGTTTTTAAAATGTACTCTACGATCTTAACTTTTTCAAACTGCAAAAAAGGGAAAAGTCGATTTTCATTGGGTTTAATGATTTCTAATGATTTCTTATAAAGTATGTAAGATTGCGATAAAAGGATAAATACCAATAACTGTCGGTACGCCGCAGTTTAACGAATTCCTAGATAAGAAATCAGGCAAACTATATTGGGTTCTCTAAATTAATAAAAAAACACGAAACGTAGACGGTTTATCGCAGACCTCGCAGATATTAGAATAATTATTGTCCGACGAGTATAACACATTCGACCAGTTCTTCGGACTTGTTCAATATAGAATCAGTTTCTAATTGCTCTTCTGCATCCATCTGCAGTTTGGACCATAATAATACACAGTCAAATGTACAGGCATTAAGGACAATAGAGAATAAGCGGCCGCGTTATCTGTATGCAAAACATTGAAGTATATTGCGAGGTATTCGTTTGGGCAACATCGACTTTTTATGCTAACATGTTGCCCAACGCTGCAAAGCACTGCGCTATAGTGCTATAGACGATGGGCAGCATTTCATGTGATTGGATTTGGCAATCGACGAGTCCGCAATCAAGTACAAGAAAGTGACACTTAAATTTTTTTATATTTGTGCTGAAACCATATAGGACAAAAAATTGCGATTTCAATAAAACTATTAACTAACACAAGAAGAAAAGTAGAATTACTTTATAGATTGGAAAGTTGCATACGAAAAACCTAAAAACAATTATGAATGTCTGGAAATGGCAAAAAAATGCGAGTTCATAAAGAACGGTAGTAAGAGCTATCAAGTCTATGACGAAAATTAAAAACAACTAGGGAAAAATTTGAACATGAAACTTATTGCCAGTGTAACTGTCAGCTAATCGATCACCACATCTTGAACAATTATGCAAAATATATATCCATTCGAAACAAAAACAATCTATCCAGCACTATGGCAAATCTTCTTACAAATAAAACCAAGCTACAAATTTAAGTGAATTTCTTAAAGAAATGATCCTGTTTCACGAAGTATGTATCGTATACAGTGTTTAGGGAAAATGTCTAATTTCTGTGTCAAAACGACATGCGACAAAAAATAGCGATTTATTCATCGGAAGTACACGGGCACCGATAATAAACTTTCGGAAAAGTGAGGTCAAATAAACAGTGAATATTAACGGAAGCAGAATTACCATGATTTGAAAAAGAGAATGTTAACTATAAACGGTTGAAACGGTTGAATGCGTGTAGGGCCACGCATTGAGGTAGTATTCCATAATTTGAAACGCAAGAAAACTATAATTTTTAATAAAATTACTGTTTAAATACACTATATTTACAAATTATTTGAGATTATTACACATGAGGATTACAAAAATATATAGATGGAGGGGGGGGGGGGGTATGTTAGTGACACGCGCACGGACAGATGGACATGACATATTAATGGTCAGAATAACATTATTAGACTTACTTGATATTAACGTCTCTTTGCTATGTATTAGTTAGATATATGTATATTGAAGACCACTCTTGATAGAAAGATTGTCGGCTGCTATTATTGAAATGTATAAATCTTATTCTCTTAAAACTTATGTCGTTGACGATGCATTGATTTCCTTCCAAGGTAGGGCTGTAAAGAAAATAATATCTTAGATGGATTCATTTAAAAGTCTGTGTTGAGGTAAAACCATCTTACAATTAACCCTTCGTGTGTAGCAACATTGAATGCAGAATGCTAGCGGCAATCGACGAGTTTTTACCTGTAACTAGTACATGTAGTTGCAATGTTCTTTTAGAGCGCCTGTAGGTGTTAACCAGCTACAGTGAGCTATATTTCAAAACGCTTAACGGGTTTTACAGTAGCGAAAGGGTTAATATGAATTGGCCATACTACTAATTTACAAGAAAACGTATCCTTGGTTCAATCGAATCGGTAATCTCCGAAACTACCGAAATGATTTTGATGAAACAATGATGAAAAAGCATATATCGATGTATAAGTACAACAAGCATATGTCGATATGGATGTACTCTTTCATAGTGACTTTGCCATTCATTCCCATTCTTTAAAAATTTAAGAGTAATAAAGCTCCCTTTTGTCCTTTTTGAAGTTAAAGACTTATACAACGGAAATAGTATTTGTATGCATGCAAGTGTATTGCCTAAAGCTCCTTTATTTGGCATAGCAGTAACGTCAATCGTGTCAAACAAGCTAATAATGTGAATGAATTTCTGAATCAGTATAGGAACATAGATCGGGGTAAGGCTGCCAAAACCGCACCTGTTCCTAAATCGCACTCCCTGCCTAAAGATTCACACGTACTACTATCTGGTTTTTCATTAAATTAGTTTACACCTTCAGAGTATAGCAATGATGTTTCAAATGTCTTTAAACATTTATCGCAAACACCAGAGTTATTATTAATGTTTATAGAAAAGTCGTTACATTGGCGCTATTTTTTAACACATTTTGTAGTCGAATTGAAAAAAGATCAAATAAATAGTAATGTTTGCTAAAACCGGTAATGGTTACAATACTGTTTGATTTAGATCCTAAAAATAGGCATTTTTTATGAACACAATATTTTAACCCATTTTTACCTTTTCTCCAATGGTTTCCTTTAATGCATCGATTAAAAACATTAATCTATTTAGTCTTCTACCTCTACAAATAAGAATTATTTATTTCTTTTGGTGTCCGTGCAAAATCCTTAGTAAAATTATAATTTCCAATTGGAAGGCGATTTTGGCAACCTTGGATGCGATTTAGGATAGAAAAGATGACATTTATAAAAGGGCTTAACACTAGATTTATTAACAGGCAAAATTACTCAAATGATATTTTACTGCAAGTATTAATATTCAAAATATATGTTTCCTAACATTTTTTCTGGCTATAATTATAAACATCCACACGTGATTAGTTTTGTAAATTTGTAGTCCGTCTTTCACTTACCTTTTCTAAAATTTATTTACCTCTACGAGAAGAGAGTGCATGAACTTATTAATGTCTAAAGTACATCATAGCGAGTGTGGACATTAAATGCTATCTGATTGGAACAGCTACTTAAAAAAGTATTTGCACGCCCATTGTTTTTGGAGCAAATCTTCTTGAAGAAGGAAACTCTACTTTCTCAAAACAAATATATTATTCTTGCAGAAGAAAATTTTGCTGTCAAGAGAAGATAAATTTCTTTAAACAAGACAATTTTCTTTCTCAAGAAAATTTATTCAAAAAATACTGATGTGCGAATTCTTTTTTTATTGTATGCACCTATTTCTACCATAGCAATTTGAGTATAAGAAATTCTTAATTTAGAATGAAAACACATCCACAAAATAGCATTTAGATAACAATAACTAAAATTAAAACTTCATTTTTATTTTGAACAAGAATGAAAAAAATAAGGCTAAAGTTGAATGTAATTTTAAATCCGACTATTTATTCAGAAGTTGTACGTTTAGTGTTAACATTAGATCATAACTTTCAGAGTACATTGAAAGCTCGGGGTGTTGGTAGGTGTGCGATGATCAAGGTTTCAGTAGTGAAAACAAGCGGTGCGGCGCGGCGTGACGTGACGGCGGCATGGTGCGCGGGTGGTCGCTCTCATCGAAGTCACAAGTTCGGGAAAAGGGAAGAGGACGTATTTACAGAAGGAGTGCGATCGGAGGCGGGTACGCGCGATCAGGAAGATTCCCAGCAGAGTTTGGTTGGCTTGCCGTGGGTGTGTGGCGCAAGCGCGAGCTCATCGCCCCTACCTGTACAAAGTGGCGCAGGAGTGGGATCGGGAGGGAGCGAGAGGTCGACGTGACGAGAGGAGGAAGGCGGAATTGCCAAGTGCATCGTCACTACTCCCAGCAGACGCCGCCGCCGCCGCCACCGCCGCCGCCACCGCCGCCACCGCCGGCGCTGCCACCACCACCAGCATGCCTGCTGCCTCCACCACCTCCGGCAGTACCACCACCGCCGCGATCGCTACTGCCCCACCGACACTCGCTAGTTTCCCTGCCCGCGCTCCGCATTCCCCGCGCCCCGCTCCCGGAGAGCGCAGTGTCGCGTTGAACGTCTCGCAGAGCGCGTCGCATGTCCGAGTACCGGCCGCCGCCCGTCATCAGTAGTAGTTGCCGTACCACGCAGACACGTAATCTCGCACTTTTTCTCCTTAGTTTTTAGTAGTCAGTAGTGGTGGAGAGAGAGAGAGAGAGCGTGGTCGAAGCGCGCGCGCGACACACTCAAGAAGGCTAAAGATACACAGCGAGAGAAAGAGAGAGAGAGAGAGAGAGAGAGAGAGAGAGAGAGAAAGAGAGAGAGCGAGAGAGAGAGAGAGAAAGAGCGAGTGCCGGACGAAAGAAACGAGAGCAGAGCCGCGCGAGATTCTCTCGAGAATTGTGTGAATCGAGCTGAACGAGACGAAAGAGGATAAGCCTAGCGAGACGGAGGCAGGAAACTTATGAATCGTTTAGCAGTGTGATCTGTGAGCATTACCGCCGCCGCCGCCGCTGCCGCCGTCGTCGTCGTCGTCGCCGTCGTCACCGTCGTCGTCGTTCACGACACCGGTCGTTCCGCCTCCCGTATGGTGACACCAAGCAAAGCTGCCACGGCCACGGATATTTCTTAAGTCTGGGCGAGTGCAACGACAGTCTTCTCAGCACGCCTGATCCATCCTTTATCATCGGTACCCGTCATCGATATCGGTGCTCGTCGGAGAGTAGAGCGTAGCGGCGTGTCGCGCGGCATAGTATAGTGAAAAACACATACCCCCTCGGGGAACTTAAGGAGCTAGTGGTACGGGGAAGCGGTGCTTCTACAAGAGCGAAAAATCCACAAGGAAGGAAGGATAAATTAGGACAAACGGCTAAAGGAGATAATACTCCGCGCCAAGTCGATCGGGGTTTCAGTGAAAGCATCATATCCCGTACACAGGCTTTCCTGGCACGATAGATCTCGGGCGATCAGACAAACATCGCCGGAGCTCGCTGCCCTTTTGCCTATTGGTACTGTCATTGCCATAGGCTCGAGTGGTACACGAAAGAGTTGTGACAGGATTGACAAGTGCGCCGCGCGCCGCTATGGAACCCCAAAACCAGGAAATCGTGGCCAGCGGCTCGCCCGCCGAGGTGCCCAACGATCCAGGGTACGAGATCCTGCCATCTAATTCACCTCTGGATACAATTCCATTACATCCACCAGCAACGAGCGCGATTGCGTAAGCGCGCCAAAGCGGAAAAAAACTCTACGGGAGAGACCTCTCTTTCGCGGAGGTCTACACCTGGCTACAAATGCAGTTCCGCCTAGCCCGTGCCCGTCCGCCCGCGTTTACAATCATTCTGTGCTTTCCGCCAAAGTTTCGCGCCAGTGTCCTCTTCTTTCTTCTTGTCTTCCTTTTTCCACTCAATCGGCCAAACCGTGCGGATCTCTCCTTGGTTGCGCTCGCGACAGTGTTTGCACGCCGGGAAGCGGCATTCAATGGCTCCTGCCACCGACGTAACTGTTGCAGTGTGCTCGCAGAACGCATGGTGTTTATGTTTGCCGGGCTTGTGAATATGCGTGCCACGGCATTCTCCTCGCACCAGTGGCGCCTTCTTTCGACGTATTCACCTGCATCCCTTACAAGCCTCGAATCGAAGCGACGGGGAGGGGGAGGGAGCCGGCCGGGCGGGGAAGGGGCCGGAGGGGTGCCGCGCCGGCAGCGACGGTGGGGTTGTAGGGGGCCGAGGGTGTGAGGGTTCGAGGGGAACGATGGGAAGTGGGGGAGTGTTGGATGCATCGAAAGGGGAACTAGAGGAGATTTGAGAAGTGCTCTCAAGACTTGCAAGCCGGCGAATTAACAAAATCGATATGTCGATCGCATATGCCGGTGCGGCGTTCACGCCTCCGCAAATCTCGGCAATACTTTATTACAGGACGAACTACTTGCCAATTATTTACCCATTACAATCGCAATTAGAGTCGATTACCTTTTTTCAATGAATCTCGATAATCATTTTTTTGGAGAAACTGTTGCGATTGTAATATTGTTCGATGGTTAAAATCACTTACGTTGCTCGATATAATTTTAGAGGTTCGATTTTGCAGACTCTATTTGCCCGCGCTTATTTCGCCGTTGTGTTGTTCGCAGTATTTGGATAAGGAGAGGCGGAGAGGACGAAGGGATGTAGGGAGAGAAGCGCGAGTAGCGTGGGGTATGAATGAAACTAAATGGGTTGCATTCAAAATAGAACGTTTTGACACGATAGCCAGCCAATGCCCGACATGCAATTGTTCATTCTCGCGTAGCTTTCGATTAATGAACAACAAGAGATCACTTGTGTTATTTAAGTAACGGAAATGGGAGAAACGTTACGAGTTTTTGAGATTGGGGAAAGTTGGTAAATTGAAACTGTTTTATATTTCATTCTCATAGATATGATCCCATAAAAAACAGCCACATAATAAATGATTATACACTCAAAAAGTAATGTCAAAAGATGATGTTAGGCTCGCAATGAACCGTGAGAGAATTTGGCAAATGTTGATTTGTTTATTTCGTTGAAATTGGTTCATTCAACTTTTTCTGGATTTTCCATACAAGCGCGGAGTGCATTTCACCCTGCGGCATTCTAAGCTAACGGACGATGCGGTGGTAGGTGTAGTGAAAGAGATGGAGGAAGGTGCCGGGCGTGCGGGGAGAAGAAGAACGGGATTTTTCGAGGTAGAGCGTGACGGGAAATATCTAATTTCGTTTGCCGGCACCGGGATTCGTATTAGTTTCACAGAGGAGGAATTCCTCTTGCGAAATAATTCGCGAGTTTGCAGTTGTTGGTTGATGTGTGGTGACACCTGAAGTTGACAATCGGAGACTGCACAGGGGGTGGAAAAGTAGCGGATGTTACCCTCTGTCGGCAGTCTCCCCCTCTATTCTCTTGCTTCTCCAACTCCAAACGTGAGCAAGAATGACTCCAGTGCTGATGGAATCATCTTTCTTTTCTAGGAAAATGTTCATCGGGGGACTTTCTTGGCAGACGAGTCCAGGTATGATTTGAAAGTTTCATGTTTCCACAATAGAGTTTCCATCAATATTATAGATGCCGTCCTATTTTTATCTAATAGTATTTAAATAACTTAATAGTACGCAATGTTTTAACTGCCTCCTATACAAAACTCGGTTAACAATCCAAGAAATCGTAGCTCAAAATAACTTTGTTACTGCTATGGGATTGTGTTTTGAGAAAGCATCTTGAATGCAATAACATGAAATATGCTGCAGGTGTAACATAGATTGAAAAATATGGTTCCTGCTTCGAAAAAGAGAAAATATTAGACATTTAATACTGATTGTAAGAGAAAGTATGAGGGCAATAACCTTCGCGCCGAAACATTCGATCATACTCAAATTTTTCAGTCTTAAATATGTAAACAGGAGTGAAGGTAAAGCATAAATAATAATGAATATACAATACACGATTAATATATATGCAGTTGTCTCCTGAGATATCCATATGTGCTAGTAATATGAAGTACGTCACAAAGTCGAAGAGCAAAGTATATTTTCTTTCTGTGAAATTGACACAAGGATGCGAGCATTAACTAGGTAACGTAAAGGTTGTTGTAAATTTTGCCAAATTTACTGATAGAAAAAAATCAGGCATCCGAATGGAAACGCGGTCTTTCTCAATAATCTCTCCACGCACTAAGCATGAAAAATGGGAGAATGAACGCAATGTTACACAGATTAGAATTTCGACATATAGTCGAATATAATCGATCGAATTATACACAATTGGGGAAACCGTATATGTATATATCCTATGCATTTGCCTAGTCATACTTTTCTATTCGGCAGAAGTATGAATAGAATTACTTCTGTCAGCTGCAAAATCTTAGTAAATGAATTATGCCTATGTGCACACAATGCTGCCACATAACTTAATCTTTTAACGGTGGACTTTTTTTAAACGCCTACCTCCTTGCGTAGTTAAAATCAAGCGATGACGCATATACTCAATTGCTTGCAATTTTAATTAATTAATTAATTCATCAAGTATGGCAATATTTTCATAAAAATGCAACAAGTTATTGCTTATTTGATTTCTTTATTCTACGAGATGAAACACATTTTTCATTTGTTATAATAATTACAATTCTTACAGCAAAGGGTAATTTATTTTTCCTTGTGACGAATATACGCGTCATTACCACAAAAGTGATCGATTCCACATAACGAGTATACTCGTCAAACACCGTTATAGGGTTAAGTTATATCAGATAAATGCAACAGCAAAACAGGAGATAAAATTAGGCAAGATTTTCCTCGTACACGATTTTTTTTTAAGCTTACATACTAATTAAAGTACGTAATTTGCGTTATATATACTGTAAATTTCATTATAATATTTACAATAACTAACACAGTAACTTTGACATTGCCATTTCGTACCTTAAATTAACTAAAAAAATTGTTTTCTTAACAAGTGGTCAATGCCACTTTATTACGAGGTGGAATTTTATTGTTTTTGAAATTGGTATATTTATAAAGGTCACATCAACTCTGCAGTATTTGAACATTATGTTTTAAACAAAAAAACTAAGAAGAGCATCGGAAAAAGTTCCCTTTGTTAAGTAGGTAATCGTGTTTAGAAGATCTGGTTAAAATTGGAGCCGAATCGATTCATTGGTTGATTCGTTATACATAGTGAGCATCAATTCAACGAGTACGGTTTCATGAATATTGGCATAGTGTGTTTGTTATTGTAAATATCAAACTGAACTTTATTGGATTATTATTCTAAACAATAGTATATGCTTTAAGAAGTACATGGTTATAAAAAATATACTGTGTAAGGTAAAAATTGAGAAATTTTGCCCTCTCTTTGGGATTTTACTTGTATGAGATACTTTAAACTCGTTTAATGATTTGTACTTCTGCATCAAACTACGTAATTTCAATTTCGGCAAGTTTTGAACTTACCACTTCTATATGCGAAATTTACGAGATGCCGCTTATCTTGATCGATAAACGGTGCTTTCTTACTACGCATAGTTTGAAAATAACAAGCAAGGCGTAGAGTTATAAGCCAGTCGAAAAGAATCAATAAATATCGGACGAAAGAAGTGTGAAAAAACATGTAGTCCGTGATTGAGAACTGAGGAGTCGTATGGCAGTACAAACAAGTGTATTACTTTTTGCAGAAATATATCTTTGAATCCTTTTCCGAAACGCCTTTAGGCGTTTCGAATTTTCACTCACTGTCGCTATAATAAGCGCTTTAAAAGTGCATTGAGATTACATTTGTCACAGCTAAAATCTCGTCGAGTATAACTAGCATTCTGCATTTGGTTTTTATTGCTACCTTTTACTTATGTTATTGTTTCCACAAGCTACTGGACATCCATTGATAATCCCGCGTTTTTAATGGTTGTATGTCGTCGTTGGCAGCTGTATTACTCTGTACTCTGTTACACTGGAAAATAGCAGAATGGGTGATACCAGTTTTTGTCGCATGACAAATGTCACACTCTTCGCAGCTCATTGTCATCAATCACATTTCGGCCTTTCTTGGGGCAGTGATGCGAGAAAATCAATACCGTTTGGAGGATTGCTCGGTCAACGACCAGCACTGCGAATCGATATTGTCAGCTGATTGGCACACTAACCGCATGGCTCTACTGCACTGAATTACTACGTTATAGCAAGATAGACAGTTGCATACAGGGTAAGGCAGTTGCCTAGGAATAAACAATAACAGTATTGTATAATGCACCACAATTTTTAAAAATGTTAAGATTATCAATGGTCATCTAGCAATTTTCGGAAGCAATAACACAATTAATTGGCTTTATTTATACTTATTTTGCGGACAACGTATATCCAACCAGTACGGTGAAATGATTGAATTGGTGAATATGGAGAATAAAGAGAATGACCGGTTAATGGTTATTAACAAAAGAGTTATTAACATAGCTATGCATTAGTAATACACGATAATATAAATAATCTGTACTAATAAATATCATAAAACTGATTTACTTTGCAAAAGAAGAGTGAGTAAAAATACTTGCCCGAAATCTCGTATAGCGATGTGCATATAAATTGGTAGATCCAGGGTGATGTGTTTACCTTGGAATCAGTATTTCAACCGACACCCAATTTCGGAAGTAACACAGTTTTATCGCATTTATTAGTGGTGGTTATTTACATTATTGGATGCACTAGTGCATAACTATTTTAATAAGTCTGTTGATTAAATCACCATTATTAGATATGCCCTGCTATACATAGAATAATTATAAATTATACCTCGATAATTTATTATTATTATGTAGATATAATAGGTGACACTTTTATGACTGTCCGCTAACTATATTTTAATGTTTATCGCAACTCAACACAACTGAATGAGTTGCCATTTTTAAACATAATTAGAGTCCACCATGTCATTGGACAAAATAGTACATCATGGGCAATATCAGCACCAAAACCGTAGCTACTCGAGTAGCCTTAAAAACTTATGTATTTATTTCGCTCTAACAATAATTTAATTTTAAGACGCAGTCTTTAAGTTGTTGCACCATCACTGAGATGCTTTGTTAGACTTTTTATCTTATATGATCGTTTTTGCAAAAGGTAAAGCACACACAAAAATACATAGTTAATGCACACTAATCAATACTTCTATATCGATATACATACTTCTTTACAATGCACAGGGTGGTGCATTTGCATTAGAATCAGCCAATATTTTCATCCACTATTGATTTTGAGAAGTCAATCAATCTTATCGTATTTATTGCTGTCTATTAGCCGTGTTATTATTTGCACAAACTGTTAGATGAACATAATTAGCCTTCGCGTTTTTAATATTTGTAATATATGATACAATATCGACATCACTGATTCTAAGGCAAGCGCATCATTTAGTACATTGTTGTATGAGGACACTTGGTAGAGTTTCGCGCGAAGTAGTTAGATACATATATATACCAGTGCGAGAGCTAAAGCAACTGATCCTGAACCATAGCGGTTTTAGTGTGCTACAAAATTTTCACCCTGATTTCCGAGAAAGTTACAACTCGCAGATATAACTTATGAATTGAACAGAGCGTAATTTATTTTTCTGAATCTAATAAGCTAAAGAGCAAGGAAATGGGTTTATTTGGGCAAGGAAATTGATGCGTTCAAGAGATATGAATTTCGTCCTGTTATTTTCTCGGGCGTAAACAGGTTAAGAAGAAGATTCAGACCAAAAATATCTAGCTACAATTGTCCACGCCAGATGGTAGAACAGGATGGAGCTGTGACATGATGTTAGACAGAGAAGATAGGTATATAGAAAGAGAGTGCTAACACAAGATGGCTAGATACCTTATTTATTTGACGTCAGATGCTTGATTATGTAGGTTATTATGTGACAGTACTACTTGTGGATAATATAATAACATACATATGTATATAATGGAATTTCGATAGTGATGGATCTCTTTAATTGAAGTATAGATCTGACAAATTTAACAGTTCTACTCTATTATTCGACACAAAATAGAACTGTCAAACTTGTGAGATGAACGTGACAGACCTGAAGCTTTCTGAGCTAATACTGATTATTATCAATAGTTAGTAGAAGTTTATGGAAATAATTAAACTCACTCCTACCGAAGTTCTAACACAGATAAGCAATGCCCCCTTATTCAATATTATTACAGACTACCAAAGTTGCCAAGTGCATAACCAGGCCCCATTGAAACGAAAAAAATACAATTTATGAAGCAAGTACTACTTCAAGTCTTTCGTGTAAATGATTTCTGAACTACGAATCTTATAAGTAATCAGTATTTACTCAGAAAACTTTAGATCTTTCACTTTTGCAGTAGTTGAATTATGTATCTGTTCAGGAAGTTTGAAATTTGTCACTGTAGTGGTTCTTGGGTACGTGCTTGACAAATTTGGCACTTCACAACTGTGTTAAATAAGAGAATAAATAGAACTTATTAAGTGTTGAGCCTAATCGAATGTTAATTCAGGGGCATATCAGTCGTTGAAAATCAGTATCTGCTCAGCAAATTTGAAGGCTGTCGCTTAAACGGTTTTTGGTTTCGCACTTGACTGACTTTTTATAATTGAAAAACTTTAAATTGTAAAAAAACAAGTAGTCCTCCCTTCTCTCAGCGATCATGCGATTCCGTTCAATACTTTTCATGCAATATTTATAATTAAAATAGATGTGCATTTAACGTTTTCAGTCCTGGAAAGGGGCTTAAATGTAATCAAATGAAACTCAGCCTTTGAAAAGCTCAATTTGAACAGAAATATGCGTTTTATTAACTTTCAATGCAATTATCATTATCTGCAGTGTATAAAGTGGCAGAAAAAAAAGAAAAGTGTCAGGGGATGCAGGCACACAGATACGCATTTCCTCGTTTTCCCTACTTTGTACAGTATAATGATAATTTTTGACAATTTATAAAATTGCTAGGATTGGAAGGGATATTAAATAAATATGAAATCATCCTTTCGTTTCCCAATCACGACGACAGTACATACAAGTAACGTAAATACGCGCGTCTATGGGCGATTATAACAGATGAAGTGTTATATCTGTGCGTGTCAAAGCTGGTGCATGCTTTATAATTGATCCACATTATAGACTTTGACATTTGAGTCAACAGCTTCAAGCATTATCTGATATCTGTCGTCGCCTCGCCGAGGTAAAACAGATCACAAAAGCTTGTACTTAACCAGTAATTACTGCAAATATTCATTTTAAATATTACAATAATCATATCGATGTTATAATAATAGCGCTATAATAGACGTATGCACTTCATCGTCTGCGAAGCCATGTAATTTTCAATTCGCGTGTTCCAATATCCTTTTAGTCTTACATCTAGTTTCCTCGTAACCAAGGGGTTTGTTTACAATGGTTTTTAACTTTGGCTTAATACACATTATTCGAATGAAATGTTTGAAAATTGGAAATTAATTGTTGATTCATATCTGGACTTTAATATTTTATGATTTCACCTTACATCTTTTTTTTCCTTATACAAAATATTGAGTTGGATTCTTTATAAAGGGTTAACCCCTTGCGGTCCATTCTACTTTCTTCAATTATACTTGTTGAAATCCACTTTAATTTCAGGGGAACTACATGGAATAATTATTAGTATGTCGGGCCTGACCTGACAAAGAACTGCAAAGGTTAATGACAAGAAAGTGTTTAAACTGCATTCATACCCTCATTCTATTGTAATACCGTAATTCCAAGCTCTTTAAGTTTATTACGAATAGCAGTGCTCCAGATAAGACCAGTGTATAGCTATTGTAATATCTCTTTAATGCTTATCTTCCTCCATTTCATTATGTAAAATTAAAATACAGATTTCAGGATAACAAAATAATCCAAGTAAATGTTGAAATAAAATTAAATCTCCTTCATCCTGCAGTATCAAACTTAAATTCCCATCAGTTAATAACATAGTAATAGTTTTACCTAAAACAGGTAAGAATAATAACAAAATAATGATATGATTACAGCAACTAAAATGAATCAGGGAAATAAAGAAATTTGATTCATTTTTAATACAAAATTCTTGACATTATAAATAGTTACAATACTAAATATTCTTAGAGGATAAATACTTCAAGCAATGAGTACACCACCCTCTATGAAGTGTCTAAAAAATAAGAAAAGTGATACAAAAATTCAAGAATCTGGTGCATATCTTGCATATCTGGTGCATCTGATATTAAAGGAACTAATCAGTCTTCAAATCTTCCGATTACAAGTGGTACAAATATAAAAAAGCTATCACACATAAAGCGAGAACTGTTGATGGCTGATTGATGAAATGATTTTATTAAAGGTGAATCCAGTAGTCCTAGGCGTGATCGATTTTTATGTTGAAGGGCCGGTGACAGGTGTCATCGGATATCTCAGGTAACAGATCGGTGACTGAATCAGCTGTGTACAGATGCGTTAGGACCCAATGTATCTTTATAAAAACAAGTGAGATGGTCCTCCATTGAGAGAGCGACGGCGAAAGAGAGCCGTGAAAAACAGGCTGTCAGATATAACAGGTGTACACTTGTAGACAAGATACAACGTTTTTTTTAATAACCAAAATAAACTATACAAATTTGTCGAATAAAAACATTTGGTAAATTACTCTAATTGAATTGTGCCTGTAATGCGTAGGTAAACTCTCAGTAGAAAATTGTATAAGTTTTATAAAGGTATTTAGAATTGTTGGCAATATTAATTGTAAAAAATTAAAATAAGTATTCCGGCGTCGGTTTGGTCTATACTATTGGTATATTCTGCCATTAATGTAATAGTTTGGGTCAGCACTGAGTTATTTTTTAGGTCCTACACTTCAAAATTCATATGTATAATACATTAATTTTGTGGAAGGCTTAAATAGATAAGGAAATGTGTAAAGTGATTAGGTATTGTCGAAAATCTCGAGATTCTAAGTGTTATCGGTAACATATGCAAGTATTGCATTATGACGGAGATAGAAAGCACGCGTCCTTTTTGGGGGGGATTTTTGGGGATTCATATTGGGATGTTTGTATTATGAGATCTTCATTTTGGATATAATTATTAATTTTTTCAAGGGGTGAGGTAATACGAACGTTTGCGTCCTTGAAATACTAATTGTGGCTAAGTTGCCTGCTGTTCCATCCAATATCCAAATTGATGTTTTCAGAGTAACAAACTTCTTTTGTTATTTATCCACCAGCTGTCCTACCCAGCTTCCCCGGTATAACACTTCGTGTGTACATTAACAATAATGTAATTTAAAGAATAATAGATTACTAAAACAATCGCCGTTCCAAAAATCTTTTAACAGTGTCTAGCTCCATGCCCAATTCCTTTGGAAATGTTGAAGTTACTCTGGAAACAGTACCTACAAGTAATAAGTAGTGCAACATTTTATAACTTGTGATTTAGGCGAATCACAACTTTACGCAGGACAGGAAACCGAATTAAAACCAGTTCAGCCGTTTTCGCGTTTATTTCGACCATGCTAATAGACAGACAAACGCTGCCTTTTATACTATTAGTAGAGGAGTGCGTATGTACAGGCCATTAATCTTTATTAACCTTTCACTGCTGACAAGTAGCCTGACAGGCACCTCGGTGCTTGCAAAACGTTACATGTAACTTTTTGTCAGACATGTATAATACAATATTATATTCTATAGATTACACATACAATATATTATACATATATTGTACATAGAATATACGGAAAAGTTGGCAAACACTTGTCTTTGACTAAAATCAAAGATAATTTATAATTAAATTATAATTGGTAGAAGAAGGGCAAGGACAAATAAAGTATGTCCATTTTCACTAGTGCTGCAAATTATGAAAACTTTCCTTTTTGGCCAACTCTCCTGATGTCATTACTCTTACGTACAGGGCGATTCATTTTTCATTGAATTAGCACAGTCAAATCACAGTTTCTATTAGGTATATGAGTAGGGGAAATAAAAAATGCCGAAAAAGTGTGATTTGGCAACCTTCCCCTACACATATGTCCAATTAAAAGTGGGTTTGGACAGTACCGATTCAAAAAGAAATGAATCACCCTGTACTTAAGAGCTCTGGAATTAAAAAAATAAGCCAAAAAGGAATTTTCGACACACCAAGCGCTAGTGGAAATGAACTGTCTCGATCGGCCGGGAGAATCATACCCTACTACAATAAGTCCTAGTCGTTCTTCAAAAGCTCTTCTCCTTCTTCTAGTAATTGTTATTGTATATAAATGTTTGCAAGCTCGTCTCTACATCCTATATCATGTATATACATATTGTGCAATTCCCATAATATTATAATATAGGGCGAAATTTTCAACGTTGCATTTTCCTGGGTAAAAATATTAGAAATGTATGACTTAGGAACAAGTATGGTTGTAGCAAGTTTCCCCTATATTATATTATTTCAAGTTTACAAACATTTGTGTATAAGTATTATTATTATTAAAAATGGCACCCCAAAATTGTAATAATATCTTAGAATTGCTATGTATATAGCAATCTGTTTCTATGTGAAAATGCCAGAAAAATGCGATTTGGGGATCGGTGCGATTTTGGCAACCTTCCCTTACCCGTATGGCTGTTAAAAAGTCGGTTTCGACAGTGTTGATTCAAAGGGAAATGAATCAGCCTGTACGCAAGAGCAATGGAGTCGAGAGAGTAGGCCAAAAGGGAATTTTCGACAGATTGCGGCACTAGTGGAAATGGAGTGTCTCGATCGGCCGGGAGAGTCATACTCTATTTGTCCTTGTCCTTCTTCTAAAGAGTGCGCTCCCCGCTCTACCTCTCGCCTCAATGTAAACCGCCAAAGGGGACTTTAATTACGCAACTAGGTCGAAAGGGATGTCCAATTTATTTGCATATCTGCAGAAGACTGCTTGCCGACCTGTTTGCCACGTGTCGCGTTTATTAGTATCACGCAACGTGCTAACGCATTTCTCCTCAGGATGTCTGGCAGATTTCTCAAAATACCGAGAAACAGATGAAATTTCGTGAAAGCCTTTATAAGTGTATCCAGAACCCCCTGAGAAAAACGCAGAACATTCTACTAAATGGTTTAAAAGTTATACCGTTCTTAAATTATCATGGACCCTTATGGTGAAGTAGTATACATATGTATGTACGTATAGATGAACGTATTTCAAGTAAAACCATGGGAAAAATACCGTGATAATTTTACACATTTCGTAATATGTTAATGATATATTTTATAATCTCTGTTCAAAATTTGAATAAAGTTCACAAGCTCATTTGCGAGAAATAAATTGAACATTATCGAAAAATATCAAAACCTAACGAAATTCTATTTCGATTTGGCAACAGCGCACAGCTGTTTCTTCAGGCCTGTGCATAGTGCTCTTTCTGAACTGTTGAGACGTTGGTTATAGACGGCATCCGAAACTATTTTACCTTTTTAACGGAACATGTTGAAAATACCACACAAGATGTAATTCACAGATTACTGTCAAAAGTGTAAGCTTTCTGACCAAAAACATTCCCCGCGTGGCAGCTTGGTGTTGGGGATCAGGAAAATTTCCGAAAGCCTTGTACTTTTCGTCTTGTGGGCAAACCAGGAATATATTATTTATTTCTCTCTTTGCACATTATTACACATTTACTCGTGACTAAAATCCTTTACGGTCCACGTACAGTTTTTCCAGACACCTCCAACGACTCATTCCTTCGGCCTCGTTCCCTCCTCGCTGCTCTCACACACACACACATTCTACACACATCCTTCGTCCTTCCTTTCTTTCTCCTCTGGCCTCTATCTCGTCGGCGCATGCGCCCGCCTCCTAACTCATACCAATTGCTTACAAAAGTCACAGTAATTATGAGAAGTTAAAACAAAATGCCCAATGTTGCAAACCGTAGTTTTTTATGCGATTCTTAAGAAATGTATTCGAGATAAAATTAATAATGGGAATGGCTGACGAGTTTTCCTTCTAAGAAATCCAAACGTACCGAGCTGGTAGGGCTCATCCCATCTAAATCTAAAGGAAGCTGACACTATATAACGATTTCACTTCGCTCAGACTACAAAGTTCTGCTGTACATTCTAGTATATTATACTTAATATTATATTTTATGTATAAGTAGCTGTCCTACTCAGCTTATTCCGCCGAGACATATTTCCTCTGCACGTTAACAGTAACTTAATTAAAAAAAATATCGGTAGTTGTAGCTATCTTGGTTACAAATATCTTTTAACAATGCATAGCTAGACTTCTCCTTTTGAATATTCTTTAAAATATATCTAAAATTTACAAACAAAAGGAGGTTCAGACACACTGTTCGAAACCCTTGAACCTATCTATATACTCACCACTGTTTGATCTAATAAGTCATGGGCTATAATCTGTTCATAGCTCCGATCCGGCTATTAAAGTGCTATAAAGTTCTTAAGCACCTTATATCGCGCTGTATCAGTTTAATTATCAGCTTCTAATCTGACGTTATTTATAACTAACTGACCTCCTACAACGCCATGCATTTAACTCTTTGAATCCTGGCATTTTAATTAATACCCAAAAATTATTATCATTCCGTAAAAAGTAGGGAGGAACAAGGAAGTATGCATGTTCTCTTACGATCACCTACACACTCCTCCACAACTTTCCCAAGCTCCTTTCGTTTCATCACTTTCTACACTGTAGAGAAAGACGATTGTATTAAAAGTATACTAAACTCCATTTGAAACCAAATATATCTTTAAATGGCGTTTTTCTAGGGATAAATTCCATTTGATTACATGTAAGCCTCTTACAAGAATTAAAAAGGTTAAATATGTGCTATTTATTTCTGCATTAATATTATTATGTACTGAAAGGAAAGATTTGCAAAATGTTTTAAAAAGTATGAAGCATATAACATTATGTAAAACTATATATGAAATTTGCAGATAAAAAATAATTCCAGATATACATATTCTACAAGCACATTGTAATCCACAGGAATTGGTGTAACTCTCAAAGTCTTTATTGCAAATGGTCTTAACAAATATTCTACATACCTTCCCTGAGTCAGTCAAGGGCCTTCTTAAGCCTCCTCTTAAAGACCCTCTTTCAATATTAGTCTCTAATATACTACTAGAAGTGCTTAAGAGTTTCTTTCCAAATTTGCACTGTTCCAGCTGTTCCTAATCGTGCTTCAGCTTCCATATCGCCAGTCAGAAACCCTTATTTCTTCATATTCGCTATGTTTTGCTCCATTCGTTCTCTGTCGAATCTTACCGAAGGGTATAGCCAAATAAGAGGGTCAAAAGTGCCCCCAAACCAAATTCGACTTGCGATGGCTCGTACCATATCATATCAAGGAAAAACAATTTGTGCCAAGTTTTAACTTTGTAGCTCAACTGAGGGGGTATCTCATATATAATGTCAGTGAATGAAAAATTTGGAAAAAAATCAGTAGCCCTTATTGATTTAATCAGAAGCGCGTATGATCTATGAATTGGAAATCCTTGCTGTAAATAATAATCATTTTATATTGGAGGAATCGCGGATCCATGATTATATTTTTTGAGTAAGTATTATATTATTGATACTGTTACACAGATTTTTTTTCACATTTTTGGTTAAGCGCTCCGTAGTAAAAAAAAATAAAAACCGATTTTTTGTTGCTTTTTGTGTATCAGAGTAACTTATATGGCCAACTATTGCTTATTGTTGATCAAATAAGTGCTTTATATAATGTTAAACGTTTTTACAAACATCAATCCAACAAAGGAAATAAGCAAGCCAAATAAACCGAACCAACTGAATTTATGACATGTGTATTACATTCTTTCGAATAAACTAGCAGCGAATTGTACGACTTTCCTTCTCGTTCAAATTTGCCTCATAACAGTTTATGGACCGACCACTTTATTTCAGTCAGAACCAGAGGGATTTCTTTCTGCCCGGCGAAACTATAAACTCTTCGCCTTATGGAACAGTTAAAAGTTTTTAGAGCATAGAACAGGGAAGGCTTTAAACTTTATGCTTGCTGAAAGACTAGTGGCACTGTTGAAACACGGGCAATAATGTGCCGACAAATGATGAGCAAACTTGTCACCTGTATTTAAAGTGCTACTGCGCCTGTTTGCATTGTTTTTTTGCTATTAGGAATCCTCTGAAACTTGCGGCTTTAGCAAATGCAATACATATTGTTAAATATGCAATTGCACACAACGATATACGTATACAATAGGCGAGCATGTAGATAGGAACGTTCTGTCATTGCAATACAAACATTGTTATATTTTTAAAGACAAACAAATGATCGATCAATGCTCCCTTACAATTATGTGTCAGTCAGTTGTAAGCCGGCCCTATTATTCTAATAAAGAAGTTTTGGCTAAGTGTTATTAAAAATGATTAAATTGTGGAACGACACATTTGCGAAAGTGTAATGGCAATTCAAAGAACACATAATATTGAATTGTATATTTTTACAAAAAATATATTTGGAGTTTGCAAACAACATTTATAACCTACATATACCTATGTTATATAAATTCATAATCTCCCCACTATGTGGTAGTAACATAACCAATGCAGAACAGTTGAAACAGGAAAGAACGTTTTTCTTTGGTTCATAATGGATGCCTTAAAAATGAATGCACAAATGAGGGATATTAATTAAGCAGCGTAAGGATTAATATCAATTAGCTGACGAGTAGGTCTAATTGCATCGGTGTGGAGTAAGTCGATTCGATTTCGCAAAATGCCGAGCGTGCTAGAGTCGTGTATAATCGAGCCCACGTGACTGCCGAGGGTTCGTGTATCACGCCAATCTATATAGGTGTATACATATAGATGTGCGTATGTGCAGACACAACAGAGACAGACGCCACAGTGGTCGCCGGGTCGATCGATCACGCATCCGATGTAACCCCTAGCTATATCGTATCCGACATAATGCACGTACTCAAGCGTGCCTACCCTTGTGCATGAACCCGCCTAGATTAGAAGACTCGTGCGTCGGTACCGTGCCACGCGTGTTTCCACGCACCCTCCAGCCGTCTCATATATATATACAGAGTGATACGTCTGTGTTAGAATCAAGTATTTCCACGCACTATTAATATTGTGAAATAAAATAATTTTATCACATTTATTACTTCCTGTCAGATCTGTTATTCTTTGCGCAATATGCTAGATGACGATTGACATTCTCCAATTTTTTCATATTTGTAATATATCACAATGCCGTTATCGTTGATTCCAAGGCAAACGCATCACCCTTAATTCCGAATGTTCTGTTTTCATAATTCAAACAATTTTCTTTTATTCTGTATCTGCATGTATAGCTATTTCTTTCGCAAGGGGTCAAATGCCCGGTTATATAATAAAAGTTCTATTTTTTGGATTCCGGCATAATTATTAATTTAATACGGCAACAAATGCACAAAGAATTTCATTTAAATAATAATAGAAAAAATTCAAAATTAAATTATTTGTCTTTAACAAGACTGAAATGGACAAGTGCATCGTAGAATCGAAATTTAAAACCGGTCAATTAACCGGGCGTTGGTTTGGTAATATTAAATAGAAAAGAAAGGTTGAATTAAATGATGCCCCTCTGTAATGTTTTTATTTTTTACAACTTGATATAGTTGCCACGGAGCGGCCTTGATTAATATTTCCGATAAACCTTTGTCATTTATAACTACCTGATTTTAACCGAGGCTTTCAATAAGTACTATTTATTTCCAAACTAATGTTATAACTTCGTGGAAGATAATATTCGTAAAACTGTAGTAAGTATTATAAGAATACGTAGCATTGAACTATAATATGTTATGTAGAAATATATCTGAAAATTGCAAAGAAAAAATAATTCGGCGTAAATTTATATTTTTACATGTTTTTATGCTCACCACTGGAGGTATGTATTTCTACGAATGCAATGCATATTTCGTACATGAGCATATGACGGGATTCAGTCTGATAGGCTGAGAACAGTTTAATATTGCAACACTCAGAAGAGTTTAATATTGCACAGTAGATACGAAATTTTGGATGATATTGGATAATGTTAAAAGTGACACATTCAAAACGAGGCAGTTTATGTTGTATGGACAATTGACTTTTTCAGTCAAAAAGTCACCATTAACAGTGTTAATTGGTTGAATTAATTAATTGCAAAAATACTTATATGTGGAGTAAACAATTGTCGTATAGTGAATATGATATGTACGATATGTTCGTAGTGGTTACAATAAATGAAAATAATAAAGATTGTAGATTTTATAGGTTTACTAGAATAAGTTTGGTGGAGCTGTCCACACTTTTTGGTTCTCTCTTTGACACTCATTTAACTCCAAAATGAAGGAATTATCCACAGTTTTGCCAATTCTTTCAAATTCTTAGAAAGTATCGTAAAACTGTTGATGGAAATAGTCAAACAAATATCTGCGATAGTTGAAAGGAAGAACAGTAAGGATTGTATGCAAGAAATTCTAGTACAAAATTATCTTTATAAGCGTACATGATGCTTAAAAGCAAATTCAAATTGCGTATAAAGTATACGAAAGAAAGAATGACACATAAACGAAGGGGATTCATAATAAAGGTACATACACATCTTTATAGAACTAATAAGATAATATCATGTCGATATCAACTTACACAAAAAACTGCCATAACTGAAAGATTTCGGCAGCAAGAATTAATAATGAAAACGGACTTGGTATTGCAAATTGAACTTCTGGGACAAGAAATGTTAGCATTTAGGACGTGCAAGAACTCAATACACGGACGCGTGAATATAGCAAACCAAGGAACACGAATCGAGGCTTACAACGAATAACAAAAGTTGATGATTTCTTCAACAACAATATTCTATCAGTGAACACGAGTATGTTGAGAGGACAATAACGTAGTAACACGATGAGGACGTGCCGATGCATCCAGTGCACATACAGAGCTTGGCATATTGATTGGCCTGCTCAGTATTACGTAATGTCATTAACACGTCACCTACACATGCGCCTAACCTTTGTACCTAACCTGCGTGCCTTAGTCAGTGCCATTAGCACCCCCACAACACCACTCCTCGCCCAGGGATTTGTTTTCCGTTTTTGCTGCACTTTTCAGTAAAAACGGTTTTACTAAAGCGACTCACATCATTCATGTTGCTACAGGTTTTCCAAAATAAATTTTCTTAGAGGGGAAAACATTTTGTTTTGACAACATTTATTTAATCTTTAACTTAAAATTCAATTGGTTTTTACTACAAAAATCGTAATTATTGGAACAAATGAAAAGTGTGTTCCTTCGCATAGAATAAAGAAATTAAACGAGCAATAACTTGTTGCATTCTTATGAAAATATTGTCATATTTGAAACAATTTAATTACAATTACAAGAAATTGAGTATACTTGTAATTGCTTAATTTTAACTACGTAAGCAGATAGACATTAAAGAAAAGTCCACCATTAAGTTGTTTTTCTTAAAATAAGAAACGTCCTTTGTACATATCAAAATTTACACCAAGAAAAGGGGAGTGTGAAAATACTTTTTTATCCACAGTATAGTCGGCCCGCTAAGAGAATGATCTTAGTTTCTGAGGAAAGTAAAAAAGTAAAATTGTAGAATTTTAACCACTCCAAATTGTTACTCTCATATTATACAGGCACTCACTTTTCTTATCGTTTCCTCCATTTGTATGTACAGGGTGAGTCACTTGCCTTTTAATCATCCCCTTCACACTCGAGTTCCAATTATTTCCATTATTAGTACAATTTGATATTATAAATAAATGTCAGTGCGTGCAGAAGACTCGGTAAATACTCCTTTATATTAAAATTACTCAACACCGTATAATTATACCATTTTCAACGGCCTATATCTATCATTGGCAATTCAAGGGCAAGTGAATCACCTTGTACATGTTAGACGTCTTCTAACTACACACTCACTATCTGACTGTCAACACTAAGTATACAATGCCCAATCAAATGACCGGTTTTAAAATTCGACTCCATTATGCACTTATTTTTTTCGTTCTTTTTAAAAATAGAAATGAAAGTATATAATTTTTGTATTATCATTTAAAATTAATGATATGCATTAGCAATATCCACATCAGAAAAAAATGACTTTTAAATTCATAACCGGTCACTTGACCGGTTACAGTAATATATATAGTGCCGGTACATTTAATGTTAAAGAACATTCAAGAATAACTCTTTCAGAGACCCGAGTATAGATAGCAATTTCATATAATTGAACCATAAGTTAGTGTGTTTTAACCATCCATCAATCAAGTGAGCTCAAATTAACTCCAGCGATTTATTTTAAAATGCATTTTTATTTAAATTATGTATATTTGTAAATGGATAATATTTCGGATAAAATTAAACTCATATGATTTATGAAGGATTACGATGATATAGGAACGTGTAAACAAACGTGGTAGGAAGATATAGCTCACTTCAAAACAGAAAAAATAAGTCACTGTATATAATTATACGTATACAACTTTTATCCGAAACCTTTACTATTTGCCTAGTTAGCTAAACTTGTTTTATTACCAATGAAAAACCGGTAATTATTTAGAAAGAGGACTAACCTTTATTATGATTTTGATATATGTTATAGAGTACGCTTTCCTGATCATTTTCATATTAATATGTATATATAAAAAATAAAAAAATAATATATGTATATATACATAAGTTACGCGCGTAAAGAGGGGATCTTATATGGTCCATGTGATCGCAACGTAAATTGTAACGAAAACTTAGCTGTGGTCTTGTGACAGCATTCCAAATACCTGTAAAGACCTAGAGAGATATAACAAAGACTTAAAACCTAGACCAAAAAGAGTTCCTGAACTTCTGTCGCACCCTGTCTGTATTTATTAGTCGCTCATGGAACGTAATCTCTACTGTTTGAGGCTTCCGCAAATCAAAATGACATTTAATTCTTGCATGTCACTGAATGACTAGGATATTATATTCATCAGTACGCCCACCACTGAATTGTGCCATCTATCAAAACGCCGATGCCGGGATTAATTTATGCCGTCAAGATTGCGACGCGCGGTATGCTAGACAGCACATGGCGTAAAATTGAATATCGATTAGACACCCGGTGAGGGCTTCCGAATCTCAACCCCGATGCGGAGAAGTTATTAATTTCTGAATGAACCCCAATCTCTTGATTAAATGATATTGGAATTCTGCCTAAAGCCAATCTATTAATATTTTGTCTCGAATTGCGCATTCCATTAATTCTTATTATCAACTGAAACTAAGCCGAAGTATAGAAAATATTTTAAAATACATATACATGATTGTGGCCGAATGACATACAATTAGCCACAACAATAACTGGTCAGTTGCAAAAATTAAGTTAATAATTAGCATCTGTATGACCCACGCCAAGTGAAGAACCGGGCGGGCCAAGTATTACGTTTTCTTTGAAAAATTGAACAAACAGAAGAGATATATTTTTTAATTTAATTTTCACGATCAGATAAGTCTGAAAGGCTCTTGATGCTCTTCTCTATTATTTCGCTAGAAAGTGGCTAGTCTGTATTCTTTATTTTCCATCTGGGGGTGGAGTTTAATGGCCTATCCTTAATTGTGATTGTTTTCAGTGTAATGGGGAAGTGATCGTTATTGTATACTGTCAATGAGTAAAAATATTGTCAATAATGTGTTTTCATCAGAATTCCATGGGCTTCAATTTAGAGAACTGTTCCGTAACACTGATTTTATCAGTTTGTTTATTAACCCGGTAATGCGGTTTTTTATATTCTTCTCAGACTAGTAAGGGGTACACTTCGTTCTTGGGGAAGAGTGCGAGGGTTTCAATGTTATCTCTGTATTGTAAGGCTATTTCTTTGGGATTTTGTACACCGAAGGTGTTTTGTTAAAAACTTTTGAGGCGTGTGTAGGTTAACGGTTTGTTTGATTTATCTAGTGTCTCCTTCATGGGCTCAAGCATTTGATCTCGCTCCTGTTTCTTTTTACCGTATTGGTGTGAGGGTATTTTTCGTTTCTTCGGTATGGGTGGAGATTGATGTTTAATTTACTCTTCTTCAGTAGCAACTGTGCTTCCGTTACTACTGCTTTCTTGGTTTCTCGCGGGTGGTTCTGTCGAATTATCGTTTGTAGTTTACCTTAGTATGGTTTGGTAGCTCGCAAGACAGCGAATGTCAGCGGGCCATCGGCGCACTGTTGTAACTCGTAGAAACGTCTGCACGGTACAGAGGCTCAACACCAACTCTTTTAAACTTCTTGTTTGGTCTTAAAATCCGAGTTATTTAACAATTTGGGCACCGGTCGTCGGACACTTGACAAATGGCTGACTATGGCTAAAAAAGAAATTTCCTTATAAATCTGTGATTCGACCTGCCACCGAGGCCCTGGTAGAACTTGAGTCGGCCAATCCCGGTTACTGGTGGGTTCCGAGCAGGGAATGACCGGATGGATGACAGTCGGAACGAGTAAGTAAGACCAGACTTGGGCAATCCCTGTCAGGAGCCAAACTGCGCAAAGCGGGCCAACCGAAGCCAGGCAAACCTAACAGCTAGGGAACATGTACATCATAAGTCGGGCTATTCTAAATATCGAGCAAGTTCAATAGGTTCTTTTCATAACAATAGTTGTTATATATTTAAATTCAAAATAGTTAACACATTGAAAACTTTATATTAAGCCTAATAAGTAATTCTCTTGTGACAACACTTGTTATTCGTCCACAAATATATGTTAAGATTATTACGACGATTCTACAGTTGATCAAATTTAATTGGTAGCTACATCAGGAGACTCGGTAGAGTCTCACGCCAAGTAGTTACTATATACATATACCTGCGGGAGAACCGAGGCTACTTATCCCGCCTAATTTATTTTTCTGAATTCAATGAGCTAAAAAGCAAGGAAATAGCGTTCCATGCGTTCAAGAGATATAAATTTTCTCTTGTTAATTTCTTGGACGTGAATAGGTTCAAAAGAAGATTCACACCAAAAATGTCTCTCACATATTTTCCACGTTAGGTGGCAGAACATGATAGAGCTGTGAGATGGTGTTAGAGAGAGAAGATAGATATGAAGAAAGAGACTAACTAACACAAGATGGCTATGTCCTTGTTTTCTTGTTATTCGGATGCTTGATTATGTGGGTTATTATATGACAGTACTATGCGAGGATAATATAACATATAATAAAACTTCAATAGTGGTGGGTCTTATTAATTGAACAGTGCATTTGACGAATTTAACAGTTTTACTCTCTTATTTGACACAAAGTAGAACTGTCAAACTTGTGAGGTGGATAGTTCGAATACCACGCGCGCACATACCATTTTTTTTTAATGTTAGATCTGTAGGTTAAATTTAAGTGTCATTCTCTCATCCTCCAATTTTTACTCCTGTAATATGGTGTAAACGAATATATACACATATTATTAACATAGGTAGATATGGTGGCTGTTATTGACCAGAAATTAAGCAAGAGAATAATATCCCGAAGTTGATCCCTATTGGGTTACTATTGAGGTTGCTTAGCAAACCGCGCATAGTTATTGCGTTGATAGCGGCGCGCCTGAATGAGGATGCAGGGAACGGTGGGAATGGCGGGGGAAGAGAAGGGAGACGGGAGTAGTAGTAAAAGATGATGTGGGAACCGTGTGAGCATACTGGCTTCCCTTCCAGGTAGTAGTAAGGGTTGATGTTGGGCTAGTTAACCATTTGAAAAGGCAAACTGTAGAACAATGGTGAGGGAAACCTCGGCAGTGTGGTACCTTCGCTACCGGTTATACATACAGTGATGAGTATAATAAATATTAAAATAAGTAAAGGATGATTCTCCTCGTCTGCTGTTAAATCAGCATAGTCGTACTCTTTTCTCAGATTTGTGTGTATATTATATTATGGAGAGGTTATAAACATTATGTTTTATTTCAAATCCTTTTTCTTCCAAAACGCACTGTCATGTCAGCGTTATTTAACTGCAAGATGTAGTCTCAAACGGTGAATATTGTCCGCCAGCAAAAGTGACACTTTTAACATGTCGTCCCATTCCAATGGAGGCGTTTCATCGGCGAGAACCGCTGTAGCGAAAGAGTCAAGGAGATTGATGACGCAAATGAAAATGGTTAAATGTAACTCAAATTTATACATAACTAGCAATCCTACCCGGTTTCGCCCGGGTGGCGTTTGTGTGGTTTGAAACTTTCATTCGTCGCCGTTTTGAAACGGAACGCCGATGTATTTCCGTATTTTCTCGTTTCAAAAAGACCTTTCTAACCATGTAGAGCCCAATATGTCCATCCATTTGAAATTTTGTAGGGAAAGGTTCATACTTTATTTCGCTGTAAATAAAACCCCTGGCAAAAAATGTCCAAGTCCACTTTGACAAACTTTGCAATTTTTCATTTGACAACCATGCTGTCAGATTTAGGAGGGTGCAGAACGAAGGGTGCACTCAGTCGAAAATAAAAATACACCATCGCACAGTAGAGAGATCAAGCTTTCATTAAAAAGAAAAATCGTAATTTTTCGTTAATTTTTTACTGTGTTGTCGTTAGCCAAAGTTGACTTGTTTTTTTACCAGATTTTCTCTATCTCGTATGACTCTTTCGCAGTGTACGATTATTGTGCATCATGTGAAATGTAATACACTATAATATGTATAGAAAATAACCTGTTGAAGAGAATATTTTACTATTATTATATTATATATATTAGGCATACCATTTAATGTTATATACATATAATGTATGGGTTGAAGAGAAGGTTCGAAAACATTCGTTTGTAATTGAAATTAGTAGATAATTTATAATCATCCTGCATATAAGCCAATACTCGACATTGGTGATTCAAAGGCACATACCTAACCCTGCACATACGTGCTCCACTCGTAATTTCTACAAGAACATAGTCCTTTGTAGTATGAAGACCTTAGTGCTAACGCAATGGATCATTCACGGTACACCAATCGACCACAAATTCAATCCCACTAATCGTTACAAAGATTCCGGGAAGGAGACGAGGCGCGCATCCAACAATCCTGTATGGTACGGTAGACTATTGTACGATATCTTCTGGTAGTATTTCGAATCTTAACTACTGCATGGCTCAAAACTTTCGTGGCCACTTCGCAAGATGAACGAGGTCCATTCTTGATAGTCCCACGAATCCGCAAATATGATTTCTAGTACAGAGGCGTGGACACGAATTCGTACACACCGCTCCAATTAGCCTGCTATCGCCAGTGGACCGTTATCGGGGCAGTTAGGGCTTCTCCATTTTATCCAATCTTGGGGTTTGCAAACTTGTGATCACATGACCGCCAATGGGGGAGGGAACATATGTCTTTCTCTACAATTATACATACGGTGAGGGACAAAAGTATTCGTGCAGTAAGAATGAAAAAATAAAAGAAACTGCAGTACTACAGTGCACTTTTTTATAACGGAGTGCGTGACAAGACGGAAACGATAAGAATAAGTATCGATAGTGTCACATGTGTTATTTAGATAATATTGATTGAAGCCTTTCGAGAAATGAAGTACCAAAACAGATCCTTCCTCACAAAAAAATACGCCGCATTCAACAAAAATAACAGTGTGGTGTAAAATGATTGTTTATTCTACCACCTCTACTAAATTGACCGGAAACGTAATCATTTAAAACCCAAGTCTTCATTCAAATATTCTAATCTCACAATATTGTGCTTAATATCCCAAAAAAAGGAATATCATACAGAACTAAATATTCTACAAGCAAACATGAACAGGATACAAATGTGAAAACCAAACCTTCAGTTACGAATATAAAGCATTAAATAAACGTGAAAATTAAATTAAAAAATATATCCCTTCTGTTCGTTCAATTTATCACAGAATACATAATACTTGGCCCACCCGGTTCTTCATTTGGCGTGTGCGCGCTTCATTTGAAGCACTTTGTGCCTCTGTGCTCTCTTTGTGCTCTGATAATGTTGCTAAAAAACTTTTAAAGAAATTGGTTCATTCCCGTACTCTAATCTATATTCACTCTGTTACTGCACGAGTGCTGAAAGTAGCATTTTATTTCATTTTATGCAGCGCATGGTGCGAAAGTTCACTTTTCGAGGCCTGCGTATTGTGCAGAAAGTGGCTGATTCCCGCATTTTCATCTATATTCAACTATTTTTCCCATCTACGTCCTCATGTGGGGTAAAATATTTCTACCAATGCAAACTAAACACCATTAGTCTACAATTTATATAAAAAGTAGATCAGTTTTGCAGAATTTCATCATATACTCATTAAAGTACATAATTTGGATTAACTATCGTGTAAATTTCATTTTGATATTCGTAATAACAAACACGTTATACTAACATTTGTAGCTCCACTATTTTTTATATGAAACGAATAAGACATTTATTTCATTTAATAAATAAATGAGGTTGTTTAAGTGCATAGTAGGTTATTTAAATTTTTAGTTTTGTTGAAGATATCGGTGTTTTAAGACACTGATCGATTTTCAAAGCGAAATTCAGTTCTACTATGTTATATAACGAAGATCTAAGTGACTAAACTGAAAAAATCATGCGAAATCCGTTATATAATTTTGTTAAGTAGATCTGGTGAAATGTTCAGCCACGTTGAATAATTAGTTGACAAGTTACGGTGGACAGCGTTCAATGGATGATTTCACGGATGTTGCTCGTCTTCATTAGCGCGAGATTTTAAGAGGAAATTTACAGGATAATTAGTAAAAATTACATAGTTTAATCAGTATAAAATTAACTTTGAACAAAAATGTTATATATCGGAAAAAATGGATAGATTTTAGATACTTCTGAGGTGCCTTTCATCGTTACCGGAACACATAAATCAATTTCTCACGTTCTTATTATTGTATCGATAGAATGATTTTGCTTCTTTCGTTTTCTTTCATTCTCCAACAATACCCAATAGTAAAATTAAGTCAAATAATACAGGCAGAATTTCTTTTGGCAATTTTCTTGCCTAAAATGATTGTGGAAGGGCTTCAATGCTTTATATATATTTATGTTCCGGCCTACACAACATTCAGGCGTTGTGCAAATCGGGCTGGCTACGTTCCCTTTGACTGCTCGTGCTATGTGAATATGTATGTGTTTGTATGCATGTTTCTATATATCTGTATTCGCCCTTACACGTAATTTGCTTACATGCATACAGAGCAATCTCTTCGCCAACTCCCCCGCCAGTTTACTTTCTCTTGCTAGACGTATAAAACTTGGGAAGCAAACTGAGTTGACAAACTGTGTCGGAAGTCTTGAACGACGTGAAACCTTCGCCCAACGTCAGAAGTACGAATCGCTTTCAAAACATCAATTGAACCATAATCGGGTGAATTCATCTAGGTCACACTCGTCAGGAAAATTTTTGCTTTTGACTTCTTACACTTGACTGTTACTCTCGAACGAGCAAATCTTAAATTTCTAATTAAAACATTTCATACATTTAGAATCGAAAGAGCGATAGCAAAATTTAGTATTTTCTTTGACAGACAAATTTGGTATTCGAAACTTATAAATTCTTACTTAGGTATACTTAGAAAAGTACATAATTTGAATTGACTCTCCGCTAAATTTCAGTTCGATACTTCCCCTAACAAACACGCTATACATCTGTGAAACCATCATTGTCGAAACGGTGCCCACTACAGGGCACGGAATTGGAGGCCTAACGCAAATTTTTACAAACGGCATCATCATCACCGCCCCCTCCCGAACAAGATGGCTATAATATTATCCAACATTTTTGGGACACCCTGTATAGGCTGTTAGCCAATGGACGGACATGTTCGAAATTTTCACCAAATCTTGTTCATCAGATTACCTGTAGTGGACATTAAAGGGTTTCTTTGATATGCGTCTTGGTTATTTTCTTATATTAGTAAATAGTTCTCAGTTTTACTCGATCATCTATTGTAGACTTCAAACAGGGAAATCTTTGATAGGAATCAATATCTAAATAATTAAGTAAATATTAAAGTAGTGTTGTCTATTTAGTAAAGAAACAAAATATCTGGTTCGTTTCTTATAAAAAAATAGCATAGCTAGAGTAGATATCTCAAGCCATTTTTTAACAAATGTCGCTAAAGCATGTTTCTATTTTGAATCTCCCTATGAAATTTACAAGATATTCAGTCCAAGTTATCTACTTTCATAAATATATGACCAATTTTGATTAAAAAATGTTGTATGTAAGAAAGAAATTACTAAATTTAACCCCTTTTTGCGGTTTTCCATATATCAGATCCCTTAAATTTCAAGCAAGCGACTCACACTAAACCTAAAGTATCTCGAAGTTCAAATATCCCTAAACTTTGAAACCTCAAAACTATGTCCGTTTAGTTTCATTTGAATACGAAAACTTAACTCTATTCAATGGGTATTGCATTCATTCGATCTTTATCACTTTTAAACGCGAGTACCGTCGAGCCACATAAAGAATATTATCAGAATTCCCGGCTCACCTCTTTTACAAGAGTGTCCGGCACTCTTTACGCTCGGATACGTCCTGGAAACGCTTGGGAAGGCAGGTTATATACAATTCCGCCTTTCTTTGTGTCTCTCTGTGTCAAGAAGTTGAAGAGAGACAGCCGGAGAGTGTGGTCGGTTCTAATTATTGGGCACAGAGAGACAGAGTGCAGGAAGAAAGCGCAATAGAGCAAGTAAGAGACCCCGAAGACTAATTGGAGGGGGTCAAGTTCTAGCAACCGCCCCCTACTTACTCCGAGTAGAAAATACCGGTCTTCCGACGATTCAGCAACAGCAAAATAGCGCTGTCGTAATTATCATGCTACACCACTTCTCGTAGGAATTGCCTCAAATTTTTGTGACATATAGAAGAAATTATTCATTAATCCTTCATAAAGTTAGAACTTGATTCTGTTGATAGGAAACTATACCTTTTATACAGCTTCTTCATAACTGACAACTGCAAATGGCATACTTAATAATTGTTTTCTTATGAAACTGAAGTTGCAGCGTTGCAATCATTCCTACGGTACTCAGTTTATATTGTATTGGTGTATCCACATGTTTGTAGATATATGCGACACTTCTACGTGGAAGGGTTCAAAGCCTTTCTTACGTTTGACGTTTCGATAGGATACGCCACGAATGCTACTTTATATTGCCTTAACAAACATGGAAAAATATTTACTGCTCTAAAATTTCATACTTGCTTTCAATTGTTATGCAGTGCGCATTAGAACTCCCTAGAGTGACCGTTACAACATACCAAGTTAAAGAACCATTGTCAAATTCTGTTTATTGTATTTATATGAAATGTTACAAGCCTCGTTCTAAAATAAGCATCTTTAGAACATTGTTTACAAGCTCTTGCAATGATTTAACTGTCAGTGAAGTAGTCAGTTAGAATATGACTGTGTTTAGTTACAAAAATGAAAGACAGTAATTTCTTATGTCTGACGTTTCAATAATATTCAGTACGCCCTGGTAGAAATTGGGCCTGGCTAAACCGTTTTCCAACCGGGCCTCGGTAGCGCATAGCCAGGCGAATCTAACTTGGTCCGTCCGGCCGAGCCTTCCATTGGAACGAGCTAGGACAGCCAGACTGGGCGAACCTAGGCAAACCCGGTCAGTACCCAGGTTGTATAAAGCATGGCAATCCAACCAGAAAAGTTTTATTGGGCTGCATGCATCATTAGCCGGGCTACCCTACATAATCAAATTCAGTCGATAATTTTGATAGAAGTCGTTATAACTATAAGAGATAAGACAAAGCTGCAATTAATTGAAATTCGTTATAAACAACATATTTTAAAGTTTCCTAAAACAATAAATACATATTTCTTTCAGTTAATGCAACACCACTATAATTTGAATTCCCTTTTTAAATCTAATTTATTAATAACATGTGATGTTTATAACAATAATGACGAATGAACTTTAGAGGTGGAGAAATACAGCGTAAACTCCCCTTAACCATACTATCCTTTTGCTGTGGTTGGTTCGGGGGGGACGCTAATCTTTCCACTGTTAGCAAGCAGGAACGCACATGCGTCCGAGATGAGGGTATCATTTCCATGACAACGACTTCGGCGCGTCTTTGTTAGTCAGCGACTTCTTGACGCTTGGCTGGTCACGGGTCAGTAGTTGAGACCACGCATCGACAAGCGAGGCTACAGCGAGAACGTAAAGTGTTTTTCAGCATTAGGTTTCAAATTTGTCTTTTGGAATACCAACCGAGGTCTTTACGTGTGTCTCAGGCGTTAGTAATCAGTTCTCGAATTATCTCATTTATTAACACCTTTTGTGGTATGCGACAATGGATTTTAAAAGACAAAAGCACCGCCGATTGAGTACGGCAACGTAGACATTGGGCACTGTTCAACTTACGAAAGAATCGTATCCATGAAGAAATAGTAAGTATTGAAGTACATACATTCGGTGTATTTTATTTACCAATTATAGACATTTTGATTTGATAAATTATAAGAACTGACATTACCATTTTTGGTTTAAATCAAATTATTAAAATTTCTAACCAATTTTCGACCAGGTATTGCAAAGACAACTGATTAAAAGTTAAAGCTATGTATAACGGGAAACCTTGCCTTAAAACTAACTGCAGAAAAAATGAAATGCAAAATTTTAATCGGACGTACACCCTCCTGCAATCTTTTATGTGGTGCACCATTTTAGATCTATTTTAATTATTTTATATTTTGGTCTGATATTGTATATGTAAAATAATTTATTGTATTCATTTAAAGTATTTTAAAGAATGTGTATACACAACTATAAAACCCTTGTTAGATTACACATTATGTAATATGTAATAAGTAAAACGTTAAAATCCTAATCAAGACGCCCATTTCATATCTTTTAATATATTATATTATATATTACAATTTATAATAAATAATAATAGTTATAAATGTGTTGTTATTGCACCAGTTAGTAATTTATGTAATTAGCTGTATAAATAACGATAAGCCTGAGAAATCTGGTTTTATTTTGTGGACGTTAGCCGGGCTGTGGATACTCGGGGCGAAAGTAATGTGACAGCCCCAACCAGGGTATGACCAATTCTCCCGACCCACGCCCGGCTATAAACCCTTATAGCAATCCTAACGCCCAGGCCATAGCCCGTGTAGGACCCGGTTTCAATTTCTACCAGGGAAGTACTACTCTTGAACTCAGTCCATGGAGTTATCGTTTTTACTAGTTCAATCGCGTTTTTCCAAGTTTGGAGGTTGATTATATGAAATTTGTTAAAATTTAGAACGAAAAAATTGTTATTCTGACGCTCTCGCACGAACCTTAAGCTGTGTCCTTATTACCGGAGGAACAGCGTGTAACTTTTTTCTACATATGTAATGTACTTTGACAAAATCCGACGGTTCCTGTTTCTGTTGCCGGCGATAAAAGTTACTATATGCTACACATATGTTGACAGAATACCGGTAAATGCCAAACATTCCGGAAAACTGAAAAATAAAACGTTACACAGTTTACCTTTGGGGAGGTTATTATAAAGCAAGCCATATAATATAGATTTAGTTGTTTATAATTCTTGTCATAGATGTTTATAATTCTTCTCACAGATGTCAGTCTAGCGATATTTCAGAATACTTTGATGTATCATAACACACAACCTCATATAAAGGAAATACAAATTAACCTACTAAAGCTGGGCGCACATGAACGGGTTTTGCCTGCCGAAGTGCAGTCGACTTTTACACATGTTTTGAAGCTGTTGGCATGAATTTCGGTGCATATGTTGTGAGCTCGCAACGGAAACCGCGGGTTAAAGCCGCTCGTGTGCATCCAGCGTAAAGCTCCATTGTTTCCATGTGTAAAAACAATTAAATTGAAAATATTAACCTTTCGACATGAGTTAACAGTTCATTTACAAATATGAAACAATTTACTCTATCAAAATGTGTGAAGTAGGAGTTGAAAGTTCCGATAAATAAACTCTTTGGTAGGGAAAGAGTGATTCAAAAATTAGTATGTGCGCGCCTCGTTGCGGCCTAAAAGTGGACTAAGGCTAAAAAATATCGATATACAAACCTTATACAGACATATACAAACCTTACTCCTCCAATTAATTACTACTTTCACAAGTGAAACGGGTTTCATGAATTCCTTGAATATCTGCAACATTTGTAAATGGATATGCATAACACCACAATTCAAACCTGGCCGAAGTGATAAAGGTCAAGTCGACAAATATTGCGCTTGAGTAGTCTGGTTTCAACAATTCTGTCATAAATAGTTCAGTAACGTTGCGAGTCCGAAATGGCCAGCTAGCGTAATTAAAATTTAATTGCATGGAGCATTCGGGACGACTAGCGAGAGCATTGCGCTGCTTAAATGAACAAGTACTGCATAGTGAACTGCATCATACTTGATGTCAGCGAGATAAGAGATTCAATTGTCTCATTGTATTCAAATTTCGGAAACGCTTGAAAGGTCTCTGAACGCTTTGGTGACCGGGAGACACTTGTCGGACAAGAAACCGGAGAATCCAATCCAATATGTGATGGATTGAATTCAATCACTATTTTCCATGTAGTCCACTCGAACAGGAACGAGCTCGGACAATTTGATAGATTGTACTTTCTACAAGTGGCTACTTTGCTCAACTCGAAATTCAAACATTAAAAAAAAATTGGACGTGTCTGTAAGGAGGACGTGTCTAGTAAGGAGGATATTACCCATAATTCACTTTGTAGAATAATTATCTGATTTCCTGTCTCCACTAAATGCATCTAAAAATCTATAGAAATAAATAAATGCATTTATTTGTTAAATACTGCGTTTTTCGAAAATCGGTCAATTTCACTCTGTCGGGATAAATACATTTAGATTAATCTTCAGTAACGCTAGTGTTACGTTCTCCACGATGCGAGTAAAAGTTCTTGCAGCAAGCATCTCGCTTGTACAAATGCACACATACCGTGCATTTGTTTTGAAAATGCACACATATAACTGCAATTCTGCCCTCTGCAAGTACTTTACTCATATCGTGTAGAAGCCCCTGCAGATTATTGAATATGTCGAATATGCAAACATATGCAACAAACATATATGATATGTAGGAGAGTTGATGCTATTTCAGTTACGATTTCCGTTATGACAATGAAACACCTAATATATTTATGTACCCTCTTGCTCAACAATCAATAACTGCATGGCAGAGAGCTTAGTTTATAATACTGGAATTTACCAAGTAAATGTGGTACGAACGCATACTAAATATCATATTGAATCACTCATGCGTTCTTTAAGAAAGTATGCAGAATATGATGACTTATGCAATCACCATTTCGTTGATTTCATCGAATTATTATTAATGAAATGCACAGAATTTGCAAATATCTAGCATTGCTAAACATTCATATTAAGAAATGTAAATAGGCCTGCGTGACCTGCGCCAGTGAGAATGCAAATGGCAAGGAAAGGTTTAGATGTGCGCGACCCGTTTGTTCACTGCTAAAAAACTGACTCCTTTTTCCAGGCAGATATCCGTATAGCGTCTGCAAAACTTATGAATGAGATGGTAAAAGGAAAAGGTTCACTGGAGATTCAGAGAAAACTTTCAAAGCCTAGTATAGCGTATAACGAGCATTTTGCGCAGGTATTTGTGTTTCTGAACGAACGGATCGAGAAAAGTAGACGTCTGAACGGCGTTCAGCTGTCATGGGTCTCATTCTTAGTAACTACTTCCGTTTACCACGTTTCGACACTCAAATCGAGAATAGGTCTGAGTTAACATGCGTTTCTAATGAAAAAATCCAAACGCAAGAACTGCAGCTAATTGTTTGCAGTATTCTGATCGATTGCGCAAAATATCCATCCGTCACAAACACAACTTATACATATTATCGTAACGAAATATAGTCATGAAATGAATTAAATTATGGTGTCACATAAATTATAGTATCAGTACAAATATTAACAATTAGTCACTAAGTAGGGGAGATGTATTTTAATTATTATCTCTTAATAGGTTGCCTCTTGTTCGCGTATTTTATTGCAACGAATGATAATCGTTATGGAGTGCTTGCAGTGTTATAACTGCTCAGTAGTGTTGTTACTATTGGCACAAATAGCAGCATTTAGTTATTAAATAGGACAAATGTATTTTGATTATTATCACTTTACACGATGGCTTTTGTTCGTATATGTGATAACAGCTGAAGATAATCGTTATGAACTGCTTACAGTATTACAATTACCCACTAGTATTGTTACTATTATTACGAACAGTGAAAGTTAGTCATTTTTAAATCCTTTAACAAATTTTTAAATCCTTTAACGTGTCTTCATTTAGAACGAACAGAATGAAGTGTGTTCAACTTAGGTCGACCTATATCAGGAGGATTATACCTCTCACATAAAGTGAGAGGAACGCATGTCACTTTAATATTTACGCCGTATAATGTGTTTTTAACAAATCCTGGAAAGTACGAATTCTAGAGGGAAAGAGACGTGTTAATCCATACGCTGTGTAAACAATTTCCCCTATTCTTGTGTCAGTATTCAAAGTATATTGTTTCAAACAAATCCACATGTATCAATATTGCATTGATGTATCGTTGCTTTTGTAAACTTAGTCATGATAATAAAATTCGGCAATAGTCACATATCGCAGTGTAAAAGTCAATCTTCAAATTTTGGGGGATTTTCATATTACTATTACTCACATTGTATGACACAACTCCAAGTTTATCAACGTCACATTATTATTTCGAAGAGTTTCGCATTTGCGTTGACTCATATTCGCGATTGGAATATCCGACTATCCTCAAATGTTGCAGTGTGAAGGTAAAGAGGACAGGAAAAATGCGGAGTGGTTGGTTGCGCACCGGAGTATCACACCACAGTGCATAGTCAGGTCAGGACTACATCGGATGGCGAAGGTTAAAATAAAATAGATAAAAGGAATGGAAAGAGTGAAGATTAGTGACGGAGGGAAGCTGAGTTAAAAGGCAGCGGGCAAAGCAACAAATGAGGCCCTGGAAGAGAGAGTGAGAAAGAACGAGAGAGGGTGAGAGAAGGTGAGAGAGGGTGAGAGCAAGAATCAGAATGAGTGAAAGCAGGAGGGGTTGAATGGGTTGGGTTCGCCGGCTATTGATTTTTCCCGCCAGACTCGTGGCATCCTCGTCATACCCTCGGTGCTCGCACCTCGCACTCTCTTCCTCCTTTTCCATCTCCACCTTCTCCGCCTTCTCCTCCTTTGGCTTCGCTGCGCTTCTATCTCTGCTCTCTCGGTCCTCCTAATTTCTCTCTCCTCCATTTGAGCGTCTACCTGCATCCGGAAATGATGCTCTTCTCCGGACACCCGCGTGGACATCTCTGACCGATTCGCCCTGTTCTTCCTGTCCACTTCCTCCTTTGCGTCCACTTGGGCCACCCCGCGGCCCCCACCCCCTCCCGGCATCCCCATTCATTTCTACACCACCACCACTACCACCGCCACCCCCTGTTCCTCCCCACCTTACGTGATCCCGTTCTTCCCGGCTTTGACTCTTAGGATTTTCGCACGTGCATAAGTACGTGTAGCAGCGCGCTCGAGCGACGACCAAGGAGGGTTTCTCTCCGCTTTCGGGCCGCGACGCCAGCGCCGCCATTGTAAACTATGCTGTAGTGGTTCTCCTGTATTAGAGAGCATGCTATTTGCATAAAGACTTCTACTGCTTTCTAAATGATGTATTTATCTTCTTAGGGTGGCGTTGGTTTTTCTTCGGAATCTGGATTTTATATAGAGCAATGCGGAACTGAAATAGTTTTAGCAAACCAATTAAGATTTTGTGTTTCTCTGTTATTGGTTGTCGCATTTGGGCTTTCGGTGTTAAGTCAGATGTTACAGTGGCTAACAAAAGTATTCGCACTCTCAAATTTTGCGAAGCGAATTTTCTTAAAGGAGAAAACACTCTGCTTTTAAAATGTTGACTTTCATAAAAAAGGGACACTTTTTTCTTGGAGAAAATTTGATTTTTGTTAAAAGACAAACATTTTTCTATATCGAAATTTACTTCAAGAAAAGGGGTGTGTGCGAATATTCTTTTCTATCCACTGCAAGTAGAGGTTCGAGTAAGTTTGTTGATGAATCTATAGGAGGTTGATTGATTGAAAATATGACAATGTCTTAGAGTTTGTACTAGTTGCATTTAAAAACTACTTATTTTGATATGTATAAACAAATTCCTAGACAGTAAAAGCTATGCGCAAACATAGCTATTATTGATACATCGAACATGGTATTTTTATTTAAAGATGGATATGTTATTGTATACAGTCTATGCTGCATTATTGTTTATACAAAGAGTATTTATGGGTATTAGTGTCGTGATTTTACTAGTTTTGATTTCCATACTTCTGCCTTCATTCGTCACGTATGCTATTTATCATACAATAATAGTCTAAAAAGTGTAATCTAAAATTATAAGTAAGGGAAAATGACAAATGGAAGAATGGTATCTTACTCATTTACAAAGACGCGTCAATTCAAAATATTCGACATCCGACTTAAATCGAGATTCGATTCACGAGGGGGATAATAATCGTAGAGAGCGTTTTCAGGTCGTAACCGCAGTAGTAATTCGATCGAATATCTGTTCGAAGCGGCCAAGATTCCACTCAACTCGATCAGACTCCCTAACGGCGCGAAATGAAAGGATAGTTCGGAATGGCTTCCTTCAATGCGAATTTTATTCGTTGATTCTTGTTTGACCACTATTTTGCAAGCTCCTGGAAATTGTTTTGAAGATTCCCCGTGGTAACGATCTCTTTCCGATGCGATTACGCTTAATGGCCCCAGCAGAGATCAAGGACCGTTTCCTCGGAAAGTTACCATATAAATTTTCGTATCAATAGGTCGCCAAACAATTGAGCACGATTTATTTCCGGAACTCGCCGGCGAAACTAGTGACGCGAATATTCCATCTCACTGTTCTCCAACCTGTACAGTGATCCCGTTGCGTGAAATTAAAACTTCGTGCAAAAATACTTGTTAACATTTCGGAAACTGTTAACTGTTGCAATTCGAATTTACAACTACCGAGAGAACTTTCATGCAAACTTGGTAGATGTATACTGTTCTTTAATATGCCGGGTGATAAAACTTTGCTCTAAAACGCTTGTTAATATTCTGGAAACTGTTCTGGAAATGTTAGGTTATTCGAATTGTACATTTTGCAAACGTGAAATGAAGCTGACCAAGTTTATATAAATTTAACAACCTACACTTTGTTTATAAAAAATTAAGTTCAGCGATCGGATTGTGACATCTCCTTATTTGCTGTTTTAAAAGTTTTAATTACATTTAACAATAAGTGCGCATAAAGAATAAAACAGAACTACTGTGCGTACGGTTCTAAATTTTCACAGTTTTTAGTTATTCTTAATTTCTAGCAAAATCGTAAAATTATACTTTAAATAGTATTGGAAGACTGCAAACTCTACAATGCAGAAACTAGTTTGCATTAAAAATGTACTTTTCATGAATTATTACTTGTTGTACGTATTTACAGTTCAGTAATCCTAAGAAGTAATTATTTTACGCTACAACTACCACCCCAATCGAATAACTCGTTTTAATAAAAGCTCCAAATGAAGAACACTTGTTTTCTTCATTCGTATTAAAAATAAAAATATATATTTTTTTGTAATTATCTAAATATTATTTTGTGCATTAGCCTTGGTGTTATTTAGTGTATACATATGTATTTCAAGAAGTGCTATGGGCACCTGATAAGATAGGGTTCTCCCAATGGTTACATTACGATTATCTTCTGTTGGATTGATTTGAAGAAATTCAGAAAGCGTAGACATATCATATGAAGGACTGTTATAAACTATAATTTTCAATACAAAAATCAGAAAAATAATTGTGCCTTCTTAGTGTATGAATATTTCGACAGATGTAGCAACTTGAAATATGTAAGGAATAGGACATTTTCTTATTTTACTTTCATGGTGTGATTGAAAGAAAAATAATTTCGATTATTTACCGCTTCTTATTTTTATAAATTAATTGTTCATTTTCTATATGACTCATTAATCTGATAGGATTCTTGCACACAAGCAGAATCATGTGGAGTGACACATAATTCATATGTTCATTGCAATTTTATTTCTCTAATAGACACAATGGCGTATTAAGTAACGTAGATTATCTTTACTTCCGGCATACCAGTCAATGGTATCTGAAACTCTTGCGTCAGAAATTGTCATAGGATGTACCACGTGTTGATAAAAGGACTTTCGGCGCCAAGTGGAGGTAATCAATAAATTCAAAAAATGGAAATGTAGCTGCGATTAGTCAGTAATATGATGAGAGTGTCTATCGTGCTGTATTTTTCATATTTGATAAAACCAATGTACACTCTTGACGGAAGTACGGACGAAAAAAATTAAACACTAGAGTCGTGCAACCCTCCAGAATTTCAGCATCGCAACTGCCTGAAATAATCCGAGTGTGGACTTATTTTAAATGCATTTCATGTCGAATTCATACCAATTGCAGATCTCGAGTTTAGGTTGCGAACTACATTTCTCATTTTGATTATTATTTGACATACATATACTGTAATCATTACGGTGTAAAAATCACTTATTTTCTATTTGTCTTCCCATTGTAAATGGTTTATTACTGACAGATCACTTGCTCCGATTTTAAATCGTACCATGCTAATCATGGCAATCTCTATTAACTCTCCACGAACCACATAGGGTTAACACTAAACGTACCACGCTGGGTCAAACGTCCGATTTTAGAATTCGATTGAACTATGCATTTATTTTTTTCGATCTTGTTTAATATAAAATTTGAAACATAATTTTTTGTGTTAATGCCTAAATGTTATTTTGTGTAATTAGCTTTCATATTAAATTGAGAATTGGCTATAGCCAAATCGGAGAAACATTACTTTTATTTCATAACCGGTCATCTGACCGGTTACAGTGGGAACAGTTACATACATACCAACTGGCAACACGTTTACTGCCAAATTAATTCCAGCGTTTTAATTGAAAATATATTTTTATTTAAATGATATGCATTTGCAGATAGATAATGTTTGGAGTAAAATTAAATCCACATTGTTTACAACGTAACGGTTCGTCACTTGGTTCACGAATAGTTAAACATGTAATTAAATATACCAGTATTAACCCTTTCAGTCCTATCATTTTTATTCATTTTCGTAAATTATCTTTAATCTCTACAAAGTAAGGAGAGGCATGGAAGGAAAAGGGTGATTCGGTATGAACCAGACCGAAAGTCGTGGATCCTCTCTTCTCCCACTCCTTTCTCTGCATTCTTTCGCTCGATTTTACTTAGCTTTCATTCTGTCACTTTCCACATTGCAGAAAATAATGATTATATTTAGAATGCATGGAACTCCACTTGAACACAAATATCTATCTATGGAGTTTTTTAAACTCCATTTACACATTTCTTGATCAAATCTTGTAGTCAATTTTTTAAAATCAAAGTTTGGTTTAATGTTTTCGAAAGAGTGAAGTCCATGCTATAAATGCACAGAAAATTTGTGGGGATTTGCCAGTATATGGGAAAGAAAACGTAGTCAAAACTAATAAGTATCGGGAGTGCGTCGACTTTTTGGCGGAGCACACAGGCATGGCGGGAGAGTGCGTGCGAGGCTAACAAAGTTAGCAGGTCTCCGAATTTTGGAGATGGTTCCTCCAGTTTGCTAAGAATCAAAGTTTGGTCCGATCGTCTACAAAGGCCGGAATCCAAGCTATATGTGCATATAGCATTTGTGAACCGTAAATGAATTTACGGACTATTATACGTAACTATAACTAATTTACATCCCTGTGTATTTGCGTATATCGTAACTCTGCACAGCAGGAGAACCTTTGTAAGTACAAAATAGCAAATACGATTCTATTGCTCCGATGAGCAGTAGCACAGCCGCGTGGGGCCTATGCAGCGTGGTAATGAAATAATGAAAATAAGCGAATATAACCATACCATCAGCTTTTATCGCCGATTGTAAACTTGTAAGTAATTGAAATTGTACATATTGTAGGAAGTTGTGTCGCGGATAATATGATATTAAAGATTGGGTTTTATTTTAGTGTCATCTTATTGACATAATTCCGTTAGCTATACTAACAGCGTGGCAGAGCCTGTAGTATATAGCCATGGTTGGACTGTAAGATTATAGGAAGTAATATTATTTTATTGTTAACGATCTTTCCAACAGACCAATGGTCTCTTGGCGACGCATGCGCCTCTAATGATATATTTCTATCAAATCTGGGATTTGATGGCGAGGCATTCACCTCTAGTAATGTAAGCGGCAAAATGTGTACTACTTACAGGTCATTATGACTTCAAGTTCGTATGGGTGAATATCCCTTAGGATTCGACTTCCCCTTGTAGGACACGTCCGGTCGCAATGGGTGTCGCTTTGATATTAAAGTGACAAACTTTGTTGCCAAAGATATAATGTGTGGATCAATAGGTCCTTCACAACTTCAGATAGCGGCTCGATTTTTGTACATACCTCAGCCCATTGATATAGCTATAAGCTTGCCCTTTCGTAAAGGTCGAAACACTATCTTCCTTCGACTCGGATTCGAACTGCCTTCTCGGCATCGGCCTGCTACTCTAGATCGCCGTTGCCCGGGTGATCTCGCAGGTGATCACACCCTAGCAACCATTTCTTGGAAAAACTGTTTCGGCGACGGTGCTTCATCGCCCTCCTTAGCAACGTTTGGTTAAAAATTGCGCAGTGTCGCACAATCCTGTACTTTTCTCGCTTACAATTTGACGATCTACTTACAATATGAAACCAAATTTGGTCTCATCAGAAAAAAGTGTAAAGTTGGGGTTTTGCACGGCCCTTCAGATATCGGGGTCCAGGGCCTGTGCCCGGTGCGCGCGCCGTTAAATCTGCCTCTGCCTGGAGCGGTCATAATTGTATTGACTAGATTTCATTTATGGGCCCCCACGATGTTTCTAAACCCCTTGACATACAATAACGAGTTGGGATCGTCAGTCATTTCATGTGCCATTGTAGACTTTGACGAGTCTTACTCGTCAAGAGCTTGCACGTAACTGTTCAGTTGAGGCAAATTAAATAGTATTTTTCGGACGGATCAAATTCCGTTTTATTTGTATGTCAAGGGGTTAATAACATATGACTGAGAATGTTGTGATAGCTAAACAAATTATTTTTATCATTTTAATGGATTCTACTAAAAACGTGTAACTTAAGCTGTATTTTTTCTTTATTGTTATTATTATTAAGGATACGACAAAGTACAACGACGCTCATCCACGCTTTATTCGACACTGTACAAACTTCTATGCTCTACATTCGGCAACGCTTTTTTCCACCTCCTTTCGCGCACACGTTTTGCAGCTTCCGCCGCGCCACTCGACGGTCACTTTTCCGCTGCGGCTTACACATACACACTGACTCAATCCTATTCTCTCATCCTTACACGTCTGACAAAAACGTTTCCGTACGCATCATTCTTATGCACACTCATACGTTGAACTGACACTACATTACCATTTATACTGACATTGAGATGACGGAAGAAATCTTGCTATACTGTGTATGAGATTATATTGAGTTTTTTCCCGTGCACTAAAAGTATTGGAGCGTCGAATTTAATTTGTAATAAGTGGTAATGATCATAACATAACATATTCTATGTTTATTTTAAGATTATTTCCAGTTATGTTCATTCATTTATGATTCGAAAGATTCAATATTATAATTCATTGTGGTAGTGTAAAGGCTAACAGTTTTTCCTTGTTATAGTAATTATTGTTAGTTTGACTGGTATAACTGGTATAACGAACAGTGTAACAGTAACTACTGCCAGGCTAATTTTTAGGTAATGCAATCACCTGCAATACAACCGGTTCTTTCTCGTCTTGCTTTATTCTCAGAACCCATAAAAAAGTCCCATCCGCTTTGCAGTGCGAAATTCCTTCATCCGAAAGAATTTCAAAAAAAATCCATCCATGGAAATCGTAAATCCAATTCCATCTTTGCCTTTAACGCTATCTATCGGGATAACCTTTTTTTATCATTTTTCGAGATCCCGATAGGTTGCGGAAGAACGGATTCTCCCAGACTTCCAATCTGCCAGACGTTCATTCAGTTTAATCGGAATCACGACTACACGTTACAGGCCAGTTCAATTAATAGTTCGATTAAACAAACCGATAATTGCCTGAAAATGGAATATACCCGTGAATATTGAATCCGCCTCTTCTTTCCCATATTCATTATTCTCGGGCAGAGCTATACAGGCCTCTATTCACTGCTTGGATCTCTCTCTCTCTCTCTCTCTCTCTCTCTCTCTCTCTCTCTCTCTCTCTCTCTCTCTCTCTCTCTCTCTCTCTCGTGCGCGAGAGCGAGCACGTGTGTGAGCGACCGGGCGCCCTTTGTGCGGCACGTGAGAGCGTGCGCTTCTGGGAATAACGATCCGCACTGTATAAAATATGTGTCTGTGGAGATTAGACTAAGGCAACAGTGCAATAACCGGGCGCCGCGCTCTCGCGTGCAGGTCCTTCTACTTTGTTGTATGCCCGCCACCCTATTTCATTATCTTTACTGCTCGCGAGAATAATGCGACCTTACCGTTCTCGCCCTGCCAATAAAAATGCAAACTAGTCTCTGCGGCTGTAATTTCGAGAGTGCACCGAATTAAGTTTGTTTCGCGTCCAATTGATCATATGTTACCTGGCCGCTGCGCCGCCTGGACCTTTATTTCACCCTCAACTCTCACGCCTCGTGCAGCATGAAATACGTCCGTCAGATTGAACTTAAATTAGGAATGGCAATATTTTAACTGTTGCTAGTTCTAGTTGCAGGGTGTGTCAAATGAAACGCTCACGCGTGGCTTACCAGTGCGTGCTGTTCTAGATATATCTTGTTTTGGTTTGCGCCATTTACAGGGTGATTCATTTATCTGCGCTCTGTACTGTCAGCAGGTATAGATTACTCTATACAGGGCATTTCGAAACATCGTAAATGACTATAGTTATCTTGTATAGAAATGGGGATATGAAAATGGTTAAAATGATCCTTAAAATTCTCTTTTATCCTTTAATTGCGAGTTGTTTAACAGTAACTTAGGCAACGCCCGTTAGGCTCTCGGCCGGATATTTCCTGTTTTTCCAAAGGGTGAGGTGACAAAAATGTCTTGCTGGCCTGCGAGGCTCGCTATGAAGAACTGGTGGCTGCTCAATCATTCAGTTCCCTTGACGTAAAGGCAATCGCTATCTCGGTGCATTCGCACCGACGCAACGGTCCAACCAGCAGCCGCTTGCATGCGTTATTCTCAATGCCCGAGCACGGCGCGTCGCCGCTCGAAGGACACTCACTCTGCCTTTCCACTTGCTTTCCTACTTTCTTAACATGCTCTTGCGATAACTGATAATATCCCTGATTAGTTGTTTCGTGGCTCACGATTAAATTCCATTGACTCCATTCAAATATAGTGAATTAACTTTATTGGGTGACTGTGATATTTTTATCCGAAAGCGTTGAAGATCTAACCGTGAGGATCCCAGTTCTGTTCTTTCTCGTCGCGATTGTGTTTTACGTTTCCTTACTCTATCATCGTTACTATCAAATATCCATTCGTGGTATGATTTTATTTGTAAGTCTTCGCCTTTTCTTTTGCTTTGTCATTTTCGTTGTATGCACTTGCGATGAGTAAGGTCTGTGATTGGTTCTTTAGTAACTACCGAATAAATCCAATAGGATCTCTCCAAACCCAGTAACTTGATTTTATTAGGTGCTTGTCATATTTGTCAGACCGTTGGAGCTGTAACCGTATGGCGTTCTAAGTTCGGGGTGGCTCTTTATATTACTGTTTATCTTAAATTCAATATTATTTCTATGCCTGATGTATATAATTTAACATACACACATTTGATACAATGTGGAGCTTCAACCAACGCTGATTCAAAAGCAAGTGAATTACCTTGTACAAAACAAGCGATGTCACACAGGTTGCAATAATACTTCTATTTTTTCTAAATTAATTTTGTTTTCTATATGGAGTGATTTTCCTCATTGCCCCAGGTTGAGAAATGGATAATTCATTCCAAAATTTTATTAAAAAACCATCGGTGCTATCAGTAATAATGTTTTTTATTGCCAAATATCGCATACTTTTTACGTAACGTGTATCGCATAGAAGTAACGAATTTGTGGCCTGCAGGTTTTCTTAATAGTAGATTGTGATACAAGTGCGGAAAGGGGCCAATTTCCAGACGCGTGAAATTTCTGCATGTGCCGAAGGCGTAGCACGAGTGTGGAAGTTGTCGCACTCGCCTTCGGCGATAATCACAAGAGTTCTCCTGTCAATACCGCGTACGTTAAGCGAATTATGTAAATGTACGCGTCTGGAGATTGGCTGTGTTACGCACTAGTAGGACACTGTATTTTATGCCTTGAATGTTGCGAAAATTTACTCTAAGTGAATCGACAAAGAAATCAATCGCGTGCAGTAACACAGCGAATGTAGATTGGAATGCGGAAATTAGCCACTTTCATAAAAAGCATTTAACATATTGCCATTAAATTTTGCAGATTTCTTCACTACACGTGTAGATAGGGCATCATCCGCTGTACTGTCAGTATTCAAAAAATTATTGTTTCTGAACTGTCGGAGAATGTACAATTTTTAGGAGAAATTCTTGAATATTATTTCGATTGAAGGGAATGATTATCTACATCAACATATGTATAGCTGTTTACTTTATATTTAACCGTATATTTATACATAACGATAGAGCCCACGGTTTCCATCTATGATTGTTAATGTTTCTGTAGGACACACTGAAATAAGGTTCGAATCACGCACTACATTTCTACAACTCCAGTTTATGTGACTAAAGTAGGATCAAGTTGAACGGAAGATAGGTTTATGCTACTCCGTTCTACTTCACTCGCATAAACTGAATACACATACAAATGTAACATGTCCTGGCTTTAGTTTGCATTTGGAATTTACGTTTATGATTTATTACTTGCTCTTTGCAAATAACAAATAAGAATAACAATTAAGTAGTCCATAGAAGCAATTGTTTAAACACATTGTAAGGATGCAAATCTAAGTTTTTTTCGAAATTATTATATGAGAATATTTCAAGGAGCACGATAAGTGCTTTGATAACATAGGATTCTTTTATAAATTGTATTTTATAACATGCAGTGAGTAAAAAAAGTAATAGCACACCCACTATGTTTAGAATAAATCTTCTATAAGAAAATTTCTTCCAAATGCGCAAAAAAGTGAGATTCTCCAACTTTTCCAAACCGGTTAAAAAGAAAATTTCATTTGTAATGATACGTCGGAAATTCATTAGAAGTAAAATGTACGTATGTTAGCGTAACATAACAAATAAATATACACCTCCAAATTGGTTAAAAAGAAAGTTACACTATAAAGTATTATTTGCAATGGTGCATTAGAAATACGTTAAAGAATATCATAAACAGTAATAATGTTAGCCTGTCTGAGCATTCCATAAAAGAATGTATAATAGTTTCTCTGCGGCACTGCAGATGAAGTACAGTTCTTGAGATACTGTGGAAGATCGAGAATTCAACGAGGCAAAATACTACTGCGGTACACGATGTAACCGGTCTGACACATGCATTTACGTCAGTCAGCGAACACGAGTCTCATACATCGAGCACCAATGACTACAGCGTACCCAGTTGGGTCAGTCGTGTTGAGAATTCCCAATTTTCACGATTTTTTCAATATCTCCCAATGGACAATTCCACATGAAATTTTACATACGTGCGGAGCATCATGTGGCAAACGTAACTGTGAGAGTACACCTTCTATTTCCGTTTTACTTGATGGCGTGACGCTTCCTGTCAGTGTTACTGGACTTGAAACGAAAAGAAGGGGAAGGTGCAGATTACAGATTGCTGAACTCTATGTACAGGGTGATGCAATTGGTTTTGAATAAGGACTGTCGTACCCTGCTATTAATCAGGCGTATACAGTTGCTAAAATCAGTTTTGGCGCAACCAGTATGTTTATAATACATTTTTTTATGAAGAATACTTTATTTCGTTCAAGAAAATGTGTTTCTATTCAGAGAGACGAGTTTTCTCCTTTAAAAATATTGTTTTTCAAAAACATTGGGTGGGTGAATGCTTTTTTTGTCCATTGTATGTGTATTTTATTATGCGTATGCTACATACAATATAAATTCCATATAATATTTAAGGTGAAGAGAAGAGAAATATTCGTATATAATTAAAATAATATACAGCAATATAAAGCATGTCTCATAAATGGTATAAGTGACCATAGCTATTTTGTTGTAGAGAATGAAACGGGCGAAAATGACTGTCTTCAAAATTCTCATTTGGTTCTCGATTTCAAGTTATTCAGCAATAATTTAGGCAACACTCCTACGTTAATTATTTCGAGAGGAACTTGTCAAAAATGTCATTGTTACTGTCAATGTCATTACTTTAATTTTGTCAATAATTCGTACATCGTGAGGGCCCTCTTACGATTTCTTACGATTTCAAGAAACTTTTGACATGTGAATCTCATAAAGATTTATCTACAATATATCTACAATATCTATTTTCGCATGTAGGATTATACCTTGCCCTATATATAGGCAAGCTACATACTAAATTAACCAGAAAAATTGTTTACCTATAATCCCGAAGTTGCTGCAACCGTGATACATAGGCCAATTTAAGAAGCTCAAGCATTGCACCTTCGGTACTTCTTGTATTACTTCAAAGATTAACGAAAACCTTGCATATGGCGTACGTTCTAAAATTTTCTATGTATTATTCATAAGAATTTCAGAGTTGGAAGGTAAAAAGTTTATCATAAACTTTCGAAGTATGAATCTCATCGAGATTTATCTACAATTTATGAGTGGTGAGGATTATAAATTACCGTATATCTATATATTTCAATAAAAGTCAAACAAATTTTCGCTAATAGCCCCTGAATTCATTTTATATGAGTTCATTTATGACGGTTATAAATGAATCGATTAAAAAAACAAGATGCATTGCACCACCGGGGCTATTGGTGCATGTAAACGATATGGCGACGTTCAGTGCATTATAGGGTAGGGAAGATAGAGAACAGACTGTATACATAGATGAATGTTGAAGCTAACATAGATTGAAGCTAAGATGCATCTATATTGAGGTAGGAGGAGGAAAGTTGGAGAGGAGTACGTATATATATTGTTTTTAAAAAACTTTCTTCTTTAACAAAATTGTTTCTCCTTAAACAAGAAATTTCCTTCTTTATCAATATTCACTCCAAGAAAAGGAGTGCGTGCAAGTACTTTTTTAATCCACTATATCTATTTCAGTAAAAGTAAAATAAATGGTCGGTTATAACTGTGGAGTTACTTTTAAATGAGTTCATCAATGGCACTTACAAATGAATTAGTCTAAAAAATACTATTGGGGCGTGAGAATGATATGTAGAGGTCCAATGCATTATAGGTTTGGGGGAGAGTGATGGAATATAGAGAGCAGAGTGCATATGTAAAGGTATTAGGTTGAAGCTAAGAGGCATTTATGTTGCGGCAGGAGGAGGAGAGGAAGAGAGGAGGAGAGTTCCTCGGATAGAGAGTGCCGGGTAACCATACACGACAGCCGTGAACCTGCGCTTGGCTTCCCAGTCACGTGCTCGCCTACACTCATTCATTTGTTCAGAGCAGTGGCGCTCATCTCTGCCTCGCGCCAACCAAGACCACCCAGTCTCGATGTGGGTCAGTTGCGCATCGCATCACTCTCTCACTGCTCGCGTCAATTGATCTAGCGAGGAACGAATGACTCTTCTGCCTCTTCATTCTTCACGCATATCGCAACCGTCTGCTCACTAAAATATTCTATTCCTATTCCCCTTCCTCCTAGTTTATCATTCGACGTTCCTATTACTCTTTAATACTAACCGTACCAATGTCCAGACAATTGACCGACTGGTTTTAAAGTCCGTTTCTATGATACATTTGTTTTTTTCGTTCTGGTTAAAAATACAAATGTAAATATGTCACTTTCGTATTATTATCCAAACATTAGTTTGTGCATTTGTTTTCATATTAAATTAACAGTTAGCTGCACCCGAATCGAAAAAATATAAGCTTTATTTCATAACCAGTCATTTGATCGTTTTCGGTAGCAATAGATGTACAACTATATACAAACAGCCGGTACGTTAACCTATTTGTGTGGATACTTTGTTGGTCCCTCTTGTTTGTGACTCGTTTTAAGCACAGCCAGTTAAAAAAGTATTCGCATTCACCCCTTTTCTTCGAATAAATTTTGTTATAGAAAAAAGTTTGTTTTTTAAGTAAATACAAATTTCTCTTAAAGTAGAAACTTTGCATTTTAAAAGCAAATAAAAGTAAATAAATTTACTTTTAAAAGTAAATAAAGTTTTGCAATTGAGAATGCATGGTAGACTTTTAGAAATACTGAAAAATACTTGCAATTTCGCGAAAAGAGTTATAAATGGATTTCAATATTCGATGTTATGTGTTAATATAAATTTTTCAAGATTTCGTTTCTTGAAGTTGGATTTAGAGAATATTGGCGGCTGAAAGCTTTGATATTATCAACAGACATTATTTTTGGACAGGAAAAATAATTTAAATACGGAAATGTCGTTCTAAATTTAAATATTCACGTCGGCTTTAATTGTAGAAACCTACTTGACTTTTCTACATCTTTTTAATTAGTACTAGCAACGAGGTCAAAAACACGTGTTTAACTTTTTTGAACCATTTTCATTAGTGGAATTTTCCCTGACATTTATTGAAATATACAAACCGTTATTTGTATAAATCAGTGTTCTCTTTGTACGATTTGTCTCGGAAATTTCTTTGTATGTAGAATACATACACCTGGATTTCCGGAATGGTGATATTTGCATTTCAGCAATCTCCTATTAACTTTTATGATTTTTCCAGCACTGAAATACGTGGATGGCAGCGACAAAACCGTGTATGAAAAGTCTAAGAATGTACTTTGCCTTATTTATATTAACTATACATACATCTTCTTTATCGTAGGCAGCGCATAATGAAGATACTTAATCTAATATTAATGCGCCGTCTCCGAAAAGAAAGATATTTAGTAAATATAAAAGAATGGAAATTATTCTGTACTTTTTAACGCGCTTTTGTAGTATCCATTTTCAAAGCTGGTTTACATTTTGCTATAAATGTTTTTTTTATGTTATCTGATTTGTCTTTGAGTATTCGCGAGCGTGCCTCGTTTAAAAGAGAATGAGAAACTGGCAATTGTGCGTAATATTGACTTCTATGGAAACAAGTTACTGACAGGCAGCAATGATGAATGTAAATTGCTACGGATGTAGTAATGAGCGCAGTCCACTTTTGCACACTTACGGTGCAAGAAAAAGTATTTGTGAGCATTTCGAACCACAAGAAATGACATCTCAATGACGCCATAAGTCGGTTTGCGAGTTTTTACATTACCAAACTTGAACGCTGTAAGCATCGCTTATTAGAGTTTAATGTGAATAAGCGCGCAGCGTGAACGCGCTCTAAGGCTTACCATGTGATTGATTGATTCATCGACCCCACTTGGTCAGCCACACAATCCTCGGGTAACTTTCGGTCCGATGACAATAATATTACTAAGTAATTAAGTTGTTCTTAGTAACACGTACAATTTAATTTAGCGAACAGGTGGATTCTAAATTGTAGTTCGGCATTTTCTAACCTACAACTTTGAAATCAAATTTAAACAAATTAAATTGCTTACATAATATAAAATTGCATGACAGTATAACTTAAGAAAAGTTTTATTGCCTGCAGAGTTAATGATCAATGTTAAACTTCAACATCTTGCACGCCAAGCATTTGCTATATCACCGTTTTCACTAAACCAATATTTCTGAGCTTAAAATCATCGAAGAAGATTATAATGCCTTATAATTAATGTTCTTTATTTATTAACAAATGACTGGAGAATTGTATGGGTTGCATTTTCATATTCCGAAAGCTATTTTACTTTGTAGTTTTCGCTTTCGAAAGTTTTCAACTCTAGAAACTCAATAAATTAGAATTAAACTGCAAGACGAAATATTGTATATTTTATTCTGAGAATATTAGAAATATCAGTATTGCTGTAACAACAAACATTCAGAATTCAGTCCCTCGTTGTCGCGATTGTTTTTTTTACATTTCCTTACCCTATCATCATCAATGTCCAGCACATAACAGTGGTGATACTCTTTCTTTTACGTTTCCCTGTCTTTCCTCCTACTTTCTCATTTTCGTTGTATGCACTTGTGATAAGCAAGGTGCCTGATTAGTTATTCCGCGATTACAGATTAAATCCGTCTAAATCTAGTGAATTAAATTTATCAGATGCCTGCGATACTTTTTCTCGCAAGTGTCGAAGTGGCGATGCAGCAAAGCGATGGTGCTGCGACCGCAACAACCACAACTGAAACAATCTAAATAAGATCTATGTAAGACTAAGGAATAAAGGTTTCTCATATAACATTACCCCGACGTTGCGAGAATAATTATAAGTGTTAGATCGACCAACAGTAGGGTCTACAATGCTCAACTGCAAAAATAAAAATCCTTCTACAGAATATATTATTGTTACATATTACTCTAAATACCCATTGTAATGTAAATAAGCATTGTTAAAGAAAGAAAAATAAGAGCTACGCCCGTGATGACACAAATTCAGCTCCTCGTTGTCTCGATTATTTTTTTTTACGTTTCCTTTCCCTTTTCTCCTTCAATGTTCGGATTTTGTCTGCACCTACAGAAATAGACTTATCGCATTTAATCGAGTTCGAGGAACATAAGTATTCGAATGCTTTAATGTAAAAGTCTTTCCTGTAGTTTATTTTCGTAAGCTGTATTGTGAGTAATTAAGCACAAAGACCGATTTGTATGCTCAACAATCTCCGCAATGCCGTTAGTTATTTTAATAAATGTTGATTACTAAGAATAACTGGACAGAATCAGTGATAACAGACTCACTTCCGTACAATTTGACTAGTCTATTTATCGCGAAGGAACTGAGGAGGGATGTTACTTATCGTAAATGAATATTATGAAAATATAAGGACAAGAAGATGTAGCAAAAAAGATATTGCCATAGGTAGAGATTAAACACTGAAAGAGAAAAAGGAAAAGAAATGTAAGAAAAATAATCGCAAAAAATGAAGAACTGTGCTTAGCTCGATCGCTCCGTTGCGTTGCCACTTCGACACTTGCGAGAAAAAGTATGATGGGCAATCCGATAAATTTTATTCACTGGGTTCGAACGGATTTAATCGGGAAACAACTAATCGGGGACCATACTTAACGCAAGCGCATACAACGAAAATGAGAAAGTAGGAGGAAATACGGGGAAACGTAAAAGAAAAAGTATCATCACTGTTACGTGCTGAACATTGATGATGATAGGGTAAGGAAATGTAAAAAAAACAATCGCGATAACGAGGAACTGTACTCGGATCCCCGCGGTATACAGGGTGGATTGGAAACTACGAGACAAAATTCGAATATTATCAATTTTTAATGCTGGCAATGCTCGCGCCCCAGTCTATGCAAATTTCAACGATATTCTCATTTGTTCAACATATTAGACCAAATGTTTGTATATATTAATTTTACATTTATAAATTATTACCGGCTTCTTTATAAATTATATCCGGCTTCTGCCGGATAGGTCAACCATGCAAGACATTGCATGGTACACGAGCCTTTTCCGAACTTTTATTAAGATTAATCAATAATAAATGTCATGATATACGTGAGGCACTCTTAAGATTCTCCACCATTTACTTACCTGTTAGCTCATTTATCAACGAGATTGATGTTCATTGTCATCAAAGCCATATCATGAAATAACGCCAAGATTTTCCACTGAGTCCAGTCTCTCTATTTGTTGCAGGTGAGCAACTTTTCCCACAAACGAAAGCATCCGCAATGCGCTGCGATCTGCACACTTGCATATACAGCAAGTTGGGTGAGTTGCTTCTCGCTTTTGCGCCGTGCGGAATACCGCAATAGCAATACAACTAGTCCGGCGAGTCACGGAAGGTTTATAAGACAGAGTAAAGGGAGAAGGAAAGGCTAGAAAAGTTGTGGAAGTTACATGCGCACTCCTCGGGAGAAACGGGCTTCACAATCAAATGTACAGTTATGTATACCTGTATGTACACGTACAGAGTGATTCACTTGCCTTTGAATCGACACTAGCGCACCCCACTTTTTATTAAATGTATTCTACATACATATATCTCTAGTATGGGTATATGATTAACGTGAATAGATTATTTGTGATAGTACACTATATTGTGTATATAGTGCATAACGTAGCCTCAAAAAGAATGTTTCATTAATTGTAAGTACCAGTATCATCTATAGAGAATATTTTAATATATTATATTATTTACATTATTCAAACTATATCACACATAAGATACAGGGAGAAGTTGAGAGACAATCGCGTATTATTAAAATTACTAGATAATTTGCAATTATCCAGTATCCAACAGCCGATAATCGACACCAGGGATTCCAAGACAAGTGAATCACCCTGTATAGTTCTGTGTATGTATATGTGTATGTAGAGGGACAGTTATAACCTAGGACAGAGACTCGGGAGGAATCAAATGGAGAAGCTGATTTCATTCCAAGATGCGCGGTACGGAAAAAAGTCGGGCGGATGGTGGGGGAAACAAGTGGGAGAAGTCTGAATGTTGAGGGGGAGCAGCCTGGGTATGTACATTCTGCAAGAGTGGCAGTCGAAACGCAATTTAAACGCGCGCAAATATAGATGTCAAGATGTTTAGTATTAGTTGGAGGCCGGCCAATTCCATCGGAGCTTGCGTTTCCGTATGAGGACCTTTTGGTGCACTGACAATCACTTTCCTGCACACTCTTAACATCATCCGCATACGAAATTCTGATTTTATCATGGAAAATTGCTAATTATTGTACTATCATTGATAGAAGAACATTACCCTGTAACCATTTGAGTGCAGCGCACTCTTGCACAGAACCACCGATATAGATAGCGCGATATTCGCATGTAGATTTGTGAGGGCGTATATACAAATACGCCTTTCGTACTTAAAGGGTTGACTACTGACGTCAGTCTGAGAAACTGCTGTATTCCATAAATATTGTAGGCGAACAAAGTAACTTACGCTTTCGAACCTTCACGAACCAGGTGGGGTTAGTACTAAACGTATCGTGCCCAGTTCAATGACCGGATTTGATATTCGATTCAATTATACATTTGTTTGTTTTTGTACTTGTTGATACTAACTGGTTATCAACTTCGATTCTACGATGTACATGTGTTTTATTAGTGTTAACAATAAAAAAGTAAAGTTATCATTTTTGTATTACTATCAAAATCTTCTTTCATGCATTTTTTCGTAGATTGCATTAACAGTTAGCTACAGCCGAATGGGAAAAGTTTAGTGTTAATATCGTTTGCGTCCGAAATCCTAACTTTGTGACCGACAATCGCTAATTATTCTGCGATCGTAGATACAAGAATTTAAACTTTTAAGTACTTAACTGCAGTGCCATCTAATACAATTCACTGAAACAATTCTTTGAATTGCAATTACAGTTGCACAAGTGTATTGTTCCCCAAAAAAGTAATGGTAGTTTACCAGGACTAATACTGTTAGACACAAGTAATTTACAATTTATTGGTAATATTAACCAGGGCTTCTTTAATGCAGCAAAAATGCCATCTTACAACTGGCATGCTCAATATTGCAAGGAAGCATTATTCTCTTATTGTTCGACACTATATAATTGTAGATAAGTAATATTTACTGTAAAATCAACCCCACATTTGTCACGTCGCGGCTTTGTGGTTTTTCATGTGGTTTAGAGGGTTAATTATCGTTGATACGAATAGGAGTTAGGTTAGAAATAAAATTGAAATAATAATTAGATAGTCAAGATTCCTTTAATACTCACATTCTCGCTGGTAAAAGGATAAACTAGCATTTTGTAAACTCTAAGTAATCTATCACACTCCATATCAGCAGTTAAAGTTAAAATAGGTGTCACGAAAACAAGAACCAAATTATCATTGGGGTATATTTAAATTCCATAAAAAAGTTATAAATATAATACTGAGCAAGAAAATACTTTATTTAACTACATTTGTCACACAGGGAACTGGATATACAATAGTGTAGATCAAACCTTCGTTCAAACACAAAAAACTACTTGAAGCCGATACTCACCAGAGTCTTCTAATAATGTTTATTGGCTTGAATGCCGTTTAATGTTCATTCTCACTTCTCACACTTGGGTATCTCACAAGATTTTCTTCCTTTCTCTCTGGTATCGCACGCAAATTGACTCTGTGATAAACTTCAGACACAAAACTAAATTTTGCTTGAAACAGTTTATATAGCTCCCTATTACATTAGTTACACTTCTTTCTTTTATAAAATATAATACACAGTTCATACACAATACACAACTTATAAGACACAATTTAGTACTTTTAAAATAAAATTTAATAGTTGCCTACAGAATTTAGTTCTTCTAGAAGTAAATTTACAGTTGATAAAACAAGGACCTTCACACCTAGTGTTTTTGGAAAAATATTCTCAAAGAAGAAAATCCTCCTCTCTAAATAGAAATAAATTTTTGTCAATAAGAAAGTGTTCTTCTTAGGCAAAAATATATCTCCCTAGAAGAGACAGTTTTCTTTTTTACGAAAATTTGTTCTAAACATATTTTCTGTGCCAATAGTTTTTTTTAGCTATTATACTTCTGACCGTACGCAATTTCTACAACTCAATTGTGTATCACGTTCCTGGGTGTGGGCGATTATTTATAATCGTTCGTTATCTCTTCTGACCAGATATTCTGGAGAAAACGATCGGATTAGAGCCTCGAACATTCCATAGCTATTCTTTATATGCGAGCAGCTCAAAACCATTCCCAACGAGAATGTCATCACGTAGCACACATTTATGAGTCGTGGGTCCGATCGTCAGAGGCAGAGCATCTCAACGGTCATCGAAATCGTGAACTTTCCTCGTTTGTTAGGACGCCGGGCACATCCAGACCATCTCTAAAAGACTCTCAAGAGCAACGAACTTGTGTCTCCTACATTATCCTCTCATATCTCGCGGCATTACTTTTCGACGCTATTGCTTTTCTGACCCGAAAAATTAATGCTACATACCATTTCTCAGGTAGTTGTTGTGTTTAATTGTATGGGTATTCGACAAATTAGTCAAGACCAAATGTACTGTATAGTACATTGTACATACCGGCACTTTATTCATAGCTATTCATAGTTACGAAGCAAAGGCCAGATTTCTCCAGATTGGTACACCTAATTTTTAATAACCGATTAAATACGAAATCTAATGCTCAAAATAACAGTTCAATAATAGTAATGTAAATAATGTATTTTCATTTTAACTATTAACATTAACGAAAAAAGTACATAATGGAACCGAATTTTACAAACTGGTTGTTTGACCGGGTGTGGTACGTTTAGTGTTAACAATACATATACGCAATTGCGTAATAGACGCAATTATCTCACCAAACACACATAAGACATAATTGATTGTTGTACGAAAAACAGGTCAATGATTTAACTTTTACTGGGATATCCCAGTAAATTTTTGTTTTAGTATTTATGTAATTATAAAGGCGATAAGTCTTCATATAATTTTGGTATTCGGTCCATATTTGTTTTTTCGTGGTTTTTCTATAATCTGAGTAAGGTAGTTTGAGATTGTTCGTAGATTAAGATTGTCTTTAATAGTGGGTACCTTGACTGGCTTGTGCACACATTCGTTGCCTTTTATCTCGATATATGTAGGAGCCAGTTGGTTTTGTATAACCCATTGTAATTGGTCCGAGAACCCTATGATATCGATTTGATTCTAAACGAAAATGTATTTCATCTTTTACCATCTGTGCTTATTTTTTCGCCATGTATTTCCTTATATTATAGTTTTTATTCGAGTAATTGCTACATGTAGTTTGATGAAGCTAAATCAACGTGTTTTGCCTCCTGATTTTAATGTTGATCAACGATAGTGTTTCACAGTTGAGGATTGTCCGAAATCTCTATCGTTTTATATGTAGAATGGAGCCGTTGAGTAAAGAAGAAAGAAACAATGTAAAGCGGGGTAAAAGGGAAAGGAAAACAGGAAAGAAAAAGAGTGAGGGGGAAGTCGAAGAGGAAGTGCAGCCAGTTCATTTTCTTTTTGCTGGGCAACCATTGCTCTTTCCCTCGCCAGTGAGTGGGATGCTGCGCGGAATGAACCGCTTTCTCAGAGAATCTTACCTATCGCACGGTAAACAAGTACTTATATCCGACTGCGAATCATGCCGGGTTTATCGTGTTTCCTCCGGAGCGATTTTTGCACCATTTAACTTTGATTGTAAGCCCTTCTACGTTATAGAAGTTTTCGCTTCTGTACCGCTCGAGCTAAAATCGCCCTCCGGGGCCTTCGAGACTTTCAGCCTGCGTCCTCTATCTATAGTGAGAGACAAAAGAATTCGTACACTAAGAACGTGAAAATAGAAAGTATTGTTATTTGTTCCCTATTGATTACATTACTATCATTGTTAAATGTACCAGCACTACACATATACATTTGGCAAAAAATAATGCACAAAACAACATTCAAATAATAACAAAAAAAGACATTTTGAAACGGATTATTTAACCGGACATGTGGTACGTTTAGTGTTTACCCAACTAGGTTCGCGGAGAGTTAACGGAGAATACTATGTTTATCATGCCACAGTTTAAAACCCGAGCAAATCATCTATCAATTTAAAAAACCATTTGCAACTGTAAGTCAAATAGAAAGAAAACTGCTTTTTATACCGCAATGTTTACAGAATGTGTACGGCAAATTTAGTTCGCAATAAAAACTAATAATCTGCCACTGGTATGAATTCGAAACGAAATGCTTTTAAAATAAGTCCACATTCCCATTATTTCAGGCAATTGCAATGCCGAGATTCCGGAGGATCGCGCGACTCTAGTTGTTGTTTTTTTTCGTCCTTACTTCCATCAAGAGTGTACATTGCTTTCACAAAATATTAAAAATACCTCATGATATACACTCTTATCTTATTAATGACAAATCGCAGCTCCTTTTCGACTTTTCGAATTTATTGATTACCTCCACTTGGTGCCGAAAGTTCTTTTATCAACACGTGGTACATTCGATAACAATTTCTCTTACACAGAACCACCGTTATAGGCAGCGCGATATTCGCATGTAGACTTGTGACGGCATATATACAATACACCTACGACAATTTCTGACGCAATTTCAATTCAAACAATTTCTTCAACTATTTATTCAAACCCATTTACTAAGCTGTATGAGATACAATATTAGTAATATTAAATACAAGAAGAATTAGAGTAGGAAAATATTTTTGTAAAGTGGATCAAAATATTTTTAATACATTTCATTCCAATCAGAATATACGTTGAAAAGTTATACAAGGGCAAGCGGAAACCTAATATTTAGCAATAACAGTGGATTATGTTATACCAATTCCGAAATTATTACAGAAGTGAGACTACCGCAGGAGTTTCTTCTTTAAAACATAAAGAATGTTTGTCAGGATCAGTCCATTTGTCACAGAGATTGGCAAAGTCGGCTGAAAAACTTAATCGAAGTACTGTAGTTGTTTTTATTTTAGCATTTTTAATGTACGAATCCTTTTGTCCCTAACAACATGCCGCTATGAAATCCACCACAAATATTTGAAAACCCCATTATTGTTGAATCGGTGTCTATCGTATGTTGTCACGCAATGAATCAATTCGATTGAAATTTCTATCAGATCTTCTTAACGGGGATTAATTGCTTGATCAAATAGGCTTGTCAATTACTTAAATAAAAAAAATTTTCGACTGATCTAAGATAAAAAAATGGCGAAAGGAGAGTGCGCGCCGCAAATCAGTTTTCAACGACCACAGCTTTACAGACATTGTTATACGTAATTCCAAATATCCAAATGAAATTCACAGTATATTCAATTCAAACTAGGATCTGTATAAATAATGAACATAGAAATTTCATTTTGACAGAAACCTTGTCACTTTTCAGTAGGTATACTACTGACTATGAATATTTACATTAATAGTAGCTTAAATCATCAACGCACGAAGGTTTATACTCGATGCATTCGTAGGTACACAGGAGAGTTCATCTGATCCTTGACCCTCGATAACCTTTCGGTCGATTGTATCTTCAGTGATGTAAATACCTGAACCGTTAGGTGAGAACGCGATCCACTTTCTCGTGTTACCGTAGCCACGGAAATTCACGTGTAGAGAGCGCAGACTACCCGCCGTTCGTTATAAAGTCCGCAACTGCTGCTTTGCATCGCAGTGCTGCGGCACGCAAATGAAAAACTGCACGAACATTGATTAGAAGCGGGAATATAAACGATGGCCACCTTTGTTTGAAACTGTCAGCCTATGTGCATAGACCTTACGATTAAACTCTATTGAAACTATACTCAACTGTAGCGACAAATATTTAGCATAATGATAGTTCATTCAAAATTCTTTAGGTGTCTGCCTGCATTCGTTTTTCAAGTGTTTGCTTATTCAAGTCTTCAGAATATAAACTTAGACACAATCAAATTCATATAAAAATTGAAATATTCCTACGCCGTAAAAGAATTCTATTGGTTAAGGATAGATATTTATAGTACACAAAATGAGTTTATTCATTGGCGCTCCACAATCTTATTTTAATCACAGATAATCAAGAATATTAACGCGCTTAACACGCTTTTTTGTCAGATGTCCATTGAAACCGTAGAAAACTAAAATGTATGCTTCTTTCTTGATTTCGTTTTCTGAAAAAGATAGAGATAGATTTCCTGCAGAAATGTCACATATTCAGTAAACCTCCTAAAAAGATATAAATATCATTGAAGAAAGCCAAGTTTTCATTCAAAGATACCTCGATTTAACTCGGAGTAGCAATTGATAATAAATTAACAATAAAAAGAAACTTGGCTTGCGCGTGCGTCATTGCGAGATAAAAAAAACAATGAGAAACTAAATTAAACATAATATTGACTTTACTTCGATATAGTTTCTTTAAAAGTTTTTTAGCAATATTACCAGAGCAAGTGCCTCGAATGAAGCGCGCACACACCAACTTTTTTTACTGTTAATCGCTAATTGTTGATTTATTGTTAATTGCTAAACCTATTTAAATTCAGGTATCTTTGAATGAAAACTTAGCTTTGTTCAATGGTATCTATATCTTTTTTATTATATCTTTTTAGGGGTTTTAATGAATATGTGACATTTCTGGAGGGAATCTATCTCTATGTGTTTCAGAAAACGAAATCAAGATGCAATTATCTGCGGGAAACAAACTGCTACTTTACATTTTAATGTTTTTAGAAGGATATTTTATTTGTTATGATTTTTAATGCATGGTTACTATATGTACATGTGAATCATTCATTCAATAGCTATCTTTGGGAATTTAACTTTTATTGACTATAGTTAGTGTAGAAGTTATAGTTAGAGTCAATCAGAAATCCATCGCAGTATTCTAGAGTTCCGCTATTGGTTACTATAATTGGTTCCTACAAACACCGTAAGTGGGCATAATTTCGTTGTAGCGTGAATTGTAATGGAAGTCCACTATAATAAAGTTAAATACAATGCTTCGACACTGGAGAAATGCAACACGCATGTACTGTGACAAGTCGTTATCGATTTACGTTCACGGGAACTGAGCAATGTAATGGAGAACTTAATTAAGTAACCGAGATTTTGATTGCAAAAATGGGAACAGATATGACCAGTAGAAACAGTCCTGCCTAGCATCGAATGTCTATCAGGCTATCGCATTACCTGCTACTCTGTTCCCTTTGACGTAGAGTGTATTATCGTGTCACTTCGCGTTCGACGCGTTCACCCAGTTCACTAACCAGCCTATATCATTTCACTTCGATGTGCTGTGTATACGTGTGCCTTATTACAACCTATTTCTGTACTACTTTTCCACTTTGTTCTTGCTATAGGCTTCGCTACACGTTATATCAATTACATATCATATGCATTCTCTCAAGTTTCCATGAAATCGGTTATTTTATTGCTGACGAGAAAGCTAAGAATGGAATTCTACATTTTGAAATTGCTTTAGTGTTTTGATTTTTTAGATCCAATGTAATTTACTTAACAGTATGCAGGTGTGTAATTGGTTTTGAATGAAGTACATAGAAACATAACTGTTTCGTGATTATTTGTTTACGAACATATTAAGCGCAAGAATTTTAAGTGATTAAATTATTGGATTGGAGTGTTAAATCCGAATAAAATGTTTCCCATTTGATGACAACGGGGTTTTTATCGACTTTAGTTCATAATTCTGTGACGTAAGTAATACCCACGCGAAAAAGATGATTCTTGTACAGTTTTCTTATGAAATCTATATACTTTTGTAGCGAATTTTTATTTTTTTTAAAAATAAAAAATCGGTTCAAAACATCGAAATTCATCAAATTTGGACAAGATTGCATGAAATGTTGGGTCCGCCATTATGAAATTTTGAAAAATAAACATTTGCTAAATAAAGTGTATAGTTTTCATAAGAAAATTGTACAAAACTCATATTTTTCGCGTGGGTATTACTTGTGGTACAAAATTATGAACTAAAGTGTATAAAAGCCTCATATATTCATCAAATGGGAAACAATAGGTGGCTTGTGGCACGTGTTAATATTGAGATGGAGCATTGAAACTTTGAGAGTATTTTTTTTTAATTATTTGGAACCAATCTAGGGGGTGCACACATCAAAATTAAAAAATCATCTAAATAAGTGTCACCCTAATACATACTATACATATATAAAAGTTATGATATGCATGTATGTGTATTCCTTAAAGGCTGTTGTACCATTCAAGGCTTTCGCACCAATTCGGAATGAGTATTCTTCGATGCCTTAGAAAAAATACTATGAGAGTCGGCACCCTCCAACCACCCGCAAAATCCACCCCGGCACACGAAATGTCACCCGGGTGAAGTCGGGTAGAGCATTAAGTTTTAAATATTTTGGAAATGGGTTATAAATGTGGAAAAATGTTAAACAAGTTATTTTGTCTGGATTGGTAATTTTACAGTTAATTCGATAGCCTGTTGTTACAGGAGTGCCCGGCTTAACTCATATGTATCCAGCAATAACCAGGAAGACTGGGTTCCATATCTCCCCAAGGAGCACTTTCAATCTGTTGCAATAAAAATCACATTTGCGACGTCCGTATTGATTCGGGGCTATATTGTAGAGCACCGTGATACTCCTCGCAAGACAGTTTGCATTTTATTAAACATTAAACTTGCCAAACTTTCAAAGAAAAACATCCATAAATTGCCTTTCGTGGCCGTTAAGACGGAATACGCTTTGCCTCCTGACTCTTCTACTGCTACGAACTTAGAACGGTCTTAACCGCGTTCCGATTGGTTTGGCTGTGGGAATTAGACAAATTCAGAAATTTTAGATAAATATAAAGCAACTTACTCTAATCGCAAAACAATTTTACGCCGTTGTTCGAACGAAATTGAAAGGAGTGAAATGACCCCTTTAAAGACCAATTTCATTTTTCTTTTACTGCGTTTATTTCCGAAACGGAAAAGGATACTGAAGAATACTTTAATAATAAATAGGATGGTTTCATATGTACTAGAATACAGTATAACACTTATTTGCTGAGTTGTTGTACTTGTTAAAACAGAAAGTTAGAAGTATCTATCCTGTAAATTTCATTTCGATACCAGCAAGAATAAAGACATTATAGTAGCAGCCATAAAACCATCGTCTATTTTATTAAACATTAAACTTGCCAAACTTTCAAAGAAAGAGATCCATAAATCGGCCTGCGTGGCCATTAAGACAGCCAGAATACCTGCGTATTCCGTTAAGAGCGAATACGCTTTGCCCCCTGACTCTTCTACTGCCTTAAACTTGCAACGTTGTTAACTACATTTCTAACTTTTCGACTCTGGGAATTAATGATGTTGATTTCACCCCTGCACTCTAATGGACATCCAACGACAAGCTGGAAAGTGAACTGCAACACAAACATGCTGTCATATTAACGTAGTTATTGGTAGCACGGCTGTACACGGAAAGCAATATCCTGTCTCGCATCACTTTACAACGCAATATTTTATTGCACATTCTTGCCGACGTATCGATTGCCATAACATCAAACGGTGTTCCGTCCATCGACACAAACATTGTTGCGTATGTTGAATGGCCAACACCGCTATAGACTCTGCGATGCGATATACCATTATCTATTCTATTAGGAAAATAGAAAGATTAAACACTAATTTTAACAATAGGGTAAAGTAGCGAAAATTGCACTCATTCCTAAATCACCTCGCTGCTTAAAAATTTCGTTTTCGGTTGAATTAGTTTACATCTTTACAGTATTACAATGATGTTCCAATTCTCTCTAAACATTTGCCGGGAAACCAAAGTTATCATTAATGTTTATAGAAAAATTGTTATATTCATGCTATTTTTTAATACATTTGTAGTCGAATTGCAGAAAAGATAAGGCACTTATTAGTCATGATTGGAAAAATAGGTGATGAATACAATATTGTTAGATTTAGGTTGACACATTAAATTATTTTTTCCATTCATTTCTCTAGGTTAATAATTAAAAGAACTGCAATGTTGCCAGATTTGCTAAATCGCACTTCCCTACTGCTGCCCAAAGCACATCGGCGCGAGTTTCTTTCTTGCTGTAACTGTTTTATACTACATTTTGTAGCTGATTTACAAAAAGATAAGATGAATAGTAATACTTGTTGAAATTGGTAACGATTACAATACTAAAATGGGCATATTTGCTAACAAAACATTTTTACGTGTTCTTCAATGGCTTCGTTTAATAAAATATTTTTTTGTTTAGCTATTGAGATTAATGCGTCCTTTGAAAATATCAATCTATTTAATATGTTACCTCTACAAACAAGACTTATTTATTTCCTTTTGCTCCACAAGCAAAATCCTTATTAAAATTATGACCTACAATTCGGGACTCATAGCGCACTGAAATGTTAAAAAATCGCCCCATCAACAGCACTGTGTCAGACGGACATCAAACACGAGATCAAAAACACGAGTTCATATAGAAGAGCATTATGATGAAACAACAGCTAATGCCGCCCCTGAGAAGCAGCAAGGCAGGCGGTGAGGTGCGGCGAACACCGCGTTGTTGATTGCGGTGCCGGCGGCTTGACAAACTTAGCAACGGCATATCATACATACGCCCTATTCCTGCTGCATTCTCAAGGGAGAGGACAAGTTAAGTCACGGCCGCCCGAAAGGACGGTTTCCTGGACACCTAAGGAAAACAGGGAGAAACCAAGGAACTATCCTGCCTGGTCACTTCCTGGGATGGACAGAACGGCTAGTAAAGCCGCTCGCCTCCCAGAAAGGAGAGAACAGGGGGTTCCGCGGACGCCCGCCTTCGATAGGAGAGTGCGGGAGGTACTCTTGGACGTCCTGAAGTGAGGAGAGAACGATCATGAGGTTGATCGCCAAACCGATTGGGAGGGTGTGGGGGCCTATACCCGGACGCCTATGCGACTTCGTCTAGTTCGAATACCCTACGATGGGGAGAGTTCGGTTGGTAAAGCCGGACGCCCGAAACCTTTAACACAGAATTTCGTTGCTAGGACTGTCTGCGGTAATTATGAATTATATCGAGTCAGTGAATTACCTATCCAACAATTCCAACTGTTACTTAATCGTGTATTATTTCTATGTCTTCTCCTCAATAAATTCTCTGTGCCTCAGAATCTTGCATCCAATTCAATCCTTTTGAGAAGAACATCACAACCCTCCCCACTACAGCATGTAAAAAGACATATATGTATATTTAGGCCGGATACAGTCGGTGTAAAAAGTATTTCTACAGCAGTAAATTTTAACTAAAACGTAAAACAAACGCTGCTCTAGAACAAATATCAAAGAAACAGTACATGAATATCCTTTACATGTATTACAATATCAGGAACTATTCAAATTTTGTACGATATATCTTCTAGAGGCATCAGAAAACATGTCATGCTATTATAGTCCCACTAGAATGTACCCCAAGCCGTCAAAGAAAGATCGCAAAGCGAAAGAGGAAAAGAGTGCTGGACCAATAACTGGTTAAAAAATGTATCATCTTTGTACATAAAAATTTCTTAAAAGAACTTGTAACCAATTCCCATCGAAAGTCTTTATTCTCGTTCAACCCAGCTATTATATCTTTCGCGTTTATATGTAAACCGCGTATCAAGTCAAAGTTTGAATACAAAAAGCGATGCAACGGCATCAATCACCTTTAAAATATAGTCAGTGTAAGAAGTATTCATAGAGCAATCAATTTTTACTAACGCGTAGTACTGCTGTAGTTCGAGTATCAAATAAACAAAATGATAAAACATGTACTATTCAAATTCTATCTAATATTTGTTCTAAACACATCAGAGAACGTGTACAACTTTTTCGTTGTGCAGGCACTGATTATAAACATCACAGCAGTACGTGTTAGTTAAAATTAATTCATGTAGTGATATGTCATCCAAGATATACATAATGCGTTACTTAGGGGGTGCACGGTGATCACGGAACTGTCACAAAACTTCACCGAGTCTTATTCTTTTCTAACGGCCACATTGAAGGCATGCGAGCATCCTTGTAAGATAAAGAATGCAGTATTATACGAACTTTAAATAAGAGAATATATGTATAAACCCCTTTCTGAGAGAAGCATTCGCCTTTTCCGGGCAGTCGTTGCGCATGTATCACGAAGTGGTGTCTTTAAATAGAGTCATAAACCTAAGTCTTATGGCTTCCAAAGTGGTTAAATATCAAAAAGGCAATAATAAGATAAGAATTGTCCTTTATTAACTTAAAAGATAATTTTGTTTTCTGAGGAAATATTGGCCGAGTATAAGTTAAGTTAAGTTAAAGTGCTTGACCCACCTTGTAAATTTCAGATATATTTTTATATAACATTATACAATTCAACACTATGTGTTTTCTCAACTGCCAATAATATTCAGCACATATTTAAATGCTCGGTCAAAATCAGCTACTTAGAAATAATTTACATTTTGTTAACAAGGATGTTTTTCTTCCGCATTTAACAATACAACCTTGTTTTTTATATTACGCGGAGAGAATCTTCCTGTTTATATGCTGGCCAATATATAAGCGTTTTCCCGGAACTGAAAAGCTTGAGACTCTAAAGGTACATGAACCTAACAGCAAGCGCTTGTCAACGTCAACGAGGAGTATCCTGCAATATCCGGGAAAATTAAGTCACCTCGATTTTCAAGCGGCGCGACTTATCGGTGAGCGGGGACGTAGGCTGCAAACGAAACAGGAAGGAGATGATAAAAATTCATCACGTATTAAGCGGGGGAGAAAGCGGGCGGACACCGAAGAAGACTTTCATCTTAGTCCGGCGCGGTTCTTCGCGCCAGGACCATTTATGACGTTTAAGAACTCGTTAAAAACTTGGCGGATGCATACCGGCACAAATCGCTTCTCGCACGTGCTCCCCCACTCCGCTCGGGATTATAAAAGTTTGATAAGGCGATAAATAATTATCCGCAAGCCCATTGCCACGCCGGCAACTTTCGTCAGTCTCCACTTCTCGTCCCCTCACTCTTCGCTCTTTTCCACTTCGTCGAAAGCTCGGTTTCCCCTATTTTCGAAGCGTCAACCCGCTCGCCAAGCTTACCTTATTCACTCGCTCATTCAAGCACACTCAGCAAAATTGTTTTCTGTAGGCCGAGATTAATGTTTAATGTTTGTAGTTAACACCAGAACTACCGAAAATTGATCTGGGCCTGTAAAAAAACACAGTATTGAAGAAGCGTATGCAAATTGATATATATTTTTGGATAGATTTAGTGGAAATATGAAGTAAAATTATTATTCTAGTAAAGCTATCATTCATACCATTCTTCTTTCTCAGTAAATATAAAATAATGTATATCTACTTTACATGTTAACTAATCATAATTTAATCATTTCTTTCAAGCAAGTAACATCATTACACGTTGCATATGCCGTATCCATTCAAATTTCTATTCATTACTTTCAAATATTCCAGGAGTACTGGGAGAATCCTACAAATTTATAAAAGTATTCAAAACACGAATATCATTAAGATTCACTAATATCTTTTGAGTAGTCAAACTTGTTCCTTGTTCAATATCTAGATATCCAACATCAAAATTTTGCAGAAAAAACGTGGAATAGAAAACTTTTCTATCCGTCTTGTAACATACTTATGCCAATTGCTCGGTTTCCTGTGGAGTAAGCATAATCAAAAATAGTTTATATCCATTTGGAGGAAATATATTTTCCAATGATCAAAGAATTCTGCAAATCGATTAAGTAATTCCTGAGATTACCTCCAACACACGCACATAAAAACTTGCTGTATTTATAGATTGGTACAAACTTTTCGAACAGTTTTTCTAAAGAGTATTATTCATCAATAGTTGAAATGAAAATAACACATTGCACAGGGTGGGGCGGATACTGCCACACAATACTCCTGTAACATCAAATTAAATCGTATCACTGCTTCGTCCAACTCTTTGTAAACACAACGACATTACATTCTTTTGCTTTTTTTATTGTTACTTGTGCAATAAAGAGAGTCAATGGAAGTAACTAAAACAGTTCAGTCAAGAGCGTGTACATACATGCAAATGTTGTCTCTGAAGTAAAACACTTTAAACAATCAACTCACACCTACCTTTTTGGGGAGAGGTGTAATTATGGACAAAATATGACTTGCCCATGTCTTTCTCCCATTCACTCACACACTTTTATAATGAAAGAGGCTACAACGAACGACATAATATCTAGCTCTGAAGCGGATTCATAAAAAAATGTTCAGAATTTCATTTCGCTAATTTCTACTGTAATAATGCACAAGATCACTTCCGCAAGACACTTTCTTTGTGCGCCAGAAATATTCGCATCGGGTTTGTGAGAGACTGTCAAGACATTATATGATGTATATTTATGTGTATATGTCCTAATCGATACCGCAAATATTCGATTACTTTCGAAAATCGAGATTTTGAAGGGAACCACAGCTCCAAAACGAATATTTCACCCACAAAGTGGCGTTTAAAATTTATAGCTGCCTTTATAGACAACTCTACTGATTGGCAAACAACTTCTAATCAGCTCTAATCAACTATAAACTTTGAACACTATTTCAAGAGTAAACTACTCCTTTTGGATTTATTTTGGATAATATCGAGTGTTGGGGTTTATTTTTTCGATCTCAAGTCATAGAAGCATATACACATATTTGCGACATCATTTTTACCATCATTGCGACATCAGTAGACAAGAAATGATCTGCGCAGCTAAAGTCTTCAGACACCTTGTTCTCAAAGAAGGAAAATCTTGTCTCTAAATAGGAACACATTTTCTGTTTACAAGACTGTTTTTTTTATAACAAAATTTATGTTAAAAATACTGGGTGTGATAATATTTCTTTTACCCACTGTAAATGTATGATTCTGCTACGAATGTAACGTACGGTTTCTGTGGTCTTCATCCCTTACACGCAAAATATTGTTTAAGAGACAATGTCAGAAAATAGTTCAATGCGGGGTAAGGCAGGGCAACGTCTTGTATAAATAACTATTGGTACTGCAGTTTACACATAAACAAAATCAATCAGATAGAGCGGGAGGAAATTACATTACTATGAAGAAAAACAGGGTTTGCAATTAACAATTTAACGGGGTTTTTAGAGTGTAGTCGTCGCGAGTATAATAAATTACCCTTTGCTATAATTATTATAGCATAGGGTCCATACCATAAATCTTAATTATTATAACAAATAAAAAATGTGATTCTTCTCTTAGGACAAAAAAATGAAATGCATAATAACGTTTCATATTTTTGTGAAAATATTGTTATATTTGAAACAAATCAATTAAAATGGCAAGAAATTGAGTATACTCGGCATCGCTTAATTTTAACTACGCAAGCAGATAGACATTATCAGACAAAAATCCACCGTTAAAGGATTAAACGCGTTCATGCATAAATATTTCGAAATCATGCAAATCTGATTTAATTTTATATAAATCGTGCAATAGTGTCATTTAATTTACGTTGACAGTTCCATCTTACCCTACATAAGAGGTAAGGTAGGAAAACCAAATATTTAAAAAAGAATGTGACCGTCCTCGAAAAGCTGACAGCGTTCCAGAGAGCTGAAAAGTAAAAGTGCTGAAACTAAAAAATAAGCAGCACAAAAAATACCCTGTAAAAAAGTAAATAATAATAATTTCTTGTTTTCATGCTTACATAAATTTGCAGTCATAATACGCGATTTTGGCAACCTTCCACCATTAAGCCTAAATATACTGTAACTTTTTGGAGGCGGCGCAAATATAAGTAAAATATTACAAAAGTCACGAAGTTCTCACACTGAAATCTTCTCGAAATTTGCACCTCTGTACTGTCTGGGAATACTCGCGGTCTCTATGTACATATGCATACCTCTACAAGTTGAACGGTCAAAGTATACCCTACCTATTATAGTGATATTGTTAACATTAACTGTTAAATTCTTCTAACGAAATCAGTCCGACTGTTGGCTTTTTAATACAGGAAAGGTTTCATCCCAATCGGTCCATTCCCTGTATAACTATCGTCGGACACACGAAATATTGATATTTATTCAATAAGAATAGTTAGCGTTAAAAAATATCGAAAAATTTATAATGAGGCCAAACTGTGAGCTTCCTCTATAAGATAGGCAAGGTTTCACCCAGATCGGTCCATCCGTCTCAGAGACATCGTCGGATAACCATTTAAAAATAAATATAGCGATCGACTTGAGTACCTCCTCCTTTTCGAAGTCGGCAAAAAGCAGTATTTAGAAAAAAGTAATTTATTAAAGCCCGCGATTCTAAGTTGATTTTGATGTTCTTGAATCAATTTATAATTCAATATGTTCCATTACCGGAAATGCTTTAATCAATGTTATATAAGCAATATGTGTGACTGTAGATATAATTATCTTTAGCGTTCCTATTTTGCCCCGCACTCCCTTATGCTAATTTATACGTAGTTAATAACTATGTCGAACGGTGCATACTGACACGCCTTCCGTTGTTTTCCGACGTGGATTAAATCGATGCGAGCGTTAGCCTTCACCACTGTCGCTGGCATTATCCCTATTATCGTTGCCTTATACATATAAATGGATTTCTTCTTTCGCCTTCTCCACCCACAATCAATTATGTGCTTCTTCCTATCCTGATTTCTGTTAATTCAAGTAATGCCAACGCCCTTTATTTACATGTTCAAAACATATTTTCCGCGAATGATTTAGTCAACCCACATCTCCTTTCAAATTTATTCCCTAAGATTTGAATTACAAAAAATAATGTAAGACTAAGCGGAGCCTTAACTTGGTGGATGGGTGATCGGAATGAATGCGACACGTCAGGATTTCAATTGAGAGATGGCACGTACAAATATATTGTGAACTCAGGTTAATACAGGAATGTCGTCGTTGCAAGTCAGTCCAAGAGTGCTGCTCTCGGACATCACTCGCCGTCAGGTTACCTGGGTCAGCGTGGCCAGGTTTGGGGGTTTATGACCCCTGGGTTTTCCCTGAAGGGGAGAGGTGCCCTGCAGAACCTCCACGAGGTCTGCTCTACGCACACATACTCATGCCGATTTCTAATTTTCTAACAATAATAACTTGCAATATAACGCTTATAAGGAAAACGCGGCATATTTGTGTAACACTAATACTACACATTACATTACTAAATTTCTTATCTTAAATGTTGTTACTTGCAACGATACTTCGTCAAAATAAGATAGTAAATCTTGACACTTTGCCATTAAATGGTAGATTCGTTATTACAACATGTAATAAAAAGAAATACCAGTTATAATTATCGCAAATACATGATTACAATGCAACGAATAGAATACACATATTTGAAATTCACCATGGCACCGCGAGCCATGTGTCTTGTATTCATATTGCATTTTCGCATTATTAAGAACCTACGGATCCGCTTATATCAATTACACCAAACATAAATGTGAAATTCCAACAGCTAGAAAGAAATTTGTTGCTCCTGATTGCTTAATGCGAGAGGATGTTGTAGACTAGGGGAAACAGATAACTTTGTTTCCGCCTTTTCGCGTATGATAAGTCCTTGATAAGTGAAAGCGCCGTTGCATTGATTTCCATCTTCCTCTCCTTGTATTCCATGTTCCGTGGTTACAGCGAGAACCCGAGGAAAAATCGAGGGAAGCGGACCTGAGCATTAAAGGTCGACGCTCGCATCGGCCTTAATTGACATAGTGTTTGCATCGTGCGCATCGAGATCCTGCGCCGGAGGATTGGACCACCCTGGTAGAGGTTCCGAGACGCACGTCATCGGAGTTGCGTTCCTGTTTGCACAGCCCTCCGTTACGAAGAGACTCAGCGGCCACAGTAAGAACCAGTTCGCTGTTCTTCGCTCTTGTTCTCTCCTTTACTTTCACTGATTCTCTTCTGCCTTCGCTCTCTTTCTTAATGTCGGCCTCTCCAGCGGATTGTCCGACCTCAGATGCGTACATATTCTCTCACTTTCTTACTGTTTAGAAGGGAATCTCAATGTTGGAACACCGATTGGGCCCGGCAAGATGCTGCAAGTAGGTTTTGGTCTCATTTTCAATGCCCCAAAACAATTTTCTCAAATCAGCCTAGGATGGAACGTCCTCCGATTGAACGAAAGGTGCCGGTTTATTAATACACATTCGGGAAACCTGTTCTCGTTAAATTGTTATCGAAATATTTTGAACTATACTAATTATCATATTCGGCTTCACCCGGCTGTCACTTCGGCGTGTGCACGTTAGCTATAGCTTCATTTAAAGAATAATAGATTCATCCTATTATTTATGTTGGAAAACTAAAGCACTATCAAGTTTTCTGTGTATAAAAAGTTCTCTTAGTTCGTCCTGTGGCGCAATTTATGTTTAGTGCTCGATTCCCTGAAGAGTAAGCGTAATCAAAAATAGCTTATATTTTTCAATGATCACTGAATTATCCAAATCCGTTGAGTAATTTCTGAGATTACTACCAACACACTCACACAACTCTCTCTGTTTATAGATTAGTACAAATTCGCGGTCAGAGAAATTATGTAGACTGGGAACCCCTTTTTTGCAAACATTGTGTACGATCCGCGCCACGTAAAAACTATACAGTAATATAGTTAGTAGATAAAAAAGAAAATGTATGGCTTAGTATGTTAATAATATCTCAATTTCATTTTGATAGCTCTGATAATCTTTCGGGAAAAACTCTCCAAAACACTTACTTTTTCAGTCGTTTGAATGGGAAAATTCTCTTGTGAGGGTATTCTCGCCCAGACTGTCAATTTTGTGAATTCAAATTCAGGTATTAGAATAAAGACCATAACAAAATATTTTACCAAATGATGACAACTAATTTCATTAACTGAAATACATCCTAAGTTTAGCAGCATTTCCTTCAGTTATTGACTTGGGTTTGGTAGAGACGATAATCCTAATCTTAAGGATTTCAAGAACGTTAAAATTATTTTTGTCATGTGGAAAAGTCGCAATTAGTGCCACAAACTTAAAAAGTTTTAATTCAACCGATCCATTCTATATGTAATAACTTTTTATTATAATTTATGGAATGATTAGTGAAGATAGTTATAAAAGTATACGCAAAATACAAGTCTTGTAGCTCAATGCATTTCTTCAAAATTAATTGTCAAAATCGGCTGTATAAATCTGACCCTATAGACGAGAATATCTCCTTAAGGTATTAGAGAAAACCTACTTTTAATACCTTGCTCACCTCAACCAGTGCTCCAACATTGACTATTTTATCTTCTCAATCGCAAGGTTCGCCGAAGCGTGTCCAACATCGAATTTACTACTTGTTAGTGTTTCACAGTTCGAAAAAGACTTCTCCCGGGAATAGTGCTTAAACAGTTATTGCTATTTTCCAAACGATCGATATGCTTTTTTATCGAGATCACTTGATCATTTGAGTGATCTTGGAAGGTCGCAGAGCGCGGCCAGTATAACATACAGATGGACCAGGCAAGGAACGGGATAATGCAAATTGACCTATCTTTATGCTATTGAATGAAACATCGCATGAACATCGTGCGCTACAGAACCCACTCGGAGATGCACGCGTTAACTTTCGAAAGTAAACCCGGTCTCAAGCTAGACACGCTCTTGCCGTGCGATTCAAACCATTAACACTAAACGCACTGGCACTGTATAGTATACATGTAATAAATAAATAAAGGTCATATTTTTTTCGATTTGGTATAGCTAATTCTCAATTAAATACTTAAAGATGTAAAGGCTTACTGATTTTTGCTATCTTCTTTCCCAAGATACATAAGAAACTAAATAAATAGCTTCGTAAAGGGTTTTAACAAAATTAACGGTATAATAATTCCATTAGGTCAAAGGAGACATTGAAATAGTTATGTATCAAATTTTCACTCTTTTCTATACATACGTATAATCTATTTAGATTTAGAACAACACCAAGCGTGCACACGCGTACTAAAGTCCGTAAAAAAATGAAGTGGAAAGATTTGATGCCGGCACATTAATACTAGGTAATTATTATTGGCTAACAAAAAAAATTGACAAATTCCAGATTGCAATGTTAATTTTCACTTTTTCCTGTGGAATTAGTTTAAATTTTAAACAACATGGAACATAGACGCGCGTGCCAATCACCTTGAAAAGATCAATGTATTTCTTATTCGTATTCTATATCTCGTGCGTATTCTATTTCTACTGCTAAACAAATTTCGTGTACCGAAATATGAAGGTATTGCTTGATGTTAATCATTTCGGTCTCAGAATAACTAAATAACAAACATATAGTGATAGGATCATAACCACGCCCGGCTTATTTATGTGATTTTACTTAGTTCCTTAATATTTACATATTCTGGACGTTGTGAGTCTTGCTTTTACTTATTAATACTTTATTGTATGTTATACGTGAATAGAAGATGCTTTTCAATTCGTATATACTAATTGATGTAATTAGTTCAGTGTCTTTGTTCGTATATCTGCTTTGAGGGTATGCTATAACTGAGTAAACTTTTACAGTTTTTTGTCCACTTTATGATCATGGTAAAGATAAAGAATCTCTGGAGTTGTCGATTCTATCATTGTTAAAGAAAGGCACAATAGCGTTCCGGTTGGCACTGTCTAGTTGCGCGACGATCGAACACCTAGATAAAATTATAATTTCTAAAACATAATATTTTTGAAAATATAATAATTTTAACGTGAACAACTATTTTCGAAGTAAACAAAATGATTTCACTATTTTAAACTACCCTTACTATGCAATGATATTGAAAAGTCTATTTTCATCTAATACAATGTTCATGTACATGTGGTTGGACGAAAATCATTTAAAAGTGTCTTTATTAGTGCGGCAGACTACTGTTTGAGCTTCTGTGATCTGTGTAGTGTTAAGTAGGAAAGCCTTTGTACCACAAAGAAAAAGTGAATACATATGTGTTATGTTGCAGGATCTCGTTTTTCTTATACCTGTTGCTTATTTCAGTTTTCAATTTTACATCTTTGAGTGTTGATTCCTGGAAAACTACTGCTCTCTCTTCCTTGCGGTTATAAATTTATAAAAGCGGTTCAAAACATGTATCTCTCTAGTTTCAAGTAAATCAATTCAGTTCAATTTGAGTTAGAATTTGCAGTAATTGGGAACATATTTTGGGTTCCGGCTTTTGGACTTCGGAAATCTTATAAAAACAGTTGCTGTAAAAGGTACGAATCGAATAGATCACCTATGAATATGCACATGCATAATTAATATATAGATATCTCATCGAAATTTCCAAAGCAAAACTTGTAATCAGTGTAATTACCACATAACTCCTCACCATATCTTAACCGGTTACACAAAGTTTTTATTATTCATACATCCCAAACAAAACACAATTTACTGGACAATACAACAAGTGTCCTTGTAAACCACAGAACAACTTACACACCCTAATCGAAGTCCTCAAAGAAACATTACTGTTTTAGGGCTATAAATACTATACTTACAAATAGCATATAAAATTACAAATATTACATGTGGGAGATGAAGAACAATATAAAAGAAAAGACTAACGATATAGTATAAGTATTGTATATCATTATTAACCATCTAGTTACTGTGATAATAAATACATAAAAGCTACGAGTTCAACGAATAAAACTTACTTATCACATACATATATGTATGTATATTCTATGCATATAAACAGATGCATATACACATACACACATATGTATATACATATATAAATATACATATACATATTTGGACCGAATAATAGAAGTTACTTCGACGACAACTTACCGGTGCAGAAACCCTGAAGTCTTTCAGAAAGCAACTTCTTGCCAATCTTCTTTCGAGATAGAAAATTATAATTCATAGTGAAGCCTAGACGCGGTTAGGTCGTCGCCGTATAGACACTGGGTACACAAAGACTAACGGAGACTATTATGAAGAGCACCACAGTCGCGAACCGGCCAGAGTTTCGCAAAGAGATTTTCATTATGAATGCTGCACACTGAAAGACACTGTTCTTCGAGGGTTTATGAAAATTTAACACGGCGGAGCTGAACTTTCAACTATGCGGAGCTTAGCACATTGGTCCGTCGTACCTTCGTCCGCATTTCTCCGCTCTTATCTCTATCCTGCTTTCTGGTGCGGTCTCTTCGTCACTCTTCAACCGCAGTTCGATGTACAGGCTTTGAAAGTTGAAATAACGATTAACGGTTTGATTTATACAATAAGAATCTAGAAACAGTATGATTTAACAATAAAGAAACCACGCCTGCTCACATGACCGGACTTAACGTTTGATTCAACTATGCACTTCTTTTTTTCCCCTCATGTTAAAAATAAAAATGAAAATATATAATTTGCTATATTGTTATACAAATGTTTCTTTGTGCTTTAGATTTCGTGGTAAATCGGGAAATAGCTATATACAAATTGTAAAAATGTGACCTTTATTTCATAACTGATCACATGTTCGTTTACGGTACGAATAGCTACATGTTTACAATAAAGTGCCGGAACGTTAGTATTAATAATCAAGAGAAAATTCATAATATATTCTTCCTGTGTGTGACTTTCTCAATAGCATATTTTTTTATAATGTATGTTTCTTTAAAATAATTTCGCATCATAAAAACAGATATGTACATAGATAAAAAATCGAACTAACAAATGTACGCAGTTCTTCAAGCTAGGTGGTTTGGTTTGAGATGACAAACTTCGAATGACAAGTATGAAATAATTGAGGCAAGGGTCGTTAATATGGTCGGACACACCCTGCTTATACCACGACTTGTCAAATGACAATAATTAAGAAACAAAGTCGATTTTCGCAAAATGACCCTATCATTTTTGACTCGGTATCACATAAAGCACATTTGATTTAATACAACATGGCAAAACCATTTTATTTGGGGATATTGTAAGAACGAAAAATTTAAGACGGTCACTTTATAGACATCTGAAATATCAAGGCACAACGTTTTCCATTTACTAGTGTTCGAATATTTTAGTTACTCGGTGTATACGTGGAATATTCCATTAGCTTAGAAAGCGGCGGCACAACGGGCTTGTTTGTTGTTCTCGTAAGTTCCCCGGCATCGAGATATGCCAGCGATTTAGCTTGAATCTGAGGAACTCTAAGGATGTTTGCCGGACCGCCAGGGGAAAACACCGCATGAATGTGGTTTATCGAGAGCGACAGCGTCGCTCTCCTTGCGATTTCTGATTTGCCTATAATGCGCGCCACTGCACAATTCTTGGCCGAGTCGAAGAAAATGGTCCATTAAGCGCTTTGGAGAACCAGCAAAAGAGAGTTTAATTGGCCATAAGCTAATCCTTGCCGATCGAATGAACATAATTATTGGTAATGTTCTCTTTCAATGTGTAACAGGCAATAGTCATTATAAAATCATTTCGCAAATTTGTATATTAATTAGCTGAAAGTAATTGTGGCACAATTATGAAAACTGGTCACTTTTCTCTGCTTTTTTATGTATTCTGGATGCTGTGTATTTGGCTTTGGGTGTTAATACTTCAGTGTATCTTATGACTGAACAAAAATGCTTCAATATGTATAATTCACTAATGTCTGTTATTATTTTTAATTTACACTAATCGTAGTAACGCCCGACCAATTGACTGATTTTAAATTTCGACTCTACGATGCACCTGTGTCATTCGTTCTTGTCAAAAACAAAAATATAAATTTATAATATTTTTATTATTATCGGAATGTTACTTTGTGCATTTCTTATCGTATTAAATGAACAATTAACTATACCCCAATCGAGAAAATATAACCTTTGTTTAATACCTGTAAACATATAGATATACATAGTGCTAGAAACCTCAAAATATACAAAAATGCGCCTAGTAGCAGTTTGATTCCCCCCGAAAATGTCTCATATTCATTAAAACTCCTAAAAAGATATAACAAAAAAGATATGGATATCATACAGGAAATCCAAGTTTTCATTCAAATATATTTTGATTTAACTCGCATTCGCAATTATCTTATTTTTATATTCGTAGTATTGCATAGTAGTTGCGAATGCGAGTTAAATCGAGGTATCTTTGGATAAAAACTTTGCTTTCCTGTATGATATTCTACATCTTAAACATGCACATAGGGGGAGATTTAAGAAATTGAGTTGAGTGTAAGAATATAAATTCCCTACATAATACAACTTGTACTTGACAAATTCAATATTCCAAAGTCAAACAGTATGACGTTTACAGCTTGCTGAATATAATTTAAAATTTTGACTTTAGCCTGTTGGAAGTTAGAAGCATGATACCTATGGCTAATAATCAGCGCCTGTTTACTGACTCCCAACAGCAAGAATGCATTTAAATTGCAGATTAGATAAGCTATATCCTCATACACACTTTAGCTTTGGTATATCTTGACTGCCAAATATATAGCTCAGGCAGAGTACAATCTAAAGTAATGAAATTTGCTAAACAAGTACTGATTACCAATAGCTATTATATCCCTAAATGACATATGCTTGGTTTTTTTGCTTTGCAACCTTGCAACCTTGCAACATTGGTTGCTTACATTAATGCTACACACTTAACAATTTTAACTATTGGTAATTATCACGCGTTTACCAAATACAGTGGTTTATGAGTTACGCACTTATCAGTTTTGACATTTCGTAATAATTTTCAATAATCTCAAGATCACAGGGGCAGGGACGAAGACAGTATGCTCTTTTATTAACTAAATAAAGCATTGAATCTGAAATAAAGTATTAAAATCGGACTGTGTTACATAACCGGCTTAACCAATGTATCGATAACGTAAATATGACACAGCCATACTCTCTACAACCAGCAGTATTTCAAAGTGGCGCCAGCTCGTGGGAGAAAAGTGAAAGCCATATTTTTAAGAATTACTAAATCCCGTAAAGTGTGTATACTACTATTTGGCGCGAGACTGTACCGAATCTCCTGATACATATACTATACATTCGTCTTAATTCCCTTTTCATTATTTGGTATAAAATTAGTTAAATAAAACTTTCCTCGTATTTCGATTTTCATTCAGTTTTGAAATAATTACTGTTATACGGTCACCAGTCTACTCTTCTACACTCTTTCTCTTTCAGCATTTGCTACAATTTTTCAAGGAGGACCAAATTATTTACGTTAATTAACTGAAGTCTTTCCATATGATATAATCAATACTTCAAGTTTACAAGCTTATGCTATTATTCTATATCATTTTTCTACAAGTGTAATTTTATAAAAATAAAATGTTAAAAACTATAATATATGTCTATATGTACTGGATTACCTGCCAGATTGATGTACAGTAAACTCTATTTAATCCGAACTTCCACTTTCCGAAATCACAGTGTAACGAACGCTCAGTGCACATGTAAATAAGCTGCAATACAATTTCAGAAGCTAAAAATGTTGTGACCATAGATCTTTCACTAAATCATATTTAATTTGTGTATTTGTGATAAGCACTGTTAATATTCAGATTTCCTTTTAAAAGTACTTAAAGGATAACATGAAGAAAGTAACCGTTTCATTATCCGAAATTTCTTTTGTTGAAACAGAAATGTCTGTTGATTAGTTCGAATATTTGATGATATTTGATAAACCCGTGTTTTTTGTAACGCGTCTCCCTAACCACTCCAAAAAACATTGATATAACGAAATCGTGTCAGAGCAGAAGAACGTGTTCCGAGCCCGCTTGTTCAAAATAAAAACGAAAAGTTTAAAACGTTCAATGTAAGTAGTACAATGATACTCACTTACAAGTAAAGGAGAATTATTGGCCATCAATTTTATGAACGAATGGAAATATTATTGTTGGAAGCGAATGCTTAGTCATTCAAAGCATGAGCTCCAAAGCTTAGCTCCAAACGACTAATGGAAAATTATCCTTCGAACTAATAAACGATAATTCATATCTGACTAACGTCTATTTATTGTACCGATATTTAGCTCCTTTAAAATCTGCCAGTTCCAAACATCCATAAGAATGATAATCTTATCGTAATCATTATCTGAATTATAGTATAGTTCACGGTTTTCTATATTAAGTCATTTACCTTTACTCTAAAAGCGTCGAAATGGAGTCCAACGTCTCCATTGGAAAAGTGCGAAGTGAGCAATTTCGCCGATAGAATCATCTTTCAATGTGCCTTTGAAGCGTCCACTTAATGACGCCGTAATTGCAATTACGGAATAAATGTGCGGTGTTGTCGGCGAGCGAGGAGTACGTGCGTGGAATTCGTTGCCGGGTGTAAGCCGGACGGGCGGGTGGGTTAAGGTCTCGACTGCTTCACCAAATCAACTGACAAAATCACTGTTCCACCAAGTTTCGTGAATTCGTGTCTCAGATCCACTATGCAACGTGTACACGCCGATTCACTTACCTTTGAGTCATCACTGTCGTCTGCACACTGCTACATAAAAAATACAAAATAATTATTTAAATAATAACAGAAAGCAGTAATTCCGATTAATTGATTTATTTCGAAACATTAATAGTCGGTGTAATATGTATAGGAATTGCAATATTTCATAGCCTATAATTTTCATGGATTATAACTCTACATACAAAAGAAAACTGCATTAAAAGCCATTCAGTAGCCCTGAAGACTATAGATACATATGAAATCTTTTCTGGGTAAGAAGCTCTTTCAATTTGTCCGTTGGCATACTTGTGTTCACTACTCGGTTCCCTGAGGTGTAAACCTAACAAAATACAATCTATGGCCATCTGAAGGAAATATGCTTTCCAATGGTGAAAGAATTATGGAAATCGTTTTACTAATTTCTCAGATTACCTCCAACACAGAGATATACAAATTATTTCTATTTAAACGTATATTAGTATAGAAGTGGAGATTATATTGTATGTATAATGTATGCTAGTTGTCTTACTCGGCTTCACCTGTGTGACATTTCATGCACATGTTAACAATATCTTAGTTTGAAAGGTAATAGATTGCTGGAGCTACGTTTGTTGCACAAAATCTTCTAACGATGTCTGATGAGTGATGCCGATGATTTTTCTTATTTTTTTGCAAAACTAATTATTTTACAGTGACCGTTATAATTTTACCTCAAAGTACTCACCAAACACTATTTTTATAAAGTGTTCAGATTTTGAAACAAATCAACTACAAAATTAGAAGCGTGGGTGACACAGGCGGATGGATATGACGAAATTATAAGGTTTCCTAGTAAACTATATAACCCTAAAAACGGCTCTTCACTTTAGGTGACTGTGAAACTTTTTTTTAGCTCCGATATGTACTGTAGAATTACAGTGTAGAAATGATGTTAAGGTCAAGAGGCAGTACGCGCACTTAAAGTCGGAGCGTATCAATGTGGTAGGCGGATAGGTGGTAGTGAGAATGTCAGGGACGTAATGCTTTGTGTCGAAGGCGGCAAGAAAAGCACCAACGATTTACTATTCAAGTAAAATTTCGCAATTTATTTCTTATATACTGTCGGGACGAAACCCTCAATAATGTTTTCGGTGTTTGCTCATAATATAATGTAGAAATCACTTGCCAAACTTCAACTGCCATGGTGCATTTTAACTGCAAGAAAATCTAATGCACGTAGTTCTTAAGCGTCGGTAAGTAAGTATAATCTGGCTTTTCGACTATTTTTAAAAAATACCTTTAGTTGGTCATGGTAATTAATTTTTTGCAGAAGCATTCTACAGTGGTTTACGAACTTATAAAAAAATGAGTACAGGTTTCGACCTGATAGGCCTGACACTCTCTTTGTAGGTTAGTAACAACGAAGAGTAGTGGTGATTTCCGAGGAACCTATCCATCCATCTCCTTCCGCGACGTAACAGTACATACATAATTACTTACGACTATACAGAGAGGAGGGGAAAGAAATATGTACATACATAAGTGTAGAGGATGAAAGGCCCGGAGCAAGGGAGGAGTATCGATCGCAAGGATGATGGCACTCGAGAGATAGGATAATAATTCCCATGCAGGGACAATGTCAATCGAACCTTGACGAAGCGGAAGTTCGCAGGCCTGGTTCCGCTGATTCGGAACATACTGTTACACAGATACATATAGTACGTGTACACACACGCCTGCAAGTAGCCGAACCGATCCAACCTTGCGACACGGAAAGAGCTGACGGCACGTCCCTCCGCTGCGGGAGAAAAAATTGCTCAGCCTGCGGCAAAACGGTTGCACACAGCAAAATATGAAGCTGGAGGCGCGAAAAAAGACCTCCAGAAGGCAAGGAACCGACTAGGAATCACTGGATGGACGCATAGGGAAATGGAGGGGAAACAGAGGCGAAACGGTTGTGTGTCCTGGTTGCTCGGCATTCGCTTTACTGCGAATTGAATAAGTAGTCCCAGCTCTTCTCATTCAGTGTCATATTCCTGTCGACTTTTCGCCACTGTGATACGTCTAACCTTAAGGACATTGGCTGCCGCGTCTTTGCTCCTTTCATCCTGACAAGGAAACGCTACGATAGGCGTAATTCAGTTATCGAGTCAGCTGTACAGTGGTTGATAAAGTATTGGAATACCTAGTATTTTTAAAATGAATTTTCAAACAAAGATCTGTCCTTTCTGTCCGTTTTGTCCGGCCCTCCCCTACGTATAAGACTTAAACATAAAGGCATTTCCAATAGAAAATATTGCGATTTGCGTAATTTCAGTTGATTTAAAAAACATCCGACCTGCTCGAACAATGGCGGTAACAGCTAACAACTAATTTTTCGTCACTTTTATTACACACCAGTTTCTCTGGACCATTTTTATATGTGTTAGTTTTCCATCTGAGCAAGAAATCAGACTAAAACTAATCGGGAATACGTTTACGTCTGTTGTGATCTTCCTTTCTGAGTTTACTCGAGTTACATGGACTTAGGAGAACCTTCCTCTAAACCTGTCAATGGGCATTGCTGCGAGTTAAGTTTCCTTGTTATGCAATTCTCCACCAATATCTGTACGCTTTTCAGTACGGTTGTTTTGCACCTGCAGTTTGACTATTAGTCACGAAACCATAATGCTTCTTTGCTGTATTCTCTGGCATACTCCGAATATAAAAGCAGTTGTGACTGGGGCTTTGTTATTTAGGTAAGATATTGATTTTGGATATTTACGATTGTTTATTGAAGCGGCATATAAAATATTTTCTACTTGGGCCCATTTACTTCGATAAATTTGTAGTGTGTTGCACTGAGCGGAATGTATGTGCACTTATTTATCACTTTAATGGGGGGCTTTCTTAAATGTTTATCTGCATCCATAGTTAAAATCAAGCGATGACGAGTATACTCAATTTCTTATTATTATAAATATCAGTAAGTTACAAAAGATTTCTTACAAATATTGATTAAAGCTGCACCCCGTAGCAAGGACGCCAAACTTCAACTAACTAACAAACCTACAGAGAACTTCGTTCATTCTGACTTTCTCTTGTTTTTCGCAGTATAACATAGTTTTAATTTTGAAGATAGAATATTCCTATTTATATGGTCGCCATTGTGCACATAAACTTATTAATATATCACTTAAGCTGTTGGTATAACCAATGTGTACCCCTCGATATAACATTAACTAGCTCCACACAAATGCGCAACAAAACCAATAGAGATCAATAATTTGGCTGGTCCAATATTTAATGTTTAATATGACTCTCAATTACGTCTCCCATATTTTGCGCTAAAATACCCGTTGTTGATATGTGGTCCGTTGATCGATATTATAATTTTTCGGTTACATTTTAGGTGATTGTATTCATTCTTTGCAATATATTTTTGTTTCACATAATACTTTATTACTTTATTACATTTGATATTTTTGTCGTAACTTTATACACCAACTTTTTATTTTGTGAAGAAGAGCATGAGAGCTGAACGCGACAAAAAAGATACCAACCGAAATAGATAGGTTAGGTTAGGTCGATTGGCGGCGCTCGTGTTTCCGCAATATTATACAATTATTATACAAACATGTTTCTTTTATTTAACAACCGGTATTGGAAAAAGTACTCAAAATCTAGCATTTAATGCAAATTCAATTGAATCCTATTTACTGTTAGTTTTGCATCTTTTTGTAACTTAAAATATGAAAAAATATTAAAAATGGAAAACACAATAATGGAATATATTCAAGCAAGAAAAAATACGAAATTACAAATTCTTAGGACCACATTTAAGATATTAAAAGAATAAAATATTCGTTTCGTGGATGACCATCCTTCAAGCCGTCATTATACGCCGGGGAGTTGGACACACACACTGCACACGGAGACATTGATACACACGTAAAAATTCGTATATCATACTCAGACCAATGCTACATACCTAATTATGCCAAAATTGTATGGGTATCGACTAATCTTTAAAAATAATCCTTTGCCAGAGTATGTTCTTATACATCATCAAAACAAAAACCGGTGATGACTTTTCAATTACCAGCTAAGAATTTCCGAATTTTCCTAATGACTGCGACTGATTTTTAAGCAAATCTTTATTAGATTAATGTTTCACTGCCTCTAATTTTGTTTCGCAAATTATTCTTTATACCATAATGAGAAACGGAATGCTGGCATAATTTAAACACTCATTAATTGTTAATGGCAGGTTATGAAAGCAACGAAATCCGTCGGAAACATTTAACCCAGGTAGAACAATTCATATTTTCTCGTCACTGCGTTCTATTTGACGAGCAGTGTTGATTTAATTTCGCCTCTTATATTTCCATTTGTCCGCTGTTAAACTCGTTACGGGCTATTATGTGTATGCCTCTTACTCGCAGATTATTAATATTAAATCAGAATTTTCGATACGTATTTTCAACAACTGCTGAGTTGGTCAATGAACGTGAACGGGTTAATTGTGTTTTAACAGCCGTACAAAATTAATAACATTATCGTTGTGCATCTAAAATTGTGAAAGGTATACAAATAGGTTGATTAGATGTAGAAATAAATAATATGGACTGTGCGAAATATATCGTACAATCCATTTTTGATATATTCGTATTTTGTTGGACGTTGCGATACAAAATGACCGCGGTTCTATTTGGGTTCTAAAATAGAACCACTCGGTCACTTCCTCAATAGAGCTTATAAAGGAAAGATAATTAAATATTAATTAAGAACCAGAAGAAAATATTCCGAAGTAAATAGTGTAGGGATCCTACATTAATAATACAACATTAAAGAAGTACATGACCGCTTATGAAAGAAAGATCATATTTTTCCAATTTGAGTATAGTTAATTGTCAAGTTCATACAAAAATGAATACATGAAATAACATTTACACAATAATACAAAAAAGTATATATTTTCTTTTTTATTGTTAACAAGAACCGGGAGAACAAGTGCATTCTTGAATTGAAATTTAAAATCAGTCATTTTTTTAGTAACTACCCCATTACGGACTTTGATTTAGTTAATAAGACACTAGTTTGCTGATGTCAATAACATTATTTGGCCAGGCAGCTGTTGTTAACAGGGTTCTCCTTTTGTCAGTGCAAAGGAGCCCAGTTTAATTACAGCATTCTATTTGTTCCTATGGATCATCTGCACCTGCAATCTGAACCATTGTGCTGCAGTTTTGTACATACATATACTATGTATCTACATACATATGTATTATGCAGTCAGCCGTACATTTTCATTAGGGGATTGAAGTAATCTGAATGTTACGGCTGCGCACTGTAATGGACTATAAACTGCCACACTCTATCTACCTGTTGCCCAACACATTAACTCGTGGTCGGGTTTTCAACAAACTAGACTTACAATTAGGCCCCCATCTATTATAATGTTGTGATCATAACTTAATGCAGAAAAATTGTATTTGTATTGGGTTTCAGTTGCGTATGAAATGAACACGTGCATGAATTATTGTAACTGTTACAAACTATTTTAAGACAAAGTGCATTAGATAGATAGAAAGACAGAATAGATGAAGAAATGAATTTCGTAAAAATTAAGGCAGCATTCGTGTTGTATATTATCCAAGTGTCAAATATAATGACTGTTTCTTTCATGCTTTCTGATCAAAACTTTTACCTAGGTTTGTACATTTTGAACCCTTATACATACAAGAACACATATTTATGAATAAACTGGTATAACATAAACTGGGTGTCATGTTAATGATGGCAACGTCGTAAATTTAGTTTTATAAGAGAACATTCTTGCCGGAGTTATATCAATAATTTTGAAACTCTCTTCTCGTATTCATATTACACTCTTCTGCAAACCTTCAGTTTTTTCTCGAAATCTTAAGATCCATTTTGCTGCAAAAATTAAAAGTGTGCAATTTATACTTGCCGACTGTATAGTCGGTAACCATCAAGACTTATAAATACTTTTTCCAGTATTCATACCATACTCTTCTGTATGACTTTAGTTTTTTAATCGAAATACTAACATCCACTCTGATGCTAAAACTAAAAATGTATCATTTGCAATTAACAGGTACATATATACAAAAGCTACAGTTTTTAATCCAAAGGATTTGGTTTCGTAGGCGGTCAATCGACCTTACGAATGTTTGATTAATAATCTCCGGTATATATCATAAAAATTCCAAGCAATTGCTAAAAAGTGGTATATAACGCGACAACCACCTTAAACAGGGGAATGGCTGCCAAGTAGCGAAATGATATTGCGTTCGAGTTCTTACGAGTGTAAGAAAGAGCATGTGCAGCGACTTCCCGGAAGGCTTGGGAGTTTATTCGCCGATGCATGTTACGTGTATACGCTAACAAGAGTAGGCAGGGCAAAATAGAAGACGGAGAAAAGGAAGAGGAGGCAGAGTACAAAGAGGAGTGAACGAGGATCGGCTGGAGTTGCGCAAAAGTATCGGAGCCGCAAGACCACTCGCGGAGCGGAACACTTCTTTCCGACGGTAATTGGTGTTCTGACCTCATTGTGTAACTGGTGTATCCAAGTATACACGTACCGGGGTATCGGCACGCTCGATCTTCAGACGTTTGCGCGCCTTTGGCCCAACGCTCCACTCCCAATGACGCTGCACCACCATCCAGATAACTTACGTTTCACTAAGAGCCATAAGGAAATCTGTATGTCTTTCGAGCCAGTACCAGCAGAAAATAGTTCAGGAGAGACCAAACAATTGTTAATAGATTGATGATAGGACATAGATAAGTGCGGGTCAACATGGGAATGCGGAAAACCTTAATGTAGAAAAGTCAATATATGTATGTATTTTCCACAAAGGCTTACCATTCAACATATCCGTAACAAATTCGACATGAGTATTCGTTGATACCATAGAAAAAATACTATGAGGGTACCTCCCCCCCAACCATCCCTAAAGCCCTCCCAAGGCACAACCAAATGCCACCTAGACACTATTGCACAATTTATGTTAAATTATGTCAGTTCTATAAAATTTCACCTTTACTCTGTCTCTCTTGAGGGCTTGATACGGCTAATTGCAAACACTCTTTTCTCCATAGGAACATCATTCTTCCCGCTCCATCTCATGCGCCATGTATAAACTGTACTGTCTACATATATTAGTTGTTTATACTGGTCGTTGTCCTGTCTTATCTCGGCCACTCATCTTATCCCGCATTCTCTTATAAATCTCTCCCATGACCTTATTATTAAGAATACCAATGATTCATTCCTAATAACGTTACACCACCATCGACACAACTTTCGTTTCATCGATAGACATAAGGAAATCTGCGTTTGAAACTGCTCCTGCCATAAAATGGAACAGAAGACACCAAGTAATTACCATAGACTAAAGATAGGAGGAGACAAGTAATTGCGAATATTTTACAACTCGACATATAGTACACAACATTCTACGCAATTATTCAAAATACAGTGAGTCAAAAAAACATTGTCACACCCAGTATATTTAGAATAAATTTTTTTAAAAAAGAAAACTGTCCCCTAGAAAAAGCTATTTTTCCTAAGAAGAATACTATCTTATTAAAAAAAATTATTTCTATTAGAGGAATGACAATTCATCTATAAGAATATTTTTTCCAAAAAGATTGGGTGTGCGAGTACTTTTTTAATCCATTGTTTGTCGCGATTAGAATGGCAACGAGGCTAAGCAGAGATATTCAGGAGTTCCTGAAAAATGGTAATCAGTGTAGTACTTGCTTGCCTAAAAGCTGTAGGTGCATCGCGTCTTATTTGATCGTTTCACTCGTATACGTTCTTTTAGACGTTTCAAAATTTCACTCACTATAGATGCCTAGACGCCCTATAAGGTACATTTCAGTAGTATTTGCTACGGAGAAAATCATACCGCTTGAAATTAGGGTTCTGCATTAAATTTCGCCAGTGAAAGAGCTAAGTAGAGGTAGACAGACTGCAACTGTGTGTCTTAATTATATAAGTAAATTACTGTGGAAAATGGTCTATGATAATTGCAATGTGGTGTCTAATACTCAAGGAATGTGGTAAAAAATTAAATAATACAAAAAATCAAACCTTACGTTTCAGTAACGGCTTTGCCATCATTTGTTTTGCTCCCCCAGTGTTTTCAAGCAATTTCCTTTGCTTCCTTCAATCATTATTGACCAGAGCCAGCGACGCCGTTAGCGTGCTCGTAATTTTGATATCACTTGATAGGGGAGTCCGGGTCAAGTGAATAAGGACTAATTCCGAAAGTGCAATGCAGTCGCATTTTGGTGGCAAAGAGCTTTCTGCTCGACGCCGTGTCGCTTTCATTATCGTATTGGTAGCATTAAAATTCATTAACAATAAGCAAATTGGAATTTATTAGTGTGTTATTTTTATTTTAATAAAACATGATTTAAGACGGACAGAAAACACGACTTAATCCTTTAACGGTGTTTGACAAGGATACTCGTTATGAGGAATATTAAATCACGTTTCGTTATAAATCGTGCAAAAAATCGTACTTATTATAACAAATGAAAAATGTATTTCTTCACTTAGAATAAAGAAATTAAATGGGCAGTAACTTTTTTGAATCTTTATGAAAATATTGATATATTTGAAACAAATTAATTAAAATTGCAAGGAATTGAATATACTCTTCATTACTTAATTTAATTACGCAAGCACATATTAAAAAAAATTCAAAAAAGACCACCATTAAAGGGTTAATATAAAAGCACAAATATTGTATACGACTGCATTAGTTCATACTGTATATGAAATTACATTTATATATAATAAAAGTAAGAAGTCGCGAACAGCAAAACGATATAGTTTCTATCGAACAAATAATTCTATTGACGAATATCTAATCAAGTCGGTCTTCTCTGGGGATGTCCCCAAGATTCGGGATTGTCAATAACATGTCAATGTATAATAGATGATCGTTGGTGATATTGGGCTGCCGCAGACATGCTGCACCCCAAGGGGAAGACCCGTGCGAAATGCAAGCATAAATTTGTAATGGACATGATATAAAGGACTCTGGAGGCCTTTCTGGAGGTGGTAATGAGTGGCGAGTCATTCCGATTCATTTTAAAGGCTTCCGGGCGGTAAGATAGACGATTTTGTTTACAAAGCTGAGTTTCTTGTGACGAATAGCCAAGAGCACTACACTGTAGTCTAGATGCACACTCTAGTTCATAAATATCCGGGCACCTAGCATGTTCAGATAACTAGCATATTAATGCTATAGCGAAAGTTATTAAGATTTTTGCAATACAAAGGGAATGACGATTTTTCCATGCAAGGAAAATAGCAGAAAAGGGTACAACATTTGGCAAGGCTTTGTTTTCATTGCTGTTCATAAATGTTCGGGCACTTAGCACTCAGTTCTGCTAATATCGACACGAAATTTTCTGGATGGCTTGTCTAAATTAAGAAGTTTCGTAACCGTATGATGCTATTTGAATACAAAATTTTGCATGTAAGATAAAAATTATGAAAGTTGTAGCCATCTTTTTGCATATCTACACCTATCCGTTAATAAATGCTGTAATGCAATGTAATGATGCGAGACCCGTTATAATGGGATTTTCCTGAAGAGTAGTTGTAGATTTATAGCATTAAAACAATATTTATCCAACCGAATTGAGTGTCAAGATACTTATTTACGGCAGTGTACACACATGTAAGGCGCCTGCTTTACTTTGATTGGCAAGCGAGGGTGTGCGAGAGAGAAAGAGAGAAAAATCGAGAGATAGGCATGGTTCCCGCAGAACTTCTTGGAATCATTAGTGATCCGGTATTACACACAATTGTTCTGCTTTCCAGTACTATCTATAGCTCCCCAACGCTGAAGAACGGGAGGTTTTTTGCTTCTACGACCACGCATTGCCCTTATTAATGTTGACGACACTTTTTGCGTCTTATTATCTAAGAGTCAATTCAATCAACTAATTTAACAAATAAAGCGTCCAATAAAGTTTTAAATGTTGAAGAGTTTCCCTTTTTGTGAAGTTTTTGAGGCGAAACACGGTCAGGAAGAAAATAACTATTTTATATATTAGTCGATTATTATATTTTGAAAATTAATATTTCATAAAAATATTTGAAGGTCTTCTTTCGAGAATTCTTGTAAGAGAAACCTAAAACTCTTCTATAAAATCCCATTATGTAATTTTCTTCCCGATTGTGTCTTGTTTTTTCAACATTTTAGTAGCACGATATTTTCGTTACGCATTTGTAATATAAAATCATACTATTAAACATTTTATTTGACTCTTGGATAGTTTGCAGTAAAATAAGTACCTTTGGTGTAGTACGCATTCTGACATGTGCAATACCAGCAATCAACAATTAGTTAATTAATTACTAAGAAACATTTCTGAAAGCTGTTGATAACATAATAGCGCAATAATCGGAACAGCTGTTCTTGACAAGCATTCAAATGCGAATATAGAAGTTCAAATGCGAAAGCAAAATCTGGCATGCTGGAAAGTTGAGTGTAACGCAGAGTGGCCCAGAAACGAATTCCCAGATTCAATTTCTCGCGGTCTTAATTCCCTAGCGTTAACGAAGTTAATTAACAAAATCCGATTAAGCTGAGCGAATTGCCTTTGCCAGGATTTGGTTATAGCTGCAGTTATGAAACCTCAGAGAACTTAGCTCTCCCACCATTCTAAGTGCTCGAAATATATATGTATGTACATATATTGAAATTTAGAAGGCAATTTGATCATAAAAACACTCAGACTTGGCCAGCAGTTTCATCTGTTCTCAATTCTCTCAATTTTCACTTAATTATCTTTTCCTTCTCCACTCGTTTTCTAGAGCTGTCTTTTTTCTCATTGCTTAGTTCACATTGTGTGTTGACTTTCAATCCCAAAGTTTAACACGAAATATGTATAAGAGAATCTCGAATTTCAAAAAACGCTGCATTTAATAGTATTTCTTACTTTTTTGCATAGATCGTATCTGAAAGTGTTGTACTTTAATACCCAAGAAACATTTTCCCTGCATAAGCTCTTTATGCCGGAGCTTCTCTGCAAAAGATTCCTGCAGACGTTTATATGCATGTCATATGCAAACTGGTTTTAGACGGTTTTATGCAGAAATGATTCTGCACAAAGCACGACTTCGCTAATTGTTTTCTCGGTAATCAGGGCGCATTCTGAAAAAGTGTTATAGGGTTTTGTTTAGGGGGTCGAACTGTACGTCCCCAATTTTTTTCAGCTCATTTGGTGTTCCAGTCCTAACAAGCACCCCTTGTAAGCAGAATCAGTATGTTATAAACGGGCACCAATTATAAATATTAGGTTGGGAAGATTGAAACATGAAAATGTATGTTCAAGTTAAACTTAATTCTTAAATCGTAGACCGTCCTGCAAATGATTTGCGCGTGCAGACTACAGAGATTCCCTGCAAAGAATGGCTACTTCGAACCTATATGCAGGTTGTTCTGCAAATGATCTACACGTGCAGGCTATACATATGCTCAGGTTCCTGCAGGCTTTCTTCAGGTTTTTCTGAGCATATTCTGCGCATGCAGACTATCTGCAGAGGTTCCTGCAGAGAAAGGCTACTTGCAGGCTACATGTAGGTTGTCCTACATATGTCTGCGCGTGCAGACTAAATGCAGGGGTTCCCTGCAGACGAAGGCTACTTGCTGGCCATATGCAGGCAGCTCTGCATAAGAAAGATACTTGAAGGGTGTATGCGGGGGTCCTGCAGAACAAGAAGATGAGTTGGGTATTTGCAGGCGTTTCTGCAGAAGAAATGTTACTTGGGTATGGCAAAGATTCCTTTAATGTGAACTTAGTTGCGCTTGGGTATTGGTTACTTTTATTTTTATTTTTTATAACTGAGTAATTGCACGTGTAATAAAGGTACACAATCTATTTATATCAAATGTCATATAATACAGGGTGGGAAGAACCAATTATAAGATTCAAATTTGATTCCTCTCGAAAATCGTGTCGCTGTTTTCGCTCCACGCTACATATTAACAATTAGTAATGTAAATAATGCTTTATTTTCGGCTGACAGAAATATTCCGGTACCATACAAAATAATTTTTTCTGGATTCATTTTATTGGTGCACATTCGATTTGATACATCATGGCAAGAGTGATTTTGTTTGAGGACTCATTGTTAAAAAAAACAATCGAGACTGTTACTTTATAAATATTGAATTGTATAGTATACTGATGAGCCAAACAGAAAATGTGCAGTATCATACCATACGCAACCCCAAGTAATTTTAAATTTATAATTTAAAAAGTATTATATTATCAACATGGAAAACCGAAAAACAATTTACACGGTTCAGTTGCAATCAGCCGATATTATTTGATGTAACTTATTTAACACGTCAGACTTTTGCACAGACGAGACAGAATGAATTTAAGGAAACTTTTATCTCCTCATAGTTGCCCGTATAGAAATCCGTTCCTTTTCTTTTTATTACGTCGTAGTTCTTACGTCATGTTTAACTGGCAATGCTCAAAAGTATTTCTTAATTATAAAAATATTCTCAACAATAAACAACAGATATATCTTGTTGTAAAATCGCCGTTAAACTACAGTAGTCCCTTGAAAAGCTGCAAAGATCGAAACTTGCTTAAAATGCAAGAGGCTCCAATTCTACAACCAAGTCGGTTTAAGTTTAGTACGTAGGATTATGCTGATAATTTAAAGAGAATAATTTCCGAAAGCAACTACAAACTAGTCCGGAACAACCTACTTTAAAATAAAAGCAATAAAATACTACGTTTCTAAGAACCAATGATCGTAAAAGCTGAAGTCCTGCTGGGAGGTGCGAACCTTTTGACAGTCCCAAATATTGATTGGAATAAACTTATTACAAAGGTCAAGGTTAACAAAGCGACAGCGATCAGGGGAACATTGTAATATTCGATCATTTTTCTCACACACTGTATTTCGTTTTTAATCGTCATATTCGTCGAAGAAAAGTCAACAGAGATAACATTTGGACGATAGAAATTATCCATAAATGATAATTCACTCCAATGGAGAAAATTCGTTCATATTAATATAAATTCCCCAGCACTTGTGCAAGTAAATTTCAAGAGAATGTTTATCGAGAATGAAATCGGCTGCGTGTCACTTTAATCGTTCAACTGGTGCGCAAATTACGACACAAAATCAGAAGTTTCCTTTCGGACGATTATTTGTGCACACAGTCCGCTTTATATTGAAATGGGATGTGGAACAGTCCGAGAGTGGTGAAACGGGGGGATGACCGGAATGGAAGCGATCGTCCGGATCGCTGAGTAATTGCTTGGACGCGTTGCATCGACGGACGCGTGATTGGCATGCCTAACTTGGACTTGGTCAACACACACCCCCGACCACTTCCTCCATGCCCTCCCACCGCTTCTCTCTCCCTCTCATGATGGGAGCTATGTAAGATCATTTTCTTGATGTTCACATAGCGGTTTTCCTAGTTATTATAACACTAACCGTGTCGATTGTTTATACAGGATGGAAATGTTCCTAAGCGGGTGTTGGGGGAAGCGAATCTACATGCCGTGGAGAGAACAAAATTCAAATGTGATTTTTTATTTAACATTTCGGTTTGTTAGTTATAGTAAGTTAATTTATCAGTAGAAAAGGTGACTGCATTCAAGGGTTGCTCGCTTTCAGGTCCCTTTTCAACTGATTAGTCAACTTGCTATAACTAACAAATGGAAGCACAAAATGAAAAATCACATTAGCATTTATTTCTTCCTACGGCATGCAGATTCACTACCTGCAACACCCAACGTATGAATATGCCCACCCTGTATGTGACTGTTTCTACCATACTCGGTTACATGTCATCTTGCCCCGCATTCTCACATAAATCTCTCCCACTGCCGTATTATTAAGGAGGAAACACTAACATGCGAATATTTTAATACACGAAATGGCATACCAAAGGGTCACTCCCAATAACGCTAACCCAATATCGATATTTTAAATTAGAATTTAAATTAGTCGCTGCTAGAATTTAAAGTACACTGATCTATGTAGGATAATTGTAAATGTTATCCCGCAACAAATTACCCACGAATATTTGTCAATTCTGCTTCGCATTTTAAGTATATATTATATAGTATGTTCAAAATCGTCGTACTTCGAAATTAACCTTGTTAAGACGTCCGCTGTATTACGAGATTCAAGGGTAAGCACGGTACCGTCCGTCACAATCCTCTTAGTCTGACCGTATACCATCGGAGGACACAAAACCGTTTGTGATAACGGTTTGTGACTAATCTTGATAAAAAGATGTAGATACGAAAATCCCTCCAAAAGGATTAAAAATGAAAAAAACGCCAAATAGTCCCCCCGCTAGCCTAATTACGAATCCGCGAATCTCCTCAAAATCATTTAAAAATGATCAAAAATGGAAATGCATATCAGTGGAAACCGAATCCCAAGTCATGATTCAGACATAATTTACATACAATAAAGCCAAGTTGTTATTCTATGATACTTAAATTTAACTTGCAGTTGTAAAATTAAAAAAAACTTGGCGCGTGCATTGGAGTGCATAAGTAACGTTTCCTCAAAATGTTGCGTTTCTCATTTAATCGGTAGGCCGTCGGTATCTGTCACGATTCACTCTGTGTAGTGCTCAGCGATAGACGACACAATTGTCAGTATTTCTGATAATTCGATGGTAAAAAGCTGATTTCAATCCTGCGTACCTGATTCCAAGTTTACCGCATCGTCCTGTACTGCCATCTATCATAAACTATGTTAGGAGGACATTTTTGGTCTGAATCTTCTTCTGACTCCGTTTTCGATCACGAAAATTCAGGAGGAAATTCATATCTTTTGAACACATGGACCAATTTCCTTGCTGTTTAGCTTATTGGTTTCAGAAAAATAAATTAGGCTGTATTCAATTCATAAGTTATGTCTGCGAGCTATAACTTTTTCGGAAATCGAGGTGAAAGTTTTATATCGATCGAAAACCGCTCCACTTAGGGATAAGTTGTTTCGGCTCGCGCGCGGGCCTATATATATATTAGAAATCTTTGAAATCAGAAATTGATTTTTTCAAGATATTCACATTACTTCGAAATTCTGGGATAAGTGCGGCAATTTCCATCATCGTCCTGTTACCGGAAGGCATCTTTGTCTCTCCCACTTTCGAGCTAGATAGGCTTTTATTGCACAACCCCTCGGTCAATCGATCGGTTTTAAACTTCGACAATACAATGCATTTGCTTCTATATCTTTTGTTCAAAATAAAAATGAAAATTTATAATTTCTTTATTATTATCTAAATGTTACTTGGTACACTTGTTTTCGTAGTAGATTAACACTTAGCTATACAGGAATCGCAAAAATGTTACCTTTATTTGATAACCGGTCATCTGGTCGTTTCCGGTAGAAATGGGTATGTATATAAACAGCCGGTACGGTTAGTGTTGATAATCCGTTCCAAAAAAGTTCCTGAATGTAGTGACACTCCATTTGATGGTCGACTGTTGTGGTCCAATCACTGTTCCATTTCAGTGAATTTGATTCGATGAATGCGTGATTGGCATACCTTACTTCAATTTGGTCAACACACATCCTTGAATGTTCCTCTTCCTCTCTTCCCTCCGGTTCTCTATCACTGATAGGTAAAAAGGTTTGGGTATACATTTCAAAAATACCTTTTACTGATAACATGTTATCAGGTGTGAATATTTAGCAATCATTCCACTTTTGCAGTGAATTTTATTTTGTGTTCTGAGATTTAGTTATTTATTACCACATAGAGTAGATATAGTAGGTCTATTCGTCAGTAGCGAATAGAATTTACACATGTGCAATGTGTATATGTGTAATAAAATGCCTTCCTTTGAAAAACTGTGTTTGAGAATATATTTGCATTCGAGTGGAAATTCGTGAACTTTAACACAAAACGTACCAGAACTTTATATTCACCTATTCCTACTGTAAGAAGCTTTAAGCACTATTCTTCCCAATTATTTTCCCTTATCCTGTTGTCAGTGTACAAAATGATTATTCTGGTCGGAGAAAATATTTTACATTCATATAAATCACCAAAATATTAATAAGGATAATATCAACTCATTTGGTAATAATGTCCGAGAAAAGTTTCTCGGTATTCTTTTAGCGGCCACACAGCTTAACGTATCACACTGTATTTCTAATTATCCACAACACTACACAGAATAATGGAATCTTCCGAATCGTCGACGATCATTACGAGCTGATTGCAGATTTCTATTTAACATTTAAATGTCATTGTTCCATTGCGAATTTAAATATAACTTTAACAAGATTTATTTCATATTTCGTTCACACAAAACGCACAGTACGTGAGAATTCTGAATTCGTCCGGCTTCCACAGACATTGTAGATTTGTCACAATCTACTTGTACCATACTTGCAAAAATAGCTGCAATCTAATTACAAAGAAATGATTCACAACGTGCAATTGGTGATGTTAGAAGGGAAGGTTGAAATTGACGGGAGTATATTACTCCAGTGAGAGTCTTTACTGCTTCAAGCCTGGAGAGACTACCCGTAGTAGTCATTTGATAACTCCCCTAACTCCTAACACACTACTGTTCTATCACCGCCATCCGGGTACAACACGTTCGCAGCTCGTAGCCACAAGAAAATCACCTTAGAGCAAACTGACATCCTGCTGATAAAACATCCTATAGTGAATAGGCTTTCTCCTGACAATTAACTTGGTTTTGAGTTTCGGAAAATTTGAGGCGGTCATATTTCAATCTAAAATACTCTGACACTCTCGCGTATAGACAGGATAGATATACAAGGAGTAACGAAAATATTCGGACAGTATAGTAGTGTTAAAGTTACGACTTGAAATTTCAGTGATTTATAAAGCATTCGTTCCTTTTTCTGACAATGATGAGGCCTCAAACCAAATGGTTTTACGATGATTTATTGAAAGCAAATGAATGCCATTCTAATTAATCCAGGAAAAATTATTCTATACAGTGTTCCAGTATTGGACTCTATATGTACAAAATAATTTCATTTTGGTTCCATTAAACTTAAATGAAATTCTTCTCCGAATTCCAAACCGAAATGAAAGTTCCCTAAAATACATCTTTATTTGGTAGAAGGTTGGATGGAACAGGAAAATGCATGTATGTGTGTATGAATGTGTCCCATGGTGCCTCACGCAATCACCCACGCGATTCCTCATTCCCTTTCATTCTGTTAGTTTATGCACTACGAATAACAATTATTTTAACCAAAGTTTATGAAATCCCATTTGGGCACATATGTAAACACATATTTGTCTTCAAACGGAGTTGCTCAAGGCTAAAGGTCGTTTGATTGCATATAATTACCTTCCCGAGACTGAAAGAGTTAACATTGAGAAGCAAGCAATCCAAAAGGCAGTGCCTTGTGAGGTAGATTTAATTTTAGGTAGTTAAGATGTTATTTCACATTTCCGGAAAGGTTGAATGTGTCATGTAATGAGAATAAGTTAATCGCTCGCAAGGAATTAAGCAAGCAGCAGCCCCTCGTAGACGGAGGTTATTACGCGGGAAGTAATTAAAGTCGGATACTCCGTCATTGGGACAAAAGTAGTGGTTCTCAATTGCGAGTAGACTTATTATTAGCAACGGAAAAAAGGTATCCCATCAACGCAATTGTGCCAAATAAACTCTACGATTGAATGAAATTGTTTATGCATTTACAGACTACGTATAAAAACTTTTTAACGAATCTAACTATCTTTAGTTTATAAAATAGTTAGCTGTTACATTCGTACTGGTTTCTATGAAAACTACTCGAATATACGAAGAATTACACATGCGTTATCCTTATTGAGCTTAAATGTTGCGTGTTTGTCGATTTCTTAACGCTGGAACTACCAAAGATCAACCTGTACCTATTTCTAGCGAAGGTGAAGACAAAATAACTTAATTTCGATACAATGTTCAAGAAACAAACGTACATTTATACATATTTTTAAATTGGTTGACCAAGAATACGAAATAAGATTCTTATTCGACAAAGTATATCATTTATATCATCCCTACAAAGGCAACGTAAACATAACAAAAAATAATATTTATACTTCTCAATTTTATTTTCCGAGAACTTGTAATTCATTTATATTATTTCTAAGGTTAAAGTACAGTTGATCCGTTTTTTGTGCCGCTTTTATAATTGGATTAAAAATGCCCATATTCAAAGAAATAGCCGTAACTGTATTTGTCCACAAATTGTTTATATAAAATTGCAATTAATAATACTTTAACCATAACTTACACTTTTAGAACTATAGTAATTCCATACTACATAAAAATCTTCGACCAAACAAATGTAAAAGGAGAAAATGAATTTATGCAATAGTCATCTATACATTTCAATAAAAGTCAGACCAACATTTACAAATGAAAATATTTTAGAAATCAGTACTAAACACGAACAAACATTAAACAAGTCATTTTCAATCCGTGTATAATTCTTCTGTAAATTACTGCTTATCTATATCGATCCGTACGCTATCGTATTGCGGTCTGTAAGCGCCATATCATTTGGCGCGTTCGTTTATGTACTGCGACTACTGGCAGTATGACGTCACTGAGTAGCGTTTAGCTATTCAAAAGTATATTTGCTAATAAAAATTACTACCATAAAACCGAACGGTCTTGCAGTGCCAAATTCGTGACGTTCTAAACCTTTGTGAGTACCGACAAAGTTTATTTCGGCCTGTAACCGAGCGCCCATTCAGTACTGGCAGTACATAAACGAACGCACCTATTGTGGCACTGGCAGGAGTCATATTGAAGCAGCAAGAAGGGCGACAAGAGTTAGCAGAAGTGAGAAGCGATGGTCGGAACACTCGATGAAGGTTTTGGTACGGCAGAGTTATGCAGCGGGGAGCACCCTGTTGAACGTTGAACGTATACTCGTGTACTGGGTCGTTACCCTTGACCTAGCCGGAGCGTTGCGACTGCGACGCGCAGCTTCGTACCAAAGAGGGAGACAGGACGAGTGGGAGAGGAGATGGAGAGAGATCTTTCCCCCACCATGCCGTCTGTTTACAAAGTCTAACACGATTCGTTCGATGACGCCTCTCTGCCTGTGTTTCTTCATACTGTTGCTTGGTCGGATGCAGCAGTCATACAACGTTACGCAACTTGCGTCATGCTTCCTTTCTGCTCGAACGTGGTTAATGTTCGGCACGTCACAGCAAATGCAGTTATATTGTACAGGTATTGCTTTTCTTTAGAAGTACAAGATTTTTATTGCACTTGTGGTTCGTAATTTCTTTGAAAGTAATATCATACTTTGCTCTCTGCTCTTTTTTAAGGAACCACAAACGCGCAGATCCGTAAAAAAGCGATATATTTGTTTTTATCAGAATTCATCAGTTAATTCACAATTTCCTGTAAATAACAACTGCGAAGGCACTTTTTATGCAACGTGGGTAGCAACATTCATCCTAACATCTCCAATTTTTAGATAAGGTGAACTGGAAATCTGTGTTTATTTAATAGGTACATAAGACTACTTCAATAGAACGTTGCCGATTGTTTCAATTTTGATTCTTGTCAAAGAATGAAGATTCTTGTCGCGATATGAAGTTAAAGATTAATTTTTTAGAAAAAATTAAATACTATGTTTTATACAACCGAAAAACTGATGGGAGTATTAAAAGAATAACAGGAAGACCTCTAGATAATGCTATTAAGATGATCTTGTAAAATTTTCAGCACCGTCGATTTCGTAGTCGTGTTATGATGAATTACCCAAATGAGAGTTACAGGATAATTAGTACAAATTATACTCTAAAACTGCTCAATGACGGTGCAATAACCCATCGTTGTAACCCTCCACAAATTAGCTGAAAAACCATCAACGCCATGTATTCGTTGATTACCCATTACAGTGTTGCGTTATTTCCTTCCACGATATAATAATTTCTATTTAGAAATTAATAGCATAGCTCTAAATATTCAAACAAGTCGGCTTGTTATAAATAACTGCAAGTGTCATTAAACCCCTACGCCTTGAATTATGTCGGGATAATTTTACCCCAAAGATTATCCAACTACAAAAAAATTCGTACATATAAATGTCGTTTGATTAAAAATGCACTCTAAAGTAAACCACTGGTGTTGATTGAACCCCACGTAGTTCAGGGGGGTTGAATTGAATCATTATTACCGTGTACACAAAATGCCACCCAGGCGAAACCTGTTCCTTACACATACACTTACGTTATCGATTACTAAGGCTTACGCTCAGTATTCCTTATACTGCTAATATTTAGTAATTATAGTATTAACTCTTAACGTTGGTAATTCTGTTTCAATGTTCTTTTCAGTAGCTCTCTGTTATTTTAAATATATTTCATAAGATAGTAGATTGATAGGAACCAATTTAAACAATTTGTTGTAACAATTATGTTGAAAATATCTTTGGAACTTTGATGAGATCCGATGTTTCTGGAATGTTTTTTGGCCGAACTCGACATCAGAGCACCTCTGAATGAAAATGGTATCGAATCATACTCAATGAAGGAATTCTAATGGTTAATACTAAACGTACCACACCGTATCAAATAGCTAGTTTCGAAATCCGATTTAACCATGGACCTTCGTTGGTTCTTGTTGAAGGTAAAAATTGAAGTACATATAATTTTTTGTATTATTATCTACATGTTATTTCGTGCATTAGTTTTCCTACTGACCCTTTAACGGTGTGCGACGAGTATACTCATCATGAGGAACTAATCGCTTTCATGATAATAACAACTATACTCAACATGTGGAAAAACTTAACTACGCAAGCAGGCATTAAAAAAAAGTTCAGATAACCCACAACAATAACCCACACTCTAATCGACAAAATATAACTTTTATTTCATAACAGGTCATTTGACCGCTTACAATAGGAATAACTAGTTATGTTATATAATGTTAGTAATAATGCATGTGAACATAGTACCAGTGGCAAACTGCGCGGCGTGGTGTTTACAAGACCAGAAGAGAAGAGGCTCGTGCTGTATGACCGTAGTAAAGGCTTAATAAATCGTTGGACCGAACGATGAGAGAAAGGGAGAGAGTGAAAGGGCGACGGAGTACGAAAAAGGTTACGGAGTATGGTAAAGGGAGTCAGTGGTGTGTTGGATAGAATATAAAAGCCATGCGGCAAAGCCGGTGTAACGATGCTCGTTGTGATAGCTCGCTGCATTAATAACGCCTCCGAAACACGATTTTCGCTTCTTTATTGGCTGCGAGCAGCGCTAAAGGCTGGCTGGGTGTGTGCACGTCGGTAGGGTCATCCATCCACCTTGATCTTCCAGTGCCGTTGTGGATAGATCCTCTTATGGGACGTATTGGGCTGCGCCGTTAAGGTACTTGTGTACTGTATAGGGTGTCACATAAACGTCATAAATGACTGTAGCCACATTGCAACCAATGAGACGCAGATGAATATGGTTATTGTGAAAGTTCTCATTTAGCCCTTAACACTAAATGTACCGGCACTTTATATATTATAGCTATTCGTATCATAACCGGCCAAATGACCGGCTATCATATAAATCTCATATTTTTACTACTTTGGTATGGTTAATTATGAATTTAGTGCGACAACAAATACACAAAATAACACAAAAAAATGCAATAAATGTCAAAAGTCAAGTTGATATTTGAGGCTGGCCATTTGATCGGGCGTAGTACGTTTAATCAACACTATGAGAATATTGGGTGAATCTCGCCTGACTACCCCCTTCCTCTTCAAACGAGAAGATGACAAAATCGATTATAGGAGAAGAAACAATTTGCGTGGAAATCATTAATTTGACGTTCCGGACAAAAAGGTTTATGCGAGATGCACCTCATTAGCATACAAGTGTTATGATTTCACTACAAAAGAAAGCTCGAATGAGAATTTTGAAAATAGGTATCTTCATCTGCGTCTAATTCTTTACAAGATGGGTGTGGTTATTCGCTATATTTGTGAGACACCCAGTATAATATAATTATGCGTCATTGCGCATCAATCGCGTCAGGCCATCTTCTCTGTACAAAGTGGTTCATTTTCCTTTCAATAAGGATTATTATACGCTGCTGTGCAATAATTACAATTAGTAGCAATTTGCAATTATTTACAAGGATTTACGACTCTTCCCTTATCATTTATATTATATATATAAAATGATTTTATATGTACAATATTTGTAATACATATAATACAGCAAAAGATTCTCTTTCAGCAGAGTTGAATCTTCTTTCAACTTTAGCTTTCGGTTCCCAATAGGATTCAATTGTTTCTGTAAATGTGGTAAAGTTAGTTAAATATATAGTTTTTCGTTATACATTATTATTATTATACTTTATGAGTTTGATTGTTGTCAAGATGTCGAAATGCATACTTCATTTCCATTTTTATGTGACACAAAGTTCCATTCGCGGTAAAGAAAGTAAAAGAAATTATTATATTGTTCCACATTGTTACTAACAAAAATGTTTGAGAATATTTTTTATAAGATGTACGCGGAATAAAACCAATAAACATTTCTTTATATTTCGGCATTGTTGATTCAAATCGAGTAAATCAACCTGTACAGCGTGATCAGTGTAGAAGATCAATAGTGCAAAAACACAAACGTGTAACTGTGACACAAACTACTTGGTTAGGGAAGTAGCTGAAAATCCTCTTATTGTATTCACGCAGATCTAATTAACTAAGGTTTAATTGTGTTCTGACTAAGTAGTAGAGTTAAACTGCTGGAGTTGATTTAACTCCACTTGATCCAAGGAGGGTTAACTATGTAGGTATTACGTAAATATTTTACGTACATAAGACCTACATAAAGACTTTTAATGTTACATAAGGACATTCACATTATTCTAAACTGCATCAACAGTAAGAGCATAATACCGGCAATCAAATCGTTTTGGAGCCGATTTGCATTGATCCCACTGCCATCTACCATGAGTGGCGTGCGAATGGTTGTAGTGTGTTTCCCACTCCTAAATTCTAACATTGAGTGCTTTTGGTTTATACCCTTAAACTTACCGCACAGTGGATTGGAACGGAACAGAATAGTACGGAACGGTCACAGTCGGAATCATTTGCAAATGTTACTTTGAAATGCCTGTCTTCGAAAAACTCAATTTTTTCAGTTCATAGCGCTTGGTTCCGTTCCGATCCACTATGCGGCAAGCTTTATTCGTGTAAAATGCTTACAAGTGACGTATACATCGTTTGACTCGACGCTGTAAGCACTTAGAGAATCGACACATGACGGTATCACGTCATTACTACATAATTGCGCGCTTAATCTAAAAAAGTGAGAACAAAGATATGATAGTATTTCTAAACACCTACAAACTAAGCCAAACGTCAAACAGAAGCGTGTATAAGTGAGTTTGGTATCTTGGGACGTTTGTCATGTTTCTGTGAATATGTAGAGTTAAAACTAAGATCGTTTACTTTGCATGACAATGTGGGTTCTGCATCTTGTCACACTTCTGAAGTTCACCACGGTGCGCGAAATAGGTATGCTCTTACTGTAGATGAAGTTAAGACTTGAAATGTGCCTCTGCTGAAACTAGTGGACTATAATTGTAGAAAACGCCTGCAGAGGCGCTGAACCCGGTTTTAAATGCTTCCCGATCACTCTCGAGACTAACTTAAATGATTATTTATTTTGGGAATCGTATGACCAAGATTGTTAGCCACTTTTTAAGCGAAATTGAGGCTACGATATATACAAAACGGATTGTACATATATTTAGGCGTGCAAATTCTGTAATTTTTGCCCTGCCAGACTGAAATGACATTTTTCTCGGGAGTGCCTACACAAGAGCGTCAAAAGTAGATGTATTTGTGAAATTTTCTTGACCGTAAAACCTTTCACACGTGATGGATAAATGTTTTTTTCCAAAAGTTTGTTAATTTTTTTCATAGATTTGAAAATTGCAAAGGATATTAATTGATATTTTATTCTTTTGAAAGTGTTTTGTGGTGATCACTGCTATTAGGAGCGGTATGACCTCAAAGCAAAAAAATTTCACTTTTGGATAGCATTTGGATCATCCAGGTTCATACAGGGGCTAACTTTATAAAGTGGCCGAAATTGTGGTTTACCGTATAACTAAGTTTTGTATAAAGACTTAGTTAAAAGCATTTTGTATAATTTTCGAAAAGTTACACCGATCTTGAACGACAGGTGTTTGGAAAGGAGAGATTGCACTTAGGCAGTCAATTCTTCCCGAGGGAGAAGTAATTTGTCATACGGGGCGCCGACTAATTGCCAGAGATTGAAAGGTGAGGTAGGTCCATCAAAGGGAGAGAGAACAAGTAAGTCACTTGGATTCCTTTCACCCTGCAATATACGCGTCAACCTTCGTCGCGCGACTCTATTCAGGCGGCGGACATATGTCGCATTAATTATATCTCTGTCAATGTGCTGTCGTCCAGTCCTCGGATGTCTGCACCAGTCTGTGTGGGATGCGCCCCGGTAACCATACCGAGCCATTGTCCCACGTACCATGCCAACTTTGTTAGAAAGCAGGACAATCCATCCAGGGAATTGTTTGCTTTATTAGCTCCAAAGCTCTTTCACTCCGACAAAAAAACAGAACACTAACACTTCTTATCCTACTCTAACAGAAAGAATACACTAATTGATTACCCTAAATATCCATCTGTCTGAAAGGAACAGGATTTACCTAGTTAACTTTTAACCTACTTTTAGATTAGAAACAGAATGCTGCCATTTACACGCAAACATGTTATAATATAAACCAAATAGATGGTTAATACATATACCGATAATCAAACAAATATTTTTACAAGAATATAGACCGACTTTGGAAACCTATAAAGAAGCACTGATGATTACAAAATACATAATTTGAATCTTATTTATACTTACTAAATATTTTCTTCTTCAGAGGCGGGTCATTAATATTGTATAATATATTGATAGTAAGTGTTGTATACACTGGAAATTCTTACTAGGTATAAATAAGTCTGAAATTATTTTGTGACTTTTAGTGCATTTTCACGTTTTCTAATTTAACACAGCTTTTTTACGAAAGGGTCGTCGTGGGAGCGGCCTTCATAAAAAGTTGAAGATTGCGTTTCGATCGGGGTATTTATTTAACAGTTATGTCTTTACAAACGAGAATCAGGTGTTCCTCAAAAACAATAGTTAATATCAAACAGATTCTTTAGTAACAAAACCGTTCTGGAAGTTTCCATTGCAAGATAAAAAAAAGTATTATCCCGATCATCCTATTTATTGTAAAAGATGTTGTTGGACAAACATACAAACATAATAATAAGAAACGTATATGTATCCAGTTGAGTACTTTTTTTTCGCCGTCGGTTAATAAACTCAAACGTGATTTTGTGGAAAGTTCCAATAATGTGGGTAGCAGCACGTAGACAGCCATTATCATACAACAATACAACACCGTTTCGGTTCACCTCGGTGCAAGTACAAAAGAAAGCGGTGCATTCTCGGATCGTTGCTCAACTGAAAATCCTTTTTTTAAAGGTACAAAGACCCTTTTGAAAAATGCAAGAAGTACGTCGAAAGAGAAAGGAACTACGTCGAAAAATGATATTATTTATGCTCGATTTTGTTTAGCATGAAAGTTATAACTTTACGAATAATTATTCACCTGTTATATTATTCCACTGCATGCAGTGTATATTTATGCCAACGTAAAATTACGTGGGCAGATTTAGATATCTTCAAAGGTATTCCACCGACATTTCTTCAAGGCATGTACCGCATGGCAAAGCCTAGATCTTCTAACGGGATATCTATTACACGTTGTACGCTTGTAGTATGGGCGGATCATACATTAGATATCAGTGTTAAACACGAAACTTTATATGTAAGTATTACCACGGAGTTGTTTCATTTGGCATTCTCTTTTTCACTTTTATATGATATCGCTGGATCTATAATTAGTTAAGATTATTTAAGACTTTTTATGCTCCTTTTAAATTTTTAGATAAGCTAATTCTTTCCACCGTGTTATACTATAATTTTAATTAGTAAGTAACTACCGTATCGTCTTTTACCAACAATATTTCACATCTTCTCGATATTATTCACACTATACTTACACGGTTTTATTTAGGTTGTTACGAGCCGGGCTTCGCGGGTCCTAAACATGCTCGGAGATCGTGCTAAGGGTTATCTTATTCACGTTAGTCAGACTCAAGCCCGCTCATCGTTTATGAAAGAATGCTCTAAGCTGAAGTTAAATCTCACTATATGTAGCTCGCCGGATACACTTCGAGCGGGAAAAATGTATCCCCGTGTGATCTTTTATTTATTATTCGTTTCCCTTATTGTGAATACTTGACATTTAGTTAACTAAACAAGAGCTGAGAAATGATTAAACAGTTCATTTCCTTATTGAACACTAGAATAAAGTTCAATATATTCTGGATAATTGTATAACGCTAAATACAATGAGAGTTTCAGTGGATATGAAATTTTGTTATTAGAATAATCTTATTGCGAGTTCGTTTAACGTTACGAATTAAACGGGGAAGGAAGGAAATGAACGAACTGTGACTTACCGAACGATCGCGATTATTTCATAAATTATTTTACTTTCATAAGAATTTTCGGTTGAATGCTAAAGAGATGACGTGAACCAAAAAAGTGAAAGTCACAGTTTTAAGGCTCGAAGAATACGCAAGGAAATTCTATGTGGGAGAGTAGTGAGCTAACATTATTGAATCTACGCGTGAACGAAAGAAGAAAAGTAGTCCGATAAGGATGAGTATGCAAAAAAATTGGTTTCTTTGTCGTTTGTCTGGGTGAAATCTTGAAATTTTGTACCCACTTTTATGGAGCCGATTTTCTAGGAATTTCGAACAAATACGTATTTGCAATGCCAACATAATTAATATATTATCTTAGTGAGCAGAAAATCGAATTGAATTATCGCATACAGTTGGTCACTTATTTTTGTATTTCCTTGACTAAAAAGTGTAAAAGTAAGTATACATACATATATATATATATATAATTAAAAATCAAAAGAAATGTAAAAAGAATTTCGTTTACTTTGAGCAACTTCCTAAGGATTTAGAAAACAAATTGAATGAAATTTTGTATAGGAAATTCTGAAAAGTTATTGGATATGCCAAATGTAGCAATTAAAAAATAATGCCTGCATACAGTGACTGAAAATAATTTTTGTACGACTTATTAAAAATTGCGTGACTACCATTTTAAAAGATTTATCGAAAAATCGTGTATTCAATTTATGCGGAAGTATTAGTAATAAAATAAAGTACTCACTCGAAAGTGCATTGAAATCGCTTGAGTGGCCGGGGAGCAATTGGGTCATGAATTTCGGCAATTTTCCATGCCGATAGAGCTTGGTTGTAGTGTTTCTTGAACGGATTAAACAAATCGTATAAATGGTAGTAAAAGAATGATATCGCCCTATAAAAAGGATAACAATAAATTGTCACTTATTCTGACAAACATAATCTCTTATGTTCATCGGAGGATGCACGTGCCAGTTTTATCTGCTACTTTTCGAAACTAACGGGACTAAACCACCTAGCGTTTTAGTGTATTTTAATATGAATTTAAGGTAACAGTTGTATTGAGAATTCATCAAACCCAAAGGGTATAGCTGGATAAGGCAGCCGAAAGTGCCCCCAAACCAAATTCGGAAAAAATCGGTTCTTAATTTTTTTAACTACATCGCACCTAACCAAAAAATCTGAAAAAATTCAGAGTAAAAATATTAATAATATATGCTTACATAAAAAATATAAATGTGGATCCGCGACTCCTTCCATATAAAGTGATAATATACCCTTTCTGCCCAAATGCAGTTTTTCAACAGAAAAATACTATTTGATTACATACATATGTATAAGGATTTACCCACGACTGCAAAGCCAAATGCGTTTTATAATTTTTTCGATAATTGAGTTGCAAGTAAGCGAGTCGCGTTCCGAAGGGGAAACAACGTGATAGCAGTGTTGCGTATCCTGTAATTACCAGAATCTCACCCTGTCACGTTCGGTTCGCCGAAGGAACGCCGCCTGCGAGTAGCAAGAAGTTTTATGGAAACAGCGCACCGCTTATTTCCAATATGTAGCGACAATAGTGACAGGCCGAGGCAGTATCATGAAATATGGTGGTTCTACAGGGTGATTCACTCGACTTGAATCATTACTGACGATTATAGGCTGTTACTTGCATACACGCCGATTATAAATTATATGCACGCTAATTTCAATTATACTGAAATTCCCATTTCCATTTCCTGAAATTAAATTATTGTTAACGCGCTTACAAATTATTAGCCGGACGAAGTTTGGTACTGTGGATAAAGAAAAGTACTCGCAGTCCCAGCCTTTTTGAAAGAAATTTTCTTATAGAAAACTCTTCCCTCTAGATAGAAATACATTTTTTAAAACATGAAAGAGATTTTTTCTAATTCTCTGATAAAGAAATCAGTTTATTGGAGCGTAATGAGCGTTCTTCTAGAGTGCGAGTTACACTTGCACACATGCGTTCGATCCACAAGGAACCACCAGTTGAGAGAAAGAGAAACGATGAGCGGTTCGCTGAGTGTTGTCAGTCGAAGAACAATAGCTGTGCATGAGCATACTTAAAAGTGCAAGACATTACAAAAGCGGTAGTAAATGGCTATTACACGTGCACGATGTGCAGGGTACAGCGCGGGAAATTCGAGTTCCACGAACTTATTTCTAGAGTTCACAAAATAATATTTTTTTACCAGAGACAGTTTCTTTTTTAGGAAAACTTGTTCTTGTAGTAATTTCAGTAAACGCATAGATATTTAACTCCAGCTGCCTCTATTCAAAGAAATGTCGCGACACGTATACAGTATATAGCTCGTGCTTTCAAGGGAACAGTTCGCAGTGTACATTAACAAGCCGGAAATGTCAGTTATTCTATTTCATAAAAAAGGTTGTGTCCGCATATCGTTCACACCTATCGCCAGGATATAGTTCACTTAATTGCATAAAGGTGCCAATTTAGAAATCGCTACTTTTAACAGTTAGAAAAATACTCAGTGTGTCAATACTTTTTTTTAACCAATTGCAAATCGGACATGTGAGTATATAGTTTTATAGAACAGTCTATGCTATGAACCACCCTGTATATACATCCTGGCTGGTTACTTTGAACGGAGGAAGACGAATAGCAGCGGTCGAATGCACAACACGTAGGTGTAACGTTTTATGCACTTCCCTTGAAGGAACGTAAAACATTGTGAAAGTGAAACTTGATACGGAGAGTGTAAGAATAAACGCCTGGAACTTACCACACTCAGAGCGCAACGGGTCAGAGTGAACTTTAAGTGAAAGTTTCTTTATCGATACTTTTTTGGTAGTTTTGGGGAACAACATGAACAATTACGATTGCCAACAATGATAAATTAAAAGTTGATCAAACAATTTAATTATCACTGGGAATGTTAAACTAGAAATACCATCTATAATTCTATTTATATTTCACAGCCAATCTCAAAATATCACATGTTTACGAATTACAATCATAGCACCCCGAAAGTAGGAAAGGACATGTGTTTTTAACCAGACTTCGAATAGCGCACCCACGAAATATGCGAATTTCTAATCGCTAGACTGCCGAATTTTACACTAGTAGCAATTTTCATTATGTCATTATGCATTTAATGATGGTGACTATAAGAGCAGACATTATAAGCCAGCAGACTGAAATTCGACATTCCTCCGGCTTTGTTGGTTATTAACACTTTAACACTAATAATACCGATGCGATTCTACGATGCACTTGTTTCCTCCTTTCGTGTTAAAAATAAAAATGGAAATTTATCATTTTTCTATTACTATCTAAATGTTACTTTATGCATTTGTTTTCGTATTCGATCAATAATTAGTTATAGCCAAATCAGAAAAATAAAATTCTTATTTCATAACCGGTCATTTGACCGCTTCCGGTAGAAAGGTTAGTGTTAATAAGTTTTGGAGAATCCCAAATAAATCCCCAATAAATGACTACAATTTACAAGTAACAATAAAACACAGACTATTTGAAAGTGTACTCCAGACAATTTTCCAGACAGCTGCAACAACACAAGAATAATAGTCAGCGTTTTCAAGTACATAAACACACTGCACACTGTTAATAATAACTAATTCAAGAGGCAAAGTCATATTCTTCATCAAATTGTTAATCGTTAATCTGACAGCCTAATAATTGTATAAAAAAATATGCACACCGTACTTACTAAGAACCTTGGAGTTGATGGGCTCATTCTAACATACTGGCATTTTATACAGTTTTTCTTACCGAAGCCAATTTAATCCGAAAACTAATGCACAAATCATCATTTAAATAACAGTATAAATAATAATATATTTTAATTTTAATTTTTAACAAGAACGAAAATAAGCAATTGCATAGTTAAATTGAAGTTTAGTATCGGTTATTTAATCGGACGTTTAGTGTTAATAGAAAGTTAGTGATTTCGTATTTCTATACGAGTAAAATAACGAGTAAGAATACTCGATTACGCCCATCGTAGCCTTTCCTTGTTACAATGAAAGGAGTGAAGATGTGGTCGAGGATGTCCTTAAGGTTAATCGTATCACACCGGAGAAAAGTCGACAAGAACACGACACTGAATGCGAAAAGCTAGGAGCATTTATTCCATTCACGGTACAGCGAATACCGACCAACTTCTAGACGCATAAACTGCTCTCTTTCCCCTCCTTTTCCTATACGTTCATTTAGTGATTCCTAATCGATTACTTTCCGTCTACAGGGTGTCTCATAAATGTCCCATATATAACCATGGCCACCTTGTAGAGAGCGAAGCGAAGATGGAAATGGCTATTGCCAAAATTCTCATTCGATCCTTAATTCGAAGTTATTTAATGGGGTACATACACCCATATCGAAAAAACTGAAGGTTAATTTCAACGTTCTGAACAAATGAAACAGAATTTTTGTTTTAAGATTATAAAATATATATACAAGTATATGATTTTAGGTATATTGTAAATTAATTTTATTAATCTATTGGTCACAATTAGAAAATTATTGCCATGGAGGGATGGACGCTTTATACATATCACGATTTGCGATAGCTATTGTAGGTCAGTCAATGTTTATCTGAAACAGATGAAACACTTTTTTCTAGAAAATAGACACTTAAAGTTAGTGCGCATCTAAATTATATTTTTAAACAAAACGGGAGGCTCCTAAACTATAAAGTAGGCTTTTCACCCTTGAAAGTGACTATATTTTTGTGGCTATTTTTAACCAATTGGAACAGAAAATTCTCTCTAAATTGCGCAAATTATGAATTTAGATATCACTTCCAAATATATATGTAGTTGAAATTCTACATGATTCTTAAAAAACAAATCTACGCCAGAACTACCTTAATGACACACGAAGATTTAGAGGTTGCATTATATGAGTTGCGCTTGGGTTTCGATCCATTTAGCAAATGCAGCAAGGGAAGATTGCAGTGAGCGAGGTAAACCGCTAGCTGAAGAGTGGCGAGTGGGAGGCTTCGAAGGTCAGAGCGGTGATGTGCAGAAGGTGGTTGAAAGGAGGCAGAGTGCAAGGCAATGAAGCAGCGCAGCAGGATAGAGTGGGAAGAGCGAGTGGGGCGCCCAGGAGAAATGGAGAGTAAAGAGTTGGTGTGCGCGCGGCGCGGAGCGAAATTACAGAGAGGACAAAAGTTGCGACATCGGAGCCGCGGCAGCGCGCACTCTTTCTCTTTCCCTTGCTCTTGACTGTGCAATTTGCGAGGACGTGACCTCGTTGGACTCTCACGCCTTTGCCATCTCGTGAATCCCCCCTCCCCTCTGCCGGCCTTGAAACAGTGGAAAATGCTTACACTTTCTCTTGACTCCCATCAATCTCATTGTGCTCGTCGCCGACCCGAGCCAACCTCCTCTCGAATTTCTTTAGTCATTACTTTACGATTGGAAATAGGCGACTAGTAACTCTCTGTACTCGACGACTTTTTCCCTCTAGTGAATTAGCAATATTTTATGAATATTTTACAAACTCTTTACACGTACTTACATATATAAAAATATTCTGTTTTAATTAATATAACATTAATGATAAAATTAATATCATAAAATAACAATAATTGTCTTCCATTTACACGAATATTACCGAAATTGGAGGTCAAAGACCAAGTGGCGACTGAGAATTGCCTCTCGTGTGCGAACGGTTACTTTGGTAAATAATAATTTGATGAAGAAAATACGACTATGGCTGTAGGATTAAATATTTTTGACAATTATCAATGCATTTATGTACTTCAATACGTTGATTATTGTTTGTTCGTTGTTGGGGCTTTTTTGTATGTCCTCTAGAATGTTGATTTTGTGTTGTAGTTGACGGAAGGGTATACATTCGGATAGTATGAATGCTATTGTAATTTTTTTACTAATTTTTATGAAGGTGCGGTGGAAGTGTTGAGAAATTTTATAGTCAACGTGTTGATGGCAGTGGTAATTCAATTAGTGAATATGCAAGATTAGTTATTAGTACAATGATTAAGAAGGCATTGAACTCGTAAAACTATTAGAAGGACCCGTTGAGTGGATGGTAGAAGTTGGATTTTACCTGTTTTATTATGCACGTACTACATGTCAATTATGTGGGAAACTTGTTGAGTTTTCCCAATGTCGAGACATAACTAAATCGCTTTCGTGCAGCCGAAAACAGTAGATTGGCTCCATTTCATCAAAATGGTTAAATCCGTTTTCAAGATAAAGTTTACAGCATACATGAATTGCTAGTTTAATATTATTTGCTATGTATTACAGGTTAAATGACCGTTTCTCGATTGATCGATGATTTCACTCTCGTTGGAACGTGTCGTAGAAGGTACCCCGAAAATATATTGTAGCATCAAGAAAAGCTATCTGGTCAGTTTTTCGATGGCATAATCCATTCCCAAATTGAATTAGACTTTATTTCTGAGTGAATGATTCATTGTTGCCGCTATCATGCTCGATCACTGTCCTTAACCTTCTTCAAGAAAGGTAGATGTGCATAGTGTGCACCCGACATTCAAAATGGATGGTCTCCAAGAGAGCGATCACTAAAACTGATATATCTTTCTAAAAATAGAACAAAATGAATGTGAATAAAATAATTGTGAAGGAAAAGGCAGGGATCAATTTGAGCAGGAACGTCTACCTAGAGGCGTAAGAAATAGAAGCATTTTTGGTTTCCTTTTTCAAACGTCTTACACAAACTAATTAGCAGCACTTACAATTTTAATTGCATGTGAATATCGGATTATATGTATTATATTGTTACGAGCCAGGCTTCGCGGGTCCTAAGATATGCTCAGAGATTGTCCTAAGGTCTATTTCACTTTAGCCAGACTCAATACAGCCGCATTTCCATCAATTTTATTGTGTTCTTTACCTCCAACCTGAGCTAATATTTTTTGCGACTCCATTAACCATTATTGTTCGATTAAAAATAAGTACCCTAAAACAAGTTGGGTTTAATCTAATTTATTCAGCACGTTATTATTCTTGCCAAAATTCTTATCAATAGTATTTTGAAGTCTTAGTAAGATCGTTGTCTTGGGAGCCTGTGAATTCTCGGTGTGATTGGAGCCGCATTTCGTTCTTTCTATCAGGACGCAATCGAGTTTAAATTCTAGTGTCGACGGAGGGGTTTGTCGAGTACTCGGCTAAAGAGGACGAACCTTTCGGCTACGCATTCAATTCGGCAGCAAAGAATGGTCGGCAGCACGAGCTGCTCCTTCCTCTCGAACTGGCAGTGTCGATCGATACTTTTGCCAAGAATGGGCAGCGTTTGACCAAGTGTTGTATACCCAACGGAGAAAAAGTGCGCTCCTCGCAAGGACGACGCTGTTGCTGCTTCCGCGAGATGCAAATGCTTTTTATGATGTTTTGCGAACCTTGTCTGCAGAGCAGATTTGAATTGCAGCCTGAAACGAGGTCACAACATGTTACAGTCAGCGTATTGCTATTTTAAAAGACAATTTTTATTTTCTACCGCGTATATTACTGCAACCTTTAATTAAATAAATTTTTCGTTAAATTAAATTGCGTTTATGTTTTCAATTTTTTAATACAGTTTTACTCTAAAATTGATATTTATTTCAATTTAAATTTCATTAAATTGCAGTATATATAAACGAAATGTTTTGATAACGAAAAACTTTTAAAAGCTGCGCTTGATACATACATATTTTCAATTGGAGTGACATATGTTTTATCGCTAGAAAAATCGAGCAGATCTATTCTGTAGAAGAGACCTTTCTAGAAATGGGATTCGTAAGCATTTGAACTCGAGCAATGGTGTGACACACTGAAGGAAATTATTTAACTCTCATCAGCGTCACTCATATTCATCCGCCCGTTGAGGTGGTGTCTTCCCATCCTTCCACGACTTCCTGCTTCCAATTCCTCCTCTTGCCATCTTTCCGGTATGGAGTGCTTGTTCTCACATCAAATAATAACGTTCCACATATTCGTATCTGTCTGGACTTTTTTACCACGTGAACTATCCAAGATTAATTTCTATTTACTTTTATCGAAAGGGTCTAAATGACTTGTTTTCGAAAAAACACTATTCACATCGATTCATACTAATAAAATCGATTTGGTGGAAAACCTAAGCAAGACTAGTATTCGACAAAGTAAATCATGTAAAGTATTCTCGTTATTAGGAAAAAGTAAATATAAAAAATATATAGGGTTCACCTTTTGCAACTCATACTTAAATCGCTTTTCGAAAACAAATAATAACATTAGCTTAAAAAAACAGAACCGTTATTAGGCCTTTCCTATACCCGTGAAGTGCAAATAATGCACTTTTAATTTTGGCATTAAAATGCATCTTAATATGTCGATAAAAGAAAGTTTCGACCGTATATAACACGACAACTACTGCAACTATCAGACGGCTAAATTATAATATTTGATAGTGTTAGTGATCACATTGAAAAATCTATTTGTGGTCAGATTGTTATCTAAATACGTTATACTAGTTTTCAACAAGTTTTGTTTTTGAATATCATTCTTCATCAATGGTTGTCAGGTGAATAACAATCATAAAAATTACAACGTTCTCATTTAATAATAAACCCGAATACATTTTTTATTATTATTTTTGCAACAAAGTTATTTAAAGAGAACATCTAGAGCAAGCAAGAAAGTTGAGTCAAGAACGTGTATGGATAGGTCATGAGCCTTCTAATCATGCAAATTAACGCAGGTCACAGATGACCCAACTTCTTCAGTGGACGGTTAATTGTCCGTTAAATCGACATGATTAATTTAATCGTCACAATCATCGAGGGTCCAGTGAACAGAATTTTCTTCACTGTTCCGGAAGGTGGCAGTATTGTTTTATCTTGGTAAAATGTATTATAGTAATCATCGCCCAAAGAAATCGCAGATGATCATTATGGAAGATCAAAATCTTATTCCTCCATTCCTTGTTTAAGTATGATGACTATTACAAGGTTTATTACATATCTTGTTCATACAAAATGAACAGTAGACGTGCATTTTGAATTCGTCCGCTTGCCACAGATATTTTATATTTTTCATAATCTAATTATGCTACATTTGCATAATTATCCGCAGTCTAATTACGAGACAATCATTTAAAAAGTACAATTGATAGGTATATACAAGGGAAGGTTGCTAATTATTGTAGGTTTATTGTGATTATGATTACAGTAAAACTGGCTTACGCAGTGGATTAAAAAAGTACTAGCCCGCACAATCTTTTAGAAAACGATTTTCTTAAAGAAAGAAACGTTTCTCGAGTCTAAATGGAAGCACATTTTGCTGAGCAAAAAATTTTTGCCTTTTTTTTACCCACTGTATATTCGATTTTCCGTCTTTAGGACTCGTATTCCTGCCTCGCTCTATATTGACGATTTACACTGCGCCTCTTTGTCCAGTAACCACATAGAAACGTTCAAAAGCAATAACAAAAATCAGCCGGCCATTGAAAGTTCTTTCAAGAACTCGCATTCTCACACACTCACTTATATCTCATTTTCAAAAACCTCGCCTTAGTCCTCGAAGTTCATCTCATTGCCTATATTATTACATATAACGGAGAAGACAAATATTCGCACGTACCCCTATCCTGTAGCAAATTTTAAAATAGGAGATAACTTCTATTTTAAGGAAAGGGTATTTTCTTGAACAAGAAAGTTTTGTTTCCTTTTTAAGAGAAAAAAATGTTTTTGAAGCAGAATGTTTTCCCCTTTAAGAAAATTAACTTATGAAAATCTGAATGTGCGAACACGTTTTTTACCCAGTGTAAATGCCATATGGTACAAAATAACGAAACAATGAATTCGGTCTGCTCAGTATCCACGCTGTGGCGTGTCGGTGTAGAAATAAAGATAACATACAGAAAGATTACTTGAAACATCGTTAATGTAAGGATGTAATAAAACTGTTATTTTACCGACTCTGGCATTGCTTTCTTAACACAGCACATCATTCACGTCATATGTTGAATGCGAGGGTTCATGGCTGTGACACCTGCGTACTCCGCCCTGAACATACCGTTCTACTAGTGTAACTATCGGAAGGGCAATATACGTTATCTTATCTTATTTGAACGTGTGCGTAGTTAATGTTGTAAGAAAAATCTGCGAAGTGGTGACAACTCAGGCTACATGGCTGCTATAGTAGGTTATCAGAACACTTCAAATTCTTCCTATGATGTTATACAATACAGCGTGATTCACTTGCCTCTAAATCGCCATCGTTAAGTATTTTTTATAGACAGATAAATTATTAGAATGGTTTTTTTACTCTCAGGTATTTTGGCTTCTCATAGGCCAGTAAAATCATTCTCGAAACATTTATAGTATATCAATAATCCGCAGAAAATCAATTCACTTTTTCTGAAAGATTTTATTGTCCCACACTAAATCTAAATAGTTTCACCTTAAAAAACTATTGTGTTAATTCATCTGCTAAGGAAAAGCTAGAGCAATGATATCGGTATAAATGGAAAAAAAGATTTAATATACAAAATTTCTATATACAGTGGAAACAAAATATCCTCGCATACCCAGTGTTTTAACAAAAATTGGTCCTAGAGAAGAAAACTCTTAACATTAAATAAAAATACATTTTGTTGAACAAGAAAGTGTCCTTTTCACGAAACAATAAATGTCCTTAGAGGAGATAGATTTCTTTTTTAAGAAAATGTGTTCTAAAAATACTGGGCACGCCAATACTTTTTTTTGCCATTGTACATCCGACATGTAAGTATATACAGGAGTTGAAACATTATTTGTAATAAAAATATAAAAATATGGAATTGCAATATATCACCATTTTTATTTCTTTTGTGCTATCGGACATGGAGAGACTTTTCAGTGGCCATTGAAGGGAATTTTAAAAACCTTGAGATCAATTCTAATAAGGCTTTGTTGGCATGCATCAATAAAGTTAAATTAGTAGACTTCTATTCTACGTGAAAACATGAAATACCACCCAGAAAAATAGTTTGATTTATACGGATAAGGTTGGGAAAAACTGGGTGGATCGGAATTGGTCTCATCACGTTAATGAAGACGAAAGAGATATGAAATACATACACTACTCCAGAAAACTAATGCATCGTTAAATTTTGGCCGAAAAGTTGTCGATATTTGAACCCATAGCCGTCCATGAAAAAAATCCACAGCGGTCTACCTGTGCCCAATTTAAAACTTGAAGCTTCAACTTTCAGGGTCTTTAATTCATTTTTGTAAAATTAATATTTTTTCGTAAAACGGAGAAAAACTGGCGTCATCTATTACCTTTTAAATTTTACAACTTCGAGGGAGGCTACAGCGTTTAAATTTTTCTCGGCACCGCATGGTGCCAAAGTTCACTATTTGAGACCTGCATATTGTGCAGAAAATGACTGATCCTCGCACTCTATTCTATATTCACTCTGTGCAAATTCTATATTCTCTATATTCACTATATTCACGTGTGCAAAAAGTAGCATTTTATTTAATTACATCGATCACTTTACCGCACTAATGCGGAAAAAAATGTACTTTCTGCACTAGTGCAGAAATAAGAAGCAAATGATTAAGGGTTAAGGGCATAGACGTTTGTTCTTTGTCGATTCCGTCAATGTAAACTTTCGTAGCAGTTTTTGCATAAAATATAGTGTCCTACTAGTGCGTAAGGCGGCTAACCTGCAGACGCGTGAATTTTGCATCATTCGCCTTAGCGTACGCGACATTGACAGGAGGGGTCGTGTGATTATCGCATTCACGCGTCTGGAAATTGGCCACTTTCCGCACTTATATCACAATCTACTATTTTCACGAATGGCGATCGATGTTATCTTGTAAATGCGAAATTCCTCTTTAAACTGTGCTACGGAAAAGTTGATTACGATTCTGGTGGGTGTTTTAACGCGCTTCTACTGTTGTTCTCGTTGAGTTTTATATATTAATGAGTCACAACAGCTAATGTGTTGCATTATATATAAACTTAATATCACCTTTATAACATGTAAAATATATTATTAACATAATAAACCGTAAGAACTATTCACAGGATTCTATTGTATTCTACAAACATAGTTAATCTCATACAATTATTTTAATTTAAATATTACTCAAATTAATGCAATTAGTAATGCAAAAAGTAATTAATAGAATTAGTTAAACGCGATATACAATTAGACTACCATATAACACCTCATTTACAAATGATGTAACTTTTATGATGCATCAAAATCTTACTTAATCCATAATTCTTTCTAATTTATTTACACGTCGGACTCTTTTCGCCGACCAGACACAAGTAAATCTAGATAAACATTTGCCTCCTAGCAGTTCCTAGGGCGGAAGTTCTTTTCTTCTTCTTTTACTACGTCATACTACTTCTGTTTTGTTTGAGTGCCATGGTTCGAAATTACTTCTTTATTTCATATTCTCAACAGTTCCTAATAGCACACGCATGTAAAGCTCCTTATGCATATACGTGTCTATACATATACATAAAACATAAGCTGATTGTGAACCCTGATGTAAACGTTTGTGTCTGAATCTAGTCTACGCCAATGACCCATTACAATGGTCTCATGCTCTCATTCTAGTCAATCAGAATAGCAACACGTCACACGACATTGTTGACATTTGGTCTCAATTTACACAGACTGGCGCATGTGAATTTCTTCAATTATTTCCTTAATTGAATATGTAATGTGAATTGCATCTTAGTTTATTTCTACATTGTTTAAGAATTCATATTGTAATCTTTGGTGTGTGGATCATTTTGAAGAGACGTTTGGCTTGTATAATTATTTTCTAGCATTTATTACGTATTAAAACTTTATTTTAAAGTATTTATTTCAATGCAATGTGTTCATTTGTTTGTTAGAATTTTTCAATAATAAACGCCAAATTGCCGCCACTATGAAGTTGAATTTCATTCTTTTCAAAACTGATTTATTTCTGATTATTATACTCTCCTGCATACGCAAGCGAGCAATATGTCTTTTTATTCCGAATAAATATGGTTATAAAGATTGTTGTGCGGAATAAATTGTGATAAACAATCTTTAAAAACAAATTTTTATATCAAATCAATGCATGCCGCGTTGATGCATTATATACTAATTTAATTTCCATAGTGGAATGCTGTCTTAATTTGCAAAGTAATAAAAGCTTCAAGTACTAATCGTTTTGCCCATCGATTTAAAAGTTTGCGCAATTAATATCAATAACAAATCAAGCACGCAGCACTGGTGCATTATAGAGGTGTTTCATTCATCAAGAAAGGTGAGTGAGAATCGGGATTTTCTGAAGCAAATTCCCGTGGTATTTCTCTCTATTAAAGTGCAACTAAAAAAGTCAATACTCGAAGCACGTATTCCCGGAGGGTTTGTCGGTTCCTCTATTTGCGCGTGTCTTTTTCTGCCGATCTGCTTTCCCGGCTGCTGCGGGCGATGCTGTGAGAAACAATATTTCTCCGCCGAACGCATATCCCGGCCGCTTCGCTTTTTGCCGTTCATCTCTTCAAACTGCAGCCGATCGAATCAAGTATCGAGATACGCGTGTCGGTAGGAGAACTCCATCCATGTATGACTTTACAAATATTTATCATCATTTAAATCCATCGAGATTCCGCGTCTCATCCTTCTCCGCTTTCTCCAACTGCCGTTTGCGCACGTGCAGCGCGACTTCCGCATCCCCGTAGCTGCTCCTACCAATCTCTTCCAGGTTGCGTAAGCCGATTTCCAACCGTAACAGCTCTAAAAGCTTCTTGTCTCTTTCTGATCCTCTTGTATGCTATTCGCGTGTCTACCAACGTCAGATCATTGTTTGGTCTTTGGTCGACTTCAGAAACTATTTTACTTAAATACCTCCTGTTTTGGACACGCCTCAAAAAGAATACAACAGTGTTATTAAATGATCGGCGACCTAGAAATGTGAGACGACGATAACAAGAATGAAACTTTCTAATATTAATGTGCTGCCTCCAAACCGGCAGATACTTAGCAAGTATAAATAGGACGAACTATTTTTTAGCCCATTTTTGTATTGACTATTTTTTCATCTCTATGATTGGTATTATGAGATATTAGACTACATCAAAAACCCTTTTATATTCAGCTTTTTTTTGATATTTTCCTTTAACCTGTCCGCTATCCCAGGCTTCCCCTACGTTACAAATAAATCAAACACCCATCCTTCAAGTCTCGAGTTCGATTCCCAGTGCGTGATGTTTTTTTAGTACCTCTGACGTTCCGATATTGATAACAAACTCATTCTATAATTATTACGCAATTACCAAGTCCAATACAACATTTTTGCACTATATGTGTAAACATTCAATCATATTTTCAAAGTGATGATAATAGGAAAATGAAAATACACCAGGAACAACAACAAAAAATTGGAAGGCAATAGTAAAACTGACAATATCATGCCTCTTTGACCTATCTCTACTAACTATTGGAGTTCAATTTACGCAGAGTTAACCCGTAGAGTACAGCTGCATATCCAGTAGATCTGTAACTATACACTGCATCCTCCACAGTCGAATGGATAGAATTACAGCACTATTGTTGCACTCCCTGTTCAATAACCCGCACGCCAAAGATGCAATCATTGCTGATTCGATCATTACGAGTACATCTGGTGAAAACGCATCCTTTAAAAGCAGACCGGTAAAACCATGTAGATTGTGTTCGAATTGGGCACCAACGTTTACATTTACAGAGGGTAGAAAAAGTATTGACATACCCGGGGTTTTTAAAATAAATTTTCTTATAAAAGAAAAGTGTCTCTTCTGTATAAATTTATTTTTTCTTAATAAGCACACTTTCTTCTTCAAGAGAATGTATTTTTATTTAGAGAGACGAGTTTTCTTCTCCAAGAATATCTTTTCCAAAAACACTGAATATGCGTGTACTATTCCTTATCCTCTGCATAAGTGCTTATAATTCTGTTTCGCTTTGGGTTGTAAGTACTTAGAGGTTTTCTTTTAGGTTAACAGCGCAACAGAATGTAGTAGTGGATACACTTTTTCTGTCTTACTTTATCAGAGAAGACAACCATGCGCATCTGTGAATGCAACAAATGACATCCTGACGACGTCATGCCACGATTTATGAGCGCTCGCATCGCGGAACGAACCGTTGTAAGCGTCGCTTATTAGCGCTTTATGGGAATACTAGCTGGCCTACACGAATTCATCCGCGTAATAAACTACATGCATACTGTAAAATATTCAATTTACAGAATAATAGATTGTTGCAAATACCGTTTAACAATGTATAATTTGATCCGTGGTTACTTTTCAAATTTTTAAAGTACTTGAGGAACTGATGGTATGCATATTATATATTGCAACATTTTGTTGCTTGTAATTTGCCTGGATCGTAACTGTATGTGGGAGAGAATAATCGGATTGAAAACGGTTGATTCGTTTTCGAGTTTATCGCAAACATACAGACAGACGGATAAACGTTGTCCTTTATATTAGTAGAGACTAACTACATTAGCCAGTTTCACCCTGGTAACATTTCGTATATGTTTACAATAACTTAATTTAAGGACTAATAGGTTATTGCAACCGTTTGCGGTGCAAAAATTTTCTAACAATCTATAGATCAAAGCTTCTATTCCTTTTGACATTATCAATTTATTCTTTAAACACGCTATATGAGTAATAAATATTGCAATACATTATACCCTATTATTTACCTGGATTATAATTTCATTGAAGAGTTTATTACGGCCATACAGCCTGGCAGAGAGATAGACAAATGTTGTCCTTTTCTATTAGTAAAGACGTGTTAAAGCCGAGCGTGTCCCAGAAAGTACAATAAAGAGAGACATAGTGTGAAAAAGATTCCAATATTTGATATCCAATAATTTATCTGGATTATATTTCTATACATGAGAACAAATTGCGGTAAAATTGATATAATCATTTTCGTGTTCATCGCGATCATATAGGCAAGGTCCTTTTTTGTCAAACGTTGTTCTTTTTTATTAATAAAGATGCGTAGAAACCGAGCCCATCCTGGAGGGTACCATAAAGAGGAAGAGAGAGATAGAGACAGTGAGAAAAAGATCGGTGGGAGCGTTCAACTGACGTAGCATCCGCCTCGCTGGGGAGTGAAGTTCACTGATAGCGATTAGGAAAAGTCTGCCCATTGATCCGACCTCCTTACACCAAGTGAGCAATTTGCTCTCATTGTCGGCGGGCAAAAACGAGCCGGCGCAAAAAATGACAGCCGCGCGCGTCTCACTCACAATCAGCTGCGGCTGCTACGCAATTGATTCTCGCTCGGCGAGCATCAATGCAGCGCGCGGAATGCACTTTCTCGAATCAGCTGCGGTTCGCACTTGCTACTCAATGACACACAAGCGTGACGGACGTTGGGCTGGTTTACCGCATCAACTGCAAGCGCGTGCACGCGTCACTCGCTGTTTTGCGATGTTCAGTAATTATAAAAGATTAACAGCTGCTGAGGGCGCGAGGAATTCGACGGAACGAGAACGATGCCACGGAACACACACTCGGAGTTATTACAATCTTTTAGAACGATTTATTACTAAAATAATCGGTTTTAAAAATTGATTCAACTATGCACTTTTTGATCGTTCTTGTTAAAAATAAAAATTAAAAAATACCCGTACGCAAATTGAAAAAATGTGGCATTTATTTCATAACCGGTCATTTCAGTAAAATATAGGTATAATTTTTTGATATTTCCTTTCTTTAGTGAGAAGAATATTAAATATTATTTACTTTCTAAAACAGTATTCTTATTTCGTATTCAAATATAATTTTGATTTTCGAATCAAGTGCTCGACCGAGATAACTGGATATAGGTTAATCTTCGGTTAATCTTCATCAGCTAATACATTTTAATACGAAAAGTAAAAACTTTTTTTGCAATCATATTACATAATATTTTATCTCTTCCATTGTGTTGTCCAGGGCCAGTATTCTTAGCAATCCGCAGAAAAGAGCACTTGGTGAATTACTGCCACATTTACAAATTATGTACAGCACGTGGTAGTCAACGTGCTAGCAAACATAATAATAAAACATTTATATTAAAATGAATTACTGTATAAACTCTTTGTAAAGCCTGCATACATACTAACTTATGTATACATATGTGTCTATGTCTGACTCGCATTCAGGGTCAGTGGGACACTTACTATTGTTCTGAAAATGGAGCAACTGTCTCAGATGGAGTGACCTGAACCGTTTTTAGCACTACTGGATGCCAGAACAATCGCACCATTTCTGCTGTGTTCGCTCAATATCTTCGGAGCCTTCTTACTCTTTGTCTTGCAATATATTGGAATCCGAAGACCATTTTTTAGTTAACTTATTAATAAATATATTTCCCATACAGTACTTGAAGTTGTAGAAAATAATATATTGTTATATATTTATAGTTAATCGTAATAAACTTTTCGTGGTCTAAACTAGATATTTTTTATGTCGATTTAACTTTAGCTCGTAAAATGTCACTGCAATATTTTAGAGACACGTTACGTCACTCCAGGTATTCGGTGAAATTATTTTTGTTTCTCATTTTTTTATTCTGTGTGCCGATTGCAATCAGTGAACACCGACAGCATAGACTAGAAATGGTGCCAGTTACATGAAAATAATATTGTAAAATAAGTCAACTATTCTTTTTCAATTTTGTATGGTTATAATGTTCTAAATGGTTTCTATAACTTGCTTTTATGTCTCTACCAGTTATCGTAGCTGGCTTCGACTGTGTGACATTCCATGTACATAAATGTTAGCAATAATATAATTTAAGAAATATACGGTATTGCAATTTTTTTCTAACAGTGTATAGCGCATTCTCATTGCTGTTGAATTTTCAAGTTGCTCTTGAAATACTCTGTATAAGTAAGAAGTATTGCTATGTCTTATAGCCTATAGTTCGGCTAGATGATAACTCTATACGGGGAAGCATTTCGCATTAAAATCGATTTAGCCATTGTCGAGTTTATCGCGAACATACAGACAAACAGACAGACAAATGTTGCTTCTTATGTTACTAAGGAAGAGATAAAAAGAGTAGAAGTCAAGTTAAACCATGAAGAATATAGCATCTTATATGGAAAAGGGATACAGTAAAGTTGTTTTGGAAGGAATTATTTACTAACCGAATGGTGAAACAAAACACTAAAAAAGTCACTAAAATAATACAACAGAGTCTGTCTAGTAAAATCACTGTTACGGTTAGTAGATGTAATGAAACCAAGCATTTACGACTGTTGGTTACTGCTTTCTTAGCCCTTCTCTAACCAGATTGTGGTCGATGACACCAAGAGTAGTAAAAAGTGCATATAGGTTAGGTCTGCCAAGTCAATATTTCACTAGAATCTATATACGGTTAAGAATTTCGAGCAGACAACCAACCTAAACATTTTGTAACCAAATATTTGTATTTCGCACATTATCAAGTTATGAACTATCGCAAGCCTCGCAACTTTGTTTGCCGGCTTGTACTATGCAATCCTACTTGTTTATTCCAGCTTAAATAACTTTTTAATTGATTTAATAGACGGCGAGTACTGAATCTAACTTATTCTACTGGCATACTATTAAGTTACTATCGTCCTTATACCTTGTGTAGGGTTTGATGCTTTATGCTATGCAATGCTATTTGTTCAGTGGATCCCACCAAACACAAAATAGGATACACAAAATTAACACCCATACTTTTAATGAAAAAATTTGAACCCAAAAATTGTGACCAATATAACTGTTAACTAACTATTCGTCATACTCTGTAAAATAAACCGAATTTATCTAACAATATATGAAATTTAATTACAAATGAAAAAAGAAAGAAACAGTATGGTTTCACGAAATATGAATACTATGCATATTACAAATGGTGTACATAACAAATGAAAGACAGTGTAAAATAACATCAATGACGATATGTATCATATTTATTGCATTCATTAATAACTATGTAGTTAATGTAATAATAAATTAATAGGGAAATGTAAAGAAAATACTCGCAATCAGTGAAATTCATAAATGCGTAGTGTAATTCAAACAGGACGAAACATTGCGTTGTGGTTGAGAAATGATTTAGTGTTATTTTCGAATTTAGAGAGGAGCGGGTAAGAATCAATCACATGTCTAGGAGACAGAGAATCTCTAAAGGTCTTCCTTTACTCCTGAAACGACGTACATTGTTACAGGGGTGCACATGCTGGACACGCGAGCTTCTATTTAATGAGACTTTCGTGTTACCCGTTCTACGACGCAGAATTGCCGTGTTTGCTTTTCCTCTTCGCCTTGACCCCCTCTATTGTTCGATACCAACAGAAACACACATGAAAATACCAGGAATTATTGCGCGCTTCCTGCGGAGCTTTTGTAATTAAACGTTCTATTGTATATTTTACATTAAGCTTATGTGTTCTAAACGAACAATGAAGGGTAATTTTCAACTTCAAAATAACTATTTGCCAGTACAAATGTATATAATGGAAAATGCGTTAATGACGTGGAAGTGCAAAGGGTTAATAGTTCATTTTGGTTATTTGAATATCCAATTTCTCAGGTTTTTAGTCATTTTGTCTAAGTTCATTCACCTGTTATAATCATGACGCAACTGTAGGAGCGACAAATCATTGAACCTGTTTTCCAACGAAAGCGCTTCTGCTGTCATTAGTTTATTAGTAATATGGAAACTGTGTCTGTCTGTGAAATAAACGCTGACAGGAAGTTTCAGAACCCCCTAAACGAGGTTCCGTTACACAAATTGACTAAAAGTTAATAAAGCGTATTTCCGCCACAATGGCAAGAAATCATTACAAGCTACAAATGTGTGTAACTCGCATCCCATATTCACGCCAATAAACACCACAATTCTATACGGAATAATATCTATCATGCGGATAATGGCAATCGATTCGCCGGAAGATCTCGTTTTGTAACTAGTGTAATCCTTCGTAAGAGCATTCAAAAGCCTTCGAGTGAAAGCTCCCTTGGATTCGGTATTCGGGCATTCGATTCCAATTGTTTCGCCTCTGGCCAAATGAAATTGCTCAATTATCCCCGATTATTCGGCAGAATTTCTGCACTCTCGGAGCGGCCAGTCTCCTCTTCTATGCAAACAACAGGTGCCCAAGTAGTTAAAAGAGAGGTCGTTTAAGCTCCGTTTCTCATTACGCAGCGCATGTATTTCACGGCTGTCGCAGCTAGATTATTTCTAGGGTAATTCCCAACTCTCATCTCTGGCCTGCGATAGAGTTTACTGTCACCGGCTGGAAAACATCGGGAACCTTGTTAGCAGCTAGGCTGCATAAACGGGAAATCGTCTCTGTCACGGATATGGCTAATGCAGTTTAAGCGTCGCAGGTTGGTATAAAGCGAATTCATAGAGCGACACGAACACCGGAATAATCGGGACGAGAATGCCGGTCGAATACAGTGGGGCGATCGCGTGCAAGGGTACCCCGGTCAGAGGGGGGTGGGAAGGAACAAAGTGAGAGCGAAGCGGAAACTAGAAAGAAGGGAAGTTGGGAATCGAAGGCGGGGGCCCGACGAAAGAGAAGGAGAATGGCTGAGGAGGAGGTGGACAGCCAGGGTGAGGGTGAAAGGGTGGGGGAAAATCTGAGAACAGCGTCGGCATCCCGTCTACTCGGCACGGCAGAGTCATTAAGGGGTTATTTCAAAGTTTAACTGAATCGAGTCGAGAGGGAGAGATGATAAAAACCCGAAGCATCCTTCTCCCTCCACCGGCGCCAACCGGCTCACACTCTTTCCTCCTCTTAAACTTCTCCCTTCTTTCTTCCCCTTCTTTTCCCTTCCTTCCTCCTCTCCTCCGCGTTTGCCGGCAATCTTTTCCTCTACTCTGTCCGAGCGCCTCTCTCTCTTTTCTCTCTCATCCGCCCTCCCGATACGCTCTACTCTCGGCAATATTAATTAACGTCATTCTGCGGCCGCAGTCCAGATATTTTCAGTTTGTTAGCTGGAAAGTCCCTAAGTCGTGCGGACCGTTTCTACCCTCGGTGACAACCACCGCTTCTTCCTTCCTTCTGCCTTTCTTTTCGAGAGCTTCATTAGCTCTGCTATTAATGATAGTGCCGTGCTATAATGGTATACTTGTTTCGGGAAGCACATATATCATCGCCGTTACACGCTCGTGTATCATTAGACAATGTGAGTGGGGTATTACGATTTTTGTTACGTAGCTTTTTGTTGTTGCTAGTATTTATTTTCCGTTACTTTGTATACTCGGGTTTTTAATAATGTATGGCATTAGGATACATATTCAGAGCAATTCACTTACCTTTATATCATTATTGTCAGGTATGCTTCGCTATGTTCAAGATAATTGGAAACGACTTAGTCATATTAATTATATAGGGATGTTCTTTAACTCTTCTTTATGCACTATATTTTTATGCTAAATATGCATGTATATTTCTCAAAAACACCTATACCGTTCAACGTGTTCACACCAAATTTGCTACAAGTATTCTTCCATACCCTAGAAAAAATATTATAGCGGTCCTCACCCCTCAACCACACCTAAAGCCGACCCTTTCTTAACTTAGGACTGAACAATTTTCTACAGCAGCCCAAATAATCTATTTCCAATAATTGTGTAGAGAATGTGCGAGACAAATAATCGTAATTAAGGTGAAAAAATTTCAATTCCTTAAAAAATATTGTATAAAGTACAATAAGCTCTTATTTGCCTAAAGCCCTCTTATAAGTCCGAGCACCTCCTGGCACACGAAATGCCACCCGGCCGAAGCCTGCTAGAACAGCTAAAATATTATATACATATAGGATTACATTGTTTGTACAGTTCGAATAATTTAATGCTTGCATGTACAGGCGGGATATCACACGGAGATACACAGGAACAAGTCCATGGGAAAATTTTATTACAATTGTTTCCTGCTTATACATTCTAGATATATTCTTACGTGAAATTATACAGCTCAACACTATGTTTTCTTTTAATAGCCATTACTATTTTGCGAATATTTCCCTCTACATCAAAACGGTATGAATTTATAAATAAATAACACATATTTCAATGCTCGATAAAAATCAGCTGGTTATAAATAATTTTAGATTTCTTAGAGATGTTAGCCAAAACTTGTTCCCCGTAGCAATAATGTCAACCTCCAATTAACAGATAAAACATGGCAAGGAAGCATCGTTCTATCCGACTTTTTTTTGCACTTTGCAATATACCATTATCTCAGTTATGAATATAGAATGCTGCTATTTATATGCCCGCCACTTAGTGTTTCATGAAACGTAGAGTCAATTGTGTTTAATATTTATACAAAGGCAAGTGAAACACTCTGTACAGGGCCGGCGTGATGTTTTTGCGAGATGATGTAGCTTCATTATTTTTATTATTCCTTTTATTTATGCTACTGTTTGAATAACTGTTAATAGTCTACTTTCTACCGTTAATATGTGTGTGTCTACAAATGTACGGTATACAATTTTTATTTATATTTCATGGTATAAGTTGATACTATTTACATATTTTCAACGATTACGGATTGAATCTCCTTTAACCTCATTAGAGAACGGGAATCATTAAAAGCATAAGCATTTCTTGTCGTATTATGATATTTTACACGTTCAATTATAAATTACACATTCTTTTGTTGCGCCAGCTTATGAGAAAACTGGAGCGTGCATGTGTCACTCTCCTCTTCCGGAACAGTAACACATGAATGTACACTAGGTTATTCTGTTTTTTAGTGCACGGTTTCACTGCTATTTGTCAAAAATGTTTATTAGTGTTATTTTTATCGAAATAAGTACGGTTGTGTGTTTTAAGTGAATACACTTGTCACCCATATATGTATGTTTGTATGTAAAATGTGAAAATATTACGTATAAGTATTTTAATGTGTTCTTTTGCTAACCTGCTTTATAAATCGTTATCGACAAAAAATGAATACTATGCAACGAACAGTTACAATCGTATGAAAATAATTTTTGTAGAGGTTCAAAGTGTCTAATTTCTTGCTTGGTTATTATATTGCGTTCATTTTAAATCGATTGATGCACTGAAGCAGTTATGCGTCATATCTTTGCTTTGATTCACTTACATGAGAGCTATTGAAATTTTAAAACAAAGGTAAACATTTTTGATAAATATCGATACTAGAAAGGAAAATACGCCTTGATCATAAACTTTTTTGCAGCTTTTTACATTCATAGAACTGTATACTTATCATTATTGTACTTTTATTTCGAATTTCTTTGCGTTTCTATGAACTTGTTCATGCCTAGAGAATTCGACTATAGTGAAGTGGCACAATGCAAAAGTTAAATGGGCGATCGACGTAGGCTATCGATTTTCGAAGACGAAGAAAAATTAACTTTCATCCAGCGGCAGAATCTGATAACCCATTAAATCGCGAGGAGCGGATGGTACGTCGAAAAGAGAGGGCGACGGTCGATAAGCGGAGCTGCGGGCATTAAGCATCGTTGTAGTAAAATGCGATGAACCGAAATCTAAACGTCGAAAAAGGAAAACACGCTATCTACCGGCGTAGCCGCCAGCTCTCTCACCCCCGTTCATCCCCTTCAATTATAAAGTGATCAACGCCTACCCCTCCTGCCAGGATGCTTAACGACTTCAAACGGGAAAATTCAGCTCACCTTATGCAGCTGCTCGCAATTGCTTTCCACCCTTATCAGCGGAGTACCCGTGTCTCTTGCTCGAGGAAGCATAATAAATGTCGGCGAAGTAGCTGTGATACAGACCTTGATTAAGCGGACTGTCCTTTTTCCAGTTTTTCAATTATCCGAACGAGCCCCTCTTCAAATACACCATACGCAATTTCAGATACGTAAAAAAACTATGAGGATCTGACTTTTTAGACTTCATGGAATCTCTTGTCTCCTTTCTAATGTAAAGGGCAATCGTTCTTTCGTTATCTGAATGTTCGCGATAAAATCGAAAACGCTTGAACTTAATTTAATGTGATTTCCTCTTATATTTAGTTATGATTTTTTTACCTGGATTTGCCTGGATTGTAATGTTTTGAAGGGAATTGAAATCTTTGGAGTTTGGTTGTATTTATTTTTCTCACACGTTCTCCCGTAAAATTATTGAACATAAATTATTTGCTAGATAACTGCAACACAAAGTTGCTTGGCCCTAAGTTAAGAAGGGGAGAGGTTTAGGGGTTGTTTTAGCAATATTACCATAGGTAAGTGCCTCGAATAAAGCACACACGGCAAGTTCTTTTTATTGACAAAAAATTGCAAGTTAAATCTGAGTATCACTGAATAAAATCTTGGTCTTATTGTACGTTCATTATATTGGAATCATGATTTGACTTTCGTTTTCCAGTAATATCCATTTCTATTTTTGAACGTTTTTAAATATTTTTTAAGAGGTTGGTGGATTGGCGATTAAGCGTTATGCGACTACTTGGCGTTTTTTACATTTTAATGTTTTTGGGGGGATTTCATGTCTTTTTATTAGTTTACAAACCATTTGTGCGAACGACTTAAAGTAGTAGTTGCTTAACAAATTTTAGCTTTCTCGTTTGAGTGGCTTCTGGCTGCGGACTAGGCAACTGTGGTAGTCTATAATTGTATTGAATAAGAGGATATTGCTTATCTGTGTTAGAACTTGAGTAGGGATGAGTTTAATTACTTTCATAAAGTTGCATTAAACTTGGAATCAGCTGTTTACTATCCAATTATCGGTAATATCGATATTTGCGTAATTGTTTTGTTAGTCGTGTAACTTGTGTCGTGTATCACTGAGTGCTACACGGAGTGAATCATGATAGATACCGGCAGCCTATCGATTAATTAACAAATGCAAAATCTTTCTATATGTCTATCTTCTCTTTTTAACATTCTCTGTCAACCGTCTTCTCTCTCTAACATCATATCACAACTTCATCATGTTCTGCCATCTAGCGTGGAAAATATGTGATGGACATTTTTGGACCCATTTTCGCTTGAGAAAATAACAGGAGGAAATTCATATCTCTTGAACCTATGGACCAATTTCGTTGCTCTTTAGCTCATTTGGATTCAAAAGAATAATTGGGCTTGTTCGTGTGTATAACAGGCGAAAAGCGTTATGATTCAGGATAAGTTGCCTCAGCTCTCGCGCTGGTATATACAGTATTTAACGCGAGATTCTACCAAGTGTTCTGATATATCGCGACGTTTGAACTGGGTGCCCTACATTAATTCAACTACAAATGTTGAATAAAAATGGACTTTAAAATAAACCACAGGAGCTAATTCATGTCCGCCTGGTTCATAGACCGTTTATCTATTTGTCCGTGTGTTCGCGATAAACTCTCAATAAACTCTTTTCGTTTTAAGCAGCTCAACATTGTTTACGTTATGATTACAAAATATTTTTATTTGTATTCTTACCACTGTGGGTACTGCATTATATGTACGTAATGCGAGCATTAATTTATGTACGTTCGCCAAGTTAATTTAAAGCGTTTTAGCGATGTCTGGATGGCCCCCAAATTGGCCACAATTAGTTCCAGGAGATAGTGATAGTAAACTACAAATGAGCCAGAACTGCGTAAGAGCTGTACAAAGTAAGCGTACACAGCTATGCGATAACGGACTCTCCACGGATAAACGCTGTGGCAAGCGCGTCGCACGCCCGAAACCTTAATGCCTTACTTAATGCGTACATACCGCCTACATAACCAACACCCACATCCAAGTAATTGCTACTTCTTGCAACGCGAACTCCTTAAACCCGACGCATCAGATTATAATAACAATATCACAAGTCCGCCCTTTATCTACCACTAACACGGGAACCGTTTACACACAAATCCCCCTTTGCTAATTGCTCCAAGCTAAATTTACTAAATACGGAGCCCGCCACCTATGCGGCGCACTCCTACATTTACATGTTATGACATTGTTATAGGTTTGTTATAGGTACTCACACATTATGACCTCTTTGAATATGCTTAATAAATGCGTAGCACGCGTGTAAACACATACAAGTTTTTCAGAAGATTTAGTTGGAATTATACTGCAGTAAATGTTATGCATTATTTAAATAGCCATCACAATTTTTCATATATTTCTTTTTTTATAAATACTATGTATTTAAATGTTCAGTTAAAATAAGATAGTTATAAAAAATATAAGATTTGTTTGAGTTATTAACTAAGCTTTCTGAATTGTAGCAATATTGCCAACTTACAACTCAGAGAGGAAACAATCTGAAGGAACATTGTTCGATCTAATTTTCTTTTGGCCGATGAGGGCGTTTTGTCCAGCGGACAGATCTAAAGCAACCATAATTTACTTAATAATATAGCAGATGTTCTTACAAATAGGAGAACAATATTACTGCCTAATAGAACTCCTCAAAAAAAGACTACTGCTTTATTAAATATATACATATAAACGACATCCATACAATACATAAAATTAAAAATAGTACATGTAACAGATCAAAAACAACATGAACGGAAAGAATAACAACATATTCTACACACATTGTACGTATATAGTAACCATGTAGTTGACGTAACAGTAAACATATACAACAAAAGTTTATTGAATAACATTGCAAATCTCCTTAAAAACAAAAAAACTTGCAAACAGAATCATATTCCACAATAGAGACATTATTATTATACTAAATGTAACGTATATACAGTATTTTCCCCCTCTAATAATTTTGTGAAATATTATTATTAGTTTTATCGCATTAATTGTGTTTCATGTAAAATGCTGTTCGCCCGATCTGCTAGGTGACCGTCGACAGTTTCCACATTTTTAATATTTGTAATATTAAAGAAACACCTACATGTGACAAATCCAAAACAATACAAAAAGAAGGGATGATGATATAAGTGACATACATTGTATGTTACTCGTAAGCATGTAGCTGATATAACAATAAATAAGCAAGTAAAGTAAGGATGGATGGATGGATGGTTGGTAAGCGGCTGAGTAGAAGAGAAAGAAGGTGCGTGGTGAAGGTGGAGGCCGCATGTTACCGGCTACGCAATTCGGTGGCGTGTAAACGGATTGACAGCAATGACGTGACGTTGCAATTTGTCGGATCGACCATGAAGACGTACTTGGCTCATGCCAATGAAACTTGGTACACGAGCGTGCGTTTGTGTGTGTGAATTGCGCAGGCTGAGATTCCTGTCTGATGTGGTGGCCGAGCAGGTATACACACCTGCCTGATATGCATTTGTAAGCATTCAGCTAGGATTCCCTGTTCCTTGTTCCACTTCCAGCACTTCCGACAGGAACCGTACTGGCATTCCTACCGTAAACAGGTCAAATGGCAGGTTATGAAATACAAATCATATTTTTCCGATTTAGTTGTAGCTAATTCCAAATTTAATACAAAATGAATGCATAAAATAACATTTTGATAATAATATAAAAAATTACATATTCTTATTTTTACTTTTAATAAGAACGAAAAAACTTACATTGTTGAATAGAATTTTACCAAGGGATGTAGTACGATTAGTATTAAGCAGCTCATACACAGTCAATCATATTGCGCAATCTTTATTGTGCAGCATGATGTCGCGCGAAGTATGATCGAAGTGGGATTAAGTGTTCAAGGAACTTCACTGCATTTGTATCATTCATTGTCACTATTGAAGCGTGTCTTCCTATTATACTTCAATTAGAATGTTTCCAACCCATCGAAGAAAGATCGCAAATCGAAAGAAGATAGGAATGCCGGGCCAAAGACTGTTTAATGGAATACATACACCTGGAGCGGAAAAGTTGACGAGTAACTTCACCATTTTGAAAAAAAACATAAAATATATCTAAACATAGTTTATCGATCATAATAACCAAATTATTGCCATAGATGAATTAACTGACCTACAATAGGTACCGTAAATCGTGATTTGAAAAATATGCATACATAAAAACACAGAAAGTTGGTATGTATGTGTCTCCGAGGTAATCTCAGAAACTACTGAACTAATTTGGATAATTTGTTCACCTCTGGAAAGTACATTTTCCCCAGATGGATATGGGCTGGATTTGATTACGCACATTCTCCAGAAGATCGAGCAGTGAACATAAATGTGCCACAAGATGGATTAAAATAGTATTCTAAGTATGTACAGCAAACTTGGTATCTCGAGTACGACTAACCGGTTTTAATGCAATTTTCTCTACTGCATAAAGTTATGATTCAGGCAAATTATAGGGTACAAAATGTTGCAATATTTATTACTCATATGAAATGATTTCAAGAGTAATTTAAACATTTCAAGAGGAATAGGATGTCGAGCTATGCATCGCTAAAAGTTTTTTGCAATGAACATAGTTCTCACAACCTGTTAATCTTTAAATTAAATTATTGTTAACTTGCACACGAAATGCCACATGAGTGGGTAGTCGAATAGTTTAAATAAATAGTTATTATTCTCGTTTCATTGTGCCCATAATTTCACGCCTGTCTATGCTATCACATTTAACATTTACTGTCACATGGACTAGCACTTGGCTTTGAATGTGACTTGCAATTCACGATACTAAAACATCTAGTAACTTTAATTACACACGAATATCTCCCAGCTCTTTCATACATCCTACCTAATACAGGTATATAAAGCATATGAAGCAGAAAGTGAATATGCATGTGTGTTCGGGCAAACTCAACATTTACTACTTATCTGCCTGCATTACAAAATAATTAAACTGTTTCGCCATGTAGTTAATACAGTAATAAGAATTTAATTTTTAAAAATAGGAGTATGAAAATGTTACAAAATGAAATGTAGGCAAAATTTCAGACTATTCGTAACAAACGTAAATTTCAGAGATAACTACCATCTTAATTAGCAACATTCCAGTGAGTGGTGCAACAATTCCATTCCATTCGGCTCTGGGTGTGCAACAGGCTTGTTTTATTTATGCGATGCCACATGCTTGTTATGTGGAATCACGCATTGTCATGCATTGCCAGGCTTAATGAAGGCCTTGGTGGTTATTCTACCAGGAAAGGATCACAATACGTTGCTTATGGGCATTCCAGGAATTCTGTTTCAAATGCAAGTGTTCAGCTTTCCTCGAGGTCTAGAAATAATAGGTTTCCTCCTGATCTAGTTCCTGGCAGTCTCAGCTTATTTTTTGCTCAATAAAATCCTCTTTAATGGTTAATAGTACGAGTTGTCATGACTATGGGACTTTTTATAACAACTTTTGCAGAGAATATGAAATTATATTGAATACATTTGCATGATACTCAATGGAATATTATTGTATGGTAACACTGAATGTTTTTCTGTATTCTCCATCACCTAATAATTTTTGCAGTGTGGAATCTAATCAATAGTTTGTTCGCGTTGAATTTTATTCGTTTGTCTTTTATTGGTCAGTTTATTCCTATTGTATGCGCAAATTGCTGTCCTATCTGACTTCATCCGAGAGGAATTCAATGTGTACGTTAACAATAATTTAATTTGAAAGATAACAGATTTTCCATCGGTCCTTCTTGCAGCATTTGTTTAACGATGTATATCAACTCATCCAACTGATACTCACGAAATACACGATAATAATCGGAAAAGAATATTGAGAACAATATCATCAATTAAAATTAAATAATAACGTTGCTAGTACTAATTATAGCTTAACACCGGATTCCTTTTGATATTTGCAAGTTAATCCTGAAGCACTGTATATAAGTGATAAATAATGCCATACATTATGCATTAAAATCCGTTTACTGGTACTGGTGATCATATTAATAACTTGTTGGTGTGGAAGAAGCTGTTTCAATCTGTCTTGTGGTGCATTTGTGCTCCCTGCTCAATTGCTTGAAGAGTAAGAGTAATAAAACTGAAATTTAGTTTCTAATGGTGAAAGAATTATCCTCCGCTTGTGCTTCAAGTGAATGTAGCAACATTGTGTAAAAGCATTGCTTTTTCCTCAGACTTGGTGGGTTTCCACGTAGTGTTACCTATTAAGAGCATAAGAAATATTTACATCATTTATTACTGGCGACATGTTATAAATTATTTTTTAGACATACAGTCGGTAAAAAAAGTATTCGCACACCCAGATTTTCAGAAGTTAATTTTCTTAAATGAGCATATCCTGCTTTGAGAACATTTATGGTCTCTTAAAAAGTAAACTTTCATCTTTAGGGAAATTAGGGTTTATCCACTGTGTATAGATTTTGTGTAAAATACAAATATTTTATCAGATATCCCAAATTCTAGTTCCGATCTTCGTATCGGGAATTAAATAAAATATATTTTGGTTGTCAACTAATGTTCGACCTGCTATTAACTATAGACCATGAACTAACAAGTCTATTTATTTGTGTTTCAGGTAAGAGGCTAAGGAAACTGATCGACTGATGTCAGACCTCACTGTCTGTGAGTATGAATCTCGTACAATATCAACCGTTTCAAACCCGAGAAAACACTCACCTGTAATCAAGTGGAATGTAGCCTTTAAAAAAATAAAGACAATTATGAACACAATTCAGTTGTAAGTCTTCCTCCGGGCTGGTGTCCGCACTGACCCCGGTGGAGGCGCCTCAAATTCGCCGTCGCTCCTTCGAGGCCTGCTGAAGGGGAGAGGGGAAAGAGATTGGACACCAGGGGGACCTAAGAAGGGCCGAATTTTTTCTTGGAGATTCCCCTTGTCCTTGCTGTATCCTTTCGCTTCATCCGTGGCGGCAGTCGCCGGTGTCCACCCGGCTGCCTCGCTATCTCGTAGAGTGGCGAAGGATATCGGACTGAGAGAAAGGAGGCAGAAAAGACCCCTGCGGATGGGTGACGAAGGTGTTTATTGGGCCGGGGACGGCCAGGAACCCTACAGTCCTGGCGCTCGCGTCCAAACGATCGGCGTTCGGCCCCTCGGCTTTCCCGTAGCCGCCATACAATTTAAGAGGTAACCCGGCCTTGTCGCGCTCACCTCGCGCTCGTTAGATCAAAAGGCTTGGGCACGCCAGTACGTATGAAGCAACAATAATTCCAGCAATCGAGCTGCTCGCACCGAAATTACAAGGTGGCTGATGGAATCGTCACGGAGCCGGAAAACTCAAAAGACCAGTCGAATTCCCAGATATAACCGTTCAAGGATGGCGGCTGTGCCGCTCCTGGCATTCGTACGCCTCACAGTCTAATGAGGTTAAAGAAAGAACTGGGGACTTTGCGACGACTAGAAGAGTCGCGCCAAGGAAGCAGCCGCCTAGTGACCGATGGTCATTCGCACTAGGGTTGTCTCTGACAGGAGCGTGAACGGCCGGCACCAAGACCTACAAATTTCTTAAGGCAGGCAGGTAACTTCGCTGGGCTCACCTTGAATAACTCCCGGAATCGCTACCAGATTTCTCGCTCCTTCGGGACTTCTCGCTCGCTAGCTCGTTCGCACTCGCAGATTCACTGATACGCTTGCTCGAACGGCTGCACGCAAAGTAAAGCGCTTCCGGTCCTACCTCAAAATTTGCCCAGAGTTACGTTGCCGCCTTACGCTCTCAACCTCTCGGTGCCGCCGTATTGATTGCTACCGATCGGTATCGAAGGCTAGCGTATCGATCCCGCGCGCTGGAATCGATCGCTACGTTAAGCGTCGCTGTCTTCAGCCTATGAACGCTGGGAGCTCCTGGGTCACGTCGGCCAGAATGTAGGCGACGTTCCAATTGCTATCCACATATTTAATAGCGAAAAAAGATTCGAAAAAACGTTTTTCATTTTTATTTCACTTTGTTGCCTCAAATCGAAAAATCTGAAAAAATAGAGACTCAATAGACACGTCTAATGCGTTGTAGGGAATTTTTTGGTGATTGTCACTCTAAAACATAATATTGAAAAAAAGTATTTTCGACTTCTTTTCTGTTAAGAAAAATCAGTACTTTCTTAGGGAAACGTAAAAAATGTAGAATTAATACATTTCATACGTACTATTGGATAGTTTGTAAACAAAAAAAGTCGAGAAAATTCCTTGTTCAATTTGTTGGGACCAAAAAAAATAGAAACTGAAAAGCACATGTTCCTTCAGAACATTTAAACGAAAAGAGTTAGGGAATTGAAATTTTCAGGAAAACTGTTTTATTTAATGAAGAAACTGTGCGGCAAGTGATGATTTTTTTTGCCGCTGGGGTCATTTCACCGTTCTAACTCTGCTATGGCCTTTAGGTTTCAAACCCACCTGATAACAATTCAACGTTTTAAAAAGCATGAAAACAGAAATAAATTTCGAGAGGAGATGTAACATAACATCAGTCTAATTAGAAATTGAGTTTTTGAAACAAATAATTTGTTTCGTTACACTTGGTAACGATCTCAGGATCGTTGAAAAAAATGGTAATACAAAGACGTGGTCAACCCTCTTAATGACAAAAATTGTTACTGAGTATTCGGAGACGATTGATACTAAGTAAATTACTAGTTTCGTGTGAATAAGAGGAACAATCAAGAGACGTCAATATGAATATCACTAATAATATTAGCTATTCACACAGTGTTATTCCTAACACAAGCATAATGCTTGAAAGGAACACATCGAATGGATAACATTTGATTTTGTGGAAGTTCTAGCGTACATTACCATTATTCATAAATGCAGTGTCAAACACAAGCACTCAACGACTCCAACGCCATAATTGTGCTTAAATGAAACAAACTCAATAACTGTTCTGTTTAATAATGAATGGCTAACACAAGTTAAACGATTCCGATTGTTTATACGCCACACATATTGACGAAATGATATTTTAATTACGATTAGAATATCTGCTGTAGTGCTAGTAAAGGTTTTGATTAAATTAATTCTATACGTACTACATATTTTATAATAACGCATTATAAATGCAACACAAAAACTCTCTATTCTTATTTATTGACTGGGATTTTATTTTATTGGGATATATTTTTAATTATCAGGAATCACTCTAACGTGGTAGATGTGAATGATTAATATGCACTTCAAACCTCCTCATATGCATAATTTTCTTTTCCATTAAAAAAATACAAACTTACTTCAATCTTGAACTGTTGCCTAGGACCAAATCTAATACAGAACATCCATGTCAGGCTGCGCACGTTTACCCGTGACTAATGCTATCGAAGCGTGCTTTCAAAGCATCTAAAAGCGCCAACAGCATACAGTAACCGAAATTTCATAGCGCCCAAAGGTGCCTACAGCAACGAAAGAGTTAACAAAAGTCTAGACGAACGACCAACTCTAAAGAGTTTTGTAGTGTCTTCCACAAACAGTCTCGTAAAGCACAAAATATCATGACCTAGACTAGAAGACCATCTGAAATATACAGTATTTAAATGAATGGTCCATTTTACGCCTAAAAGGTCGTTTTTCCTAGTTATGTGTATAACCAATATACATAAATTGACGAATATGGCAAATGAATCCACTTTGAGAATAGGTAACATAAAAATTCGTTTAAAAGTACATAATTATGGCTGTCTTAGTTATATTTAGCCAATATGTCGTGTTTGGAAGGTGGTACATTAAACTGAGAAAGACTCGGTCTTTTCTTGACGGTGTAATATTTCTTAATTTGGAATTGGTTAATGATAGTAGTGCACTCATTTTGAGCCGCCTCTGAAACAGAAGACAATTAGTAAGTGTAAATGAAACAAAAATTATTTAGTTCTTCTTGGTGCATTTTTGTAATACCTATTTTAGAAGTCAACTTATATTTTAAAAAAATAGTTTTGTTTCATGCTTTTTAGTGTAGAACATTTTGCTTTTAAAGGGAACCATCGCGGGGAGGTCCTCTACAAAGTGTGAAAGGTTTCATGTTACGTTCTGATAACGATCAGGACCGTTTATAGCTTAATTCTAAGAAGGGATAAAGATGGAGAGACTGCGCTTGGCGCAGTCCATAAGTAAGAATTTGTGGCTCTTTAGGAGCAATAAGAAGACTGCGTGTAACGCAGTAAGAGATTGATATCTCGCGGCTCTTAGGGAGCAAGTGAAAGAAACTCTCGCGGTACGCGGCAGTAATGGAAGAGAAAACTATCGCGTGTCCGCAATGTGATACCGACAGAATTCATGTTGTGGATGACACTCATCGGAATTTCCGAACCATACATATATGTATGGCCAATAAGATATAGGCACAAGTGTCTGAAATAAAACAAAAACTGCTGTGAGGAGATGAGAGGCGCAGCCACTCATCCATGGCATCCAAACGAGGAAACGCCTGCAGCACGAGCACACGGTTACAGAGGACAAAAAAAGGGAATCCGAAGACAGATTAGAATAGAAAGCTGAATCCGGGACGAGATCGGTAGAAAATACAGAGAGCTGCTCCCAGAAGGCATGCATCCATTGTAGGTCTGTTTTTCATACAAGTAGAGAAAGAGTGATGGATCTTGCACACAAAATGACTGCATTATTAACAGTAAAAGATGGCGTATGCCCACATGGTTGGCGTAAGACTTCTATGAAGGCTTCTCCTAAGACTCCTACGGAAGCAGCGTGAATTAAGGAATTGTTTATGTATTCAAGAGATTATGGGCTCCTGTCCATTAATGGATAATAAATAATCCTATTTTACAATATAATGTGTCGGAATTGATTAATCCAGCCCCAGCTCCTGTTAGAAGCTCATTTGCGAGAATCATTTCATGTCGATGTAATATGATATTTTGGTATTTTGCAATAAAAATAGGTTATATTAAAGGCATTCGAAAATGTTTGGTAACAGGACAATTCTAATAACTTCATGTACAAGGTAAAAAAATGATGCCCCGATCGGTTCATCCCTTGCAGAAATATCGCTGGTCAGTGTTTTGTGGCATAGTATGAAGTCAAAAATATTAACAAACATCGATTCCCGAAGCATGCTTTTCCGCTGGATGTTAAGATACACAGAAGTCATCAAAAGGTTGTAGATTGAAAATGGAGTGATGGAGAGAGGTCCGCTTTGAAATTGGTAAAAGCGGCGGCGGAGCCGGGCGAGCGTTGGTATGCCCGCGGTGTGGTCGGGCGGAAGGAGTGGGAGAAGGAAGCTACCGCTCGCTTTAATTACGAAGAGCCATTGTTGCGGCGGGTTGTTTATAATTAATCGTTCGAAAGCCTGCCCCTGTCAGGCACAGACATGATGGCCAATAAAGTACGTCGCCGACAGTCGCAGTCGCACACCCACGGCAAATTCCGTTATCGCAATATTTCGACTGGACATCAACCACTCTGCATAGAAAAAGATTCGTATTCAAAGAAGTAAGAAGAAATGTTTATGTTTCTCCTTTCTGCACGCAATACAGGCTGTTACTTTATTTTATCGAATTTATTAGTGCCGATTATTTGTTTAGTATTTTTTGTATCATTTTACCACTTTGAAATATTTGCATTTTCTTATATATAGTCTAGTAAAACAGTTTTATCGCATATATTAGTATCGATTAATTGTTTTATTCCTTGCATAAACCATACTGCATAACAATTTTACCATTTTTTCGCTAGCACGAATTGGTTAAATGATATGAATATATTTGATGAACTCCTTACAGCTTATATAAAATGATTCTATGCGCAAATTAGTTATAATACTAATAGCATGGTGCAATATAATACTAATAACAAAATGAATATAATAAAGTAATAGAAATGAATACAATAACAACAATAACATTAATAATTATAATTCCGTTCAAACAAATTTTATCGAAACTGTAAATGGAAAACCAAGTGGCGACTGAGCATCGCCTCGCGAGGGCAAACGGTTCATATTTTACGTTCTTTAGATGTCTTATATATCCTAACTCAGTCACATACTCTGTAACATTCTGTCAATGGTGATGCATTTGTTTTAGAAACAATAATATCAGTGTTGTACAAGATACTACAATTATTAAACACGTGGAAACTATTAATAATTATCTAGGAGTTTGTGTGAACAATAATAATACAACCAGTAGGCATGACTACATACTATAAAATTGATTTATTGCGCAAACTTACTATTAGTGGGTGAAAATACTTGATGTTTTTGATATAAATGCTTCACTCTGTACATATTTTTGAAAATGGTTCTTAATGTTCCAACAAGTTGTCCGATGTTTCTTTGTGTTTCTAGGGACAAAAACCCACAATTGTTTGTTGCGTTCGCATTTCCGTTCAGCTGCTTGCTTACTAGAGTGGCAGCAGGGAACTTTTTGTTAATGTTACGCGTTTCTTGTAACGAATTGTTACCGAGACTTTCTTGAACTTTCTTAATGTTTCTGCCAGCAGTAAATGTTGCAGCGTGCTGCTTGGGTTACATTGAGTGCGGCAAGCATTAAAGGGGAACAAGAAACGCGGAGCAATGAATCGCACGTTGCTTTGCTGCGGACATTCAATTATTCGACATAACTGCGAAAAATTACAAAAAGAGAAATTTTAGTAACTGATTTTAATTTTTCTTAAGAAAATCGAATGTTGTTTGCGGGTGTAGCAAGTATCTGTTACAAACGTCTAGCGTTAACATTTATTTGCAATCAATATTTTTCAATGGCATATTTTTTCTATTAAGCTTTAATTCCATTATCTTGCTTTGATTTTGAGTAACGGAGTTATATTTGTTGAGATATGAATTTTTTAAAAAAGTGCTTGTTGAGGAGAAACAAAGTTTTGCATTCCAAACGACTCTTAGCGAACCATGCATACTCATAATCCTACAAAAATGATCGAACATGAACGTGAAACCTGGACAGTTCATGGCACGAAGAAAGAAATAGCCGATTGTAAAAAAGATTTTTTCATAGAAAGAAAATAACGAGGAAGTATCCAGATTTTAATGCTATTGCGACAGGAAAAGGCAATTCCTAAACAAATTATTACATTCACCGAAGAGAGAGTTACACATATAAGCTCCTAGCTCTTTAAGTGTACAATATCTGCATATGAATACAACAGTAGGCACCGTATTACCCACAAAATTTACAGTCCGAGAATATTAAAATTTTTTACGCTAATTTACATTTTCAATGTTTTCGATATCTGATTCCGTTTTCGATAATGATAACAATCTTCGCAAATTGTGAGTATTCGATGCAGCAACAAAGCTCTGAAAAGCCTTTACTCACAGGTTCAGTTTCATTAATTTAATACAAAGTACATTGAAAACCTCTGATAAAGTAACGTTACTAAAAACATACCGCATACCCGGAATTTGACTTATGATTGTTAATACATGTTTGAAGTATGTATTCAATGGAACTTGTTGTTCTCCAATTAATGGTTCGTACCTTGATATTTACCCGCACAGACCCGAGAATCGGTATGACCTAAAAGCCATATCTGTCACAAAGGAATTGCAGTTAATTGCACTCTTGTAGAATAGAGCAATTCAGTAGTGGATTGTGATAGATATAACTCATCGTATTTTCCAATAAGTTTTTACGAGAATTGTCAAAACTGACGAACATCTCTTATAAATAGACTGCAACCTTTTATGCAAATATGAGGTTTTATTGATCTATGGCAAATTCGAATTCCTACTATAAAATATTACACATCTTATTTATACATATAAAGCTGCAATATGTAATTTTGTAACCATAATTCGCACGCTTTTGCAAGTTTAATAACACGCACAAGTGTATGAATGTGCAAACACAAGTATGTTCATGATTTGTCAACTATGTGGTAACGAAAATGCGCAAGCCTTTTCAGTGACAAAATGAATTTCGTCGGGCTTTTCAGGAAAATATTTGTTAATACAGCAGCAAAAAAATGGTTCAGTGCTTTTGCTACAAATATTTCCCATGAGCGTCTATTACTTTTTCCTCTTTTTCACGTAACATATGGGTGCTACGATGAAAAAATGATTTGTCCTTCGAGGCGATACAGTCGTCGACCCATTTTCGAATTTCCGCTTCATTTCGGAAGTTTGTACCGGAGAGACCATGATGCATTGACCGGAAGAGGTGAACGCCGTGACATGGATGTGTTGCCTGAGAGATGGCAAACAGTGATAGATTCCCACAGGAAATACTGTGACTAAAACCATTGGAATGTTTCTTCTATGTTACTGAATCTATTTTCGGGGAAAAGTGGGGAAACTTATTTATACATCATATATTTTTGCACACAATTGTATACTTTCACGATTATAAAAGTTCCACAAGCGTAAGTCATTGTTTAAGTATCATTAAGAATAATTTTATATAAGCACATCGTAGACAAAGGAAGATGTTGCAATTTTTTTAGATTTGGGTGTTTTTAGTTCAATTATAAAAAGAGCACGAAAACTGGTAAGAATTTTGTGCGTGCAGGTTATATGCCATAATCAGCATATAGCATATAGTTATGCTGGCTATATGCTGAAGTTCCAGCAAAGAAAAGTTACTTACAATCCATAATAATATACTGATTATCCTGCAAATATCCTGAGCGTGCAGGCTACGTGCAGAAGTTACTGTAAAGAAAAGCTGCTTGCAGGCTATCTGCAGGTAGTCCTGCAATACATTGTGTGCGTGTAGGCTATATGCAGAGGTTCCCTGCAGACGAAGGGTGTTTGCGGGCCACATGCAGACAGCTCTGTATAAGAAGGATACTTACAGGGTATATGCGGGAGTCCTGCAAAAAAGAGGATGAGCAGAGTATCTGCAGGCGCTTTTGCAAGACAAATGGTACTTGGATATTTATTAATTGAATGTAATTGTATATTTATATTCGCTTCTCGAATACCTATTCTAAGACGAGGTTTTTTGATCTCTTAGGCAGAAATCGGTTGTAGAATAATCTTTGGTAGTGCTAGTGATAAGCTTCCCAGTGTTGGAAAGCCATTGCGCCGTCGAGTATTGCCCGGAAAGTCATCATGCAGCAGAACGAAGTGTGAGTGATCCTGATTTTAAACGACCAGAATTCAGATGATTTGCGGCATTGGTCGCAATAGGGTACGGTAGGGGCCATGAAATCATCCCGGCCGACGTATTACATAGGAAGCTCAATGGTTAATTCGCGTGATCCCTCTTCGTATTCGTTCAATCAACCTGCTACCCACAATTCCATCGCCTATTTCCTTTCGGTGACCATTAAACTTTTCCCAAATGGACTTGTGTTCCTTTTTATCGTGACGCAGTTTTATCGAGAGACTGCGCTTGTATTTCCAGTTATTTTCTCAGACTTAAAGTCATTCTATTACTACATCCATCTTCTAGCAATTTCATTGAGGTTAACAAAATAAGATATATCATACAACCTTATTTTTTTAGCTAATACTTTTTATACGGTTTACTTTCTATGTACATTTTTACATGGGAAATCTATATTTACATCATTTATTTATTTATTTTCGGTTTTACCACTATATGCCGATCTTTGGGAGATCCACCATTGGGGTTAACATAATAGTATATATACATTTTATGTATATTTAATTCATTTTTATATCTTAAGCTAAATTTCTATGTAAAATTAGAAAGATTCAGATGTCTAAGAATAAGTTTAATTATCCAAAGATATCAATTGGAACCGAATACCGTTTTAAAAGTTCTGCTGATCCCGCAATGTTTATAATCTGGATTGTTTCGTAAGAGTAAACTTTACAGATCTCCTTTTTAGAAAATGGGAGCCTGGCAGCAATCTTTCTTATATGCATAATATAATAGTCATGTCCCTCCATCAAACAAAAAATCACACACATCATGAAATTCACACAGTTTACTGTGCATGGTAAACCCAGATGAATGAGACTATTTTAAGTTCTCTGTATATAAAAGTTCAAATATCTATGTATGTCCACACTATTAATGTCCACACTAGCGGAACCAGTCGTAAAACCCACTCCAGGTCCATGAAATGCCACTCGGAAAGGACAACTTGTTATATGTAGAATTTAATAATATACATAACCTATAGAATGTAGAGGATAATTAGACAACATTAAGATGTAATTGGAGTTACTAAATAATTTATAATTATCCTATATACAGCAAGGCACAAATGACAGTATTGATTGAAAGTCAAGTGAATCACACTGGACATTTGAGCAATCTCATTAAACTTTCCCAAATGTTATCAAGTATCTTTTATCGAACTCTCGGATCTCTGTGGGAACATCAGCTATTTTATACAACTGTCCATAAATATCCGGCCGACTAAGAAAATAAGTAGCGTACATGATCTGGCTATTTTCAATTCTATGATAATGTTACGTGTCGCGGTCACGAGCCGGCGAGACTCCAAATCACTTTTTAATTTGAATTCCACCTTCGTCACCAGTTTGTTACGAGCTTAGATCAATGATAAGAAAACTAAGCTGATTAATGCCTGTATGATGTTTTTACAATGATCTTAGAAACTCGAAACCACTCCACTCTGCGGAACACTCTGACTGTTATTGCGTTAATCCTTTTATCGAAAATGATTTTACACTTGTAGGATTAAAGTTTTCGCTCTTTGAACGTTGGGACCGGCTTGTAGCCCTTTCTGCTCAAAAGAAAGTCTATTCAGGGATTGTTGACACTCTGAAATAACGAAAAGGTCGTTTTTCCGCTGTATGAAATCCGGTTGGCTCGCCTAGGCAAACTTTAAGCGGCTAAGGTTACCAAGTGCTCGATGCTGTCCTGTTTTACAATTTTTTTTAACCGTTAAGCAAGCGTAATGGGAATAAGGCATGTTTTGCAAAGAAAATAAACTTGTTAGTCCCTTTTAAGTAAACACACTTAAAATGGTCTGATATATTCTTTATACAAGAGATTATTTCACAGGTTATCAAGCTATGTTAAAATTCTCGTTAATAACACTTTTCGAATTATTAAGTTGCTAATAATATTCGGTTGATGGAGAAGGTTGGGCCGTATAACGTTTGCGAGTGCAATGAGAAATAGTATCATGAACAATAACTTGCCCAAAAGTTGCGCTGGACAGTATACTAATGCTGAGTCTACTATTGTCTACGTAGGTTCATCGGTAATCAAACTTGCAGAGCTTCGTCGTAGTTGAAACTGCAGAGTTGAATTACGACTTCCCTGAAATTTCGGGGGTTTTTGACTATGTATAGGTATAATTTTGGGTGCACAATTTTCGGATGCACGTGGGTGCACGCAGCTGCATAGGGTCTACCCACAAGTACCCTACAAGTGAAGAAGTTAGTGAAATAGCGAAGGCTAAACTGGTCTCACTTTCCTTTAAGAATCGAAAAATACGCACGAAAATTTTACGTGGTAACGCTGATGGAATAAAACTTTACTTCTTTGCACTTAAAGTATGGAGAATAGTAGTCTAACAGAAGACGTGGACATAACAATAAAATAGTATGAAACTATCATTGATTTTATGAGAAAGAGTCACATCATTACGTGATTTTTCATCATTTGATAGGACAGTTATGAAGGACAGGAGTCTAAATGAGAATAAACGTTTGAGGTTGCTTGTACAAAAATAAATCATACTTTAAACTATTTGCTATGAAGTCCGTACGACATATGCGCAAAGCGAGCAGCACCAAGATTATTGTTTTACAAATTTTGTAGTTTTATATTCAATTTGATGGCACTTCCTGTTGTCCGATCGATCATGAATTTTGCAAAAGTTTCTTTTGAATTAAGTAGCACAATTTGGGATAGAGGCACAAAACACAGTTCGTTAATAAATGTTCACTAATTGTGCGAAATGTCCAGCTTAGTACATGTCATTCTTTAAAGTTTCCCATACCTTGAGCATTTATCAAAATATCTTTAACAATAAATTAAAGACACAGATGAAATATATTGTCCTTTCATTTTTATTGGAAATGCAAGAAATGTAACTCATAAAAACATCAAACATTTTTCGACCGTTTGTTATTACTTTAGTTAAGAGCGAAAGATTTCAATCCTAATATTGACTTACGTGCTGATCACTTTTTGCCACGTCATTCGATTCCAACACACCCGGCAAGAGCTATTATACTTTGCGTCGCACTCCGATTACGTAGTGCGCGTATCCAAAGATCCATTGTTGCCACGTTGCGTTATTCCATTTGCCTGCAGCTGAACTTGGTTCCAGCAATTTGCACGGTGCGTTGTGCCTCTTGCCGGTTCAGTCACTGTTTCAATGCAGGCAATAACGTTTCAAACTTGCAGAAACAGGTGCTGATGGATATCGACTGCGATTGATGCAACCCATAACATTTTATTCTGTTAATGAAGACAAGCTAAAACATTAATTGTTGGACTAAGCTTCACCTACCTACGTCACATTTTATGTGTATGTTAACAGTAATTAGTTTAATAAATGATACTTCACTGCAACTTTTTTTGTTGCAAAAATTGTCTAACAATATATAGTTCGAGCTCCATTCTTTTGAAATTTTTGAGCTACTCTTGAAACACTTTGCATAAGTAATAAATATTGCTACAGTAGAGGCCATAAAAGTACTCGCACAGCCAGTATTGTTGAAAAAATGTTCTTAAGGGAGTTTTCCAAGTCGCTCGCTGCTAGCATGAACGTTCCTGTATCCCTCACAAGTTTGCATTGAGCGTTGTATTTAAAGCAATCGAAAGCCCACAAATTTACAGAGGGATCCCCCATTTCCCGTTATCAGTGTGATAGTTGATCCAATTATTATAGCTGTAAACGTTTCGATAATTCTTTAGGCGGCGATGGAAAGTTTTACGATGCTGTAAAACTTACTATACTTTATCTGCGCTACCTCATCGTTTACTGCTTCTCTATCTACGTTTAGAAATATTTAGACTGGCGGTTTCTTCGTTTGCTCTTTACTGATACTCTCAAATCGCGCAATATTAACATTTGGTCGCATTGGAGAAAAAAAGATTATTATATTAAAAATAATTCAATAGTTTTTCCGCGTTTCTCAATTCGGCTGAAGTACTAGATTGGTGTTGACAAAATAACAATAAGAATGTAAGTCACCATTGCATTGGCGAACACATTTCTGCATAAATATACAAAACCAAATAAGCTGCTATTTTAGACGCAAATTAATTTGCTGTACATGAAGAGATATTGATCGAATAAGTGTATTTCGATCAGTAGATTCATATTTACAGTAGAGTAATCCTAATTCCGGTTCTTTTAATTATACTGGAAATTAATTAAACTGAAAAAGAAGAACGAAATTCAATTGAAAATTAAAGGTATATTCAATTTATCGAAACGCCCGTTAAATGTATTATATGAATGACTGATAAACTATCATATAACTTTAATTGTATGTAACGACTTTAATTGAAATTTCGTCCTTTTTTAAGTATTATCCTTTAAAAGTGCAGTCAAAAATTAATGATTTAATTATCATTTCATCTGTGTCAACCTAATGCAAGATTATTTACCCGATGCTTAACCGGTGAATTGAATACGATGACGTATAGTGGTTACATATAATTAAAAATAAGTGCGTGTAATTATAATACATTATATGTGCATTATACAAGCAAGTGTAAGAGTTTAGTATTTCCTAGCTGTAGAAATGCACATAAATTAAAGTTCCGTACACATGCGACCGGTTTCCCTTGAGATACTGCGATGTGGTCAGCTCATTCACCGATCTGCGAATAGTAGCCACTAACACACCACTATAAAGTATAGCCACTGTACTATCGCGCTTGACATTTTATAGCTGCTTCTAAGTGCGCAAAGTAACAATTAATTTTTTCCAACAGTTAATTATGTAAATTAATCAAATGTACGGATTTGCATTTGTTCAATCATTTTACCGAAGCATAAATGTTCAATATAAATATATCACAGTTTTATGTCATTTAATTATATTAATGAATAAGCAGTTAGAAGTCTGAAATAATAATGCAATGAATTGATCAATTTGAATTTATACCTTACAAGGCGCTGGTAATATAAATAACGCAAAGTAGTTGAATATTAACGAAATTTTCATGTTATAGAAATTAATTGCACTGTGTAAAGATTAAACAGATAAAGAGAATTCCTACGTGTATGCATGTGTGCTTGTGAAAATGCACAAGAAATATTCAATAATACGAAGCTCTGTTATCATTTGAACAACGTCGCGATATTTTCACCGCGAAGAATTCAGATTGACGGAGAACCAAAATTTATCGACTTGTTAGTTTGATTTTGCTATTGCAATTTGCTTCTTGCCGCTAAAAACATTGGAAGAGACATTGCTTTTAGTGCATATTTTTCCACAAGGAACAATCTTTGGTTGTAATAACATAATTTGAAAAATGTATGATATCTATGGTTTACTCAAAATTAAACCATTTTCATGATCATCGACACATATGAGTATTACTTTGATGTATTCACGGCATGTATGACAAAATATAACTAGCGCTTTTTTATGTTAATCGAACTCGAAAACGTATGCAGCATTTTGCAAAATTCTGCTTAAGTCAAGGATCGTCATGTCTAGAGGAACCTATAACCTAAGAATTGGCAAATAAAATTCAATCATTTTGATCCATTTAATGACATTTGCTGTCATAAAAAACAAATTTAATGGCATTTGTTGGGCAATTCTAAGTAGCTACTAAACAAATTGTTATTACATAGATTAACTTGGAAAATACTGCTTATATTTGGAGAAAAGAATGCGTATTCGTTACTTTTATGCGGTTTATTATGTAATTCAATTTCATAATTCTCGTTCAATATCCACCATTATTTGCAAAGCAATCAATCAAAATTTTACAGAAATTTTAGTGGGCTTTGCGAAAAATGTCACGATGTTCGGGAATTTTCCACTTCAATAGAACTCAATTGTTTCCTTAAGTGCTTCATGTTTCTCGTTCATCAGACGATAAATGTGCAAATAAAACATACCTACACTCCTATGTTTCCTTTAAGCTGGGTTTAAATTAGTCATGCGTGCTGATCGATTCACTTCCATTCAATTGAGTCGCATATGATGTGAATATCTAAACAGAATGATTCATGTTAGGTGTTCAGATGGAACACATAGGATTATCCAGCGAAATCAAGTGACTTAGCGAATTTTCATGACTAATGTAAGCTCACCCTTAAATTCCTAGCCATCCAAAGATAATCTACCTAAAGCTGTAATTTATCCTGAGTTTTAAGTCTTGTTAAAATCTGCAATTATTTCGTGTAGGTTCCGGCAACGGTCCAACTTTTCATTAACGTTTTTAGTCTTGAAACGACGCTTCAATGTAATCAGACAGAGTTTATCCTTACAAAAACTCCCGTCGAGGAGATATTTGATTTCAAATGGAGTCTCATATTCTTTCAATACTATCGCCTTTCTCTGCAGCGTAGAAAGTAACAGAATGAAAGGAGGTAGGGAAAAGTGTCGGGAAGCATGTAAGAGATCGTGAAAGAGGGGACAAACACTTCTCTCCTCCTTCCTACTTAGTATAGAATAAATATAATCCTTGAGAATTAAAAGACCAGGAGTGAAAGGGGTAAAGTGGGTACTTTATTACTGAAATAGTTATCATAACATTGACAATATAAAGAATTAAAAGTAATTACAATAGACTCGTTAATATAATACTGGCACAAATAGTATATAATATTGTTATACACGCTTGAAATATCGCTCATATAAGTACTAAAAACTACTTTGCCCTATATGATATATTTAAGATGTGTTATCTATCAGTTAGTATTATCCAGTAGACTACACTCTACAACTTAGTATTTTATTTTGTACTATGCGTTACAATACGATTAGACCACGCGTGCTCGACCTGGTACCTTTCGTGCACATTCTCTTATCATTGTTAGAACGTTCTACGTTTTTTTAGTTCTTTTAAAAAAAATATTATTGCTATGACGCTAATCCCTACATAAAGTTTTTCCAGCAAGTCCAACCAACCTTGCATAAGATAGAGAGAAATAAGAAACCTGGTATGCGCATTGGCGTATGTAGCGGAAGCAAGTACAAAACGGCGGGATGATTTTAAAAAAAACTCATTTTTATTCAACTTGTGTTTAAAAATTGCTAGGTAGAACCTTGTCGAAACGAAAACCTTTTTTCTTATTTTTGTCCAAAAACTAATTACTTTTCAGTAATCTGGGATTGCGAGCACGCATTTCCAACTTAAAAAAACGCAAGCAATAATACAACGCTGCAAGCAGAATTAAGATCGGAGGTACCGTTGTCAAGAAAATCCCTGTTATATCTAAAGGACTCAATATTAAATGTAAAATTTATATTTGCAATCAATATTAAAAGTTTGGGTAGTTAGATGTATGGAAGAATATCGAGTCTGATGGGTTGGTGTATGTAACGGAAGCAAGTAGAAACGGCCGGACGAGGCAAGGCAGAGGCAGGCAAGCAGGCAGAGTAAAGTGGCTGACAACCTTGTGGCCAAGGTTGCGTAACGGCGATCAGAGCAGAGCACAGTACACACGTGGTGTTGTACCGGCTTATGACGCAGCGGGACACACGCATGCGCGCGCGTGCGCATGCATATGCACAATTGCAGAGACAGGCCGCAAGCCACGGTGTAACTAGGCTCGGCCCCGCCAATTGACTGAAATGCACATTTACCCTACATCCTCGGTGATTGCATAATCAAACTCGCTCAACGCACCGTTCCGCCTGGCGTTCCATACTTCCCGACCTGCCACATGCATTCTCGTCGACCGTGTCGATATATTTTTCCGAAATTGAACATTAAGATTCTTTGAGTCGTTTCATCATTTCACCGTCCGTTGCTTCATCTTTAAAGAAATATATTATAAGTCTTTTTAACATACTTTATGCAAAAAAAGCATCGTGTACGATAATTATCGAGTTATGCAGACTTTTCCTTAAACATACTCGTCCGCTGTGGCGATATGTTATTCAGAAATTAATTATAAACATTTTTTGTATCAGTCAATAATTTCACCATGCGTTGCTTCGTCTTTGGAGAAAACTGGAGAAACTCGAAGGATAATTTTATGTATTGACAAAACAGTTTCTGTCTAGTGACAGGATATACAAATTAAAATTGTTAAACGTTTTTATGTGAAATATAACAGTTTTTCACATACTTTATGCAACAAGATCGAGTACGAAAATTATCGAATTCTACCGATTTGTTCTAAAGCATTTTCGTCGGGCGTGTCGATATGTTATTCAAGAATCAAACAATGCAACTTTCTTAAACAAGCAACAATTCCATTATGAGTTCCTTAAAAATGTCAGTCGGAACAGTAATCTTAAGTTTCGAGAAAACGCAATTTGAAATCGTCAGTTTCTCCTTTTCAAAAGTAACGCAACTAGTGTCTGGTAACAGGATGTACGAGTTAGCATTATGAGGTACTTCCTCGTATAATATACTACTTTCACACACGTTTCATACACAAAAATCTAATGATATGTGAAAATAAGAAGTATGCAGAATTACCTAATAAATATTACAATAGGTCTTTATGAACACCTCAAAAACTATAATACAATATCCTTTTATTTAACAAGATATTTTTTACGATTTTGACCTGATTTTTTGTATGGAACAACTTTTTCCAGTACGTCAAGCAGATGAACCACCTGCTTGGCTGTGCTATGCTTTATGTATTTATTTTTTCCTTTCTTATATAATCGGTCTTACACGTCTTACACGTGTCAAAAATACACAATGTTAGTTATTCCATGAGTATAAAGAATCGCTCTGAAGTTGTGAATAGCTTCCTTAGAGGGCAATACACCAGTTATGTAGTTATTTTAACCTAGTTGTTTAAAGTGATAATGTATACACTTGCGAAACTTTATTGGCTCAGGGATTGAACTCTTCAAAAAGTGTGTCATACCTACTAACACTTGTTAAGAAATAGATCCAAAGGTGATGGTAATATCAAGCCATAAATTCTCTTCATCTCCGGCACGTCGTATCTTATCATGACGAGTTTGTTTTCGCACGTAGAATTATAGAAAGTCGATTTTCTGCGATACAACTATTGAGAAAGTCTGGGCAAAGTGAATAAAGTTTAATTGCAAAAAACGCGATATTGGATAACGCAACACAGTGGCATTTCAATGGTAAAGAACTTTCTTCCTGACGGCATGTCAATTTCATCTATTTGCGCGGAAGAAGTATTTGTAGCAGAAACTTGATCGTAATACGCGAAATCGAATTGGTCAGTGTTTGTTATTATTCTCGTAAGATGAATGTAGTCATTTGTTTGTACTTGTCTTTCCCAATTCAAAGTTATATAATTTCAAATGATAATACTGTACGACCCACTATAAGCTTATTTAATTGTGTAGGGCTGGGTTGCATAAATCGCCCTACTTTTCATATTAAGACTTGTTACTCAGAAATGAAAAATCATATCTGTAAATTCTTTACGCCATAATAAACTACAGTATTTCCCCCTTTCTAAATCTAACACTATTGCAGTTACTAGCAATTTTCACGAACATATAAAAGCGCAGACTATGTGCTTTACCTTTTATGCAATTCGACTACACAATGTGTAACAAAATAGCATCAATGTACCAACCTTTCTGTAAACATTAATAACAACTTTGATTCTCGCGGCAAATGTTTAAAGATAATTGAAACATCGCTGCTATACTCCGAAACTGTGAACTCATTTAATAAAAAACCATATGATCGTATGTGTGGATTTTTAGCCAGGGAAATGCGATTTTGGCAACCTGACCCTATATTATGTGTATTATATAAAACTATCATGAAAACATGAAAAGTGGTTTTAGATTCAAATACAATCTTTATATGGTTCATTGTGAGCTTTTTTCCTTTTCCTTAAATTATGCACTGGTGTAATTCGCCTTATAACTGTTATTAATTATACCAATAAATAAGTCTGCTTACTTATGTGACAATTTGTCGTCGCTATTGTTAAAGCGCGCGACATCCTGTGTGTAGCTACAGAAGCTGCTGCAACATTGCGTGATACCTAAATTATCGGGTATCAGTTGCTGTTGATCATTGCATTCCAATGACATGAGTAACTGTCGAAGAAACACGAATGTTTGCCGTAATTGCAACTCTTCCAGGTAATATTTACATTCTAAATGAACTACGTGTATTGCGGCACCCTACAATCGAGGAAATTATTTGCCTCGTACTGATTGTGAAGTTATGTTGAAAATATACAATTATAATAATACCCAGTAGTACTCTTGCTTAATCAGATAAATAGTAAGCAAGCATATGCGCATCATTTGCGTTCTACTTGATGCATTGCGTGTGTCTAATGCTACGGTATGCTTTGCTAATCGCAATGTACAGTTCGCCTCAAAAGTTTCGACTCAATCTAATTGTCATGTTAACGACTGACTTTTTATCGGATCCCATAAAAGTACCGTTGTTTCCTAAAGCATTAGTTGGGAACTTTGCAGCGACATAATGTTAACAAACGTTTTCACTTATTTCTGATTCATTTGGAATAACGACTGCACGTGTAAACCATACAAATGTCCAAATACTTACACACTTTACTCACTAAAGAGTAAGTCATGTTACGCCGGAAAAGAAACAGTTGAAGAAGTGATCCCAAAATAACTTCACAAGTCCTTGTTTTGCAAAATTCAAATTTAATCTTTATAGCGTACAAGACTTACAAAAGAATATCGCACGAGACTCGGCTTTCGTTTATTTAAAGCTCGAGTGTCCAGCTACACTTTCTGGCGGATTCTTATAATGACAATTTAGATGTGGTGAGTAATTTTATTATAAGTTGACGAAGGGTGAGTCTTGGGTATCGCTGTTTCTGGTTTACGGCTAGAGATGTAAAAGTACAAGTTTGCACACATAGGGTTAACAGGACAGGTAAGTAGACATAATTTTACATTTGGTACTTGTCATTTGACGACCTTGAACGATAGTTAGTTGAGCGTCCAATGAAAAGGTTGCAAACGTACGTGTTGAAAAAATTATGGTTTGGATGAAAAAGAAAACAGTAATTTTTATTCAAATCTTGTCAATAATATGGCAAGAAGAACCTTGTCGAATTGAAAATGGGCCTTTTTTATTTCTCACAAAACTAATTATTTTCCAGTGACCGTTATAATTTTAATTGAAAGTACTGTGTGAATATTATGTTCCCAAGTTATTTTATATTTTTAAACAAAATATGATAAGGTTCGAAAACGGGAGAGGAATGGACAGATATAACGAAATTGTATGGATTCCTAGTGTACTACAGCACAATAAAAAATTATGTTAACCTTTATTTGATATTGTCACTACTACCCAGGATCAATTTCTTTCAAAACCTATCCTTCTCGAGATCATAAAAACAGAAAAACAGAAAACTCAGATTTTCCTCATGGTTTCGAAGATACTCGAGTTCGTTGATTAAAATGGGACACCCTGTATGTTCCCTGTATGTAATTAACGTTAAATGATACGTTGCGCTATTTGAATTAATAATTATTGTGAATGTGGAGTTCGCAACCATTCCATGAAGAACTTTAATTTTATTTTAAAATTTATAATTTATTAAATTTATAATAATATTTGTTGCAAATATTATTATAAATTTAAGTCGGGTTATTATTATAATTAAAGTCGGGCCGCTGAGAGAATGCATACGAGATGTCCCTCTCCCAAGCGCAGTCACTACCACTTCCCTTGACACTTGGGTACGTCGCTGACCCAACACTACGAAGTACGTGAGGGGAAGTCAGGCTACGCAACTCCCGAAACGTAATTGGAGTGGGTAAAATCCCAACCGGCTACCTTCCCTCACCGTGTGCATTCTCTCAGCGGCCCGACTTTTTTTTATAGTTATGACTATAGATTATCCAGCTAATCTAATACGTTTCTAACCAACTCTACCTCATAGATGATATGCGACGACATTAAGTGTGATAGTGAAATTTCTGCAGTGCTATCCGGTTCCGATTGCCATCTGAGCGTTTTATTATTAATTATCTATTTTTATTTCCTCTCATATTATCATTTATTTTGTATTAAATCTACAATCCAATATTGTTAACTATGGTCTGTCTGATAATTATTTCAATCTTTATTTTAATCAGTTTAGTTTAAGCTACTTTAAGTAATTACATTGAGTAAATTAAATCTTTAAATGCAATTATATTCCTTTCCAACAACTGGTTTATCATCTGTTTGGCATATTGTTGTTTAGTATGAATCAAACGATATTTGGCAGGCAGTGATATGACACTTTCGAAAGTATTTAGTGGATGAAAGGTATTTAAGTTTCAAATAAGTAAACAATATCTCATGTCGAAATCGATCGATGTAGAAATTTAATAAGAGTTTATTAATTAATGAGTTGTTACTGTATTAATACTGGTGGAATTGTGCAATCCAATAGTGTTGATTCATTACGTCTACAGGGTATCAAATAAACTGTAAATCGTGCAAATATTTTCAGATTATCATTAAGCGACTATTTTCGTCAAACTTAGAGTTTATACATACATATATAACTGTTTATTTCCTTCGATGTATGGATCATTGAAGCCTTCGAATTGTGATTTTTGAACTTTAATAAGTAGATACAATTGGGTTTCTTGGTTTCCAAACGAACTCTTCTGTCACACCGCAAGTAAATCCCTTAACAATTTCAAAAACAGTTAATAATACTCATGTAATCGAGACCCTTATTTCTCTTAGTTCTCTTTTGTTGCTTTCAATAAATAACCGAAAACACTGAATGTTTTCTTTTCAATTCGTTTGAAAATATAAGAGATTTTGCATTTTAGATTAATACTGAATATGACAGACGTTACCTTCTTTAAAACATCATTTTCGATGAATATTCTATCGTAATGTCCTTCCTTAATCCTTTCGCTGACCTATTTTCCTTACGTTCTTTTTCGTAGCGTAGATAAGTTGTGACAAATATATTAGAAAGCTTATATGAAATGTGTAAAGTCTGTGGTATTCAAGTAATGTAACAGATGAAAATATTATGTCATCACATGGCGTGTTTGAATTGAAAATGAAGTCGCGGAGAGATCAGGACGGCACACGGAAAACAAGCTTCTTCTGTCTTTGCTTTATGCTTGCTCTAAGCGCTTCATTCATCAGACCGCTAAGTGAAACCAGATGCATTTCTTCTTATGCTGGTTGCAGCAGTTGAGCGCCGTCCGTCTTAACCATTGCGCTGTGGAGTATGCATTACAAAATAGTGTGGGTATTTCTGGATATTGGTATGACGCATCGCTCGCCAGCCAAGAGTGTAGTGGTCACTCCCCGCTTTTCGTACACCTAAGTTCATGAGTAAAGTTCGGATGGCCCCAGGTCATCATTTGTAGTATATTATTTTAGTTTTGTTGCGGCGTTAAATCGTTGTCGAGTTAGTTCCTGGATTTAATATAGAATTTGTAAGGGTTTTCTTTGCTTTAATTATTTTATGGGAATGTTCATCTATGATTTTATATGATTATTTAAGAAATTTGCTGTTTTCTGGTTTAATAAATGTGTTTACATTTGTTATATTATATTTTACAAATTGGGCGGTTATTTTAATTCATAGAATTTGTCCTTGAATTCGTTATGATTAATTAATATATCTTAGTAATTTTATTAGTTATTTGCATAAGCATTTATTTTATTTCTCTATAATTGAACACATGAAATAACTTATAGATGAAAGTTTACGTATTTTAAATTTAAGAAGATATAGATTATTTGTAATGAAGCATATAAACATGGAGGCATACGCACTTACAACGTAATTGGAAGGAAATCGACACAATTCGAAAATGTGTGATTCTGATTCTTTACATAAAACGTATGTATATAGCTAGGCACACACTTGCGATTTTTTGTCGTCGCAGTAAAACCGTCGCACAATCAATAAAAAAAAACGCTAAGTAAAAGCTCGTAGGTGTCCGTCTAGACTATATGGTATATTTTCGTATGGAAAAGATGTACAATGTTAACTCGCACATCTGACTACGAGAGAGCAGCTATCTCATTCTTGAAAGTAGGAACCGTTATTTTCAAATTGTGCTTTTCCAAAAGTCAGCTGTTTCTGGATGCGATGGCGATATGTAATTTTTTGGGGGGAAATTGGATTATTTTCTATAGTAGGATTATCTAAGTAGGGTACATATCTAAAAGTAGGGTAATTATCAGTGGCAACAAAATATATTGTTTAACTCTTAACATACAAACATGCTTATTATTAATTTCTAAAACATTTCAATTTATGAAATTTAACATAGGTTTTATTGCAATATTCCAAAGATAAAATTGTATATTTTCTTTTTTCTTTTGTACCTTTTTTCTGTAAAGATGTAGCTAATATTATGACTGTTAGGATGATCGAAAACTTTTGAGGGTAACTGTATTTCTGGTATAAAATATGGCTCTACGCCTTATTATATCAGATGCGGCGACTCCGACGTGCTAGGTGGGACAAGCTCTATTGCCCCGTTTCTTAAGGCTACTGACTAGTGTCTGTTGGCAATAAGCGGACAGTGTCTAATTAAACGATCATATAATGCAATCTGGCAATGCTACTGGTCTTCTCAAAAATGCACAGGATTAACTATCGCACTTATAATTTTTGTTCCTTATTAATTTCTCGCATTTGAAAATGCTTGCACTACGTCAATTATAAAGGGGAGAAAACGACTGGATACACACTTTTGTTTGCATTTGTCATTTATCGCATATTTCATCAGCATCAAGATAATGATGATAATGACGACTATTATTATGATCATGATCGAACGATATTTATAAGTATTGTATCATTATTTTAAGCTTCTTAACGTTTTTGTTAACTTATTCATAATATGAAAATTCATGTACATGCAGCAAGTACATCTTCATTTATTGTTAATTTAAACGATTAATTCTTGAGCGTAAAATGTCTCCATAGAATAAAAGATTTTGCAATCTGCATATGCTCTTGTTAGTTTAACAAGTTCACAACTTTATAATAAGTTGTAGCACATTGGGGAGAGCTACGTCAATAGTATAAATGTTAATATTTCATGTCTTGAAATACTGAAATGTACGCTTTTTTGGACATGCTGCAACCATTTCTCAGATATTTAGGACAATGTATTTTTCACGTTTAACTTTGACTCCCTTTGGAATCCCTTAGAGTGAGAACGGGCAGCTAAAAAGATGATCCTTCAAATGGTTTTTCGAGCCCTACAATTTGTGACACCTTATTCATTAATAGCGGCTTAATACATCTGGTAACTTTCCATGTTAGTAAAATCTCCTCTTAAACGGCCTACTTTATAGTGTACTATGTTACATATGCACATCATATATACATCAGATATATAAATATAATTACATACATATCTAATAAAAAAATTGAGTATGCTAGTTCTGATTCAAAGGCAGCTGAATCACCTGCAACATGAGCCTATTACATAGCTGAGATGATATCATTGTTCTACATTTTATAATGAGAAGGTTGTAAAGAGAGAAGGAGTTATTTTCTAGACTTCGTGACGACATTGCCGATAAATTTGCTGCCACCAAGTGACATTTAAGTTGGAGGAGGGATAAATTTGACGAAGGCCACTTTTTCTGTTTTGTACCTTGGCTTTCTTTACCTAGTTTGTTTGCACTCTCGAAGAGCTCATTAATATTGCATTTTGTATGAAAGTCGTTAAGTTTTTGTGATACCGATAAGCCCGATAACAATTTTCCTACATGATCCGCTACAGCGCATTGGCCCGGTGGGACAACTTCATTTGTCTCAATTGTTTGGTGCGTGATAAAGCGGCATATTCAATTAATGTATACAGTTTATACACTCGCGGGCTCGGAGCGTTCCACTATTTTTATGCCTTTTAAGCAAGCATATCTTAACATACTTTCCGTAACTAATTGTAACATATGGAGAATATAAGTGAATAACGCAGCTCATTAAACACTCTACCACAAAATGAAATTGAGGAGTTGCTCGTATATTTCTTAACGATTATCTCATACCTAATGTGGAAAGTCTTGTTGATTCCACTTGTCGGTAGAAAAATATTGAACTATTGTTATTTTATCTACATAGACAATTTTTGGTCTCATTTTTAACGAACTTTCAATGGGGTAAAAATGATTTGTTTAATATTTTTTCATACTTATAGGGTGTTTAAAATAACTTAATTAGTGTGATTTTTGATGGTCTTTATTGCAATATAGGGATTTTTAATAGTAAACACCGATTTTCTCTGTTTACGTTCTTTTCTCACAGATTTCTATGTAGTATACCTAAACATATCGATAAGCGGAGTCATTTTGGTATTAACAAAATGGGCGTAAATCTTGATGAAAGTCATATTTTATGGGTGTTTTGGAAACTTTTCAGTTTCTGCCAACACTGGCATATCTGGGAGTAGTAAACAACAATTTTGAAATACCGCCCCGGTAGAGTATTTTCAATCACAACTAGTTTTACCAAATGAAACCGTTTTATGTATTTCTTCACAGTCTTCTGATTCTGTGAATGCACTCTCGTCAATCTAGATATACTCTACAATAGTACGTTTTAAAGGCAAATCTTATCCCATAATCCATTAGGTCATTCTAACATATTCCTAACATGCTCAATATGTACTAAACGAAATTTATCGTGTTTTATCGGCTATATAATTGCTGATGCTCAATACACGGCTTTTTCAAAAATAAACATTATATCGCATTCAATACTCGCCAATATTTGTGTTGTCAGTTTTCCATGAATTGCATAACTGTTGATCGTCATATCACAAAACTGATATTATTGATACCAACACAAATTCAGCAGTTTGCGCACGTCCAGCTTGACAAACTAACGTAAGAAAATTGGTGATGCAAGGTCAGGTTAAAATGTAACTGGAGCCCATTTGGTGGAAGTCGTGAAGCGAAAGAGTCACGTACACATATCACTAAACCCGGCTTGGTCCGAGTTACATGGACCAATGGAAGTAGGGCAGTCGGCTAATGACAGCAATTATCACGTCGCTATCGTGCTCTCCGTACCCCTTGGGCCACATAGAAACAGTCGCAGCACCACCCGTGCTCGCTTCTCGCACCTCTCAAGTTCACACTATCCAACCACGCTTACTCGGTTGCCATCTTTAGCTCCCGGAGAACGCGCTCCTGTAATTGCTGGTGCTAACTACTGGTACAGTTATCCCACTCGCACGACCTCTGACTCCCTTTGTATCACGGATCTTCCATATAGCCCTGCACAACATCTTTCAGTCGTCAAACGGCCGCACAGGGTGTTGCACTTCCGTTTCAACCAACACTGTCCTATCTCACTTTTTATCAGACATACAGTTCGTAACGATAATAATTGGACACTGGTATGTGGGAAACGTTATCACTTGAACAATGATAATGGTTAGTTTCTATTCCCCTAGTGGTTATAATCCTTTACGATACTCTTTACATCTATACTTTATACCGAACTATGACAGTACAAATTTGACAGTACGAATTAACAGCAGTATATTCTATGAAAAGTCACACTTGAAATATAGAATTAAACAACTTCGAATCTTTCAGAATTGTACTTCAAATTGATAATTAGACGATTAAGGTAACTGACATGCTTCAAATTATGTAAGAGTCAGACATAAGGAATAGATATCTTTCTCATGTTTTTTGGTCGAAATTTTTCCTTAGGTATGTATAGTTTTTACTCTCACATATAAAAGCATCATATATTATATGGATACACCTGTGCAATCAAACGAAGTGTCGCTATAATGGGGTCAATAATGCAATCTTCATGAAACAATGATATTGTTTGTAGGGTTAAACCTCTTTAACGAAACATACCATAAATAACGAAAATATTTGAAAATACATTGCATATATATAGAATTCTGCATATTATATATAAATGATAATTTATTTATAATTTTTCAATTTGCGACTTGAAACTCCGGCGATTGCAAACTGAATGTATCAACTTGTTTTACATATATTTTAGATCTTCAAAGAACTTATTTAGCCGAAAATTAATTAAACTTCACTAAGTGAAATGTGTGCCAATAAGTCCCGCTCCCAACTATTACAATTTTGTACGTATATGATAAAGAGTGTGATACGACAGAATTGATTCAAATACCAGGGAATCACCCTATACCTTTCCGGCCATAGACTTCCCTTGGCATCTCACATGTCCTTTAGGATTTGACTATGTCACTCGTTCTTGGCCCTTCTTCCTTCCTTCGTCGAGCGTTGGAGCTGATCCTCGAGCACTCTGCTGGCTGTGGCTTCTTATACGGGTGTGCGTTGACGACGAGCCTGATCTCGGGGTGGGTGTGCATGTGTGTGGTGGGTATCTCCACCGCAGGAGTTACGACGTGCTCCCGGCAACAGGTCCGCCGTGGTTTCACCCTAGGCCATCCGGATAAAGGCAGACCAGTTGGAACACCGGCAGATTCTTCTTATTTCTTTGAGACCTGCACTGTTCCCAAAGAACATGTTTCGAAATTTTAATGACTATGCTTGTTTCTGTCCCCTTTACACTGTATACTTTTTATCAGACACATAACAGTGGCGAGCATATAAGTAAGAATAGTTTATCTTCGGGATAAAAATGTTTTACTGTTAAAAGTGACAGAAAAATTGATGTAATTATCCTGGCTTGCAATGTAGTATCTGTCAGTTGTAAGTAATATTGGTTAATATTCTTAAAAAAATATTAAGTTACTTGGAACAATTTATTTCTGAATCGATATTACATTATTGTGGAACGATATATTTGCAACACTGTGGTAATAATTCAAAGAATACAGAGTATATAATTGTATAATGTTATATAAAAATCCACTAGTGATTTATATGCAATGAATAATCTCCGTTCCATTTTTTTATGGTTTCGTACTTATTTATAGTCCCACCACTACCCAGTAGTCTAGCGTCCCTCGAAACCGCGCCATAAATAGAAAACTTCTTCATAGACTGTTTTGTGTATGATTATTAATTAAATCAATTGGAATGAATTCATAAAAGTAAGGATAATTTGAGGAGTACCTCTCGTTCTATTGAAACAAAATTCTGTGCCAAATGAAAGAGAGTTAAACATAGTTCTAAGCTCATAGATTTCTTCAAGTGTAGAATTACTGAGCATATGTGTGCGTTGATGATACACTTTATGCGTGTGTGGTATTTGTGGAGCTTTCAGAAGTTGTAGAACTTCTTCTGGAAGACTCTTCCTCTGCGACTTTGTTTTGTGCCCTCTTATTGACCAGCAATCAAAAATGTGCGCGTATATGCAATTCTTATTATTATAGCCTTCAAGTCTGCACTTTTACCTTTCAAGAAATGTACGTTTTCTCGTACTCGGGACTCGGTGGGACTTTTTTTAGAACTCTATAACAAATTTGATATGAAAAATGCACAGTACCGATTTCCGAGTCCTAACTTTCACTAATTCTGTAGGAGTGAGACTGCGAGGAATTGACCAAACAAAAGTGATTTAGAATACTTTGAAGATTCCTCTTTCAAGAGAATATTATGGAAAAAAGTAATGTGAAACTTGAAATATCGATTTTTGGCGCGGTTTAGGCAGTATCTGAACTACTGTGCACTATACGCATGTATAGTAATTGAATTAGGATCTACATATGTATAAACCATGTTACAGTCATTGGGTTTATTTGATCCACCGTGTTTTTATTCCTTGATAACTGTACTACATATTTCCAAATAACATGTCTCAAAATTGTAATAAATATTCGTTACAATTTATTTAACTACTTATTTCTATTCACTTGACACTATACAAAAATCGTATTATTCCTGTTCAAATGGTGAGTTAGTAATAAAAATAGTTACGAATAACGTCTTCGGGCTTGTTTTGATCTTAAGTAATTAACACATAATTAAATGAAGGAAAATCGTTCTCTAAAGTGATATATTTAAAAATCGTAATAAATTGTAAGGTTTAATAAAATGGTAAATAATATAAAATAACTAATGCACCGCTTCGTGGGTTTATTTCCGAAAACATCTTGGTCACTTAACCTTAATACGCTACGATATTCGGCCCTACTGGATTTTTTCAATCATGGAAATTTAAGAGAAATTATCGCAATATCGGTGAATATTCAGTCCCCTGCTTTGGTATACATGTATGCTCGTAACGTGAACGAATGATTACATAACCTATACATATACTGTAGTTTCATCCTAGGCCATCTAAAGGTAGGCTAGCTAGAAGACTTGGAGGGGTAGCAATTGCAAGAAAAGGAAGAAAGATCTTGGATAGGAATGAACTACCGGTAACAATCAGACCTTCCTTCGTTCCGCGTGTAGCCGACAAGGTCGGCGATCCTCAATTCTCAGCGCTCAGAAGATAACAATGATCAGATGTTCAATGGCACAACATGCTACTGGTATGAACGCCATCAGTGTCTTTTGAGAGATCTTTTGTGGCAGTTTTCGCCCTGTGCACTCTCTAAACACCCATTTTAACAGATGATCATCTCACCCATGCTTTCTGATCGAAATTTGTAATTAGCTTCGTACTCTTTGAACTCTTATACATACAAGCGTTAAGTATCTGGATGCATCCATAGATGCAATTTCAGTTTCATAGAAAAATTACATTCTTTCCAGGGTTATACATATCTCTTTAACACAACAGTAACTAAATTTGTGTATTTTTTCTGGTATACTTATCATAATTCTCTAGAAGCTTGGAGTTTTGTAGATTCCGTTGTCCATTATGAACCCTTATAATTTCGTCATATATTAATCTGTCACAATCAAAATGCCCCCCCCCCCCACTAATTTTGTAATCCATCCGGTTTAAAAATCTGAAACAATTTATGACAATAATGTTTAGTGAGTATTTTCAAGTAAAATTATAGCGATTGCTGCAAAATAATTAGTTGTGCAAAAGATATAAAACAACAATTTTCAATTGGACAAGATTGACAATGTGAGTAAAAATTACAGTTTTGCCTTCCAAAGTATGGAATCCTACTTTAATGCGTGACCCGAGACGCACTTGACTGCTGTTTTATCGAAATATTAAATTATTCGATACATATTGGGAACGTGAACGGAAGGTGCAATTTTTAATAAAAGGGGCCAACCTTCATAGATGGCTTATCGCGTTCAAACTTTATGAACGGTTAATTAATCATTTCCTTTGTACATCATAAAGTTTTCAGGTAATTCGTAAAAAAGTGGTATAAAAGTGGACCTTTGACATAGGTAATGATACGTTATTCACCATTTTATTTGAACAGTATTATTCATTGGTGATTGGCACAGAAACAAATTGTGTAAATGACAACGTCGCTCACATTCGATACAATGAATTAGATAGACTTTCTTTTATCTCTAATTCTACTAGAATGATAGTTAAGATTATATGGAGAACAAACGAGAAGGTTAAGACAAGTAACATAGTCTATCGATTTGAATATAAATATATGTTTAAGTGGAGGCTCGTGAAGTTTCCTAACTTTTCCCTCCATTATTGAAGAGACAGAATAAAAGAGGCTAGGGAAAGGAGTAAATGAGTGTGAGGGACACACATATGGTTATTTATAAAACTGGCACTGAAAGGGTTAAGAGCGTCTTGGACGTGAGTAAGAATGACAATATTCACTTCTAAGATAATACTCTTATAAATAGGCTTATATAATTTTATTGTAATAATCACAATAACCCTCCGAAGAGAATCGAGTATCCCTTTATCCGAACACGTCTTGTATGTACGGGATGATTTGCTTGCCATTGAATCCCCACTGTCATGTATACGCTGTTATAAATAGGCTAATTATTTATAGTAACTTTAATTAGACACTAATATTTCCCAAAACTTCTCTGATTCCTATGAATTATACACAATATTATATATTATACATTATACGTGTGTTGCATGTAATACAATATGTATACCCATATAATATTTCATAAAATTCCATTACGAAGAACTCATTGGAAAATAAATCAATCACTGTATATTAAGATTACCCTAAATTATTAATTCATTTGAATTCATAGTACATCCCATAAGCTATTCTTATTTGACCTCATTCGGTCTCGTTATGTGAGCTTGAAACGCATTCGTTAGCCAATTAATAAAAGTCAATGTTCATAATTTTCATAAATACAATTGAAATGCTTTCTTTTTTATTAATATTTAAATACGATGTATTACTTTGTAGTAATCATAAATGCCAGTTGTGATTGAAGAAATCTATTGCCGTCGTAAATAATAATATCACTAAAATCAACTTGAACAAACTTCCGGTAAAGAAATTAGACTTCCCAATTAAAATATAACGTTCAACAACCAGCAATAACACATATGGTTTGGTAACAACTTTATTTACAACTTGCAAAGTGCAGATATTTGCAAACATCAAACTCCAAGTATTGTTATTCTACAGCCTCTACTTGTTGGGGAAACAAACTGCAAACATTTTTCCGAATTCCACTCTGTTATTGTGAGCATTCTGAAAAGTTTCCATAAATGTGGTACATAGGTGTTATTGGCACGCGAACCGCATGAAGCCAGGCGGCCATGGTAAACGTGACAAACGCTGGAAACCCGTAAGCGAAAAACACGCTTTGCGAAATCGAAGCCATCTATCAAACTTTCAATGAAAAATCGTCGGACACAGCGTTACAAACCTATCTCCGTTCAGCGATGTATGATGTGAATGCATAATAGAGTAAAGGCGTTTTTGCCTGTAGTATTTTATTCCATATAATTGGGGAACCATATAAAGTAATATTTTCAACAGATTTTTAAATCAATTCGCATATTCAGTTAAGGTCGTTGTGGCATAAGTATATTTATATTTAAAAGTTATATCTAAAATCACACAGAATTTAAAGAAAATTTGTTGAAAATTTAAGATAAACTCTGTTGACATAATACAATTTTATTATTTTATCTACTTGTACGAATTGAATGAAAAACTATCCAATAGTAAAAGGGTATGGTATAATAAACATTCACAACAAAAATAAAAAATATGGATTGTTTGATTTAAAAGATACAAGTATTGAAAGTTTGAAATTTGTAGTGGTTTTGCTCGATTTTTGACATGATCATCGCACCGTCAGTGTATATAAGTATGCATAATGTAACCGTATACGCGAATTTCCATACGTAAGTGCGCAGTACTAGGTGTGAACGATACCCGGGCATTATACGTTTTTTTTATAAAGAACAATTGATATTCCCAGCCTGTCAGACTGTACCCTTGAAAGCATGAGTACAATATTCTATCCTTGTCATTGCATTTCTCTAAATAAAAGCATCCACTGGTGTTAACATCCATGCATTCACCGATATTACACCAAATGTTTTCCTCGCTGTCAACTAAAAGAGATATGTGTGACTCATCATTTTACTCAATATACTTGTTAGGTAATAGTCTAAAGTGTACCGGCATTTCACTCATATTATTTTAAATTCCCCAAATTGCGCCGAATTTATTTCAAGAGGTATCGTTTGTGAAAATTTTACTAACTTTTTAAATTATATATAATTAAAATTGTAAGTGTTGCTAATTAATTTATTGTAATTAACATTGTTTTGCTATGACCACTGATGTTCAGAACAGCATCAGCTAAAATAAAAAAAATGATGTCTGTTTGGGTAGCGTATTAAATTGCATAGAACACTTTGTATCCACAAAATATATAAGTGGCACATCTGTATATGAATACATACATGCATACAATACAAACTAAGTGTTTATAGGTTTATACTTTCAAACAGTATTATGTTTTACAATTTCAATTTTTGGAGAAAATTACATTCTTTCCAAAGGCAGATCTGTTTATCAAAACGGTCAATAATTTGAATATTCTTCCTAATTGTCATACCGCACTCCTCTACAATCCTGTTGTTTATTATCCAAATCGTAACACCCATTTTGAAGCCCTAATCAAAAGCGTACCATTTGTACTAGCCGAGTTTACGAAACGTGTATAAGAAGTATTAATTTTAATGGAAATCATGAGCTTTTGTGGACGGTCAATCGAGTTCAAACTTTAAAAATAACTAAGTAACAATCTTCTCCACACCTTATCAACATTTTATGCAATTCTTTGCGTGGCAATTACTCTAAACAGGTGAAACATAGCTAAAAAAAGATAAAGTTACTTAATTTCGGCCTTGAGGAAATCGAATCTCTAGTCGCTAAAAGGTTTGTTTGCACTTATGAAAAGAGTGATGAATAGCTCGGTGGCGGCGGCTTTTTAAAAGAGAAGCATTCGAGGTGAGAAGGAGGATGCGAGAAGGTATTCTGTGGTCGCGGAGCATAGTTGGTATCGAGTGAAGCACCTCTGTAAACTACGCGTAAAATAGCATTTTTACGATTACCAAGGATGGACAGGGGTTCGCTTAGTCCGCTCAAACAATGGGACTGGTCCTTTCTTCTGGCTGGCGTACTCGCTGGCTCTATTCTCTGCGGGCCGCGTGCTCTTGCTGGCCGTGACTGCTGTCGGTGGCAGTATATAAATCAGCAGGACGACTATACCCACCACCGAGAGTCTATAGAGCCGAGCGGAGCGGCTTCACCGGGGCCTGCAAACGCGCCTCTAATGTATTCTGCGTTGCTTCGTGACCGGAATTCCCCGTACGCGCTGCTCAAATGTTTCAACTAAACGCTCCCACAGCTCCAGTTATTATTTCTGGAAAACTCTTTCTCACTTCACACTAAACGTATTGAAAATATGTGTGTAGCTCTTTCTTCCGAAATCGGTCAAATGACCGGTTAGGAAATGAAGGTCACGTTTTTCTGATTTCGGAATAAGTAATTTTCAATTTGATATAAATCATATATAAAGGCAGATTACGCCTTGATTTATATCTGGTAACTGTAAATGCTACACTCTTAAATTTTCGCATCAAAATGGATGTTAATATTTAAATAAAAAACTATAGGGTTGTAGAAGAAAGTAGAACTTTAAGAGTGTAGACTTCTTAATACTACATATACCGACATTTTATATATTGATATTCCTACTGCATTCGTTTATGAAATGAAGGTAATATTTTTCCGATTTGGTTATAGCTATATATCTAATTATCTAGTTAATACAAAAACTAATGCTCCACATAATATTTTGATGACAATAAAAGAAGTTCCAATGCTCGTTTGAACATAATTAATAAAAAAAATGGTTGAAATCGATTTCTATCTTTCCTATTTTTTCTAGTACATTTTAAACAAAATATTTAAAATATCGTAAAGTTTTGGAATAGGATACACAAAATGAATTGGAACGCTAAGGCTTAACATTACAAGTGTTTTAAGAAATTTTCTGCAATATCCAACATCTGTTTCACGAAATACAAAATATCCACAAAAAGGTTCTGATTGCTCCTTTATTGAGAACACAACTTCTTGAAATTGAGAAGGATATGCTTCTTTCTGTTCACTTGATACTATATATGAAAGCCCTATTGTCACTGGTCGAATGAAATAATAAATAATATAAAGTAACCTAACGCGTCGCTGAAATATGTCAACTAAACGCTCTTCGCTTGAGTTATTATTCCCATGAAACTTTTGCTCACTTTACCTATACGCTGCAATAGTCAGCTAAACTCGAATTTTTCAATCATGAAAAGTGAAGGAAAATCAATACAATATTGATGAATATTGAGTTCTGTGCTTCGATATATGCGTATACCAGTAGTGTGAAGAAGTGGTCACGTAACGTATACGTTGCGTCATTCGACCATAGTCGAATTTTCCAATCACGAAAGCAAAGGCGATCAATGCAATACTGAGGAATAGGGCACAATTGATATGGCTGTTAGTAACATGAAAAATTCGGAAAAGTTCGAGATTAGAAAACAGCCTTTATTATTCTAAAAATCGCATTTTCTAAAATGGCACAAGATCAGGATATCTAATTTCTAAAGGCTAAATTATTGCCGTTAGTGCACATGAATACATCCAGTGGAAAACTATTAAAATTATCATTTCAGAAATCAGGAATAGATAAATGACCAGACATTGTAGCTGCGGGCAAATCGATAAGTGACTAGATGGAGAAACGATTTGACAAGTAAAGCCGGTGCTGCATCGGCGCTTATGAAACTGATGTGTTTGCAAATAAGCCAAGTCGTAATCGGACATTACGCATCCATAAACCGTGATTTGCGTGGCGTTCAATGCTCCCGTAGACCACAGACGATTGGTAGTGCGCCATGAAGCAGTGTGTGGGCTACCGAACAGTCATCCAATATCTGTGAATTGCGATGCATATGACCAGGGAAAGCCTGATCGCACCAGACAAATGTGTTAACGAACTATGTGAGCAAATATAGCAAAAAATTGGAATCACAAACCATTTTTATTGTATTTTTACTTTTTAACTCTTTAAAGTACAGTGATTTAAAATATGTTCCACATTTTTATGGCGAAGCGTTATTCACACCACCTTCAAATCGTGAAATTGCTAGAAACAGAGAGGTAATTTCTCTGCAACAAGGGATTTTTTGCTGTAAAAACCTATGCTTTAAAGAGTTAAGGTATCTCATACACGTAGTATTCTGAAAACGTACAGAATTTGGCAAATTCCTTCCTTGCACGTAAATTTTCTTTTATGAAACCTCATATACTTACAAAAATACATAGCTTGAATTAAATCTACTTTAAATTTCATCACATTCTTTGCAATAACTAGCATGATATAGCTGCAACTGTTAGCTATATAGCTACAATAGCTCTGAGAAGCCGTGGTTGTTGGAGCACGATTTACAGTACCCATTGTAGTTTTGCTGTTTTTTGTTACATCCAAGTTACATCTGAAATAATGTAACTTGGAATTAGCGAACAACAAGTAAAAATAAATTGAGACGTTCACCTTATTAAAATAATAACAAAACCCTGATAAATTCGAATTTTCTTGTTACGATCGAGCGATTGTCACAAATACGTAAATGAAAGTGAGATAACATTGGAAAGAAAGCTCTTTAACTGTTTTTCTACGGCGCGGCGCGGCGATCCCCGTTACTGAAACACTGCCACTAGAATGGGATGCGGTGTTAAAGATGTACTGTTCCACGCGGGCAATCTTCAGTGTTTGAAGCAGCGTCTTGCAATTAAATAACGACGACGTAAGAATGCGTTTTGAAAGAAAAAAGATTTGAAGTAAACCACTATTTATAATCTCTCCATAATCATTTTGCTAGGACGGAAAGACTATAGTCACTCGCTGTAGCAAAAGGGTTAATCCTAAAATACCAATGTATTGCGCTACCTAATATTGTGTCCGGAATTAGGTCTTATTCACTTTGGCTGGGTTAGTAGCTTTGAACGGACTTCCCGTGCGCAGTCCGGACTTATTCGGCACTCGACGAAAGCTGCTTTCAGGCGAGGGGCGAAGCCCTATTCCATTGGCTGAACGAGTTAAAAGCGTGAGTTCATGAAAGGTAAATATAGATAGGTTAGGTTGAGTTTCTACGTCATGTCAGTTGAATACACCGCGGGAGTGAATCACAGTTGAAATAAGCGATTCTATCGGCTGCGTATCGTTGTTTCCTTCTATGCAATTCTGTTTCGGACTATAAATGCCGCTGTCCATGTGACCCGTTACGATGTCGATAAAGTTCAAACACGCCGATAAACGTCCGCAACCGAGGGATCCTTTCTACTCCTTGCTCTTGTTACTCTTCCATTTTGCCCAAATATTACTACTTGGTAACAGTCGTTTTTCTACCTTCTCCGAGCAATATTATCTACTTACCGTTTGATCGGGGTCATCACTACTTCAACTTATCGCTCTTAATACATTTGCTCCCCTTGATGTAATTCTACGACATTTTTAAATCCAAATCTGGTTGCTGCTGATATATTTTTACATCATTTTATATTCATTGTGGAAATGAAAGAATTACAATACTTCCATTGTCCTAAATATTAAATTTTGTGAAATGGCAGTTATAATTTCTAATCTTTTCTTCATTTTAAATAACAGGTGATTACTTGCATGATGTTATAAAGCAATATTTTCTGTTTCTACACCCATTTTTATGTTACAATCTGACGGCTTTCAGTTATATATAGCTTTTAAATTAAAAGCCTCGGTTGCAAGTGTTTTACGGTTGGCCGCACATCGGAACAGATAAAACCTTTTGCGTCAAATGCTTTTCAAAAAAAGATGTGGCAAATAAAAGATTTTTATTTTTTCATTGTGAGAAACAGTTTCATTTATTGCCGTGTGCTGCCAGCCTAAAATGTGTTTTCATTGGAGTAACAAGGAACCTTATGCAACACATGGTGTGAAAGTTCACTTTTCGAGGCCTGCGTATTGTGCAGACAGTGCTTGACTCCCGCACTCCAATCTACATTCACTCTGTTACTGCACGAGTTCAAAAAGTAGCATTTTATTTTATTCCATCGATCGCTTTACCGCAGTAGTGCATAAATTCACTATACCCAATTTCATGTAAAAATATTAGATGAAGACGTACTATTAATATAATTATAAGTGGTACAATGAAGGGGAATGTATAACATCGATTTAGAGTTGCATTATTAATTAAGAATCATTATTTTGATATTATCCATAATGGTATGTTGGCTACACTATCATCAACATATGAGCAACATGCAGCACCTTTTGTCGCTGAAGACAGAAACATGAAGCGAACTTTAAAAAATGATGTGTAAGATCCGGCATCTTTTTTAAGAAACTGCTGCCATCGTCAATTGGCGATCTGCGTAGTAGACTGCCATCATTGTCTAATGGCGGTTCCTGTTTGTGACTTTAAAAATGCTCTTTTATGTTTATGACAAGCTGTAAATTTAATTCAGCAACTGCTTCCTCAGCGATATCAGGCGTATTTATGATAGAGACTCTGCAGTATTTGTTGTTGGTAAAATGTGTTGAATTTTTAATACTGGGGGGATTATAACGTAAGATTAACTTTTATAATACAATTTTGTTGTTTTATAATTTTCTTAGCTTATTGTAGGTTATTAAAAATTGTAATAGTCTGTACGTATTATAATAAATATTTATTTATAATATTTTAATATTTTTTGATAATTCACAAATCCCGTTTCTTAATCCTGATATTTTGAAATAGTAAAAAAGATTCACCCTCACATTACAATGTTTTTCAAATTAAGTACATATAAAAAAAATTCAAACTTAAGAATTGTACCCTTTAAACGGTTAAGTACTTAATATATTTTCTGAAGGCGGAACCGAAATGACCATGCATTTCTGTTTTATAAAATAAAAAGTAGTATGATTGCCTTCGATGCTTCTCGTTTGAGTGAGCATCAGCCGTTTTCGGAAAAACTAGGGCTCATTCTGATATATTAAGTATTTTTAGATTAGTTTTATTATAAAAAATGAATCTATCCAAGCATGGGTTATGTTGTGGGTGTGTTCGAATATTATCTAATATTATCTAATATTATCTAATATTCGAACACTTTGTAATATGAACACGTCTTGTATGCACAAGGTAATTCGTTTGGCTTCGAACCAACACTGTCATATCCCACTTTTTATCAGACACGTACATATTATCTATATTATATTATGTGCCTTGAATTTATAATGTAACATCATACCTATTCAACGAATTTCCTCAATCCAGAATCGGATGGACCTTGCATTTCTGGACAATGGCATAAAGAGTAGTGCCATTGTTTTCAAGGCATGTTATTTGAACGAGTGTGCGTCGGCCGTTTTCGCAGAACCTAGGACTAATCAAACCTTTAATAGGAGCTCTAATAAGAGGGCATTCAATGGGCAGCGAGAGATGAGGGAACAGAAAAGATAGGGCTGGGAGAGCGGCTAAGAGTGCTCACTCGTTCGAATTAGCCTTTGCGGTTTCGTCCTCCCCGTCTCTCGAATATTCATCTCACGCTCACCTCGGCCACGGCAACAATTATTATTATATACGTTACCGTCACGAGTAATTGTCTCCTGCAATCCCCCCCACCGCCCACCACACTTTATTCTTCCCTATGTGGTATGTCGTACTTTTATTTCGAGCGAACCAATAGTGCCGTCGACATTCCCTTCGTGCTTGGAATGTTCGATAATTATGTACACGTGACTCGTTTAATTTCCTGCGCCGACTTATCATCCAGACACCTCCGCGCCAATTTCCTACCTGAAGCAAGGGCAATGTCGATCGACATTTCGTATCCTCTCGAGAATTGAAATAGATTTTCTATCGACAGTCGCGGTGACGATAACAATCATATTGTCTCAGAAAAAGATTAGGTTGCGTCAGAAACATAAACTGTTTGCCATGATCTTTTAAAAACGACTTAGCTAATTAGGTTAACATTTTAAATATATATATATTTCCAAAAACATTAATAAGTAAAAAAAATGCGCCAAGTACCAGTTTGATTCCCCCCACAAAATTGCTTTTTGATTTGGTTTTCTAAGAAAGATATTGATAGATTCTCACCAGAAATGTCTCATATTCATTAATACTCCTAAAACATATAACAAAAAAGATATAAATATCATACAGAAAGCCAAGTTTTCATTGAAAGATACCTCGATTTAACTCGCATTAGCAACTAACAATAAATTAGCGATGGTAATATTGCTAAAAAACTTTTAAAGAAATTATATTATAGTAAAGTCTGTGTTAGGTTTAAATTAGTTTTCTATTGCTTTTTTACCTCGCTCCGCTTGATTCTCGGCTCATTGAATTAAAAAAAATCAGCAATGAAATACAAAATTCAGAAATAAATCCTTGGAGCTGTAACTTTTTCATAAATGAAGGTGAAGATTTTATAGCAGACTCTTTAGAGACTCTTAAGAGACTTTTATAGAGACTCTACCGAGTCTCCTGATCTTAGATGCGCCTGTATTGCCTGTATCGAAAGTGAAGAACAAAGAATCGATTTTGGGAAAATATTTCTCAAAAAGAGTTTTATAATGTGGACCAAAAGCATAATTCCTTTGACTTTAACAGGCCAAGTTCTTCTTTAATTTTACAACTGCAAGTTAAATTTAAGTATCACTGAATAAAAACTTTCCTTTATTGTATGTTAATTATGCCGGAATCATGACCTGGCTTTTGTTTTCCAGTGATATATTTGATATATTTTTATTTCTATTTTTGATCACTTTTAAATGATTTTGAGCTGGTTAGCAGGTTGGGATTAGGGGAGCGAAGGAACTACCAGGCATTTATTTCCATTTAAATGTTTTTGGCTACCTTATTCTGGGTACCAATACAAACTTATTTACTAATATACCAAATAATTACATCTTTTTCCTTTTGTTATTATCATATACCTCGCAATTTTGCCAGTTAGAATACTGCTGGCTGTTTTGCCGCTTTCTCGACCTTATTGCAAATGGCAGGTTCACAGTAATTGCATTGTGCGATACGTTCGACACAATAAATCTTTATACGCCATTAACTAAAACTAACGTTTTTTGAGATAGAAGCAAGAAAGGTAAGTGTGGGCAAAGAGGTGAGCGGCGTAAAGCAGAACAACGTCCTGTATAAACAGCTGTTCTATGTATTGCAGTTTACACATGAATGCGTCGGCGAGAGGAGGAGGGAATGACGTTTCTATAGAAAAACAGCGTTTGTAAGTAACCGTGTTAAAAGATATAAGTAAATATCGAAATGTTGCAAGTTTGTCCTAATTTCATATAAATTACGCAATAATTCCGTTTAGTTTATGTTGTAAATTATTCATGTCCGTGATACTGTTGCTTTTAATGTTAGTGCATAATTTTATAGTTCAATATATCTGAATTCTAAAAACGCTTCAATCAATGTTATGTAAAGAATATATGCGATTTTATTTATAATTATGCTAAGCGTTCCTATTTTCTTCCGCTCCTCCCTATTTACGCGTACTTCATTTTATGATTCGCATGTTCGGTTGCTAATTATAACGAATTAAAGGTTAGGAGAAAATCCGACCGTAACCGAGCAACTTGTGGTTGATATGAGTGGCGATGGAGAGGATTAACCAGACCCCCCGACTGATACATTCCGTGTAATCCTTATGGGAATGTACTACCAGCCGCGGGCCCAACTAAAGCTTTCCTTGTTACATTGAGTAATTTCTGCCAATTTAGCATCAAACAGGAATCATAATACAAGTACATTTTTTTCCATTAACTTCTAATGTTAGATGAATTATAGTCAAGCTATAATTCAGGCAATTCAAAGGCAATATTCGCCAAGCTAATGGCAAATATACAGTAGCTAAAAAAAGTATTAGCACACTCAGTATTTTTAGGATACATTTTCTTAGAAACGAAAACTGTCGCGTCCAAGAAAATGTATTTCTTCTTAAAAGCAACACTCTCTTGTTTAAGAAAATGTATTTCTATTAAGAGAAGAGAGTTTTTTTCTTTAAGAAAATTTGTTCCGAGAACACTGGGTATACGTGCACTGTCTTTCTTTATACACTGTAGAGGTTGGTGTAAGCCGTGTAAACCAGAGAAAGCTCTAAAGAGTAGAAAGACTTTTGAGAGGCTCAAACTGTACACTCATTCTATTCTCTACCTCTGCAACATTTTTTCCTCAGAACGAAACTAGCCTCCAACCAATACAAACTTTTCAGAAAACACCTTACAACCCGCAGTCACATCTTGTGCTATTCTAAATAAACTAGATTAGCTATAAATTGCCAAGATTGATTCCCCGTCATCCAACAGTTAATGCAAACATCAACTCAAATAATTGATAGTAACAAATGCAACCGCCTATTTATTCTGGCTAAGTCCAAAGCAGATGTGCAGCGAATATACTTCTTCTACGAAGTTTCAGGGTTGAAACACATATGTTAATAATAAGAATAATATATGAAGTAATACTGTTGAAAATGGCAAATGGCAAATGGCTTTAGCAGCAAAGCCATGTCAAGATATAGTAATAATAAGATATTCTTTATAGACATAATAATCCCTAACGATAGAAGTATACAACAAAAATATAACGAAAAAATAAAGAAATACGTACCAAGTGTACATAATACCACTAATGATATCCGTAACGGATATCACGCAATACATCATCACGATGCAAGAAACATTTAAAACATCGGCAGAGGGTACTTACGCATACACCAAGAAATTATAAAACAGTAACCCGTTGGACTACAAAAAAACTCGATTACACAGGAGAAGGATTTATTCCATAATAAACAATGATAATAAAATTTCGAAGCCGATCTGTCATCACGCTGTATACCCGAAACATTCGTGTGTTCGAAAATTTATGAGAGTCATTGTATGCTTTCTTTGACTATAATGAACAAAAGTGGCAAATTTATCATGGCTATAATGGTTTAGCAGCAGAACACTTGTGACGTATTGGATCGGCTAACACCGAGCACAATATTATGTTGCTTCGTGTTTGCAGACGTGTCAGCTGCCATAGAATCAAATGCAATTCCGCCCACTAACTGAAACATTGTTGCGTAACGCTGTAAAGCGCTGCTGATGCTTCCGATACTACCGATTCCCGATGCTCGCAACAAAACGCTGCGGGACAGAATGTTGCACTCAGTGTGCAGCCGGCCTTATTGTAATCCCGTTTGCAGCACTATTGAGTAGGATAATGACACGATACCAGGTATATGTACATTGAAAGGTTTATCCAATGGAATAGGTGTACGTATTGGAGGGCGATCGATATAAATGCTAATTCTACCACTGTTTATTGCACAGCAAAAAAGTACTTAAACACTCGATTTTTTAAATTTTTTTCAAAAAGAATTGTCTTGTAAAATGTTTTTTTTGGTAATTATATAGAACAGGGTACTCCTCGCGGATTTCAATGAGCTCTTAATATGTTATAGGGGACACTATTTGAAGTAATTTTTCCCTATATAAGTACCCGTCTCTCAGCTTTAGTTTTTGAGTTATACTCAAAAATATGTTTCGCGCTACTGATCATATGAGGATACGATTGCGAGCGAGTCTATTGATTCTAAGTTCTATGCTTACAAAGACGGACTCATAACCCATTTTAATGATTTTTATATATGTTATAGAGGGATTTAAGCTGATCATTTTTATATACACTTATATGTATGGGCATTGAAATCTGTGAGGAGTACCCTGTTCTATATAATTATCGAATCCTCTATTCGTTAAATAGAAATACACTTTCTTGAGCAAGAAAGCGTCCTTCTTAAATAAAAATAAATTTCTTTGGGGAGTCTTCTTTTTAACCCTTCTTTTTAAACCGTTTTCGAAAATAGGCAGTACAAAGATGAGTTTGTATCTTAACGAAAGTTAGGCATCATTTCATACATTAAAGTATTGTAAAAATGAGTTATAAGTATAAATGAATATTAAACAAGTCATTTTCAGTCCATTAGTAATTCTAATGTTGAAGTCGAATTTTTCAATACTGAATGAGCGAGTAAAGGTGCAAGTAAATTACTACTATATTCATAAACACGGAATTCTAAAATTAACATGTCAGGAACAGAAAAGTGTAAGCAAAGTTGATGATTAAAGAGTTTATTCTTTGGTCGTAAGATTTCCTTTTCGTTCAAAAATAATTTCGAAAAGTGCACAGCGTAAAAGTTATTATAAGAAATGTATGTACGTTAAATTTCCTAAACTAAAATATCGTAGAAATGAGTAATACATATGAACAAATATTAATCAAGTGACTTTGTGCCCATTAATAGTTCTAGTGTCAATAACAGTGTCTCATTCATTTATCGCCGTCTGTTATGAATCAGCCTATATATGGGGATTGATAGGACGCGTATTGAATTTCTGGTTCGATTTTGCGAAGCAGGCGACATCATAGGTACCTAGCCTTTTGTATATGTGTCCCTTTAAGTGGGCGAATAGAAGAACAAAAGGAGCGAGCGGGCCTATCGGGTGTATGGGTGCGGGGGTGCGGGGCTCCATGCTGGGTTCTCGAATAGCGTGGAACACGGCCAGCCGCATCCAGAACCAGAATCAAGAACCAGTCTTGAATCCTCCTCCGCGGGAGGTAGGCATCGAGTGGCCTTTGACCTGAGAACCGGGGCATCGGTTGCTTTCTCACGTAACCGTTGCGACACTCGGCCCACTATATCACCCGAATCATTATAGAAGTGTTACCGAACACTAATGATGCCCTGCACTAATCATCTCGATTTACTTTTTCTAAGTACTACAAATATATTAAAATGCACTACAAATTTTTCAACAAATAAAATAACTTATGTGCCATATTATATATCCATATAATACCATCCAGGTAGTTGTGGCGTAGATTTGTTCAAGTATTTATGAAAATTTGGACTACATATACTTAGAAGTCATGGCCCAAACCTGGTGGATTTTAAAGATAATTATCCGTTCGAATGGAAAACTAGCCGGTAGTAGAAAAACGAAATATAAACATTAACAAAAAAAATCAAAAATATTCTCTATCTCATTTCAAAGATGCAAGTATTTAAAATAGGAAGTTTGGAGTTGCACGATTTTTGACGCGATCGTCACGCCGTCGGTATGCACCAGTACGCATACGTGTAACCGTATACACTACTTCCATGTGTAAGTCTGTAGTACGACCAAAAGTCCACCGCATACACCCTACCATCAACTTTTTGATGGTCCCTCGCGATGCAACTACAAATGCACATACGTGCATTGTCTTCGTAAATTGAGATCAAACGTCAGCAAAGTCATGTGACTCGTTGCTATTCTGATTGATTAGAATGGGAGCATAGGACCCTTGTAATCGGTCATTGGCGTAGTCTAGACTATGACACAAATATTTACGTCGGTCCTAATAATCAGCTTATGTTTTATATGTTTACACACGTATACTAGCTATAAGGAGGCGTACATGTATGTATATGAATAAAGAATTTAGTGGCGGTAGTATGTATGATAGCATTGTTGTTTCGCAGTGGTTACTTTGATTGCGCCAATTGTTATCGGAAACGATTAATTTGTTTTGTAGCAAGTAGATGCTACGATCCGAAATCATGAGTCAGCGACTTATGAATCAACAACTCCACCTTGAAAACTAGGCTGATTAACGCCTAATATGATTTTTGTACTCTGTGTTCTTAAACATTCGAGACAGGCTTGTAATACTGAAAGTGATGTGTGTAGCTCCTCTGCTCAAAGTAAAGTCTATTCAGTGTTTATTGCTACTCCGAAATAAAAGAAAGGACAATTTTCCCTTATATGAAACCCGGTTGGCTCGCCTTGGCTCATCTTAAGCGGTTTAGGTTACCAAGTGTTCGATGCTGTTCCTTTCACAATTATGTTTTCGACAATTGAATACAATATATTCGGGGTTTCGACTGATGTTCGACTTGCTATTACTTATAGGCCATGAAGTAACAATCCTATTTATTTCTGTTTCAGGTAAGAGGCTAAGGAAACTGAACGACTGATGTCACAGTCTGTGAGTATCAACTGCACACGATCAAGCGTTTCAATTCCGAAAAAAATATTCACATGCAATCAAATATTTTTTCAAAAAACTTTCTTCAATATCCAGATTTATTCCAAGAAAAGAAGTGTGTGCATGTACTTCTTTTTATTCACTACATAGTTCTATTTCGTATTTCTCAGAATCTGTCTCGATCAAAGATGAATAAGGGCAATTGATTTTAAGTGAGCAAGCTTATGTGTATACGACAACGTATATTTGACAATGGTGATTCAAAGCAAGTGAATCGTCTTATACATTTATACATATACATATAAAACATGTATAACTGGTCAATAAAAATCAAAACTTCAAAAATTCTCTGACTTGAAAGCAAGTTAAGAACCATATGCTCTGTAATATCGCGAGGTAGGATTCCCGACTTGGATCGATGTCTGCCGATTATCAATAGACAATGCTAATCGAAAGGGATACCACTAGGACGGTCGTGCTTATCGTACTCACAGTTATAACCTGCGAGTCTCTATCTTATCCATAAACCTACCTTTCCCATTTTCTTCTACCCCCTCTGAACCCTCGTTGATATCCACGATAACTGTAATCACTTGGTGAGAAAATGGATTATTCTCAAACGCATTAACATATTGCAAGTGTCGATATCAGGTGGAGATATGTTTTAAGGGGATATTCCTAGTTAGAATCGTCAAAAAATCGATTTTTTTCATTACGTTTTCTCAAAAATTCGCGCATCTAATTCGCTTTTTACCTGTTTTCTTGTTTTGTTACATAATAGATTTTCATAATATGTTCTTAAAATTCTACACCCAAAAATGATTGAAATGATATAATTACAGCAGTATTATAACAGTTCTGCAAGAAAAGCTGCCGAATGATACTGGATTGTAAACACATTCCTTCGAAACTATGATTCTTAAACTGGCTGCAATGAATTCTCAAAAATGGTTTAGCTAATCAGCTTCAAATCAGCACTGAAACTAAACAACCGGGGGTGTAGTTTGACAATATGGTAGACATGCAAACAAAAAAAGGCTGCAATAAAAAAGCTGTAATGAAAGAACTATCGTATATACTAATATAATTTTACATCGCTTTTTTAAAATCGTCATAATTTTGCCATTCAGTGCACACCTGACGTAGAACTTTTAGACTCGCTTTTAAAATGTTACACTTCATGAAAAAGTATTGAAGAAATGCGATTTTTTATATTTCCAAACGGAATCACCACCTTAATGTTTTCAGTTTCGGGCAAATATTTACATATAACAAAATGGAGTTTAGCTTTGGAAAACCCAATTTGAACACATATTTATATTCGAATGAAGTTTCAAGTGTTAAAACCCTCGTATTTTCTCTGCAGTGTGGAAAGCGACAGCACGGAAAGAGCTGGACAGAGACGTCAGAGAGTGTGTGGGAAATTGTTAGGAAGACTCTCTCTCTCTAACTCACACAATTTTATGCAACTCAAATAAAAACAGATTACTCAAAATACCATTAGAAATAATTGCTGGAAAAAAATGACAAATAATATAATATTTTAATCGCCTGATATTTTCGACAGCTATGCTAAGTATGTTATTGGCAATAGTTTTTGTACTTTTATTTTAAGACACTATTTTCCGTTGTTACTTTTTTAAAAACTTCCCACTTTTGAGAGCGAGACGTTACACACACGCTTCCTTGCTCTGTACTTTATACCGAATATAAATAAGTTTTGACAATTTATAAAAATGTCGGTACTGAAAGGGTTAATGGTGGCGGAACGGCAAAAGATTGGACTACAATGAAAAGACCGCAGGGGACTGATGGAGGGAAGGTTGGTAGTACCAGAGAGTGGAAGGCGAAGCTTACACGTGCATGAGCAGGTCGCATGATCGTTGAATTATCGCCCGGGGATGTGGACATAAATATGCATGCGCAAGTAGTATTGCGGATTGCGAAATGTACCGAGAGCATTTATTGTGCAGCGTGCTCCAACTGTTCGCAAACTCCTTTTTCAAACTGTTCGCATGACTGTTTGGGCACTGCAGCAATGGTAACGTCACTTTATAACCTTTTTATAAATAAACCGATGTTGCCTGCTACTTCAACATCCCAAGAGTCGCTTTGCCGGTCGAAGCCATTCAGTAGCAAGGCGAGAGCATGTTTACGTCTAGTTAGTCACTTTTGCTGCACTCTTTACGGTTCTTTTTTTCTTTAATGGAAAGTCGAAGAACATATGAAGGAACTAAGTAACGGAACTGAGAGAATGTTACAAAAACATTTAGCAATAATGAGAAGAAACAGACAAAATTTGATGAATTTACTATTTTTTAAATGACTGATAAGTATTAAGAAATGTTAAATAAGTCATTTATATATCTACAATATGAGCGTCAGACCTATCAGGTCGAAATCTGTGCTCAATGTAGAATACTTCTCTAAAAAATCAGCTGCCATGACGAACTATAAGTATTTCCTAAAAATCTCTAAAAAGCCAGATTTTACCTATTCTATGGCTTAATAACAACATCCGTTAGATGTTCATGCATTTGAAATGCATGACAGGCAAAATTTTGCAAGTGCTTTTTATATTATATTATGAGAAAATACCGAAAATGTCATAGATGGTTTCGATCTGACAGGTCTCATACTCCGACATTTACACTTTCCATAGGAAACCCCATGCAAAAACACTGTAACTCTTATATGATTTTCCAGGTGTTTCTTACATTACATTATGAGTAAATACCGAAAATATCATAGATGGTTTCGACCCAATAAATCTGACACTCCACAATAACAGACATAGTTCTTAAGCGCCCTCAAATAGGTAAAATATGGATTTTTTATGATTTGTAAAAAATATTTATAGTTGATCATCTCAGCTGAATTTTGGAGAAAGTATTCTGCATTACTTTACAAACTTATAGAAAAAAAAAATCGGTACAAGTTTCGACCTGACAGGTCTGACAGTCTCTTTGTAAGTATGCTGTTGGTACACCGGTACCTTTGATAGTTCATTCTCTTTTCTTGCATTCCCTACCTTGCACTAACCTTCCTTCTTGTGCCCGCTCGGCTACGTCCAGTTGGCACGATCCTCCCTCTGCGTGTTGCGTCCTTTGCGGCTGGTGTTTCATCTCGGCAGGAACGCTCCCGAAGGGTACTGGCATTAACGGCGTTGAAAGCCAACTGACAATGGCAATTCCCGTGAGCAAGTTTTCGTATTTCTACTTCCTTCCGCGCTCCTATCTTCATGTACACTAGTACAGCTTCCCACAAACATGCAAATATATTTTTGTTGTGTTACTTTACAGTAGGAATTCTTTTATCCGAAGTCTGAACCCTCTCATAGTGAACAAATTATCCAAATCTGTTGAGTAATTTAAGAGATTATCTCTTGTATCCATACAAATTCCTTACATTTGTTACATATTCACCCTCTCGGACTACTTTTCTTAACTTTATTTCATACGTAAATTCAGTAATTATAACTTGCTAGCCTCCTACATAGAATATTCCTGCGTCTTTTTCGAGCCTTAAAACTGTGACTTCGACTCTTTCGTTCCGTCTTATCTCTAGTTTTAATGGATTTCTAGTAGGGGAGCAACGCAGCGTTGCTCCAACTGGGTGCATCTCTTTAGTTCCTAAAACTCAGGCATAGTCAGACTCCAGGCGCTCACATCCCGCACCTTTACTTTACCCTTTTCACTGGATTTTTCGTGTATATAAACCCCTAATTTCTGGAGTTCAGGGGGAATCAGTTCCGAACTCTCATCGACACCGAAGGTCTGTCACTCGGACCAGCGAAGAACACCGTAGTAGATCGAGCAGTAGCCTCCTTCGAAGCAGTCAATATTATATCCGGCGAGCAATAGTAAGGTTTAATTTTAGCCTAGGGCATTCTTTCATGATTAATGAGTAGGATTGAGTCAGGTTAAGGTGAAATAACCCTTAGCACGATCCCAAGACCTGTTCTGAGCTACTGGAAGTAACTAGCCATTCTTTTAATTAACAAGGTCCAGTCTTGAGTCTGGTTAAGGTGAAATAGCCCTTAGCACGATCCCAAGTTCTGTTCTAAGTTATTGAAAGTAACTAGTATAAAGGGGTAACAGGAGAATAGGGACCTGAGTCTAGTTAAGGTGAAATAGCCTTTAGCACGATCCCAGGATTGATATAGAGCCGATTGGGAACTAGAAGACTCGAGTCTGGCTAAGGTGAAATAGCCCTTCGCACGATCTTAGAGCATATTTAGGACGCGCGATGCCTGGCTCGTAACACATTCTAGAACATAAAACAATGTAGTAAAATATTTTATTTAACACACTACTCCCTATTCGGAGTAAGGCGTTGCAAATTAACATGCCCTTAGTAATGAGTAATATTGTATCCAACAGGCCACTTAATGTATATAATACATGGTATTATACATATTACCTGATAAAGATTGGGCTACAAGAATTCTGATTTAACACTAAAGATACCAACACTTTTTATAGCTATTGAAATAAAGGTCATAGTTAATGTTTCGGTTTCCGTATAACTAATTCTTATTTTAATACGAAACATAGTGTACAAAATAACATTTGGATAATAACAAAATTATATATTTTCATTTGTATTTGCAACAAAAAGGAAATAACAAATGCACAGTTCAAACGAATTTTAAAACCGGCTATTCGGACCGGGCGTGGTACGCTTAGTGTTAAAGGCAAATAAACACATGAATACGCAGTGTGGGCCAGTCTTTCACTAAGCCTTTTTGCTAATTACAATCTTGGATAGATTAGTAAAGGTATGAAGAAAAGGCACCGAACTTCTTAGAAGACCTGTTTCATTTTTCGTTTTCACATTGTAAAAAACAAGGTTACGAAATGCTATTAATTAATGAAACATGGAAATCATCGGTTTCAATCCTTCCTAATTCCCTGGAGCGTTCGATTTCGATTTGTTGACGATAGTCACTCGCTAACTGCACTGCGAATGTTATGCTTTTCGATTATCACACTAATAGAATTTTACTTTATTCCGACGCGAACTTGCAAACTGTTCTCCGGGAAAGGGCTGCCTATGCATACAGAGTGAGGAGGGTGAAATTTAACATTCCGGAGCCCGACGGTCCGACGTGGAATTGGTTGGCATCAGCTCGGAATGCAATTGAGACATCTTACGAGCTCCCCGATTGTTGTGGGTAAGGCTTATCTAAATAACCGGCACAGGAATCTAAACTGCTCGTTCATAAGTGGTTTATGTACACAAGGATAACAACCTCGTGTATTCGAAACACCTTACGCCGACAATTCTCGATAAATTATGTATTACAATTCAATGTTGTTCTTCAAGTATTGGAAATATTAATTTTTATCTAAAAACAAGAACAATATTCAACTAAGAATACAACCAGTTGAGTATTCAATTATGTATTAAAATACAATCTTGATAATTGTAGTCTCAACCAGGACTAAGATAGATCAATTTTTACCTTCCAGTGAATCAGATAAGGTTAAATTAACTCCAGCGGTTTATTTTAGGATACATTGTTATTACAACAGAAATATGTTTGTAGATGGATAACACTTGGAGCAGAATTAAGGAGGTACATACACATGGACCGTAAAAATTGAAGGTTGACTTCAACATTCTGAAAAAGTTTAAACAATATTTTTATTTTAAGTTTATTAATCTATCGGTCATAATTACAATATTATTACCATGGATGTATAGGTGCTTTATACGAATCACGATTTGTGGTAACTATTGTAGATCAGCCCATTTTTATCTGAAGCTGATGAAACACTTTTTTCTTGAAAGTAGATACTTAAAGCTAGTGTAAAGCGAGCAAAAGGAAAAGCGCATCTACAGTGTTATTGGCCTCATTAGCCCGCATTACGGCACCATTTGCTTCAAGTGAATCTCAGTACATACTGACATAATGTGTCTTAATAAGGGTTCGATGAATAATCCTCTTAGGTTGATGCAATCCTTTTGGTGCTAACAGAGCTGCTCTGAACGATGAAATCGAGCTCCCGTAGCGCGCGTATTCCAGAAGCTATTAAACGCGCCGTACCTCATCTACGAGCACATAGTATGCGTGAGGCCATCTGCCAGTGGAGCACATGAGCTTCCGGTGTCACAGCATTTAATAAAACTACGTTCTTCCTCTAGCTTGCCAGAGTAAAGCTAAGTGTCCATTTGAGAGTGAAATTCACGAGAGTAACTCTCGAGAATGATATTCGCCAATGTGTAGCACGTGAAAATACTCTCAGAGTGTTCCTACGCGAATTCTCACGAGCGTGTATGAGGCGATGCTGCTGGGTTAGAATTAGCAAGTACTTTCACCCAGTATTCTCTATGCAGAATTAAATAGTTTATGAGATTTATTAATGCCTATTTGTTGTGTTATTGTTTCCACAAACTGCAATTAATATTTGCATCACCCTTGGGTTAAACTCGAAATTATGTGAAATAAAAGTGTTTAGTCACGTACATTATTACGTACTATTTGTGTTATTATTTGCAGGAACTGTTAGATAACTGGACGTAATCTGATATATTATAATTCAGTAACGCGCTCGGTAATATCGAAATCGCTGATTCCAAGGCAAATACGTAATTCTGTACAGTGTGATTCACTTGCCTCTCATTAACTACTTTCGGGTATGTATACGCTGCTATATATCAAATAATTGTATGTTATTTAGCAATGTTAATTAAGTACGTATGATTATCAACTCTTCTCTACATCCTGAATATTCTATAGTATTAAACAAGCAATTCTCGTATGTTGTAAATTTAAATATAGTTCATAACCGAAAGTAAGTAGCTGTCTTTGCAAACAATCAATCGAGTTTTAACTTTACGAATAGTTAATAATCCCTTCCACTTATCATACAAATTTCATGCATTTCTCAAGCAAAGTGTTACAATGTGACAACAGGCTCAAGCATTGTCAATGACTTGGTCCGACTAGTTGGTATGTGACATAGAAATTATTATTGTTATCATGCTCTTGTAGAAACTTGTAATTTTGTGATGTTTAGAATCTCCGTCAGCCGTAATAGAAATTTCAGGCTTAACCATTGACAGTGCATTTTCCATTGATCCATTTTCATTAAAAATTAAAAGTGTGGCATTTGCAGTTATCGGCCGCATAGGTAACACGTATAAAAGGTACAGTTTTTAATGAAAAAAATATCTACCTTCAATCAGGTTTCAACTTTATGAATAATTAGTTAACAATGTACCGCACACGTCTTACAAATAGCATTCAATTCCTAAGAAAAGTGTTACATTGCGACAACAGGGTTAGGCATCGTTGATGACTCGGCCCGATTGGTTTCCGTGTGACGCACAGGCTCTCGTAAAAATCAATTCGTCAGGGGCACAGGGTATAGGGTATGTCGTCACGGTCGATCGGGCTCAGGGCTAAAAATACATGAATATATATACATATCGGTATGCATGTATATATATTTTGCCGCGGGCGAAACGGAAACGCGGAGGGCGGTACGATATGAGCGAAGCCGGCAGCTCTTTGAACTCCTCGTCGCCCACGATCCTTCTTTCCCAAACGAAATAACGCACACGCCAAAGAGCCCCTCTGTTTTTCTTCCCTTTTGCCTCTCCTACTGCAACGTTCATTGCATGCGTACTACCCACTTTGCGGCACTATTCATCCGTCAGGTGGCGTCCTCGGATATCTCTACCCGTTCTTTCTAGGCCAGTTGCAAGCATTCACAAATTTTTTAGCACAGTCAACGAAAACAAAATGAAAATTGAAAAGAGATATGCAAGAGAGATTATTAATGTGGATTATTCGACATACTAAAAGTTTTGAAGAACCGGGAATGAGTTATCACTGCCATCTTGTGTAAGACTAAGGTGAGCCTTAACTTGGTGGATGGGTGATCGGAATGAATGCGACACGTCAGGATTTCAATTGAGAGATGCCACGTATGTACAAATATATTGTGATCTCAGGTTAATACAGGAATGTCGTCGTTGCAAGTCAGTCCAAGAGTGATGCTCTCGGACATCACTCGCCGTCAGGTTACCTGCGTCAGCGTGGCCAGATTTGGGGGTTTATGACCCCTGGGTTTTCCCTGAAGGGGAGAGGTGCCCTGCAGAACCTCCACGAGGTCTGCTCTACACACGCATACTCATGCCGATTTCTAATTTTCTAACACTTGGAAAATGTTAATTGTTACAAACATTAAAGAATACATAATTCTGTATAAGAAATGTTATATTCATTTTTTTCGTAACTCTCAGTAGTAATTTGCTCATGATTTGCTTTCTTCTGCTCACTGTGGCTTCATCATTATTTCTCTTAAATGAACCAACCAAGTTTGTCTAATTACAAGATAAATAAAATTGCTTAACGAAAAGGCCGATTCTTTAGATTGTGTTTGTAGCCAAAGATGTCTCTGAAAATTGAAAAAAAGAATTCAGAATTTACAACAATTTTTTTTTTTAAAACAGAAGACGAGTTTAGCTAAGGTGAATCTGAGGCCTTAGGTCGATCTTAGAGCATATTTTAAGGCTCGCGAACCCTGGCTCGCAACACACGTATCAATCAAAAATCTTAATTGATCTTTTAAAATGTTGTTTGGCCAGTCTAAAGTTTTAATTAATCCGCACCGTTGCATCACTGCTTAGGAAAGACCTATTTAAACTTCGAAAAAAGTATCGTAAGTTTGATCGATAATTCGATGTGCATTTACATTTGAAGAATTGACTGCAAACAATGATGCGAGTATACTGAAAATGTACTCCGCATTTCCGACTTGTTGACTAACTTTGTTTCAATTAACTTTCGCCCACCTTTCATTTTCTCAACTTTATTGACTGCACAGTTCACTTGAAATTTTTAGTCTTTTATTGAGGAATACAAATTTTAATTTTTATGCATTTATGCAAAAAATTGCTCATGTTTTTCGCACATAGTAGAGCAATGCATGGAGCATATTGCTATTTGATATTAATTTGTATTTTTTAATACATTGCCGTGGGTGTATGCATACTTCTAGGTTTGACTAAACTTTAGGCAAAGGTTGTCATTCTTATAAATCATTATATAAAATCATCATTATAAATGTGAGAATAACAGCAGGAGCAAAATTCTACTTCATTCTATTCTACATATGTATACTAGTATATGCATAAACGCCCAAGATGTTTGTTTGAGTATAAAAAGTAATCGTGTGAAATTACTAAACATACTAGACAAATTCTTTGACTATGTAAAAGCTTCCAGAATAGTCCCATTATAAAAAGTGTTTGTTCGTTTAGCATTAACCATTGTTATTGCATAAAAGCCGTTTTTCCGTTTGTCCCGGCATCATTTTTGAGCGAATGATCGGATTGTCACGAAACTTTTTGCAGTTCGTGAAAAACATTCCCGCGTCGGTTTCCCTGTGACAAACTTTTTAATATAAAAAGCATGAAAAACAAATATTCAAAAACTGTGATTCCACTTTGAAATGAGGTGACACAAAAATGCGCAAGAAAGTACAAAATACGACACTGAAAAAGGAGGTACTTAGTAAAAATATATAAGTAAGACATCAATTATTTCGATAATCTGACTTTACGACCAGAAAGGAAGTTTTATGAGAAAGTGTGTCGGAGCGCAATGCGAGACGGAAAAATGTCATTGAGAAATGTTCATTCTATGGATCAGCGCGTGCAGATTTCGCCGAGAGTGTGTGGCATGTCGTAAAAACTCACGCGTGCTGAACACTTGAATGTTTAGTCTGGACTGGAGGCAAGCGAACGAGGTACCGGCTTCATAATGCGAAACACATACAGTGACTCGTACAAATATTCGGACAGCCATATGTTTCCCGTGTATATCCAGCACTCTAAATGAATCAGAGATGAGTGAAAATGTTCGTTAACATTTTGTCGCTGCGATGTTCCCAACTCATGTTGGAAGAAACAGCTTTTCTTTCCCTCCCTCAATAAAATTAATAATACAGTAAAATGTTAAAAGCTGTGTCAAATAATGTTTTGCTTCTTTGGATTTCTATAAAACAGACGTTAAACACAGCATATGTCCAAATACTTATGCAATATAATATAGCGTGGAAAGCAATGGGCATTAAATAAATAAACGGGCACTCCACAACTTACACTGTGTGTCTAAATTCAGTAATAAACTCTCAATTAGCTAACGCTGTTACAAACAAACGTATGCGACATTAATCTGTCGCATACGGCGACTCGCATTAAAAGGGTTTATTTGGCTCGGAGAGAGTATTTTTTAAGGTGGAAGGAGTGGGTTTCTTTAAACAAAATATAATTAAATAGATATTTTTTTAATATATGTTTTTGAATTAACAGTAACTCGTATTAAAAACAGCGTATGAAGTATAGAGAGTGATATAATGCTAATTAATAAGAGCATTACTGATCCCTTTTGAAGGATTTTTGGAAAGACGGTTTGTGTTAATAGTCTGACATCCTCAGGTTCGAGAGATTACTGTCGCGTACATTTGATTATAATAGTCAACACGTGGCATATGTCTCTTATTAAGATATTCAAAAACTTGCCGCAAAATTTGCAATCATTTCCAAAATCCCAATGGGAATACGTGACGTATTCCCTCCACCATACATTGTGAAGGGAAATATTCACTAAGATGAACTGAGTATTCAAAACATATTTGGCATAGAACTATATAATGTTATGTAAAAATTAAAAATATACCTGATATTCAAAAAGCGATGAAGTGTATTTTATTCAAACTGTGTCAAAATATGGTAGATAGAATCTTGTCGAATTGAAAAGCATTTTTCTTTTTCTTTCTTACTTTTTTCGGCAGAATCTCGCGCCAAGTGGTAGTATATTGTATGTATATGTATAGTACGGCGCGCGACAGCCGAGGATACTTATCTTGAAGTGTAGCGGTTGTCATCTGCTATAAAACTTGCGCCTCGATTTATGAAAAAGTTGCAGTTACAAAGATTTATTACTGAATCTGAATTTTGTACTTCATCGCTTGAGTTTTTTGAATGCAATGAGGCAAGAATCCAGTGAATCGGTTCTGTCATTCAGGAGATATGAATTTCTCCTACTTACTTTTTTCGTGGTAAAGGCCTCTAATTGAGTACCTCCTCCTTTTCGAAGTCGGTAAAAAATGTGGCTTTCACGTTTCTCACACGAGCTGACGCCACTCCGAAATGCCGCGGGCTGCAGAGACAATATGCCTGTATCGTGTTTGCATTACCGGCACATTGGTTAAACCGGTTATGTGACATAGTCCGATTTTATTATTTTATTTTAGGTTTAATGCTTTATTTAGGTAATAAAAGAGTATACTGTCCGTGCCGCTGTCCCTGTGATCTTGTGATTATTGAGAATTATTATGAAATGTCAAACGTGTTAAGTACGTAACTCACAAACCACTGGATTTGATAAACAAGCGGTAATTACCAATATTGAAATTTATCAAATGTATACCATATAAATCTTTTAAACAATAATTAGCAATTCTTTACAATTTAAGGGCATGTTATCTATTAGTAATCAGTAAACAAGCGCTGATTATTATCGATTGCTGTCATGCGTCTAAGTTGCAACAGACATAAGGTGAAATTTTAAATTATATTAGGCAAGCTGCAAACCTATTTGAGTTTGGAATATTGAATTTGTAAAATGCAAGCTATATTATATGAGGAATTTATATTCTGGCACTCAGATCAATTTCTTAGATCTCCTCCAGCACAAGAGCTGGTACATCTTTTAACATAAATCACACATGACATTTTAATACAATTACACTCCTAAATTTTGTAATCAAACCATTAGCAATTATTTAAAAGTATTGGTGTCTTTATTTTTAAACATTATCTAACAAAAAGACATGACATTCTTCCAAAAACATTAAAATTTAAAAAAAGTACACCAAGTAGCAGTTTGACCCCCCCCCCCCCAACAAATTTTTTTATTGAAGGATATAATTTTCTTTAACCTTTAAACTGCTTTCGGTATCAATTATACCGGTATTACCCGGGCCTATAATAATTTCTCTACTGCTTATTTACCTACATTAATCGCATCAATATTCCTTCTATACTATTTGTATTGTAATCCAATATTACAACAAACGAATATTGCAACAAACGGTACTTGGGTAATATACTATACGAAAACATAGAATAAGTGTATCCACTCTAGATTTCAATTAATTTTTAAAAAAACATTTCAAATAAAATCTTTAAATACAAATAAATTTGTAGCCGTGGGAAGAGTGGAAAATTAAACTATTTTCGCTGTTTAGAAAGCCAAAGTACTCACTAAGTAGTATTGTCACTAATTATTTCGGATAATTACACAAAAAGATTATAAAATTAGAGGGGCGGGGGGGGGGGCATACTCTGGTTATGACAGACAAATTGAGAAGCATGATGAAATTATAAGGATTTCTTATACACCGGTTCTGTGGTTTAAAAACAAATAATCTTTTCAGTAAAAATTTCCCGAATACTTGAACCCATTTAAACATATGCTCATCCCGGTATCTGCAACACTTTGTGTATAGGAATTGCCACATGAATCACCGCGCGAGTACGTGCCAGCAAATTTTCAAATTGGTCGATCATGCAAGCGCGTACAACAAATTACGCGAGAGCGATGTCCTCAGCCGAAATTCCTGTTCATTTATGGTGCATTGAACCCACTTTTATTTCTTTGGCAACGCGCTGCTTGGCAAAGACAGGCGGGAAAATTATATGAGCAGGGCGAGCATCGAGCTGCTAGTTTAAATGTGAATTTCGCGCATTAGGGTATGCAAAAGACCCGAGCATTACGATAGCAGTGCGCAAAAACCGGCGAGCGTGGCGATTCGCATTAAAATCGCATTAACGCCACTGCCGCACTTTAAGCCGCTCGATATGCCGATTTTCACGTAACGTTCGCCGAACCGCAACATTTTTCGAAGTTATCGCTCGAGTACTTCCCGGAAAATATTCTCCCTTATTAATCTCATTTTCAGCCGCAGCGAGTTCCGGTGAAAATGCTACATGAAGTTTGGTTTGTTATCGGCGCCAATTGTTATGCGACAAATTACTGAGAGTAAAATCAAAAGCAATATTGTGAGTTAGAAATTCTTTAATTGTGTTGCGACTACAATTGAGGAATAGAGTTATAAAATCGTCGATAATAATTAAAATACGAATTAATATATTGTGTCGTCATAACGCATGTTAGAAGTGGCTTCGTGGATCCCATACAAGTTATACTATAAACTAATATGATGTGAAATGATTTACATAATATAATATATTTCTTTACCGTGCAATTGACAAGTCGAAACATAGCACTCTCCGGAAAATATTCCCGTTTATTAATCTCATTTTCAGCTAGTGCATTCTGGTAAAAACGCGGAAAGAAATTTGGTGTGTTAATCATGTTGATCGAGGTGCGGTAAATTACTGACAGGAAAAGGAAAACCGGCATTGTAAGTTAGAAATTCTCTAATTGAGTTGTGATTGAAATTACAAGATGAGACCTATAGCATTTTCGATTATTCGGTTGGAGTACGAATAATTATCTAATAACGAAATCGCTGATTCGGAGAACTAATTAACATATCGGTTTGTACCATTATAGTGCATGCTAGGTGGCTTAGTAGATACATAAAAATAATAAAACATGATAACACCAAAATCTATTTGTTATGTATTGTAATGTATTGTTATGCAGTTGACAAGTTGAAATATAGCACAACTCTATATCTGGAACTTACGCTATTTTTTGTTTTTATAGTACTAGCTATATATCCACAGGGAGTAAAGAAAGTATCGACACACCCAGTATTTTCAGAATAGAGTTTCTTAAAAAAGATGATTGTCTCCTTAAAGGAAATTTTTTTTTTTTAAGAAGGGCGCTTCCTTATTCACCGATATGTATTTCTATTTAGAGAGAAGAGTTGTCTCCTATAAGAAACTTTTTTCAAAAAACACTGTATATAGCTACAATCTGGTCAAAATGCGAGAACAAATTAAAACTCAATTACTGATCGAAAAATAAAAAGTGGCATTATAAGTTAGTCATTTTTTAATTGAGTTGCGACTGAAATTACACGATAGAAAAATGATTAAGCGAATTTACCTGTAAGAGAAGTACTATCATAATTGTACAGGGGGATACACTTCTCTTTGAACCGCCAATGTTGGGTATGCTCTTTTGCATATGTATAAAAAGTGAACTGAGACCGAACAGAGATAAGTACGACACCGCAAATTTCTTTTTTCGTGGGATCGTTGTGTTTAATCATATTACGTAAAAACAAAGAAGAAATTAACAATGAATAAAGTGAATGCATAGCTTGAAATGCATAGCTTGAAATGCAATTAATATGCATGCCAAGTTTTATGTTAAAAGCTGTGATAGCCTTTCTGAACAAAAAATCTCGAAGGAAAGTTGTCTTCCGGTTGTTTGATTTGGAAAATTGTCAGTGAGTGTTAAAAATAAGTAGAAACATAAGGATGAAAGAATTACTCTTCGTAGCAGGCACGGTGACAAACGTGTTAATGCGAGAAAATTTTGACAACGAACAAAGTTTAATAAATGTTTTCACGAAAAATTTATGTGTAAGCTGATGTGATAAAGAAATATATTCGCAATAGAGAAAATGATATATATATATATAACTAAATATGGTATTAAAATGAATAAAGTTTCGTTTCGATAGTTGAGACAATTTTCATGAAAAAATTTCAATCGAACACCTATTTTGCAGGCGTTTCAATGGGAATGGTTGTTTGAGATGGAAAATTGCGAATGAACGTCAAAAATGAATAAACATAGCAACAATCTAAAATGGTCAGACAGACAATTGCTTCGGAGCAACCTTGATGAAAAATGTGTTGATGCGAGGAAATTTCGGCAACGGAAAACTTTAATTAACGCTTTCGTGCAAAATCTATAAGCTGGGCTTGCTTGCGGAAAGAGTAAGCGAGTTAATACGGAGTGGTGCAAAGTAAAAACTATAAGAATAAATAAAATTATAAGTATAGCTCAATATATTATTAATATACGTATTAAATTTCATTTTAATAGCTCAACTAAATTTTCGGGAAAAGCTCTTTAAGGAACACCATTATTCTCAAAGGAAAAGTTGGAAAATTATGAATGAGCATAAAAAGTGAATGAAAACTAGCAATCAGAAACGATCAGATAAAAAAGTATTTGCTATAACTATCAGGCCTGGTGAAAAACGTGTTAATACGAGGAAGGTTCCAAAGCGGATAAAGTTTAGTAAACGCTTTCCTGAGAAATCTATAAGCTAGGCTTGCGGAGCGAGCGAGCGAGCTAATACGGAGTAGCGCACGTACGACGTACACGTACACGTCGTACACGGAAGAAAGGCCCGACGGCCCGGCCCTATCGCAAAAAAGCATCGCTTTGGGGAAGCGTACCTCCACTCGAGCTTCAAGGAGTTTGCCCCCTTCGAGCTCTCGCCGCTCTGCTTTCTAGCTATTGCACCGGGGTGATCGACCTGTCGCGAATCATTACTCAGCTATACTCGCCCGTGCACGCTGCCACTGCTGCTTCTGCTGCTGCTGGTGGTGCTGCTACTGCACGAAGCTCCTCTTATGCTGAGATTCTTAAGAGAAAATCGTTAATAAGTGAGCACCCGACTAGCTGAATAAACTGCATTTCACGAATGCCGCTCTTGTGACACCGATCCACTTTACCGGGCGCCTGTATTAAAAGACTCCGGTTGTATAACCTCTTCTGTAACTGCCGTCAGATGCGCAGGAAGCAGCCGGGTTTCACTCCGAATCAGCATAACAGACAGTCCGTGAATTCATTTCAATTGAGCGGTTTACGTGTATTGCACGTGTGAGTTACGAAAGCGAAGCATCGCCGTTTTAAGTGTAGCGTAAACAATCAGACTTAACCACTCCAGGAACATTGACACGTGTGGATTTCGTTCTTTCTTAAATTCAAGTGGTTTATAATGCGACAAGTGGAATTATGAGGGATAACTATTACGATATGTCGCTTCAGATTCCTGCATTGTTTGATCACTGTTGGTTTAAAGTTACTGAAATATAACTACACATGAGATTATGTTCTTTGCTCTTGACTGTAAGAAAATTGATTTTGTAGGCGATAAAATTTTTGTTTGTTTTTTCGCTGTTCTTCAACTAGTTGAATATTGAGTTGGGTTTATGTTAGTCTTGCGAACTGATGAATTCATTTGAATTCTGTTGATTTGCGCGCTAAATGAATGATTAAATCCAATGATTTATGTTAGTCGTCCATGTAAAATTAAATATCCTCTACACAAATGAAATGAATTCGAGTGAGTTGAGAAATAGGACTTACACAAGAATGTATTATTTAATTTATTATTTAAAAAACACAAAAAGTGACTGGCAAGTATAAGTCTCTGATGGTTAGTGGTTCTTACGAAAGACAAATTTTTCTATAGTTACTATACCAGGAGCCAGTTCAAAACTTATACTACATAGTCACTTAATTTTCTATTCAGCCTTTGCCACCAAAATACATACTAACAATTCTATTGTATTAGGGTAATGCGCAAGTCAAGTTTTAAACTTTGAATCCCTTCTTTTAAAACAAATGTGAGATGGTGCATTCCTAAGAATAACAAAAATGTTTGTATTTGTATAATTTGAGCATAGTCTTATCAATGTACATATGTGTATCTACGTCATTGAAGTGGACACTAATACCCTCAAATAGAGGGTATAACTACAAATGAACAAATAAGAAACAAGTTTCAAACTGATTTAATTTAAAAACATATGGGAATCTTAACATTTTTAGTTCTTCTTGTACAAAGAATCCGATTTGCGTGCGATGAAAACAAACTCGCTCTATTAACTCCCGTACGCGATTAAATGATCAATTACGAACTAAAAATCATAGTTCTCCAATTTGGGCACAGCTAATTTAGTACTCGACTCTATTTAGTAGGAAAATGAATGCACGAAATAAATGTTAGATAATAATAAAAAAACAAATTGTATATTTCCCTTTTTACTTTTAACAAAAATGAAAGAAAAAGAACACAGTTCAATCGAACGTTCAAAACCAGTTATTTGACCGGACGTAGTACGTATAGTGGTACTATTGATCCATTCGATTCAATATTTACAAAAGAACAAAAACAAATTCTCATGTCGCGGTGTGGCAGTATTTTTTGTGGAGTCCTGAAACCTTTTCAGCAAACTACTCCAGTTCCCATTGTGAATGCTCGCTGGAAACATTCCTTTGACTGCTACCGACAAGTCTCGGCGTTCAACAAAATTGCTAGAAGTAACAGTGTAAAAACCATGGGGATTGAATCGACACAGATCGTATCGACGCCCTGGGCGCGTATGAGCCTCCCAGTTGTGCACTTGAAGAGTTACCGAGCTGCGTAAATTAAAGTCACCTGGCACGCCTATTATTTGGGCGAGGGTGTCATAGACGCCAGAGAGGTGGCGGCACCAATGGCCCCTGGCAAATTGAAATTCTGAAAATCTACGACAACTGAGCTCGTGATTTGTGCAAGCGCGTAACGCTTGGCTTATACTAGAAAAACGTTTATCGCTCGGTTGCACCGCCGCCCGCCATTCACGTCCTCACCACACTTTCTCTAGTATTTCACCTCCTGCTTGGACTAATATTATTTACTGTTTGTCAATGTTAGATTTATTTTTATATAATACTCGCTGTCCTACCCGGCTTCGCCCAGGTGGCATTCCGTGTGCTTGGCGTTGCTCGAACTTGTAAGAGGACTTTAGATGTATAAGAGCTGGTTGTACTTTGTATATTTTCCTCACCTATTTCCCGTGAAAATGATTAAAAACAGATTATTTGACCTACTACACAAAGTTGCTCGGCCCTAAGTTAAGAGGGGGTGACATGGTGGAAATTAACACAGTTATTGTAAATGCAATTTTACAATAGCATACCTATTGCAAACTCAATTAATATACATTTACACAGTAATTTAGATCTGAGGAGATTCTCTATTTTGAAAAGAGAAAAAAGTAGTTCCTCTATTCTCAAAATACGGAAGCAAGCGAACGAATCTAAGAGTCACTGTATATGTGTGTAAAGCCAGGAGAGAGACTATTTTCTAAAACGAGTTGCGCTGTGTTTCAGAAAAAGGCAATTTTCACGGCGGCCCTTTGCACGTCGCTGCCAGGTAGTGCCAAGCGAAATTGGAGTCTCCAATTTGCTTTAAGTACAGTTAAAGGAGCATTTTCGACGCCGGGAAAAACAACGTCGGTTACCACGCGCTTGCTCTGTATAGCGCCGCGGCGCACTCTCTCAATAAAAACAGGTTATAGCGTCTCCGAGCATCCCGCGTGTACAGGGTGAATCACTTGCTTTTGAATCAACCGAGTACTATTGATCACGGCATCAATCAGAGATGTCGATTTATTGTCAAATACAGAGTTTGCCGGTTGTATATTTTCTTTCCTTTTATCGACTACCTATCAACGTTGATATGTATGGGCCAATAATAATTTATATAATAAAGATATATAATACTATTCGAGTAGTATAGGCCAGTACTACGGTAGTAGGATATATGTATATAGCAGATGGAAAAAGTTTTCGCACACTCAGTGTTCTTGGAATGTGTTTTAATACAAATGCTGTTCTTTCTAAATAAAAATATATTTAAATAAGAAAGTGTCGTTCTTGATAAAATATAAAGTTTCTTAAAAGAGAAGTTTTCTTGTTTATCCATTGCTATTTATGCCAACCCCTAATTTATGATATCTTTTAAATCTCAAGGAATACAGCAACGAGTTTTATTAAAATACGTTCAGGAGTTTCGGAGATTACTTGTTATACATATTCAAATATTAATATAAATCGATTGTTATATATCATCTTATTAATACAATGATAATGGCGATATTTCCTATCAGATAACCATAGTTTATTTGGTAATTCTAATTATGCACAATACATTTGCCCATGTCTTATTCGCGCTATGTAGCAAGCTATATATGTTATATTTATATGTGTATTTTGTATATGTTGCATATATTTCTCCATAAGTAGAATTACTAGATCATCTATAATCATCCGATATCTATCGATGCAACATGCTATAATTAATATGTACGATAATAACATAATAATGCCCTTTATATATGTGTATAGATATGCCTGCGTACATGCGTACCTGATAAAAAGAAAAATATATTTTCGACAGGTTCTGCAACTACCAGTGAATCAAAATTGATTCAAACCCTGGTGACTCACCTTGTATATGCTCCATCCCATAAAGTGACTCCCAATGAAAACGTAACAACTGTGTATTTTTAATGCCCATTGGGTAGAACTCCGGATGTGCTGCCTTCCCGGAAAGAATTACATTTTGCAGTGTAACGATTACGTAGTGCTTCGTTCCTGCTAGTCTTATGATACTAGATTTACGATGAACACGGTATAGCGATTTCTGATCGCTGCAATGCCTCATGAAGTAAGAAATCGTGTTGATAGATACAGGTGTTTGTTGTTTAGAGTAATAGCATAATTTAACAAAGTCTACTGAACGCATTTGAAAATGTTAAAACACTTATGAATTTCAGTATTCGCAATAACAAACACACTACAGTAGTATTCGTGAAGTCACCGTTGTTCATAATCAGTATTTCTAATACCAATGCGGAAAGCAGACTAGACTAACTAACACTTTACAAACAAAATAAATCAAAAATATTGCACGCAACGCAACTGCATTTTAGAAGTAGGTCACCTTGTAATCCAAACACTCTGTTATATTATTCTTGTGATTTCTTTTCATCTATAATTACTATCGTAGATTTTACATATTTCATCATCGTAAATCATCGTATACAAAGATGCTGCAAAATAACAAATACATAAATCTTTAATCATCTATTAGAACATGCACGATATCCACGCAGCAAACATAGTTTACTTTTAATCCGAACATTTCATTAAGTGAAACGTTCGCCTAGAAAATGTATCAATATCACATTATTATAAAACAAAACGTATATTCTCTACAATAATATCCTTAGGATATAATGTCTGTAATCTGGATTACCTAAAGCGAGATAATCAGCATTAGAGCTGAGCATCCTTCTCCCCTCAGTTTTTATGGGTTTTCAGCTAATACAACTTAAGACCGCAGAAAATATTTATATCATTAGTTGCAAGATGAACTAAATTATTTTTTCAATATTTATATGTTTCGTGTTAAATAAGAATACCTAAGGTATTTCTGTAGATTCTATTTTCGACCTTCTTATTGAGAATGGAACAAAATGTATTGCGCGTAAGATATATTTAGGTTATCCATTAATTTTTGACTTGCTTTAACCATGGGCCATGAACTAACAAAGGTTGTCCATTTCTGTTTTAGGTAAGACGCCTACAGAACTAAATGAGCGACGTTAGACCTCACAATTAGTGAGTATGAACCTTACGTAATATTAACCCTTTTTGAACCCCGAAAAAACGACCACGTGTAATCATATGGAATTTAGTCTTTGAAAACCTTTATTAAATACATATGTATGTGTAAATGGAGTTTCATTACCTTTTATTACAATCCGCATTCTCGGCATTCTAACCCTTTGTGAATCGTCACGCCGTGAACCTTGTGATGGTTAAGTAGACGGTTTAATTATATTTCTAGTTATATCATACAAGCATTTGCCAGTATTGATATTTCACCGTTTGCCCACAAGGATGTCCGGATGATAAAATATTTGGATAATTTGATTTCTTGCCACTGTTGATTTTTGCGTAAATGTGGGGTTAATTTTCTCCCAATCGTTATCCATCTACATATCCATCTATCATAAATATACAGTCCGGGAGAAAAGTAAGTGAAAAATAGTAGAAATGGTTCTGACAAAAGTTGACTTGAATAATATTACTGTTGTTTGTGCATTTAATTTTTTTTAATTTGTATATTTATGTTATATAAATTTTCAATCAGGATTCGGATGTATTAGTAAAGATTACATCGAGAAACTTATAAATGGTACTAATTATTAATTTTTTGACATAACGATTGTCTATATTCAGTGTGCAATAATGAACAAAATAAAGATAATTTTTACAAATTTATACAACTGCTAGGTCTGAAAGGGTTAATATGTACAAAATGCCATAGATGTAAGTAACTATATCAAATATAAATACATGTAAAAGATCTAAAAGGGAGCCCTTATCTGGCTTTCTTATCTTATAAACTGAATCACTAACTGATGAACACAAATGCGGTTTGTTTTAATGTGTACCATAATTCTCATTGAGGATTTTAGATTTTTTAATTGTATTGTTTTAATTGTATATAGTCAGCGCGACGCAGATGCAATTGTTTAAAACTCAGAATTACAAGATATATGCATTCACTACTATTCGCATTTTATTATAATATGTTTTCGTTTACTCATCGACATTTTCTTTAGAACATAAAGAGATCCGCAGGAGAGTGGATAATTCGGCGTCTTTACTTAATCTAATATCTTATAATCTAATTATCTGCAACGTAACAGTCTCCCGAATCGGGAGTACGACTCTGCTACCGAAATCCTACGCTTGACAATGCCATTGCTCGCACAATTTGCTTTCAACTTCTTCGGCTTTAAAACTGTTCTCCTTCTTATGCAAGAATTTCTGACCCTTTAGAAGTGATATATACATTGGAGATAATTGTGTCTGGTGCTTTGCCGGCTGTGTAAATATCGGGTAACGAAAATCAATACTTTATACTCTCTGGAATTCGCGGCGGAAGTGGTCAGACTGCGGTTTAACCAAGTTTCAGTTGCCGTAAAGTTATTCCTGAAAGCGCACCCAGACTCTCAAGCTAAATCCACTTAGAATCTCAAATTTCAAAGGCAGCATAAGCGCGTACCTTTTGAAGTTGACTTTCGCGTGCGAGTGAAGCTTGACAGCTTGATATATAATTCACACCTTGCCGTACCACCACACTGCCGGGACATCATATTGTTACAGGCTGTCGCGGGGATTAAAGTATCTCATATAAGTACTGTAAACAGGAGAGCAAGTTTTTTCGTACTACTTACAGTCGATGCAAAAAGTATTCCTGCAGCGATCAATGTTAACTGACACGCTCAGTGATGTTTGTAATCAATTGGCTGTCCTACCTGGCTTCGCCTGGCTGGCATTTCGTCTGCCTGAGATGGCTCGGACTTGTAAGGGGGCTTTAGTTGAATAAAAGGTAGTTCCACTTTCTATAATATTTTCTAGGGAATAAAAATCTTTGAAGTTTGATTGCCCTCTCGCTCTATTTCATACCGCGCAGCAAACCCTGAGGAGTGTCGACGTCAATGAAACAAATTAGAACTAGAACTAGGATTATCAACCCAAAGTATGTACTATTATTCATAAGTACATAATGAGTTTTTTAAATAAAATGCTGTGTGTAAGAAAAAAATTGCCCAATTTTTCCCTCATTTTTGCGATTTACTTATACAATATCGTTTAAAAGGAGATTATTTTTGTAAAAGGAGTTGTATTTTACGAAACATGTGGACACAGATGTTTATTCGGCGAGGTCTCTGGGCCGAATCGTTCAATTTCTTTATTATCACGATGACTCTGACGATGACTACGATCGTAAATTCTTGTTCGACGTCTGATGATTGGTAAGCCAATCATCCATATTGGCTGTATGTATTCTAAAAATACATGAAAACTAGCATCACGCACAAGCATAAACATGATACAACGGATTGTTCGAACAGTAGGAAATACGAGTAGCATGATTTGTGTAAGAGGAGTTCTATTGTAGTTCAGTCTTCTTAGAATCTTTTTACCTTAACTTTCGAATCATGTCATAACAGTGTGCCAATATCAAAAACCTTATAGGATGCAAATAACAAGGATTGTTTCTTCGGGAAATTCCGGCAAATCTGAATTTACAGACATTTTTATTCCCAAATTCACTTGTTTTTCTTTTTACTATTTTGGATGAGAGGTGAGATAGGCGGAAAAACTGGAAGGATGGACTTGAAAAAATGAACCTGAAATGAAGCATGAAATAGGTTAGCTTTTAAGGTTGGGAGCCGGCGTAATCATTTATTTATTTGGCGCGGTATTAACTTATATTAGGTTGTTGAGATTATTACAGGTATCTTATCATTTGTGACAGTATAATTTTATATTATACAAATATTCAATAAGTACATAGAATTAAATTTGTCTCTGACCTCATTACAGTTCGAAAATCCTACAAGGCATGCTAATATGTTTTCTTATGTTGCTATATTTTGTATATTCGAGTATAATATGATCTACGCTGAGAATGCAGTCGTACTGTTCGCACTTTATATTTATGGTCATGTAACAGGGTGCCAGTGTAAGTATCCTGTAGAATGGAAACCCAGTGGGCACACGGTTTTTCTTTCAATAGAAACACATGCTTATGACGGAAGACTCGTAATGTAAAATGCATGTGGATTCAAGTTCTTTGGACGGGTGTGATTGGATATACACGTGGGCTCCATCCGTTTAAACTAATCAGATAGAACCAGTTAACTTGAATACCAAGACTAATTGATTCTCCACTCGTTTCTGATGGCTACATTGAGGGTCACATCAGAGATCTTAGTGCCCGCGTTCTTTACTGCCCTGTTCCATCCTACTTAGTATTCCCTGACCAGTCGTTGAATTAGTTGATGCCGTGTAAATAATACGAAGACGGAAGGATGTGGTTGTTCCAGAACATAAGTATGCAATCACTTTTACCACTAATCGCTCCACGTCCGGTCAAACGATCAGTTTTCAAATTCTATGCAATTACGCACTTGTATTTTTCGTTCATGTTAAAAGTAAAAACAAAAATTAATAATGTACTTTATAATTATCTGATTGTTATTTTGTACATTTGGTCTCGTATTAAATTGATAATTACTTATTCCCAAATTGGAAAAATATGATTTTTATTTCGTAATGAGTCTATACATATTATAGGAACGAAAATCAAAAAATGTTCGTGCTGCAAATCGTCAGTGAATATTGTAAAATGTTTCCTGATGCAAGAAAAGAGACACTTCTGCAAAAATGTTAACTTTATAAATCGGGGATTTCATTTTGTACGCTCAATAAATATAGGGAGACGAAGGGAATGGAATAAAAATCTGAAAAAATTTGTGAATTTTGTTGTTATCCTTTGAATCCCATTTGACGGCATCCAACAAAAATTTTGTTTTAAGGTGAATGAAATCTTTTGCAGTGTTATAACCGTTTAATGTAATTCCACCGGATGTACGGAAGGTCGAAGTGGCAGAATGAAAAGGGTTGAGGAAAGGTGCAACACACACAGTCACGCACATTTCCCTGATCCTTCCTACTTTCGATAGAATAAAAATAGTTTTTTGAAATTCCTTGTACAATTTCCGGGACTGAAAAGGTTAATATGTATAGAATGATATAGGTTTGATTAATTACACAAAAGTTTTTCCCCGCTATCATTAAATGATCTTATAGCTGTTAAATTTCGATAATGATGCCGATTGCAGTAGCGTCATTCCGAGCGGAATTTCGATTAGAATCGGACACACGACAGAATTGGGACAGAACGAACAGTAATTCATCTAATTAACTACCTAATTAATATAATATTTAACAATCTAATTACCTCAAATGCAGCAGAGTTCCTGTGTCGCTGCAAAGTCATTCAATACTGACACTTTGTAAAATAAACAATATACTTACGGTCATTAATAATCATGTATGGTGAATGAAATCTTTACAAGTAAACAATCAAAAAATTACAATAACAATATGACAGATAAGTGTACGTATACTAGAAAATTGAGATAACATGATTCACATAAGCGACTTTCCACCGCAATAATGCTCGTCTTGCAATTTTTTGGTAAGGTCGGTTTTTGCGCATTGCTACGAACTCTGAGCAAGTTTTAGGCCTCGAATGCAGCCAGTTTGCATGCAGTAGTTTAGTTGAGGTACCCACTGGTCTCGTGCAATACAATGACTACTTCAGTTTATGGAGCAGAAACTCTGTCGTTTCGTATGCTTTTACGAGGGTAACCGGCTCCATTCTCCTTAACAGGCCTCTCTTACGCCGCGTGCACCTCGAGATTTATGCGGAAACCGCGTTGCCCGCTTATGTACACAAACCCGCCGCTGCTCCCTGCCCTATTTAATAAACATTGATTTACATGCCTTTCGTCTCTCAGACAAATTCTAGCGGGAAACCCTCAAATCCCGCAGCTGCTTTGGCTGGCCGCTCATGTGATAACAGCTATCCTAATCGTAAGATGGAGGGAGTATGAGAAGCTTAACACTAAAACTACCAACGGGGTCAAAATTACATGTTTAACATTTATTTATGCTTTCTACTATGCATTATACATGTATACGCATTTATACGCTTTGTCTAGATAAAATGACCAGCTAGTATCTCAGCAGTACTACATTTATTTCAAGTTACTAAGTTTCACGTACTACAAAATATATAATGCGACAATAAAAAACAACAAATTACTTTTTCTCATGAAATTATTATTTCTATCATAAGAATAATGAAAAGACGCTCGATTGGTGGAAGTCGAACAAAAATAGTGTGAGGAGACATGAATTTTATGACAGCAATTTCTAAAAAGTGTGTAAGGGGAATTTTAACCACAATAACTCGCGGGACGAAGTCTAAGTTTCGTGGGGAACTGACGTTAAGTATATAATCGAAACTTTTATGACCGTTGAGTTTGATATTTTCGTGAACCTCCAGCGAACTTTTTCTGTCTAGACTGCTTGGAACACGAGTTTCCTCGCGACGCTCCCGGACCTAGTTAATGCTGATCTCGCCGCTATAATGGTTATAGGGGTGTTTTAGCTTACTGAAACAATCTCTGGCGACTGACTTTTATATTGTGCATCATTGAGGCGCCAAAAACTAAGGAGTACAGAGCTACCCGATTCTTCCCCCCCTCAAATTTATTAAATTTACTAGCTGTTCTATCCAACTTCGCCTGGATGACACTTAATCTGTATGGCGACAATCGTTTAATTTAATAAATAATAGATTATTCCACTGTCACAAAAGAGTTTTTTGTAACTTCTTCACTGATGTCGTTGTTGCGTAAAAGCTATTGTAACCGTGAAAATACATTGAATGACAGTTTAAAGTAAAGCAATTGATCAACAATATTTTGTAGAGAACGGGATAAAGATGGGCTATGGCTAAAGAAAAAATTTCCCTGAAACCCTTTGATTCGTGCTGCCGCGGTGGGAGCGGGAAGATTCTCGGTTAGTAGATTGCCTACAACCAGGTTGCAATTGTTATTATTTTCTTGCAAAAAATAGCTATCTTCATCTTCGTCTCGTTCTCTACAAGATGATGATAGTCATTTGCGACATTTACGGAACACCCTGTATACTAATTGATACATCCATATTTATATCTATACTTGTTATACGTTACACTTTAAGCTACTTGCGTAAACTACGACTTTTTATACAAATATAGAGGCTGAGTCAAACCAAGTATGGAATGATTAAAGCATGGTGGATTGTTCAGATGGCTTTGACAAACAAATGTAACCGAATTTTGCAGAATGACTTCATCATTTTCGATTCCATTTGGCATAAACAATCGATGGTCTAATTATTTTATTCTTTGTCTGACTCACCTGGGATAAGGATGGGATAAACAACCTATGTTTCTCTTCTTACATTCAAATAACCACCTTACGTGTTCACATTTATGAATGTATATTAGTATGGATTATACGCGTATATATTGCCATCCTGCATACTTGTTTAAAAACTATGCATTTGTAGTTTCTTGATTTTTGTATAAAAGCGACAATCCATTCTTGCCAACAGGATAATTCTTGGATGATATAATTTTGTTAATTAGAACGATTTCTCTAGTAATGTTTAATAAATAGATTGAGTTGCGATCAGTTACGATCAACTGTGACGATACATCACAGATTGTCATAACTTTGCTAAATCTTGTTCCCATCAAAGTTCAAATCACTTGCAACATTAAATTTGTTGTTCTGATTGTTGTGTGAAATTCATTTAGGAATGTACCTATTTCTAATTGTATCATTGTACTTTTTGTATTCAATGATTTATCCACTTAACAACATAATAACAGCTTTACCATTTTGTTAAACGAGTTGATAAACTGGTTTACGTTCGAGAAAGAATCACATATGAAGGAGAGAAAAGAATGTGCGATCCGATAGGAAATGCATTTGAACTAAAACGTACCGTGGATTTGTTTCTGCAAGATTTATTGTCGGGGAGAATTCATGAGACCAGGAAGCCGTTCCTCGAACTGTAATGCAGAAGTTTTCTTTTGCCAAGTACCGATTGAACGAGAGCACGATCGGTAAGAATTCAGGACTTCTACCTTACTTTCCATAGAATTGTCGAAGCGTCCTGACATACTGCCACAATCGGAATTTCACACTCCACTGGCACTGACTAAACTCACGCTGAAAACGTCGTAAAGCCTTCGATGACTTTCAAATAGATATTTTCATACATTACTTGATCCTTGTTGCTCGTTCTTGTTTTCATCACTGCTCATAGTCGAGTCCGGGACAAAACAGTTCACTTGGTATAAAGTGGGCCGCTCATTTAATTACACGGTATTTTAATTATTGTCCGAGAAATACAAAATAGTTTTCATCATATTTATAAATCTTAAATATTTTACTAAATATCCGCCACTTTGAAGGCAGCGCAGTAATATTAGAAAGTGAAGTTTTCGCTTGATAGTGTCATATTTCTAAGTTTGCTATTATTTAATGACTCGTAAGCATAAATAAGAGGGAAATTATTCCGTATTTTTTTACGCATTGTTGTGTTGCCTATTCCTGACGTAAAACCAAAAGATTTTGTCCCGGTCGGTCCATTCGTTCAAAAGTTATGCCAAGGCAATCAAAAAATTCATTTTTATGTAATAACAATGGTAAATGTCAAACAAGTTCGAATAATTTTCATAACAGAAGCAGTAAGAGAAATTCCCTATAAAACGCACAAGGTTGCGTCTCGATTGGCCCATTCATCACAGAAATATCGTTGAACAAACATAGAAAAAGAAAGAAAAAGAAATATACCGGACGAATTGAGAACTTCCTTCCTTCTGAAGTTGGTTAAAAATGCTTTCGCTTACAGCTATTTCAAAGGATAGTTATAAATATTGTAAATTGCTGCTTTTATTTTAACCGGTACACTGCGACTTTCGACTGCAAGGTTGTAGTCAGATTTTTCAATAATGAATGAGTAGACAAAAGTGACAGTAAACCAATACTACACACAACAAAAAAGAAAGATTAATTACGCAACGGAAGGGTTAACAGAGCTGATACTTGTCAAACAATTCCTTTGTAATTCTTTGGAATATAGTAACTTTTAACTGACTTCGAAAAAGAGATTGTTCTCCATTGGTCGGGCATATTTTTTGTTTTTGTTTTCAGATGTGTGCAGCGATATTTCTCCGTGGACCAGAATGGGTTTCTACAAAAATGTTCGAATTTGTTAATAATACCTTTTTTTATTTATCCTAGCATAATTCTGTATCTTATGTTTTGTGTTTGTGACGGAAATTTCAATGATCAAAGCTAGGTACATTTGAGCAAACCTATGATTTCTTATCACCTTCAACAATGTTTCATTTGCAAGTTTCTTGCAAAATTAACATCGATAGTTGAAATTGAATTCTGTTCTATGACGGACAATTCATTCACGAAGTAGGATTTCGAGACACGTGTGTTTGTTGGCTGCGAGGATAGACGAAAATGTACGCACTCTCACGGGTATCTTGCAGTGACAGAAACACCCTGTAGCGGGAAGTGACGGGTCGCCGCGTGGCTGGCGCATGTCCGGCAGTCCCTTCTTTCGGCACGTGCTATAGCCGCCCCACTCACACCAGTGACTTACGTGGGTTGTCAGTGCGTTAGGTGGGGTATTATTCTAAGCGACATCGCACCCGGGGAAGGCAGCATTAGTCATTTTCCGTGCTGACAGACGCTTAAAAACGGTTTCCACCGAAGCCGTTACTTATATAGCTCCCTTTCATCCGTGCGCGCACTCACCCATTCCAGCTTCCCCTACCTTTTACCGTATTTTTGGCTTTTGGCATTAGACGATACCCTGTGGTACGGCATGATTCGTTTGCCTTGGAATTAGCACTTTAACACTAAAAGTACCATGCCAGATCAAATGACAAGTTTTAACATTCGATTCAACTATACACTTGTTTTTGTCTTTCTTATCTGTATACAGTCGCGGACAAAACTAAGTGGACAATTAGTAGAAATGAGTATGATATATTTAATTTTGTTTAATTTTGAATCTCCATGTTACACAAATTTGCAATCTGGATTTAAATGTATTAATACAGATCACATCCAGAACCTTTTAATCAGTATGTCATATCGTTTGGAGACAGTTATTCTAGTAAAGAGAAGCAACACCAAGTACTAATTATTAATTATTTATTGTTCTTGTTGGAAAAGTAATTTCAAGAATGACATTAGCAAGTGCCTAGTACAGGCAATACGTACAAAAAATGCTAACTTCGACGCCGATTATCTCACGTTTGGAACAGAGAATTTTTGTTAAATTGCGTCAGATTTTGAATACGACTTCAAAATATATGAAGTTCGAATTATAAACAAATCTTTAAAAAACAGATATACACCACAATTACCTTAAGTATTGGTTTAGGCAAAGATCATTGAGGAAAATGAAACTAACTATGTTAACTGCATTTGCGAACAAGTCAAGATTAATAACGCTGCAGGTTGTTTGTCAAAATTCGGTGAGTCTGAATGAAAATTGCGATGAGGTTCTTTGACAAGTTAATGGAAGTGGCGGGAGGACAATAAAAGCGAGGCAAAGTGTGCCAATAGACGAACCTCGCAAAGCTAATATGAATCTCAGATTAAAAACGGGCGAAAATACTGTAGGAAGTACCGTGCGCGCGCGCATTCTCGTCGCAATATCTTGAAAGCATCGACGGACAAGCTGAACGCCCGGGAATTATCTAAGTGGGTGGGAGCTATTTATTCAAGGAGGGTTTATTCTTCGTTGACATTGGGCACAAATTGAATTTAATTCCTTTCTCTCCGCTAAAAGGTAGTGCTCGATGACGAAATTGTATAATAACCGCGTATCGCAAAAAGCTTTCGTGATGTTCGAAATAACTGATTGAGAATATTTGTGTTAATTAAATGGAACGTGTTATGAATGTTGCTTGCCCGTGTCGTTAAGGTAGTTGTTCTACAAAGTTTTCAGAAGTCAAATATAAGAAATGATTATCTTTCTCATGATCACTGATCGAAGCTTTGAACCAAGTTTGTACACCTACACTTACACATAAAGTATCATACCACACAATTGCTATATCAATACACCCAAACAATATAAATTTCGACTCAAGGAAAAGTTGTATAACTTTGATCACATTTTTGAAACTGATTAATCTCTATCGTCTGTGTTGGAAAATAGGCAATTCAAAGTACTATATATATAACCCAAGTGCAATTACGGATGTCACGAAAAAACATTGTAGTTGTAAAGCAGTCAGAAATAAAAAATGATTTCCAAAAATCGTATAACGTAATTTTTAGTTTTATTTTTTTCTGAAAATTCAGTTTTTCTGAAAAAGATTCTGAAAATTCTATATTTATGGTTACGTAACACCGTATAAATATAAACATCTTGCAGGGTGCAAACTGTGTGTACACAAGGGTTCTTGTTTCAACGCGATACATTCTTATAGTGGAAAACTCGTAATGCAAAATACAAATAGATTTAAGTTCTTTGGATCGTTGAGATTAGATATACACGTGTGCTCCATCCATTCAACTGAATCCCATAAAACCAATTAAGTCGAATACCAAGACTAATTGATTCTCCACTTGCCACTATCCAAACAGTCTGTCATGTCATTTTTATAGACTTTCTTAACACTTTACCTATTGGAAGCTTATTATTAGGCTTTTTCATGCCAATGTTTATTGGCTCGTAGTTTATTCATCGGCTTTCTGATGTAACGTTTACGTATCCATGACCAACTCAGTCGGTCGTGAGAGAATGATAATTTTAATCATGACTGTTTGGTAATTTTACATACTCTTCCTTAACTTATTGTGTGTATCGCCAGATCTTTGACGGATTCGTTCTCAACTCCCATGGAATTTAAAGACGTGAAATTTAGTAGGAAGTTTCGTCTGAGTGTACATTGTTTGCCTATGGTTTTTTTAATGTAAATTGTTCACAACAATCTTGTTAACAACTGCAAATTATAGAAAACATCTTTCATCAACAGATTAGCCATAATCGAAACCTTTCAAGGCTTGAAGTATTTCTCCTTCAGTATGCCCCATAAATCCCCCTCACCCTTCAGTATCAAGAATATCGAACAAATGGGGAAAAATAGGAAAAATTTTCCAATTTTGAGGAGCCCCGCAAAGAGCGGGTCGTGGCAATTCTTCGTTAAACAGACGTCTGTTTTTTCTCTTTTTAATCAAGGGCTGGAGAATTCGTAGTTTGTTAAAATACACGATTGATATGTTGGAGGGGTTGGAAGTGATTACAATATATTCGTCGTCAAGAACTTCAGAATGTATATTAGCAAACACAATCCTAATTAACTTTCTGCCTTTGACCTTTGCCTTCCAGTGGTCACTTCTTAGTGCTACCACTCTTGCGCTCTTGATCGTAATTTTTTGGCAGACGTCCAGCATTCTTTTACACATCTATGCATGCTCTCATACACCTAATGCATTATGCTAATACAAATAAGTAATGTGTTAAAATATATGGAAACTAGTACCCTCGATGAGATACATTACAATTTTGCCACCCTTTAACGAAGTAGAGGATACTAGACCTGACCGCGCCCGAGTACATATGGGGCTGCGGCTTGACTTCGGATAATCATTTCCTCACATTATTTGAACCCTTAAATTGATCAGTTTTAGGAAACCTTGGAATACTTTGTCTTTTTTAAGAAGTGCAATCACTAAGATTCTTTTTCCAAATTTCATGTCTCCGGCTGAAGCGGTACGTTAGTTACAACATTTTTCAAAAAAACTTTTAATTCAGTTTTCCCCTCCTCAGGTATCGAATTTTGAAAAGTTCGTTCTTACCGAACACCTATATCTCAAAAAGAATATACGGGCAACATTTCATGACTCTGGGTGCAGCGGTTTGTGCTGAGCGTTGATACATTCATTTACTTTATTACATATATATATATATATATATATATATGTATATATATAGAAGAAGAACAAAACTGATTTCAGGGAACTCATAAAAATTGTATAACAGAGTCGTCGGATAGGACAAAATTCTGTTGAAAGACGTTTTTCTTACTACATTCTGCTGAGATTTCTTTGTCATTTCCAACTTTTCCTCAGACTTCATAAGCACGTGTGGTCAATACCCGACAGTTTTACGAAGCACCTACCGGTATTAGTCGAGGTTCGGCAGTATTGACTAATAATACGTTGAAATAAAATCTTCCTGTTCTGCAGTTGGGTCTTGTTGGCGAATGCATCTTGATCTGTTGAACGCATAATTTCAAGACCAGCTATAAATTCGTTTCTGCCGTATGCGGTACCGCAAATAAGCGCAAGCACAGAACAGAGAGAAAATGTATTCGCCTACCGAAAGAGCAAAAAGCCTTCTCCTTCCTCTCTCTCTCTCCTTAGAATTCGCCCTCTGCCTGGAGCATCGGTCGTTGCGAAGGGGCTTTGCCTCGAGGAGGTGGGCGATTTCCAAGTCTGCAAAGAACCCGCTCGAATCTCGCCGGGCCTTAAATCATTCGGTGCTCGACGTGCGCGAAAATATCCGGGGAATTCGGAAGTAAGCGGCCGTACCAGATCGCCGGCTTTCTTTTTGCTCGGGCGCGCATCTATCTGCTCGACGACGAGACGGCGCGCGCGAGCGAGCCTGAGCGTCGGTGTTAGCCGAGGGCCGGGGACGCCGGGACGCCGGGTGATGGTGAGATGGTGGTGGCCGTACGCCTACGAGGAATGTGTCCCAAATAATCCCGAATTCGAACGGACAAATGGGCGGATCTGGCCCTGGTCCAGCAGTACTTTCGCTCTGTAGTGCCGAGCGTGCCGAACGATGAAAAGCATTCACTTCCATTTTTCGAAGGCAGCAATCGTTTCCTGCAAGTTGCTCCTTCAGCGCCAGCCTCCACCTGCCACCACCCTCTTTTCTCTCTTCTCTCTCTCCTCTCTCTTCAGCCTCACCTCACACTACCCTGCCAATTCCTTCTCTCCACCACCCCTGCTTCCATTACACCCTCGATATCGGCCGGAAAAGGAACGCTGGCGCCACGCTTTCTCCTTTATTTAACATTCCAATTGACTTCAATTTCCTATTTGTTTTGTCGTCCTTCGCAATCCTATCAGATCGGTCCTGCTCTTTCCACTCGGGCAATCCTCTTGGAGCATCTAGATTGTATGATATTCCATGCGATAAATCATATCAGGAGACGCCAAGTAGCAAGCAAATCGGTTCAGTCATTCAGGAGATATGAATTTCTCATATTTATGTTTCTCGTGGTAAAAGCAAGGCGTATTAAAAGTCATTTAGGGGATTTGACAATTCCTACAAATGTAGCTTTCACTTTTCTCACATGAGCGGGCGCCACTTCGAAATACTATGGGCTGCGGAGATAATATGGCTGTGTTGTGTTTATGTTACCGACACATTGGATAAGTTGATTATGTGTCATAACGATTCTAACGTTTTTGAACACTTGGAAGAAGTGGAGCGGGTGTGCATGGATGTGTGTGTTACGTGTTACGAATTTTGCGACAGAAGAGTGCCGTGCGCGGACAAGAGCCTGCAAGCGCAAGCAGCAATCGGTAGTCATAGATTGAGACCGATCAGAGCCGGATAAGACGTTACCACACCGGGCTTCGCCCTAAAGCCGTTGAACTAACATTGTCGAATAGTCGTTGCCGATGTTACGTTGCCGCAGATCGTTAAGAAAGCCGATGCTGTCGATCGGATCAGACGCCTAGTTTGTAAAAAAAAATATATATATCCTCATGATTATTCTAACCCATTCGCATTTGAGCAAGTAATCTTGTGATGACTGAGAAATATTATGAAATGTCATAAGCGTTAAGTGCGTAATTCACAAACCATTGTATTTGGTAAACGAGTGGTGAGGACCAATAGTTGAAATTGTCAAGTTTACTGTTTGTCAAGTATACTGTTTGAATTTGGAATATTGAATTAGGAATATTGAATTTGTCAAGTGCAAGCTATATTATGTAGGGAGTCTGTATTCTCATACTTAGCTCAATTTCTTAAATCTCCTTCTATGTGTATGTGTACGTTATAAATACATTGTAACATGAAAATTACATTATTACATAAACATGCGCATAGGAGATGGTACATATTATAAAAGAAATGATACTTGACCTAATTTAAACCTAACAATGACTTCACAACAGTATCAGTAAATCCTAATAATTTTTTAGGATGTTACAATAACTTTATTCTGAAATTTGTTAGATACTATTTAATGCCGCAATTATTGATGACACAAATTAAATACGACTAATCGAATGTTATTTTTTGGATGTTTAATATGAATAAATACAGTTTAGTATTTATACCTGATTGATCGAGACACTGCTTATCGGGAAAATGCAGAAAATAATACTTAATGTTGTAACCATTTTTAAAACGTAGTACAGGTGACTAATTAAAAACAAATATTGCTTCCTTTCTGAAACTAACGAGTAAATTTATAACCAATCAGTGGTTGATCATTGATTCCAACTTTCGAGTCGAAACTCCACAAATTCCATTTTTCTTAACTTAACAAAACCAATGCCAATAAATAAAATAGTCACTAAGCGTTACTATTTTTCAGGGCATATTTAATCAGTACTGGAAATTGCTGAAAAATAAAATTTCCGTCAACTTTTTGGAAACAAAAAATAACCAGAGTCAATGAGTTTTGTATTTTGTACTCTATGTATGTTTTCTACTCAAAATTTTAAGTAAGCTAGGTTTGCTGTGCGAATGCTGCATATGTGTTGTGTGGATGACTGAGGACAAATAATTAAATAAACGCCTCATTTTAACAGGAATAAAAAATAAACAAGATCAATGGACGTTCGGTTTTGAAGTTTGTGTGCATTAAAATTACTCGTTATATAATTAAGAGTTGTTTAGGAAAATCGTACAAACATGTTACTGTTTTTCTAACTCAATAACTTTGAAAACAGACTATCATCGTTTCTCACACCATGCACTTAAAGAGATGGATTGTTCTTGCTTGCCATATTTCCAAAGAGGAAGAAGAACATGGTCCCCTTTATTTGATAACAGAGGAGCACGATAAAATACCTTGCGCGTCAGTTATGAGTGTATCCATTCTACCATGGGTCACAAAGAGGTTGGCTTGGCGTGATTTAGCTGAAACGGCGTCGGTATCTCTCCGCCGGAAAGCGACTCCTTGTTACATACTCTGAGTACGTGTGAAACAATAATAAACTCGCGTGAGAAAAGCGGCGAGCATTCATTTTCGTCGGGGTGCTGCCAAATTTAGGGGGAGTCCTCCTATTTTTGGAACCGGCTGTTAATACTAGCGCGTTGTAAATGTCTCGAATGGTATTTACGAGGTTGTAGCATTCAACTGGTCGGATTGCCCTTTCGTAAATTCTCTCCCCCCCCCCCCCAAACAACATAAAGTAGCAGTTCAAACTTGTCACTAATCACCAACCAAGGGATCGACAAATTTATGCTGGTCCACTTAACAGTTGAATACTTTTAAATGTGGTGACTTTTTTTTAATAGCCTCCAAGTATTCTAATTCACAAATCATTAGGAGGTTTAAAGATCCAATTCCTATATCTATCCCATCAGGCAATAAAATGTATGTCATTAATACTAAACGTATCGTCACTTTACCTATAGCTATTCCCATTCTAACCGGTAAAGAGGGCAGGCAATTAAACTGTTTAGTTTTAATTTATTACACAAGCACACCAACAAACTCCACGACACAGCAACTCTGACGACATTACATTCTCTAACAACTATCCTGCGACACTCATCACGACTCTGCTCTCAACACATTGGGACTTGTACTGCCCCTCTCTCTCTCTCTCTCTCTCTCTCTCTCTCTCTCTCTCTCTCTCTCTCTCTCTCTCTCTCTTTCCCGCGTCACGAAACAAAAGATCAGTGCTACTGTCACCAACCCTTCATGTCTCGACTGCTTAGCCACACTCGTGCGCATACGCACACACACACTCACGCTCATACCGTAGGCCTAAAGTTGTACCCCACATATTGTTAGAAAATTAGAAATCGGCATAAGAATGCGTGTTTAGAGCAGGCCTCGCGGAGGTTCTGCAAGGCACCTCTCCCCTTCAGGGAAAACCCAGGGGTCATAAACCCCCAAACCTGGCCGCGCTGATGGAGGTAATCTGACGGCGAGTGATGTTCGAGAGCATCATTCTTGGACTGACTTTCAACTACGGCATTTCTGTAGCAACTCGAGATCGCAATATATTTGTACGCCACATCTCTTAATTGAATTCCTGACGTGTCACATTTATTTCGAACACCCATACACCAACTTAAGATGCCGTATAGTCTTACAAACCTTACACTAACTACATGTAAGATACTGAAAAGCTGTGGATAGTGAATGCTTTTATTGTTCGGGAATTGGTACTTTCGAAATTAACATATAAATACGAGAAATTAATTACACAGTGCAAGTGGGTTAAGTTGTAAAAGATATTGACTATCAATAATTATGCTACTGGGCCAGAAAAAAAATATAGCGGTCGAATTCAGTACCTCCTCCTTTCCCCGGTCGATAAAAATTACATTGTCAGTTAGCGACTTATTAACAAAATTGGCATATATATTCACATATCAACCTGTGGAAAAAATAACTTTTGTAATAGACTATCCAGCATATCTAAGGAATGCCATGTTGCTCACCCTTTAAAAGGAGCTTTTATAGATAATCACCTTCATTTTTTACCTAATGCCAAGAATCCAATGAAAAACCAAGCTATATTAATAATGGTCGAATATCTGAATATCAGGGAAAGAAAATACTATGGCGGCCTCATTAAAATATGTAAGGAGAAGTCGGTGGGTCGACTTACACTCGTAAACAGACTGCCAGTCTTCATCATGGGATGGTCTTTCAACGAGTTAATTAGGTTCTCACCATTCCCCGTCATCACAAACACAGCGTTGGTGCGCGTGGTGGTGAAGAATCCATCTCGTCATCGTGGAATTGAGTATCCAGAGGCTCAGCCCTAATTAGGAAAAATGTAGGAAGCCAGCAAAAGTGGAAACTTGCTGATGAATTGGACGGAGTTGTGGGAAGTTTCCTTTTCCTCCCGCGATTACAGGATTGTACGTACGTACAATCAATTTAAAGGTTAGGACCAGATCAAGTTTGCATTCTTATTCGTCACTCCAGCGGGTCCATTTATTTATCACAAGTGTGACAGTTGCTTCCTGTGTCTGTTTATTTCCAAGCATTACTAGGCAAAGTGTAGGTGTCACTGCACTCATCTTCGCCGTTTTTCAATTTAAGCTAGACACACAGTAACGACTTTTTCTTTATCCCAACAAAACAATTACGGCAGTAAACAAGTTTAACCAACATTGAAAGAGTCTTGGAGATGAGTGGACCGATAGAGAAGAAAACCTTTTGCATCTTCCAGGACAAGTTGACCCCTTATAAAATATATTCGAATTTGGTTAACCGTAACCCATGTTTCTATTGTATTTCTAGTGGTTTGATCTTATTACATGTATTAATTTAATCAGCATAATCATAATCAGCAGTTAACGAATTTGACATCAGACACAAAATAATATTTGGATAATAATAAGAAAATTATACATATATTTTAATTTTTACTGTCAACAAGAACGAAAAAAAAGTGCATGGTTGAATCAAAATTTAAAATTGATCATTTGATCGCGCATGAAATGTTTCGTGTCAACGAACAAGCTGAGAAAACAAAAAGCAATTATTGATTTGACAGTTACATTAAATAGCCTAGTATTTCATTTGATTTGTGGTGACAGCATGAGAATTATGACATTACACAAAATATCAAATAGTTCTCTTGTTATCTTTGGAATGGGTGAGATACTGCAGTTGTAAATCCGCTTTTCATCGTCGTGTCTGTCGCTTTCTTCCTCGTCGGCTGATTTTGCGCCGATTAACCTTCACAGCAGTCTCAGTGACGAGGCGGATATTAAACCCGGGTGAGATGCGTCCTGGTGGAAGTCGTCGACGACTTTATCGCCGCCTGACTCAGCAGACTTGCCCTTACGACGCGCGTACGCGTACCGGCACGTAAGTGCTATGTATACAGACTTATATACCCTCCTCCAAAAGTTTCCAACCGCACTCCACAAAGACGCCTCATCTATTACTCCTCCCCTCTCTCTTGGATGCTGTACAAGCTGCTGCAGAATTACTGCCATATTCGCCACTTCCGATACGCCTCGTGAACTGCTATTCAATATTTCTCTTCCACCGTCGTTAATGATAAATAATTTTGTACCTTCTAAAATCTAAATAAATAACAAAATAAAAATAATAATAAAGGAGCAAATATTAAATGACTAAAAGACAAAATTAAATATAGTTTTTGTGTATCTTTGTATACATAACTAAATTTAGCTCGTATTAAAAGAAAGCTGTAGGAACAGCTCTGCTTCACCATCTTCCGTACCTTTTCTCAATTTAGTCACGAATGTGCTAATTAAGAACAATTTTGAAGCAGGAAGAACTCCGCTCCTCGCGCAAGTATATCATCTTTGGTAAACAGATTAGCAGTGCAAGCGTCACCTTCATAGACGGTGCCTGCTTTATTCAGGAGTTTCAGCTTGCTGCGCGATTGCCTGTGGGCTGTTCGCCAACGCGATATCCTTAATTAGTACTATCAAGACGTGATCGAGTATAAATACAGGATTCTAAATAGACAAGTTCTGATGGAGGTGGATTTCTGTTTCAGTATTAACCTTGTGATTGCGCCTGTAGTTCATATTGTTACGGCCTTGGTGCCCTTGTTGCCTCAGTATACCTAACATCCAACATGCCTGGCCTGAAGCTGTGAAGGACGTTCTTAACAACCTTGTCGTTCTCCTAATAAACAGCTAGACAATAAGACAGTCTAACACCGGATCCCATCTTGTACACACGCCCCTTGTAACGTCCCAATATACGTCTCATTCCCTTTTGTAGTCACGCCTTGCAAGTGCCCCTTACGCGTTCCGCGACCGCGATTCGTTGCAATGTATTCCCATAGTTGTAAAGTTAATAAACTATAGGCACATATATTACTTAAAGCGAAACGTTCGAATTTAAACTGTAGGTTTGTTGTATGTTATGAAAATAATGAAACAAGTAATTCAAAAAATAATAATACTAGCTATAGCGTACCTGACTTCACCCTGTCGCCAATTGGCGTGCATATTAACAATAACTTAATTTAAAGAATAATAAGTTACTGCAAAAGTTTGCTAACAATGTATAGTTTTACCATTCCTTTTGAAAGTTTGGAGTTACTTTCAAAGCACCTTGTATAAGTAAAGAAATTAGAATATTTTGTGATCTAGAATTTGTTTACATAAGAACTGTACACGCGAAAGAAAACTGCATTAAAATCCATTCATTGGTTCTCGGGATTGTATTAAGTTTACGGGACTTTATGCATATACATATAGAGGTATGTATGGTAGCTGTTCTTACCATTACCGATCAAATGACTGGTAATAAAATAAAGCATACATTTTTCATATTTCAGTATAAAAAATGGTCAATTTAATATAAAATCTAATGCACAAAATAATATTCGGAGAATAGTACAAAAGATTATACATATTCATTTTTAATTTCATCAAGAACGGAGAAAACTGCATATTTGAATCGAATTTTCAAATCATCCATTTGAGTGGGCGTCATACGTTCAATATTGATAACGTGTAAGCAAACGTTTCGTTTTTAACTGAGACATTCAACATGGTATCTGATCTACAATCAATACAAGTGCAGTATTGCACGCTCAATGAAACCGTTTCAAAAATGTAGTGGAAAGCCCGAGAGTTGGCGGTTATCCCTTATGATAAGGAGCCTCTTAAAGGTGACGTTAAATGGCCGCTCAAAAAGCAGACTCGGCGGTGGCGTGGTCGAGAAGGGGGTGAGAAAGGGGACGATCGGTGAATGCGAAGCCAATGTTGCCCACCACCCGCATTGCAGGTTAGCCAAAGGACGATTTACGAATGGTGGTCGATGTGGGATCAGCCGTTCACCCTTTCTCCTCACCCCCTTTCACCGCCCCCGCGTCTTCTTCTTCTTCTTCTTCTTCTATCTATTTGGGGGATCGATCCGTACCGGGGAGAATTTAGGAACGCTTCGTTAAACCGGACTGGAAAAAAGTCTGGCTACAGATTGGGCCAGCAGCAGCAGCAGCCCTTCAGAGCCCTCTTAAAGCAGCGGCGAAGGATGCCCAGCACGCGTGCTCCTCTACCCTCCGAGGACGGATCCTTCGGCTGCCATCGTCTGCCTCGACGATGGCTCTTGGATGCTCGCCCAATCGCCGCCACATATTCCTACTCTCGGCAACTCTCTTCCTGTCATTCTTCAGTCCCTCAGCCACATTGCTCTACCTTCTCCCCCCCATTCTACACCACCTCGCCAACCCCTCCTCCCTCGGAATCCCCTGGGGCGCACGCGAGGAATTTCCTGGATTTATGCCTACTTGCACACGGCAGAACGAAAACATCTTTAACACGATCGGCCTGTTATTAAATCGTGTTCCCGTATCAGCTCGTCTAAATATACCGAGGTGTATTTACGCGTCGCCGGCCTGTTTTGTAGCTGCGTGACCTCCTTGACACGGTAAAGCACTCTTTCGCCACCTGGTGTATTGCGTAATAAACGCAACAGTGTAATCTAGGTTGGGTTCGGATATGGACTTCCAGTATTGCCAATGCGACGAGAAAATAGTAGTGGCAGTGTACTGGCAGTACATATTCAAATGCATCCCTGGTAGAATCTCTTTTATAAGAATATTCAGTTATAGCAACGATTAATTACCCCATTTGGCTTCGAATTATTGCAAATTATCTAGCTGGTTATTATAAATATTGTAGTTGTTTTAATTATACATGATAGCATTCGAGAATACTTGATGGAATTACTTATAGCAAGATAAACGTTAAAGGTTTAACTAGGCAGATAAGCTCATAAATCTGCAATCACAGATAAGAACAGGATATCGTTATAATTTACTATAAATAATCTTCTACAGAGTCACTAACTAGAATGGTACAATTGCGTTATTAAAAGCTGTGTTAAAATACATTGCTAAAAATAATTGTATAAGCAGACTTGTTTAACTTCACATTTAAATCCATTTTATTGTAAGCCGATCTGAATGGATCCGCACTCCAGGTGCGGAACTTCGGATGAGAGTAATGTAACCGAACTAACGACGACAAATTCTTCCCTTGCTAATTTATAGGCAAAATAAAGGCGTGGTTGGCGCCGTTCCAAAAAGAGACTACACACGTATTGTTGCACGTACTTCTATCTTCATCTTGTTGAAATCTACAGAAGCTTTTTAAACTTGCTACAAATATGTTGGCAACTGCATACTAAAATTAACGAATTGTAATCGCACACAATTGTATGAATTTTTCCCGATTAATACAAATGATTTTATACGAAATTTTGTCTCGATTGATGTATTTGCCATTGAATTTGGAATTTCATAGTTTGTAAGTTATTTAGGTTGAGCTGTGTAATGAAAAATTTAATGACAGGCTTCTCAAATCTTGCTAATTAAGAAGTCGAAACTTTGAATTTTGCATATATCGATTTTATATGTCAAATTTTTGTTTGAATAAACAATCGTCTCAATCCTGCTTGTTAATTGTCATAAGAGAAAATGTACATTTGTCATTAGTAATTAGGTGGAATGAGCTGGGATGCGGAATACAATCTAAATCATACGCTCTTTATTCTGTCTTTTTCAGTATGTTTATAATAGAAATGAAACGGATCAACTCAGACCGAAAAATATGTGACTTAGAAGTTGCAATACGATCCGTTTTAATAACCAATTAATGTTTCGTAATAGTCAATCAAAACACATTTCAACTTTTCCAATCATTTTGATCAATTTTCTTTTTATATATATATATATATATTTTAACAAATTTTCACTACGAATGACAGCAAAAGCTAAATAAATATGTACAGTGTGGTGCGTTTCAGGATTTTCTTTGAATGAATGGTTACATAGCAGTTGATGCCTAATAGTAATAAAACAATTAATAGGAAGCAATAAGTTTCCTCGCAATGTATAGAAAATATGGAAATTAGCGTGCAACCACCGCTGAAAAAACAGTTTTAAAGGAACTCAGTCCTTTCATTGATTTTGACTGATATTGAGTAAACTACAGTTTACACGATGAATGTTCCTCCATCTCTCTCGAGGCCACATAATATCTGAAAGTTCATTGCCCCCTTTTTGCCGCAGGCTACCGCACATTATTCTTAATTTCTCTTTCTCTCTTTCTGTTTCAGGTAAATAAATTCACGGTTGCCGCCAGCCGGCACTGACTTCACCGTACAGCCTGACGCCTGTTAACCGGCCTAGCGTTGGATGGCAATAAATCTAATTAAATATTCTAAACTAATTAGAAAATACCGGTTCAATTAAGGCGGCAGTGCAAGGAAAGGCGCTGGGCTCTTCGCAGTATGCAAAAGAGAAAAGTCGAAGGAAAAGAAACGCCAGAACGATATTGTAGGTTAAAAGCAAAGGTGTTTGCGATAGCATAACTCTGCTTTCCCTTCTTGACTGCGCGTCTGTAAATAGTTAATATATCTTTAGCCGCTCTGACTTTTCAATGATCCTGTATTTCATTTACAGTATTCGTTGGCATAAACATTTGCTCAATAGTTACTTCTTTTGAATTGTGGCGATTTTCTTTTAAGATTGCAATGTAACGAACACTATTTTACTGAGAGATGAAAAGATAAGACCAAAAATATTAAGTTAAATGTCGGTATTTTTGTCAATTGCTAAATCACATTGAATATTTTTGAATTGAATATTCATGAATATTGGTTTTTTATTACTGAATTTACAGTATTATAGTATGACTCAAATACGCACTTAACAATATAGGTAAAACGTAAAATTATTCACTAGCTTGCGAAAATATTGATGCATTCAAGACGGAAGACGCAACGCAAAGGGAAGTTAAAACAGTCTGTAGACAAAGGAAACCCCCAGGGAGATAGGCAATTACGGCGTTAAAGTAACAGTTAATTAAAATCGTTCGATGTCGTGGAATTGAATTGTATGTTTCGTTATTTTATATTCCAACCCCGAACCTGGTGGCATGTGCCGCGCCACTGTCCGGAGGGTGAGACACATGCGAATTCACCAGATGATTGCCATTGATACCGAATAATAAGCTTAGTTAAAACTGCCCGGTACTACGCTTCCCCAGTAATAAAAGAATTTTATTGGTTGCTTTTACTCCCTGTCTTCCAACATAAACATACGCTGGAATATACATACATCCTTGTTGAGTGGTGGGAAACCGACACTGCAACAACGTTTTTATGCATCCTTGTACATTTCTTATACTGTACTCTTTTACAATATTCACTATTTTATAATTGTGCAACGCACATTGTATATTGTGGCACGAAAGAAAGAGAAATTTAACGTGTTGATTGTTATACTCGGTTTATGTTTTTTTTATTATAATAATATATGAATAAATGATTAATTAATAATATCAATAAAGCTGTTTCTTTGCGAATAGTGTGTTTAGTGCACTTTTTGTTTAGAATGTCACGTCGTTATAAAGTTTGTTTGAATTCATGTTAATACAATCAATCTAAAAACTGTAGCATTGTAGTATTTTACAAAATTAGTGATTTAAACATTTAGTAACGTAGCATGAAAATTACTCCGACTGTTGACATGTCAATATTAGAATGTATAATATTATTAAATAGGCACTTTCGTCAATATCATATCAGCATTTAGTGTGCCTTTTGGACGACCAATTTTAATTATCCAATCTTCATATTTATGTAGTACAGTTATAGGTACAAAAATATGTGATTTGCGTTATGCGATATAGAAATTGCATTTTGTACTTTAAATTGTTCATAAGTACGCTGATTTTGTAGCACAGCCTCTTGAGTGAGAATAAATTGGTATACATGTCACTGAAAAAGTATATTTCTCCCAAAATGTATGCAATCCAATCTCAATATTTAATTATCTTCTCAGAATTAAAGCGCACTTTCCTTCACAACACGCACATCATATGCATATGTGGTGTAGTATTTGAACATTGATACAAACAGACGATTACGAGTGCGATTTTAACACAATACAGTCGGCATGCACAGGATTCTGGTTTTTGATAGAGTTCTGGCAAAGGCCACGTGCTTTTATTTTTAGCGTTTATTAAACTTAAGCCAACATAAATATCAGCGACAGATGAAACGAAGTAACCTGTACAATTTGAATTAATGAGACAATTTGAATCGGATAACAAATCTGATTTTTTACCCAGGCATACAAGAATTTTTAAGAGAACGAATACTGAACTGATTATTTATAATAGCGCTAACTAATTAATTATTGGTTATTGAATTGAAACATATATCATAACTTGAGGAGATATACCATTTATTTATTTAACATTTATTGCTTTCCACGGTGTGAGCGATAACTTACAGTATACTTAAAATTTAAATCGCAAAAATATTTACATACATGTTAAGTTTATCATGTATTTTAATAGAATATAAGGGAGAAAAGCATTATTTGACACATTTATCATTTTATTATATTATTACCTTCGCCGGCTACGTTAAAGAAAAGTTGTTTATTCCTACCTTAATTGGGGACATTGGAACGATAAAATGTCAAGAAACGTTTCACTTACCTCTGATTTATTTAGAATACCAGATGTTCACGGAAAACATATGGGTGTTTGAATATTTAAGAGAGTCACTAATGTGTATATAAAAGTGACTTAATGTTAATCCAAGTTTGCTTCGGTTACTAAATACCTAAAGTTTAGTAAAGTAAGTTCTAGCTTGCTCCGAGCGAGTGGCATTTCAAGGGGAAGCCGACAATATATGTACAACAAAACATTATTGTGGCGTTACCGAGAAGTTTTTTACTAACAAACTTTTTCACTAATTTCATAATTTACATAAATGATGCAACTGCAGAAATACCCTGAAAGTTTAGAACGGGACAATTAATCTGTATTGTTATGAATTTTTTATCATTATTAAGGCCTTAATAAACGTAGCATGATAACATACAATTGATAGTACTCTCGGAATCCAACAGAATGCAGCACTAAAAGTGTCATCACAATTGGTTCAGTGCGATTTTAACACAATATATGTGCAATTTAACATAACACAACATGGTTAAGGCAACATAAATATGAACGATAGATAAAATGAAGTAATTTGTAGAATTTAGATTAATTAGATAATTTGAATTAGATAATTTAAATAACTTGAAGGATTCTACGCTTGATTTAAATTGGAATTCTGATTGAGTGTTATAAAGAACGCTTTAACTGAAACGTGCAGAGGGTAATAGCTTTAAATATGTATGTATTGTATTCAGTAGAATTTTGATTATTCAAACTAATCGAGGCCCATGCTTCTTTCAATAAGATAATTTTCTGATAATAGAACAAACTTTCTTAATGTTGATCAGCATACATTTCAAAAAAACAAAAAATATTTAATACTAGCAATTACGAATACAGAAATTAAACCTAATGAGTATACTACAATGTTAGATAAATGTATAAAATCGAGAAAGAAGTTGCGATATATATTCATATAATTAATATTACAAGATAATGTACAACTATCGTGTGTATAGCAGCTAATATTCGACAGTAGGAATTCAAAAGAAAGTTAGTATCTCTTGTACTTACACGGAGCTTGGTACCATTTACCTTTTGCTTTGCTTTGAAATTAACGATATCGTTATTATAGAGCACATTACAAACACAAAAAGTGTGGAGGCTATCAACTGTCATCTGGCTGTTTGTGCAAACAATAATACAACTGCTAGGTAGCAATAAATGTGATAAAACTGATTTGTTTCACGGAATTAATACTGGGTTAAATTTCTTGCTGATTTTAATGAAACAGTGTCACCCTGTAAACAATTCAATGCTCAACAGGAATGAATGTAACATGCTTTCAGAGATACACAAATTAAGACAAAGCAATGATAATAGTTGTGCCGATGGAAACATGACACGCAAATGCACACAGATAATTATCACGGAATTACCATGCAGGTAATTACAAGCATTCGGAATTTGCATTTCATGAAGCTACTTCATATTATAGGATGGTACTCGATTAACGAACGAATGTACAGGGTGATGCAGTTGCCTTTGAATTACAATTGTCGAGCAACACTTTTAACCCCTTTAATGGTGGAGTGTTTTTTAAAAATGTATATCGGCTTGTGTAGTTAAAATCAAGCGATGACGAGTATACTCAATTCTTTACAATTTGAACTCATTAGTTTCAAACATAACAATAGTTTCATAACAATGCAAAAAGCTATTGCCCATTTGATTTTTTTTTTCTAAGAGAGAAAACACATTTTCCATGTGCTATAATGATCACAATCCTTATAACAAATGTAATTTATTTTTCCACATGACGAGTATACTCGTCAAACATCGTTAAAGGGTTAATCCATCATATATGTATATTGTATTATATGTATACATCGTCGATGCAAGATAAAATGACTTAGGGTCTATACACAGGTGGGAAACCATTCGTGCATAATTCAAATGACTGGATGGGGCACAAGATAATGCAAACAATGCTTACTTCCCAAATCATTTGAAATCAAACCATGAACTATGAATTTCATCGAACGTTTGGGCTGTTTTACAGAAATAGTATTTGTAAACGAACCAACACTTACTTGTTTTAAATATGTGGTCACTTAATCGTAACGGTGGACCTATACATAGAGTAACTGTATTTAGTAAAAAAGTAGATATTGTATTAAGTTCATTGCCATATGTCAGTTTAGAAACATTCGTGCATTATTATATTTACTAGGTTATATGTAAATATTTGTTATGCAACAAAGACGACTAAAAAAAATATATTTTTAAAAAAAGTGTAACCGACTCCGAAAAACTAACAGCGTTGCAGAGAGCTGAAAACTAAAAAAATAAGCAGCACAAAAAATGTCCTGAAAAGTAAAAAATAATGTGTTGTTTTCATGATCTCATAAAATTTATGTACTAAGCATGAAAACAACAAATTATTTTGTACTTTTCAGGGCATTTTTTGTACTGCTTATTTGTTAGTTTTTAGCTCTCTGGGACGATGTCAGTTTTTCGAGGTCCGACACATTTTTTTTCAATATATTTTTTTATTTAATGCTTTTTAGTATAGGATATGAATAGAACGATGATTCGAGGTCGATTTAATCTCGAATTTCATCGATGCACTGGTGTACCAGTTATAGACAAACAAATGTAGCCGAATTCGTTGAGGAAAGAAAAGCTTGTGCATTGCGAAATTTATGTAAAAAGGAATACCTCAAGAACTTCTCCTATAAGTTAGTAACAATTTCACCCCGATCGAAAAAGCCGTCCCACAGCTACCACCGGACAATCGAAAATTCGGTCTTTATCCAATAACAATAGGTAGCGTTAAACAATGGCGACAAAAATTATAATGGGACCAAATGATGAGCTTCCTCTATAAGATAGACAAGATCTTACCCCGATCGGTCCATCCATCTCAGAGATATTGCTGGACAAACATTTAAAAAATATCGCGGCCGAATTGGGTACTTCCTCCTTTTCGAAATCGGTAAAAATGAAACACCCTGTACAAGAAAAGCCTTTTTAATCCAAACAATCCCTTTTTAGAGTGTTCACTTACACGTTTTTACACAGTTTTATTCAGGTTCGCTTCTCCACTTGTTTGTCAGGGTAAAATCCTGAAATCAATTTTTGATCCATTTCTACCAAACCAATTTCCTTGAAATTTTACACACATACGTATTTGCGATGAGAAGATAATGCTCAACAGATTTGATTTGATTTCCTCGGATATTGACACACAACTCCAAGAATGTTAATACCTATGAAAAAGTTTTCGCAAACAAAAATTAAATTGAGTCATGGTATAGTGGTGGTTAGTTTTCTACCTTTCCTTTAACGATGAAAAATTCATTACAAAATAGCAGAAGATAAAAATATAATAATAAAAAGATGCATTCAAAAATGTTTAAGTTATGCTAGATTAACTGTCCCACTATAAATTTTCAAGATTTTCGGGACTAAGGCAATCTTACATCCAGTGACATGCATAAATATTCGGACATCCGTATGTTACTTATGTATAGTCTCCGACACTCTCCCGATTAGTTCGAACAATGAAAAGGTTCTACCATATTTTCCTTGTCATGTTTGGCAGAAGCATTTACAAACAGTAAAATAAAGACATCAAAATGGCAATAGAAACGCTCTTAACCCAACAATGTCCGCAAAATTGGACTTATATTTTTAAACTCGACATTCCCTTGTGTTCATTAACAATATGTTCGCGCCTGTTGGTCGCACCTTGATTGTTTTATTGTGTGGCAGGCTAATGTCTAGCGGCGGTCTGCGTATTGTTGATCCGAGAGTAACGACGTTGGCGTTGGCTGTTTATATTGGCGTACCGAGGATCTCGGTACAAGTTCAGCGTCGTTGGTAGCCAGAAGCCCGCAACGAATGGGTTCCGCGTTGCTGTTAATGAAGGATGCCTTTGAATTGCTCTCTGCCTAAATTTACTCTGGCGGTTTGTAGTGCGCGCTCGCCCAATGAAAAGGGCATTAAGTTAATCCGGCTGCTTTCAGCGGCTCGTCGGAAGTCTAGCTAACGACTTGTTTACTCACATTTCGATTCATGCTCCGCATGAATGCGACCCCAGTTTGAGTGGCAATTCCTTATTTCCCGCACCCTCTCTGTTTTCGTTGCTCCTCTCAATATAACCTTCTACCTTTGCCACTCGGTATTCCACCAATTAATTAATGTTGCGCTTTCCGAAACATGTACTCTATTACATCTTACATTACACTTTTCACTTTTCGGTCGGATCGGCGAGTTGTAGACTGACTTGTATAAATATTTGGACAGCCGTGTGCTTCATGTTTGCATTTGGTACATAAATCAGTGATAAGCGAAAGAGTTTTTTAATATTATATAGCTGCGATATTTTCAGTTAATGGCAGAAAGAAACAATTGTTTCTTTGTTGTAATCGATGAACTTAACAACAGGGAATAAAATTAAAAACTGTATTAAAAGCTGTAGTATGCAGCGAAACACTTTTGCGATGTAAATTTTTTGCACACTTTAGTTTATCTTTAGCGTGAACAGGAACAAACATTAAATAAATAAATGATATGTCTCCAGAATCCAGAAACAATGATACTTACCTAAATTCAGTTAAAAATAATTAATCAGTTGGCGGTATTATAAACAGGTGTACGACAATAATCTCTCGAATTTGAAAATGACCGAATATTGATGCGAGTTCATCAATAGTTTGCAATACATTCCATTTGTAGTACTTATTGTAACCATACATCAAAGCTACCCTTACATTATTATCTCTTTTTCTTTAAACACGTTTTGTGAAAGGATTTGCTAGGACTTTCGAAAAACTCGAAAAAGTGACTTAACGACGCGGCGTAGGGTCGACTACGAAAATTCATAAGTGTAGTGTTTATAATAGCATTAACGAATTAGAGACATGATTTGCTTATTTAACATCCATTGCCCTTTGCGGTGCAAATAATAAACTAAAGTATCCTCAATATTTACGTCGCAAAAAGTACTCTGACACATGTTATGTGTATCGTGTATTTTAGTGGAATGGAAAGATAGGAAGTATTATTTGAAACAGCTTTTAGCTTTATTCACTGTTGTCAACTTGATCGGATACGATAAAGAAACAGTTGTTTCCTCTTATATTAACTGGAATCATTGCAGCTATATAATGTTAACAAACATTTTCACTTATCAGTGATTCGTTTAAAATACCAAATATATAGGTAAAACATACGAATATCCGTGTATTCATGCAAGCTCATGTACTAGTAACGCGAGACTTAAATCTGTCTCCATATTTATTTCCAAACGTCTAAGAGTTTTTCAGTATAGTAAAAGTAAAGTAATAGTAACCAAGCAAAACCTAAAAGCCTTACACATTTCTTATGTTTTGTTAACTTTTTCCTATTTCCTGTGCCGGCCAACGTTAAAGTTTCACAGCCGGCAAGTACCGAATGGGTAAAAAAAACCATATCGTATGGACCAAAAGTTACAGTTCGCAGACTCTATATTGCGGATTGACAAAGCAGCGGTAGCGGGGGTCCGATTAATTCCTCGAACCAAGTGATGGTTGAGGTACTGGGGTAAAAAAAGGGAGGTGTGCGCGGCGGCGGTGGAAACGTCCGCAGTCGCACCATCGCGGCACGGCTCGCCTCGGGCCATTCGTTTCCCGAGGAATTTATGGTTTCGTACGGTAGCGGGTGACAATGGTGTCGGCCCGGTTAACGAACGTAGCGCGGCTTAATTTAAAACCTCCAGCGAGCAACTCTCTTCCGGTCGATTACAGCTTGGACAAGTCTTTCCTGAAGAACGGCCCGCTACTCGCTCTCCTTCTTTCCTTACCCCCTCCTCACTACCGCCACCAGCACAAGCAATGAGCCGAGGTTGGCTAACTCGTAGAGGGCAGCACACGTGCGCACACCTTATCCGACACGTTTATATACTGTCCTCTTGTTCTCGAGGAGACCACGCGGCTGTGTACATAAATCCACTTGGCCCACTGCTCCTGCCGGCCTTCTCCGTCCCGACGCCGACGCTCCATCCGTCCGCTGAATCCTCTCGAGGGACGATGCTCTCTCATATCTTTCCTAGGGTTTACCCTTCCCTTAGCAGGCGGTGCGACGCGTCACCCTCTCCCATCGTTTTTGTTCGATGTCCCGGTAACGAGAGTCTGCCACGAAAGTGGCGACTAACGCTGTAAGGACCTCTTAACGCTAAACACTTTGCCGACGTCACCCTGCATTAATGACTACCACTGCCATCGTGGCGCTGCCAACGTTGAACGATCACCGCTGATGGTCTCTTCTCTGCTAATATAAAGCGTAGGATTATGATTCTATTGATCCCGCCAGACATTTTTTAAACATCAGGATACATATAGAAAGAGACGTTTTACTATTATGAAGGAGATTAATACACCTGGAGCGCAACAATTGTGGGATAACTTCAACATTTAACAAAAATATAAACCAAGTATTTATTTTAAACTTATAATAACATATTTATACAATGTATAAATAACTTGTAAAATATATGTACAAGTACATGACGTAAGGTATATTATAAATTTATTTCTTTAATCTATCGGTCATAATTACAAAGTTATCGCCGTGGACGTGTGGATGATTTTTACAACTCACGATTTTACGGTAAGCATTCTAGGTCAGTAAATTTTTATCTGAAACAGATGAAACCATTTTTTCTGGAAGAAAAATACTTAAAGCTAGTTCTCAACCGGGCTGATTTTTAAGATTTTAGTTTCTAACAAAATGGCAGCTTTTTAAACTGAAAAATAACGATAAAAGTATAGTTATTAGTCATTTTCAATGATGAAAACAATACAATATAGATGACAACAACGGTCACTTCAAGGGCTAAATAGTTATATTTACTCTTATGCAACTTGTAATGATTTAATTTACAGACTAATAGATTGTTGCATCATTTATGCTAAAGATATTATAATTATGGAAATATCTTGAAAGTTTGGAGCGGGATAGTTTGCCAACGTTACTTTGTATTAATGACTATCACTGCCATCATGGCGGTGCGATCGTTTCACGATCACCGCTCATAATTTTCTCTTCCTCGCTAATATAAAGGGCAACGTTTGTTGGAAAACAACAGAACAGAAAATAATTACTGTTACATTGTTCGGTATGCTTGCACCTATTTACACTCTCGCCACTGTACGTGCATTTGAAAACAATAAAACACTATTTGTCCTTGGCACTCACAAGGGTAATACGTCACGGACACGAGCGTGTCGACCATAAATTAAAAGCTCTCCTCCTGCAAATGCAAATTCACATTAGTTAAAATTGGTTATAGTAATATGAAGAGCAACTTTCGTTTGCATTTCATGTAGAGAAATATAATCCATGCAATGGACTATAAAATATTGTAATGTTAGTCACTTGTACAGGGTGTTCAAAAAATGTCGAAAGGAATGAGAGTTTAACTATACATTGTTTAACTATACATTGTTAGAAGATGTTCAAATTATTGTTAACGTCAAAATGTCTCTCAAGCAAAGTCGGATACAGCTAAAATTATATATTCGCTAGGAATTTTTCATCTCTCAGCCACGTGGATTTCAAGCTCTTTATGCTTTTATATTTACTCTAGTGCGATTCTGGAGAGTTGAGTTTTATGAGATGCTGCGAATTCAGGGATATTCGCAGGCAACTGTACAGGGCGCTGGTATAAATATTCGGACACTCGTATGTTTCTCAAACATATTCGGTGTTGCGAATGAATCAAAGATGAGTGAAAACCTTTAGTTAATCCTTCAATGGTGGATTTTTTTGTGAAAAATATCTATCTGCTTACGCTATTAAAAGCAAACGATGACGATTATACCCAATTTTCTGGAATTTTAATTCATTTGTCTGAAAAATAACAATATTTTTATGAAATTGTAAAAAGTTTTATTATCCATTTGATTCCTTTTTGCTAAGAGAGATTATTTTCAATTTTTATTTATTATGATAATTACGGCTTTTGCAGTAGAAGCTGCAAATACTTGTCAAACATCATTAAAGGATTAGCGTCTTGTCGCTTCAGCGATCCCAATTAATGCAGAAGACACAATTTTTCTTTACTGCACCCAATCAATTTAGTAATAAAGAAGGTGTTGAAAACTTTGTTGAACAATACAAATGCATCATACGTATAACATAATATTATAAATAATGTACAATTATCCTGTAAATAACAGGCTATACTCAACAATGCTAATTTGAAGGCGAGTGAATCACTTTGTACATACAATGGGGAAAAAACAATTGGTACACTCAGTATTTTTAGAATTAATTTTTTTAAGAAAGGAACTATTTCCTCTAAGGAAACGTATTTTTTCTTAATAATTAGACTTTCTTGTTTAGAAAACATATTTCTATTTAAAGAGAAGAGTGCGCTTCTATGTATACAAACAGTTTTTCGAAAAAAGACGGAGTGTGCTAGTACTCTTTTTACCCACTATACGTGCAGAAAAACCCCAGCTTTTCGAAAACCCGACAATACATGCCGACCTTTCCAGCTCAACGAATAAATGGACTCTCAAATCAGGATTACATAGGGGCGGCGATAAAGCTGAACCAACTGGTCCCAGAACTGTTCGCCGCAGCATGCGGCTAGCTAATTGCAAGAAGAGAGTCGGAGGTATCCCGAGGGAGCATTTGTCGCCCCTGCACGTAGTTCCGTGGCCCTGGCAGTGAGTGTACACACTCGCTTTGCGGATGTCCTACGAGAAATGCATGCGTGAACGTAAGTGCGCGCGTGCGATGACGCGGGCGCGCACGCACGAGCGCGGAGGCATCTGTCCTCTCTGTGGCTTTGTGTGGAGACACACAGAGGCATGCGGTACGTGCAAGAGCGTTAAAGCAGGCAGGCGGCAAGTTCTCGCTCGCGCGCATTACCATTCGCCGGACACGCATAGCCGCACGCCTATATTTGCGGATATAACACAAATAAAGTGGCCGGCCCACCTACACACGCGCACCTTTATACCTGACATCAGTGGTGCAGCCTGGACAGGACTATTATGCCACATGCGCGACTTCCCGCTCTCCTTCCTAGTTTTACGGCAGATTTAACTCGCTCTCGCGCCCCTTTATTTCCCTCTTGCTGCCTCTCCACTTTTCTCTCCTGCTTCCACCTTGATTCTGTATTTCAGGCCGAAATCTCTTTGTATGTCCCGCCCGAATTCCCAGAGGGAATCTCTTTTACCGTCACGCGGTGGTTAGTCATTAGACTTTTTGGTACGCCTTCCTTTTTGGATAGCAATGGCCCTGTGGAGTTGTAATAGGTGTTGATATTCTCCCTACAATCTGGCTAGCTCTAAGCCCTGTTTTCTTTTGGGCTGGAGGACTTTTGCGCTAGTTTACAACCTTCCGGTTTGTTCGCAGCTTATCACAGTTCCACCTGACTCTCTCCTTCGCCGCGCCACTCCGCTTCACTTTCTAGGTCGCTTTTTCCTCTCTCGACTCTTGCACACTCTTCCCTCTGCTCTCCACTCGTTTTGTTGTTCTTCCATTTGAGATTTGTGTACCGGCCAGACGTCCCAACCCTATCTATGTTTCACACTCTCCTCGCCCCTTTTTATTCCCGCCGGCCAGACCGGCCCGGACTGCCTCTTTCGCATGTTGGCCGCTCTCCGCACTCCTGCACATGGACCCTCGGGAAGTTGGATCGAGCTTAAGTGCATTTCTCTCTTTCTCTCTATCTCCCTTTCTGCTCACTGGTGCCAGTGTCGCTGCTAATTGTGAATATGCCTGTTCCTGGTAGAGTTGGATTCTCGGCTGGTAGAGAGACTCGTCGGTGTTAACGAGTAAAGGAAACTTTATTAAGTAGCATTGAATTACATTAACCATTTAACAGTGGACTTTAGTTCAGAAAATGTCTATTTCCTTGGGTAGTTAACATCAAACGATGACAAATGTAACCAATTTCTTGCAATTTTAATTCATTTGTAATAAATGAATTGAGGAATTCATTTAATCAAGATGCAAAAAGTTATTGCGAAGAAACAGCTTTTTCGTTTGTTATAATAATTACCATTATTATAGCAAAAGATAATTTATTTTTCCTCATTACGAGTATACTTGTCAAATACCATTAAAAGATTGAGTAAGAATCTAATTGAATAATATATTCAATAATATTTTATTGAAACACTAATCAATAATAAACGAAAATGTCTTGCCTTAGCGATTTAGGTCCGTAAAGTGTTCTACACAGAGGTTTTGCTAGATATCATCAGTTGAGTCGAGGCTCTTACGCATTCCTGTGGTCTTCGTAACAATTTCAGGATTAAAGTGATGTAAAGATCAAAACTGACGTAAGGTGCTATAGGCCGTAACATTTCATCTAAGTCAAGCTTGGCGTGACACGTAAAATTGTTATACTTTGATACACGAAAGAGAATCATTTTTAAAAGCAATTGTAACCTGACCTAAAGCGACTTACTTTAAATTAGGAGCGATAAGAAAACTACGTTTTTTAGAAATAAAGATAATTAAAACGAGACTGTTACTGGACATGCAATCCTTTTAGCAATCTTAAACAATCGAGGGAAACAAAACGGTGTTGTTATGCACTTCTTGATAGTGTTGGACTCCTAGTTGATATTTTCAGTTAATCCAATAATGGTTGTAATCTAAGTCGCTCTACGAGATATATTTAGAACATATCTTGAAACAAATTTTGTGTTTTGTGAAATCGACTGCCATACAAAATTACTACTTCACAAAAATGTTGCTACACTTCAATAAAACAAATACCATTATCCAACAAAGAAAGAATGGGCAGCACATAACCATGTCTTTCCTTTTCGATCAAATTTATTTTTTAAAATAACATTTATAATGCAGAAACAAAAATTTTGTTATATTCCAATATAACCAGTATCTCGTTGCGACCCTTACGTTCCAAATCCGCATAAAGTCGGTGAAATGTTCGATAGTGCCAGTTCTTTGGCTAGGCAGCGGTTCGTTGCCCCCTATTTTGCATTGCTATTTGCCAAAGACCAAAAAACGGAGTAAAGGGTAGGTCGAAAATGGTGTCTGAATTGGTGGCCGAGTATGGAAGCCGGAAGCTCTCGGCAATCTCGACTGCATTGTACGATATAGCGCAGCGGAGTGGATCGTTTGTAAGAATTCTCACGGCCGCCGCACTGTGAGGAGCTTGACGAGCAGACGCCGAGGAGGAATTTTAATGCCCGCTTTCTTCCGTTATGAAAATTGTGCTGAAAAAATGCGCTCATTATAATCGCTTCTCTCTGCCGCGAAACTTCCGCGGCAGTAACTGGGAATCCTCAAATATCCAATGACGCATTTGCACCGATGCAGGAAGTATGGTCGGAGCGTTCATTAAGAACAACCTGCCGAGGCGCTCGACTTTTACCAGTTTATTCCATGATTAATTTACGAGCTTTACGGTTTCACCCGGATCGAACTTCGTCTGCTCGCAAACAATGATTTTTAAGTTAACCCTGCGTGAACCTGGTGAACAAGCCTAACGCCGTAAACCGTCTGGGGTTAATTCTACTGCAAATATTCTCCGTATTTAGCCTTACGAAGACAATCAAATAGCACATGTAATTAATATCGTATAATGTAATTAAAAAAGATATTATTATTACATAAAAGTGCCTCAAATAAATGACTTATTCTAGAAATACACGAGGGAAAAGAAATCTTTCTAAATCAATGTCTTATTGTTTAAAGTAATGATTCGGCTGACAGAATTTTAGGCAGAGTGAAACTCAAAAATAAATCTATTTGACATCTTATTATGTACTAACTATTATGTAAAAGTACATAAAATACCTAGCCTCTACTAAAGATACATTCCGAATGAAAGGAATTCTTTCTAAAGCAATGTCTTACTGTTCCAAGTAGTGATTGGACAGACAGAACTTGCCACAGATTAAGCGTTTTACTTGCGCACCGGTTTCTTCGTTGGTTCAATGTGCTTCGAGTAATGAGGTAGTCTCCAGTGAAATATTCAAAGGTTTTATAGGAGCTAGCTATTGCCACAGAAATGGCAGAAGTCCAGGCATAAATTCCAGCCGGTTCAGCAGGATCTGCCGAAAGTGGTGAAAGAAACTGGATGTTTAGGGGACAGAGAAGAAACGGTATCATATGTTTCTTTCATGAGCAATCTTCTGTACTGCGCAAACACTATAAAGAGAACTCGGAAATCTTTAGATATGATATGTACTTTATTGTGGTACAGAGTTGATTTGACGTAAATTGCGCGAACTTCTTTATAAAATACAAAACTTAAATTTTTTGAAGAATCAATGTGCTGACAAATAACTTTACATGCTAGTGCAATATAGCAATTGAACATGCAATAAGGTTGAAGTTAAAAATTTACTTTATCGTGTTAACATTAGTTCGATATATAGTGAAATTGCCTAAAACGCCATAGTTTTCACATTTGGGCTTATTACTCAGAACTGCCAATGAATCATATTTTCATATTCTTGTCACAATAGACGACAGTTCTTTCCCGTTTTACGGATTCTTTATGATTTTTTTTAAAAATGATCCCCCAAAAACATTAAAAAGTAAAAAACGCAAGCTGAACTAAAGTAGCCCCCCCCCCCCCCCTTGCTAACTGCTAACCCATCAATCTCCCCAAAATCATTTAAAAAGTATCACAAATAGAAATGGATATCATTGGAAAACGAAAGACAAGTCATGATTCAGATATAATTAACATATAATAATGCCAAGTTTTTATTAAATGATACTTAAATTTAATTAACAGTTCTACAATTTAAAAGAAAATGGCGTGTGCACTTTCATAAGTGTTGTGCAGTATCACGTAATTGACAAGGACACCACTGTTTTTAGCAATATTACCATAGGCAAGTTCCTCGAATAAAGCGCGCATATTGCAATTATTTTAAGGCGAAAACGCCAGCAAACTATCCGTGATTTTCATAAAGCGTTTTGTGTTCAGTAAGGTTTCAATGCATTCGAAGCAGGAAGTACTCGGTCACTGTGTCAAACCATATACGCTGGGCGCGTACGGATGGCTTTTGTGATGCAACAGTTTCATTTTGTCCAACAGCCACCACGTAGCGGAAATATGCACATTGCACATGCACGCACGTGGTGACGTGACTGTTGGGTGACTCTTTTGCGCAATCTTCTTGGCCGCAGTGTCTCTTGCACAAAGTGATGAAACTGTCGCTCGTTATCCAGTGGCTACAAAAAGTATTGACCTAGTGTGTTTCGAATAAATTTTCATTAAAAAAATTTCTTCTCTAAGGAAGTCGATTTTTTCTTAAAAAAGGCACTCCCTTGTTCAAGAAAATTCGCTGCTATTTAGAAAGAAGAATTTTCTTCTTTAAGAAGTTTCTTCCCCAAAAAACTAGGTGTGAGAATATTTGTTTTATCCTCTGTTAATTTCCGATGGACTGTTGCCCTTATAAAAACATAATATTCAAAAAATTACTTTTTAAAAATATGATTTTATAATAATGGTGTATCCAAAGTATTTAGCGTATTAAAATTTTAAAACTAACGAATTTCAGCCGGTGGTAAATCACATAATGATAATTAATAAAAGCATTTTGCGGTCTCCTCACAAGTATCTTCAAATAAAGATCTCAAATGCATTTATTAATTGCTGTCATGTGAGTTTTTCTCTCGCTATAATCCATTATATTTAATATTTTAGTATCTAACATACTTAATTTGTGAAAGGAGATTTTTTTATCATTATGTTTCTTAGTAGCTAACGTGAATGCAAGCGATGCATATAAAATATTTTACCAAATTGCTATGTACTATTCCCAAACATTGTGGTGCTGAAAGAATCCTAAAGGTTTATTCAAGAAACTTTTAAAGAGTGAATTTTATTAAGATTTACCTACATTTTTTAAGGGGTTAGAATAACTCGTGCCAGTATATATACGCTAGGTGTATTAAGGTGTACTGTATATACATTTTATTTTGTACAAATATAAGAAAAAAACTTAAGAAGAGAAAAGCATACTTATACAATTAGCCATCCCTATTTTTTCAGAAAAGCCGTTTAAAAGTTTATAAATTAAAATATTTTATGTGTAAATGGGTGTGAACAAAAGAATAGTAATAATAGTAATAAGTTAAGCCAGTCATTTTGACCCGTTTAGTAGTTCTAGTGTTAAATACGAACAAACTCGCATTCTCTCTCCATCCCAGTCATTCTTCCTGTCACTCGGTTTCTCTCAGTCAAATACTCTCGTTCATATACCCACATTCTTATACTGGTTCGAACACGCATACCTGGGACCATTCATCCGGTGCGGTCAGTCGGACTCGTCCGCTCTATCTCAGCCGCTCTTCATTTACAACCCATTCGCACCATCTGCCAAGCACTCCTCAGTCACGCATCGATCACTCTCCCTCGCTCGGAGTCACTCGACCCATTCTCACAGATTAAAATTCCCACATAATCATTCCCAAGATTATTAAAGGATTGAAAAGTTATAAATATCCATAAATATCTTACTAGATATTGCAAAATAATTTGGAGGGAGTATTGACTTTTGGAATAAATCGAATGCACCAATTACAACATAGTTTTATGTAAAAAAGGTCACCTTACGTACACCAGGTAAAAAACCATTACGTCGTGAACCATGTGGTGTTAATTTTCAGCACTCCAAATATTATTCATCTACAAATATACATCGCTTGGATAAAAATCTATTCTAAAATAAACCGCTGGTATTAATTTAGTTAACCCCTTTGTTGACTGTGACTCACTGTGTAGATTAATCATGACTATGTTTTTACACCTATCATTGTTCAACGCCCTCAACCGTGTTAATATCTCGTGTATAGTAGTGCACAACCTCATACTATGAAATACATTACTCCCAAAGTCCTCCAATTGTTGTAATTTCTTCAAGACTGAAAAGTTGCAAAGATCAAGGTTAATTAAGATAACTTTGGTACTTGGAAGAGAGTAACCTGCAAAAGAAACTGCAATCAAGCCCGAAGTAACTTACTTGAAATTTAAAGTAATCAAATAAACACGTTTGTACGAACCAAAGATTATAAACGACTAAGGCTGACTGGGAGATGTAAACCTTTTGGCACTTCCAAATACTAGTGACGGTAAGCTTATTACAAAGATCAAGGTAAACAAAACGACAGAAAAATCACAGCACAATCGTATTCGAGATTTCCAGTGATCACCACGGAAAAACACGCGGAAATCCGAGTGCTGACTGAAAACTTTTCCAGCCCGGAAGGAGTCAAAGTTAGTCCCGGGTGACGGTGGCGCCGTTCTCGAGCAGACCCGAACAAAGTGTGTATCGTACACGGATTCAAAATGGCTTACCAGAGGCGTTTTAGCTAGCGAGCGCAGCAGCAGGCTTGCAAATCGGGTTGGTGCGTTTTTTCCCTAGTTTGCTGGAGAGCAAGCAAGCAAGCAAGCCGGCAAACAGGCGGAGGTCCAGTGACGCGGCCATTTATACTGGGTGGCAGACAAGGAGGCGGTGAGGCGGAATAAATCGGGGATCCTTTACAAGTGCTGCCAGCAGAATAGAAACATCGACTTCGCCTATCAATTATTTGGCGTGCAATTTACGAGGGCCAACCGAGTGAACGTCAGTCCAGGCGGAAAGACGGGGGTGGTTCGGAGGGGTGGATTGTGGGATTGGGGGCTTGGGGGTGGGGAAGGGTTACGTGGAAGGTGGGGCTGGCTATCTAGCTTGGTTCGCCGCGCGTGCAGCCTGCAAATAAACTCACGGCCACGGCAGGGAGATGGCATCTTTACTACGACCTTTTGCAACTTCCTGACTGCCCGACTGCAGTCCTCTTTCCATCCTCGCCACCAACCCCTCTTTTCTTCTTAGCCGATTCGACGTGCACAGTTCAAATATTTCCATTCCCATATTTTAAAGATGAGCGCGCCGATTTATGGGCTGACACTATCCATGCGTCGTAGATGCGCTTCCGACTTCTCGGAACTCGTCGGGTACGAATTGTGCTGTTTTTCGACGAGCAGTTTGCTTGACGTTACAATGTACAGGGTGATTCACTTGCCTTTGAATCGCCAATAATGGATATACGCCGTTGAAACTGGTATGATTATACGGTGTTGAGTAATTTTAATATAAAAGAGTATTTACCGAGTCTTTTCCACTTATTGACATTTATGTATAATATCAAATTGTACCAATAATGGAAATAATTGAAACTTGAGTGTGAAGAGGATGATTAAAAGGCAAGTGACTCACCCTGTACGCCGGGGCTGTTCAAGGCCTGCTATCGGGAGGAGTATTGGCCAATCGAGAGCTCCGAAACAAGAAAATCGAACGTATGATTGGACGACGACTCACGACTTTGAGCAGATCTGGGGCAATCCTGCTGTACTCGCTTGGAACTCTTGAGATTTAACATTTACCGTACCGGCTGTACGTTGTCATTTCTACCAAATGTGGTTGAATCACCGGTTATAAAATAAAGGTTATATGTTTTTTCAATTCGCGTATAATCCATTGTTCATTTAATCCGAGGACTAATACACAAACTAACACTTGGATGATAATAAAAAGATTCTAAATTTACATTTTTATTTTTAGGAAGAGCGAAAGAAGCAAATCAGTCTTAGTATCGAAATTTGAAACACTTTTGCTCGGAGAGAGCATTTGGGATTTCTCTTGAAGTATTTTTATAAAAGACCTTCAAATGCTTTTATTAATTGAAATTGTCATTTTCTCCCAATTATATGCCACTGCCTTTAACATTTTGGTACGCATTTGTAATATAAAAGGATTTTTACAAAAATCCTTCTGTAATTATTATATCTTATGTCTACCAACTTGGTATTAGTTAAGAGGTAGCAGTATATTTTATTGGTATATTGTGCTGTTTCGAGGATGATATTTCTCTATGTAATTCTATTCGAATTCTTTTAAATTATTCGAGTTTATTCATTTAGCATATTCATTTGCATCAGATACTGTACATGGCGGTTCATTTACCTTTGAACTGTCACTGTCACGTACACGCGACTATGTAGTCTGAACAATTTGCATGACTGCAAAGCAAAAAATGTGATTTAACGAACGATGGAGTTTTACATTTAAATCCACCTTTAACGAACTATGCAAACTGGTAATTTCATAAAAATCATCAAACGTGGGCGTTAAATTCCGAATACCTGACGCGGAATGACCCACATAGTTCCAAGCTCAAGAACGTACAGTAATATTCGATGAACGAAAATTTTCACACTTCTTTCAATATGTAAGACTGAAATTACATCGTAGTTTTTATTGCATTTTCATGTTTTCTATTCTCGAAGTCGGCCCCCAAGTTTTTGAAATATCCTTTCTTACGCTTTTTAACGCAGAAAAAATTTCTTCTAAAGGAGACTTTCTTGAGAATTTCCTCTACATGCAATACAAAAGATTTCATCCTGTTCAGTTTATCCATCGCAAAGTTATCGTTAAATAAACGTGACGTTGGTGAAATATCGATTTTTACGCAATATTAATAGTTAATGTTAAACAAATTGGAAAATTGTTGGCAACAGACTTTTTTTGGCAACTTCCTTTACAATATAAAGATAGTTTCACTTTGGCAGTTCCCTCCGTCACGGAGATATTGCTGGGCAAACATTACAAAAAATGTGCGCGATGAATTGAGAATCTCTTGCTTTTCAAAGTCATTTAAAAAGTAGGGTGGCACAATGCTTATTCAAGTGATTCATCCTGTTCGCGTAGTGCTTACGCAATAGGAAATGAACTGGTAATACAGTTAACATGTCCGCAACCAGCGTCGTAGTTTTGCGTGATTTTAAAATATACGTGATTATTTAAGAAATAAAAATACAACAAAAGTGCTTTGTCGGGAAAACATTAAAAAAATACTCGGTGGATTGAATACCCACTCCTTCTGAAAGTCGGTAAAAAATGGAAAGAGTAGGGCATTCGAATAAAACAAAGTAATAGAAAACTATTTCCTGTCCTGCTGGACTAATTTGCTATTCCACTAATTACAGCGTTAATTATTTCTACCAATGCAAGCCGACAAATCAGTGCGAGGAATCCCGGTTAACAAATTATAGCGCACAAGGACCCGCAATTTTTCATTGATTTCACGCGCGCAGTGCGCACACGATTTGTCTGCTGGTGTCAAGAGCGAGCCGAAATGCGTTGCGCAGCACGCGCAGGGGGGGTTCGACCTGAAATTCGTTAAATTGCACCGTTAAATTTTGCAGGCCGGTTCTGACGCGATAACGCGTTAATTATCACCCGGCAATATTTCGCCCCGCCGCCGTCGGCCCGTATTAATTTCAAAAAGGGCCGCTCTATGAAAAGCGGCATTCAGCCTAATTACGGCCTGCAGAAGACAATGCTCGCTGTTCCCCTTCTCCCTCGTTCTGTCTCTCTTGATTCAGGTCGTCAGTCGCTCCCTCTTTCTCACTCGCCTCTCTATCCACGAGACACAGCGGTTGGTATGGAACCTGGCTTCTCTCTCTCCCTCCCCCTCCACCCTCCACCCTCCACCCTCCACCCTCCACCCTCCACCCTCCACCACCCCCTCACTCACTCCTTCTCTCACAAGTACACGCGCACTCTCTCGCGGCCTCATTTTTTGCTTACCGCCTTCTTTTTCCTATTTTCGCCTTCCCGCGAAAACGGCGCCCCACGCGCGCTTGCTGGCTGCTGCCGCCTGTTTTTCCTGGGTTGCCTGGTGCGCGCAAATACACGTTCGGAGCGTGCCACCAAGAGAGACCGAAAGTAAGGACCTTTTCACTCGGCGCTCGCCATCGCGATTAAATCGTTAACCTTAATTCCACGGAAATTACTTTTGCGCTGAATCTCGGTTTCCTGCCATCCCCCACAATCTCCCCTCCTTCCAACTCCGCTCCTCGTCCCTAACACCACCACCCCGCCCAGACCAGACCAGCAGGACCCCTGGCGTTTTAGCATTTGCATTAAATATACGCGCTGCCGTCGAGGGCTTCGTTATAAGCGGCTCTTTTGTTGTCCACGGGCACACACTGTTTTTCAAGGCAACGATTCCGCCGAAGCAGATTTTTATCGGCGTCCTTTATTGAGCTGCCAATTAATATCGATCGTGTCTGTCGGAGTACCTCGTTCTCGACGCGCCTCTCTGCAACTTTGGTGCTCGAACATGTTCGACGTTACATGTATTTCCTTCCTTCGACTATTACAGTTTTATCGGGGATGTCTGATTTCTGTTAGAGAGACTGTAATTGCTTTCCAATGAGTGTGTACTCTGCAGTTACTTTTAAAGTCATGTAAACCTGGCTTTTTCGAGGATTTTCCGAATTAGGATCTAAACTTGAATAGTTATACAGTTTCAGGCTTAGTTGTTTGGTAAATTTCGTTTAATACACGAATTTTTATTGGTTTTAATTAACAGGTTCGGTACCAGAAACTTGTAGAAAATTTTTAAATCTGCGTGTTGAATTATTTCACAACTTATAGAAACTTCTTTAGCGACTTTTCAGAAACGAACTTTATTCTGTGGCTTTTGTGCAAGGATTGACTGAGAGTCGTGTAAGAAACATTCATGTAAGGAATCATGGTATGTACTACGCTCGTGGGTAATGAAAGAGTCGGGCGAATCATTAGGAGTCGAAACGTATATTCTGGTAATTGTAGAATGTTACTGCTTCGACAATCAAAGTAACTGTAATTCAAAGAGTGTCTTTCTTCGGTACTCTTGGTCAGTAGGCAAAACCTCACGCTTACATGGCCCGCCATGAGTTTTTCTACCCTACATATCCGGGTTTTTACCTAAAGGGATTAGGTATACAGGACAATTTCTGAGTTGCCTGACTTGTACAATACTTATCCCCTTATCTCGAATTTCATAACATTTACGTAACACAAACTGGAGTTAACTTAACTGGTCATGAATTAGTGTAAATATTAGCGTAGTACTACCTGCTTACACGATATAAATATAATATATAGTTCCAATAGAACTTTGTCCAGTTTGTTGTCCGTGTATGAAAAATACATCTAATTGCTATAAACAATTTATTTATTAAACCTGCTGGGGTTAAATTAACCGTAACGGGTATTTTAAAGTTTTATTAAAAAGATATATATTTCCACATGAATGATGGTTTGGGCCAAAATGAATACATGATTAAAGCGCGATGGTTCTTCACTCGATTTGAGATGAATTAGTTGACTACTAACACAGATAAGAAGGTCGGAATTGTTTTTTCTTTTTAAAAATAACTTTTAATATTAATTTGTCAATTAGAGAAGCTTAGAAGTCTTAATTAATAGCTTTCATATTGAGAACTGCCTACTATTTGCTCGATGCAGACTTTATAGATTTTGAACACATCGCTCGTAATTAGTACACATCGTTGATAAATGTTTACTCTGGGATTCAATTTTACTGATAATTTTATGCAGAGTAAAAGCGTAATGAAATACAAGCTACGTTCATCTGGGAGGAATATACTCTCCAATGATGAAAAAATTATTCAAATCGGTTCAGTAGTTTCTGAGATTACTCCAAATGCGCACAGACAAACTTTCTGATTTCATATGTTACTAAAGATAAGTATAGAAGTACTAAAGAACAGGTATTTTGCATCTGCTGTCTGCTATTAGAACTATTAGATATCATAAAACAGTCTTGTTCCCTCTATAAAATCATATAGGTTGGTATGTTCCACTTTCATAGCAGAAAGACACGCTATCCAGTTCAATAAATCATATCTACTACAATTGGGACATGCATGTATGGTGAATGGCAAGTAATCAATTTCACTTGATACAATTTTTGCGTTCGAATTTTCCCATTAAACAAATATATGTTTATTTTGCATGTCTGCCCGCAGCCCAATGAGTGTTATTCGCTCTTTTTTATTCCCGACTTTTAATCCAAAGGATTTGCGGGAATCACATTCTCGTTTACGAGGCAAAGTTCCCCACTGGATTTTTGGGTCAATCGTTACACATACTTTGAAAAAAGTTCCGGAACGCATGAGCACGGCTTTTAGGATAAACGGCTGTTTTTCGAGTATATTCGCTTGCTGGGAAATGCGCGGAGCACGGGCGCAACAATTGCAATTCGCTTTGGAACGTTTATTAAGGGAATTTGGAATAATATTTGAGGGTGGATAATACTGTATCGCGGCGATTGGCGGAAAGTAGGTATTTAACGGGTCGCTCGAGCGCTAAAGCGGTTAATGAGATATTTTAACTCGGCAAAATGGATTAGCTGCCAGCCGCGATTCAAAATAATCGAATGGACCGCTTGGGCCGCAGCCAGACTTCGCCATGTTCCTCTCCCTCTCTCTGTGAATACGTAAATTTGTTGCAAATTTCAGACGAGTGCATTTATAATCATGACGCTAACCTGCACGATCGACTGAAATTGCGTGGGTCACGGCGCGCGTGTGACCGCCGATGTTATAGTAGATTCATATTCCAAATACGCTTTCTCTCTTCTATTACCGTTCTCTTATCTTTCTCTATCAATCTCTTTTGTTCATATTCCTTTGTCTCTTTTTCGCCCTTTTTGTGTCGGCATTTAGTCGGCATCTATTTAATAATTTTATAAGTTCCTAAATAAAATTATTAAATAGATTCAATTAAACGTCAAGGAAAATAGATAAAAACCCACACATTTTCCTTAGCTCCTCTCACCTTTTCATGCTACACACTGCAGAGAATATGACGATGGTATTGTATGTTCATGAAACTCCGTCTGAACAGATTTGTATTTTTTCAGTTCACAGTAATTTATTTACAAACGATATTAATTGGAAAATTTATTTTTTATTGAATATTTGTAACATACTACACAATGCCGTCATCGTTAATTCCAAGACGAATGCATCACTCTGTATAATAATGAGAGCACAGTTCGTATCTAAAAGGAAAGTTACTGTTATTTAGCATTTGGAATTCCTCACATTCCAAACCCATGTTTCCTATGCAGCGACAGTTTTATATATAGTTTCGAGCGGAGATATTACCTGTACACGCGTGTAGAGTTACTGCTCATAAAGTATTCATGTTGAAAGGACATTTGGATGGAATGCGCGGGACTGGTATGCGATATCGACTCGGCAGAGGACTGGAAATGGCAAACAAGCCTGCGATTGTTCTTCACTGATAAAATTGTTCACACGCGTTTCCCCCTTGGGAAAGCAGAGCATCGTAGAGGTGAACAAGGGTGGGGAGAAGAGAATACCATCCTGTTTGTTGTGTTTTACCTCACACATCCGGCCTTTTTCCGTGTCTTAGCTTCTAGCGAAAGAGACTTCTCGTTTCCCCACGGCAGACGCTCGGAATTCTCGAGCCCTCGTCTCTTTCTCGCAGGCTTTCTCGCCATTTCACTCGCACTTTCCCTTTTCGTCCTCGTAGAAGCAGCGACGCGCATCGCCACGCTCAGCATCCCTTTGAACGTGTTCTACCGGTTTTCACGTGGAATCGAACCGCAAAAAAAGGTCCTGGGCAACATTACAAGGAAAGAAAAGGGCGGAAGGAGTCCGGGCAAGGGAATAAGATCGGGGATAAGGACGAGGGAGGTCGTGGAAGGGACTGCTACCGGGATAGATAGAATCTGTCGATGAGTGAGAAGCGGCGGCACGACTCCCTCTTGAGATTTTCGCGACGATAATCGCCCTACTCGAGGCTCTCGAGACGCAAAACCGAAGAAAAAGGACTCCGACCGATCGGCGACTTATTCCCTCGCCAGACCCAGAATTCGCCGACCTTGGTAATCCTGTAAGCTTTTCAAGCAGAACGTCATGCGATGTTTACTGCCCAAGAGTGCGATTCATGTTTCTTGTAGAGTTAAAGTTGGTTCATATATACCACTGCGGTATCAATGGCCATCTTACTACTGCAAATGGTAAATAGTGTGCTGTTGTTTTTATGTACACGCATTTACATACGTACAGTGGCTAAAGAAAGAATTGGTACACTCAGTATTTTCGGAATACAGTTTCTTAAAAAAAAGAAAACAATCTCCTCTAAGGAAATTACTTTTTCTTAAAAAGAATACTTACTTGTTCACGAAAATGTATTCCTGTTTGGATAGAAAAGTTTTCTTTTTTGAGAATATTTCTTCTAAAACACTGGGTGTGCGAGTAGTTTTTTTTTATCCACGGTGTATGACATAAGCGTTTATCAACATGATATGTCCGAATGGTTCTTTAAATGTCGAGTTAATAATAATTCAGTCAAGTGGACATTTTTTAACCACTTATAGTTTTCATCTAACAACTAATTTGTGTTCGTTTGAAAATATATGAAGCATATATATGTATGAATGCATGCAATAAACATCCGATATCCAGTACAATTCTCAACAAATTACGGATTCAGTTCTATGCGAATATGGAAATAAAATGTTTTTTTTTATAAAACCAACTTTACCAAATTCGAAACACTTATGCCGCGTTTGAACTAGAAATTGTTGACCTTGGTAATCCTGCGAGCTGATCAGGAAGAACGTCATATGACTATTTATTTACACGTCACAACTATTTTTTAATCAATTACGGTTTTTCTACTGAGAATTATTTTATTTTAATGTGAGAATCTTTGAAAGATATAGAGTGGCATGCATATACTAAACACGTACGACTCTTTGTGACAATTTAACTGAAATGATTTATCATTTGAAATTTCAGATATATTTTTGCATAACAATACAAAACTTAATGTTATGTTTTGTCTGAATATCCATCATAGTTGCGCGAGTATTTTCCACCACAACAAAACATTATTCATTTATAAATAAATAACTCGTACTTAAATGCTTGGCTAAAATCAGTTAGTTACAAGTAACTTAAGATTTCTTGGATATATTAACCGCGGCTTATTAAAACAATAACTAAAAACATATGTATAAACGATGTAACGGCTATTTTAATAAAAGGACTATAAGAGTAGCGCCATTTGATATTACTTTTTCTACTTTTCAAAACGTAGTTATTAATTGAAAATTGCCATCCCCTTTATTATGGCAAACCTGTCATTATAAAGCGTAAGAAAATTGTTTCGATTGAAATTCATAAATTCAAAGTACTGAATATTAAACGAAATAAGAAGCGTTGACTTTTTACAGCTGAACATAATGTCGAATGTGTAACCAAGTAAGTAAATTACGAGATTATGCTATTCCCGCAAATTATCCGATCTCGTCTTGGCAATTCGCCTGCATTCTTTTATTCCCCGTGGTAAACCATACCTTCTTCCTATTATCTACCCGAATGGTGATGGAGATTTCTCCATTGTATAACAAAACGAGTATTCGGCATGGAAAGACAGTAGAGAGGAAGAAAAGACACATATATAATGAGAGTGAGAGAGAGAGGAAAGTTCCTTTTTGTAATTAAAAATTTATAACATTATTAGCTTCTTGAAAACAATATTTTGCGTATTCTTGTTCAATAAGTTACAGTCCTTTTAATTCGAAAAACAACATTTTAGTGACTGATTCTATTTAAATTAAATATTGCTGAAGAAAGTATCTTGCTATATTATATCATAGTTATTATCTATACAGTATAATGTTATATATTGACATGCAGAGGAAGCTCAGGGAACAATCGGTTCTAATTCAAATTTTTGGGTAATTTATAATTATTCTGCGTGTAGCAACTTATACATACATAACAGTGGTGATTCAAAGGCAAGTGAATGACGTAACGGTAATTAATAAAAGCATTTTTACAAAAATTATTTTTTAATTATTATACTTTATTATAATTTAAGTGTTGGTACGGTTAGTATTAACTTCTTACTACTTTGAATTGCAGTATTGTTTGCTGATACTGCCGGATGTTATACAATACCGACATGATTAATTCCAACGCAAACGTATGACCTAGTGCATAGAATAGGTAGGTATTACGCAAAGTACCTAGATTATAAATATTAACTGTGGTATTTACACAAATCTTGGAATTAATTGGGGAGTAGTTAAGAAAATCAGTGGTGGACCCCATTGCTGAGTTTTCCCGGCAAATTGTCGATCCTCATGTTCGGGCCGCATTGCGTAACGCGTAACTCAATTGTCGAGTAGCACGGCGAACAGGAGTTGGCTGGCAGGGCACATCGTCGCTTACTAAACTTGGATTACGCGTCACTCGCACTGAAACTTAGTTGTTAAATTCAATTCTACGGCGCTCGCTGTGCCCCGTCATGGATGAGATGCGTATTACTGATCCTCCGGCCTGCGTAGTCCTGGTCTACTGCAATCCTGAATGTTCTCCCCTTCGTTGAGCTTACGGTGCAAGTCTTGATAATACCGTTGGACGACTACTGATTTGCCGTGTCAGCTATTTGTTTATACCAAATCCCACTTAATCCTGCTAAAATATTAAAATAGAAATTATATTTAATAATACATTTTATATGCATATACAATATATATACATCTAAAGTCTAACTGCTTATCCTAACTTAAATTGTACATACAAATAATGATTTTGGTTAGTTACTAACAATTTACGACCAAATGTACGATCGAACAAATTGATTAACATGTACGATGTTATATCGGGTAATTTAGTGTCAGAAATATCCAGTGGTGGATTGAACTCCAGTTTTTAGAGCTCTTGTATTAAGGAGGATCTTCCTGGCAGATAGCATAGGACGGTCCTACCTGGCTTCACCGGGATGGCATTTCGTATGCCTGAGGTGGGCTTTAGGGATGGCTGGAGGGTAGGAACCCTCATCGTATTTTTTCTAAGGGACCGAAGAATACTCATGCCCAATTTAGTGTGCATACGTTGAACGATTCAGGTACCTTTTAGAGGGGATGTGTTTTAGGAGTGTTTTGGGGGTGGGGACCCTCGTAGTATTATTTCTAGATTATTAAAGAATACTTGTCCAAAATTTGCTGCAGATACATTGTATGTATAGGAGTCTTTGCGGAATATACATCTATACACATACTGCTCCTCAAAATTAAGAGGTCAGTAAATTTTGGTAAAAAAGTTTGTGAAATAAAATTGTACAACGATCTACGTTGGCTCATTTTAACAGCAGAAATTTCCACTTCCGTAGCCTTGAACGCAATTTTTTCAAAACTTAACTTTTCTCTTATAAAACAGAACAAGACCGACGCCGCTTTTTTCTATGGAAATTTCACAACTTCAAACGACTCTGTGGAGTATAAAAAATTTGTCCCGTGATTCGCGTTAAGATGAGCTTGTAACTTAAACTCTCCCTGTCTCTTTAAAATGAGTCAGCAGCTCAAATATCGACAACTTTTCCAGCAAAATTTAGTAATTCATTAATTTTGTGGAGTAGTATATTTTGAGTTTTATATTTTAAGATAATCACATAGAACATAGTTAATGTCCAAGAAATGGGTGGATACCTTCAGAGGCACCGTCGACGACACTCCGATGCGTGTCTGTGACGCTGGACGACTATAATGTAGAAATATTATGATTGTGATGCTCAAGCCCTCTTCGTACTTCAGGACATATCCAGAAATACTCATCAGTAGTATGCAAAACGAAGTTGACAGTTACTTCGGCGAGCGATTGGCCTTTGACTGGTACTGTCACAATTCAACTACCTTAACTCCCTCTGTATTTCCGATTTTTGATTACGCAGAAAGTAATATTCACACAACGGACTCATACGTCTCTCCAACACACGGTACACATTTACTGCGGCATCGGCACAATTCAATTCTCACACAGAGGCGATTCGGTGCGGATTAGAAATCCTACGGGAAGCCAGCTCATGCGTGTAATCTGCAATTCGTGTGAGGCTCACGTTTTTCTGGAAAGCGTCACTCGCATCCCGATTCCAGCCTAATGAGAGTACACGCACGTGCGAAAAACGTCGTCTCCTGCTTCCTTCCTGCAAGGGCTGCTGCCCTTTCTCTCCGTGCGGATGGTTTGCGACAGGTACGTGGCTGAGTGGTTCCGGGACTCGCGCGCCACACCGGCGGCGGTGCCCTTTATGCAAATCACAATGACCACCGTAACCACCAGCTATAGTTACCCATCCTGGCCTTACTTTCGTACGTGTGTAATTTCGGTCGGTTACCTCTCCTTCCACGTATAGTCAGTCCTTTCTCTTTCCTGGCTCTCCCCTCGGAATTCGGACCTGTGTCTTTTTTCCTACGTGGCGCCTTAACCCTTATATATCTTTGATTCAACTACATACGGATTTAATTTTTTTGGGTCAAAAGCAACCCGAATATACGAAACTTACGGTTTCTTTAATTTGATAGTCACGTTTCGGACAATAAGTTACTTTATATTATTTATTGCTTTATTCGACTTTATGTCAGTCGTGATTTTCAAATTTAGAGGAATATCTCCATCATCCAACTCTGTCTTAATTACTTAAGGTAAAAAATACTCGACAATGTTATATTTATGCAGTTTTTTTATTAATAACACCATGTGCACAAGGGGGAAGTGCGTGCCACAGCTGTATAATTTCATAGAATGAATTTCGAAAAAATTGTTTTAGTACAGAGAAAACAAGTATTATTAAATATTTGCGGCTGTAGCAAAATAAATTAAGTTTTATTAGATTGTTAAGATATTACACTATGTAGCTGAGTTTCTGTCATACATAAAGAATTAAGAACTAATGATTAATCGATGAACTTTATTTAATCGGCTTCGAAAGAAGGTTCTCAATTCGTTCCGTATATTTTTTTTATGTTTGTCCAGCGATATCTCTAAAAATGAAATGGACCATTCAGTATGAACTCTGTCGCATCTTCTAGGGAGAGAGGAATTTTTCAATTTGTTTTTATTTGTCGAGTTTTTTTTACAAGTTTCACTACATGCAGAAACTGTAAATGAAGAATTCCTCTTGTTCGATGTGCGTACTATAGTAATTCAATAACAATGATTAACAATAATTGAACGATACATCCTTGCTACAAGTAATTAAGTTTGTGAGTAAAGACTTTTATTACTTTAAAAAATAGAAACTCGCCAAAGGTTCACACTAGATACTTGCAAAAGAGTCTTCTGGCAGAACATCTATGCTACAAAATGTAAAGATGTATTCTTGTGGAATCTTTTATTACTCTTTTTGTCCATGCTGATATACTTAAAAATTGTTGTAGTAAACAGGAATGAAGAAATGATTTAACTTATGGGGGCCAAGTGCACGCAATTGCATAGTACCTGCTACTAAGAATTGAGTTTAACGCTTAAAATAACCGAAAGAGTGAAAGTCACAGTTTTAAGGCTTGAAAAATTCACAGGAGAATTCTGTATTGGAAAACTAGCGAGCTAAAGTTATTGAATCTACGCGTGAACAAAAGGAGAAAAGTAGTCCGATAAGGATGAATCCGCACGGCAATTCCTGTTTGGTGAAGCTTTAGCGAGAATCTACTGTACTTACCCAGGACTGAAATCAGGCAATGGGAGGGAAAGGAGGCGAGATGACGCGGCGAAAGAGGTCCTGGTGGACCTGTTGATCTCAACGAAAAATGCGTGGGACGATCGTTGTTCTCCGTGGCGGCGATGCTGGCACCCGTTCGTGCGCTCCGCCATGAAATGGGATTATCAAGGATGCTACGATTAATGGTCGTAAGAACGGCTCTCAGCTGAAATTTACTCATCCTCCTGACCTGATTCAATCTGTCTCGTTTGCGTGACATTTATCACTGATAGACAGTGGTTATAGAACTCTAAGTGGTGTCATCCATGAACAGGGCGATGCACTTGTCTTTGAATTAGCGCTGACCAGTTTTTGCTGTTACGTACAGGATAATTATAAATTATGCAGTAATTTGAATTATACACAAACGTTTGCCAACTTCTTTCTCCATCCTATATATTATGTAAACCATATTGTAAATCCTTGAATTTCATTTGTGCAGTTATATTTCCATTTTATTTAAGGCTTTCGCCACGACAAATTTCATCGGTGGTCGATTATTTTGTCAGTTGAGGTCATGATATTAGAAATTGTTTGCAATACACGGTTATCTATTCGTGAGGCATGCGACTCTAATAAATATATTTCCATCAGTCCATTGGAGTTGATGGCAAAGTATTCGTTTCTAATTATAATAATATGTTCATCATTTGTCAGAACAGATGGTGGGGCGTTCACCTTTACGTACATTAATAATTGCAATCTTGGAAGTCTTTAATGAGGCCTTTAATGTCTCATTATATAAATGATTCTTGGTGTCGTTAGCGAGACGAATTACCAATCAATAAAAAACAGCAGGTGTCAAACTTACAACTTCATTATAATACATAAATATAAGCCCTGTAGATCGTTTAGATGTAAGCCTTAAGGAGCTTCTTCATGATATGAGTAAAGTACTTCCAGCGAGCAGAATTGTAGCTGTATGTGTATATTTTCAGAACAAATGCATGGTATGAGTGCATTTGTTCGTGTACAAGCGAGATGCTTGCTGCAAGGATTTGTACTCGCAATGTGGAAAGGGACCTTTATACTTGATTTATAAGCCTAAACATAAACTATAAATAAGACGGACGTATGTCCAGAAATATACACAAGAATCTTTGTTCTTCTCGTAACACCAGTACTTTTAGGCCAGCGAAATCTATGGAACATTCATTTTAGACCGCAGCTCGTTCATCGGGCAATCGACGCATATCGGTGCAATCAGTTCCTTTACATCTTTGGCAGCAATGATATATCGCCATAGATCATGTAGTATTTTACATATTTCCCATAATCAAGTTTATGAATGCAAAGTTTGTAATGAATGAAGTCATCTCTCTAATTGCGATATTGAGAACCAAATACTAAATCAATATAACAAACTATAAATGAGACGGAAATATGACTCGAAATATACGCAGCGATCCTTATTCTTTTCGTAACATCAGTACTTTAAGGCCAGAGGAATCCATGTACAGCTCATGTTAGACCGCAGCTCGTTCATCGGGCCATCGATACATCGATGGTTCTCGGTTCCCTTATACCCTCGACAGCAATATATATTTCGCTTCCGACATATCACGATAGATTGCGCGCTGGTCCTGCAAAAAGGTAGAAAAAAAAGGCGCCCGAGGCAGGAGGTAAAATCGAAAAGAAGACGGTGGAAGTGAAGATTGTCCTCTCCATCCTCTTCTCACGCCATCGAATCCCCGGCAATCGCCTTTTTCCTGTCGGCTTCTCTCTCTCCCTCACTCGCCTCAGCCTCGCATTCGTACCGCCTCGCTTTTCTTCCTTGGCTTCCCTTCCCTCTCCGACTCCTACCTGTGGCGCGCGCGCACACACACACAGACACTGTCACGCACGCACGTGCACCCAACTCCTTCGGGATCTTTCACACACCTTCTAGCACCCCCGCCGCCATACACCGCAGCTCAGCGTAATTTTCCGTACCAGCCGGATATATCCATTGCCGGTGGTATGACGCGCCGAGCGTGTCGGCGCTAAGTCTTTCTTTTATTCGTAAATGAAACGAAATTGAGATCCCGATACCGCCGGATAGGCTTCACACTCGCACAGCCATATCGCCTTCTTTCTCGTCCACTTCTTCCTCTGCCTCACATCCAATCCTTTCCGTCAGCCAGTGTCTCCTTTCATCCTTTCATCGATGAATGTCCACCACTTTTGTGCTGTGGGGAAGAGCGATGGCAATACATGGTTCAGACATTTTAAAAGAGCTACCTAGTCATTTTTGTTTTATACCGTCGGGCGGCCGATCAGTAAATGGCATTTCTGCGAATTGCTGTTACCTAGTGCGTCCTTGGAATCGTTGATAATTAAGACGTGCTTCTGTTTTACTCTTTTGTCAGGATGTTATTTTGTTTAATTGATGCTTTGTAGTGTTTATTTAATGGCAGTAGTTCCTTCGTTTATTAACAGTAGCTACCGGCTGTTTATACAGCTATTTCTTCCGCAAGCGGTAACTTCATAAAAAAACAAATCCACAAAGTAACATTTAGATAATAATACAAAAATTATAAATTTGGATTTTGATTTTTAACAAGATCTAAAGAAACAAGTGCAGCGTCGGTTCGAATTATAAACCCGGCCAATTGACCGAGCGTTGGTACGATTGATGTTAAATCACTTTTATTGAAGGGGTTAATATACAAACACCATTTTACAGATATACTTGCCTATTCAGTAATGTTGGTGGTTGTAATTTATTTTTTATTCCCGGGACACTTCTCGCTCAGGACATATAGAAAATTTTGAAGTACAGACGGTGGCATAAGTTAAGGAACTCTTTTTACTATAAGATATTTCTCCTACAAAGCTATTTATTGCGAAAATTGTTACGCTTGGTTGCACTCGCCATTTAATTATGTTCTGAATTGCATGAATATCTTGTTTTTTCTGTTTTATTTCTGAGTGTCAAATAACTTCTTTACATTTGCAAGATAAGCGTCGAGTTAACATGGCGTAAAGTCAAATCAATGAAAATACTCAGCTTGCTTTGAAAGAATCAGTTTTCATCAAATTTCAAAACTTATTTCAAAGCGAATGGTGCAACTTTTTAAAATGACCTTACTTCAATAAAATGTTGCACACTTTTCGTTATTGTTGTTAATTTACGATTCATTACTAAAAAATCAAGTTATAAAGTACTTATCCACAAAGTTTCCAAACTTTTGCAGCGCACTGTATCGTCAGCTCCTTATTGTCCTCCTCGATGTTTTCTTTCTTGTCTTTCGGGGGCACCTTTTCCTGATACCACAAATAATTAGCCTGATCTCTGACAGTGCATTTCCATAGCCCTTCGTTTACCGTGGCTTTTCAGGCAAAGGCAGCGAGTATTTTCTGGTCGCCTTTCCTTACCATTCACCGGCGCTTCTTTTGTTCAGCTCCATATTACTCCTTGTAATCTTTTAAGGATACTCGGCTGCCGGAGCGCCGCCGGTTTTCGTGTATTGGTGACCGCGGATCGTTGAGCAAAGAGGCCACAACCGCCGCATCCTCTTGCAACGAGACTTTTGCCTTCCAAGGGATAATCACAATCGAAAGGCACCGGGGCCTCCAAATGGATCCTACTCCTCTTGCCATCAGGACTTGCATTCCTCCCCCCTCCCCTATGCGCACCATCAAAGACCAAAATCTCGAGGATTTAACCCGTCTCAAATCCATATTTCTTGCCATCGGGTAAATATTTGCGAGGAATGTTTTCTTTAATAAAGAGCTTTTTGTTCATATTTCAGGTTTCTTGAAATAGTTTTTGGTAAATATTCAGAAGTGCTCCTTCTGTGAAAAAAAACAAAATTTTGTATTTTTATTGCATGAAATGCATTAATTATCAACAAAGAAACTTACTCTCATTGAGGAAAGACCATAAAACCACATAGGAACCTTATGAAATTCATATGAAAGTTGGGTAAATATACGGAATTGTTACTCATGTAAATATGAATGAAATCATTATATTTTTTTAACGGAAATGCATTTCTTACTGTCGTAGAGATGTATTCACAGTGGAGGAACGTCATTGAAACACTATAACAACCCCGTAAAAACACCATAAAAACATAATGAAATCAACGATTTTCCTTCCTTCCAGTAGAGTTTACGTAATACTCCTGTATTTCAAACGTAACCAATCAAGAGTTGCGGAGGGCTGGCACGCACGCTGCGCATGAAAAAATTTGCCACCTAACCAAGTCCGATTATGTTAAGCGCTTTAGGAAGACTTGAGTCCGAGTCTTCAGTCCCAACCCATTTGAAATCAAGAAATTGTATTGCATTAGCAACTAACAATAAATGAACAATAAACTTGCGATTAAGGGTAACAAAAACTTTACGTGTACGCGTTTCATTCGAGGCACATGCTCTGGTAATATTGATAAGAAACTTTTAGTTGTGCAGACTATATGCAGATATTCATGCAGAGAAATGCTACTTGCAGGCTATATGCAAGCAGCTCTGCGTAAGGGGAGAATGAACAGGGTAATTGCAGCCGCTTCTGCAAGAAAAATGTCACATTGGCACGTTATTCGTTATGAAAAGTAATTAGTAGTTTTACATAATTGGAACATCTTACAACAACAGGAAGGAATTACTGTTCATACAGTGACATACATATCGAACACGTTCATACTGCAAGAATGCCAAAGCAAGGAAATCAATATAAGAAGTCATTCTCGTAGATCTGATTTCGCCTGAAAAATTCAGAGCCTCTATTTGGTTGCCCGATCGATTGCCGCAAATAGAGCTGTGCGATTCGTCACAATGACACACTCGACTCTGCTTGCACGAAATCAGATTTAACACCAATTCAGGTGGATTCGCCAGTTGCTCATATGATTTTCAGTTGATAAATGACAAAGGATTTGTTATTGAAACTGTTAATTGCTACTGTTTAGTAAAGGTTTATGTTTGATAGATTCTAAATTGATATTCCTTTAGTTCTAATTGTGTCACAGCATTAACAATATATTGTTCAAATTTTCACTAAGAAATTGTGATTATATGATTTTGAAATAAATTTTAACAAAAGATGTGTATCATTGAAAGGATCAAAGCATAAATGTGCAGTTGTAGCTCGTCAGTATTAAACAAAATACATATAGTACAACAAATATACTATATAACAAAGTGCATAACTATTATTTCTGTTTCTACTTCTGATTGCATTCTTCTCGCAATGATTGTATGTGTCCATTTGCTGTGTAAAAATGAGAATAAAGAGTTCTTTATACCATCTATAATTAACACGTGTTTCACAAATTAGTACACATAGCAGCTCCAAAACTGTCGCTGATTTTGTTACTACATTTTTTATTAGGGTTCCGTGGTTCACGAAGAACTTTTAATTCTCTTGTTTTAAAATTTGAAATAATTTATCAGATTAATATTTAGTGTATACTTTTGAGTAAAATTATAACGGAACTGCAAAATAATTAACTTGGAAAAACTAAGAGAAACAGTTTTCAATGTCACTAAAGTTATACTTACCATATTTTTATATTGAAAAGTGCACGTTTGAAATCTTTTAATGTTCCCCTTTTTCTCTTGGATAAACAGGCCCGGAACATGTCCTTCTGCCTCGGCTCGCGCGGTTTCGTTGTATCAATGTTTCTTGACGTCAATAGAGAGATACGTTACGAAGCGATAAAAAATAGCTGATGTCCAACTTGTAACTGTTATGGTTGCTGTTTAGACTTGTAAATCAAGCATGAGGCTTATATGTAAACCAATCAAAAGGTTTATATATATGCAATACAACATAGTTGCATGTTTACACACTTGCTGTTTTTTTATTGATTGGTAACGCATCTCTCTAACGACTCGAAGACTGATTAATTTAACGAACCCTAACGAAAGGAGACACATGTGTCCTGCTCATACGATATAAACTCGGAACATTAAAAGATTCCAAGAGAACCATCATCAACGTGAGAAATACAATAAGACATGGTACTGGCTTACAATTAAAGGTGAATGCCTCGTCATCAGTTCTGGCAACCGATGGAAATATTATTATTATAATTGGAAGCGTATGTACATATGCTTTGCCATTAGCTTCAATGCTCTCATGGAAATATATTTATTAGAGGCGCAAGCCTCTCCCATAGACGGTCTATTGGAAACAGTTCCTAATACCATCGTGAACAAAACAAAACAACTTACAACAAAGGCACTCTGTAAATACAAAGTGCGCACAACGTTTATTCAATTTGAAGAATCGCAGAGAAAATGAAATACGGAAAACGAAGCCTCACGGCCGGAAGCGTGGTATGCGAAAACTACGTGCTATATGCGTTACGATAGCCCATGAAAATTTGATAGGCCTATAAATACGAACCGGCTCGTTAAAAGATAATGAATTGGTGTAACAGCGTTGGCTATGATGTACGATTAATTCCATTGGTCGAGGATGATGCACCAGCCGCACTGGAAGTGCTCTTACTTCATTGCAAGCGCAAATGAATCGGCCAATAACGCACATACCGTATCCAGCACTTGTAATTCGGTGCAATAGCAATGGTTTAGCAATGGCCAATGATTTTTCATTATCTAAATCTCAGTTACAGGGGATTATTGGTAGATTTGTGGGTCGAAAATAAATTGATTTATATACTGTCAAAATGTTTACCACGGAGTAGTTTTTGGGCCCTCATATTTACAACTGTATTGTTTTTATATTCTGATATTCATGTACATTTTTAAAGAATTCATCGAAAAACGTGATTTTTATCCCCTTAGTAGCCGTGATATTAATTTTATATTAGTTTACCTTCGACTAATTAGTAATTAGTATTCCAAGTGCTGAAACATGTACGTTAACACTGTTTCCTACATTAAGTGTTATTCCAAAAAGAGTGAGAAACTGATTTAATTTGAGTAATTGTGTTGGTAATTATAGATTGCGCAAGATTTTACCAATTAGATTAACGAATTTAGAACTTATTGAGGACAATCCTATCTAACAGACTCTCACTTTCACAGAGTCTTAATTATCACATTCATTTTATCATCCGAAAATCAATTACTATGTGTATATAGAAATCATCCTAGCGAAAAAATTATTCAGTATTCATAGATTCTGATTTATTAACACTCACACTCCATTCCTTCATTCAAAGTCCACGTATCAAAGTTTACACGTATGACTAAAGTGCTAGTGTTGAGCCATGTTAATAAATATGTATTCTGTACACGTGTGTAAGTATGCGTACTTAAATACAATGGAACATTATTTGCCATATGCACTGGTGCGGAACGGATACTGATACGTTGCCGATATGTGTAAAGGTCCATTTACACATATCAGTGAACCTGGCTTGCCAGTGCCGAACCATTTGGCTACGGCAAAATTCGGTGCAAAAAGCTGCGGCAATTGTTAACGTGCACACAAATCTGTCAACGGGCAAAGTCTAAAATGTAGTGGAATGACTCTCTAATCTAAAGATATTCGTAATGAGAACTAGAAGTGGCACATTTTTCTCTAAAATGATCTTTCTGTCTAAAATTATAAAGAAAAGACCGTGCAATCTAAAGATAATCGGAGTTTCAAAACGCCTAAAGGTACCAACAGTAGCGAAAGTGTTGATACATATGCATTCTGTACACGTGTGTAAGTAGACTTTAGGAGGTTAATAACAAAAATAAAAATGCTTAGTCGAAACTGAAATTTATATATGATAGTAACTGAGAGACATTCTGTCACTGTATGAGTTTTCAACTTATTTATCTATACAGTTATTAAGTAATTACTATCCAAAGTTCCGTTGTTATAGACGAGCTCTTATGGCGGACATGGCAAAGATTGCCCTTTATGGCTTATAAATCACCGATAAAATGCATACACGCGAATCAAACACGTTTCGTATCATAAACTGGAATAACCACGGCAAAGTTTTAAAAGCTTTGCCTCTCCGGTTCAAGTGATAGTCTACAAAAAGTGATCGATACTTTGGCATTTTTCTCACTTTGGGTACTATTTTTCGCACGATATGTTGCACTTATACTGACAACTACCAAAATAACCCTCATCTACCACTGACCACTACCAGCTGAAATGCACTATTACCACATTTCACTGCTGCTTCAGAAAGTTATAATAAACGTGGGTTTTAAACCCTTCTGATAATAATTCAATATAGTAAAAAGCCTGAGAATGCAAATAAATTATGAAGGGAGATGTAACGAAACATCAGTTTTATTAAAAATTTATTTCTTGAAACATGATCGTATAAAAACATATAAGCGTTCCCCCACTTTGCTCTCTGCACCACAAAAACATGACCAACCTCATTAAAATTATTAGAACATTATGTGCCATTTTCCAACTTTAAAACAACGATCTATAAGAAATAATCACCGTAACTATGGATTCTAGGCAGAAATGTAGTATGTATGATTCAAAGTTCTGCTCCGTATCACCGAGGAAGTCGGTATGCCGTGATAATAATCCACTGCGTATCAAATGGACCTTCCTTAGAAACACTATGACTAAGGCAGAATGGAATGCCATTGCCCTATACTCTCTACTGGCGCAAACGGCATATCTTAATGAATTCTTGCCGATTAGATAGCAAGTGGAGAGTGCCACGAGGCTCACATTTCCTGGAGGAAAGAATCTCTTAGATCCTGAAAGCAAAGGAACTAGACTGAGTTGCCGGAGAATCGATAGATCCAGGCTGCCGGTTCCGACGCCGGTATTTTAGAGCTGTCTAAACGCATTCCCTCGCTCGGTGTTGGTCGACTCAGTTCGAGTTTTAAACTTGAGCCTCACTGCAATTATCCTCCGAAACTATCATACACACACGCACACACAGCGCGCGCACGCACTGGAACTCGACACGTGAACGCAATAAATTTCATGTTCAGTGGTTGCACGTCGGCCCATGTTGGATTCGCTTATTTCGTGATGGATTAACTCGTTCGTCTGAAGTTACATAATTTGCACCCGCTAATCGGACCACGATGTTACTCAAATTAATGGGCTACCGAGAACACTCGCTGCTCCGTACCGTCATACTCCAGAGTGAACCATTGACGAAGGGATTCTTATAAAAACTCGTTAAGTGTTTTTTGTTGAATGACTAACACCTGGATAAGTGCTATGAAGCGATGTGCAATTATCAGTTTAAATAAGAATTCTAAACAAATAGCTGCGAAGCACTAAAAATGTCAAATAGAATAAAGTTCTTTCTTTTATACTAAAACTACTGGCAATTAATGTACACCTATTTCTACCAGACCAGTAAAAATGACCCGTTATTGAGAAAATATTATATCCAAAGAAAATATAATTTTTTCATCATTACTCAGCAAATGTAAGGGTGGAATATTTATAGGTCTTATAGGACATATTTATAAGTTATGTCTTATTTTGTTTTTCATAATGCATGTAGATCACTTTCTTTTATGTTTTAGTAAATTCAATCCTAGAAGGAAGATAAAATAGTAAACAATATTACAACGATTATCGGATATAAACTGATTTGTAAGTGGCTTATTTCGAAACGCGAACTATACTCCATCAAAGTTTTCGTGTGACTAATAGCTAAGAATAAAAGAATGAGATAACGGTGTTTATCAAATATAAACAAACTACTGCGCGTATCGTAAGAAATAATAACAGCTGCAGCCCTTGTCTCTCCTTCTGACACGTTTGTTCGTGGTGCATATACGTTTATGTTTCATCGTTTTTCTAATTGATATTCTCTAAAATTTATATTCTTTTTACTGAGCTACTAACCAGTAATTTTTACTAATTTCGGTATATCTAAATACTAGATGTATAGCGTATGTGTATATGTATAACTTTGAAAAAAGTGAGGAAAGTGGCAGCATAAATTCATAAATTTGATCCTGCAAATATTATAATAAGAATTGTGTACAATTTTGCAGAAATGCAATGTCATGAATTTTTTATACACAATTTTAAAACCAATCATTTTAAATGGGTATTACCTCTTTGAAAATAATGGAAATGTATTAATTTGCATAGTGTGAACATAACTCCATCAATGTAGGAGAATGCAGAGCAAGAGACGTGTGGTAAGACGGGTTGACGTCCTATGTAAATAACTATTGCTACTGCAGTTTACACATGAATGCGTCAGAGAGAGCGGAAGAGAATGGCGTTACCGTGGGGAAAAAAGCATTTGCGGTTAACCGTGACAAGATATACAGAAAAATGTAAAAATTTTATAGAATGGATTTAATTTGATTCATATTATGCAATAGTGCCATTTGATTTACGCTGGCAGTCCCATTTTTTTCTATATGGGCGGTAAAGTGGGACAAATTTCCTAGAGAATTTATAGTCACAATAAACCGAGTTAGAGCCGATCGAAAATGTAAGCTAAGGGTATGAAACGCTATAAACCAAAATACAAAACCGCAGTACATGTAAAACAAATGTGAAACACATACTGTAAGGAAGAATACTATTGCACTAAGGTTTCAAATGGCACTAAATGAACAAAATGGGAAGAACTAATATTTACGGAACACTATTTCATTGAAGTTCTTCATTCTGTTCATCTCAAAGTTGTTGCATAAGTTTATAGTTTAATATATCTCATTTCTGGAAACGCTTCCATCAATGTTATCTAAACAATATATGTGACTTTACCTATACAGGGTCTACCAAAAGTCCCGCAACGGTGAAATATCTAAAGACGAAGCAGTTTTCTAAAAAATGTTTCAAACAAAAGCTATACGGTTTTAAAAGATCTATTAAACGCGTATACTCAGCTGAGCTTGCTCTAAGGCGTGAAGGTCATTTCGAGGTCATTGTATTTTTTTTAAACGAAACGTTATGTTTTTTATCATATAGCGTTCAAGAAGATATCGAGTGGTTTTCAAAACACTCGCTAATGACTTCTTTATGATGACAATTGTCTGAGTTGTGAGCTTTGTGAGAGGTATTTCCACCATCATCGGTATTATCCACGGTGTAGCATGCAGAGGTTGCATGATCAGATTTTGCACCCCTTTGTGTATGTTGGTGTGCATGTGTGTGTGCGTGTGTGCTCGCGCCTACCTGTGTGTTTGTACACACATACACACATCCGCGTGGTACACCTTGGATAACACCAATGTTGGAGGTTGTACCTCTCCCAAAGCTCACAACTCAGACAATTATCATCATAAAGAGGTCATTTGTCAGTGTTCCGAAAATCTCTCGATGTCTTCTTGAACTGTCTATGTTAAAAAACATAGGGTTGCCTTTAAAAAAATTACTATGACCCCGAAATAACCTTTACACCTCAGCGCAAGGTCGATTGAGTGTATGTGTTTAATATATCTTTCAAAACTGTACAGTTTTTGTCTGAAACATATTTTTAAAAACCGCTTTGTTTTTTAGATATTTCAACGTTGCGAGAGTTTTGGCAGACTCTGTATAATAATTTTTAACGTTCCCGAATCGCACCATACTGACCTACACCCAACACTGATAATCGCGGCAACATTGTCACACGTTCTGTGGCAATAAGAAAAGGCGAGTGCGCACGCACTCAGGTACCGTGACGAGCAGTAGCTAAGACCCGCACGTATTTCATGATAGCTCGTCGGATGAGTTATTAAATTAGTAACGATCGCGTCGGCGCTGAACCTCCCATCAACGAGTAATCCCATTCCCTTATCTTAATCGGCGAGGGTCCTACAACATATATTACAGGCTGGTATGAGCGCCTGGAGTGTGGTGCAACTATTATTTAACTTCGAGATAGCAATCGCGTTACACGATGCTACCAGCGGAGGCTACGTACTTACGCGTGGCAGCTTACGCGATAAATGGCCCCCTTTGCGTGACTCTTTTCCGTATGTAGACTCCCAAGCATATAAATAGGAACATTCGATTGTCATAACTTAAAGCATGTTACATCGTTAAAAACAAAAAAAGGCAGATCGAACTTTCTTGAACTCTAACACATGCAGAACACTTGGTTTGTGTATGAAAAGTATTTCAAATAACTTTACTATGTGGTATTGGTAGACACTGAAGACTCATATAACTTTATTTATTATCAAAATATTGGTTTTGTGATAATTTGCACTTTACATTCTATATTAGTATGAAAGATGTGATCGCTCCGGTAGAGACATTCGATTATCATAATTCAAACTATGTTACATCGTGAAAACCAAAAATATCCGATCGAACTTTCCATCATAAAGATTACAAGAATGTTTACCAGGAAAATTACTATACTTTTATTGCTTTTTTTGAGTTTAAGAGGCTGCCGTTTCATTAAAAACTATATTTTTTCAAATCGGCCCAGTTGTATGTATACTCATTTTAAACTGCCCTACAATGGATATCATAAATTGTGATTTATTAGAAAACGTCCACACATCTATGCCAATAATTTTATAATTATTATCGATTGATTAAGGAAATCTATGTATAACATACTTAAAGTAATCTACTTCACATAAATTTCATGAGCATAAACATCAAATTTGTTTATACGTTTTCAAAATGTTGAAGTTAATCTTCGATCTTTGCGCTTCAGGTGTAAGAACCCCCTTAAATGGAGTCGACTATAATTCGCTGGGTAATCCTTGACCTTTTAAACAGACGTTGTATCAGCTGATGGTACGCATCTAACAAGTGTTGAGATATTGATCGGTTTTAAGACCAGGTGCACTGACAGCTGTATAATTTCTACGATCGTTGTTTAACAAAAGAAAATCTCTCTTCGGAGTGGGGAAGATAGTGATGTCTTCTAATAAGAGTTCGGTGTAGGACTCCACCACACTTGCCCACCCCACAATTACGAAGTAAAGTGGATATCCTGAATAGCATAGTTTTTAATATCAAATATTTCCAATACATTCTGTATTTTATTGTCTCCTTATACAACGCTTTGTGTTAAGAATGCAATAATCTCACTGTGATCGAATCGCAGGGTCAAACACATTTGCCTCCTCTCTTCACCACGTAATATCTCCTGTCGAGAATCAAATGCCTATCAAGGGTCATCAATGGCCCTCAGTCTCAATTAGCCTTTTATTTCTCACGCTGACATGAAAGTGTGTCTGTACGTGTGGGAGAGAGAGAGAGAGAGAGAGCCATAGGGATGTTCTCGCATTTCAGAACCCCCGTCTCGGACTAATCCTCAATGTCGAGAACCAGCAAACTCGCTGGAGCGCTTCTAATCAGCAGCAAGACCCACCCGTCAAGTTCCTTCGCATCGAGTTACAGTTGAAGAGCGTAGAGTGAGAGAGAGAGAGAGAGAGAGAGAGAGAGAGAGAGAGAGAGAGACCATCCAGGTCGCTCTAGCAAGAGCCACGGAACACTCGCTTCTCTTCCGGTGTTCACTCTGTGGCATCTCTCATCTCCACCACCTTTCGTGCGTCGGCGGCATCGGCGTTGGTCCTGCTTCCAGCATCCAAGGAGAGAACTCTGATACCCGATTCCGATTTTACCTGGAGGAAGCCCGAACTTCGCCTAAGCCCGTTCTCGTGCTTCCTTTCCTCTTGTTACCGCAATCTGCAGTCTCTCTGTACCTATGCTGCCGCTACTACTCCGACAGAGTTGCCAGTTCGCCAGGTACGCGTATTTACCTGATTCTATCACCTCTGCGATGGTGTGGCTGATGTGGGTAATGATGGGTGTTACTGTAAGATAGGAGGATTTCACGCGACTCGAGATGTGTCATTAACACTAAACGTACCACGCCTTGTCAAATGATCGACTGTCAAATTTGATCAAAGTATGCCCTTTTTCCGTTCTTGTTAAAAATAACAATGAAAGTATATATTTTTATGTATTATCTAAGATCATTTTGTGCGTTAGTATTTGTAGTAGACTGATTTCATAACCTGCCGATGGAATGGTTACGGTAAAAATACGCGAAAAAGATGCAACCCCGAAACGCCACTTTTTGACAACATAGGGCTCAAACGTAGGTAGGGATTAGCTAGTATATACAGTGAACCAAATAAGAATTAATAATTTTTTTTTTAAATTACACGATTTTAGTAGAATGCACTAAAAATGAAAAACTAATCTGTTTAACTATCACAACATTCTTGGCCATGCGACTAAGAAAATCGTGGATGACCACATATGACCAAAACTGTTGTAATAACTCAACCAATTATTTTGTTTACTTTTTAGTGCATTCTATTAAAAACATATAACTTTAAAAAAATTATTGTCATTTTTAATTATGTAGTTTTTCGCCATTTTACACTTTTTGTAAATCGTCATTCGCATTTTCTCTTACTTTCGCGAACACTTTCAACACTGATTTTGATACACTTACATAATACCTTATAAGCCGCGAGATTTGTTTTATAATATCTTTTCATTTCATATTGTTAACCACCAACATACCGTATCTCAATTTGATTTCTGCTCACTCAGAATTAGAAGGGCTCTCAACTTAAATTTGTTGATACATTGTATTGTCGCCGCACCACGTATGTGTGTAAAATCTCAAAGAACGTGGTTTTATAGAAGTAGGTAAAAAATAAGTATAACTGTTACGACATGATATAAAACCGATTGGAAGGAAAATGAATTACCGTGCGCAGTTGCGAATTATGAAGCGTTCCCAATCAGGGGCGAATTGAAACAGGCCAGTGATTCAGGGTTAAATATTGAGAAGAGAGGAAGTAAGGTAGATGCAAAGTAGGATCATATAACGAAGCGGCGGCCGGCTGGCGGCGTCGGATGAAAAGCGACGGTCTACTGTGCGAAGCGCGCGTGTAACGATCGGAGCATGTGTGTAATTGTACTTATTAGGACTCCCCCCTGACCTATTTAGCAGCCCTTCTCAACCAACAGCTGGCAGCACCGCTCTTCCAGCAGCGAACGAGGAATACAGAGAGAGGGAAAGAGGAGCAAGAAGGCAAGAGAGGCTAAATCCGACGAGTGGAGAGACGGCCATGTAAGCGCTGTCAGTGCGCGAGGTTTATTAACGTTTTACTGTCGCCTTTATTGCTGATCTTCTCGCATCGATACCTTCAACGGGCATTACTCCCAGTGAGTTCGGCTGCCACGTGCGATCCCTGCGATCCACTCTTCTCCGTTCGCACAGATTACCATCGCCAGCTCAGTTCCAATCGGTTGCGTTTGAAAATCGTACTTCGTACTTCGTGCTTTAACCCTTTGCGGTCCATTTTATTTTCTCAAGTTACACCAGTTGAAACCTACTTCAATTTCCAAGGCAATCAAGTTTTATTTTAAGCTCCAGTTTTTTGCGGTCCACTTTATTTTGTTGAGTTATTTTTGTTTTGTTCAAGTCCACGTTAGTTTCAAAGGAGACCATGCTTTATTTTAAGCGTTAACTTTTTGTAGTCCACTTCACTTTTTGTCTTGTTATACCTGTTCAAGTTCACTTTACTTTCAAAGGAAATGACCAAGGGCCTGGCAATAATTATTAGAATATTTAGGCTGATTCGACAAAAATCCAAAAAGAAGGTAACATATCTAGTTGAAGTAAAATTGCAAGCCAGAATTAATATTTTAATTCAAATGTATGATTGGGAATCTATTACCTGTAATTCCATTAAATGATTTCTTTGAGTTATTTTTGTAAGCCTGAAATGATTATGCAAACAGTATCAATTTTAATATTACAAATACTTTGCTCGCCAGATCTTTGGTTTGGAAACAACACAACAATTAGAAAATTAACTATTAATTTGGTGTGTCTGTCCTTACAAACTTTTTATGTTCTAATACATCCTCTTAAAGATCTAAAAGACTTTTGTCTGCGGTCGTTAATGGTGCATTACTATCTATGCGGGGAGTTCCGTTACTGCACTACGTGTTACGCTACTGCGAGCTTTCAATCTACGCATCAGTAGTTTTATCACTTAACTAGATCGTGCCTACTATGCTCTTACCCATTCCAGCTCTCCCATACTCTCGCGCCTTAAAATGTACTGCGAATGAAAATACTGTCATTGATTCATTCATCATATTCTCAATATTCCGGATAAAAAATATAAAATATTTTTTAAAAATATGCTTTTATGTTATAAATATAAAATAGCGTACTTAAATCTTGAAAATAATAAAGTACAGACGGGGAGAAAGTAACGTAATGGTAATTCATAAAAGCAATTGTGCTTTATCTTAGAAGAATTCTCCAAACAAGTTCTGAACGTTTTAGAAATAGTTAACATTACAGTATGCTGTTTTGGTTACATATTCACAATACAAAACCATATTTTTAAACAATAGTTTTTAATTACTATTTAATTACATCGTTGGTATTCTGCTTGCATAAGGATGCAGTTTCCCTAATATCTAAGTCAAAATAGTTTGGTTTACCCATTCGGCTAATTCGTTTGCACTAAATATTACATAAAAATGTAGTTTGAACCTGGAATTGGATCGCGTGCTAGACCACTGAGTGGATTGCTAGAAGAGACTGAAAGTTCGAGTTAATATAAAAGAATATAACATACAAGAAAAGCATATAATAAAGATAATTTCACGGATAGTTGTATTCGCCACATATTTTACCTCTTTAATTACTCCTCTGTTACTAACGTATACGGTGGGTTAAATTATCTTGGAGAAATTTTATTAAAGAAAAAAATTTCCTTCTTAAAAAGAGTTACTCTAGAAAAACTATCTTTAGAAGTTGGATTAATGCTGAAGGAGAATGGGTGGAGAATGGGTGTAATTTCGGGTAATGACTCTCAGACAATACTTATTTATCCCAGCCGTTATTGTTGCCACATGTACAACATTTCTGGAAAGCCAATACTGCTTTGCCTGGCGGCATCTTGATGGATACTTTTTCAGATTACCGTGCGCCAATAAAAGACAAAGGGTATCCGAGGCCCTAAAATTTATATGAGACATGCAAGCAACTCTTGGAACTCAACGTTAAAGTTTTCTTTTACGTTCTTCTTGAATATTACGTATGTACAGGGTGATACATTTGCAATGGAATCAACGATGTCGATATAGTATAATATATCATAAATATTAAAAACGTAGGAACTATCAATGATCATTTATCAGTTGGCATTGATGCAAACACTACTACAATTCATACGAAAGGTTAATTATAATAAAACCGATTTATGTCGCAAAATTAATAGTCGGTGAAAACACTTGGTGCTTTCAAAGGCTCTTGTATTTGGGTCAGTATTGTTGTAGCCCACTTTTATTAAATATAATATTAAATATTATACATATGTAGTATGTAGGAAAGAATGGGAAAATATTCGTGAATAAATAGAATTTCTAGATAAGTTGTAATTATTCTTTATACGTCGTATATCTGACAGTACAAATTGAAAAGCAAGTGAATTACTCTGTACATAATGTGGTCAGCATATAAATAGGTACATATACTATGAACTATTTGACTGAAATTGTTCGTTGTTTATAAATTTCAGCGCTATGTATTCCTAGACTAGTCAAGACAGTTTCATGAATTTGTTTTTTATTGTAATGATACTATTTGAGAAATAAATAGTACATATTTAAACGCATGGTCAAAAGTAACTAGTTACAAATAAATTAAGATATCTTAGAAATATTAACCAATTCTTGATCACATTGAGAATAACATCAACTTATATCTAACAGAATAAATACTGCAAGTGAGGATGGTTTGTGCTAACTTTCTTTTGTTTTTAAAAGTATAACATTGTTTGAGTCATGGTGACAGACTGTTTCTATTTATATGTTTGCCACTGTATAAATATCCCAATGACAAGATGATAATTTAATAAAAAAAAATCCTTCATTTACTCGCTCATTACGGTATCACCCAAACAACTGAGTTAAAATCCTTGAAATTTAGTACGTGCATATCTTACTGCGTCTAAGTGTGTGCTAAAATTGAATTTTGCGAAATATTACCTCTAAGCTATAAAACTATTCGCTATAGAGAAAGATCATAGATAAACTAATGTAATATTAATAAATATGAAGTTGTATGCTGGTTACATGAAAAACGCAGAAAAATTGAAAATTAAAGAATATCTTTTTCTTTCTCGGAAATTGACAGTTTCTAAGGATACTTGGGGTAAAATATAGGTCAAGTAGGATCCCCAAATTGCACGAAGTTGAAGGAAATTTGGATATTTTGTAGATAATGAAAGTCTTGGAGCCGGGCATATCAAGCTTTCGCAGATGTCATCAGCGATGAAAAATGTGGATTACATTTGAAGTCGTCCTCGACGAGTTCATCAGCTAGTTTCTATGCACCTGGCGCCTTTACACGAGTCAACATCGATCTTTCATCGGCCAGTTTTCTGTCTAGTCAACACGAAAGGGTTGAAGGCCACCTATCATGTGTGTACTTTGGTGTACGAAGATTACACTGACGACTTATTTCGTCGTATCATGCTGTTTTTATATAGCAACGTGTAATGGAACGACAAATGCGTTGACGTCATTTATTTACAATAAGGGAAACCTTGCCGATTTCAATGCCCTTAAGTAGGCGGCATCATTCTGATAAATTTTTCCCTATATACGTAACCGCCACTCAGTCTTAGTTTCGGAGATATATACAAAAATATGCGTAACATGTATGTGTTATAGTAGACGTTTTCTTAGAATTTGGGTTCAATCTATATTTACAAACAATCATAAACAGGATAATAGGCTCTTTCGGTATGCTCACGTGAAAAAATAATATCATCTAATCAATTTTGAAGTTGTCAATGTTTAGACTAATAACCCAGACCTATCTTTCAAGACGCCAACTTCCACGGGTTAATAGCGATACGTCCAAGAAGCAAGGATATGATAATAAAACGCGGAGGCGACCAAAGCGATTTTCACCACTGCATGTCTTACAACATCCGTAAGGCGTTTTGCGGATGTTCTGCCGCAGACGTTACGAAGAAGTCCACATTTATCATTTTTAAAACGTCTCAAATACGTCACCTTTTGGTCAAAACGTGTTCTAGACGTATTACAGAGGCATTTGTAACGTCTTTTATATGTCTCTTAAAATATAAAAATAAGGCCGAGCGAAGGTAACATTTATATAGAAAAATATTTGGAAAGATAAGCTAAACAACATATGTGAAGCTCATTGAAATCGGAAAGGTTGCCCTTATTATAAAGAAATATCGACATACATTTTGTCATGTTTGGTCTTTTATATAACAACTTACAAGGGAACGACATATATGTTGACTAATTGGTAGAAGAGGGTTGAACGCCGACTGCTAGAAAACGATTGAACGCCAACAAAGATTACACTAACGACATTTATTCTATCGTGTTTAGTCGTTTTTACACAACGTATAACGGAATGACATATGCGTTGATTAACCGGCAGAAAGTAACGCAATCTTTCCCATCGCATCGTTATCGTTAATCGGTTTAGCTTTTCACCGAGTGCTCAATGCCAATTGACTCGGTTATTTACGCGGGCTAATCAATAAAATCAATTACCGCTCGTGTCACGTGAATACGTACCTTTCAGTGCACAGGTGCCACTTTACTCGATCTAATGGCAGCCGATTCAACCAGCCATGTCGTTAAAAATGGAAATTCAATCAAAGCTAGTCGCGGACCCGTTATACCGGGTGCCCCCAACAAATCGTGGTGTCCTTGACGAAAACCAATGTTGTAATAAACGCGAAATGAGTGTTTACTTTATTGAATAATTAACAACTCTAGTTTCACTTCGTTTTTCTGATTTAATATTTTCAGCGCAAGTTTGAGCTATCTATTGAAAGTTAGAAAAACTATCAAAGTTTTTCTAACTTTAAACCGTCGTCCCAAATTTGAAATTAAAGCTTGTTTGAAATATAACATCGTCGTGAGATGGAAGCATGTTTTAATTTATATTAATTGCTGTCAATCCTATGTTGTATATTCTGACTTCTGTACTGCCGTTGATTATTTTTTGTTTATTACAGTTGCAAATTGAATGTTCCATCAGATACAGTTTCGAATGATCTGTCAGCTAATCAACGGGGTACGGTAAAAAGCGACTCGCATTTTGTGAATCAAACTTAATATCCCGCGTTTCGCTTGTTAGAAACTCCGGCAAAGTGAACATACATAATTGGGCGTCTATCTTGAAATTACTTTTCCAACAAAACTAATACTTGGACTATTAATTACAACACAATTAAACTTAAAACGTTATTTAATATTTGAATCTGAGGATCTAAAACTTAACCGATCGTAGAAAGAAATAGAGAGAAAAATTATAAAAGTTGCGAAAACTTTATTTTATGTTTGAATCTGACAATATGAATTTTAAGCCAATTAAATTGAGGAGAAGTCCTCAATGCTAGTTTTTAGTATTATAATAACATCTATTGTATAGTAGAAAGAAATGCTGAGAAGAACGATAAAAGTTGAGACAAAAGAAAACTTTCGTACACAAAAGTTTAGTATTATTACTTTTAACTAAGTCGTGCAGACGATTGTTGTTTAAGCGTTTACACCAGTTTGAATTGCATTCAATATCTACGAAAGCACATAATTTCGATTAAAAACTTCAATTCGTAGCAGATAACGGAAGATCATACTCATAGCGGATATGATGAAATTATAAAGGTTCCTAAGAAAATACGATAGCTTAATAAATAAACTCCAAGATTACAGAATAGTATGATGTGAATACAAGACAAAATATTTATATTTTAATATTTATATTACGTTCTATGAAAGAGAATTGGTCTTAGAAGCAATGTTCTACTCTCATGAAACTGAAATTACATTGTTGTTAATACAACTGCGCCGCATAGTCAATATTATATGGGAGTTTCTATACACGAGATGTTCCCATGTTTAAATGTCGAAGTGTAGAAATCTAGGAAAAAGTTTCGATCCAAGAGCATGGGAGAGGTACCCATTTCCTATACTTGACTTTTGGATAGCTCGTAGTCTGATAATGATCTTAACAACGAGGACCGCAGACCTAAGACGAAGTGTGTGTTAGGTGATATTCAATAACGTGAAAATCCGGTGACATCGAATTAGTAATTCTAGAAAGTTGTACATGTCAAAGATCTTCGACATAGAAATCCTATACTAACAATAACATAAAAAAGGAACGTCAACCACGCCCATTTGCCGCGAGAAACAAAGGAACAGTAACCAAGAAGAAACCATGCGTAGCAGAAACACGGCTAATCCCGAAGCAGTCAAGCGGCACGTAACAAACAGAAGGATACATAAGAAGAAGCTCAACAAGCCTGAACTGGATGGGCAACAAGAGCGATGGGATAAGCACAAAGGAAATATGAAACGCGGGAGAACCAGTCGAGACAAAAGTTACAATCCGAAAGCAGAGATCATCCAATAAAGGAAAAGATAACTTAAACGTATTAGCAGAAACTATAGTAGCCGTATAGGAGGACTTCCAAGACAACAAGAAAATAGAGTTACACTATTAGTTTACTCTTACTTTACTTTGCGAAAGATATCTAAGAGACATAAGTGGAGATGCCAACCTAAAACCTTTAAAAATAGATGCATTTTGGGATATTTTTTTTCCGAAAATCTTACGTATGTGATCAATCAATATTCTTTTCTATTTCAAGGGTCGTCTTTTACGAAAATTTTAATAATATTTTAATTCATATATAATTAAAATTGTAAGTGCTACTAATTAATTTTTAGTAATAGCTTCTTTTAACATTGTTTTACGCTGACCACTGTTGCTCCCAGTTGCATCATCTAAAATCAAAAAGTGATATGTGTCTATAGAGTCTATATGTATGTAGAGTCAGATTGTTACAATAGAAAATTGCAACTTTTTCATTTAGCAAAAATGGAGCATACAAAAGAATACACTGTATATGCATATAATGAGGAACAAAAGTAAGTAACAGTAAGAATGTAGAAATTGAACCTACAGCAGCTTAGTTATTGTTTCAGTTGTGTTTAATGTTGTTAATGTCCGATACACCTGTGAATATGCTAATGAGTAGATACTATTAATGTTGCTGTATAATGGCTATCAAGTATATGTCAACGTACTGAATGATGAAGACATTGTAGTTCTGTTTATTTTCAAGTTCTCATTATATTAATAATTTCGATCCTCATTGTACATACATATTCATCTATATATGTCTACATGTAAGTTTTAGATCTCTTCGTGGTTCACCAAACTTGCTGTATAATAACTATTTAATGCATGTCAGTGTATTTACAATGTGATATGTGTATTGTACATACACTATCCCCGATTAGAGGAAATTTATGAAATTTGTCAGTACTTTTCAATGCAATGGGATTAATTTCCATTGGCAATTTTGATTCTAAATTTGAAATTATTGTTGTAATTTATGTGGAAATAAACCACGAAGTGAAAGCGTGATTGAATCAAGCTAATATAAGTTTTATACACTTCTCAGTCTTTTTGTACTTTACTAACAAGGGTATTTTACTTTTACATTTATAAGCAGCTTAACAGTACGTGACAGTACGCTCATCTAATTTTCTCTAAGTTTTTTTGTTTAATCAATCCTTTGTCTCCTTGCTCCAACTCAAAGCGGAAGTCTCTCCCTTCAGTTTATTTTGCTATAGTAATTCCGTTTTGTTTGAGCGCCATAATTCGAAATCATCACTTACTGTTTCTCAACAATTACAGACCAAACATTACTTTTTAAATTCATGTATGAACAATTATAACATATAACGACCACACGCAGTTTGAGAAAACAATATAATTCTTCGAATTCAGTAAAGAAAGTGTTGCTACAAATCGTTAGAAACCACAGAATTCAGAGAGAAAACTCAGCCATGCGTTCCACGGCAATTGGCTTCGAAAGAAGCGGAGCGCAATAGCAGTTGTGGGTTAAGAGAGGCATACCGGAAATTGTAGTGGACGTCCATAAGCTAATAAAAGAACGGGCCACCTGTATGTCGTGCGTGTAAGGTGTCGGATATGCTAGATGGATAATATGCATTTATACGGTAGATACGTTATAAGGAAACCTTAGCGGAGTCCCGCTGTCGCGTGGGAGAGGCGTCGCGAGGACGGTTGGAGGAGTAAAAAGGTGGTAGTGGAAGAGCTGCTCTTGTAACGCGGATTATTAATGATTGAGTGAGGCCTTTTATTCCCTCGCTTCAAGCGACGCCACCGCTAGCCGTCATTCCCCCCGCCCCCCTCTCTCTCACTCACCCTCTTTCACCCCCCTTCTTGTTCCTGAAGTGGCTTTACCGCGCCACGATTTTGCGAACCATCGACAATTCAGGAAGAGTGGGCGGGTAGGATGGAGTAGGGGTGATCGAAGAAATTGTTTTCCTTAAGCTTCCCGATTCTTCCGAATTCATTATCGGCCTCTTCTCGCTGAATTATTTACGCCTTCCAGCCCGATTGATTCCGCATTATTGTCGCCCGTTTACCGTTATTAATAGCGCGGCCGGCGGCGCGGCGGCTACCGTGGATATCCCGATTCCATTCTCACTAATGATATCGGGAGACAGTCTTTTCGTTCGCCGTACAATTGAACTTGCGATTTACCAGGCTTTTACGGCCATTTGGCTTTTACGTGTTGCGTGCGATCGCTCCGCCATTCGGATTTAGAGTCTGACGAAGACACGCGGCGCTCCCAAACGTTTTACGACCGATCGGATATTCATAGCCGTTTATAGTACTTGCGAGAATGCTTCTTTCGATGTCGCCAGCCGAACGCGTTGCAAAGTTAAATTTGGGTAGCTTTTTCGTCTGATTTCGACGAAGGTGAAAACAGTATGCTTTCTTCGATCGTTGTGCATGTTCGGGCCGAATCGGTGATTATAAAATGTTGAAGTTTTAATTGTATAAATGTACTTATTAAACAGTCAAAATCGCTCGAAAGTTATTCTGTTGCAAGTACTAATTTTTCAAAAATGTAATTATTAAGCTTTTTACCTCACTTTTATTTCAATGTGTGCATGATTCGTTTCATAAATTTGGGTTTTGCCCGTTGTGTTATAGGAATAGCTGTCCGTGGATGGTTCTCATTCATTCCGGGTTGTGAAGGGTACTTTTAATTTGTGTTCCATAGTGCAAAATTTGTTCTTTTCGCCTTACGGCAAGGCCATACATTATCGTAGTTTAATCCTATACCTCATCAAGAGAAATCATCCCTGCATATAATGTGTGCACTTAGTTCTTTTTTAAACTATGCGCAATAGTTAATTTCTTTCAACATTTTCTTATTTCTTGTCACCTCAAGATGAATTAAATGTAACTGAATAAGCTTGTACTTGCTCTTTCTCCAAAAGTTGTATAAAAAACCGTTCATTAAGAAATGAAAAATTACCTTCTCTATGCATTTACAATTTTTGAACGTTGGTACTATTACGAGGAATACATTAAGTCATAACTTACAAGCCACAAATAAGCCATATATTTCAGACATACTTTTACATAATATTATTCCTGAACACTGTACATTCTTCAACTAGTCATCATCGTTCCACGAATATTTTCTTCCACGGCACAATAACACTAATTTAGAAATAAACAGTAGACATTTAAATGCTTAACCAAAAATTAGCTAGTAATAAATAAATTACGGTACTTTAAAAATAGTAACCACGGCTTCTACACTGTACTCATAATGACAACTTACAATGGCGGTACAGTTAGAAGGAACACATTAACATGTAGAAAGCACAGGTAGTGAGTTCTTATTTACAATCCTTACAAGAAGACGTCTTGACATTTAGCATGCAAAGCCAGTTGCACTGGCGGTACATACTACTTTACAAGTATGCCGGTTCGCATGCTGCATTAAAGAACAACCACTTAACTGGGAAGTAACCAGTAGCCAGGGTAGAGAAAGAGTGTGTGGCTGGCGAAGGAGAGATTCCAGCATTCATAAACCGCGTTTAACCACGTAAACGAACACTTGGAACCGCTCGAAAGAATCCGGAGTATCTACTGTATTCTCTGCGCGAACTCACAAACCATGACTTTTTCTCTGGGCAAGCCACGTGTGTTTACACGGCCGTCGCTCTGCTGGCAGTCCAGCAGCGCCACCTAACCTCTCTTTCTTCTGCCTTTAAACTAAATATCTTTGACTAATCAGGAACAATAGAACATCAATATACAGTCGATAAAAAAAATATTCGCACACCCGGGCCAATAGACAAGACTTATGATGAACTAGATATAAGGACACAAAAGAGTAAGTAAATTCGTTTTTTAAAATCATGTTTAAAAGCGAATAGGTGTGAATTATCACATATACGTCCTATAAATAAATAAATAGCTTAAGTAATTATAATCAAGTAATGTCCGTGCGCGTTTCTAAAATATCAAAAAAATGCTGTGAACAGTGAATGAAGTTTATTCAATTAACAAACGACTACATATATGTATATGTATCAGCTATCGTTAATTAAAAAAGACTATAGTTATATAAAAGAATGTTGGAAGCATGCATGTCAGTAGAGTTCCGGTACTGGCGACGGAGAAGTTAGGTTAAGCGGAGCATTTATTTGCACACGGCGCTACTGCTCTTCGACACTGTAATTAATTGTTTGTAATTGCAAATGGAGAACAAAGCGGGCAGTACCTTAGGGGGCCGGCTCGGGCGCCGGAGACGTGTCTTTAATGCTAACGTACCATGTCAGATTGCCATGGACACGGACATATATACGCTTTCGTTCAGATAGGTCTGTGTTGGTAACCGTGAAAGTATTTCCCGTATACGTCTGCACAGCCGTATTTCGAATTCACACCTTCAAAGCGGCCGTCCTCGAGTGTCCTCGCGCCAAACACTCGAGAGCCGCCGACAAAGTTTCCCGCTAATTTATCCTTCGGTCGGAGTTTTTCTCCGGCGCGCTCATCAAAGTGACTGATCAAAGGGGGCTGTATTATTCTTTATACGCCATTAACCATTGTATACATCCGTGGAAAGTTTGGATGGCAAAGAAAGATTATTGTACGGTTCATAGAAGGTTTGGTTCATACGTTCAGTTTGACAACTCTAATATGAAGTCTACACAGAGAATTTCGTATTTCAGGTTTTTAATATTCTAGAAAATTTGTATTTTGATTTTTGTGGTGATAAACAACAAGATTTCTCATTGGCAAATCTTTCTGTCCCAGCTGTTTTATAATCTTTTAACTCGTTCAAAACTGGTTTCCGCCCTTCTTAGTTCTGGGAAGGTGTTTATTTATAATTCAATGGAGTTTGGTATTTGGAAAACTTTATAGGAACACATATTTGTGTTCAAATTGAGTTTTCTAAATTTAAGATTCACTCTCTCCTAATTTTCTGCAGTGTAGAAAAGGTAGAAGGAGTGAGAAAGACGAGGCACACACACATACATCTACTCTCGCAGTCTGATTCACGTCGTTACTCAATAAAAATAAGTTTGAAAAATCTATGAAAATACCGCGACCAAATGGTTCATTAAACAATATACTCCCACGATTAACGCATTCCAAACAAAATAACTAATCAATCTCATTATGATTACCGTTCATACCATAATCAATCAGATTCCCTATGCATCCCCCGCCATCTGAGTACCCGGATCCGCAAAATTCTCAGCAGTGCCCTACCACCTAAACAAACATGAACGCAAGCATAAGAAAAGCGTGCACACCAAATCGAGCAGCATTAATAGCGAGCACACACGCTATCAGTGCGCGCGCGCGCGCGCGCGTTGCCTTCACTCAAGTGTATGCATCGCGCACGTAGTGCAGGTAGTGAATGCCGACGAATGCAGCCGGAGAATCAGGTATCCTATGGAAGGTGTAAGCCATGCAGCAGAAAGCGTTGGAAGGCGAGCGAAGAGATAGAGGGTGATGAGGATGAGGTGGTGGGGGTGGTGACGAGTAGGGAGTGAGTTTGAGGGGAATGAAATGGGAGGGTGAGGAGGCACGAACAAGACGGGGGAACGCACGTCGAGCAACAATACCGGTAAATGAACCGAGGGTAACTCTCGAGAGCAAGCCACCCCCTTTCTCTTTCCTCCCTTCTGCCACCGCCACCGCCCCTGCGCCGCATCTTCAGCGACGTCTGCTGCTCGAGATAGATAGTGTCCTCGTCCGCCTATGTATGCCGAAGGTACCTTCCACCCTCTCCTATCCCACCCCCCACCGATCCCCAACCCCAGGCCAGGCCCTCCCCTGGCAACGTATGCGTACGTGTGGCGGTGGTGGAATAGGAAGAGCGCGGTGGAAGGGGTAGGAGGAGCAGGAGGAGGAGGAAGAGGAAGCCTTCGTAGAGCGGAGGAGCTTGCGGTTTTCGAAAGCCGCACACACGTGTGTGCCCTGCTCTCACACGCCCGCCGGCAGCTCTCTATCGGCCCAGCCATAATTACACGGGCCCGCGATCGACGAGCGGGTTATTAGGCAGCTCGGAATCCGCGCACACCGGATGCGGGAAACGGGCTGCTCTCCCGCCACCGCCACCACCGTCGCCGCTGCCGCGAGAGATTCTCCGGATTTCACCGGATGAAGATCCTTCAGCTGGCTTGCCTTCCTAATTCGACCTAGTTAAGTCTGCCCCTTGTTGATACACCTTCCAACACGCTGATTGTTGCGCTGGTTTACTCGTAGTTGGGTTGACTACTTTTGTTTGGAATAAGTCTCTTGAAGTTAATGTACTGGGTTTTTATGGTGTTGGTATTTCTATCGGGAATAGTGAGGTACTAATGTGGATTGTGAAACATTGTTTATTATAATTTGCAAATAAATTACAGATAAATATGTAATTTATATCTATTTCTACTGAATGGGTCCAAATGACTTGTTTTTAAAAAGCAGGGTATTTAAGAAACAAATATGTAGTAGTGGGAACGGAAAGAGGTAATTAAATGGTTATAGTTTTAATTTATTATACATGTGCACCAACAACGTCCACGACACAATGACTCCGACAACACGACATTCTCTCACAACGCTGATGCATATCTCATCGTTGTGACACTCTTCATGACTTTTAATGTTAGAATTGCAAGTTAAATCTAAGTATCATTCAATAAAAACTTAGCTTTGTTGTATGTTAATTATGTCTGAATCGTGACTTGGCATTCGTTTTTCAATGATATCCATTTCTATTTTTAATAAATTTTAAACGAAACAATCGAAAAAAGTAAATGTTAGTTTACTTGGAGTACTGTCAGGTTGGCTAGTTTTATTATCTCTTTTGTTCGTGAGCAGCTTGGAATTAGTTGTTTCAATTGTTTTGGTGTTTTAATAACAATTTGATCGGTTACGCTAAGTACAGCTACATATGAAGCGTCGGTACGTTTAGTTTTAATGCCAAAATGGTATTCTTCCCTTAGAAGCCGTAGCAGCACCAGATAGTCGAAGCTAGTAAAAAATATTTGGCAAGCATGAAAGAAAGGGCGGTAGAGAAACACGTGGAGGGTGCAAGTTGTTCGAGGGCGAGGATTCTGTGCGCTTTATCGATCTGATTCGAATATATTGTTTATATAATCGAGAACAGTGTGCGGAGATCGTTGTGTAAAAAATGGGGTAGATTTAGTGTTATTGCCCATCCATACTACTTGTTAATGTCAAAATGGTATTGTTCCACTTTCTTATTTTCGTAAATGGCGATGTTCCATTAGAAGCCGTAGCAGCACCAGGTAGTCGAAATTAATAAAAAATATTTGGCAAGCATAAAACAAGGGATGGGGGAGAAACACACGCAGAATGCGTGTTCTTCGAGAGCGGGCAATCCGTGCGTTTTATTGATCTGGTTCGAGGATATTGTTTATATGATCGAGAACAATGTGCCGAGGTCGCGAGACATTATTGCCTGGAGTTATGGCTGGGTCTGCGAAGTACTGGCGCAAAAGAGCCGCGAGCAGAGCACCTGGCTCGTTGCGGAAACGACCTGGCTTCAACCACCCTGTCTCGTCCCGTGCTTTCTACCACCCTCTTCATTTCTGCTTCGCCTGCACTCTCATCCTCGAGTATGCTGCGCCAGGAATTATCGGATTTTCTTGACTACGGAAGGTGTATGGTAGCTATGCTTGTATGCTATGGTAATGGCACGACAGACGCTATTGGTATTAGTTTTACCAGCTAGGCAAGATGTACTTGAAACCGAACATTTTCGAATGCCACTGCCATGTCATGGAAGATTTGTAATTGAACATTGTATTCTTCATGGTTGTTGTGGAGAAAATTATCAAAAATGTGAGAACTATTGCGAGCACTAGCATTTTTTTCAAGTACTATCATGAACGAGAGTAGCTTTTAGAATTCCACTGCTTTATTGCACAAGAATTTTAATTGAGCATCGTATTCCTCGTAAATACTCTGAATGGAATAGTTAAATAAATACATAAACTACTGCGAAAGAGAGTATTTTAAAACTCCAGTATCATGTCGTACAACAATATTAATTCAACATCGTTCTCATGAGGTCGTGAACTTGTTTGAGCATTATAAAACAGATTGATTGCTAAAAATGAAGTAGTCACACAACTACAAGAGCTATTTGCAGAAGCGACTATTTCAGAATTTCACCAAATAAACCATCCACGGGGAAATTTTTTACGACACTGCTGTATATTCGTATACTCATAACGGAATATTATCACCAGTATTGTTAATTGTAGTTCGAAAAAATTCCCAACTGACTAAAATTTCACCACTTAGTTTTAATTCAGTGAATAGAATATTATTAAAAGATTAGATTAATTAATTATTTAGAATTTACTTGTATTACATTAACACAGGTCTGTTACAAAACTCGTTATTGATTTCTTAGCAGTCTGTGTACGTGAACTAGTTCTCAGCTGCAGGATGCGGGTGTACTTAATGGTACATATACAGGAGGCAGTCTTTGACGCAGTAAGTTGGAACATCGGGTGTTGAGTCTCCCGGAGACTTTTGCTGCAATCTCGTGCTTTGTTACTGCTGTTCCTTGAGGTAGCGGACGCGCGCAGCTAAACAAGAACCTACTTTGTTCCCGTCACTTCAAATTTCTTACCGTACTTCAAGCGAAGTACTTTCTGCAGTGATATGTACCTTGGACAAAGGAAACGGACCGCCACTGCAGTCTACTCAGTGGATTTCTTACAAAGAAGTAAGAGTATTATTCCTGTCTTGCACTTTTAAAAATAAGAAGTGCATAAAAAGCCTGAGAGTAAAATAGCCTACTCTGCATTATTAATCTCACTTATTCTTTATTATATCGCGATATATGGATGTATATTACACTGGCTGCTCTATGGGGCTTCACGTGGATGGTATTTCGTGTGCGCGTTAACAGTAACTTTTTTTTGAACGAATAATAGCTTATTGTAAAAATCTTCTAACGGTGTATAGTTTCACTGCTCATTCTTCTCGCCACTTTGGGATTGCTCTTGAAACATACTGTATTAGTAGTAAACATACAATATTTTATAGTCTATAATTTGCTTGGATGAAAACTCTATGCATTAGAATTTGTTCAAGGATTTTCGAAATTATATTAAGTTTTCTATGCGAGAGAAGCTCTTTTAACTCGTCTTGCAGCGCATTTATGCTCAGTGCTTGATTCCTCGAGAAGTAGGCGTAATCAAACATAATCTATGCTTATCTGAAGGAAATGTAGGTTTTAGTGGTGAAAGAATTATTCAAATCGACTGAGTAGTTTCTGAGATTATCTGTAACAGACACACATACAAAATACTCGTGTGCTTCACGTGTATATCACGTGCATTCGAAACGAATCGAAAATGACATGTAGATATTCCTATGAGTTGGAAGTGTCAGGTTTCCAAGCTTCAGAATGCTCAAACAAACAACGATACCAACTGATACTGATTTAATGATACTAAAACAGTCAGCTACGTGTTAAAACTTACAGCCCAATACTAATACTCGCGATACGAATCGTTACAAATGTTAACGTGAATGACGCCCTCTACAGTAAATGTTGAAATATGGTCTGGAGTCCGTTGTAAAAGTACCGCAAACTATGACATAAATAATAAATAACAAGAATTTATTCTATATTAATAAAGAATCATAGATAGCAATATGGGGGCAGGTAGCGAAAATAGCTATGATTATAGCTTGACGATATTAAAATTATTATTACGTACTTGATTTTTTTTCTTATTTACTATGTATGACAGATAAATTTTGTAATGAATAATAGAAATTAAGATTTACATTTCTACATAAATAAATTGCGATTAACTCTTTCGCATATTGATGGCGGCTGTAAGCGCTCTAAAATCTAATTGCTATTGTTTTTGTTATAGCTAAAGCCTTGTCAAATAAAATTCTGAAGAGTTCTTAAGAGTACCTGAAAATGAGAGTGATATTCGCTAATATATATCACCTACAAATACTCTCGGAGAGTTCCCCTCTGAGCTCTGAAGTGCGTACATTAACAAGTATTGTAAAGAGTTACTTTTTAAATTTCTATTACGAAATTGACACTTATCTCAAGATTTGTGAACCGTCTGTGTGAGTGTATGCTAAAACGGAAATTCGCACATTGTAAGCTGTTAGTACATATATCGAGTACAAGCGCTTTAAACGTACATTGCGATTGTATTTGTTAGTGCTGAAATCTCGTCAGTTGAAATTAGCATTAATTCTACATGTAATTTTGTCTTAGTCAAAGGTTTAATAAACAAGCCATCCAATTACAGTGGGATAAAAAAAAGTGGACATATTATTGGACATAACCTGAGATGGGCCATTCATGCTCAGGTTATTATCCGAACACACCGTGCTCCGTAGAAAGTTCTGGAAGCCGAGAAGATTTATACCTGAAGCGCGATCAGCAGGTAGTCTTCTGCTTCCTGCACGCAATCCGCACGATGCCGTGATTAAATAAGCATCCCACCAGGTGAAAAACCTGGCAAGCCCTGCTCGAACGTGCTTCGCATAGTGGATTCCCATGTACCTGAACCTCGCAATTGATTTACTAAAGAGAGCCATTACTCGATTTGCCCGTGTCAATGACTTGTCCGCCCACTGTGTTGACTACTCCTCCATTCGTGTACAGGGTGATTCACTTTCCTTTGAATCGCCACTCTCAAATATAACCTAGTATGTGTATACACGATAATTATAAATTAGCTCATAATCTTAAGTGAAATTGTAGATTCTATGTATTATTAAATATAGCAAGTTTGTAATCCTGTATTGTAGTAAAAACCTACGGTAGCGTGTGTTTATTCTTACGAATATCGGAATGAAAATTACAGAATAGTCCATGTTACGCTAATATCTACTTTTGTGGATATAGGATAAGGTTACAATAATACAAAATTAGGTATTTAAAAAAAATTTACAAATTTCATTCCGCGCCTCTGCCTCCAGATCACTGGTAGTATGCCCCATTCTATGCGGTTAGCTTCACACGTTGAATGTCATTTGTTTTTTCGTTAGTCCACGCCGCGCCGTCTGCGAGGCCCGCTCCTTGTCATTCCTTTTTTCTGTGTGAACAATCTAGCAGCACCACGAAAATATATTTCTAATTATTATAAGGAAACAATCATGGGCCGGAAGTGAAGCAGCAGAGATGGCTTAAACAAAGAAAATAATATCGAGAAACGTCTGAAGTATATGGAAAGAATGATAATTAAAATATATAAAAAAAAAGTAAGAGGAAGCAACGATCACTCCACTGTGGTAAAGACTTGAATAAGAGATTTTATCCTAATACTCATACGAGAGAGGTTGTGTAACAGTTCTCCAAGAGTTTTGAGAATCTGAATCATCTCTTCGCCCTCCCGCATGTTTGCGTTACATGACAGGTTAGCATTAACCAGGCGCGCAAAAAAGCCCTTCAACATGTGATTGTAGACATAAATCTGGAAATTGGACACGGAACCAATTAATCCATCAATGCAATTCTCATACGAGAGATCAGAAAACATTGGATAGCACATGAGTGCCCCGAGCGTGTGACATTGTACAGCGAATCTGGATTTGTTCAAGTTAGACATGATCCTAAAAGTTTCCATTATTTCCGCGGTACCATTGGTTTTGTTTCTATTGTTTTAATTCAGAAGATTTGTCGTCGAGTTCAGAGACATCATCTTCCGACCAAAGGAGCATTATTTCGATAGATGGCAATGTGATGCCGGAGGAGTTAGTATATATACTGCCGAATGGCTCTGATCGAGATGAGAACGATCCCACGACTTATTCGTTCGGGGTTGAACAAGAAGAAACTCCGGAAGATCGAGAAGTTAATACGTTAGCACCCAAATCAGCTACAACATAAGACAAAGATGAAAGTACTGGCGAACTTAGCCATACCGTGCTAGAAGTTTTGGGCAAACGGTTAGATCCAGAAACACATTTAGGTCCACCTATTCAGTAGGATGTTGCTATACGCTGGTTAGAAGTAAGCAGGAAATAAGGACTTCCTAAAGAGGAACAAGAAAAAATGATAAAGAAATATCCAGCTCCTGATAATTGTAAGGAGATTAATCCACTGATTTAAAATTCGGAAGTAAGAGTTTCTTTGCCTGAGAGAGCAATCAACAAAGACACTCGCATGGTCTCAAATCAACGACAACTTGCAGCCTGCCTTTTGATCTTGAGATAGGCTATATCAGGGTTACCGAATACTGAGAATACGTGTAATTTGCATTTATTGGAGCACTTGTGTGATGCTGGGAGACTGCTCGTAGACCTTCAACATGAGGTCAACCCTCAACCCTGACTAGAAAACCTTTGATCTTAGGAAACTTGAATGCCAATAACAAGCCCTTAATGCCATAGTTACTGGGGAATATCTATTTGGGAAAGAGCTAGAAAACTAGTTATAGATAGCAAGATTCCTGGAAAAAACGAGCAAAGAATTGAAACAACTTTCAAAATTGATAAGAAAATTTAGCAAAAAACGGGAAATTTTCTGATTCCAACACCAGATGGTTCCAGCAGCCTGATTTTAAACCTTAAAAGGTTAAATAAATTCATTCAGACGGAGCATTTCAAATAGGAAGATTTAAGAACAGCCAGTGATTCAATCTTTCGCGAATACTTCATAGCTTCTTTGGATCTTAACACTAGAACTGCTGAGCGAGTAAAAATGACTAGTTTTTACGTGGTTCGTTATACCAATATCGCAATCGTCGATAGTTTTAGTGTAAAAGATGCTTATTATTTAGTATTAATCAGTGAATCGGGGAGAAGGTTTTTCTCAAGATAACAGAGTTGCCGACGCCGAATCAAGGCATCTGGAACCCAAGACAGAATTTGAATTATCGAAGACTGCTTTCGATCAAATTCGTAATATACTTGGATTCCCGAAAATCGACTTGTTTGCAGGTCGATCAAATACGAAATGTCCCAGATATGGGTCATGCCGAATAGATGCGAGATCAATAGCAGTGGACGCATTTATAATTGAATGGCTACCATATTTGTTTTACGCATTCTCACCATTTTTGGTGGTTTTAAAAACCCCGAGAGATATTAAAATCGAAAATGCCAGAGGAATAATAGTTTTCCCCTTCTGGTCATCACAAGTTTGGTTCCCTATGTGTATGTCCATGTTTGAAACTGAATCTGTTATACTAAAACCAGACATTAATTTATTGTGTTCTACGAATAGAGAATCTCATCCATTATGGAGGCAATTTTCCCTGGCGGCAGCCGTTGTATCCAACAGGCGTTTGAGTCAAAGCGAATGCCAAAAGATACTATACTAGAGGTGGCCATAGCTTCAATCAAAGAATCATCCCTGCGACAATGTGATACAGTCCAGAAAAAGTGGTGGAACTTTTGCACCAAAAACGAGACATCTATATTTAAGATTGACATTCCTAATATCACTAATTTCTTAACAAGCCAGTACAATAAGGGAGCAAAATATGGGACGATAAATACCTTAGATTGGCTATAACGTTATTACGATTAAAACGATTTTGTAAAGGAGTTGGAAACAAAACTTTGAACAATGATGCTTGAACTCTAGAAAACCATTTTGAAGAGTTAGCTATCTTACTAGCTTTGACAACAGGTCAACGAATGCAGACCCTGTCATTAATAAATATTCAATATATAAGTTATAACGATAACCATTTAGAAATTAAGATTTCGGCAAATATTAAAACGTCAGGTCCAACCAGGAAACATCCGACACTGGTTTTGCCATATTTTTTGGAAAGTTGTGGGAATGACTGTAAAGAAACTTTTCTTATATCTTTTGAAAAACCACATTTCAAAGTGCGAAGCTGTCCGCATAGAATGAGTGTACTATTAGTGTAGGATAACGGATGAACTAGTTGGAAAAGGGTCATCAAATTAATGGTGGACTGTATTTCAAAAATAAATAGGTGTTCTGATTTATTAATTTGTGATGTCCGGTGACATCCGCGTTGCCGTGTGCTATTTATAGATCTGTACAGTGCTATACACAAGGTCCATCGATCTATGATGATCGATAGGTTAGTCAAAGGTGCAACTATTTGACTAGTGAGCATGGTCAAGGATGAACTGTACAATGTGTGCCTGAGGATGCACAATGAGCTTCTAAAAGAAGCTCGGCACACATGATCAGAGGAACAGAGAAAGGTTCAGAATGATATGTAGGAGGTGTGAGCTCCTACATGAGCGGAGTATTGTGCCGATGATGCACTAAAGACCACTTGCGTGGTCTGGCTACAATTCCTCATAAATGTACAAATGTGAATGAACTGGTCATGCAATTGTGAAATCATGAATATGATCCACTTGAGCCATTTTGGCTTGAGAAATATGAAAAGGATAAATGATCAGAGCTGAGATGCTTACTGTTCGACGTCTCCGAGGCGAGAAAGTTATCAGCGCCTGAGAGATGACGAGCAGGTAGAGCAGTTCAGGAGATACTCGCCAGGGCGTGCATGGAGCGCACACCCAGGCCGATCTGACTTCGATCTGGTATCTCTAGATCACCAGTTGAGGTTGGGACACTGTGAGCTGGGCGCTATATGACAGGTGGGGTTATGTGATCAGGATGTTTGAATAGATCTGATAGGGATGCTCCATGATAGAAAATCTCTTAATAAACATGATTCTTGAACAACTAGTAATTTGGAAAAGAGGCACTTCATACAATTATGATAAACTTTCATTTACAGGTAAGTTCCTTCAATCATTCAAATTTACACCTTTTTTCTGAGTTTACTTGAATGAGATGCTCATCAAATTCACAAATTCGCTTGTCTTTAAATCACCACTGTCAAATATACGCTGTTATACACAGAGTTAATTATAAATTAGCTTGTCATTTTAATTGGACACTGCACATCGTTTTATTAAATATAACAAGTTTACTTTCCAGCATACTAGTGAAATCTTGCTGTAGCATGTTTGTGATGCGTTTGTTGTTGCAAATACTGAAATTAAAATGATAAAATAGTCCAAATTATGTACTTTTGCAAATTTTGCCTCCTTTTCACTATTCTACTTGAATGACATACTTTCATGAGACATGAAGGTTTAGTCGTAATAGAAAGCTTAACGTTGACTGATTAAGTAAGAAACAAAGGATTATTTATACTAGAACTTAACACAATCGTTCAACGGAAGAATACGACTAGAAAACTGTGAGGAGAGGAGTGAAGGGGAACCTAAAAAACTATAAAAAAGGAGTTAAGAAACGCGATATATTTATACTAAATTACGGCGCAAAAATGAAGTAACACTAAAAATATTGATGCTGCCGCATGCGACTTCAAAGTTACATAGCATAAAAATTAGAGTTATATACTACAAATAAACAACGAATTAAACATTCATGAGCACCAGTAAGCTACAACATTAAAAATGTAAGAGGCAGATAGTCTAACGACACTGATGAGACATAAAAGTTTCGAAACTAACCGGTTAGTTGTGTTAGTATAATTCCTCGAGTTGGCGGGGTACTTTTGTTACCAACTACATGTATATTCTATATCAATGTGCGTCGACGAAGGACAGTTTTCTGTTTGGTAGAAGCGGGCAACTTGTTAAACTCTTAATAAACAGGCCGTTAGAAAGACCGGCTTGTCAGTGGAAAAGTTCGTAGCCGAGCCCTCACGGCGCCGCCGTTTTATAAATGCTGTTAAAGTGTAAGACAAGTATCATCGTGTACTTACCGAGGCAAATCGATACTTTACTGGGAAAACTGGTATATAGGGCTGCCGTTTCTTTCTTGCTGTAACTGGGTTGCGCAACACCGCATCGACTTTGTACGCGGCGCTTCAACTATACCACAACTCGTCTTTTAACCCCTTGCTTTACGATCTTTCTATCTGGCTAATGCCTATCTGATATTTACATTAGAGTGTTTATAGGAAATTATAAAATGCGCGTGAATGTGACTCTGATTTGTACGTCGCCACCGAAAAGGGCGATACAGTCGCGGACAAAAGAATGTGAACAAATAGTAGGAATGGTGGTGACAAAAGTTTACTCGAATAATATTATTGTTTGCAATCAACTTTCGAATGCATTAGCAAAGATTATATCGAGAACTTTGTAAATAGTATGCCAGGACGTTTGGAAGCAGTAATTCTAGCAAAGCAAGGCAACACGAAGCATTAGTAGTAAATTATTTATTATTTAAAATAATGATTGCCTGAATTATAAGTCATTAGGAGATGCCTAATGTAGGCGAAATGTACAAAAAGTTCTAACTTCTCCAGCGATTATGTCAAATTTAAAACGGAGAATTTTCTTTAAATTCCATCAGGTTTTCGATATCACTTCTAAATGTATGGAGTCTGAATTTTACAAAATTCTTGAAAAATCAAATTTACGCCACAACTACCGCATTTTCGAATTGAAAAGTACATCGATGCTGCAATTTCCTTGACCAGCCGAATTTATTTATCGGCTTGGTCCGATTAAAAGTGCAGCACGCACGCCCGTAATACAGAGCGAGGTCGTTCACGCGCAAATCCCATAATAACTGTTCCCGGAATTCGATCTTTTATTTGATATACACGCCCGCCTCCAATTTACATATTACATCCCGCTTCAACGCCGCTTTTAATTAATGCGCGGTACACGCTATACGCAGCTGCTGCTAAAATGTTTTAATGTTACAATCCGCCCACCGTTCCTTTCACTGTAATTTTATCGCTACCCTTTTAAACACGCCATAATGGAGAGCTATCGCTTAAATAAAATTGCCGTACCATCGAAAATTTACGGGAATTTCGATGCAGCCGGCATACATGCATACATACATGTTGGGCCGCATATGAGTGAATTTATCGAGTGCTGGGAAGGCAATCAACGAGTTTATTTCGACTTATTTGGCTCAACACTTTTTACCCAACTTAATCCGGTGTTTTTACCATTAAAACATCATTCTTTCACAATGAATGAATTTTAATTTTTTTTATACTGCCACGTATGAAACATTTATCCTATCAATATGACCATAAAGATTTGCCAAACAAAGTGTTATGGACGTATACATATACAATGAAAAACCGTGTGTGGGTGAATTTATTTAGTGCGGAGAAGACAATCAACCAGCTTATTTCCACTTATTTGCCTGAACGCTTTTTGTACAATTTAAACCTCTGTTTTTACCATTAATTAATATTATTTTTAGAGTGAACGTCGTCTAATTTTCTTAAAGTGGTACTCGTACAAAACTTATGCTAATAATATGAGCATATAATCTCCCGAACAAAGTCTTATTAACGTCATGTGGTACTGTAAAATCTGGTAGAACGTGGTAATTTCAGTTTAAGATTGATTCGATGATGTCGGTTTGCCAAATTAACCTTTACGTTGTGTAAATAAATTCTTCAACTATACTTTAAAAATTCCTGCTATTTATCCTAAGTCGTGGATTTATTCTAATTTTTGAAGTCACCAAATCCGAATCTGAAATCAGATTTTCAAAATTAAAAGTAGTGGATCCAATATGCTGGAAGAAAATTCGAAAAATAGATGTATTTCGACGAAAGTCTGTATCTTCTGGTGTTTGAGAGCGCACAATTTAATATTTTAAGTTTGCTGTCATATACACGCCTGTCCGAATTTTTAGGTTGTAGTGTCAAATTTGCGACCTCAAACGCCAAAAGATACAAATTTTCGTCGAAATGCGACTATCTTTCGAATTTTGAAAATCTGTTTCCATATTCGATTCAGCAACCTTAAAAGTTTGAATACTGGGGTCGTCAGATAAATTTAACAAACTTTTTTTTTAACACAAAAGTAGCACGAAAGCTTTATTTTCTCCACACTGCCAAGGGGTGAACAGTCGTAGATATAAGTAGCATGCATGCGATATACTGCAATTTCTTCGACAAAGCTTTGTGAGTATCGTTCGAGTGTACATCCAGGTCAGGAGGAGACTTCACAGCTGGATAGTGACGATCCTATTTCTCTACGTCCACACCAGTGTATGCGACCATAAATAGCTGTGTGTAGAGCAGGTCTCCGTGTCTCTAGTGGGCTCGTGCAGTATTTATATCGCCAATCGACGTAAATCTATGAATGTTGCAAGAGCACTGTTTCCTGGTGCATATAGTCGCTCAATGCAAATATCGGTCGCGCCAACTAGTAGCGATTTCTCTATAGGACACTAGAGCTGTAGAGCTGCATAGTGTTGTGAATGCACAATGTACAGGGTGATGGACTTGTTTTCGGATTTCCTTTGTCGAGTATATGCTGTTGTATATATCGTATAATTATAAATTGTATAGTAATTCAATTGAATTATTTACGAATGTTTCCTAACTCTCGATTCTCAGTATTATATTCTATAATGTAAATAACATAATACATACAGATATCTAATAAAAGAAATATAAACCGATTTCCAAAATAAGTAACTAAAAAATGTGCTAAAAAGAACAAAATGATCTCCGTCTTATCTACACATACTAACTACTTCCCGTTTCGCAATCCACGTAGGATAAAGACTCTTTCTAATACATATTTTTGAAGTCGATTTACTACTAAGTAAACATTTTTCAACAAAAGTTCTCGTGCTTTTTACCGTAGGACGTTGTTTTGGCCAGGGAGGCCATCACAGGTACAAAAGTTGGATTAGGGCACAGGAAAATATGGCAATTTCAAATAACAATGGGTTATGTTAATGAAATTCAATTAAACATTTTTGGAACCTTTCTGTACAAGCTAGAAAAGCTCTCACTCCAATCGATTTATCAGTCACAAAGATATCGCGGGACAAACATTAAAAAATATACGTGACGAATTGAGAAGCTTTTCTTTTTCGAAATTGGCGAAAAAGTTGGGTACAACAGTGTCGATTTAACAAGTAATTCGCATTGTACATGTAGTGGTTACGCAATACAAAGCACATTGGTAGTACAATTAATATGTGTGCAATCGACGACGTAGTTTCTTGTAATTTTAAAATGTATATGTGTTTAGAGCTCTTTGATAAGAGGGTGTAAGTCCTCAAGAACTCCAGGTGATGGTTTCAGGTAGAAACAAAATATTTATTCTGCGGACAACTGGCCGTTCTGGCTAGTTATCCGGAAATTGGATACGTAAGCACAAATGTACAATTTTTAGTGTAATACACACTGAGACCGCTCGCCAAAGGGCAGAAATAAGTCTGTCCTCGGTAATATTTTAAGCGGGAGAACTCCAATATAATAAAGGTTGAAGAGAAGCGGAGATTCGATGTAGTCAAAAATAAGTGTTTGACAGAAGTAACAAAAAATCTAATATGTTGCCTCTCTCGGGAAAATAAGAGTTCTGAACTGAAAACAAAGTGGCGCAGAATATATAAAATTACGGCAAGAAAGGAAAAGTGGAAAGTCACGCTGATTGGTGGAAAAAGAGTGGTGAGGGAAAGGAGTTGGCAGGAACAGGAACCAGGAAATTAAGAAAGTGGCACGGAATTTCGGCATCGAAAAAGGGGGGTGCATGGGTTTTCCCGCGCCAGGGTGGGACGGTCAGCCGCTCAATGCCTGGACATACCTGTCCGAAATTATGAGGTTCGAGGAAGCGCGCACGCTAATCCGGGTATGGAACATTAGTACATCAGATGAGAAAACTGAAATAACTTGGGTACAATAAAATATAACGGAGAAAGTAGGCGAAGGCGAAAAAGCACGTAAAGATAATTACCGCTGCAGATGTGTGTACAAAAGCAAAATCAGCGAAGCCTAAAGTGCTTAATAAAAATCGGAAAGAAAGATGCCGAACAATGTAGAAGGCGAGAGGCGCGACAATATTTCATCCATGAGCATCACGCAGTGGCCCGTGAGTCCAAACAATATGATTATTTAAAAAGTCATAATACAACAAGAGTGTTTTGTAATTCTTGTATTATTCTGTTTGTTCATATATTGCGTGAACCAATCCGCTTTGTTTTCCTTACTTACGAATTTGTATCCACCGACGTGTTTGTCCATTTAACTATGTTTCACTCTACGCAATAACTCTTCATCAACGGTAAATGATGGACATTGTAGCGGTGCAAATAATAGTGTAACGTATGATTGCTTTCACGAGTACAGAGTGAATGGAAAGCGGCAGACTATACAATGTCGACGCGGCCATGATCTGGACTAGAGTGGAGAAGAAGGGCGTAATGCGATTGTCGATTTCCCGGAGGCCATGGCGAGTGCTAAAGTGCCGGAAATCGGATGCAACGCTGCGCTCTCGATTTAGCTAAGCCGACGAAATCTTTATGGCTGGTTGAGTGCGCCACTGAGCATTAGTCCACTCTAGCGCGACACATTCGCCGCTTAAACGCCTGTGATTTTAATTATATTCTCTGCAACCGTTCGGCAATTATCACTCGCGCAATCTCCCTGGCCAACTCGCATTGCTGTTGAATCCGACACAAAGAATTCTATGCAAATCTTTTTCGCCCTGCTTTCGAATTATTCCCGCAATTACTATTCATGCTCCTGCATACAGTGCATGTAATTAGCTTTTTTTTAATGATTTAGCGTGCAACGCAAATTGTGGTTGAGTTAATGGCATTCGCAAGAATGTTCTTCATTGGTTATTTCGTTCGTCTGTTTGTAGGATGGTTGTAGTGCCTCGGTTTAATTTTGATGCTAATGCTGAGTATTGTTTGTTTTTTCGATTTTATATTGGCATATTAATGCATTATCGACCGATGTTCTTCCTCTTAACAGTTACTTTGTCGTCGGATACAAAATGTTTCCTTGAATTCACCGAGGGGCATAAATAAGCACACACCCATTTACATTATTGTGGGTTTATCATGTTACTACTTTATAGTACAAATCTATGTCCTGTCCAATAATTAAAATATTCAATTGCAGTTGAATGTCGCAGTCCAAAAGTTAAACTGCATCAATATGTGCACACAACCTTTGTCCAAAGTGTAGTAAAACGCGTAAACATGTGCAGACACGTATGTAACACTATGTACGATATTGTCGTTCTTAGGGTTCAAATTGAAAATCGTATCTGTATTAATTTTTGTTATTGTAATGTTTCTTTTCAATTCCCAGAGTCTGAAGTGGTTCAAATATCCTCCAATTTCTGCTTGACCTTTTATCGGAAAATATCCGTTCCATAAATGTCCTTTCTCTTGTATCTTCAAGTGCAATAGTCCATTTCTAAATCACAGTATAGCAAGTAACCACCAATGGACCTACTTAGGACATCCTGGCCTTCTTTGAAACATTTCCAAATATCGATAAGTACTTTTATCGGACAAGTGGTTTTATACTTATGTTACATTGTGCAGTATTTGCTAATTCATTCCTCAAGACAAACATTCTCGACAATTCCTGTCTAACCGGAATTGTTTTTAACAGACCTCGAAAAGGAGCAGATTCTGAATTCTCAAGTAATAAAACCTTTTCTACCTTGTAGAAAAAGCTTCCAGATTGCATCCGTTATACAAAAAAATAATTAGTTTAACATTAACTATTGTTATTACATAAAAACCATTTTTCCGTTCGTCCTATGGCAGAACTTATAAATGATCAATTAGATCGACATGTATCTTTTGTATTTTGTGAAGAATGTTCCCGCGGTGATCCCTTTTGCAACAAAATGGTTCTACATAAAAGAGAATTTTCATAAAAGTGTGGGCTGACTTTGAAAAAAAGTATCACAAAAATGCGTTAGAAAGTACATAATAATTTCTCATCTATTGTTACGAAATATCTCCCGTTTCGGAAAGGGTGCAAAATAAATACAATAGTTATTAAACGATTGCAAACTTAGAAAAGACACACCATCAATGCAAGACCCACACTTTCTAATAATATCAATGTACTGCCTTCGAAACGGGAGGTATTTTGTAAGTATAAATAAGACGGGTATTATTTTGTACCTTTTAGCAGATTTTCCTGAGAAAATCAGTTCCAGGCTTGTCCGTTCTACAGCTGGTATGTGTTCCCGATATAGCATACCTTCTCCGGCAAAGTATCCGTGCCCAGAATGAAATAGGACGTAAATAGAGTTCGTGATGCGGTTCGCTCCTTTTTGGCGAGATTTTGCCCGATCAAAGATCGACGCCACTATGCCTGCTCGTTCTCTTCTATAGTGCTTGAATTTTATTGGCGCTGGTACCGCCGAAAGCGAAGTAGATTCGGTCGGGCAGCGGGGACGCGACCACATTGACGGGCTTTGCCAACGCAAGCAGAAATAAAATATTTGAAACACGCATTCCTCTTGCTTCCACCTCTTCCTATTCCACCGCCACTCTCTGCCACCCTTCAACCCCCCCGCTTACGGACCATGTAACTGGCACTTTTTCTGCGTCTGCTCACGGCGTCGGTGCGTAACTTCTCCCTTCATACTCGCATACTCTCGCACCTTTAATTCTCTTTTCGCGCTTTGCGACGATTAGACGACCGTTAATCCGTCGATAGGAGGTCGCTCACCGATGTTCCTCTACGTTCTGGATTCCTATGCTCTTGGAAAGAAGCAGATCTGGGTGGAGGGAGGTGGGGAGGTCGGTGAAAGAGCGGGGTGAAGGAAGATAGAGGCTGGAAGCGGGAGAAATTGGAAGCGGGATTGCTCGTGCTAGGTTCCACGGAGCTAGATAGGAGAGCGAGCGGCCGCGTTGTTGATGGCACACCAAAAAATGGGTTGCTTTGCTCGCGGTGGCCCGGCCGTTTCTCTTTTCCTTTCTCTGCGTCTCTTTTCCTGAAGCGACGGGAGACGCATTACATTTGGCAGCGATTTCACTCAGCGAGATTAAGCTTATTTTCGCCGGACCGATTTTCCTGGCAGCTCATATCCCCGGCGCATTTCTTCATTCGTCCCGTCCAACGCCGCGCGTCCCAACTTCGACCCCCCTCTGTCAATCTCTCCTTCGATCTATGCGTCTCTACGCGCTTATCCCCTTGTTTTACCTTCCGCTCTCTTTTTTAAATTTAATCCCTCGCAGATTCAACTAGATAAAGGCTAACTTGTACAGTACCGCCTGTGAAGTGCCACTCTTGCGATGCCAAGAACGTGCGTGTTGCGTTCGTGGTAGCTTAATCTTACTGCACGGACTTCGACTCAGCCATGCGCTTAAGGTTCTTCGGTAAAGAATGACGATTCCGTGGTGGTTTTGCATGAAAAGTTGAAATTATAAAATATTGGACTATAGAAGAGGGCATAATTTGCAGATATTGTTGCAGAGATTTGATAAACATCATAAACTTGTTATAACACTTTATAACTAATTATTATCATTCTTTGGGGTACCAAAAATCAAAATAAAATCCTTGAAGCTGTAAGTTTTTCATAAATGGAGGTAAAAGTTTTATAGCAGACGAAAACCGCTACACTTCGGGATAAGTATTCTCAGCTGTCGCGCGCCGTGCTATGTATAAGTACTTAGCGCGAGACTCTACCGAGTCTCCTGATTTCCACGAAAATAACGCTAATAAACATTTTTAACTAGGTGTAGCGAAAGTGTTGAAAGTTTGCAACTTAGTCACTCAAATTATTTATTTCTTACCTATTGCATTTGGTCACGAGTCGGAAAAGCAGAGATGCCTGATAAGAGGACTGTGAAGGACAGCATGGCACTTACCCCAGAACTGTCTAGATGGCAACATACGTAGAGCTTTTTGGGCCGAAAAACGGCAATACGAGCGCGAAACTTTCTCGCGGTTCTGACATACAGAATATTGGAGTATGAAAGAGGGCATAATTTGAAGATATTCTTACATAGATTTCATAAGTGTCACAAGCACGATACGAAATCTCTACAAAAATAAACCTTTTTTCATACATCCCGGTACTTCTAACGAACTAAGTAGTCGATCTGGTTTAGAAAGCTTCACTATAACGCACAGCGTGTCTCACATGCCTGTGAATCATGAGAGTTGGACATACACTGCTCTATGTAGGATAATTAAAAATTAATTTCGCAAATTGCCGAAACACCTAATGTTGCCTATGCATATGTAGATCACAGTGCTAATGAAAGGAAAACGTATAAATAAACTAATTATATTACGTGTTTTACAATCGTCGAATAATTAGAAAGCGCAATTCAAGGTTATGTGCTTCTTATCTATTCGCATTATATTATAACGAGTTCGCATAATAACAACCCGCACAAAAACGGGTAATTCAGCTAGTTGTATATGTTACTAGCAATCCTACCGGGCATTACCCGGGTTGCACTCGAGTGGTTAAATGTATTTGAAACTTTGGCCGCCATTTTTAAACGGAGCGGCGAAGCGAACTACGCTGCTTTAGATTTGCTCATTTCAAAAAAATCTTTCTAATGGTGTATAGTTCGATGTATTATTCGATTTCATATTTTTTAGATACTTTCGAAATAATAAATACTTGGAATATAAATAAATAATAAATATTGCAAAATTAGGCTATAGAGCCTATAACTTGCCTGGATCATAACAATGCACAGGAGAGAAAACCATATTAAATTCGCTTAATCCGTTTTCCAGTTTATCAGGGACATACAGACAGACAAAGACCCAAACACCCAAACTGTTTGTCCTTTATACAAGTAGAGATAATATTATTGTATTGTATACGCAATGAACGTAACATAACAAACATATATAATAAAGAGTAAGGTTCCACAATGTTGACACAAAGAGCAAATGAATCACCCTGTACAAAGGAGCGGGCGGAGGCCCATTCAGGTCTAGCTTCTGTCAGGGCGATCATAGTTTTTATGTGTGTCTTTCTATAAAGGCGATCGGATAAAGGTAAGAGGGCGATCGAAGTAGTGTTGGTGTCAGGAGGACGCGGATGCGGATTATTGTCTGAAGTAACTCTCCTCTCGCAGAGTGGATGGCATTCAGTGAGATAAAGGCGAACCGGAAACGACGTCGGCGAGGGTGGCTCAGAATCGTCGAATAATGGACCAGCCATCTCCTTTGAAGTCCCCTTCAGAGTTTTGGCGTTAATTGATGCGAGTCCGCAGTTCGAAAGATCGTCGGCCACTTCCAGCTAGCCGGCTTCTCCTCTTCTCCTCGGCATGCTCTCGATCTCGTTCGACTACCTCTCTAACGAGGCGAGATTACTCCGCCCGTTACAGACCTTTCCTCCCGACCATCTTCCTCCTCCTCTCCTTCCTTTTCTTTTTCCGTCCACCTCTCCTGGACTACGCGAGCGCGCGCGCGCGCGCGCGCGCTCGTCTTCTTTGAACCGATCGCATCCGAGTGCAAAGTTTCCGGGCCGTTTCCACAGACTTCGCATGCTTCCTCCCCTTCTTCCTTCGCAAGATTTGTAACTATATATTTCCTCCAAGCGGCCAACGCTCGAATCCGCTTCCGCCGGGGCTCCGAAAGATTTCCCTGTTTTTCTCGAAAGCTACCACTTCTATCGCTCTTAATGGAATTTCCATTCTCCCAATGCCACGGTAATTGGAGTGCACGTATTCCTCAGAACATGAAAACTCAGCGGTACAATGGCAAGGCGAGCGCGCTCTCGCAGATTTTATGGTAAGAGCCCGCTCATTGCGATGCCGCGTAAACAGTTGGTTCCTGGCTGGATTCACTTAGGACGAAAGGACTTAGCGGGGGGAAGGGGAAAGCTAACTTGGAATTATAGGAACCGACTTGAGCCAGAAAAGCTTGGGATTCGATCTCGCCGGTCTGTGGGATTGCGAGTGGCATTACAGCGCAATCATGCGTATTAAGCTCACAATCAATACTAACTATGCCTGAGTTATTGTCAACGTACAATGCTCGAAAGGGGAGTGGCGGGTGTGGTGGGAGTGGGTGGGACGGGTGAGAAGAGGATGAGAGGAGCAGACAGAAGGTGGGGGTGGGGAGTAGAGGCACTCGACAATCGCATAAATTAGAGGGTAAAGGCGAAGGGTATGTCGGGCGCTGGCGTTTCTCCTCCGCATATTAAATGCCTTGTCTCTGGCTGCTAAGGCATTCCCGAATTCCGTCGCGGGCAACCACTTATCTGTGATTTTGTAGGCCCCATTGTGCTCGCCTGTCGGCGTCCTGCACGTTCGTCCGTTCGCTCGTTCGGGCACGTAGGCGAAATTTTGTCTCGGACACGTCGCCTGTAACGAGGCGCTGTTACCCGAGGACAAGAGCATCCAACTGCATATCTTCCTGCGTTCATGACCGGCGCGCCACCAGCCGCAACTAAAGTCCTTAGGGCGGCGCTTTTATGCCCTGGAAAACTTTGCAGCGCGCGCCCCCCCCCCCGGCCCCTCTACCCACTTTCAACCCTCTTTTTTTTTAGAAATGCTTTACCGCCGCGGAAATATTTAATACCCGGCGAGTTTCTCGCGGGAGCAGCCGTTTCTCGGGAAGTTAAGTAATTTCGCTGATAAAGTGCTGGCTTAAGGACCGGCAACGCGCGATCGCGCTGCTCTCCGCGCGAAAACTCTCCTTTCGCCCGCTGGCTCGCTGAAAAATTTACCTGTACACATCCGCCGGAAACTTGCCGCCCGCCTAGATGGCGGGTGTGTGCCTCATTTCGCAGATAAGGATCACTTAATGCTGAATGCGCGCGGAAAAGTAGGTTTGTTTGCGGAGGGGGAGAGTTCGTTGAGAATGTTCCCGGGTCCTACATTGCGAACTAACTAAATTTAATCGTTCAAAACAAAGAAAACCGATGAATAAGTTAGATATACTAGTAATTAGTGATGATTTTGTCGCCGATATTTATTTCGTGGTTAGTGGTGGTTATTTTTAAAATATATTATAAATCCGTAGGATTCCATGTATACATGATCACAATAATTTAATTTAAAGAACAATAGGTTGTTGCAGCTATCATTGTTGGAGATATCTTCTGACAACATATAGCATGAACTCCCATTCCTTTTGAAATATCTCAACAACTTTTGGAAGACCAACTGTAACTGGTAGATATTGTAATATTTTATAACATATATTTTCCTGACACTCAGGTACTTATAGGATAGGAAATCGTATTAAGATCACTTGCTTTCGAATTTAGTATAAATATACATACAGACAACCGTTACCCTTTGTATCAGTAGGAATTCAGCAGCACCATATTGTTTACAAGCCTAACATACAGAAGCTTCTTGGTCGACAAGTATGTTGATATTGGCAGCAGCAATAGAAATTCGTCAACTGAATTAAACTAATTAAAGGCAGAAACAGAATGAACTGCAAGAGATCAATCAAACTAATGTGTGCTAGAGACTCAGGCAACTGAAACTCACCAGTTTCGAGATATATATATGTTTTGAATAAATACACAATAATATTATTCGTATGTTTTATACGAGTAATATTATTTCTCCTTCAGCATCAGCGAACTATACTTTGAACTAAAATGGTAATAAGTGGACTGCAAGCTTTTATACAAGTATCAATTTTTATTGTTCATTGTGACAGTAACAGGATCATTAAATATTGCGTTAATAAAAGTACATAGTAAACATAAATTCGGAACTAGACCAGTTTTTAATCAACTTCGAAAAGAAGGTGCTTAATTCGTCGTGTATATATATTTTTGAATTAAATGTTATAAATTATGGAGAATCCAAGTGCACCCATTTTAACTAAGCATCCGTAGTTCAGTAATTCGAAACATTTAGGAAAGCTCCAGTCGAGAACTCGGCGTCTCTTTATCTTCTCCTCCTTCATTCTGGTACTTATTTGCTTCCGCGCGATGAATAAGCAACCGGCATCGCGAAAACAATACGAACTGAACCAGGTCAGTAGCCAATGGAAATGTAAACATTGAAAAATCCAGCTTTCGGAGCACTTTCTCAACTCCTATTGCGATGTGCCGTTCGATGTCGTTTTACTTGTTAACGCCGGGCCGCCGTGTCCATCCTCGTAAAATTAGTGTACCTCATCCAAAACCGAAATTGTAACTTCAAGTATTGGACAATTTTTTTCTATCTAAAAAGGGCTGCCCACTGCTGAAAGTGTTGTACAGTGCTGAAATTATTTATTGGTTATAAGTTTCACATATATTCTTACCGAATATTACACAATTTGATACTATGTATTTAAATTCTTATTAGAGCTTCGAGAATGTATTCTTCGACAACGTTATATTACTCATTTCGAAATCAATTCCGTACCTTCGCCTTATTTATTCCGGTACTTAGTTATTTCCACATGATGAATAAGCAACCGGAATTCTGCTAACAATACGAACTAAATCAGGTCGCTGGTCAATGGAAATGTAAACATTGAAAAATCCAGTTTTCAGAGCGTTTCCTCTGCCTCGGTTGTGATGTGCCGTTCGATGTCGTTTTACTTGTTAACGGTGTGTCTATGCTGGTCTGATTACACTTACCGAACTTGGTTCTCTCGCGCACCACTTAGCATGGATCCCCACGGATCGCTGCTATTTGCCCGCTCGTTAACACGTTTTCGACGCCAACCTCTTCTCTGGTGAAAGTTTTAAGCCGAAATCCCCGACCAGGTTACGCAGCCGCGTTAATTAAGGCGTTCCAGTTTTCTGAGCGCTGACGCTGCTCCTCCGCAGATTTCTCGGCCACTCCATGGAGGTGCCGCGATTGGACCCTTTTGGCTCTCGTATCACACCGTTCAACTAATAACTAAACTTCATTCACGATAAGAGCGTAAACGTTTTACGCGTCGTAATGGACTTGAGAGGCTTGGTGAGATGCGAAACCCCAATTTATCACATAAAGTCGAAAGTCTTAACACTTAATATTCATGGAGGTGGAAAAGATCACATGTCACCACATTTTTTGATAACTCTTTAAATTGTTTAGGAGCTTATAGAACCAGATTTTTAAAAAATTAAGTTGAAATAAATTGGCGGGAATGGAAAAGGTTAAATTAATAGGATTGCTCTGAAGTTTGCAATTATAACTCTACATATAATTATAAATTAGTGTTTATTATAGTTGTGTGAATGAGGTGTAAAGGTCGATAAATTCGACAAAATTTACATTACTTACATTACATTAGAAATTTAGATATGGTAATTGATCTTCGGTTGCTCAGATAATAAAATGAATATATTGTTGATTAAGATTGAGTGACAACAAAAGCGTGTCGAATAGGATTCTTCTGCGTAAGCTCTGAATTTAAAAATCTAATACCTAATGTCTTAGTCCGCAACTGTTACGCTTCTCGAGCAGGTAACAAAGCTGTCCGCAGTCTGATTTCGTATGCAAGGGCGATGGTAACTAGGCTAATGATAAGTGGTACGGTTTGCGAATCAATTCGCTTGACTAAAAGGTCGCAGGGGAATAAAAGAGAAGGTAAAGGTATAAGGGAGAAGCAAGGATTAGGAAGGGGAAAGGTTCATGCTAGAAGAGATGAGGGATCGCCGTCCGCGCGGAGAACTTCTCCCTGAGTTCCCTTAAAGTAGCCGATTCCCTTCTCAACCCCTTTCCTGCTTTATTCTTCTTCCTCAAAACAGATCTGTAGAAGTCGACTTTCAAGCTGAGATCCAGTCAAACGGAACCCGTTTTCCAAACTTTCCATGATAATTGATTGTTTTGCCGGGCGCCCGCTCTTCGAGCCGCGCTAGCAACTATCTACCAACTGCCTTCCTCAATAAATAGGACAGCAATTTGTTCAACATTAATTCGATTGACATATATTTGATTCATACATTAAGAACGTGAAAACAAGTAGAATTGCAGTTTGTGCAGCATTGATTATAATTGGCATGTATTTCGCAACTATTATACAGCAACATTAGTAATATTTATTCATTAGCACTTTCGCAATTGTATCGAACTCAACATTAGTAGAAGGAAATGTAAAGAGAAAAAAATTAACTATAATATTGCAATAATACAAATAAGAAATTTGTAGTTGAATATGATATATGTACATTAGACAGAATATTGAAAATTATTGACCATTTTGTTAATGAGATCTTCCCTGGAACAAGCGTTGATTTGTCGTGAAACTGAAATTGCAGCATTGCCACGATTACCGTGTCACTTAGCCTACGCCTACATTATATGGGTGCATTTGTATTTAGATATAACGTTCCTATACGTTACATTACGCTTAAGACTTCCAGCTCTTGCAGCATTCTGTGTCTTGTATATTTGTCAGTGGCTTGTCTGATATGTTACATGAAAAGACGCATCTTTTAAACGTACCTTAAGTAACCAAAATATGTATAAAGCTAACAAGAGTTTCGATAATACAACCTTAGAAATACAGTAATTTCTAATATTTCAGTGTTGAATGGTTTGCAGTAGGACAATTACTTTAACAATCTTACGTGCCAGGTTTCACGAGTCTTAAAATATGTTCTAAGATCGAGCTAAGGGCTATTTCCCCTTACCCAGACTCGAGTCTTCTAATTCCCAACCGCCCCTAACGTCAATCAGATTCCTAATCTCCTATTAACCCCTTTTATGCTACTTTAAGTTACTCTCTATAACTCAGAACACAACTTGGGATCGTGTTAAGGGTGTTTCATCTTAACCAAACTCAACACTGGACGTTGTTAATGAAAGAATGGCTAGTTGCTTCCAGTAGCTCAGAGTAGAACTTCGGATCGTGCTAAGGGCTATTTCACCTTAACTAGACGCAAGTCTGCTCATCGATCATGAAGGAATTCCCTAAACTGAAATTAAACCTCACTGTAGCTCCCCAGATACACCCCGAGTGGTAAAGATGTATCCTCGTGGGATCATTTATTACTCTTTTCCTTATTATGAATATCTGAAACGTGGTTGAATAAACAGAAATTTTATAATGATGAGACAATTGATTTTCTTAATCAAAACTAAAATAAAGTTTAATATATTCTGAATGATAATATAATACAAAAATACAATGAGTATTTCATGTTACAGAAGACTTAATACGAGTTCGCTTTAAGTTACGAATTGAACGAGGAAAAACTAATGAAAGAACTGTGACTTGCCTAACGATCGCGATTATTCATGATGTACGTACCGTAATTGTAACTACTTCGAAGAAGACTAGTGCTCAATCTACTCCAGTATTCTTCGCTGGTCCGAGTGACAGAGCTTCGGTGTCGATGAGACTTCGAAACTAATTTCTCCCTTGCTCCAGAAATCAGGGATTATACATACCCGAAAAATTCAGTGAGAAGGGGGAATGAAGGGAATAAAGGCGCCAGGAATCTGACTAAGCTTGAGTTCTAAATATTTATAGGGGGCAAAAGTGCACACCTGCAGTGCAGTCGTACTAAGAATTTGTTTTATGCAACGCATGGTGCGAAAGTTCACTTTTCGGAGCCTGCGTATTGTGCGGAAAGTGGCTGATTCCCGCACTCTAATCTATATTCACTCTGTTATTGCATGTATATTGAAAGTAGCATTTTATTTCACTTTATGCAACGCATGGTGCGAAAATTCACTTTTCGAGGCCTGCGTATTGTACAGAAACAAATGATTAATGGTATGTTGTTACAGAAGACTAGGGAGCAAAAATTATTAAATCTACGTAGAAACAAATGGAGAAAATTAGTCCTATAAGGATGAATATGTAACAACACTAACTTTATTGAATAATCTAGTTTTCAAGTAATAACAAGTACTAATTTTCAAAGATTATGCTTTTATAGCATTTTTGCCGGTTCTTATTGCTATATATACAAGATTAATACCAATACATTTTATTAGCGTTATTTTCTTTGAAATAAATATGTTTGTGTATAAACAAGCTTGTATCACCTAAGTTCGAGTGACCTGGCAATCAAAGTAATGAGGTTTCTTCCCGTCTTATTGCAAGGGTAGCTTTGTAGTACTTTTTTAAGTACTCTCTGGGAGCTTTCTTTATGAAATTAAATGACATACACCGTCGCGCACTGAATAATAATCGAAACTTATCTGGTCAAAATTATTTATTAGCATTATTTTCGTAGAAATAAATATAAGTATAAGTCGATGTGTTTATGTTACTCGAATTGGGGTGACATGCCAGACAAAGTGTTATCATTCCTTGCACCCTCATTGCGGGGGTGGCTGTGCACTGCTTTTTTGAATAACGCACCAATGGATGGTAGTCTGGGATAGGCCCTTTTTCTCTGGGAGCTTTTTGACGAAACTTATCGGCATACCACCTCCCACGCACTGCATAGTAATCGATATTTACCAACGGGGCAAAGGCACGAGCTTTCACGATGATGCTTGTAAGCCGTGCTGCGGCTCAGTCTCGAAAAGTATTTGGAGTAAACCTTGGCGATAAGCCACTTTCAATTGGGTTATCGTCTCTCCGCCGCCAACGCCATTGCAACTCTGTTTAACTACTTGGAGAGTTAACGTTTGAAAATACGTTTACTTTCCCGCAAATGCTAGTTATTTACGCACAGTAAATGTATGTGTATGAAACCTTGCAATTTGGAATAACTTACTTTGAAATTGCAGATCAGTCAAACTTTCATCAATTTCTTCAAACGGTTCAGTGTAAATGTTAGCCGATATCGAATGAGAAAAAGTAACTAAACTAAATTTCAGTTTGTTGTTGAACATATATACATATGTATAGTGAATAACAGTTACAGCTACAACAAAGTTATAGGATGCCATACAATTAGTTTGCATTGTATTATTCGAAATTATAACCTAAAATTCCACACATACAGTGTAATACACTTCTCTCTAAATTAACATTTCGAATCCTACACTTTACTGGGCAGTATATACATATATAATATATAGAGTTTGACGAAATTAAGGGAAACATTCGTATATAATTAATATTACTAGATAATTTATAATTACCCTCCAATGTACATTAACGTACACCTGACTTAAATGATTCAAGAGCAAGTGAATAACCTTGTACTTCTAGTGCCCAGAAAACCGAGCATCACTCGATAAACGGGGTGGTTTTCGGTCTATTATATAGTAAGATTTTTTCTAACACAATTTTTTTTTCTTCTGAACATAAAACTCACGCATAATAATGGTACCTGGAAAATAATCTGATAATTGCACTGCGCAAGTAAGTTTTCGCAAATTTGAGACCTAGCTAAATCGCTTTCTCGCATTCAATAATGTGTACATTGACCCATTTCATCAAAATCACTGTTTAATACATGATGATTTAAAATATTATGTAACACCACAAATTGTTGTTTTAAAAAGTAGTTAAATACCAGTCATTAAAGGCTGCAAGGAGCTGCTTGACATAGTTGTTAAAATTTAAAAACTAGTTAAATACCAATCATTAAAGGCTGCAAGGAGCTGCTTGAAATAGTTGTTAAAATTTAAAAACTAAAAATGTACAGACATTGTTTAACTCTTGATAATTTAACAATGTTAGGTAATAGCATAAATTGTTGTTTTATGAAGCAGTTGAACACCAATCAATTAAGGCTAAGAGGAACAGCTATAGATAACTATTAAAGTCGTTTATACCCTTGGTTTTAAACCGACTTACTTGATTACCGGTAAACATTGGTGTGTGTATATGTCGGTGGCTGAACTTTAATTAGATTTTACTGAGCAATTTATTTAATACGAATCGGCCAGCAACAAGTGGATAACTTCTTTGAACGCAAACAAAGTTAAGATATCGATGAAGGTCGCCAGTTAATTCTGGAGTACTAAAGATAATCTTTATTCCATTTAAAACTTTATCTCTAAATATGCAAACGCTCTACTTGTATAACTTTCTACATATATATTTGAACTAAGTCACGTCAAATTAGCACAGTCCGTGTACCCTTCCTAAGATTTCTATTCAGTTTGGAAATCTTGTACCCTTCAATATATAAAGTAAAATGCGGAAAGGCATCTGTGAAAATTGTTAACATTTTTTGAGTTGTGTAGTTTGGAAAATCGTAGCCAGCTTTTCTTTAAAAAATCATAACTCTATAACCATATCGACAACCGGGAATTGTCCTAGTATCATACAAATATTTCAACGACATAATATTACAAAAATAACAATTTTAGTTTGTTTTGCTTACTTGAAATTATATCTGATAGTCGTATTATTATATTATTTTTGTCGCAAATATAATTACCTGTATTTTACTTACGATTTCGAAACGGGATTATGTTGCGAATAAAGTTCAATGCATCTGCAAAATCAGGATTTACTTCAGACGTCGATGGAACATTTCGCATTCTACACCAGAGGATTCGATACTTGCAGGCGACGGTGCTTTCAGACAGAGAAACGTGCGCATGAATTTCTGCCACTGATATTTCAAGTAAAAAATCTCTGGCATACAAAATCTGCGCACATCCATATATGTATTAGTTGTTAGTAGAATCCCCCATGTATTGCAGCGCGGCTTATTCTCTGCAAAGAGACTGCGTCAAAAGAAAGCTGCAGCAACGCATATTTCTATTATCTTTTATCTCGGCCCTGCAATTTTCCACTGTCTGCGAATATGTTGAACGATATGTATGGTACAATTTTACAAGTTTCTTTACTCCATTTCTATTGTTTGATTTTATTAAGAGTCTTCATTCTTTGTTCGCCGTTTCAAGATAAAGGATTCTTGTATTGTACTAAATTTAATATGAAAATTCTTAGAGATCTAGCTTGCCAAGGTGCACGCGGAGACAAAAGAATCTTCAAAAACGTAAGAATTAGCATAACTTCTTTTGAAACGAGTTTCTTAATTTTGAAATCAAAGAATTCAAGTTATTGTGGAAATGTTTGAATTGTTACCATCAGATTTTCAGCATTTTCTATGGAAGCTACTTACAATATCCCCCAAGAACTTAAAATTCACTGTATGAGCAGATAAAATTCCATAAGTATTATTTCATAATTTTTTTAGTTGTGTCAGTTTTTTTCAAACGTGCGATATATGTTGACCCTTTAAGCTTTATTAATGTAGTATAACATAAGCAAATTCCCGAGGAAAGGTATTAGTTGTCCAATTTTGACAACCCTTTTCACGTAATAGTATTTTGGCGTTAAATGCTAAGTTAATATCTCTGGGACAACTGCAGTGGATTGTGTTCGAAAATTTACTGTATCGCCGTGTCATTGGTGGATTTACAAATCATCATTGATCATTTCACTGATTATGAATAGCATGTGCTTCGGGAGACGCGGGGCCAACATTTCGTAATTTACTTACTTAATGCGAAAAGTACTCATAACATCGACATTTCGGCTTGATGATTTTGCCCGGGTAAATCCGGAGACTGGTGCGCAAACACACTAGAGGATAAACAGACTCCTACTAACTTCCTGTATGCAGCAAAATTCGATAATATTCGCAAACAGTGTAATTGCATCATCGCTGTCACTGCCAAACAAATTTTTAATGCGTTTCCATTCGTACTACAAAAATTAGCAATCATTGCGTGTTGTTTCTTTATTTAATTACTTGCATAGTCACTAAATCACCCAGTTAACCGTTAATACTTATATGAAAGCTTGTGCCAATCAGTACAAATAAACATTTAAAAGAATAATTGTAACACTATTCTGTAATTGTATATTTGTAAATATAATTGTAGGTAATATTATAGATGCATGCTTTCTCTAAATATTCGATGATTTTAGTGAACACTCTTTTTTGCTATTAACAAACAGTGGCGCAGTATAGTGCAAAGTGACTATTGCTCACTGCAATACAATATTATATTCGAGAAAAATATGTATGCACCTAATATACATAGATAACTGTTCAACATGCATCACATAACCAATCAGATACTATTTAATATTATGCTCGACCTGTAAGTCTACATTGTTAACCGACGCGCAAATTAACCAATTTACCAAATGCAAAAATTCTATAAAATTAAATTGTACAACAGTTTAAAAAGATAAAAGATAGTATTGCAATAAACAATATTAGTATACTGTTTTCCTGGTTACAGATATTAAAAATAAAATTTGTTGAATCTTTCATCTCATTTTTGACAGGCTGTGATTTACAAACAGATGGGTATAAAAAATGTTTACACTCCAAATATCCACATTTTGATTTATTGACTGCCATCTTGTAATTTATTTCGATTACGCTTCGTGAAGTACAAATTTCGCACATATATCTGCGAGGCATGCTTCCGCCGAGACAACCACTATCATTCTTTTGTCTTAATTTTGTGCATTCCCGAAAACTTTCCACATTTCATAATGTTGAGCAGCGAATACTAAAATATCGGAGCGATCAGCTACACTGAAAGTTGGTGGGTGTGAGAAAAAGTAAGTGGTGGGCGAAAATGCATGAGGAAGCTCATTTCGTTTTGGCGGATGAGTCTGGTGAATACCGATAATGTCGTTATATGACAATAGCCACGTGTGTCAAGGGTGGTAATGACCCGAGTCACTAGCTCAGCCAATCATAGTTGCGCCACTTGCGCCAGGGCCGATAACAATTTAGGCAATTTTCCGCGTTATCGCCGCCACCGCCAACTACCGTCGTCGGAGGTCACAAATTTTCAATTTACGCCTTCCGCAACGATATTCCATGAAGACTGAAAATTGCCATCAAGGCGAAAAAAGTGTGTGTAATAGCAATTCACCAACATAGTAAAACTACCGGCATGAATTTCGAGACATAAACATGATAAAGACTGTCAAACTTTAATTCGATTTAAGCCAGCGACGCAACAAGTTGTATATTTTTAACATTTTCTTTAAACCTTTGACTACTATATTGGGGTCTTTAAGAGTTTTAAAATTTCGCCCAATATAGACTGTTGGCGTCTACGAGCGCTCTAAAAGGGCATTACAATTGAGTTATATTATTGTAGCTAAAATCTCGTCTGTTGAAATTGGTGTTCTCCACTAGATTCGACCGTAGTCAAAGGGTTAACAACACTTCTCTTCTTTTGAGCACTTTTCAGTGTTCTGTTGAAACGATGGTTGATGGAAACACGTTGTTGAACGATTACGCGAACAACTGCGTAAGCGGAAGGTCAGAGTCTGCCTCTATTGTAATATACAATAAATCTGTAAAAAAGTTGCGAGGGGTCGGGCACAGTACACGGATGGTTGTACCTTCAGGTTCTACGTGAAAAATGGTCAACGGCGATTTCTATTCAAACTTTTGACGTGTTGTCAGACAAAACAGATTTCTAAAGAGTGAAGTTTTTGACAGACTGCATTGTTTATTCATAACGAATGATACGACAGCTTTTGAATAACATAAAACCAAAGCAAGAAAGAAAAGAAATGAATGAGAATGTAAATGTAAATCTTTATATATTTTACTGCAATGAACGCGAGTTTATAGTTTATAATAAATGAAAATGAAGAATCTTTTTTTGGTTCTTTCGAAAGTCCAATGAATGTTACCCGTCGTACTTATTAGATTCCTATAGTTAACAAATTAGGTGTTGTTTACATATTTTGTTTTATAAATAATTTATTTGTCTAGTTCCAGCGTTGCTAGAAAAATACTGCATTTTTATGGCATAAATAAATAACACTCTTTCCAGCGCTGTATCTCTTTAACGAAACGGTCAATGACATTCAGCATTCTGTCCAAAATTCATATTCCACTCTTCTGAAAACTTATAGTTTTTTTATCTAGATCTTAGCTTTCATTATGATGTTAAAATTAAAAATGCATCATTTACAGTTGTCAATCGTATAGCAAATACGTTGAAAAGATACAATTTTTTAAAATTCGTACAAAATGTATGAATAGTCCCCACTATATATACATCATACAAACTTCAATTCCTAAGAAAAAGCGTGTAATGCAACAACTATCTTAACCCTTTGCCTACTACTGACGCCTTTGGGCGTTACAAAATTTCTCCCACTGCAAACTGTTGGCGCCTACTGGCGGTCTAAACATGCATTACGATTGCATTTATTACCGCTAAAATCCCGTCGGTTGGAATTAGAGTTCTCCAGTAGATTTCGCCGTATTCAAAGGGTTAATTGACTACCACTAAGCACCACATAGATTCAGGTTCTCTGGTGTTCATTTGCCAGCAAACCTCTTTGGACGAGCAACACAATGTGTGTAGTGTGCGTTTAATGTATGAACATGTATATAAATGAGTGCGCATGGGAGTTTATGTATCAGAGGGCTGCGAAGATAGACGGCATAGTTGTGTGAGTGCGTGAGTGTCTGTGAGCAGTGAAGAAAAGATGAGTGTGGCATGGCAAGATCAAGGAGCATATGTCGAAAAGAGCGAGAAGTGCGATAAAAGCCGAAAAGAACGTTGCCCAACGAGGAGAGTATAGAGAGCGTGTAGAGCGTTGCAGCGTCAGTTAAAGCGTTGATAAATGTGGTGATGAACCTGTATTAATAACTATAATAGTCTACTTCTACACATCAGTGTTTTAAAAAGGTTTGTGCCGTCATTTAGATTTTGAACTACGATAAAACCAATTTTTGAGTAGGAAGAATCAATTTACCATAAAGGTATGCCATTTCTCACCTCCTTTTATAGGTTACTTTTATTGCCATACTCTCTATCACGATATTTCTACAAATGAAATCATTTCCCTTTCACTCTCTGGACTGACGAAGCTTTTGAAACTTAGCCTGATTGTTCGTAAATGTCTTATTTATCACATGAAATGTTTTTTATTCGTGGGTCATTATTGTATCATATATTTTTAAGTCATAAACGGTAATCTCTGCTCTCGTCACCAAAAGAGCCCAAAAAACACCATCACTGTATTCCTACATGTTCAGAAAAGGAGCGACAATCAGAAGGCAATTTATCACCACATGTTATTCCGATATACAGCTGTACATCAGAGAATAATCAAACTGGTCAACTAGAGCGGATACGGGTCGCAATTTTATTTCGTATTATTGGCTAAGCGGACGAGCGTGTAATTCGGGCTAATTTATAGTATGTCCGGCTCGTGGCTCTCTCATTTCTACCCGGCAATTCTTTCGGGCGTGAAACCGTTCTATTTATTGCTCCATTCACGGTTTCCGCATAAGTGACCGGGCTCTAACACGACGGAACACTGGCACTAATGTGCCGCGCGGGGGGCAGAGAGAGAGGGCTGCTATAAATGCGCGGCGGCCACGGCAGACTTCCGCGAAGGTGTGCTTTTCTTTCTGTAGCCGGCGCTCTCTCGCGCGGAAGGATTAATCGGCCCCGAAATACATCTGGATTGCGCGTTAATAAAGAACTAATGGGTCAAGAGGCCTCTTCGCCGAGATCATTAAACCTCTGGGCGGGCGCGCAGCCCGTTTCAATTTACACGCGGCGTGCGCTAAGATTATATCAAATCGGCATTCCAACGGATCAAACGGCCCGCTACATTTTGCACTCGCGCCGCATCCCACTGAGCCGTTTCGCATAAATGTTTGAAAGCGCCCATCTCGAAATTAGATACTTCGCTGACAGCCGACCGGTGTATCTCTCTGCATACGGATTCACTCGGCCACAAAAGCACTCGGTCGGCTCGAGAAATTCTAGTAAACGTTGATCGAGTATTTGCGCATGAAACGCTTTCGAGTATTTTCTTTATACAGATTGATGCACCTGCCTTTCAATCGGCATACTCGCATTAAACTTTTTATGAGATGTTACTTTATCTTTATTCTATCTCTAACGGATGTGGCATAATATGTATTGCACATAGAGTAAACGTAGAATAATACAACATCCGATGACAAGTGGGGAATGTCAATGGGGAAATTCAATGGTGGATAAAATTGAAATCATTCGAGTACAATTAAAATTATTAGTAATTTAAGTTGATTTTTAGTAACTTAAAGGTAAATGAATCACCATTTACATTTGTGATATATTCCCAACACCGATGGATGTTTGGTTTGAAATTCCACTACCAAATGATTATTGCCAATGTGTTTTTGTAGGTTGCAAGTATACTTTATTGTACTAGCATGCACATTTTACTGTGTAAACGTAATACAAAATCAGACTAGCGAAAATAAAAGGTCAAGTGTTATAATCGGGATGGACGGAAACTTTCGAGACGAACTGTGTCGAATGCTAATCCTGTCTTTCTATTACCGCATATAGAGGCCAATTGGTGCTGTGCACATTTTGGGAAATGTTCTATACTTACTCAAACAGAGCAACAAGAATATTTGTTACGTGCTCATACCATGAAGACACAACCATACATGCAACCATAACAATATTCTGAATTAACTTCAACAAAACCAAGTGTGGTTTAATCGAAATATTCTTAATAAAACAAAAAAAAAGGAAAGTGATGTACAATTCGGAATTTAAACGACAGTTCCACTTTACAGGATATGCATAGTTACACAATTATGATTTTTTTATTTTTTAAATGAAGAATTAACTTTCGCTTTTAAAATTGCATAATTCAAAAAAATTTTATTTTAGAAGTGGCGAAGGATAACATATATACACTTCCAGCAGGGAAAAATAAATGTTAGAAAAAGAAATAGGTATACGGAAATATTCCGTATATATGCCATGTATATATTCAAATAAAAGTCGTAAAATATTTTGGATAATACAAAATTTGGAAAATTAGTATTCGCCCTGACTCTAGTGTTAAACATTGAAAACCACAACAACCTCAAGTTTCTCAAAAATCAGATAAGGTGTATGCGTATGAACTGTTATAGCTCCACGTGGAACAATACACCCGCACATTTCAGGTACCCCGATCAGGATCTCTTAAGTACAGTATTTCCAATATTAAATCAAAATCTTCCAGCAAATGCTCTAATGCATTTCATGCAATATTTATACCTCTTTATAAACAGTCAACGACTTACAAGTATTTTGCACCTCTCATACAGAACATTGTTCAATAACATTGTTTAAAATCCTTTACCTTTACTTTCAGCAGAAATGATTACGACATACACAAAAAGCAACCCTATGTATTTCCGTATGCGTCTTTTAAAAGAACATACTGAAAAATCGAATGACTGCCAACAAAAATGTCGAATATTTTATTAGTTAATCTTGATCTTTGCACGGCAGAAGTACCAATTTAGATCGTCTCATATTTCATTACTTCGAAAGCAATTTCACTCCGAAAGGAAAGCATGTGACTTTTGGAAAATTCAAGTGGTTCAAGAGCGGTGTCGAGATATTTCAAGACTCAATCTGCCAGTTGGACTGAGCGCGTTTCGGGCAGAGAACTGTCGCGTTGGGGCAAGCGATTCTCAGGGGAGCGGTGTTATGTAAGCAGATGGTAAAGTGGCTGCCTCTCGGAAAGTCGTGAGGAATGTCAAATTTTCAAGCATTCGCCTCAAATCACCTTCCAAATTGACTGTCCCTTGGCTACGCTGGGGCTACTTCTCATGCAGCCTCCGCGTCCACATCCCCCTCCACCCCGTTCCCAATCTGTTTCTGCCTCAGCCTCTTCTCTCTCATCTCCTTCTTCTCCTTCTGCCTCTCCTTCTCCCCCTCCTCCTTCTTCCGGTCCCTCGGTAAGCTTGCTCAAGAAATCCTCGGTGACTGTGTACATACTTACAATGTCCACTAAAGCTCCTCCCGCTTGTTTCGCATTCCCGCGGAGCAACTCGGCCACGTCGCCTCGCTGCCACACAAATCTCCGGCTATTCTCTCACCTACTGGCTGACGGGAATTGCTCGCATGACTTACTGCATATTGCCGCCGCTGCTGATGAAATGCGTGCGTGTTGTAGGTTACTTTGAGCGTTTGCCTTCGCGCGCTCGCTCGGGCGCGCGTGTCGCGCTCAGGAATCCCTGGTGGGACAGGAATGCGCCGACCACTTTGATGCCCGAGACCGTACAATCGAGGCTTCGACATTGTTTCCTGGTCTGCAATGCAAAAATTCGCACTCGCACGTTTCGCTTTTTGTATTCACGACTGGATATGCATATGTGTTAAGGAAAATATTTTTTCTAGGGAAGATCCCCTTGATAAATGGTCAATAATTTTCAATGTTTTGTCGAATGTACATAACGCACTCTTTTATAAATCTGTAGCTTCTTGTCACAATTGCTACATTGAAACAATAGTAATATTTTAAAATACTATAATGATATATGCCTATTTAATGAAGCTCTACATAAATGCCTAATTAGAACTGACAGATAAAATATTGCGTCCTTCGATCCGATTTCCCAATTATCTACTGCAGTAGTACTGTAGTAGATTATGAGAGTCACATTACTTTGACACAACTAATTGCTGAAATTTCGTGATTTTTATTTAAAATAACGATAGTACAATAGATTAAGTTCTTTTTCTCAATATTATGAAGTATCGCACAAGCCAGAGGACCTGTTGCTGATGATTTATTTCCGCTCTAGCGGACTACTTTTCTTGTATTTTTACTTATTGAATAATCAGGTGACAATAAATAAAACAGTATGATTTACCAATTAGTCAAAAATTAAGACAATACCTGTCATCGTGTTTGGCCGATCGCCCTGGGAAAGTGAATAATACTAGCATTGCTAACAATTACTATTTAATCAACCAATTGAACTCCAACAAAGCGAGTCAATCATTTATACAATTAGAGAAGCTGAAAGTAGCCAGTACAATAGTATCTTCTCAAATAATCTAACATGGAATCAGTGAACAGATATGTGCAAATTAAAACACACTGGAAGTAGTACATGGCGCATCACAAGCAGGAAGCACGAAACAGATTAACACTATCCGCACCGGCTGTTTATACAATAATTATTTCTACCGTAAGCAATCAAATGACTGATTACGAAATAAAGCTTCTATGCTTCTAATTTACGCGCAGCTAATTATTAATTTGATACTAAAACAAAAGCACCACGTAACATTTAGATAACAAGACAAAAATTATAAATGATTGTCCTTTCTAGTTATGCTTAAGAGAAATATGTGAGAATTTATTAGTCTCCAACGTCAGTAGACAATCGCTAATAAGATAAATCTGGCTATTGCGTATATAACTTCTATAATAACTTCTGTTAGATACAATAGGAGTAAAAAAAATTGGTATAATAAGAATGGGAAAATAAAAAAAATAAAATTTTGTTAGTATTGATTATACTGACATGTATTTAGTACCCAGTATGTAACAATATCGATAGTACTAGTATTTTCACAGGTATAGCGGATCGAACATTAATAGTTGTAAATACAACAATAAAAAGCAGTGCTGCAGTTTTATTTTCAATCTTTCCGTAACAATACTTTTGTCCCTCACTGGATAAAAAAAACTAATTGAGAGCTCAGCTAGAGTTAACTATTCCGATGGTAATGAATAAGAGCCGCATTGCTCGAAAGCAAGCCTCAAACGTATCACATTAAAAGCATCTCACAATTAGTAGCAGCGTACAATTCTAACTGACCGCATCGTGCACGGGCGCGCACTCTCGAAGACTAGCTTCACACGTGTCTCGCCATACAGGTGGAACGAGTAACATCTGGCCATACATGCCGAACATGAATGGCGCATCACCGTGCACGGACCACGCTTCCGGGAGGTAAATGCTCGCATTATTTACGGCAAATTTGCTGGGCGCGGCAAGGCAAAACGGAAAATGTAAAATACAAAATGCAAAATGCTAAGCCAGCCTGTCGCTGCGCCAGCGGCAACCGTGCATCCTGCTGGAAAGGGGCAGACGTAGAACGACGGGGGAAGAACTACGAGATAAAAGAAGAAAAGGGAGAGAAAAATCTATATGTGTGTATCTATATATGTATATATGTGTACAGAAAGTAGCAGCGGTTGTAGCATGCGACGGGTTTAACCGATTGGAAACCAGGACGGGCCTCTGTAATCTCTCAAATTGTTCACTGTGTGTTATTTTCTGCTTTCGTCCAACGGCGCGACCCTTCAATCCGCCCGACGTATTTCCTCCTCGTTTTCTCGCGCATTTTTCAACCCTCTCTCCCATCGGCTTCTGGAACCCTAGTTCCCCTATCTGCCGGATTCTGGATTGATTCTGTCGAACGGAAGTCGACCCAACGACTGCCGATGTTCCTACCTTCAGGAGAAAGCGTACTCTGTGTAGCGAAAGAGACGATGGCCTTCCGAGAAGTGTTAACACTAAACGTACTACACCCGTCAAATGACGGGTCTTGAAATTCGATTTAACTATGCACTTGTGTCTTTTGTTCTTGTTAAAAGTGAAAAGAAAGACTGTAGCTTTTTTTATTATTATCCAAATGTTATTCTGTACATGAGTTGCAATATTAAATTCGTATTTATCTATTCCCGAATATGGGGAATAGGACAGGTTGCGGGGGGGTCGGAGGAAGTCAGGGTTGTAGCGTTTAAAAGATCGAAATCCATTGGGAATATTACTACAACTTACAGTTTATTGGAAGATATAACCAAATGAACGATGAATTGGTTGTTTTGGATACTACATCATCCTTCAAATGAGATTAACTAATATTACTTACTAGTGGATGCACAATGCAACTAATAAAAATAAAATCGTGGAGCACCCATAAAACATTTCTATTATTGGACGAAAACAGCAGTCGGCGAGACGTATCTTTATAATGTTAATTTAGATGAGGCGACTAACCATGTCGTGCGTTAGGAAAGAGATGGGCTTGGCTAATGCTGTTTACGTGATAATGATTAAAGAGTTGAAAGTACAGGATATTTGCTTTTAAATTATCTCTGTCAGATGTACGCTGCTATTTATAGCATAGTTACAAGTTACCCAGTAATCTTAATTATATTCGAATATTTTCTACTACCTGAATGCTGAATATTATATATAATGCTATATTGAATGGACACTATACATAATATATAATACATGTGTACGTAAATGCCTAATAAATAGTGAAGTACTAACTCAAAGACAAGCCTGTAAAACTCGAGGGAATAGAATAAAGGATTTAGTAAATATACAAGCAAATAGAATCACGCATAACAGTAGTGTTATTGTAAAATAAGAGAAATGTGATTTTTTCTGTGATTTTCTAAGTTCAGTAGGGTGAGAGGGAGCCGAGGCCATTTGTCTTCGAATTGGCGTAGTGCGCGGCGGTACGGCGCTTGATTTGCAGAGCTATTTTAGTGTGACGCACGCGTTAAAAGAGATAGCGGGGTCGACACGCGAGGCCCTAACGTCGAAAGCGGACGAGTGGAGTGCGGCTGGGGTATCAAGGGTGTGATACGAGGGTGTCATTGTTTTTACGCGCTGATAAGGGCCGCGTTTAATGGCCTGTGGAGTTTTGAAGCGGGACGCGATTTGTCCCAGCCCCGCTCTCCATTGACACCGACGGTAATCCTCTCCCGCAGCCCACGCTCCCGTCGTAATGTCGCCTTGTCAGGCCACAGAAATATAACTCATTCGATTTAGGGACTGCCACTTCGCCATCCTCCGCTCTTTCATACCTCTCTGAATAAACGATGCCTTTTTTAATTACCGCACGTTCGCGCCACACCCCTGCGGCGAGCTCGTTGCTCGTACGCTTTTCTCCCTGGGTTTCAACTTTCAACTGCTGGGCTTACCAGTTATAAACATTCTTTTCTCTATTATGTTTTCTTTTCTCTATTCTATTATGGTTCTGGCCTAGCTCCTGGGCCAGCTCCTCCATAATGAAAAATAAATCAAATTTTTCTTTAAGTTACACGGTTGTAGTAGAATGCACTAAAAAGTAGAAAATAAATTGTTTAGCTGTCAGGACCAGTATCATTACTGAGGGCTAGTGTTTACTCTTACAGTGATTGTAGTACACAGATTAAAGGGATGCGATATGTGATACGCGAAGCCCATCTACGGGTAAATTGATCTATGAAAGGTAGAATGCAATGTATCTAAGTGCCTTCACGGTTAATGCGTTCTAATCATGTAGTATCGCTGTTTCGCCCTCAATTACTAACGCACGCCAAGGCGTCTACTATCATTAAAGGTATTATCCTTACTAGTAGGTAATTGACCTTAGCAGCGACACGCGTTTCTGATGTGTTCCCATTTAGGGTAACTTTGATTAAGTGTGAGAAATTATCTCAAAGCTCACGCTGTTACAAGCGTGTACCGGTAATATAAACTGTCACTGATGATACTGAATAAGTGTATGTAACAACTCCTTATTTATTTAATTCCCCTGCACCACATTTTCTTGCAATCGCCTAATATTGAACATGAAAAACTATAGTAAGTTTTTACTCAAATAAATTTAAAACTTGCCAATTAATCTATAAAATTTAGCTGAAAATAATTTAAATGATATTCTTATATAATTTTGTAATGTTCGGCGGGCTACTAAAAACTGCTAACGTGGTAATTTTAGATTCAGTTTGAAACATTTTTTGTAACATCATCTAGCGGCAAGCTTTTCTGTTTCAAAATATCATATTCAATACTTTGATATCAAGAGAAAATAGGAGATTTCAAAGAATATCATATTTGTCAGACATAAATTATAATCGATGTTATGAGCCAAGTAACACATATTTTTGAATCATTAATTACGTGTTCATTAATATTGGAAAAGGAATTCATCAAAATAATTCGCTTAAATGTTCTTTTAATACTTTAGAAACGCATCTCGATTTCTCTTTTCTACCACGATAAAAATATGATTATAGTATAATGGTTTCCCATTAAAAGGTCCCAAAAAAATGTTTTTTATTAACTTCAAGCAAAACTTGTGATTAGGAAACATATTTTATGCTAATTTCTTTACTATTGCCTCTCGAACATCGGAGTCTTTTAGGTGATGTCTGGAAACAATGTCTTCATTGGCTCTGTTTCAGTGTTAATAAAACGCCTGGCTGAGGGAAGAGCTGTTATAATGACATTGTAACTATGATAGTCAAACACAGAAAAGAGATATTATACCGTTGTTTGTCTCTGTATGTAATACAATTGTTTGTCACTGTATGTAGTACAATGTCTCGAGAGTGTCATCCGTCTCGTAGGAAGTCAAAAACGACAACATAAGCTGAAAATTACACTTGCCGGGTGGTGTAGGCGATCATAAACAAACCGCGCTCGAAGCGCAAAGAACAAGAGGCTCGTCAATCGTCAGGGCTTTTCAGCACCTGTGTCTTTCTTTTGTAAGGGTGGCCAGGCATTACAACGCTGGCCAGTTCGTTCCTCGCTCACTTGGGTAGTTGGGTAGTTGCGTAGTTTACCGGGCTCTTGGTGTCGAGGAGAGCCAGCGTCGTCCATTTGTATCGAGGAGAACGGCATCGGGTACCCGAAAGCGCTGGACTCAGGCCAGGAATTTAGCTGTCCCCGCTGTCTCGCTTCTGGCTGCCTGCTCATCTATACTGCAGCTGGACCCGAGCATTCTCTCTCACTCTCCCCATCCTTCTCAGCCTGTTTCTCGCATTCTCTCTCGCTCTCTCTCTCGCCCCTCTTTGTCTCTCTGTATCTCTGGCTCCTCCTGGCGCTGCCACTGTGTAAACGCATCGTATTTATTGCCTCGTTCCCGATGTAAATGCGCGTGCCGTGGATTATTGGGAACTGATCTTCCGCTCGGAGGATAATCCGAGTTCTGCCCGGGCACAACGGGATCGTCATGGCGATCCTCCACATTTCGAGGCGAAGCAGTCAAACGCGCAACTGACCAGCGGCCGTGTAAATGTACGAGGCCAATTGCGTGGTCCGAGCAAACGCGATAATAGATCAGTTGCGCTTGTGACGTAGTCGTCGTAAGCCCGCTGCCTGCCTGCCTGCCTGCCTGCCAGCTTCCTCGCTCGTTTGCCTGCTCGCCTGTTCTGATGTCACTCCTATCTACGGCTACTTCTAATCAATCGAATCGCACATTTGGCGCCGCACACTGTATCGCCGCTTCCTCTGCCTCACTGCTTCCTTCCCACTGCGATATATCGTCCAATTGTTTCTGTCGCAGCGGCCCATGCCACCGCAATGATAGGTTGTGCCCTTTCAATTATATCCCATTGAATACTCGGGTCATCTTGCTGGAAATTGAATGGGCATTTCACTTACCTGTAAGAAATTTGTATCTAGTGTTGGAGTTATGTGGTTTTTATTTAGGAATATGATAATATAACAGGGTTAGTTTTTTTTACGATCTGTTGCTAACTATTTATTTTTGAACTGATAGTTTAGTTCAAAAGTTTAAATCGCAACTGTTGGTTCCTTTTTGTTTGCAGTGTGTTTATTCAAAATATGGTATGGTTGATCCTGGAATTTTGAAACATTTTATATAACAACCGACTCAGTTCGACGCGGGTACGTAATCGTTGCTAATCAAAAAGCAGATTAATAGGCCATCGGTCAATAACCGTTTACACCAAAAAGCTTATTATTAGGCTACCGGTAGATAAAGTGTTAAGGAAGTCATTAGACGTTGCCAGCTAGTGAGTATGAGTCAGGTCTCATTTGTACACATTCTTCAGTCTTCTCCACGCTCACGAACCTTTCTAACATCAATTGGCTATTCCAGAGATTCGCTACAGCAGATAATTACTAATATGCAACTGTCGACACTCCTCAACTTTCATTCATTCACCAACCACGTACACCGCACCTTGCATGCTTAACTCAGCCCCAGGTGTCAGGAGTTCCTTTCCGCACGAGGGGTCTCTGCATTATGACGCAGATATCGACGGATCAATCGGGCGAGCACATTCATTCTCGCGCGGAGGTGCGAACAATAGCCAGCGGGCAAGGAAGGGTGACCGGATTCCTGTATGCCAGGACGCGTCATTAAAAATTCAGCGTGTACAAGGTCCTCTGCGTCAGGGCGATGTGCGTGTCCCGATAGAGAGCGGCAGGGAACCCACGTGGCGGTTCGTTGCGTGATGCAGGTGTAGGTACGGATCAATTGCAGAGGAGGTTAGGTCTGCTCGCGCGGCAACAGTTCGCTGAGCGGAGAGAGTGACGTTAACAGAGTGCGGGATTGTCAGGGCGGGCAGTGGCAGCACTGGAACTGCGGCAAAGTCCGGAGGGCCGATGTCTGCGGTTAAGTCGGACCACTGGGTATTAAGAATTCATGGCTGACCTACACCAGCGAGCTCGGCTAGGGGCCGAGTCGTGAAGCCCTAGAGAAGAAGCTCTAGCGCGGGAGGCAAAGGGAACAACGTCCTGGGCATCGTTCCGTATTCTTTCTGCGATTAATAATCGCTTTAGCATTTCATTTCGGCCCGGCATTCTTCCAGCGGAGCGATAGAGAGAGAATGATAGAGGTTGCGGAAGGGCGAAGGGGGTTTCGAGGGGTTGTGAGAGGGAAAGAAGTCGGTTGGCGCTGTCGCCCGTAATCGGGCAGGTCGATTCCGACGATGCCTACGGCGCGGCGCGGCGCGACGCGGCGCGACGCGGCGCAACGGCCTGGATGTCGCAGGGAATGTATGCCTCTTCCCGCTCGATCTGTTGAAACTTTTATATCCCCGGCACTGGCTACCTCTATCGGAAGACGATATCACGCGCATTCTGCCTTACGGGAGAATCGATCGAACCGCCACCGATCGAATAAAGCCTGCTGTATTACGCCGCGCGCTGCTCCACGCTTCAGCTTTATTGAAATCTTTTTTAAGAGGCCGCCCAAGTGATTCGAGACAGAGAGAGAGAGAGGGAGATCCGGTGAGAAGGAGCGAGAGGAGGGTAGAAAGTTATTGGCAGGCCCTACTTTTGATCTGAAGAATACTCCGCTTTGTACCTGCTACCAGGATTTGCTACCGCCCGAGCCGCTCGCGTGAATTACTCAGTTTTATTTCCTCGCTCTTTGAGGAATCACTTGATAAAAGCAATGCCGGCTGCTCTGTTTTCAGTAGAATGTGTGTAAGGTTTGTCTGTAGGTTTTATCGATTAACTATACCGCGGTGGACGGCGTTTAAATGCTCGAGAGTTGACGAGTGGAACTATCCGTTAGATTTAAATGGTCGTAGCATAAAGTGAGTTGGCACATATCACTGCATTCGAGGAAAACCGATGAAAAGTTAGTAAAGTGAAGATCTGAGAAAACGCGATTTTAAAGTGGCAATCAATTTTTGCAAGAACTAAAGTAATTTCTCTTTCGTACAAGTTTAACGTTCTGAAATGTATTCGTCTACTTTACATCAGTGTGGTAATGATACTTTCATTAATAAATTGAGGATTGTAGATAATTATCATTGAATATATGATCACTTATGAATGCTTTTAAAATAAGAACTATGCTGACATTTAATCAATCGTATAATATTCCAATGGTTTATAATTAATTGTAGTAATCATAAAAATTCTCCTATTTCCTCTTTAAAGATTACTGGAGCACATGCACGCAATGCCTGTGCATTCAGTTTGCCGTTAGCGGAAAGGGAGCAGAATGTTAGAGTAAGGAAAATAAGAAGTATAGAGGGTGTCGCTGCTGACAGTGCATTATTTACGCGACACTCGGAGACGGTTGACTAAGAAAATTACCTCCACTTGGTAGAATTGTATATCAGAGCTGGAATCTTGTGGGATGAGAATGCAAGGTTCGTCGATATCAGGAAAAGTTGGAGGAGCTAGGAGAGATCAATTTACGATTTGGACCTCACGTTTCGCGCCGAAACTCGGTCGAAGTCCGATCTGGCGGGTAAATAACGAGCGGAAGTTCCGCGGCGGCAGCGATGGCGATGCCGGAGGAGGATCTCTTCTCGCTAGCCCGGCAGGACTATACTTTGTCAGAGACGAATGACGCCGGCCCCCCCTCGCCTCCAGATCCGATCGAGTCGTGATTTACGACGAATCCACCGATAGCGATCGTTCTTGTTGCGAAACAATTTCGATGGATGTGAATTACGAAATCCGCGCCCGCCGCGCCCGCCGCGCTCCGTCTACGCTCAGCTCGGCGAGGAGTCTCGCTGCTCTTTCGCCTTGCTACTCGACTGCCAGCAAAAAGCCTTGGCGGGCTCCTTCACTTTCAAGATAGTGTCGGGGAAAATTCATGGAGATACCCCGCGATATTCCTCTTGCTTCTTCCTCTTCTGCTTTTTACCAGGCCCTGTATCCCGAGGCAAATGCCTTGTAAACGAAATATCGTAAATACATAAAGGAAGCGTTTTATTGCGTTGCGTGAGAGAGTTTGCCTGACCCCCGGAGTTTGGCTCGGCGCTGCCAGGGAGATAAGAGAACAAAGACCGTTGCACATGAGGCGGGAAAAAAGTCGTGTTTATTTAGTTTAAGCTGGTTAAATATTAATGTGTTTAAATAACAGGACGTAAAACTCTGAATCAATCTCGGTAATAATATTATTCAACAACTCATATGAGTACTGGCACGAAAGTGTCACAAAGTGAAGTAAAAGTGAAAAAATTCTGCGGTGTAGAATCACCGAATTATTTTTCGCTACTTTCACACTCTCAGTCTGTTTAGACTTGTAAATTAAACATAAGACTTATATGTACGTGAACCAACCACAACCACAAGGATCATAAAGATACTGTTATATCGCAAGGGAGGTGTATCTAATAAGACCTTATTTACTGAATTCCGAAGCACTACATTTTATTGCAGTTGCTTCATATTGGACATGAAAAAATATAGTCAATTTTTGCCCAAATAAAGTCTGAATTTGTAAATTAATCTTCAAAATATAGCTCAAAGTAATCATTTTGTAATGTTCTGTGTGCTACTGACAACTACTTCCGTGATAATTTTACATCCAGTTTGTAACCTTTTTGTGATATCATCTAACGGCAAGCATTTCGGTTTCGAAATATCATATTCAATAAATCAGCTCAATTCTACCGACATCGATACCAAAAGAAACTACGAGATTACGAAGAATATCACGTTTCTCATACGTGAATTATAATCAGTATTATAAACCAAGAGGCAGAATTGGTAAATTATTCGTAAGTCTACAAATCATATTTCTGTACTATTAATTACGCATTGTCTAACATTTAAAAAAACGAGCCCATCAAAATGATTGATACCAATTTTTTGTACCATAAATTTCTTTTATGATACTGTTACATCGTAGGTGATGGATAGTTGGATCTCACTTAGGTTATTTATTAATTCAAACGATGATGTAGAATTGAAAACAGTATTTATTAATATAGAGTGAACGGTTGGTTGCAAAAAGGTACGCACTCCATTTGATCCAAAGCTTAAACGGTCTTTGTCTAAGGTTCATCCGATTATCGTTTATTTTTTATCTTTGAGGATGATCGCATTCGGTACGATTCTAGGAAGAGATAAAAATGCAATAGACAGTTTTATGACAACTCGGTGGCTGTCACATACCTTTTTATAAAATGTCATACACTGGGTAATGTAAGAGTGCAAAAATTGTAATTTAATTAAATTATACTACTACTCAATTACCACGCTAATCTTTTGCTTCTGTTTGTGTCTTCAGAGATTCCAAACATATAATAATAACTCGTCTTCCTTTGTGTTTCAGGTAAGGCATTCAAGCTACATTTGTCAGGAAATAATATTAGTCGCTAAATTGCGATTCCCACATTCACTCTGCACAAAAACGTAAGTTATTATATGCTTTTATGATAATTCGTTTTCCCTGCCCGTCTCTGGCGTTGCTATTGGTGGGGAGATTTTAACATTTTGGTACACTATATTTCATTTAGTGTGCTGTAAAAGAATATTTTAAAAAAATTATCTTTTGTTTATAAATAGAAGAACTTCCAATTAGATTCCCCACACAAATCCGAATGAGCATGGAGAAACGTTTTACTCTCTTTCATGCACAATTAATGAAAGAAAAACTTGGGTTGATTCGCGTTGCATAGAATGAAAACGATGTTGTGATTTGTACAATGTGCTATTACTTTTCTTTCAATCATTAATAAATATCATTTATTAAATATTGTTAAAGTATGTAATGCAATGTAGTTAGCAAGTAGTTCGGTTAAAAAATAGATTTTTCAATGCATTGACAAACAGATAATCTTTACTGTCCGACAATTAAAAGACAAGGTGCTCATTCATAGACTGCGTCAATTAGGGGTGCGTTCGATTTTGGCGTGTATTTGTATAAAACGTTAGTAGCGACGCATACACCAGTTTGGCAATCTAAATGCTCACGAATGGAGACATGAAATTATTGTGGTGCCGTTATTTGCAGTTACAAACGCTGTAGATGTCTCTTGTGGCCAAGTAAAATAAAAAGACTTATAAGCAAAATATTTACACATAACCTAATTGCACCGCACTGCGCATAACCTAAAAGAAATGGACCTCAACGTACCTTGGAACTTTATCTGATCTAAAACTTTCCAACGCTAATTTATGTGTGGCGATTAATGCTGCACACGGGCACTCTGGCGTGACATCTCGACACAGCACAATACTGATGATATTACTGTGCCTACTAAGAGATTACCAATAACAATAATATATTTAAAATTTACTCAGAACAATCCTATCTGACATCCTCCTGTTGCCTTCTTCTAGTCTAAAGCTTAGTCTAAAGATTTGTAAATTGTACTACTTATCATTAGCCCGGTTACGATCGTCATTGCATATAAAATCAGTGTGTGGATAACTTTGTTGCTTGATGGAGAAAATTGATGGTTATTCTATGCCTGGATTAAGAGATTTCTCATTAGATTAACGAATTCAGAACTTACTTAAAAGAATTTAATCTAACAATCTTTTGGTATCACTGAGTCTTAATCGAATCTAACATACCATAAGAATCTTTGGAACGCACACTGTTAACTAATATTAAAGCTCTAGCTACCGCAGAGGTGGATTAATATCAGAAATACGTTACAATCAAATAACATCACGCCACTTGAATTCCCCGAATTCCCAAATTGATTCGGCTCCGGATTTTCGTGTTATATTTTGGTTTGTGCTGCCATCACGGTAGGTATATTCCGCAGTGCGCTAAACTCGAGCAATCGATATTTCATGCACAGGTACTTCAAGAGATCTATTAAATCCCCCTATTTGCAACCACCAATATCATGAATCCAATAACATGAAGTATTACTGTTGAGGTTTGGGTGCTTAGATAAAATACGTGACTTTTCAAAAACAGTTTTAGATAATAGAGAGACTCATTTTACAGGGCGAATTTCTGACAACTTCAAGTCAAGTTCGTGTTCTCGATTGCGTCCATCGCTGATATTTTTCAACCCTTTATTTTTATTAATCCTTCCAAAATTCGGATCACATATTCTTATCTAACAAATACATTGAGCAAAATGATGCCTCATATACAGGTTTTCTTCTCCAATTTCACTCTTTTGTAAATTAAACTCACCTGTTTATAAATTAAATTTACCCTACTGGAAATCAATTTGTTTTCACAAATTTATTTTCTTAAGCTGTTGTAATAAAAGTGAAATTCGTACTTTATTATTTCTTCCACCATATTCTACAATTGATAAACCTCATTGAAGAAGTGTTCTAAAAAATTAAGTTCTGTGCAAGGAATATTTTGGCTAATTCTCCAAAAACAATGACCACTCAGTTGATGTGATTGATTTGTTCTGGTGTAACTATGACTCCTATAGATTGCAATAATTATTTCATGAATATGTGTATAAAGTTATTCCACGCATCAGCAGAAGAACTGTTATAGATGAATTTGTGTACATATATATAAATATTTTTTTGAATAAATAAGCGTTTTATGTCAATTCATGTGATTTTATATTGTTTTATGTTCAAATATTGTTGCATATGTGCAAGAGAAATTATCCATCAGAATAATAACTTTAGAACGGACATTGTATTGTTGTCGAAGACCTTGATTTCCAATAGAGTGAATTTGATTTACAAAGAGATGAATTTTAAGCGCAAAAAGGTGAATTTGATATGCAAAACAGTGGAGTTTCCGTGCAAAAACCTGTATAACGATTAAAAGAGACAGCGAGAAAAACATTTGTCGTAATTTTAGTGAACGCGTGGATGTTTAACTGTAGTGGATGCTTTTATTCAAGGAAACGCAATGACAAGCATACAATATTGAGCTGATGCTTTCAAGGGAACATTTCACAGCCGTCTGACAGGCCGGGAATATCAGTTGCCCTATTTTATAATATAGCGTCTATCGCCCGGATATTGTTCACACCCATTGTTCGGATATAGTTCACTCAAGGTAGTTGTCTTGCGACAGTAGGATCAAAAAAATGATAGTATTATGTATGCGATAGTATTGAAGCTCGAATAATATGAGTCAAATGAGGGTACACTTTTGGTCGTGTACAGTCATACTCGGCATTTACACATAGAAGCTTGTATATATGGTTAAATGCATGCATATTGATGTACATTATTGGCACTATAATGGCGTCAAAAGTCGATCGAAACCACTAAAAATTTCATACTTTCAATACTTCTATCTTTTAAATCAAACAGAGAATATCTTTGATCTTTTTTGTAAATGTTTATAGTATGTGTTCCTGGTAATGGTAAGATTTTCATTGGAATCCTACAAATAGATAAAATACTAAAATTTAATAGACGTCGTTAATACATTCCTGGCATACGCAATATGTACCACAAGTCTACACTTCGACGACAAGTATACAACTTGGAGTATCGCAAGTTTGGAACCGAGAATGTTCTTTAAATTGCGCGAACTTTCAAACACGTCTTCTAAATATATATATATAATCTGAATTTTAAATAATTCTTAAAAGAACACATTTACACAATAACTGCCTTAATCGTCTAAAGGCGTCGAATTAGAAATCAGTACTTTTAAGAAAAACGGAAAAAGAGGGCAAGAGGGTGATGGACGAAAAAAGTGTTACACATCGGTAATTCTGCAGTAGAGCGAAGGTTACGAGACCAGTCGATTAAAATCAGGCACATGCATTGGTCCGTGGAGAAATGGCGTAAGGGATAATCAGGGTGACGCGAAGCAGCAGCCACTCACAGCCCTTGCTCTCAATGCCCTGATGGACTAACGATTTTGCGCTCGCATCTCGGACTCTTTTGCGGACAAAAGACGCCCCCGCCCCTCTCTCTTTCGCCCCCCACTCTGCCCTCCAGCTCTCTGAGGCACCTAGCATGCATATGTAAAGGCCAGAGGGGGTGGGTTGCTTCCATCGCACTCGTTGCATTGCAGTTTTGTACGTCAGCGCGTAGATGGCAGCGGCATACGGTTTTGCATTTAAAAGCCCCTACTGAAATCCCCCTTTTTTTCCACCACCCCCCCACTCCCTTCGCTCACTGCCGCCAACGCGTGGCCTTATTTCCAGCGTGGCCGACACCGACACCGACGCCGACGCCGGCAACGCAGTGGCAGTGGCGGCGCGCCGATTTATTCCCCGTTGCACTGTCCCTCAAGCTGAATGCAGCTACTTCTATCCGCACATCCCCCGCCCCCTGCCAGCCTATCCAGGCCCCCTCTTGGATCATGCGAATCCTCAGGGTTCTCCTCGTTATGCATGTTGCGTGTGTGCTTTTCATAGCCTTCTTCTGAAATTGAATCGGAAGAGGAACGCGCGCTCCAAATGGATCTAGGGCGAGAAGTTACTAGGCACGGATCTGCCTCTGCGGGGAAAATAATCAGCGATTGGTGGTGGTGGGGGAACTTTGAAGTGGCGCTGGTGCCCAGTCTCGCGCGTCCCGTTATTAGGTCGAGAGTTTTATTGCAAATAATCGATTGTGCGTTTGGATCCTCGAGCGTTGCGGTTCAGGGCTTCGGGCGTACTCGTATATTTGGTGTGCGGTTCAATTCTTTTAACTTTGTTATCTCTGCAAATTTTGTTAGCTCTGACCTGAAAGCGGTTCCCAAATATCACAGAATGTCTAAAATACCTCTTGTTTGTGCGATTTTCATGTCTGCGCGTCTTACAACATTTGTAGGACGTTTTAAAGATGTTTTACCGAAGTCGTTTCGAAGATGTCCACATTTTTTCATCTTTAAAACGTCTTCATTGCGTCATCTTTACGTCTGCCTTTTTACGGTATTCTTAGAGCATTGCAAACACGTCGAACAAAAGACGTTTTAATAACGTTTCAACTTTACACCTTTTGAACGTTTTAAAAATTCCTTTAATATATGGTTGTTTGGTAATTGTACGTTTTTTCAACAATATACTTGTATAATCTCAAAATTGACTGTTTTCTTCAAAGGGAACGTTGATTATACTGAATTAACAGTTTCAAATACTGCTTTTAGAATGTAGTGTAGTAATGTATATATATTGAAAGTCCTATCATTCACGTATTAGAGACGTCTTTAAAACGGCTTCCACATGCCTTCTTGCAGCTTGGTCTGAACGTGTTCTAAACGTATTAGAGACGTCTTTGTAACGTCTTCTATATATCTCTTCGGACGTGTTGAGAGCGTCTTTAAAATGTTCGATTTTGTAACATTGGAGGTCTGTCAAACGTACGTGAGACGTTTTTGGGTCATTGGTCGACATCCCAAAGGCGACACAAATATCTCTATTGAACGTTTTAAAGACGGTTTTAAAACGCCATTGTGCTATCTAGGTTGCTGCAAAAACACATTCTATGGTTTCCAATTGTGAAATCTTCAAAATATAAACATTTACAACATTTATTATTTCCTGTAACAAGAATGTTTTTGTAGGCACGTCTCGATTCAGTCACACTTATCCTTCTTAATTTACATACCAATTGATTCAGTAAAATTACCTTGCCATTGGAAGTATAGAGTGGTTTGCTACAGAATTATTAGCGATAGGAGTGTGCTAGAGAAACCTAACTGAAACGAGTACTAGTCGATGGAATCGACAATCAGCGTGTATCTAGCAAAAAAAGAAGTGTAAGCCGCTGACGTTGGGCTTTTGAACTGCCAGTTTTTTTCCTGAGTTCCCAACACCCAAAATACACAGACACGGCAAGTAGTCTCCATTTTAAATATGCAGACGGCAGGCATCCGAATCTCGCAAAGTGTTTTCATAATGAAGCATTTCTCGTTTTATTGAAAGGATCGCGCCGCAAACGAGGATAAATTTTATTCGCACACATTGTTAGCACTTGCGAGAAAGCCGTTGGTAGATTCTGGCAGCCACGGTGCGTTACAGCGCGCGTCTCTTTTTCACGTCCCTTTTTCCTCGAGCAGCGTGCGATCAGTGGAAAAACTCTGTCAGCGGGAGCGATTTTCACGGCTCGGGTGCTCGCAACGCGATATATCGAGCTGTCGAACTCGCGCGCGCACAATGCGCGGCAATTAGGTCGCCGATTACGATAGTCAATCTGGTTTCCCTTTGTCAGGGAACTGCTGGCCCGCATTCGCCCTCTCGCATTGCCGCACTAAAATTGCCGGCATTAGACCGCTGACTGTTCTTCCCCGGCGCTGGCGATCCTCTTAATGCCGTGAATGGAAAGTGGCACGTATTCGCGCCGAGCTTTTTTCTTGAATCTGTGTCGTGATTTAAAAGCTGCTCGACTTCGCGCTTGTTTCAACAACATCATTGCAATCGACGATAAAACTTCAAACTCATATATCACTAACGTTGTAATTCGATATTTTGGTTTCTTATAAACCAACTACTTTGGTTATTTTCTCTAACAATAAGAGACTTATTAATGGTAACGAAGATGTATATAACTGATTTTATAAAATGTACATAAATTACGGCTCGATATTTTACAGCAATTTTCATCTCCGTAATTTGCAGTTTACACCAATCTGTAACATACCATACTTATAAGCTACTTGATCGACAATATGCTATATTTAAGAACGTACATATCGTAGTCAAATTGAGTTCCTCGCATGATTTTACGTGGAAAATAACTATGTTAAATTGTCCTAACAGATTTCAAAGCAGAGTACATCTAATATATCTAATAACATCGTATTGTATGCGCGTTTTATAAAAAAACTTGGTAACTTTTGGGCAGAAATGCGAATGCGTATTGCGTTACAAAACTCGGACATACCTTTAAACTACACTATGTAAATAATATACACAAACCTTGTCCTCTTAAAGAATAGGGAAAAGTCGAATTTACAAGAATGTCAGTTTGTATTACAAAATTATCTCTAGTTTGTCATTTATCCATTTTAATAATTTCTACTAATGTAAACAACACAACATTTCTGTCTATGTTCGCGACAAACTCGAAAACAGCTAGACCGATTTTAATACGGCTTTTCCTTTTACATTCAGTTATGTTCCAGACAAACGATACGCTATAAAATATTGCAATATTTCTCACTTAGACAGGGTGTTCCAAAAATTATAACAAAATTTCGAAATGAAGGGCAAGCCACGCTGTACATTATTAGAAGATATTCGCAACAAAGGTGAATGCCACAACCACTTATTCACTATACTAAATTGTTGTTAACGCGGACAGAAAATGACGCCGGTGTAAAGCTGGGTCGATGAGCTAGAATATTCTTATTGCAACAAAGCAAGTGTAGTGTACAATTAGCATCTGTCAGTAAACCTTTAATAAACACATTAAAAAAAACATTCAGTTACAAATTCGGCTAATGTATGTCGTAAATTCTGAATATTCTCCAAATACTTCTTACACCAAACTCAGCTAACGAATATTGTAAATTTGGAATGTTTCCCAAATACTTCTTACACCATCCACATTCCCATTCACTGACATTATTCCTGTTCCCAGTACGAATATTTTTTTACAATTGTCCCAACAACGCGCGTAATATTTGTGTATAGCAAATCTAACGATAGCCTTTGTGTACCCACATGCAGTTCGGAAATGCCACTGACAAACTGGCGAGCTTTGGCCAGCTCATTTGAAATAATGATTTATCCCGCCAGACTATTTAGGTATTGCGTAAGGTGATAATTGAAATTTGGTGTTTTGCAAATTTTGCACACACACGCGCAGTGGGGCATGTACGCGCGGCGATAACCGGGTTTGCACCGTTTCGGAATGAGCAACCCAGCCGGCTATAGCGCATGGTTTTATTGGCCGAATCCAATAATTAACAACGCTCAATAATTAATTCGATTGAGCTTCGTTTGGTCTGACGGGAGCAGTGCTGTGTCGTGCTGTACACGCAGTTCTCTCACTCGCAGGCGCTCTGCATGAATGCTGTCCCGTTTCACCGAGTCATTGAGGGAAGAGTGAAACCGGCGTGCCAGTAGAACAGGCATGATTTAACTGGAAATTATAACCGCATTCGTCTGCTATTGTACGTCACGGAGGTCTGCTGTGTCCGCCAAGTTTGTGTTCTTTCCTGAGTCTCCGATTGGCCAATTTGCTCCCCCGGGTTCTCCTACACTCCACGCTTTTGTTGCTCTGTTTTGAGTGCAGGCTGAGTCGTATTACATTCGGCCTCAATTACACTCATTCAACAATTCATTCGGGCCATCTTCACGACTTCATTATTCTCTATCTTGCTCTCTTCGACCTCTATTTCTTCTATTCGTAACTCCATTTATTACATGTGTAAAAAATGATTTAACATAAAATTAGTAAATATTAACCTCCAAATATAAATTAACAATTAGTTTACCATTTGTTCTGATAAGTGAGTCAGGTAGGTATTCAAAATTCCGATGAACAAACTCCATGGTTACAAAGGGGAGGTTCAGAAACAAGATGTATTCGCCACGTTTTGCCCGAAATATTTTTGTTTGTTTATTTATTTACCTGCAATCTGAAAAAAATAAATCTATGGTCTATTTGCCGACCTATGATCTTCTGCAAAGATTTGTATTATTGATGTGATAGAGTTCTCGCCAGTTACGTGCTGGCCTAAATATGAACGAAATAAACTAGAACTAAAAGAATGTCGATATATCAGTATGTGACTTCAAAGTTATAAGCTATGAGAAAGGGTAAAAAGAGTTCTCTCGCTAGACACTATCGAAAAATCAAATTTAAGAAAAGACTAATTCTTATGCTCTCCGATTGAGGTTTTATTAAATTATCTTACTGATATCATTTGTGTATAAAAAATGCTAACTTATCTTGATATTTATATTGATAATTTAATCCAACATTTTTAATGACATCCCGTTGCTATTCCCCAAAAACACCGAGCATTATCACTGTAGAATCGATTCTGTTTCTCGTTCGGGAAATACTTGCCTGTTTTTTTAAAAAGATTGGCCTGATAAACGACATACTTGTAATATTTGAAATTACAGCAACACTAAACATTGTATTCGTAGTATGCAAACTTCATATGACATTCAAATGGGTTTGGGCATATTATTTAAAAATTCATTTCGGTGCGCAGCAACATAATAATTACAAATAGTCATCACCGCAGTTACCGGAAGAGGTGAATGTAATATTGAACACTATGTTTAATGATGCCAAAGTAATGCAATAATGGTGCAAGTTAAATTAGTAGAATAATATTTGGAGAAATCGATACGAACCGATTGATCGCCGATAAATAATCAACCGAACAGCCGTGCATAGCTGTGTTTGGCGTTTGTTTTAAATGCATAAACACCTTTGAGTATGTTTGTACGAATGTACATATGTATGTATACCTGTGCATATGCAGCCATCCACATTCGATTTGGACATTAGCAGCATTACCATATGCAGTGGTACGTGCGTGGTCCAAGCTTTTGCAAATCAGAATTTGCATTATTGATTACACCGAAATTCTGCAATCTCCCCATATGTCGGCAGAGTTCGCTTTTTCACGACTTAAAAATCTATTGTACTAAATTGATATTCTGCATTTTAAGTTTCGTGTTATTAAGTTTGGTGTGCAACAATATAATCATTCATAGAAGCAATCTAATTGAACTATATTACCACCAGCTTTACGGCAAAGAAAATAAGATTCTGAAAATTTTCTTCAACTGGAAAAGGGAGTTTCTTGCTGTTTTAATTGTAGCATATTTTACTATGCGGTAAATGAAACTTTCTTTGATTTCTGTCGGTGGATTATCTTTTGTCCGTTTAAATGGAGAAAAATTCCATTTCAATTGGCACTAAGCATCATTATCTGTTATATAACTAATTCTTACATGTTTAAGAAAATACATAAGTAGCTATCAAGAGCAAGTCTGGGGACAAAATTCTTGCTGTTACAGCTTTAGTTTGATTTTTTGGACGGAAATCCATACGTTCGGTGCAGACCACTTGGCATACTGCCCTATTCCCATAAGAACAAGAATAAATCACGCTATTTGGCTCCGGCATAATAAAGATAGACTTTTCTGTCTATCGTTGTTTCTGTTATTCAACCAGAGACAAAATAATCGTCGTGGCAAAGTAACCAAGCTATTGAGAATTTCATGACACCCGAGTAGTTTTGAAAACTTAAGATTTAACAGCTCTAAGATTTCTCACATTTTGAAGGAAACTTTAAACTTCAACGTACAGTGGGTAAAAAAAGTATTCGCACACACCTTATCTTGGAGTAAATTTTTATTGAAAAAAGTTTCTTTTTTAAGCTGAAGTTAGCTTTTTAAGAGAAAATAAATGTTCTCAAACCAGAAACTTTTCTCCTTTAAGGAAATTGACTTCGGAAAACACCTTTATACGTACGTAAACGTTTATTACACAATGCAATTGGTCACAAAATTATTAAACTAGAACGAAATCATACATTTTTTGCCATTTTTATTTCCCATTACGAATTTATTTAGGCTAAACGGTCTTTCCTCTATATTATTGACTGATTGTCCTACCCAGCTTCACCCACTTCATAGTTTTTTGCGTGCGTTAACAATTACTTCATTTAACAGCAATTCTTAAACTTTTCGCTACTGCAGATGCTTGTAGGCGTCTCGAAAATGCTCTCACTGTAGCTTGTTGACGCCTATAATAAGTACTGTAAAAGTACATTGCGATTGTATTTGTTTATTTGTTAAAATTAGCGTTTTACATTAAATTTTGTCATGGTGAAAGCTCTAAAGCAGTCTGTATAAGTAATAAATATTGCAACATTTTATTGTCCATAACTTTCCTCAACAGCTCTATACTAATTTTTTGTACCAAAGAAGAAGTTTTAATCTGTTTTGTGGAGCATTTATGTTAACTGCTTAGTGTAATTAAAAAATGAAAGTGTTAGTGTAATACTATACTGCCCATGTCCATCTGCAAGAAATGTAGTTTTTAATGATGAAAGAATAATGCAAGTCGGTTGAGTGGTTTCTAAGATTACTCCAAACACACACACATACAAACTTCCTTTTATTCTAGATTGGTATAGAGTATAGATAATGTTTTATCTTCCCGACATTCATGAATGTCGGTTTGCAGTTGTACGGTATATAGTTTCACACATTGCAATATGACTATTTTCAATGTGCTGGTTACTGATCAGTACACTTTATTGTAATGGCAAATCAATTTGACAAATAACACTATACATGCGGTGGTGAAACTCCTAACTATAGTAAAGGGACAATTGCTATCGTAATGAACGGAGTAGCCGGAAACACTTACGGTTTTCGGCAAAACAGAAGAATACACGAGAGAGAAAGTTACAAAAAACTGCATACTAACTTTAGCGTTGACAGCAACGAGGAACAGGATTTTAATTTCCTGTATACGGAAAGCTCATCATTTTTTTCTGAATTTCATATTTAAAAGTTGCTAAGGGGAGTCTCATTAGCGCTTTTCCAGAATCCGATTAGTTGCTTGAACGTGTCCTAGCGAGAGTAAATCAAAGCAGTGCAGCATTTTCGGTAGCACTCCAGCGGGGTTCCAGGATTTTATTTCCCCCACTCTCCGAATTTGAGCGTGCAGAGGACGCGCGCGCGCGCCCGGGCCTAGCACCACTTTTCCCAGCGCACTGATCTCCCTCTCATTCTCACGCTCGCATCACGCACGTCATAAATGTTCGTAAAGCTGAAAATGAAATTTAAGTTCTGCGCCGGTGCCGCTGGCGTTGCCAGTCGGGATTTTTTGCTGGCTTCAAGTGCAAACAGTGCACACCACTCGTCCGGCTACCGCCTAATTCCCTTTCGCGTAGGACGCTGCAAAATGAAATGTAATTCCGCTGCCCGCCGCAGCATGGCACCAGCTTCCATGCGGCTTCGGACACGATAATGGAAGAATTGGATTTTTCATTTTTCTACCTTGAAATCGGAAGACTGCAATCCGTGCTGCGGCGAGAGCAGGCTAATCTGGCACAGTGGGTTAGCGCATTGAAGGAGACGTGCTACCCAGAGAGGCTGCGCCAGAGTGACTGCTAGCAAGAGGGTTAAGGATCTCGTGTAATTTTAATTGCGACTTGGAAAAAAGGGAGCCCCTCATTGATCTTCTTTGGTCTTCTTGTTGAGCAAACTTCTTTATTGCAGCTATTCTTTGAGTACTATGGGCCCTATTAATTATAAACAAAGTCTTGTGATTTCGCATGTCTCTTCTTTTCTCTGTAGACACTTCTAGTTACGTAGGTATTGTTTAACCAGTGAACGTTCACGTTTTCTTTATATTTGGTAATACAAGATGATCGATTTTTGTTATTGAATGTTGATAGTAAGATATAGCATAAAACCTTTCTGCATTTTCAATACCGTTGAGAGATCAGCAGGAAAATGTAACCTGAAATTGATGTTCTTATTTTTTTATTGCACAAAACTAATAAAAATACATTGCGCCATGAAAATGTATATATTTTATTTACAAACTCGAAAATCAACAGTTTAATTACTGCCTGTGACTGAGTTATTGGCAGTGCTGATTCAAAAGCAATTGATTTACACTGTTCGCTAGCTTGATTATGCAAACAAATAAAGTTTTATCCCGTACAATGCACGTCACCCGTGTCAGACACGGGCGCTTGCAAAAATGATCAAAACTACGTGCGTGACACAAGCACGAGTGTTAAGTGGTTAAATTTGTTAGTGATCTTTGAAACATATGATATGACACATAAGTTGGTCATAGATTTGTCAAACCTGACACTTTTTTTTACTATTGGTTCAAAAACTGTCTGCTAAATACATTTTATATTCCCTAGTCAGTTTTTCTATGTTTACTTTCCTAGTTTTTTCTTGTTCTCTCTTCGAAAGTTCGTAGAGGTAGAGCGTGAAAACAAACAGTACTGGATTTTTTATATTCTGCATTAATTACAAGTAACTATTTGATAGCCTTTCTACCGTAACAGAGCAGTATTTTCTTATTAACATTTACAGAACTGTCTTGTCTTAACCGTAACAGACTAAAAGTAACTAGAAAAAGCTTAACTGCAGTGGTGCAGTGCTTTTAACTTTAACTCTCACTGTATGTATGCTATCGTACTACTCAATTTTTATTAATATTCATAACCGAGAAATTGAACTATAATCGAATGTTGCAACGTAAAGTTTAATTTACGTTTTTGCATTGCAAGTATACAATGCAATTATTTCGAAAGTGTATAACTTTGAACGACCATATATATAAATTTTAGTTAGCTTAACGTTACTACGAAAATTTAAATATTTGGCAAAAACTCTATAACATTAAACTGATGAGAATTTATTTAACCAAAATCTTTCAAAAACTTACAATTTAGATTGTGTTTAAACATCATATATACATATCTTCCGACATAACTGTATGGCTGTGGTCCTCTTTTAGATTAAATAACGGTCTAGTAAAATAAGTGCGATGGTGTGGGTCTTCAGTTCAAACCTGTCACTGGAAACTCCATTTGTATTGCACAGTATTACGGATAGTAACTTTATTTGAACGTTTTCAAGAAAGGATAACGTTAAAGTGTAATAATGGACATTTAAATAAATCAGCATTAATAATAATTTTAAGTTTTGTCAAAATAACGATTCTAAGCATAAAGCATAAAGCAAATCCCATTAATAATTTATAGGAAGAATCAAGTTGCAACATTTATAAAAGTACAATTCACTTAAAAGAAGAATTGAAAGAAAGGTTAGAAACAGAACGGTGTCATAACACTAGAGTCTTGAAATGAATAATTTGTAACATGCCAAATTCAACAAGGCAGGCACTAAAACAAAATGATTATTTAACCGATTTCGAAAAAGCAGAAGATCTCGACCTTCAACGTACTTAAATAATACACATCCCACTATAGTTAAGTCCAAAAATTTATTTATGTAGTGTCCGAATATCTTTATGACTCGAAAATCAGCCACTACGTTGTTTATCAATCATAATTGCATAATGTATGTATATTTTTGTAAATGGATTCTACACCTTCGTTAACATTGATAAGTCTCTTCTTGTTAAAAAAGAACTGTTTTTGAACAACAGAAATATCGAGTCGTAACACTAGCGATACACAAGTGTTGGAATATTTTTGTAACCCGAAAATCAGTTCTATATTCGTGAGGTATTTCGAATTCTTTAACATACACCTGCGAGGAGGGTAGAGAAGCGACGTGGAATTGAGTAGAGAGCAATTGGGTGGTGGGAGTGTAATGCGAATGTAATAAGCGAGGCGGGAAGTGTTCCGACCGCACGCGGAAATCGGGAAATCGGGTTAACCGAATTCGGGATGTGAGCAAGCAGGGCGGCAAGCTGGCGAAGAGAGGGCGCACGCACGACACGGCTCTGCTCGGCTCGGCTCGAGCCGATTAAATCGCGGGCAAATGCCGATCTGAAATTACACACGGTGCCCCGGCATTACTGGATCGTGTCGTCTCGGGTTACGGCTGCATTTCTGTCTTACTTGTCTTACCCGCGGCGTGAACGTAATACGGGGAACAGGACACCCGGCGAGAGAACAGGGAGCGGCGCAGCGAGCCAAGTCGAGCCGAGCTAAGGAAGGCGCAGCAAGGCGGCATGGCCGGCCGACAACGAGACACTGCTTCTTCGCGCCTTTCTTTTTTCCAGTCCCACGACGACGCTTCGCCGCGCAACGTGAGACCCTTAGAGAATCAGTTAATGGACAGCCGCTAGAGCAACCGACACTCGCTATTTGCCACTGGTAAATATACCACCCGCGCTTGCCCTCTTCACCTTCTCAGAAAACCTTTTAGATACATGTGCCCATGAATCAGTCTTAGAATGTTCAGTTCATTCTTCCACTATACTACTTTTCTTGGGAATTCCCTGAGATTCTTGCAATGTGACTGGTCACATTATTCACTGATTTTCATGTTTACATGGTAAGAATATTGTTGTGCCTCTCACGGATACCCGACATACATCCAGCACCTCATAAGCAGAAGCATCCTTTGGATGACACTCTTCTGGATGTCTGAAGAACATGCACTAACGTAACATGAGACAAAGTCCGAATGAATCAGGCAACATCGCCTGTTCGCCAGGATGCGACACGCTCGAAAACAGTAAGTTTCAGGGAAACCACTGCCGCGCTATCTGGTATAAGAATCGCAGCCAACGCCCGAGCGGGCACAGAAAAAAGAGAGCTATTACTTGTACTACACACGATAACAAGCGTGTTGATACCTTCAAATTATAATTCATTTTTAGAGATACACGCGTAAAATTCGGTAACAATCCGATGAATTCCAATTTTTCAACCGCTTACGAACTCAAATCATCTATCTCGCTACCGCCTTGCGTTGTACCGAGCCAGGGCACAACAATATGCAGCAATGATAATGTCTTTGCAACGTGAGACCTTTGGGGAATCGGTTAATGGACAGCCGCTAGAGCAACCGGCACTCGCTATTTACCACTGGTAAATATACCGTCTGCCCTCTTCATCTTCTCAGAAAATCATTTAAACACATGTGTCCATGAAACAGTCTTGGAATGTTGAGTTAGTTGTTGCACTGTACCATCTGTCTAAAATTGTTATAACGCGTATGAACGCATAAAAAGTAAATCCATATCAAAATCGAAACAATCGAAGTGAAGTCAATCATCATGTATATGTGTAAAATGTTATAATATATACTGCTGATATATTATAGTACCGCAGTTTCAATACCGAAAAACAAGTTTATAGCACAAACCTGTTAAAGCCACAAATAGGTGATATGTGCTGGCAAAAGAGGAAGTGTGCGGAAAGAACCACTTGTTACGGTCAGCCCGGAATATTTATCTCGGTCATCTAGTACGCTCGAACTGGCCGATCATTAAGAACCACTTCTACTTGTTGCAACTGATTGTCTGGCAGAGTAATTGTAGCACGTGGTATGTTCAATGAATTGCTTTTAAAGCTTTTAATCTTGGCATTTTTATAAATTTCCAACATTAAAAGGGGAAAACAGTTTCATTAGAACGAGAAAGTTCATGGGTGTGTGTGTGTGCATTTTCCGTTCTCTCACAATCCCATTCCTTTTTCTAGCCTATGTTTTTGTCACTTTCTACACTGCAGGGATTGGAAACTGTATTTAATCCTTCGTGAACTTAGCTCAGTTGAATTAATCGGTTTTAAAACTGTAAGAGGTCTGGTTTTATTTATATGATATACACATTAGAGTGGCTTTTATTTAAGTGATTTTTGAATTTTGCTGAGTGCACATATTTATAGACGGATAATGTTTGCGGTAAAATTCACACTTGGTTCACGGACGGTTAAAGTTAACGAAAACAGCATTGAACATATACTTATTTTTAAATAATTTAAATTTATTTTATTTTCTTTACGCCAGCTAAACTCCATTTTATTACATATGTATACCCGTCTCACCGGGTGCGAAAATGTAAATGAAAATAAATTGTTGATAGATTCACAAAGTTTCACATTGTGGTCAAATAAGTTAACTGAACAGTTTTATTTTTTAAAAAAATCGTTCCACGGTAAGCGTGGAATACGATTTATTTAACCTGGCGAAGCCTGGTTTAGTTCACGTACAACAAATGGTCCATTAGGAATTTTACAGGCTTTTCAGTAATGCAACATGATATCCTTTAGGGATATAAAAAAATCTAATGGCTTTTCGGATTCCCTTCAAAGCTCCATGCCGAATGCATCAATATTCGAGAACGTGCCTTCCATATGAGTATCGTGAAATACCGTGCGTGTTTTATCGCCCTTCAAAATGCAACTAAAATATTCAAGCGTATCAGCGTCATCGCAGTTTCGGCTGATGTTCCATTTCAAAGCGTCAGCTTTGCGTGTAGGAATAAACCAGATATGTGTATCATACGATACATGTAACCCATTAAATAATATTCGCTTTGCCATCTCTCGAAAATGATAAGGCTTTAACAATTCAAGGGTCGATCTCGCACGTATCGCTAACTGGGTAAGAAATCAGGTCATACAAAGTTATAGTACTACATTTTATGTCCCGATGTTATAAGAGAAATAAGCGGAAAAAATAGATAAATGATTTTTATTACTAATACAGTCAGATTCTTTTCTGCACTGAATGAATTAAACGTACTGCTGCACAGATGCCTATTTCGAAATTAATCAGGACTGGACTACTTTATAGCTTGAACACTAGTGAAATATAAATGTCAACGAATAAATGATAATTATAAAGGACTCGTATAAAAATCAATCAAAGAGAAATTAATTGCTGTTGCTAAGGTGCCATATTTTCCTGATTTTATAACATCCGAAGTTGTAAAGAAAACTACGTGAAGCAAAATGATTAATTATGACTCTATTTATTAGAAGCATAAATGGAGTAATAAAATCAATCAGAAAATACAGCATTTTGCTAATTTATTATAAATTCAGACGTAAGAATTCAAACAAATATAGTAAAGCTTTTCATATATGCAATATCTCCAAAATGTTATTATGTATAAATTGTTTTTAGGATCACACGCACACTGACAATTCATCGGATATCATAAAATTTCCTTCTCTTGGGGAATTAAATTCTTTGGTAGAATAAACACGTTAATTCATTGCATCTGACCATTTCTTCCATTTAATGACATTTCTTCCAAGCAGTTGGAGACTAAAAGTTATAAATTTGTGCTAACCCTCCATGAACCAGATGTGGGGTTAATGTTAACCCAAACATTATTCATCTACAAATAGAATCGGTTCACGAAGACTCAAAAATATAACTTTATCCAATAATGCTTTATCACGAAAGGCACATAAAAACTAGAATGAAACATCCAAAAGGCAACAAGAAAACCTTTATTAATAATACAGCCAATTTGTTCCCTCAGTAGCCATTTATGCTGCCAAATCAAAAACCAGTTACTGGCAAGGGTCGTTGTTCAAGTGCAAAGGGTTAAAAATATCGCTGGCACTGGGTAATCGTGGATAATCCATGTGTACAGTGAAACCAAGTAGACGCGTGGGGCATTCGAGAAAGGATCAGACGGTCGAGAAAGACGAAACAAGAGTTTTGGCGCTTTCTAGGAGTACACGCTTTCTAGGTTAGTTTCGTTGCGTCAGCGGACGAAACAGAAGTTAAATCAGAATGTAAGGGTAAAAGGGACAGGTGGCCATGGATCAGAGGCGCAAATCCTCGAGTACCAGGCGATAACGTGCTCACGTGGAAAGTAAAGGAAAGGTTCGGGAAACGTGTTGCACACGTACACATGTGATGGTGGCGAGCGATGGCCACTGTGAGCCGCTCCTCTCTTCTTAGGGGGCAGCACAGACAGTCGCTTAGCTCGGCAGCTTAGCGCTAAAGTTCCGCAGGATAGATTGCTTTAATTTAAGTGGAGTTAGGCCTGTGCAGCGCCCTCGTCGTGGTGTACACTCTGCGAGTTAGATTATGGGCCGAGTCCAGAATCCGCGTCAGGGCTCAGCTTAATTCCGGCTGTTCCTTTCCTCGTCGCGACCTCAGCCTGCTTTTACCGCCCTCTCCACTTTACCCTGCACAGCCACCCCGCCCCCTCCCTCCCGCTCTCTCGCTCTCTCTCACCCTTTCTTTCTGTAGTCTCTGAAGCCTCTCGCTCTATTCCCGGCACGTTGCCTCTCGTTCTCTTTCTCTCTCAACCCCTCTTGGCTCAGGTTTAACCCCGGATTAGTCCTACAGTTGGGAGAGGCTGCTGCACTGGGAGTGAGGACGCCCGGACGAGTGGGGCTCCATGGATCAGGCCGTATCCACTTGCCGTTAAGGCAAAATCGAACCTGGCCAACTGCAGTATCCGCATCCACTCGACCCCCTCTTCGAATCTGCCAGCAACCCTGACTCCCTTGTTCTCCCCCTCTCACTCTCGCTCTCGTTATCGCCCCTTCTACACCGCCGGCATTCGCCTCGAGCCGGTTCATATCACCAAGATACTGTTCGTCAGCGATCGGCAACCCCGGATATTCCATTGCCAATTTGTGGAGAGAGTACGTGGCCTTCTTACTACGTCCACTTACACTGACCCCTTGCGGCTACGTTTGGCGCCTGTCCTCAGTCTCCTCTGCTTCGAGTGAACACTACAAGGAAAGCAGACGTTTTCACCATTTTTTGGAGGAAATATAACTATGCTGTCGTTCTTTAAATATCCCCAAAACATTTTATTTTGATTATGTTTTGTAAAGAAAATTAAATTCTGCCTGTGTAAAAACGAATGATAAATTTGTCGGAAAAAAGGGTTGTTTACACACGCAAATTTTAAAACTTATGTATTTTTAAATTTGCAACGTGCCCGAGTGATCCCCACTTAGGACAATTTAACAAAAATTAATATTTACTTTATTATAATCTGCGACAGTTACAGTGGCTTATTTCTTTGTCCATTCAATTTAGCCTTTTCTTTTTTAAACCATATATACGAAGATCTGCTTAAATAATTTCCCGTTCGTTAACTATCAATAATCAATATAACATAATCTGCTGCCAAAAGCAAATAGGCCTTTAAATAGTTTCATGTCATCGGCAATTAACGTGAAATTGAAATTGCAAGTTTAAACACTGTGAACTCTCTTAATTTTAAAAACGTAGTAATTGAGTTATTAAAACATAAGAGAAAGAGTTTAATGAGCATTCTTTTCATGTAATTGCTGATATCTTCCGAATTACCATGCACTCAATACAGAGGTACTTTCGAATCCCAATGAAAGAGTTCTTAATGAACCGCGCAGGTGGATTCGTGGGACGTAAATTGGATTGCCGAGCATTGTTATTGATGTTCCTGCAATGTGCCCGGAGCGCCGCAGGGTGATGGGGGACGCTCACGGCGGCCGTGTGAAATAGGTACGTGCACGTGGCTGGAAAAACACGATTGCAAGTGGCACAATTACCTCTCGGATATCGGGTGGTGGGCGGCGTGGAGTTAACCCTTTGCCTACAGCAGCATCGGCACAGTAGCAATTATAAAGTACAACAGTGCAGATCGCCGACGTTTGCATTGGATACGACGGGAATATGAGATCGCTTTATCCGATGGTAATTCTGTGGTTAATCAATTGCTCCAATGCATTGCGAAAAAAACAACTTTCCAAGCGTCAAAATAAATGGTGGATTACACGAGGGCAATAGTTGTATGAGTTGATGCAGGTTCTTGCATAGGTGTGTGCTGTAGACGACATTACAAGTTGGAACTTAACATTTTCTATTGAAATAAATAAAAAAATGGCCATTGTCAAAATCAAGTTACATATTTCGCTCTTATTCTTTTTTTATTATTATCAAAATGTTATTCTGTGTATGAATTTTCGAGAGTGTTCGCCCTCGTTCAACGATTGCTGGGTCACTTTGTTCTAACTGCAAGGATTGCAGGTCCGCAACAGATCATCGAAATAAACAATGCTCACCAAATCTAATATAATATTAATTATTATGGTATTTTAGAGAAACACTAATAAAAATTCCGCATTACACTTATTCCCTTGATCACAAGCGCTACGTTTTCCTCAATCTTTGCAACAAGTTTCTTCCCACCAGCTTTTGAAACTCCCAAAAAGTTCGCACATTTCTGCAGGGCTACGACTTTTGCGCTCTTTAATTCATGGAAACGTAGTTTTTTTTTTCATCGCACCCGTGCTAACGTTTTTTGCTTCAGACTAAGCGATAGTTGCATTCAGAAATTATTTTCTTTTCATTACTAAGATTATCCCGCGTGCCACAATTAGTTCAACGTAATTGTAGACTTAGGGTTTCCCTGTCATAAGTAAGTCTCGATCTTTACAACTCTTCACACCGGCAAAAATAGTAAAGATGCGGGAACTACTATAGGACTTTCAAAATGTAGGTAAATAATAGGTTTTTAAGAGGAGTAAAAATTACCGGGTAACACAAGGATTAAAACAAGACTTAAAGGACGAATAAAACTAATTGGATGCCTGGATAATTGTATCATTATGCCGAAGCTGTTAGTAGTTCATACATTTTGCCATACATTTTGCCGAAGCTGTTAGTAGTTCATAAACCCCGGTGGATAGGTTTCCCCTCTGAACGTTAGAGTCTGGGGACAAACGAGGCACAGAGCATAAATCATTTGCATTTTAATACACACGAGTAGGTTATGTATCAAGCTAATGCGCTATTAACACTAGAACTACCAACCATTAATGTATACCTATTTCTACCATTTAAAACTAGTAATTTTTACTGGTTTGATTATCCTAATGTCACTGAAACAATCTAAGTTATACTTAAAATGATTTTCAACTATGAACAACTATTGTGCCCTTCACCGGATCCATCCTGCAACATAACAGTAAAGTGAAATTTCAGTAAATGTATGTATACGTGGATCCGTTGATTTGCTGCGTACGCGTCCGCGTTTCTACCGAACAATATTCGAGGAAGCCCGCTAGCATCAAATATTTATACAGGAAACTCGGTCATCCTACAGTGGGATTTCGCAATGGCCCACGAATAACTCCGATGAAATATAGGATGCGATCGAATACTTTACCGGCTCGCAAGAATATTTCCCGTTTGCAGACTGCCGCGTGTACGCTGACTTGTCCTGCGCCGAAAATTGCGTCTAGCCTGCTTCGGTCCTGAAATTGATTAAGGCCAACCTCGTATTTATCATAGGCCGAGCGACATTTCGTTCTTTGATGTAGATGCGCTTTAAATAGATCACGTAGCCTGATCTACGTGCTCACCGGGCCTCGTGCCGCCGTCGCTTGGTTAAGACCGTAAATTGAACCCTGCCACGCCGTCCAGCAATTGCCAATGGTTTTGTATAATTGATTTAGGCGACTGCTGGTCCGAATAGCTCGTGCAGTTGGTAGAATTATTGCACTTTGAAAAACTCTTGAAACACTCTCACTTGAGTTCGGAATAAATGTAGAAGATTTTCTGATGTAATATGTGCTTTCTTTCAAATAGCAACTACTATTAATAAGTTGGTGAATTACCAGACTTTTATGGTATTCGTTATTCTTTTGTTTTAGCTAAAAGTATAGTCCTTGGCTAAAATTAGAATTATTATTGGGTACGAAGAGTATATATCATAGGAGACGCTCAATCGAGTTTAAAGTGGTACGTATTGTACAATAATCTCTGTAATTAGACATTTTGTATATTGAAGTCTAAGTAATATGAACGTTATACAAGCTTCATATTGCATATTTATGATTCCAAAGATATTACAGTAGAGCTTATTCTCTTACTCAAACTTTCTAGTATTTGAGCTTTTTATTATTTAGTTTTATCAAATTCCATAAAAGAGTGTTGAGGTAATAGGATAGATAATTTATGGGGCACGATAATTTGGAGAAGAAAGATTCTACTGTATTTGTATTTGCATTTGCAGCAATAAATTTGAGCACTTAACTTCCATGCTGTATCCTAGATTTTCATCTTTCCACTTTTATTGCAAGCATTTTCTTAATGGCATTTCACACTCTACCCGCACACTCTTTTCGTACTCTTTGTCTTGGTGTATTGTCAGAGTGAATACTGCTTCCATTTGAAAGATGAAATAATTAAATCCTTACGAGGCATTCCAGCTCCGCATTTTCACTAACACAATTTCAATTCCACCGGCGTGCGTTGGTTTTGTTGGTTTTTCGCGCTGCTTCGGCGCATATTTAGCGACTACGATTTAAACGTGCGCACGAGGAATTAAAAGTCGCAGCACATAAATAAGAGATTAACGACGATCGGCAAATGAAAAAGCTTTCAGCAAACAACGTGAATGCTTGCTCATTGGTCCATTTAATGGTACAGTGCGCACCGAGTGGCCTAAAATGACGGTGGCACCGAAAAAGTGAGTGACGGAATATTTGGCGCTCATATGCGTTCTGTCTGAACCAAAACCCGATAAGCGAACGGATTCCGATTGGAATATTCTTTTGGTTCGCCAGTCCCAGCCCTTACAGAATGCATCTGACCGCGTAATAGGATAACCCCGCATTTCGCGCACTAAAATTGCTCGAGCTAAAAGTGTGCCAACGATTGAAATTATTCTGACGTGAAAACTAGTTGAATTGCACAGGGTAGACGAATTGGAACTTCAAAAATCTTTAGGTCTTCTTGGCAATTCCTGTTGTTCTTCAAAATGAGACGTATGTACGGTTAGCGAAAATCTTAGAATACATCAATTTCAGTGTGAAGATATGATGAAACAGAAACTAGTGATATTATTAACGCATAGATGACACTTTTTTACGCTTTATCCGCATGAAAGCTCCTAAGAAGGATAATCATGAATTTTTTATTTAAGTAAAATTATTTACTTACTTGAATCATCAATAAAACTGTGTGGGAAAGTTTAAATGCTAGAGATTTTATAGATTGATTGAAAGAAATTTGCTAAAAAGATATAAAGTAGTATTTTCTACACTAGAATTTAACACTAAATCTACCGAAAACTAAAGTATATATATAGTTTTACAAGAATAATATAAATTTAACAACAGCAACGAAGTATATATTGCAACAAAAGTCAAAAAATTTATTAGAAAATGAGACCCTGGAAGAGCTAGGACTTACAACAAAACATTCCAGTAATTTAGACAGCTGATAACTCCAATATTAAATGCTTGAAGACCAATACATCAAACGCGTATTTTTTAAAAACGCAAACACTCTGAATACATAAACATACGTAAATAGCTATCAATTATTGGGTTTAATGCCAAATGTTTCTATATTTACAGATATTTACAGGTATTTTTGTGTAAAAATCAGTGAACCTTTGACGAAAATAATGTAAAATACTTGCCTTCCCAGCAAGAGCATGGGTGCCCGAAAGGGTCAAGTGAGTTCCGTAATTAGCGAGGGTGAATCACGCGTCAGAAATCCAGCGGGAAGGGTTTAAATTCGGTGGGGTTTCGTGCCACTGGCACTTTTCCCGTTGCGGCGCCCCGGGAAATCCCCGTAAACGGGGCGCAGCCAGCTACGAATTGGCACGAGATCATCCGGCACCGTAGTCATCGATCAAGCCCGAGAGGATCATCGAGAGCGGCTCGAAAAAAACACACGGCCTTTGGCGGTGTAGCAAATCCCTTGATGCGCGTCCTGTTTGCGCGAACATTAATTTCCCCGGTTTTTGGAGCGCGCCCTCCTATCAGCCTGTAGCGTGTCAGTGCGGCAGCCCTTGTCGCTTTTTCCTGATAGATTAATTCACCGAAAGCAATTGATTTGACGCGCAGCTGCCGAAATTAATCGCCAGCATTTGCCTACCCAGCTATGTCGCTCGACTGACAGACGACGCCGTGTGTTGTCGTGGTTGGCAATTAAAAGTGTGTAGAGCTCTGACAATGGCGTTGGTGTCACACGTCCTCAAAAATGTCATATTTATCCTCGAAATACTTGGACTTTCTTTCGGTATTACTTCTCTAACTTTTTTATTATTACTATATTTATTAATACTGTTACATAATTATATTCAACTTGGTTGTACAATTACTATTCAACAATGAACATTCAATAACAAATTTAAAATCGTGATATTATGTGTTGTACAATAATGTTACAAAAATTATTATTGCGTTAATTTTGAAAATGAGTTCATTTAAAGTTATAGACGAACGTTAGCTTCTGTGCATCTTGTCTACTAGCAACATATACGTATATCATAACACACAACATCATATTTATCAGTATTTCATTCCTTTGACAGGTTTCGTTTTACTGGGAAAAACCCACATCTGGAATACTTTTTTTAAATGAAAATGTTAATTATCATACAAATAGCTATTCGCATTTTCTAACAATACCTGTGAAAAAATAAGTTATTTACTGTATCATTTTTCGAAACCCGTATGTTTTCTTCTACCAATGATAATTTGCAATATAAATATGCAGAAAACTACTTCTAAATACTTCTCGCAACCAAAATATTTGCGGAAATGTTAATTCGTGGAACTTAAAACACACTTTGTGTTAGCGTCATAAAGGAAAATGGAAAAAATTACTAAAAATAGAAACTCATATAAACAGTACACTTACAAAATAAAAATCCTCATGGAGAGATTTAAGTTTGATATTATTTTCGGAGGACCGTACTCAACGAATAACACATGCTGCATTTCTGGATGGCTCTTAAAAGCGATCCCGGGATTGCAGTACATAGGTCTGCAGTACATATTTAAAGTATCCAACAAGCTGCTCTGAGGCAATGCGATTGCGGCTTAAATGCTCATTACATTTACGAGACTATTAAGACCGTACCTCATGGCGTATACCTCCGCGGACACAAATCTGTGTGTATAAGAGCAGAAAGCGGTACAATTTACTTCAAGTTGGAACGGCGAACTCGCCGGTGGCCGCCAGACAAAGGCCGAGAATTATCCGCCGTGATATAAATCTATTCATGACGCGCATTCCAGATAGAGTTAATGCGGCTGGAAAATAGAGGAATCCAGCGTCCCGTTTCGATAAATAAAACGATGCTCTTTAGCGGTGGCTCGGCTCACGGGAAGATACGGCATTTGCGTCACCGGTGCAATTGTCCCGGTGACCTTTCCATTTCAGGAATCTTTCTTCCCCCCACCACTCGCTCCGCTTTCCTTCTCTTTTTGTCTAATCCGTGTGCTATAATCGCCAAAAGTAACCTCGGAGATTATCGGTTATCAACCTCCCGCGATATTCAAGCCACCCTCTCTTCATTTGTTGTTGGCGCGTCAAAGCCCCCCACCCCCGGCAGTTGCCAGGGCCAATCCAGCCGGATTAGGTCCTTAAAACCTTATCTTCGAAAAACACGATCCACCACGCCTCTCTTCCGCCGCAGTTCCACCGACATCCCGAATAATAGGTTCCCTGCTTCATAGTTATAGATGCGTGTACCGCTAAAGCTGGTTCCATTTAGAGTCAAATAAATTGAAACATCGGGAATTGGAGACGAACTCACATGTGTACAGGGGGATTAATTTTTTATTGCATCACCACTGTCGAGTGCTTTTAAGCTGCGGAACATATAGCATAATTTTATATTATCTAGCAGTTTTAATTATGCACGAATGTTTCCCAACTTTTATCTGCATTTTGGGTATTTTATACAATTTTATATTGTATGCATAATGCTTGCTTCTTCCCAACTGTAACCATGTGAGAACTTTCAAGGTTTTGTTTGCGCAATAATATGATAGTCCAATTTCGAAGCAGAATTCAAGTTCAGTTTATTCAACTGATTGGTTTTTGATTTAGTTTGTTTTCAATACTAGTACTCGCTTGTTCATTTCTTATTAAAATTCCATATTAATTTCATTTCAGATATAAGCAGCAGAAATAGCACGTGTCCCTGCATATATTATTTTATTCTTTTAGTTCGCTTAATTGCTTGTTTACTCCGCTCAGATTGCATTGAGATTCTAGAACAATTTATTAACGAAAGTGCGAATGTTTACAAAAGTAGGGCACATAGCCATTCAAAAACGTTCATACCATACGTTTCGCATATTCTATATTTTTGCACGACACTGCAATTATTCAATTCTCACGTGTATATTAATAAATCGTCAAAATTTATACCTGCATAAATATTCGTTCAATAATATGCTTGTTATTCTCAACTTCCATTTAATAAAATAATAATAAATATGGCGAGTGAAATAAAATACACCAGCGTAATTTGCTATGAAAATTTGTAGAAGCTGATTCAGCTGTCTTCAGCGTTGTATATAGATTGTTGTGTACAAGAAAATTATAAATTATTTTGTAATTTTAATTATACACTAATACTTTCCAACTCGTATTCTCTTATTAATTATATCTGATTTATAACCACAATGCATATTTATTCATATAATATTGTATATTATTATACACATTATACATATACACATATCAGATAAATTATATAATTACCTGTCTGATAAAAAAATCACGAGACTAGTTAGTTGACTCAATAGCTAGCAACGCGAGTATAATAGCTGTAGATGATTTTTTTCAAAGGTTATAATTTTGATCATGTATCAAAGACATACGTAGTCACGTAGGCACATGTGCCAGAATCAGGACAAATTGACAAATGCTGAATCTTGAGGAAGCTTTACTTATACACTCTGGCAAAATTGTTTTATTCTTAATTTTGAATTATATGGTAACTATATTAACTTACCTCATGCCAAACTTCTGTGAATTGGAGCTATGAAGAACGGGCTGTGATTATTAGGATTAACGCTTGTTAGTTTAAATTAGTACAATTCCAATAACAGAAGTAGCCGTCGTGGTGAGAGCGCTTAATTTAGAATCTGTTAACTCCAGTTCAATTCCTACTTTTGTTATTGAAATTATATTAATTTAATAATTTAAATCAGCAAGCGTTCATCCTAATAATCATAGCCCACTCTTCAAAGATTCAGATCATAGAAGTTTGGTATGAGGTAAGACTTAATATAGTTACCATTTATAATTCAGAATGAAAAAAATTGTTTTATTGTAGTGCATAAGTAACGCTTCATCGAGATTTTGCATTTCTCAATTAATCGATAGGTCAGCGGTGTCTGTCACGATTCACTCCATTTAGTGCTCAGCGACACACGACACAAGTGACATTACACGGCTGACAAAACAATTACGCAAATGTCATAAAAAGCTGATTCCTAGTTTAGTGCAACTTTATGACAGTAATTAAACTCATCCCTGCTTAAGTTCTAATACAGATAAGCAGTGTCTTCTTTTTCAGTACAGTTATAGACTACCACAGTTGCTCAGTCCGCAGCTAGGAGCCACTTAAACGAGAAAGCTTTAATTCGTTAAGCAAGTACTACTTCAGGTCTTTTGCAGAAATAATTTCTAAACTAACAAAAAGACCTGAAATCCCTCAAAAAATACCTAAATTCAATAATACCTAACTTCTTCTTAAATAATGCCGAAATATTACTCCGAATGACAAAAAGACTGAAATAGTATTCGGGTTATAGCGCTTGAAACAGAAAATCAGTAGAGAGCGATTCGATGTCGAAAACTGTGTTGAAAACCAACTCGTTCCCTTTCATAAATCCTTTTCTCACCAAGCGCAGCGCAACAACTATAACAGGCCGATAAAGCGAAGCTTTACCAATAAAACGCTTGACACCTTCATAATCCACTACTTTATAAGGTGCCGGGGGGATTTACGTATTCAATAATGGCGCGCGCGCGCCATCCATGCAGCATATCCCTGGCGTGAAGTATCATCTTAACTGTTTCGCCAAGATGTCAAATTAGCGCGGGGTGGAGCGAGCTGGAGTGGTGTGCCGATGAAGTATGAAGCGCGCTCAACACTATCGTGAATTTTATCGTGCAGTCGGCGCACGCTGGGCGGGACTCTATTCATTTCGACTCTGAAATACGAGTCGCACCGGATGCGCCACGCTGTTCGAGAGAAACCGGATTGCCGACGGGCTGCCCCCTCGCGCGCTTACCCTGCATACTAGCTCAGCTGGTTGCATTTAATCCTCTAATCGATTAACTCCAGCTCGCCCTTTTTCCGCCAATTTTTATTGCTTTCACAGATCGAGAATTTATCACTTCGCAGACGATCCTCACCAATTTATAGCTTTTTTCGGGTTTCGCAAACCACTCTGTTCGCACGATCAGTTTGTACGATGGTACGCCTCGAACTTCAACTGGCATGTTTGAAACAGATTTCAAAGGCAAAAATTGGATTCGGAAGTTTTCTAACAATAGTTTGAAGTTTGAAATCGATCGGAATTAGTGAACATCTATTGTTGCTGTTGCTCGTAGCTTGGCACGAACTGAAAACTAACAAGTATTGCGAAATGCTATTCTAGTGGATGGTGTTCTATTATTAATTCATAGTATAAACAATGATTTTTGATGAAACTCTATTGCGTAAATGGGTTATGTGTATTCGAAACTGAATTACTCGGAGTTGTTACGCTTTTATGTTTGTCATACAGTACTTTCAGATGAAAGCTACATTTCTGAATTTTGCAACACTATTGTATCATACGTATACATATATTTTTGTTAATCACCTTTACTAAAAACTGTAATTAATAAAGCTATCTTTCAGCTTTATATCTCTCTTGCACTTGCAAATATTTCAATATTAATAACGAGGTGCGAAACTCGCGGAAACAAATCGAGTGTTGGTCCAAAAAATTAGAGCAATGACCGCGACTGGTTTAATCTAGGCTTGTCAACGGGTCGGACGTCCAAACACGCGAAACAAAAACCAGCCAATATTTTCAATCGACGAGTCCTACGATAGATTACACATTGTGTAATCGTAACTTGTTGCTATTTTCAGTGGCGGTGTTCAGCCGGGGTTCAGTGAACAGTGCAGAATTCGATGGCACTCGGCTGCGATTTTGTATCGGCGGGGGTTATTGTTTTTTAATTGAAGCTAGGCGAGCGTGCGCGCGCGTCGTCCCACTTCAAAAGGCCGCAGAGTCGCCTGGGATGAATCGCGCAAAAAAATGAAGCGGAAAACACACATACACACAGAAAGTGAGCAAGCGAACCATATTCCGGTGGATGCGCGTGATCCCCGTCGATTGAATTCAATTAAAATTCATATAAGCGCATTAATTTTTACAAGGTATAATCGGCCATGTGGAATATCGTCGGGTATCAATTTATCCGGCGGCATGAATCGGCAAAAGGGGATATTTTATTTCCCGGCCTCGATCCCGTTAGTAAAGCAAAAGTCTCGAGCGCTCGCGCGTATGCGAGTGCTGGAAATTTTCGCAAAACTTTGATGAAGTTGAAAAACACGAATTCCCAATACTTGCAAACTGACGCGGACGCCATTGGTAGGATGGTGAGCGGAAAGAAGGGCAGCGGAGGGATGGGCGAAATGTGTATAGAGGAAGAGAGAGCAAGCGTACATATTGCAAGAGTAGTAATTAGTGAGGGTTATTGTTTTTTAATCGGCCCCGCTGCCAAGGCCGTCCTGCCAAGGGCGACATCGAGAGCACGTAGCATGCGGCGAGAAAAAAGTTGGCCTGGAAATTTTTTCAATTAAAAACCTCGAGCTGACTCCGCCGCCGCGCTGGCAGACACACGACTCGGTGGCCTGGGTCGTGGGGGTGGTGGGTGGCAGTGGGACGCGGTGGCCAGGGGATAAGGGTTACTTTTAATTACTGTAGCATCGTTACGCATGACTCGGCCCGGTAAGACTGAAGCTAGAAAAATCCCGACAGGCGGCAGCTGCAACTGTCCCCTGACAAAGGCTCGCTCTCTCCACCACCGGCGTAACCAGCACAAGTATGAGATATTACCAGAGAGAATTGGGGGACGACGTTGCTCCGAAACCTTCTTGGAATCCGAGCGAGGGAAGTACTAAAAAGCAGCATTGCTGGTGACATGACTCGAAGGTCGAGTTGAACTGGCTTTCAAAGCGTCCTAGTTCCGGTGCTCGTCGTCCAACGAAACTACACCCTTGCGCGCACACGCTTTTGTCGAGTGACTCTCGTGATTGTTTCATCGCAGTTTCGAATAAACAATCGTAACGAATCTAGTGTTTGAATTATACCCTCCTGTCCCTGGAAACTGTTGTCGCCCAAGCGAATAAAGTGGGGGCTCGCGTGTACTGGGAAACTCAAGTCCCCACTGCTCCTAGTAATTCCACATGCAGGAGTCATTCGCTGTTTAACCTAGAGCTTTGTCGAGCATGAGTTTCCCTCGAATGATTACCTGCAGACGTGTTTGACGCTGTTCGAGTCCTAATTCTCGCGACTTTGTTTCATTTATTTGCTACTTCACCCGATCAATATCAAATGTGGCATTCGCACGGATTGCACAAGTACAGGGTGATGCACTTGCATTTGATGACGTGAATTAGATTACGTACATTCCACACACAATTTAATATTATATACAGTCGCGGACAAAAGTAAGTGGAGAAATAGTAGGAATGGTTGCGACAAAAGTTTACTCGAATAATATTATTGTTATTTATCTAATTTTTTAATTCTGTATCTTTGTGTTACATAAACTTGTAATCAACTTTCGAATGCATTAGTAAAGATTACATGGAGAAGCTTATAAATAGTATGCCACGATATTTGGAGATAAAAATTCTAGCAATTACTAATTACGCCATTAACGTCAAGTATTAATTATTAATTATTTATTATTTAAAATAATGATTGTCTCTATTACATGTGCAATAATGTATGCAGTTATTTTTCTCCCTGTATAATTGGCCGATTTATTCACTAGATATACTTTACGTGCACACCTATGTAATTAATAAATCATAATTATTAACTAATTGATTTGTGTAGCGGAAAGATATATAAGAAATAAAATGTAGGCTTATAAGAATAATATTATTGTGTGTAAACTTCTATCACAACAATTTCTACTAATTGTCCACTTCCTATGGTTCATGACTATATGTAGAATGTAGAAAAGTGTTTGGAAGCATCTGTGCATAATTACAATTTCTAACTGATTCATAATAATTGCACATACTATTTAGACCTCTTTTATTTATAGAGGAGTTGTTGTGTTGATGTGTATAGATAGACACTCTGAAGGGGAGATTGTAATATATTTTAAGGGGAAACGTTCAGTCACAAACACATGCCTATCAACCCACATGGATACACTACCAGATGCAGTGCCAAGCGTTCATGAATTTTGCACTTAAATTGAACAAATTGCAGAGTTTTGTAAAACTAGTTAGAATAATCGAAAGTTTACATTCCAAGAAAGAAGTGCATATAAGGATTTCTGGCATAGACGTGCTAAAGTTCAGAAAATCCGATCTGAAAATTAGGTTTGCTAAGCGGCTAGTACTGTCATGTAATCAAACTAAGACGCTGTTGGAACTTTTCAATGGATCCAACTTTCTTACTGCATTATAAGAGAAATTCTTTGTCTGCATTTAAAGCTTATGGTCTACCGATTCAATCGGTACCATTTTCCTAACAAATTTCCCATTAAAGTAAGGAAAAAGTGTAAAATACGGAATGTGTATTATATGACGCCTAAAACTTGGACCAATAACCATTTGCTGCGCTAGCGCTATTTGCTCAGAACGGCAGATCATCGTCGGTAACACGGAAAGGTGGCTGTCAGCCCGCATGTTTCATCGAGAAATCGGCGCGTTTCCAATATTCGCTCTTTATAATCGCGCTTTTCACCCTGCCCACTAAGCCACACCTTGCAACCGCTATATACACTTATAGCTTGGATTTTCGTCTTTCGAGATGATCAGACCAAAATTTGATTCTTACCAAGCTGGAGGAATCATCTGCAAAATTCGAAAGGCTGCTAATCTAGTCTCTTTAAATCTGCTTGCCGCGTTCTATTAGGCAGTATTGTTCCCTGTAACCTAATTCTATAGAAAACAGGTAGTCAATTTTTGGTGAAGTAAGGTATTGTCCGAAAGGCCAAGACCGAGGCGGCTCAGGCGAGTAAGCATCGGTCGGGCAGAAACAAAAGAGGTTATCGGTGTACACACACACGCACACACAAACGTGGTAGAGGGCACGTATAGTTACTAAATTCACGACATGCTTGAGAAAGCAGGACAGTTAGCTTTGGCCTTTCCCAAAATGTGTGTTAGCCCTTTAATTGTTTTGAATGTGTTGATTGGCAACGAGAGACAAAAACGAAAGATTGAAAGGAATCGTCAAACAAATTAGATGTCCCAAGGCACTGAAAGTCAGCATTTAATTGTAAGTAGCATAAAAGGCACTCGAGAGGTAGAGATCGTGTCTCGCCAGTAGACTTTCGGTCTATTGTGAATAAGAATTCATTCAAACATAATGCAAGAGTTAATACAAAAAATACAAGTTGCGTATTAAATGTTACACCTTGCCAACATACTTCTGATCAACTAGAAATAGAAATACTCAACTAATCCTGGAATAACCCCAGTAGAAGTGCACGCCTCGCTACTGGCTCCACGGTGTTAATGGAAATATCCTTTTTATACCCAAAGTGCTCTAAAGTAGTAGTGCTCTAAACATATACGAGAAGATATATCTAACAGTGGTAATTCAAAGGCGACTGAATCACCACCGTGTGATACACTTTTAATTTAACATGAATGTTTCCCAACTCTCACCTACATTCTATACACATTATGATAATATTATGTTGTACGTATAACGTATAAATAAAACTAATAATGTCTGACAAAAAATCAAGAGCGATAGTGGTGACTCAAAGGCAAGTGAATCACCTTGTTCTACTGTTTGTGTGTTCCTTGATTCCTCGTTCATCATTCAACAATTCAGTCTTTTTGAAGGTTCATTACATCATAATAAAGTTAATTCACGCTTAATTTAAATTCGTCGAAATTATATTTCAAAAAGTTAAACTTCTCGACGTACGCTATTCGCTAATTTTGCATACGCAGACAAATTAAATTCGAACAACTGTTATCTGAAAAATTCTGGGGGTAAGGGTGGCCCGACATACTTGTCGACATTATCTGACGGCGGCCATATCCACCTGCACTGACGTCGCAGTCTTCTGGAATATGCATGCCGGCTGCGCACGTATATTTCTCCCCATCGCGAATGCACCATCGTGCGCCTCCTGCGAATTCCAGCGGGACTGTTTTACGACATAACTTGCGATCTCCTGCTTCATGCTCTTCGTGACTAACTGCAATCTCTTATTAATCGAATCGTCGGGCCTCGAACTCATGTGACCACCCCCACGCGTTCTCCCTGATGGAATACAAGGTGCTTGCTAACATAGTGTTTAAAGAACTAAAGGAGATAATTTGTTCGCACACACAACGGATGAAACAACAAGCTGTAATAAGTTCTTTTGGAGGCTATGATTTTCAGCTTGTGTCAAACAGACATGTGTGTACACATGCATATGCATTTAAGTTATCACTACTTCAATTCGTGTAATTTTTGGTTAACGGGAAATTGAATTGACGTGTACTTTTTCGCCTTCACGCGGCTGAAATGTTGCCAATGCGTTAATAATAATTTAATTCAAAGAATAATAGCTTATTTTATTTAACAACAATTTAACAATAATTTAATTCAAAGGATAATAGATTATTGCAAGTATCTTGGGTGCAAAAATCTTCTAACAATGTGGAGCTCGACTCCCATGCCTTTTGAAAATTTCAAATTGTTCTTGGAACATCCTGTACGAGTAATAAATATTGCAATATTTTACAGCCGACATTAAAAAAGAAGTTTAATGCATATTTTTTTATGCTCGTCTTCAAAGCCATTGGTAGACTGGAAGACCCATCCAGTAATTAAAAGAAAGTATTCGTACATTCAGTATTTTTAAAATAAACTTTTGTAAAAAGGATAATCTGTCTGCTGTAACGAAATGTATTTTTTCTTAAGAAGGACATTTTCTTCTTGGCAAAAAATGTATTTTTATTTAGAGACAAGACTGTTCTTCTTTAAGAATATTTATCCCAACAACACTAGGTGAGCTAAATATTACCTGAGATAAAATATGAATGGGTTGATACAGGTGTGTTTCAATACACCTGTAATAGAGACATCAGATCATCAAGGATATGGTAATGTACCCACGCGCTTATGGGTAATATTGACCTCGTCAATTCCAAGGCAAACGCATTACCTTGTACGTGCGAATAACAAAACGCGGAAAGTCATGATCCGTATTCCACACTTAATTTTCACATACCGTAAAATTTTGTAACCCGACAGCAAGTATGGACAAGAGTATGTAAGAATCTGACACAGTTACATAGTGACATTATACGATTAACAAAACAATTATGCAAATATAAATAATTATTACCGATAATTCGATGGTAAAAAGCTGATTTCAAATTTAGTGCAATTTTATGAAAGTGATTAAACTCATCCCTACCCAAGTTGTAACACAGATAAGTAGTATTCTCTTATTCAATACAATTATAGACTACCACAGTTGGTCAGTCCGCAGCCAGCAGCCACTTAAACGAGAAAGCTAAAATTTGTTAAGCAAGTACTACACTAGGTCTTTCGCACAAATGATTTCTAAACTAAGAAAAATACCTGAAATCCCCTCAAAAACATTAACGGGTTAGCTGACGCGTCTAGATAAAACGGACTATTTACTCAACTTTTTCAAATTTTGGTAAACATCCTTACAATACAGTTTGCTTTTCTGATTATCGACTTTAGAATTTCAGAATATTGTGATATCTAAAAATGATGTAGCGCATATAAGTGAATTAATGTGAACATTTCCGCTATCCTTGGATTAGTATTCAGCACACGCCAAGCATGTGTGTTCCGTCATATTAACGATACGGTTTAGCTTACGTTTTATCAGACATTTCTTGGTAATTAAAAATATTTTAAAATATCAAATAATTTAACCCTTGTGTCGTGTATTTAATTTTGCCCGTTACGAGGCAAGCGTCGTGAGTCCTAAAGTATGCTCTACGATCGGGCTATGACTATTTTACCTTAACCAGACTCAAGTTGTTTAGTTCTCAATCGGCCCTATATCAATCCTGGGATATTGCTGAGTGCTACTTCAACTCGACCATACTCAGGTCTCTAATTTCCTATTAACCCCTTTTTACTAGTTACTTCCAATAACTCAGAATAGAACTTGGGATCGTGCTAAGGGGTATTTCACTTTAGCCAGACTGAAGTCTGCTCATCGATCATGAAAGAATACTATGCTAAAGTTACACCTTACTATGGTTCGCCGGATACACCTCGAGCGGTAAAGATGTACCCTCGTGGGATCTTTTATTACTGTTTTCCTTATTGTGAATATTTGAAACGTGGTTCAATAAACAAGAATTGAGAAATGATGAGATAATTGGTTTTCTTAATGAAAACTAAAATAAACTTCAATACATTCTGAATGATAATATAATACAAATTACAATGATAGTTTCAGTGGTAATAAAAAAAATGGAGTCATATTTAAGTTAAAATTAAAAAATAACACTAATATTTTTAAATTACTCAAATGGTAGCTTCAGATGTTTCACCTTGAAAGAGCTGTCCGCTTGTTATTATTACTGACATGCCTGGAAACTGACCCCACATGTATTCCTACGAGCGGTTCTATTAATAACGTAAGTAGAGCATCCACTAATTGAAACATCCTGTTTGATTTATGTAATAATGCGCCTCGTCTGCATATTCATACACCAGTCTCGACAGATTCCGACGCACACCAGATGCAACCAGCTAACGAGGCTCTGCCTCCGTCGAAATCAGCGAAGCCAATTTTGCAAAAATTCGTGGGAACGTTAAATCGATTTGTCGCGCATAAGCGAACGTTACAACCGGCAGAAACTGGCAGGGATTTTTCCAGTAAAACAACGCCTGACTCCGATATTATCCGCCGTCTGGTTTAATGATAACACGTGACTTCTCGAGGACGACACTGCGAACGCTTATTACACTAATCACCGGCGACGAGTCTTACTGTAGTAACGAAGACGCAGCTATTTGAAGCGGGAGCCAACGAACCCTGTGACAGACAGATCAGAAGAAGCGAACGCCTGGCCCAATTATTCCGGTAATAACGACTGCAAGGAAGCAGCAATTTTGCAACCAAACTCGACGAGCCTCTCGTCGGCTGTGCCCTGACACGATGATATAAAATGAGCCTCAGCACTTTTCAAGCCGCCGCTCGCTGCTTCCCCGAAACTCAGAATCGCACGTGCACTTGTAGCACAGAAACGCACGCACCAGGCTAAGTCAGGCACCTTTTCATACAAGACTACGACACTAGTATTAACGTCGGGTAAGTCACGTGATCAATCCTTTATTTTTGTATTTGATAATGTATCTATTTTCATCGCTAAAAGTTCAACATCTTAAAATTTTTAGTAAAAATACTTACGCTGCACTTTGTTTTTCTGCTTAACGACTTTCGAATTTCAAAATATCGTGCTATGTAAAAATTAAATTTGAAATATGAAACATCAGATTTCTCGATTGGTAGTGCACGTAAGTTTTCAGTCCTTATGCGTTTGATAACGTGGTCACTGTCAACACTGGAAGTCAGCGTCAAAACTATCCAAAGCAGAGCCTCAACCATGGAATTCTCTATATTTATCGTTTGGGACTACAGAGCGTCTCATAAATGTCGTGAGTGACAATAGCCGTGTTCTATAGAATGAAACGGAGACGAAAATAGTCGTTTTCTAAATTCTCATTCGTGCTTTCTTTTGCATGATCATTACAATAATTGTATACCAATAAGATACAGGCTCACTATCATCAGCGGATAACTTCAAATTTAGGACCGTATTACAATTTTTGTACTGTAACAACCAACTTCTGCAGCTAATAATAAAAATGAAAGCATTGAACACGCATCACTAACTGATCTTGATAACTTTCGGCGGAACCTGAACGTGCATAAACTATTCTCAAACACAGAGCGTGCTGCATAACTATGCGTGTCTGACTGAGAACGTTCAAAGGCAGCGTTCCATGAATTTGCACCTTAGCTACTGGGGCATCCTCTGAATGCAGACAGCAGAGAGGCAGAAAGCAGAAAGCGCGTATATCGAGGGAGACGTTAGGCGACAGAAGAGGCTGTGTCTGTCGGTGGCAGAGTCCAAGAGGAGCATGCTCGCACGCTCGCCGGAGGTAGCTAGTTCGAATGCGAGAGAGGAGAGGGGGCATATTTATAGGGAGTAGAGGAGATCGTCACGTGGGAATAGACGCTGGGCGTCCATTGACGCGATAAATGTCGCCGTCGGCCATTAACGACGCTCGCGTCGCCTCATAATCAATGGAAGCTCCTATCCGTGCCTCCGCTCTTCACCGCCGCTCTTTATAGCATTCTCTTCGACTCTGCCTCTCGCGCCACCGGGGAAAGACCCGCACTCTCCACGCTCTCCGCAGAGTGGCCACTCGACAAATTAATTTTTCTCATTTTTCTCCCTTCCAATTAAGAAGCTTCCCCCTCACTCTTTCTCTTTGGCACACACTGTCTGATTCTGTTTCTCGTAGACATTGGAAAATGTTATTTATACAAATTTGACATTCATTTACCGGAAATACGAAATATGATTATTATTTTAGAGAGTAAATATATCATCCTGCTCAATAAAGAAACGGAAATATAAGGAAATATCTGTATACTTTTGTTTTCAGTTATTCATATTAGTAATAATAAGAGATTCTGGTAATGAAATTAATAATAATAAGAAGTAATAACATCACACCCTGAACATGACATATTTCCTAAAATTTCGATGAATTATAGCTAGGTATTTCAGTGCTGAAAGAATACTAAATATTTGTGACAATCTATTGAAATGAAAATTCCAACAAAATTTACCTACATTTGATGAGTGGCCAGAATGACCCATCCACTATATAAAGGTATACTACATAAAAAAATCTCCATAAACAATATAAAAAGACAAAGCCGATTTCAAAGACTAAACATTTGTATATTGCAATAAAAGTCAAACAAAAATCACATTAATTAAGATGTTTTAGCAATGTGTAATAAGTATGAAATACGTAATAAATATACACAAATATTAAACAAGTCATTTCAAGGACGTTGGTTGTTCTAGTGTTAACAGAATAGCTCAACTAATATACTAACATTAAACTCAACTAGAAAGAGATAGACTGCGTCCACTTGGTACGTGACACCATATTTACTTGTTGCTGGATATAAATAGAAGTAACGAGATCGTGCTCCATATCCTGCAACGGGAGCTGAAGCATCCGTTGATTAGACGACCATTCGTTTGCCAGTGTTTGTCTACTGCGAAACTGTTGGTGGTAGAATGCGAAATTGAAATTGCTACCCTGGATCTTGGCCTGTCTCGCCACCACAAATGACGTGTGTAATGCGCAGTGACTTTATTCGCTGCTCGCTCCTCAAGAATGCTGATCACGAATGAATAACAACTCCTAAAAAGCACGGAATAAGACGTAATAATAAAAAAAGTATGTTTTCTTTGTATTAAGAAACGAAAGAAACAAGTGCATAGTTGAATTGAATTTTAAAACCGGTCATTTGACCGGGTTTGGTACGTCTAGCGTTAAATTGAACTACTGTTTTTTGCAAAGTGAACAACAAATTGACTAATAATATATCCTTTTGTACGAATAAATAGCAATACAAACATTAACTTAAACATAACCTTAAATATATACGGGAATATGTTTGTAAAGTATACCTACATATGGACGAATGCATTTGCGGACTTTGATACTCGAAGTATAACTTCCAAAACTGCACTCCATATTTAAAATACCTGAGATATTCATGCGCATATTAAAGCGCCTTTATATGTAGAAATTCTGTAACTTATGAAGCAAATACAAATATTTCTACAAAGATACTTCAAGATTCGGTGAAGCAACTTTATTCATTACGATATACTCCTTTCTACATTGCAGAGAATAACGATTGTATCTAAAGTTCACGGAACTCCATTTGAACACAAATATAGGCTGGAATTCTAAACTCCGTTTGATTACGTATTCACACGATTGTTACACTGAAAAAGTTAAGTAAATGCAATCAAATTCGAAACATTGTTTGAGTACATATAAATGAATAAAAAAAGTACTCGCATATACGTACGACATGTTTTATGAAAAATATTTTTTTTGGAAGAAGAAAGTTTTCTTCTATGAGAAAATAAATGCTCTTAAAGCAGAATGTTTCCTTCTGTATAAAAATTAACTTCAGAAAATCTGAAAGTAAGAATACTTTCTTTACCCATTATAAGCATGTAACAATAGACGGAGAAGTGTTAAAAAGAGGTTGAGAGGAGACCGATTACCAAGCTTGTCCCACTGGAGGATACCTGTCCGCCTCACAAGAAGAGGTAGATAGTGAGTAATCGGGGAGGATTGGGATGCCTCGGGGCAGTCGGCGCACCAAAGGTGGCCGGGGGCGTCCCCGGCCGTATCTATCGTTAACAAGATAATAAGGGCGCGATTACACGTTTAATTCCCGGCACTTAAGATGCGCCACGGCGATAAGGCGTGACAAATATTGCCCATAACCCGACCGTAACAGCTGCCCACCAGCGCTGACAGCCGGCACAACGCCGGCGACGCCAGGATTGCCACCGGGTGGTGAAGTAGCAGCACGGGACAAGAAAGAAAAAAGGTGGAGCCGGCTGAGGAACCTGCTTCCAATCATGCGTGCGTGTAGTACGTGGAGAAGAACCGGTAGAGGCCCGCCGGGAAACCTGTTCCGACCTTCAGCCGCGCCGTCGGAACGCCGGCGCTTAGGCACTTCCACACCTTTTTTCGCCCTCCCGCCATCGAACATGATTAAGGTGTATTACAGACGTATATGGAAATTTATGATGCTCCCTAACTATTTTGACTTCCGTGTTGTCCGCGTTATATCGCCGCCACGTGCGCTTGTGACGTTAGCCTTTAAGACAGTGTTTCTCAAAGTATACTATACTACAAGAGCTAGGGGATAAATCTAGTACAGTAGTCCTCTGATCTCTGCCGTTTTCAACCAATTTATGTACACCAGTTTTTGGAGGTGCAAAGCATTTACGCCGCCCAGCAGGGTTTCAATTTTTATGAGCCTTGGTTTTTAGAAACATACTTTTTTCTATTGTTTCCGATTCAGAATAGGTTGTTTGAGCCTTAGTTGCAGTTGTTTTTGGAGGTTATATTTTTTTATATACCATGATAAATCTACATGTCACGCATCACTTGCCTTGGTTGTAGGGTTAGGAGCTTTTGTATTATCTTAAATAAGTCTCGATCTTTGCAACTTTTCGTTATGAATATATGAATATTTGACATCAATTACTATTCTTCGTACTAACCTCGAATTATTTCTGTGCACAAGGCATTTGTTGTCAACTATGCATAAGTTAACTAAGTATTTATCTAATTACATTCTTATGCTGAAATACGTGTACAACATATGTCATATAAATTTTGAGCATAATAATGATAAAAAGTCTAATTTTAGGGTTCAGGTCGAAAAATGTGTGGTACGACTCGAGATACAAGTACTTCTTACAGTTTACGTAAAATTGTTGCAGATTCAGTAACCCATGTATTCTTAATATTAAATTCAATACAATACAAAGTTCTTGACCTCTCATTTTTCTTTCTCAATGTATATCACAGTTTACAGTATTGAAACAAATAAGGCTCATTGATGCATCAATAAAATATTATATTTTTTCATAAATTAGCGTAATTTTTGTATCAGAATATAAATAAAAAACTTGTCGAAAACACTTTAAATGTTTCTGTGCCCGCAAACAAGAACCAATTTGAAATCTTTAGTGTCAAGGACGTTCCTCCTTCTGTTAAAAAAAATGATTCGCTCGCTTCAATAACGCACGTGATTTAACATTCTCACGATTACATTACGCTCCCATGGAGTATCATATTATCGGGATCATAGCAGTGATCCGAGTGTCATCGGAACCGATATTCATACATACGCCTACATGATCCGTGACCCAATCCGACGCTCGAACGGCTTCCTCTTGGCAGGAGAGAGGCGTGAGCGGCGGGGTGTGGCGGCCTGGTGTATTAAAGCCCCGTAAGAAATTCAACCCAAGCATGAGGCATGCACGTGGAAATTAACAACTTAACTTGGTTAGCCAAGAAGAGGGTACCGGGTGGGTATGGGTGTATGGGTATGGGTGTATGGATATGCACTCCCTTGGAAGCTTGGCGTTAGCGCGCGAGCTCGACCCGGAAATTCGCCGAAGCACGACGATGAAACTTAACCCATTATATCCCGTTGCACCGCAGCCAGCGCCGCCATCGTTTTCCTTCGGTCCATCCCGTCAGCGACGTTATTTCCCTTACGCTGTAATCTTTCACGGGGGATCCGCTGACTTCACTACCCTCTACGTCTATGCGATCCGTCATTGACCTCCAATTACATTTTGTCATGGTGTGTGTGCGTGTATGTGCATTACTTGTCTGATCGAGCTGAATTACGACAACGTCATAGTCTCTCCACGAAGTTCAGCGGGCAACCTGGCATGCAGCGATTGGAGAAGTTTTTCGCCAACCAAGCACGCTCTTCGCCAGTTTGGAAGATTGTGTCGGATATCTTGATCTTGCCAAGCAAGTCCGCAATGTGTCATGTTCAACAAGATATTTGGCCACGCGATGCACATGTCAATGTGCTTCTTCCAGGGTAGTAAATTTCAATTTGGAAGCTTCGCTTCACTCACATTTTATTACATTTTATTCATTTTATTTGTAGAATATAGTCATAGAGAAGTAATGTAAATTTTTCATACAATTCTCGTGCAATCCATGGAACTATTCTGTATCGTCTGTTTCGTTCATTGTGATTCATTTATTATTACACGATAGTCGATCCAATGTCCCAAAATGTTTGAAGATATTCACATCACCCATTTTTTGATTCATTCACACGAGACAGTCGACTTTTCCAATCACGACTATATTACCAAAAACACAAAGATGCTTGTAATAAAAACGCGATATTAATAAATAGAAAGTTGTATACCACAATGTATGTGCTGGTAACAAATAGAAAGCGGAACAAATGAAAAACCAAAGCATCTTTATACCTCTATAATTGACACTTTCTGCTAAAAGCCCTTAATGGGAGACACTTTGCAAGGAATGGGAGTGGACCACACCCTGTTGTCGGCAGATTCATATTGGGCGTGCGTGCGTCTTATTACGGTGTGGTTCGTGCAGAGCAGAAACCTCAGGAATCCCCGTGATTACGAGGTGCAGCTATATGTGCGTGGCCTCGGTTCCACCTGATTTCACGAGAACCGTAGGGGAATAGCGACCGCAGCTGGCACGAGTTCAGCTCACCTGAAGTAAACTATGGTGACCATTGTCCATTACCCTCTATCCTTTGTCCCGTGGCGGCGTCGAGCTCGGCGGACTGCTGGACTTACAATAGTGTGCCACGCTCCGGCAACTGCTGTCTGCTGCGTCCACCGAGTCAAGGAGAGGAGGCTCGTTTGATCCGCTAGTGATATAGTCCACCGACATTGTCCACCTGGTACCAGGATCGCTTTTAGTCGCTACACCCATTACATGATTTTCAGCTAACAGTGGGCCCATAAGACCACCGGCTTATTGATTCCTGGACGAGTCTTCGGGTTTAGTACTGATAGTCCCTGTTGTCCATTCAGATGGTTCCCGGATTGTGTATGTCTTGTGGTCCTGCAGTAATTCGCAGACTGCTCAGTTCAGAAAAGTGTACTTTATTTCACTAAAAAGGTATCGTGAAATAGACTCGTTGATGGGACAACCTATTTAATACACAGGAGTTACATTAGGAGTCGTCAATATAGATATAGTAGTACTACGTTTTAATTAAAATTTATCACTGTACGAATACATTTGATATGAACGAGGTTTCGCAAGTCCTAAAATATGCTCTAAGATCGTGCTAAGGGCTATTTCACCTTAGCCAGACTCGCGTCTTTTAGTTCCCAATCGGCCCTATGTTAATCCTGGAATATTGCTGAGTGCTATTTCAACTCAACCGTACTCAGGTCTCTAATCTCCTATTAACCCCTTTTATACCAGTTGCCTTCAATAGTTCAAAACAGAACTTGGGATCGTGCTAAGGGCTATTTCATCTTAGCCAGACTCAAGTCTGCTCATCGATCGTGAAAGAATGCCCAAGGCTGAAGTTAAACCTTACTATGGCTCACCGGATATATCTCGAGCGGTAAAGATGTACCCTCGTGAGATCTTTTATTACTCTTTTCCTTATTGTGAACATTTGAAACGTGGTTGAATAGACAGGAATTTATTAATGAGTGAGACAATTGATTTTCTTATTGAAAACTAGAATAATGTTCAACATACTCTGAATGACAATATAATACAAAATACAATGAGAGTTTCAGTGGATATGAAATGTAGTTACAATATGTCGAAAAATACGCAGGGAAATCCTTTGTGGGAAACTAGTGAGCTAAAAATATTAAATCTACGCGTAAACGAAAGGAGAGAAGTAGTACGATAAGGATGGGCATGTAACACATTTTTGTATCGATTGTATAGTTATTTTTTTAATGTAGTATAGCAAGGGAAGCCTACGACTGCGTGTTTTTGGGGTTATCCATACTGAAAAAAATCTAATAATGAAACGAAATGGAATATCTTTGTTTCTTCAGAATTTAAATTAACGATTGACCATGCCTAATTGAAATAAAATGAAGTTGGTATTTCCCGGAATTTTTAACATGTAACTAACAAACTTAATTTGTGTTAGTCACAAGAATTGCAAGCATAAATTATTGGTTAACTGAATATATTAAACACGATTCTTAACACCCCATATAAAACCACTGCCGCAATATTAGAATTGAAAATTGCTCTTACTCCTCTTATTGCAAATATAATTGGACTTTTGCAAAGCCAAGAGCAACTTCAAATCGGATTATGCACGAGTGCTTAATTCGAGCGCGATCTCGCATGATTACGATGACTGGCGGCAACATTACAACTCCAAATGAAATTGAACGTAGCCAGCACGAAATAATGGAAATAAATGCGGGCGTGATTAAAATACATCATTTATATTCAGGCAGGTTAATGGATACAAATCGTTTTAAGAGATAGATTGATGATATGATAATCAGTCGGGAATTTGATTATCGGTATCGTGCGTGCGCGCCGACGATCGTCACTCTCTTTTTTCGCACGTCAGATCGAAATGGCGCGCCGAAATGGGGGAGAGAACTGGGAATGGCCGTGGAAGCTGACAAACGGATACACCACTCGCTATCAGCCACGAGCAGCAAATCATTTCGTGAAATCTCGTCACTGTAATAATGCTCGAAAGCCCTGGGAATGTACAGGGTGCACAAAAATATGTTCCGAAGCTCTAATATTGTTCGAAAGATCAACGTGGTCCGTTTTAGGTATGCGTTATTTAATATCCTTGATATATACTGTAAATTTTTCCATTTTGGATGGTTTTTAGTTCATCCCGTTCATTTTGTTTTGAGAATCTATTTAGGACGTTCAAGTGCATTATTCTCGAAATATTTATTTATCATTACGCTGTATAAGTAACCCCCCAACTATTCTTGAAAAACGTCAATTATAGAGAGAAAAAGCATTCTTCAATCTTCAACTTTTTTGTATTTTACATCCCACTGGTACATATGTATATCATAGTACATACCTCATTTCGACATTTCACATCGATATTGCATTAGTTTGTAATCAGTTTTATTCATTTATTCAGGTTTGAAAAATTCTAATAAAGCCAAATATCTAGGAAATATAATTCGGTATGATAAGCTTTCTTATTGTAAACACAATAAAGTACAACAGGATTCGGATGTACAGTGATTCTCTCTATATTTAAATTCATTCAATTGTAGCCATTTAATTGGCGGCAATATTGATATAATTAATGCATATGTATCAGCATCATCTTGTTTAAACATCATTGATTATCTTGCAAGTAATTTTGTGCATGATGATTGCCGTCACTCGTAGCACATCTTGCAAAATGTATTATTCTGTAACATTGAAAGTTAACATGTAAAAAGATTTTAAAAATGTTGGACTTTATGCTACAATGGGGCTTCGCATAAATTATATCTTCGACTATTCGCATATTAAGTTTAGTACTTCCCGCTGCCATTTGGCAACCTTGCCTTCCCCTACATTGTGGTTTTGCGAGGTCAGCGTATCGCTGGTAGACTTGCCAAGTAAATGTTTAAAGAAATTCGAAATTCAATATACAGCAGTGTAATGCAAATTTCATCAAAATTGATTTTGAGTATAATGTCACCGGAATACTTTTACAACAGCAATTTCTGAATTCTCGCAGTCAGCAAATTTAATACATTATTTTTATCGTTAGTTATCGTTAGTTTTCTTACATACATATCTCCAAAAACAAGTGCAATTAATTGTCGGTTAGTGGTCAGAATGTGGGTCATACTTAAATCATTTGTTATCCGAGAGGTTATGGTTAACTTGAAATGGAGATATACAGAACGACAAAATTTCAACGAAAACCGATACAAACTTTCGAATTTTAAAAAGCAATATCAACGAAATCCGAATTGATTGCAACCCAGGCTTTTACTTTCCCAACTCATATTTCCGCCAGTGTAACGCCCTCACCAGTAAAGTTGCCAGGTATGCATTCTAACTTGGAAATTCTCTTTCAACACTATTTGAAATCACTGCAATTTTATTTTTATCAAAAGCTTTAATCAGTTCATATACAATGGTGCAATTCACGCTTGCCCATCTGTACAATACTCTCAATTGTTGAAACAGAATTCTAATTGTCCACTTAATTGTCCAACTGTCCAACATTTTCCAGCAGAATTCGGGAACTCTCCTACTGTGCACTGAGGTTTTGGAGGTGCTGGGGGTGCAACGGCCAGTGCGACTCGTATGAGTGAACTACAGCAGTAGTATGAGAGAGTGAAGGGATGGTGTATTTTGGGGGTTAGGAGGGAGAGAAAAAATCACGGGCAGAGAAAGGGGCAGTAGAGTGTTATGCGGCGCATCAAGCCGCAACGACTAATTGCTGCAACCAGCAATAATCGCTGACGCGCAAGCAGAACTCACGGCAAGCAATTATTTTTACGAGGGCGATGATATTGTCCATTTGTTTAGCGTGGCTTGGCGTAGCTTCACTGCCAATATCGCGTTTACCCGCAGCGACGCCATCGCACCTATAAATTCCCGTTACTCTACGACCCACGCCGCGCTGCGGAGATGGCTCTATTCCATCGGGCCCATCCTAGCTAAACCTAGCATGCCGGGTGCCACGCAACTTCCCAACACTCTCCACTTTTTACCTCTTTTCTTTCGCACTCCTGCAAGTTTGCGTTCGTTCTTTGTGAGTCTCGATGCTCCCCCTTTTGCTCACAGCCACTGTTTTTGTCTTACTCACCACTCTTTCTCGCTTCCTATAAAAGCCAGACAAACAAACAGGTTGTTCCAATGCTGTATTCCTGTCTAATGTTATCTCTGAATCCCGGTGTCAGCATGACATCGAAATACACGGTAGTTGAACTTCCAACACTTCAAGAATTTAGAGAAGAAGCTTACAGTATAATCAAATGGTGTTAATTCTTAGAGAAACTCTATTTGAGCAGATATTTGATTTTAAATGCAGTTTTGTGAACTTTATGCGTAAACACACACACAAAACTTTTCTCTTCTTACTTTGTACACAATAAAGATAATTTTTACGAATTTATAAAAATACCAGGACTGCCAGTCTTATTATTAAACTAATAGCAAGTTTCGTGAAAATTAAATATTTTAGAAGCTTGCAGGCCTCGCGAGATATGTTTCGTGGAATATTTATCTCTCTCTCACTCTCTATTCATGGACTCTTTATGTACAGATCAAAAAAGTTGTTTGAGCATTGTACTTTTGGCTCCTCAATGAATCTTTGCTAGCTGATCAATAGTTTATAATCAAGGCAGTTCACGTGTCCTAATCTCACTTTAGTTATACCACCACTATCAGACATGAAAGGATTGACAGGTAGATTTGAAAGTTTTTAGTTTGTCAACTTTTCTTGTTACATTCACATCCACCTCAATTAATTCATTTTGTCATGCAAAAATAAATTTTCTTCAGTAGCAATATATCTCTTTCGAAATCATCCACATTGCATTTCAACCATTTGTGATAGTATTAAAAACGAAGGAAATATTCCCGTGGCCTCTTCAAGATGGGGCACCCTGTATGCATACATATACTATGACAGGAATATCACATGTCAGCATGCACACATTTGTATTCATGCGGTCACAATGTTGCACGCCACTTTGCATGTTCCACTTCGTGCGAAATCGAAGTTTTGAAAAATTGCATAGTCCTTACCGTGGAAAACCCACTCGCAAAGAGAGGATGGAATTTAACACGGAGAAGTCAGGAATAGCACGGACGCAGACGACGGTTAATGTCAAGTTTCTCGCGAGGCGAGGCCAGAATGTCAAGGTCCTACTTAAACTAATGTAATTGTACGCCTGCCGCGCGTCAAGCAGAAAGTCATCGTCATGGAACTAAAATACGAATCCCCAATTTATTCAAATTGAATGAAGTTGGAATAAAGGTTCTAAAGATGCAAACTAACAGAAATGTTGGCTCCGGTTCTATCATCTGCAATTTCTAATAACATTGTCCTATTACGGTTTCTGGTCGTTCTTTGGCTATAAGAATGGAAAGAATATTGTTATGAAGGTACCTGCAAAACTCTATGTAAGATAAGTTTTAATTAAAAGATGAATAAGTTAAATTGTCATACATATTTAATGTTCATTTTGTGAAATAATTGTTCTTATTACTTATAAGTCAGACTGGAATGAGAAATCCTTGACCTGAAAAACAGGATTAGTAAGATTGCTTTGATAAATTTTTAGATTCATCTGATTACACTCTTTCAACTACTCTAATGTGGTTCTATAGGGTTTCACTGTGTGTAAACTGTCTATCACAGTTAGCGCAATTTTCCACTTTATTTTATACCTTTTGTATCCAGGGCATTGCATTTGGATATATTTTATATTGAGTGGTCTGATACGTAGAATAATGTGGTTAAGACTATCTTTAATTAGAATCATTGAGTGATAATATGTGTTCGAATCTAACTCGATTCAAAGATACTTACATTCTATGTTAAAACTAACTCGTTGTTATTTCACTATCTATGGAAAGGTTAACTCTAATTACTTTAATTACTAAAGTATTGTTGGCATTCCATTGCTTTTAGAAAATACCACGTCATAGATCTGTTCTCCATGCACAATACATATTTTTAAACAATTTATTTATATTTACAAATAGTTTCATGGTGTTCGGAAGTACTTATTTTCTACGCCTAAACTTATTTGTAGGTGTTACATCATGAATAAAAGAATTAATTATTCTGCTCTTGGATATTACGGTGTTCAATTCATTATCTACTAAAATATATTGTTATGTATTCACGTATATTGTATTGTTGGAATTTCACTGTTTTTTTAAAAATTCTGTGTACATTGGACTCCAGCAATATAAGGCGGGAAAATAGACAATTACAGGGAAATAGCAACACAGACTGTGAAAAATAAGGACTGAATGGAACATTAACTTGGCGCCTGGTCGGTATATATTTATCTCAGGTGGATGGAATGAGCTAGAGCAGTAAATATCTTAGCAGCTTTATGCGGCAGCTCGACACAAAGGGCACGCACAAACTTGATGGAAATAATTACGGTGGAGGTGTGAGGCGGACTACAAAATTGCTTGGAAACGCTTCGTAACCACTAAAATGACCGGCACACTGTAGAAACCACGGATATGAAATTGCGAAATCATAAGGAAATCTCTTTTGAACTTCCGCCTTTTCATAGCTCTGTGTACTTAGCAGCATCCATTCATGAATTATTATTTGCAGTGTAACTCGGATGTGTTTAAGAAGGAAACGCTGCTGAAAGTTTACCGTGTTTTATCGGAGAACAGTTCACGATTGTATTGGGCTAGGAGAAACTAATTTCAATACTTTTGGTACACTTTTTTCGAAAACAAACATATTTTCCTACAAATTGAGAATATTAATTAGTGGAGTTCATTATAAAAATCATATACTAAATTGTCTTTTACTGGGATTTGTTATATCTGTTTCAATATTACTCATTTGTCATTGGTCGGTTTAGAATTTTTGTAACATACAGCTACAGATGTTGTGAAAGGTTCATTGGTATCATGTGCTATGCACAACAATTTAAATATATTCTTCCAGTATGGGGAATGCAACAGAAAATCATAACCAGCAGGTTCGTCATTTTCATAACACCGTTATACATTTATAACAGTTATATACAATTATAAGCAAATCTGTTTATTTGCATATACATGTGTATGTGATAACAAGAGGAACCGTACTTGAAATGATATAATTCAGACCTATTTATCGGTATTTGTGCGTGCACTAAATGTTTCCCTGTTTAGACATATTTTATAATTAGGTCATCAGTTACTTGATGACCATGTTCGGGGATGAGAGTGACTCAAATAATTATAGTCGGTGTTCAGCCTTCGAACTCCTGCCTTTCACTTATTTATACGTATTTATATTTGTTGTGATAAATGCTTGAATCCTAAAACACATTCTATCTCGCGCTCGAGTTCAAATAGTTAATGAAGATAGTGTGCATGAGTGCATATTATCTTGGCTGTAAGGTGGTAATGCACCGGGACGAGAATACCACTGGGTGGTTTAATTATAGTCGGACTATTTTAAAATGGACGGAAAATAGACGAGATATTGCGCATGGTGCGTGTCGTAGCTGTTAATCAAAATCAAAAAATACCCCAAGTCTCTTAATATATTCCTGGCACCGATTTCGGGCAATGTCGAAACCGCGGCTTGGCATTCGATGTGACAATCATTCACGATTGCATCGTTACGCGAGAAAGATCGCCTTGTCTCTCGTGCTAATAAATTGTTGTAACTAGTACTAAGCACCTCATTAAAAACATTCTTCTTGTACCACATCCAATGGCGCCTTGTTCAAAACGTCATCGCGTTTAGAACGATCTCGATTTCTTACTGAAACTTTGATTGGCAAGTTCGTTCTCTTACATTTTTTGTTGCTTGCACTAATGACAATTAGTACATTTAACAAAACCAATAAAACATGAAAAGTCACGCAACGATGGCTAATGAAAGCAAACCGATTTCTTTCTGGTTTTTATTAGTACATTCTTTTGCAACACACAGTTGAAGTACATCACATTGTATTTAATTGTAATTAATAACAAATGATTATGTGAAATATTTAACAAAACAATATCGTTCTTCAAATATTGTTTGTTATTCATTTTCATGATACTTTAGATTTAGTTTCGAACTTTCCATTTAATATTACACGAATCTCAATGAACTTTTATGTTGTTCAATTAGAAAACACATTGAAGACAAGAAAATAATTACTAAATCTCGTCTATGATAATTTCATATAACTGAAAATATTCTTCCATCGGAGTTTCGCGAACAAACCCGTACAATCAAGCCAATTACCCAAAAAGGTTCAGGGTAGTAGAATAAATCAAATTGTCACTCGCGAAATTTAACGGGAGTAAGGATATTTAATGCCGATTCATTTATACGTTACTAATTCGGTTACACCGGTAATTCAGTTACACGTAGCGTTATAACCTAATTATCTCGTTCCAAATTATACAATAATTATTTCGCTGCCTTTATGAAAGTATTTTATGTACACATACCTGTAGTTATGTTGAAATTATATTGGACGTTGTGTGAATCATACATGTCAATAAGTATTAATTAAATTAACGCTAGAAGTCCGGGGTGATGATGTTGTCATTCACTTTTAATTGCAATTTTAATGCGTCAACTTAGGGCTGATCAGAAATTGTTTGGTACAAGTTCTTTTGGAATACCGGATATTACCAACCCAGAAAAAATCGACACATCTCGAAAGCGATAAGTTTTCGCGAAAACGCAATTTAAAAGTTTCTACAAATATTTATCAGCTTGTGAGTTTTTGTTCATAGATACTCCAATAATGCATTTTGTTTATCTACATTTTTTTAACTACATTGTTCGATAAATATAATTATACAACATTCCAATTAGAACTTATTGATGTACATTGAATAACAATTGGAATTGACAGTACTAATTAAAAGGCAAGTGAATCGCCTTCTACAAGTCTGCTTTGACTATTGGACTAACATAGGTGGCGCCAGAATCTAGGGAAGTGCGTGATAAGACAGAAACGCTAAAGGTAATTATAGATAAAATCAGAGATATTGTTTAGGTAACATTGATTGAAGAATGTCCAGAAATGACATATATTAAATTATCATTTTCTGTACCATTCAACGCGGTTAATTGCAAACACTGTTTTCTCTATACTAACACCATTCCTTGGTGTTGATACGTCCATGTATAAACTGTACCATCTATAGTTATTTGTACAAGGCGTTGCTCGTCTTAAGTCTTAATCGTTGCTTCTGCGTCTTATCCCGAACTTCCCTACTGGTCCTTTCATTGCCGACGACAGAACCAACACTACTAGCAGGGAATTTGAAGTTCGAATAATGATTGGGGCACATTAATTATGCAGGGTAAGTGGTAGAAATAGTTATTGAAAAGAAAGAGAGCGGTGAGAGATATTTTTCGGCGTCACTGTGCCAGCGATTTGTTTCGACGGCGAGGAATGAAAATGAGAATCGACTGATGGAAGGGGGAAACAGAAGGGGTGGAAGGGAGGTGAGCGGTGTGCTGGTTAAACACTGCCCGGTGCTATTTGCATGTAATTACCAGGGCGGCTGCGATTCGACACTAGCAACGCTGCATTTATACGGCACCACTGCATTACCCTACCGACGGATTCTGCTTTCCTCGAGTGTTTTTTGACTTATTTTCGTTCTCCATATAGCCATCTACAGCAGCTTTTGCTTAATCCTCGCTTGGTAGCGCAAGTCAGATTTACGTGTTTGCATCACACTAATAATTTAGATTATTTTTCCATTCTGTGTAATATTTTTCATGTTAATTAAAGGTATTTTTTGGATAAAAAGTAACGCGAATGTGAATCTAGTTCCAATCCTATCATCGGAAATTGGCCAGGCTCTCGTTTACCCTCCAGGTTACGTAATTAGTTTCTTGAATTTAAATATTCGTGAAAAACGTCGATTATAAAGGGAAAAGGTTTCTTTAAATTTTAGCTTCTTTCGTGTTACTAGCTTACATATTGTAGCATATGTTCCATATTTACCATTTTTGTTGATTATTCATGATTGAAAAATTTTACTATGGTTGAAGCCACACAAACTTTGTCCACTTTAACGTTCATGCTTGGAAAACCATTCTATTACTATATGTATTTATTTAATTTATTATTAAGTAAATATTATTTCAATAGAGTGTCCGTGTATTCGGTAATGTACTTTGCGTATTACACTTTTATAGTCGTTATAATGCTCGAGATTTGAGTAGAGAAATAAATGAAGCTTATAACTGAAACGTCAAATGCCGGTAACCACCACGAGAGGCAGCGTATTAAAAACGTATACGTGAAAATCACGTATTACCAACTATTGCAAGCAGCGAACTCCACTGCTAATGAGAAATTAACCACAGTATAATTATTTGGAGCAGCCGCGTCACGCCGTCATTTCAACAGAGAAACATTAAACCTAACGTAAAAGAGGGATCCATTTGATCACGCGTAATATATTCGATATTAACCTGCGTTAATTATTAAGCATTTAAGCTCGCAAATTGAATTGCAATTTTATGAGATTTATTGCATGGGTTGGCTCTTGCAATCATTCAATAAAGTTCATTCAATGCCAACTTTTTCAACAAAAATACAACATTTTTATATTCTCAAATCATTCCGGTCTGCAAATGTTACATATTGGCTTGTCAGTTTAAATTGATATACAGTTAAGTTTCAAAATTTTCCAAGCTAACTTGAGAGACTACGGAAATGACTAAATGAGTATTTCCGTTAATTGCTTTAAATCTTCTTTCCTGCATATTAGTAATGATTAATTTTTTCCGCTCTGGTGAAGATGCAGTTTATTGCTTTCCAGTACATAAGTATACACATTGCACAATGATTTTATTATAAATATTTTTCTTAGTGCCTTCGGGATAGTTTACTGTGATGGGAAACAGCTTTAAGAAATAAGATTGCAAATAGGGAGAAAGATCGTTTGACGATAATAAAAATAATAAAAACAGATACTATGAAAATTGTTAGGCTGCATATGTTTATTTAATATATCTCCCTTTCGGCTTACACTGCTTCCTTCCTTTGAGTCTTGTTGTACATATTTCTTACTTTTACATACTCTTACATCTGTCGCCTCATTTCCTAAGGCTTATTTTACGACTTTATAGTAACGATAATGGCGGCCAGAAACTTCCGAGCATAACAACAAATTATTCCACATAGTATACATGCAAATATAAATATGAAATACATATGCGTCAAACGGTTAAAATGTATACTTGAAAAATAGAAATAATACGTTGCGTGTCGCTTTTCGTCAATTTCACCTTCATGACCTTCGATTAATTCTCCATAAACCAGGTGAATAACCATTATCCAAACATTATCCATCTCCAATTATACATTTTTAATAAATGCGACCTTCAAACAAAACCGGTTGAGTTAATTTACTCCCATCTGGTTCACCGAGGGCTAATTCAATTCCCTAATAATTCATTACTCCGCCTTTCGTCTAAGCAGAAGACCCAGTTTCATTTCACACCGGCTTGCAAATCCGAACTATATATTCGGCACGCGAAACCTTCGTTCACCGGGTATTCTGAAAAAGTGCACGAGATTTATCGTGGCAATTGAAGCACGCGTTGGTTCGAACACACAAACACGTAGTGGCTTTCAAAGCCGTCCTACGAATGGTCCGAGGTCCAGTTTCAAAAGCAGAGTTCGATTGTCGACGACTATCTCGGCCGAAAGTGAATTGCGTCGCTTGAAATGAAACATTTAGGGTGTTTGCGAGGGTGGGCGCTCTTCCTGTGTGCCCTGCTTTTTCATCCGCTTATGCTTTAATGGAAAGTAAGCTCACAGTGGATTGTTGTCGGTGCGTGGCTTGCCCAAGTCTTTCAGGCTTCGCTCTCTCGTGAAGCCGGAGACTTCTTCTACTGCTTGCGCTTGCACTTGGTAATCTCGAACATTATAATTAGCTTACACAGCCTCCCTAAATACTAGCTTTCCTCGGCGCAGTTGAAAATATTATGAAAAACCCCAACGCCGCGCAATTTCCTTTATGAAACTCTTTCATTGTAATAATCTTAAGCTACTTTAAATAGATCGGGCTTGCTGCGAGCTGTAAAACGCAATGCAAGCTTAATGGGAACATTATTTATTACAGCTTGGAGTTCGTGTATGTGTAAATGTGTATATATAAGTGCTTGTGTATTAATGGATTAAAAGAATAATATTTTAAATTATTCTGTTCCATAAAGATTCTTTATAACAATTTCAGTGTATTTTGAGGAATTAATTCCTGTTTGGCTTTTAGCGGTTTCGGTTCGAACCATTGTTTCGTTATTTTCATTAGCGGTTGCCTGGTTTTGCAGCGAAACCATTTTCAGTTATTGAACATTGGAACATTGCGGTAGAGCATATCTCTATATTCTTTATACATTCTTTTGATATTATTTAAATATAGTTAAAACATTTGGAGGAAGAATTACTATAAGTTACTTGAAAAGCTTGACATACTAGCCAAATCTTTAATCAACAAAATACGCGTAAATTGCTTTAAACGTTTAGGTAAACAACGAATATAAATTCAACGAAAATCTAATGTGAAAAAATGCTCGACGGATATTGTTGGAAAACTAATTTTAAGATTGGCACCCAACTATGTACGTTAATTTTTCGGTTCTTTGCAATAAGCGAAGCGCGGGATATTAAGTTTAATCAATAAAAATACGAGTTGCTTTCGACCACTGTCCGACGCTTGGCTGGCTTGACTTGAGGCTAAACAATTTTTTACAAAACTGTGTGAATCAAATAATCAGAGGCTGTGCAGAACAAAGAGTAACCACCGAAGGATTGACAGCAATTAATATAAATTAATAGCCTCGCATATGTATAGGCTCTTAGGCTAACCTTCTTAGACCTGTGTTTTCAATCCAATTCGATCACTTTTCGCCACGTCACAAATTTTGAAAAAATTATCTACACACTTATATTTCAGAATTCGAAAATGGCCTCGTTTTTGTATAACGATTTTTTCTACCTTCGAAGGGATAAGCCGGGTTCAGACGGGCTTAGTGGCAATATCAATCCGAAGAGATCATGGGTGCTCTTAAATGCTTAGGCGGGATTGCTAGAGGCACGCAGTTCGGTATTACGATTATACTGCAACCCAAAGTAGTTAAGGAGTTGAGGACGGCAAGCTGGTGAACACTATATGTACAGGGTGATTCACTCGCCTTTGAATCATTACTGTCAGGTTTACGCTGGTACATGTAGGATAATTACAAATTATGTACTAATTTTAATTATACATGAAAGCTGCTCAATTCTGCCCTATATCTTGTACTATATTGTATACATTATTATATTACATGCGTAATGAATAGAATATAATAGATGTACAGGGTGATTCACTTCCCATTAGATCGGCACTGTCTCACAGAGTCTGCTGTCTATCACACATACAGTGAGTTAAAAGAGTATTCGCACATATTTCTTATCTTGAAGTAAATTTGGATTGCAAAGTAAGTTTCCTTTTAGAAAAAATACAATTTCTTAAAGAAGAAAACTTTTAACAGAAAATAAATGTTTTCGAAGCAGAACATTTTATTCTTTAAGAAAATTTACTTCAAAAAGTTTAGATGTGCGAACACTTTTTACCGATTGTAATTGTAAAATATATTATCTACCGGATGATGCATTTGCTTTGAAATCAAAGATATCGATATTGTAAACATATTACAAATCTTGAAAAAATCTGGACTATCAGTGGTCATCGAGCGATTTCTGGAAGCAATAACATAACTACCAGTTACCAACAAAAGCGATAAAACTATTTTATATCACAGCAATAATAATGGATGAAAATAATTGCTGATTCTAACACAAACTCGACGACCTGTGCCCTATATTTAGAATATACACTATTATTAATAATGTACGGGATGTGGAGAACAGTCAAGAAATCTTCATGTACAATTAAAATCATTCGATAATTTATATTAACCCCACATATAGCAGCCTATTCTCGACAGTGCAGTGGTGATTCAAAGGTAAGTGAATCACCCGTTACACAGTTGGATGTGTGACGATGAATTATCTCGGGGTGAAGAGGGGAATGAGAAAGGTGGATGAACGAGTGGTAGGGATTAGACGAAGAGAAGCAGAAGGCACAGTGGGCTCCTAACGATCTCGTCGTGTATGGCCAGCGCGCGACTAACGGCTATCCGTGGCGGCGCGGCCATTGGGCTGACTAATTTAAACCGACGACACAATTGGTCAATCCATGCTACGATCTCCCCATTGACCGGTGCAGCTGTTACAAGGATCTCAATGAGATGAGCGACGCGGACAGGTGACTCGTTCACTTTTCCATTCTTTGCACTTTCGGTGAACACCGCTTCCTTTTCCCTTTCAGTTTCCACCTGAGACGTATAATCCCCTTCCCTTCAACCCCATTCTCACTCCCCTCTTTCTCTCTCACCATCTCCCCCATTTCCTCCTTTTCTTGCTTTCGCTCTTGGACATCGGCATCCTCGGCTACTCTCCGCTCCTTCACTTCGTGCTCTTGCTCCTCGTTTTGCTTACCGAGTTATATTTACGACTCAAGAATGGTGCGTTCCACCGAGAATCGGCGGCATCTCACGCGACTCTCGGCCACGCGCACCTCCCGCTTCATGCCACGTTGGCGTTGCTGTCGCCCATCCGTTGACGGACTTATTGTTAGCGTCGTTTGGGTGGACGGTGGGAATATGGGGCTACACTTTTGGCCCCAAGACTCACACTCCATCTTCGCTGCTGGCCAGCTTGGTGCTCAACTGTTACGGAAACTTGCACTATGTTCTAAGATTAGTGACAAAGGAAGCTGTGTGCTTGTTGGGTGGCGCAGAGAATTGCGCGGTTTTGCGGCTAGATGGCTGATCTTGTCGGGATGAATGAACGCTTGGCCATCCGATTGATTCACAATCCACTCTTCCTTGTATATTGCACCTGCTCGTGTTTAGGAGGAGTTACTTTCAATTCACGTTCCAGAGAATATCAGCATTATATCGTAGTATTGTAATGAGCATTTTTTTATGACAATACTCAGATATTCAATTTGACTGATTTACGATCCACTCTTTCTTGGATATTGCGTTCGCTCGTATTTAGTGTGTTAATAGTGTGACGCTATCAATACACGAATAAATACGTACATAACAAAATGGAAAAGTTAACAAACATTATAAGTAAACTTATATTCTGATAAAATTTCACTACTTTTTTATAGTTAATTATACCTTTAACAACTATAATCACTTCCCTACAAATACTTCGTTAAGGATAACCGTAAGAGATGATTTTTCCTAAATAACACTTACAACGAAACATGCGATTTGTTTTACAAATCTCGTTTATTATAAATCAGTCAGTACACTAAGTTGTTACTATTTATCGTAAGCGTTTCATAGTTGTAATTATTAACCAAATGAGAAAATTCATGCGACAGTACGTGGACAAGTAATAGTGTGATATGGAGATGGCAGGAGTAATTTGGATAACCCAGATAACTTGTCGGCAGAGAACAAATATCAGTAGAAGTTTGCGGTATTGTTGAAGCCCTTTGCCGACGCGGCTCGTCTGCTTCAATCAGAATAGTGCATTTCCATATACCACGAAAGAAACTGGATATATGCAGTTTTTGCCGGTACGTCGCGTTTACGTCACTGACAAATTCATAGAGAGTTTTTATTCGGCCAAGATTGAGAGCAGCCACAAGCGGTAAAGTGGATGCCAGAATTTGTTTTGCCCTACAGCACCGCGCGGCAATCACTTCCACGCGCCTCGCTCGTCAGAAAAACTGCTTCAACTATTCTAACTTCTGCGTTAGAATAAACGGGGTTGTCACGTTTTAAACGAATGACCGAAATGTATAATTAAACCATTAAGCTCTGGGCAAGAATGAATAAAATGGAAAAATTATAATTTCCTTAAATTTTTTACGATTGAGTTTCTGAAAATTTACATACCCAAACTTTCTACAATTTCCTTATTTTTGTTCGAATAAACACTTTCAAATATATAATATAGCAAATTGACTACGTTAATGATAAAGGAAGGTTTAGGGCCACCCTTTCATTTAAATGTTAAACAAAAAAGTTGCATTTTGGAATGTATTGAAAAGGGAAATGACAGCTTGTACATTCTATTTCTAATATAATAGTAATATAATAAAGTATACAGTATAATGAATACATAAATTGCACACAAATAATATAACAGAGTGTTCTAACAGTAGAAAATCCGAAAATCGTGATTGCGATAAGAGCGGTTTTACTGTGTTCTATATTTGTGTTCCTTTTATTCTAGTGCTCAATATCATTGTAAGATCATTTGAAATTATTTGGAATTTAGCAGGAGCCCAACGTGAGAGCTACAAAGACTATCGATTTGAATGAGCGATGGTCACACACGTCACCAACAGAGTTCATAGCCATTTAGAGATTATTTAGTACCAAGCGACGCATTAGGATCGGTCTACTCTAAAGAAGGTAAAAATGTGGCTGAACTCTTTGCGGCAGACAGAGCTTTTTCCTAGCAAGTGGAAAGAAAGAAAGCGCTTCTGGCAATGCTGTAATTTCTGGGACGGTAATAAAACTCAGACCCGCTGGGGAATAGCGGCAAATAAATTATCCGCTGCCTGCTGTGATTCCACCCATTCAACTCTGGTATCATAATATGCTCAGCTTCATCATTCGCTGAAATTAAATGACTGGAGTGGATGCGCTACATCCTATTAAGATTCCAACACGTTCACTGTCACGGTCCGGCAGTGAGTGATGGTCTATACAATACAGCAACAGTAATAAATGTACACATGCCAAGTTTCGAAAACTTTGTGTTGTTTCTTTTTCTAACATATATTTGTCAGAAAAACAAGCCATGAATCTATACAACAATTTGCAAAACTCCACATAAATTTTACAATTATATAATTTGTTATTGCAAATTAGAAAACATGGAAATGGTTGGGAGCACACCATAGAAATGCATCCAATCAGATGTCCCATTCTCTTCATTTGGGGCTTTTGATTGGATAGCGCCGTTCTCGAGAGCAGGTCTGCTCTAAATCGTATAAAATTATAAACCGTCAGCCATGATGGCAGAATACGTTGGCGACGGAATAATAATTTAACGTGATATGGAGGTCAAGTACCTGTATGCATTACAGGCTATCCGACAGAAAAAGTACCTTTCACTACATCCAAACACACACACACAGGAATGTCTATAATACTAATAAACGTAGACGTGCCAAATTTTAAAACCTTAAGTAGTTTATTTTCTTCAATATAGGTTGTAAATCCTTGTGCAATATTAATTTATACAAAAAGTCAATTCGTGATTTTGCTACATACTTTGCAAAATTTCACATCATTTTTATAAACACATATTCTATTATTCCAAATTAAAAAACTTGGAAAGAATAGGGAACTCGTCATAGAAATGCATCCAATCAGATATTACATTCTTTTGGTTCGGGACTTTTGTTTGAACGATGCTGCTCTCGAGTGTAGGTCTGCTCTAGATCGTATAAAATTATAAACCGCCAGCCGTGATGGCAGAATATGTCGGCGGCGCTATAATAATTTGGCGTGATATGGAGGCCAAGTATCTGTATCCATTAGAGGGTGCATTATGCATTATGCCGTTCGTCTGGCCCACATTCAGCCGGAAGCTCATTGTTCCCGCCAGAAGAACAGGCCTTCTACCCCGCAAATATCGAGCATTTTTTTCCTTTACAATATGTCTGGGCGATCCCGATGCATATATGCACATCTGCTTTCCCGATCCATCGCCCAATATTGGATCTTCCTACGGACTTTCGCTTAATTGTCACGATTTCAATTCCGGTGGTGGACATCGCAAATTTCGGAGATTGTGTCGCGCAGATTCCATTCGCAGCTAGTGTCTACACGCCTGACTGCGGTCCTCTTGTCTCGCTTACTGTCCGCCTGCAGATAGAGGGTGATTCAAGAATGCAGATACCCTCACACTTTCATATTTCGATTGAAAATAAAATTGTCAAATCTCAGCTTAACTCTCTGCGGATTCGTTATTCATTTTTCGGGGCAAAACCTTCACTGTTTTTGAGTCACTCAATGCCGTAGTGATAGTGGTAAAATACAGTGTTAAATTGTATAGGTTTATTAACGAAACCATGTTGTCTTTTAGAAAATACTATTTTTATAATACCATTTTTGGTATAAATGGTAACAGAAAGTGATTTATTTCGTATAGGAAGGACTATCAATTGTGTAGAGTGTACACTCAAACAGTAATAATTGTAGAGTTCTGTTGACGAAGACTGTGCAACGTATGCAACGTAACTTGAGTAAAGAAATTTGCAAATACTGTTCCATGACATGTTCAGGGATGATTTATAAAAAGTTGAATAAAACTATTAACAGACAATTAAAAGAATGTACCAAGATGAAATAACACAGAACTCATTATCAACCGCATTGTTTAGTGTTATGTATGGGAAAACTTTCGAGCAGGTGTGCGTTGATATCACGGAACAGATTAATCGACATTGAAGATCTTATTAAACAGTACAGTTTCATAAAACATTTTTGAACGAGCCTGTATATCGCTCAGCTATCCGATTGTATTTCTGGGGGAATCCTTCCACGAACTCGACTCGGTCTCAGGCGGAATCCTGGCGGCTTTCATTTCAGAACTTCGCAGATTTTGCTAGCGCGTTGCTTGCCCGCTTCGCTCCTCCCGATTATTTTCGAGGGGCTTGAACTTTCGAGGCTGGCCACCCAGCCATGTGTGCGGAAGGCAGATATGAAATTACGGGAATTTAATTAATTCAAAGTTCACCAATCTCGCCATCCGATCGGCGCGCCAAGGAGCGATTGTTCTCGGATTAACGCCCGCTTCTCATTCATTGGAGTTCATTCTTCGCGCCACTGCCTCCCCGAAATCGATCCTTTTTTAAGCCATGCTTAAGAATTTTGGCATCGACAACTGCTTCTCCATGCCGTGACTCCATTAACGGCGCGAAAGATAGTTTTGCATTCGGAATTCCCGCCTTAATCCTCCTCTTGTTATTGCTGTACACTTTTGAAAGTATTTCTTGTACATTCCGAAATATAATTGCATAATTTGGGATGATATGACAGTGGTATCAAATTAATAAATATGGTGTTAAGAGCGAAATTATATCTGAAACTTATCTGATAGGTAGACTGTTTAAGTTTGTACGAAGTAGGACTTTGAAAGATAGAGTGATGGGAAAACTATTGTATACCAAAATGTTCGGTCATCGTAACCTCGTATGTTACTTTATATTATTTTCCATTAGTGTAAAGTGTACACTCATCATTAACACTAGAAGAACCAAACCATAATGTCACCTTCTAAATTTCTTTTTGCTTAAAATACTAAATATACTTAAGACTTTTGTCGTTTTTTATTTTTGTCAAGTTAAAAAATATGTGAAACATGCTACTAATTTACAGTTAATAATACTTGAAAAAAAATAAGATATAAAACAATCGCTCCACAAATCTATACAACACTTTTCAAACCCCATGTAGCTTTTTCCAATTGCATAATATTATATAACAAATTATAAAATTTGGGTAGGATCGCACTGATTTCAGTAGCCGGTTGCTCTTAATTCTTAACCATTTTCACTGTCTTTTTAGATAAATGATAACCAGATAACAGGTTCTGCATCATCCTGTAGAAATTCGTTTTAATGCTCGCAGTTATTGCAACGCGCGGTTATACACCCGTAAATGCGAGCAAACTAACTGGCTGAAGTTGAAACTTTAAATGGAACACCCAGACCCGAGAATATTACATTGCCTGGGAAATATATGTAAGTGCATTTAAGTAAGTAAGGTTAGGTATGCGTGTCCGCGAAAAGCACAACTTTTTGCAGTGGGCTTTAGCCAACGGGCTGTTTAAATAAAATTTACGAAGCCTTCTTAGGTGCGACTGTCTTAAGGAGCGACTTCACTCGCCATGTAATAAAGCAGCTTCCACCTCGGGTTGGCCTGGTGTGCTTTTAGAATAGCCGTGGCAGAGGCCATCGATAAATCAAGCTGGAATTCGTATATTAAGTGAGACTGACTTCAGCCCGCTGCAGCTTGCACCGCTTTCCCTGCAATTAGATCGCACACTTATCAGCCCCGAAAGTGGGACCTTCGGAGCCTTGACGTTTAGGAGCGAATATGCATAGCACTGCGGGAATTTTGGGCGAACCGCCTCCCTTTTTGTAGCTACGACATGCCTGATTAATTAGTATTTACATTAGAGGAGAATTTTAGGAAACGGAATGCTGGCTTTGATAATAATTACATATAAGCAAGATAACGCGTTTACCTTGAAATGATTAATTTTAGGATTAAGTACCGAGCGTATAACTACATATCTATAGTAATCTATCATTATTTTTTCGAACCATATTTTAAAACTGTGGATTTATCTAGTGCCAGTCTCAAGACTATGTAATGACTCACTCAGTAAACTCATTCATGAAGATTCATTACATATGTAACTACCCATTTGCCTACTACGTCTAAAGCTACTGATTCCAGAAAACTTTAGTTTATAAGGTGACTGAGAATGTACATTGTGGTCATTGTATCACGCAACTTCGTTGGCAGGGATGCCAAATATAGCTTTTTCACCCCCGAAACACGCACCGCTTGTTACGGTCGTGTACATTCCTAAAGCAATGAAGAACTTTCTGTGAAATATTCCTTCCGCTTTGGAAGAAAACCGAGTGATCCGACCTGGAAGCAACTACTTTTTAATGCGGGTGCGTGCGGTATCTGAATCTGTAAACTAACGCAGGTTTTTTTTTCAACACAGAGACAGCATAATGTCAGTTTATTTATGCAGTGAAATTAATAATCGAATACTTGCGCATAATAACTTGGGTTTTAAGGACAAAAATATTATACAACAATTATAGGAAGACATTGGACTAAGACAATTCCCTTAAGGAAGAAAATCCTATTGCTAATTGTTTTATTTTGTCCTGGTTTCTCCAGTAATACATAAATAATAAACTACAAATGTTTCGTCGCATAATAAATCTTAAAGCAAGGCGTAATACATACGAGAAAACATAAATAACTTTAGTCCAATAACTTTTCATACCCGGATTAATACGCTTGTATATCATAGTAATATAAAACAAATGCTGTCTCAGTTAACTCGACTGGCGCGTTAAGGAGTTAATCTAAATTTAATGGCATGCTGTACTAATATACAGCTTCATACATTCCTATCAATTAAATGTAACAGCTATAAATTCGTATAAAAATCTAGAACATTTCACAACAGTATCTAAATGAGGGTGGAAGGTTAAGGTTCGTGTTATGCATATATAAGTTACAAAATAGACGTATGCTTCAGTACCGATATACATGTTATATGTATGCCAGTTTTAATCCATCCAGTGTAGTTTTATGGTAGTTTTACCATTGCCACAACTCACCATCCTTATGGAAGACATTCACATTTGTATAAATGTACACATAGATATGTTTAACAGACGATGAGACTTCTAAGAGATATAATTATATTTACTCAAATTAATAATCGTATCACTAATATATTTTACGGAATGGTAACTGAAGAAATATTAATAAAAACACAAATTTAAATAAAAACAAGCAAATATATATATGTCTGATCAGTCGTATGTAAGCGCATGTGAATATACATACATTGACAAAATTAAAGGAACCATCTGCTTCTGCTTGAATTAAATTAATGTTTTCTTTTAATTAAATTCTGAATCAGTGTTGCCTATATATGTTTTTGGGAAACAGTTCTAGTTATTTCCGAGAAGATAATGTTTTATTATATTGATTCGATAGAGGAATCACGAAAATCTCCGCGACCAATTCAGGATTACCACCGGCAATAATAAAGACTAATATTTTCTTAGGGATACTATTGTATTGAGAAATTATCCAATTTAAAATAAGAACTTCCGAACTTTATAGGAACGTGTCAAACCGATTATCGGTCAGCAGCGTTGCTACCATCTACCCGTTTATCGACTACGATTCGTTGTCGCGCTGCCCCAACACCGATAATCAGTAGCATTCATATTTACTCAGTCTCTTTGAATATTTACAGTTACAGGCTTATATATATATTTTTAATGTTTGTGCACTGATAATTCTTTATCGTAAATGCTAAAGTGGGGATTTGCAATTTACTACACTGTTCATTGATTATGGTCATTACGATGTTCAAAGCAATTCCATTTTCACGCGGTACCCTGACAAATAAGAATCATCCGATTTGAATGCACCCTTTGTCTCTCTCCTCTTTCTCTCATTATTCCTCTTTGTCCTCCCCCGCCGTACATTCGCGTTGCATCGCACACCCGATTTAACCTGAAACGTTTGATTAAAAGAAGACAGTGCATCGAATGGCGAACTTTGTACGTGGGTGAAGCGATGCGACGTCTCCGGAGATTTCAAGAGCAAAAGTGGGAGAAGGAGCGATTTTAAAGTGGCAGGTGCGTCTTGTCTGGAAGTGACGAATGATGTTCGGAATAACTCGACAGCATATCCTCGAACCTTCGGAACCCGCTTGTCTCTGGAAATTTTATCGCAATGTGACGATTGGTCTTGAGCCAAAAGAGCACATTTCTCTCGCTTCTCTCTTCTGCGCGTGGTCGGCGGAAGGCAAAAGCGACTTCCCTGCGAGACACTTCACATACTTCGTACTTCCTTTGAGTCTTGTTTCCAGCCGCTTGTTTACATGGCATCGTAAATTCAAAGTGTACAACCGACAGAGCTTTTTGCCCCTTTGAAACATTTTGTGGCAAATTTGATACTGGACTTTGGTAGGCAAGAATTTCTAAAGTGAAGTAGATTATTCCTTGGATTAGTCAGAGATAAATTTTAGGAAGAAACGCAGTCGCTGTCACTGAAGACCAATTAATTGTTTTACTGAAATAGATAAAGTACTTAAAATTACCATAGAATAATCTGTCAATATTAACAATTTTTGAAGACTTTTTGTCACTGTGAAATACGTATTAAAAATGGATTTCGTTATCTTTTTATTCTTCTGTTATTTTTCTTATTACTGTGTTCCATTTTAATATAAATAAGATAAATTTCCATCTGATTTCACATACTGGCTCCCGAATGCAATATTACATACCATAAAAAAAAGAAATAACCATTCTACCAATCTACAATTCCATCGACCACCACTATTGAAAGCACGAGTTTAAAATACCGAATATCTCGTCTTTACCCACTGTTTCTAATGATGAGCATTACTCTCACCGGCAATTTCAACCGCAGGCTTTTACAGGCGAGTTAATATTCAGCAAAACGATCCATCAGAAAATCTCATTTTCTATCGCTGCTTAACCAGAATGGTAGCCGGCTGCGCCGCCGGTTGCCTGCAGCAGATAGTCCCGGCGTCGCCTGCTCCCCAAAGCATCTAAATTTCCCAGCCGAAAACACGAGGGTACATGGGGAAGTGAAGCTTTCCAGTGGTGCGAATTTCCCGGATCCTCGAGGCAGGCGGGCAGGCGGGTGGGCGAGCAGGGAGACGACGGTGCTGCTCTGAAGACAGGAATTAACGTTGCGATATTAACGTGGCGGAGGTACATACTTGCCGGCAGGCAGGCAGGCAAGCAAGCAAGCAAGCAAGCAAGCAAGCAGACAGGCAGAGGCTGTGAGTAGTAAGGTCTAGCAAATGCCAGGGGAGTCGAGGGACCGCCGGTTCTCCTCTCGGCTCTGTTCGGCTCTCTTTCCAGCCTTATCTCGGCCCCGATCCAACTCCGAGCTCTCCTCACCCTCCGCCCGAGCCCGGAATACAAATCTCGGCGCAGCGGCGTGTCGTTGAGCGTAATCGCGGCGGGCGATTAATAACGATGAGGAGTCCGGGTCGAGGACTCGTTTGCCGGCGATTCGACCTCTCCCCCGGTAGAGCGAGCCACCCACCAGTCTCCAGTAGAACACCGCATTCTGCCGCACAGCGAAGAGGGTGCAAGCTCTGCCTAAGAGCGATGCCAGGGGAAGGAAGCGGTGAAGTGGCCACCGGGAACGAGGCAACTCTGCAAGAAGAAGCGAGGGAGAGAGCTCTACGAAATAGGAGGGCGCCGGGAAAAGAGGGAAGTCGGGCCGCGACAAGGGTGAAATCAGCCGTGGCAATGGCCCGCCACCGGCCTCTTTTCTCGATGGCTCGACAACCATTCCGCTCACGTACTCCTGCGGGATTAGGTTCTGTTCCTGTGGAATGCCCAGCTGCCCACCCGTCCGCCCGCCCGCCTCGCCTACCACCGATGGACCTTTACACCGCGCGATTACTTTGCGTCCGGCCGACGTATTCCCCCCCTCTACTATTACCTGTTTAAGGAGTTACCAGCTGCGCCACCCTGTAGCTCTTCGTTTCTGTTATTGCACATAGAAATCAATTGGGAATGCTCATCTGTGGGTGTGTTGACAGTCATGGATTCTAAGAGGTTGCCCGCCCGAATGTCCGTTAGAGTAATGTAAAGTGTATTTCAATACGAAACACGAAAGCATTGTATAGAAATCATTCAAAAATGCTTGGATTCTTTAATGATGTGATTGCAATAGGAATTGTGGGTCACTTTTATTAGTGTGTGTTTTATTATTAAAAGAATTATTAATGAATTAATATATTTATGTAATAAAATGATAGTTTGCAGTTTAAATAACGCGGAACTCCAATAGTGTTAAATTTGTTCTATTTTAAATTTTGTCACAAGGTTTTCCCATAAAGTGAAAATCATTATCTGTCTTTGATAATGTGTATCAATCCTTAATGGACATCTATATGATCATGTCTGTACGAGCAATAGAAAAAGTTATCGATAAATGGATTTGACAGAAGTGTTACGGTACTTTTTCAAAGGTTAAATATCAAAGTGATTGCCTAGGAAAAATAGCTGTTTGAACTATCATCTAGAGACTAATTTATGACTGCTCCAAATTATTCGATGAAGTTGTTTCAATGATTCTCTGTTAAAGGTCTAGGAAAAAGCGAAGGGCAAATGAAATTAACACAATTAAATGTGGTATTTTTCCCCTGAGGGTTCGTTTTATTTGTATCTCTTGTGTGTCTTATCTAGCTTTTAATAGAGATTAAGTATCAAAGAGACTGGCAAAGAAGAGTTGTTGTCGGAAGTATCATCACGAGAGTAGTTGTTGTAGCGTAATGGGAGGGGTCAGCGCGTGTTGAGGTGATCGGTGCGGTCCACAGGGGGTACTTGGGGTCGTGTTGAGACGCGGCCGGGAAGGGTAACCGCGCCCTCGATTTAATAGGTTCCCTAAACTGGGTAAATTGGACTCCGGCCGGGATGCAAAGGGGTGAGCCCTAAATTTAGCGACTTAGCTTCGCTTCGCGCTCGCAAAGGCCAAGCGGAGCTAGATTCTCGCTCGTACACCCGCCACGCCAGCCTGCAACTTATGAGGCTGCTGCACCAAAAGAAACTTATTAAATTTTATAGAAGTTTTATTCCGCTGGCCGCCGGAATACGGCGATCTAGCCAACGAGATAGGGCGGCGCATCTATGCCCGGACTTTCTAAGTGGCCGCGAGATTAAAGCGTCCTCCGACTCGCATACTTTCTTGAAATCCCGCTGAGCCCGCCGCAATTGTGATTAAAAGGCCGCTTGCCGGAATTACGGTCGGCCCATTGTTTTATCCAACCATCGCTGGCGCGCGCGCGTGCTCCAGTTGTTACCTAACAATTGATTCGCCAATGTCAGGTGTCCTTTAATTGTCCTTTGTCGACGGATTGAGTGGCCAATGCTCCTCCCGACAGGACACGTTCTTCAAGAGACAACACTTGAATAGCAAGCAGTCGTCGCTCTCCGCTTTCGATTCTTTCCTCTAATGGTACTGAGCCCCCGATTTCCGCCTTTTTGTTCCAGGTAAGCGGTGACGAGACACTTGTTCGAACGAAAGTCTTCCTGGAATCCGAGATTTCCGTGTTACTCTGGCACTTGACCAGTGCCAACTCCTGGACAACAGCTGGTAATGTGAATGAACCGCTCGAACGTTTAGCTCTCGACAATATCATTGCAACACAATATGGAGTTGCTATATACATAATGCAAAGAGGAAGAAAACAATTACATGATTTTTAAGCAGCATCGAATTCAAATAGTATCATTGTTTCCGTCCCTCGTAGCATAAATTTTATACTGAACTTTGGTATTGGTGGATAAATTTAAATTTAGAAGAATTCATTATTGAAAATAACATCTAAATTCATATGTCTTTGTATACTCGAGATTATTCGAATTAGCATGTTTCGCAGTTTTACTGTACAAATTTAGATAATAAATTGTTCTAATTTGTAGATACAATAAATCCTTTGCAGGATTATGTTGTGCAACACAACTTGTGCGTGAACATTGAAGCTTCGGAAGTAGTTTACACTAATATACTACTCGAACTTTGTAAAACTACACTTCACTTTAACGAAAAGTGAAGTGTACAAGTGCGTTTAAAATGTGTTTTCAAAAACACGTTTTAAAGCAATTCGTTCTGAAAAAGGTGCTTATAAAGACAATACTTTCTCAGACCGGTTAGGCATTTAAATTCCCATTCCTCGACAACTTCCCAATCGGACACATTCGAGATTTAGGAGAACGAAAGTTTTCGCAAAACTATCGATGTATCATTCTCTTGTCCGAGGTTGTACGTGCAGGCAAAAAGCATTTGGGAGGTAGACGGTGTACTGGAGCGAATCGTGAGCAGTATAAATAAAAGGAAGGAGGGTAACATGGACATGAGGCACTCGAGCGTGCTGCCTAAGTATCTATAAACATCGCAGCAGTAGCAGGAGCGTGACGTGAAATAATTAAATTGCCAACGAGGCCGGCACCTCCGAGGAAGTTTGCCGCCGCGGAGGAACTACCTACGCTCCCTGTGTATCGTCTACTAATACCCCAGGAGTCGCGAGTGGCTAATTAGGTATTATAATGGCGTTGAATCGGTATTGAGTCGCGAGACAGGGCACCAAAGTACACCGCTAAACCATTCCTCGAATACCGACTCCGAATAATCTCCTATTCTGAATAATTAAAGGTGAGCCTTTAATCGCCCGATATGCAGCCTCCCGTTAGCCTGCGTCGCCACATTAAATTAATCTCCCATCTCGAGCGCCCCCTGTTAATTCCCTATCTATCAAACTTTACGCGCTTATAGAGAGGAATTTCTCACCCGTGATGGAATGAAAATTGACCTGCTTGTTTTAATAAATCTCGTATTATAAACTATGCGAAAGACAAATATAGAAAATGTCTCTCCCATGGTTTCTAATTAAAATTCTTAACGAACTTGATGCACTTTGAATTCTTGTTGATAGAATGTCTCACGGACGATCCCGTGCTAATTGTAAATTATTACAGTCCAGGCGCAGAGTGTCTTCTAAATGTTCTTTCTTTCAAAAATTCTAGCTCCGCAACTACGAGAGATATCGACAAGTGAAAAACAGCATATTATTCAAAAAGGCTGAAACTTTGAAAAAAATAATAATATAACAATTCATTAAAGAATAATAATAATACTATACAGTTTTGTTCTGTGAATATCTACAATAACCATGTTATTATTTTTCTGAAATTATCTTCATCTATCCACTGGGATGTTCCGTAATAGCCCTCCAAATTTCCTTTGAGTTTACACAAGATTGCCCGACTTATACAATAATATTACGAGCGGGTATCTCGAGATATTATTAAACTACAAGTTTTACTGGCAAATGAAATGTAGATACATCTTTTACGGTTTCTTAGTGAAGAGTACATCATATATATTTCACTTTTTAGAATAATAATCTCATGTCATATCTCTGTTGAATCAATATAAATATTCTTCAGTTCGTCGCATAATATAATATTTTGAAAACATGATTTTGAGCCTTTCGATAGAAATACGCACAGATTAATCTTCGGAAGTTCTAGTTTTAAGTGTGGTGATCGAATATGCCAGAAAGAGCGAGGCATTTTTTGCCAAATCATCGAGCAGCCGTCTATCTGGATTGAGCGAGAGGAGAAAGAGGAGGAGGGCGGTGTAATTTCCTCGAGAGCAGTCCAGTTGGTCATGTAAGGAGGATTGAGCCAAGTAACGCTCTGCCGAGCGTACGCAAGCTTTCCACGGGTTAAATGCATTCGAAACGACTGTCAGGCACCGGGTCCCAGAGATAGATTGATGAGTGCTGCACTCGCGTGCCGAACTTAAACTCCCTCGTTCGTTTCCGGCGAGCCCTCCACTAATGCGTACCATCCCTTCAGAATTAAACTGCCAAGTGCTCCGAACGCCGAGCCATTTCCTGCCGGCCTATCACTTTTGATGCCTATCTATTTCGTTAATATCACCATTCCGAAACTGATTAACCTCGTCAATCTTCGTTGCAAATTCCATCACTTACCTTCGGCTTCTTTTACTTTTTAGATCGCGAATAGATTTAATATTAGGTATTTTGAATGGTCAATATGACCGGAATGATATTTGATTGCAGGTTTAAATTTTCAGAGACCTTATTTCCAAAAACATTCCTGGTTTTTATTGCAATATACGGTTACTTTTATAAATTTGTTTTCAGTTCTTCTCTTTCCGTTTCTAAAATTCACATTTCCCAGACAGAAGTGCAAATATGAATTACTTGAAATCTTTCATTCGTATTGCATAATTTTGATTATAATATAGATAGATTAATATAAAAATAAAAAATTACGTTTTATTAAAGAGATTGATTAATGCGAAGAATGTAATTTTCTTACGAAACTGAAATTGTAGCATTTTCACGGTTACTGTGCCATTGAGTCTGTATTATATGAATATCGCTATCCAGTTGATGCTTCTATATGCAAGAGTGCAAGATATACATACAAACATAAACAAAAGTTTCAATCAGAGATCAAAGAGAGAAGTAATTTGTTAGATTTGACTTTTGGACGGTATACAGCATCGCAATCACCCCAACTATTTCAATATTCAGTTTCTGCTATTGTGTTAAATTGTCAGACAAGTGAGTAGAATGACAATGCGAACTTAATCTGTGAGCGACGTAAGAGGTAGACTCAGCTCGTAGACGTTTGCCGTCTATTGTCATCGTAACATGGCGAAAATTGCTTTCTGATTTCCAAGTGGGCCAACTGCCAACTTACCACTGAGAACATTTTCAACAGTTTGCTTGATTCCACGCTGTGGCTTTTGCCAACAAAACAGTTGCGAGTCAGACATCTGATAGAAATTCACTAACGCTATTCGCTAGAGTTTATTAACCTGTTGCGCAATTTGTTGCCCAGCATTTTGTTATAATTATTCTTGCAACAATTACTCGTTAACGGTGAAAATATCTGCAAGCGTAGAACTACTTTCACAGCTTTATGAATCTTTATTGTGGCAATGAAGTCGTTTTTTAATAGGAAAGTGAACAAATTGTCCGTTCAACATATCAATGGAAGACATTTCTCTTGGTTATACTACTACTTTTTGAAATAGTAAATGATCAGCAGAACTAAGGAACAAAATAGTATGTTATGAACCGTTCTTTTTTGAATTTCGTATAGAACATATAATTGTACAATGGAAATTCGCTCCAGCCAGTTTCAAAAATAATAACCTGTATGACAATCTATATACCTTACAACACACAAACAATATATTAACTGAAAACTTTACAATGTTCATCAGGCTGCTGCTACTCCCAACAAGAATAACTTTTAGATCATAATTAATCTAAAATTGTGTTTACAACCCGAGTTCAAAAGATCTAAGAACACCAGTTTCTATAAACGAAATTCAAATTATTAACCATACTTTTTTCTACGTTCGCTGGATATAATCTGATATACTAAAATTCAATACTTCTCAAGCTCTCCACATCGTACGTGTACTCATTTCTATCAAACTCATTAGAATATTTAATTTTCGTAGATGCGATGAGAAGCGTGCGGCAATGTTGCCAGCGCGGAGAAACGATGCCGAAGGGTTTCTTCGTTGGTGGCATTCTCTAGGTAAGAGGGTTTCATTTCACCCTCATTAGACGCCATCATGAGCGCGTGACGTCTCGCGGACGGCGTCATCAGTTTCGACTGTAGCGTGTAATTCGAGAAATTCGCCGGAGCTCCGGAGTTGGCGGCAGCACCGGTTAAGATCGTTCGGATGAAGCTCCTTCATTACCGTCGATTCTGTTGCCTTCCCTTTGTCATGAAAAATTCCTTCGGTCCTTCTAGAACACAGGGATGCGCGCTGCAAACTCTTATCGAAATGCTGAAGAGGAGGAGAAGGAAGAAGAGAAGGACGAGAAGGAAAGCAAGGTGTGCGGGGGACGCACTGATTGAGATCGGTCAGTCATGCGGGACGATTACACGGCGGATCGAGCTTCCATCCACGGCGGATCGAGCTCTCTTATCGGCCGAAAAATTAAATCGAGCGATCCACTCCGAATTCTCGATATCTTGAGACAGCGAAGTGGGTTACCGCGCGCTAGCCGAGGAAGCTGCAACGCCAGCTCTCGAGCCTTTGCAAGAAGCAAAGGGGGGAAGAGAAGATAGCCGAAGAGGAAGACCTAACCTAGCAGGGCGGGCGAAACTCTCTGGCGTTGTGGAGGAGGAGAGCAGAGCCGATGGAAAGAGAGAGCATGGAAGTTGATTCCTTTCCTTTGGCCGCGGTCGATGAGGACAGGGGAGGTAGATTTATAAGAAGGAAGCCTGGCTGAAATCTCATGCAAATCAATGCAGGGTGGTAGGCTAAGCGCGCGGCGGGGCGGAACATGTTGTCGATCGTTCTCTGCAGATACACTGAGATACAGGCCGACCTGGAGAACCGTGCAGACTGGCCCTAGCTATGTGACTGTATTATATATCCCCTATCGCTGGTTTATGCAGCCATAAATAGCGTTTATACGCTCGGTAAAGTATTCCCGAAGCACCGGCGGCCCCGGCTTCCCGCCTATTCGCTATCTATTCTATTATGCCAGGACATAGTGCCTACCTCCACCTATCCAAATACCTAGCACACCCTTTACCTTTACATATTTCCCCATCGCCACCTCATCCTTCCACTTTTTCTCACTTGTTTGCGTCTAGTACCTACTTTTATCAGCCTACATTGATGCTTGTGGTGATTGGTGTGACTCTGGTTGTTAACCATTTTAGTCCCGACAATTCTTTAAATTTCTATAAATTTGTTTTGTTCTGTAGAAACCAGGAAAAGGCAGGATGAGTTAAGAGTATCTCGCTTCTTTTCCCAGGCTTTCTCATTTCGCCTCCTTCTACGTATACTGAACATTTTATGATTATCGTAATTTGAAGTTCACGAATACTTGGCATAAACGTATATATGTTGAGATGAAATGTTTTAGTAGGTAAACTCCATTTAAAAAGGATTAAGGATTCTCTATTCACCTTCACCGATTTACACCATTTTCATTTACAAATATCTTTCACGCGAAACACCAATAAATTCTAGAGATATTTTCTTCTTATCTCATTGCACACTCGAGTCGTCCTGATCCGGCTTTTCCCGGCCACTTTATCCACAGACAATAACGAGGTGACAAAAGAATTATGATGGAGCAGCGAAGAAATCTCGTCCTCATCCAAAATCACTGCTCCTCCACCCCCAGCGTCAGTTCCCGCGTTCATCTTCATCGGAAATCGATGTTTATTATCGGTCGCCTTGGCATCCGGCAATTTCCGTCTGCATGCGCGGCAGAAAGAAAAGTTCATTAGCGAGGAAATAATTACAAGAAGTCCTGCGAACCTTGGAGCCACCAAACTCCCAGTTGGGGCGACCCTAACTTGGTAATCCTAGTCGTTGGTTGGCAAATAACAAGTAGTACGGCATTGTCGAGCAGTGCTGGCAGTTAAGGAGGCTGCGGGATAACGTTTTAGAGAGTTGCAGTCGGTTGGGGGAAGGGAGGAAAAGGGATGGAAGAGGGGCGGGTGGAAGGGGGCAAATGGAGAAGTAGAAAGAGAGCGAGAGAAGGGGCAGGGGGATGGGTTGGGGGTAGGATTGCCAAGAGACAAGCGACTTCCTATGCTTCGGTTGCGTTTAGAAGTGGGGTTACGTTAACTCCCGAGTTGGTATACCCAGTTGGGTTTATTGGGCCCTTAGTGCTCCTTCCCACGCAGCTGCCTGGGAGGTGTGTAACATATTCGATCTAATGCATTCCCGCAATAAACTTTATGGCTGCCTGCGCGCGGTGCTGCACTGCGGAGAGTGGATCCTAGCTACTGCAAGCATTGCGGCTGAAAACGCGTATGCAGGGCACGAAATTAGGTAACGCTGGCTACGGCTATTCAGATCATGACGCATGATTCTAGCTCATAAAATCTAATGATTTCGTGGAAAGTTATAGCGGAGACCGCGGCAAAATGGGCCCACCGGGGTGAAGGTAAAATTGGAAACTCATTTAGCTGGTCTGGTATTTCATGCATGTATAAACGATCCTCTAAATACATACAACGTAGTGATTTCGTCGAGTAATATTTAAAGTTACAAACAGCTTAGGAATTCAGATAATGTTATTTAAGACCTGTCGGGTGACGCTCTTATGGTTGAGTAATTGTTCACCTTGTAATTGTCGGCAACTTTAAAGCAGACAATTTTTAATACCATATTAGCTGAAGAATGGGGCAGTAAATTTTTATATTTTAATGCTGTTGTGTTGGGAACTTTTTGACTTTACATGACTAAAGTATAAAGTAATCAGATCCTTAAATAACACATAGTCGTGGAGCCATTTTTGAAGATGTTATTTAGTAGAAAACTCAGTTGTACCCTTAGTCATTGATATTTTCAGTGTTATTTGCTTCCATTTCTGGAAGGAGCCCATCCCTTCGATATACCATTGTTGAAAATAACGATCGACTGTAGGAATGTGTACATGAAAAGTGAAAAAGGAACCATGATACCGCTGAATCCCTGCAGTGGGTAAACAAAATATCACCGGTTTCCTGAATTCGAGTGTTTCCTTCGTGCATCCTCCATTCCGTCTGTTCGCTATGGTATCAGAAACTTCAAGTTGGAAGCTTCCCTTTGAAATCACAGTATTCTATAAAGTTCAGATATCTATTCTGACAGGAAGTTGTTCCGGGCAGTGCCTCTGGCTTGAGGGTCCTCGAAATTTAATACATATGCTTTCCGATCAGCAAGGCACGAAGTATCAGACACGTTTTCGATTTCTGATAAGAGACTCGTTTCGTTTCGGTTATAACTATTTTTTTTACCTATTACGTACAAAAAAAAGTCAAATGTCTTAATTTTATATGTCACCGTAGCCATAAACCGTTGGTCGTGTCAACTGAAATATTTTTCTGCCTTCGCAGTAAATTTATATTCCATTCATTCACATTTTTTTATTTTGCTCAATGTCCTACTAGGTCTGAAACATAATATCGATGAAAACTTTAAACCGTCACTCCTTTATTGAAAATATCAAATACACACGTCAAATATATTCGTGCCTAAAAATTTGAGAGACTAATTCTTAAGAAGTTAAACTTTATGGAAATGATTACACTGTCAATTCGTTGAATGTCGTGTGATCCGAATACAGATTTCTATTTCTAAAATAATGGTAATAACCATTTTTAGCAAGGTCTAGTGACAAAGTTAAAAATCCGCATTATATGCATTCAAAATTTGAAATAGTCAAGCAACATGGATTCACTTTATAACAAGACCTACTTCTCTCACGACTATACACGTGTGTTATTCTGAAGTGTGCTTTGAAATATCCATTTAAAAGGGCGACGATGTACCATCAGATATGAGTCAATGGTCATCCTCTTGGGGAAGTGGAGTAAGGTAAAATTACGCGAGTGAGGAAGTAAGCGGCGAACAACGCACGAAAGTTCGGCAAAGTAAACTGAGGCCCGTACGAGAGGAGCATCATGCCGAAGTGGCTGTCTGGTTGGTTTGTTTGGCGGTCGACTGCTCCCGGTGGTCTTGATGCTTTAACTCCCTTGTCCCTTTGGCAACCTTCTCTTTCTTCGTTATTCTCCTGCTGTATTCGCTCGCTCCCCCCTCTTTCTCTCTCTCTCTCCCTCTCTGCCTTCTTTCCTTCTCTACCGTTCTCCGTTACTCATTATTCCTCTTCAAGGGCTCACTTCATCTCGTTCCCTTTTACCAAGAAGCCCGCAACCACATTCACACTGCGCAGTTGTAGTACACTCACCGCAAACGATCGTAAGATACCAGAAATGTTGACGAGTGCAATATCTTTTCATATATGCCTGTCCAGAGGCAAGAATGAATAAGTATAAAGAGGTTAGCGAATGAGAATATCTCTAAAAGGTTTTCGAAGAATCGACTCTTAAATTTCGATTTTTTAGACATTACGAGTGCCATTTGGTAGGCTATTTACAATTTTTTAAACATTGACAGCGTGGTAATGCAAAGAACAACATTCATGCTTTTAACCCTTACGCTACGTAATTCGTTTCTTTTATTCATCAATCAATGTCGAGTCTGCCAATGTTCGAGTAAAAAATGTGATTGTTCTTTAACTTCCTCCATATCCTTTATGTTGCTAGAATATATATATATATATATATATATACACACACACACACACACACGCACACACACACACACACACACACACACACATTCTAATGTTTGTAGTTGTATATATTTTATCGTCAAGAATTTCTAGTTTAAATTAGCAGGATATGACGGATTACAGTCTTTGTATTGCCACTAAGAATTTGACGAATTGAAATCCCAAAAAACCTTAAAGACTACCATTTCGATTTATTGTTTGATGAGAATTATTGTGTACTAAGTTGTTTACAACAGATATATTTATCAAGTATGATAGAATCCCCAAATCTCGCCTAGTGCAAGTAAACAGTCCCATAATGCAAAGAATACTTATGGTTCGATTAAGTGTTATAACAATAAAGACAAAAACTCGGTTACATTTTCTTAGACAATTGTAGCCAAAACATTTGAATATTCACCGTGACCAGCGAACAGCTGTAGAACCAATTGGATGAACTCCGTTTATCGTTGCGAGGTCATCAAACAAGATGATAATGGCTCATTAAAACAGTGGTAACTGCAGTGACGACTATATGGGACATCGTAAAGGATTTTATCGTTGTTGTGGTGAATTACGAGTACCGAACGGACGAAGCAGAGTCGAAAAACGATTTGGATTATGACACAGGGGTGAACTTTATTGGTACTACTGTCTTTACTCTATGAAGATTCAAATCATACCGTAGTGACGAATACTTCTTCCCGCAATGGTACAGAACCATAAACAAAAAAACAACACTCAGTGTTAAGTAGTGCATTGCGACTAGTTGCTCGATTCCTGTTTTCGTGGTTTGCCAAGCGATCGATATCGCCCCCTTTAGCTAAAATGAATTCACAGAAAAACGTCTCGCCCCACGTCGAAGATGGACATCTGCACCTGCGACATATGCTTACTTAATATACAATGAGTAACAAAAATATTCGGACATTCGGAGAACGTTACGACTTGATATTTTAATTATTTATAAGGCAATGCCTTTTGTTACCTTTTCTAAGAATAAATCCTCAAACAACTATGTATTGAATCAAATGTATACCACTATAATTAATACTGGAAAAATAATGTTTACAGTGCTTGAATATTTCTTCTTTCATATAATATTCTTATATTATATAATGTATTTAATTGTTTTTAAATAAATTATGTATTTTTGTTAAGAATGTTGTATCTCTCATTGTTAGGAAAAATAAGGAAGACGGTTGCTTTACAAATAACTGAAATATCAAATCATTACTAGTGTCCGAATACTTTTGTTATACGCTGTATGTATAGCCAGGATGACGGGGCGTAATATCAGAGTGGGGCACTGAGTCGTAACCTTGTGTCCTTTAAGTACACACGTTACTCGATTAACACCGGCTGGTTACACATAACTCAAAGTGTTCTAACTAAGAAATACTGTTCACTAAAAACTTGAATTCTGACTAACTGTGAACGCTTTACACTCAGTAATGTGATAATTGTTCTATAGTTGTCTTCGGCAGCAAGGAATCACTGCTATGACAGGCCAGATTAGCAAAGTCAGGATATTAACACCTGTCACGTGTTCCTATTAGGTCTCGTTCACTCGACTGAAAGGATTGGTACAGCCCGACACGCTATGCTAACAAAATTGCCTTCGAGTCGTACTTGTATACCAGAACGAAATTTCGTTCTCTACCGATCGGCATACGGCTGGGTTCGCAGCTGCCGTTCTAACTTCTGACAGCGGCAGATCGCATAACCTTGTCTCCTTCCATGTCGTATTGCCGTGTCGTATTGCTTCTCTCGGCGGGTTCGCACGCGAGCGAGCGGCTGGAGCCGTCGGTCGAGTCAGTCGGCAGAAACGAGTTCGCCGATCGATCCATCACGGTGAAACGCGCATTTCTCATTAAGCCGAACCCGTAAGCACGCGCGCGCGCGCCGCAGCGCCCTGGAATTATGAAGCGAGTTTAATTGTTCACCACGCGATACCAGCGAGGCCTATCGCTTCTGGCACTGGCCCTTTCCACTTGTCATTATAGCGGCCGATCTGTGATAATGACTTGCCAGCGTTGGGATTCCAGCGATTCTTAGGAAGGTCTGGCCGAGCCACGGCCGCCGCGCCGGGCCGGAACCGAAGGAAGACGAAGTCGGCGCGCATACGTGTTTTGGGGGTTCATTCGGCCGGGCGTGATCATGGGAATTGGCAGGGCACGCTCGTGAACTTTCAAATTGATTTGGAAGGCCGCCAATCGCCCGCCGATTTTCTTCTGGCTCGTTCGTCCCGCTCTCTAATCCTTCCTCGACGAGCACCCTGCGCCCCGAGATACGAGCAGCCTTTTTCGCACCACGCTTAATTGGTTTTATTATGCTCGACGCGAGGCCCCTGATACCGCCGCGGCTGTTCCCCGCCGATAAAGAACGTATAATGACTACTTTACCTGCTCGCTCCATTCAACCACCGACCACCCACTCTCGCAATGGCCAATCTGAATAACTCCACAAATTGCCGTCGGAATTCTCGCCAGATGTAGACGCAATTTCACCCACCAAGGTGAACAGCCTCTCACCGGAAAACTATTGACTCCACCTCGCTCGTTTGCTCTACGAATTAAGTTGCTTAATTTGTCTGACAATGTAGACGCTTTAATATCTCGAAATTTTGTCGTAACACTTCGAGCACTGTGGATGTATATCGTTTTGAAAGTATATTATTAACATATTAGTATTGCAAGTAAAAATAATTTTTGAAACAACGATTAAGAACAACGGACAAAATGGGTCAACTAAGATAAAGTGGACTATTTTACTTTTATTTAGTAAATAAATTTTATATTTAATTGTCAGTAATTCAAAATTTTCCGCTATGAAATTTTGCTTATTAAAACTAGTTTTGATGTTAGACTTCTTAATTTCCTTTTTGATGAACTTGTTTTGAAATGGTTCATTTTGCTTCATTTGCCTAATATGCTTTGACTAGTTCTCACAAAAACTTTCTCTCATGCAGAACTCGTTCAAAACGTGAAGGAACGGACAGTTTAAGAATCGTAAATATGAAGTGACACTTATACGTCCAATTAAAAACTTGCAAAGCGACTTCCGAAATGGGAAATGCAAAACTCCATTGATATTCATGCGATGGTATACACACACATCGGAGGATAATCGCCGGTGGCTCGAAAGACTCATAATCGGATGCATTCACGGGGTTGGACGATAAATTTTGTAGATTTGGCGGCGAGATAGCGGGAGGCTTCTGCAGAGCCGGACAATAATTCACGGAGCAGTCGCGTAGGGCCGCAGTGGTCAAGCCGAGCGTGTCCAGGAATACGGTCAACAAGTAGCCGTGGATACGCTCTGTTAGATACAGAGCCTGTGAGATCCATTATGTCCGAGCCAAATCTTCCTCAACAAAGCTCTAAACTCTGTTTGATTGTCCGCATCGCTCGCGAATCCTAACTATTGTGCACGCATTTTGCCTGCTTATCTAAAGACACGAAAACCTTGATTTTATAATCAACCGATTATTTATTATTACATATTAGTACATATGATAATACTTTTTATGATTTCACTTCAGTGTGTGTAATAATCTTATAATTGTAAATAAATTTACATACTGTATAAGGAAAAGACACCGCGACATTTTTTAATTCGTATTGCTAGTGAAGTTTAGTTATCTTTAGTTATATTTAGTTACATTTGGTTTGTTGAATATAATTAATTGTAAGTGTTACGTACAATTAAGTGTTATGTATGTGTAAGTGTTCTTTGTGAAACTGCGAATATTATTTACAGTATTTCCTGAAGTATTATACCATAATTTTTGCGAACTCTAGAAATTTTCTAAGGCACAGCATATATTTTTAATACCCCCGCGAATTCGTCTATATGATTCAAAAACGATTGCTTTAATTGCAATGCTTTTCTATATTTTGCTATTCTGATAATCTAGAAATTTGAGCACAAATCCGTTATTCCAATTAAGTTCGTACAATGCTAATCAGGAATTATATATCTTAAATTCCATATTTCCAATAAATCACAACAATTATCCTTTATTTCTTTAAAAAAAACAATGACAGAACACTTGTATTACAATAACAAAGTGGAATACTTAATAATTCGCCAGTATTAACAAAAAGCAGTAATAATATACATTGCGAAATCCGTCGTTCAAAAACCTTGAAAATGTTTACTGCAATCTGACGTGCGTCGTGCTCGAAGGAGCTCATTAGGAGTCCAATTTGTTCGATTCTATTCTTGGAATCACTCTTTCATGCTGCTGAGGATGCATTTTCAATCAATGTCATTGTCGCTGGCGCCGATCAGTGCAAGGTTGTGAGACCGATTGCGCTATGGACATGAAATCCACACACTACGACTGCGTTAATGGTAGCGCGTGCGCGTGAATTTATGGCGACATGAGCTGCCAGGCGCAAAAGAGCTGAATCGGCGATCATTAATTTGTTTTCAGGTGTTCAAATGAATCGCTCGAGTTCAACGCCACGTCGGCATGCGCGCTACACTTCGCAGCAATTTCTAATTATGCCCTACGCCCTGTTAGTGCCTGTCGGCTCATTACCTGCGAATTCTTGGTATCATCACTCTTAGTCAGCCGCCGTGCCTGCGGCTTCACTTCCTAGTCTTCTTGAATACTGTTCTACCTCCACGGACCTATCTTAAATAGTACAAATGCACCACGCCTTGATTATATTAGTGCTAGCGATTAGAGATTTTCAAAAGAGCGATTGCGTAAGAATTTTAATACTTTACCAGTTGTTGTTAGTTACCAACTTATGCTCAATTTATCGTTAATAGAGACTGCATATAATGCTAAAGGTGTTCTATTGAAATTCTTATATTTACACTGCAAACAGCTTTAAAAAAATTCGCAACTCTTATCGGCAAATTTATTCCACAATTATATTTTATAATACTGATTTATGAGAATATTCGTATACAATCTATCTTTCAGTAGAAGAAAAAATTCATTTCGTTGTCATGAAGATTGTCTCTTTAAAAATAACTAAAGATGGAAAATGTATTAACGTATGCAAAGAATAAGAAATAGTCCGAGTCAGCTGTTAGCATCGAATGAAACAATTCAATTATTAAAGGGGCAAAGTTGATGGGCGCTGTGATAATAAAAAATTATTGTTTCCTAACTAAAAATTAAAAACACACAAACTGTTTAAAGTAAGCTGTCAAATTCGCAGAGGGATAAGAAATTCCCTTTGCAATTAAGAACAACCAAAAATAGCTAATGCAAATAAGTTCGAAGAATATCATGCGGCAAGTATTTAGCGCAAATAAATGGACTAGATAATACGAGAGGAAGGTTTAGAGCCAATAGACCATATTTATGGAGTTCGTCGCTGGTATAAATAACTTCCAAGAATATCATGCGACAAGTGTTTAGTGTAAATAAATGGACTAGATAATAGGTGGTTGTTAATCCAGCGGTAAGAGGAAGGGTTAGTGCCGATAGCCCATATTTACGGGGTTTGTCGCGTATCTTGAAGAGGAATGGGCCTTTTTTGGCGGAAGCTCCGGCATGTGGGCGTTGCTTGGATGACAGATAGCCGTGAATTCCGGGCTGGCAGTAGCTGTGTATACTCCACGGGTCCATGCTTGAGTAGAGTTACGAGACATGTTCTCCTCGTAGGAGGGGCGTGGGGAGACTCGGCGGCGAGCGTGTGTGTTCGCGCCTTCGAGCAGCGCGTATTTATGGGACTACTCACCAAGGGAAACAAGAGAGCCACAAGCGGAACCTGTCATGCTCCAGGGGCACGAACACACTGCCTGTAAGAACTACGTACTACAGAACGACATCGCTCCAGGGACTCCGACTTTAGCCCCGCGCAACTTTTCAGCTCTGATTTCAACTGGACTTTCATCATCAACTGCAACTTTCTGTCTATTAAGACATTCACAACGCCCATAAATTCACACCTTTTACTTGGCACTGAACGTACCACGGTTGGACAAATGACTGGTTTTAAAATTCCATTCAACAGTTCATTTGTTTTTCTTTCTTGTTAAATGTGAAACTGAAATATATATATTTTTATTATCATCTTAATGTTATTTGTTCATTAGTTTCCGTATTAAATTCATAAAAATATCACCGTTATTTCATAATCGGTCATGATCGGTTAGAGTAACAATAGGTGTACATGTTACGAAGTACAACTCGCGAACTTAGCCACTCGTTTACCTCGTTTAGTTAACTTTAACAGAAAATGAAGGAGACTGAAAAGGTTATAATTCAGGTTGACAAATTTTCACTCAAGGGATTTGGATGATTTACAGTCCACAGCTCATATTAATCCTTTAATGCCCGATAAATCGCTTATATTCATTAAAACGAATTTTACTTGTTGAAAAACTCAATTTGTTCACATATATGTGCTTATACCGTATATTCAAGAACTTAAAAAATAATCGTGCGCAGTGATAGGAGGGACAGAATTGTGAGAGGTTACGATAAGACGTTGGAGCGCGTGAGGAGAGTTGCGGGGAAGGGCCGGGAGGTTCCCTTTTTCATAGCTACCTCTCTGTTGAAGACGACTATTACAAAAGTTAAAACATATTCGGTCTTGAAAGAGTTAAATAGGATGACAAACCAATATCGGTTCGATTATTAATCCGTCTGTTCTGGACAGACTGCGAAGCTTATCGACAGATTTCGATGGAGTGTTTGTGTGGTTCGTTATTATTCCACACAAGTTTTAGTAAAATATTCCACTTTTATGATACTACGATAATCCAAAGAGGAATAAAAGAACTTCAACTAATACCCAATATACTAATAGAGCACTTAATAGCAGGATGAAAGAATGAAAGGAACAAGATTTTTTCGATCACATTTGCAGACTTAGTTCCACTGAGTTATTTCATAAACCAATATCGTAATAAATTTACTGTGACAATTGCACAATCAATATTACAAATTCCGTGTGCAATTTTGATAATACTATATATTTTCCTGAAATGGACACTCCGTTAGAATGCCACAGGATTCGTAAATTAACTGTTAACACGTTGACCGTAATGGAGGTAATTTGTTATTAACGCTGTCGACATGTTTCTACACGCTTACGAAAGATAATTCATCTAAACAATTCTTCGGACATTCGACCATTAATATGTCGCATTCTGGTTATTAAATATGTTCTAGCTAAAACACCAGTTGAGTTTGTACGTAGAATTTGTGTCAGGGCTGTTTTGTGTTGCCAGCTTGCCTTCCTCCCTTTAGTTATCTAGTAAAACACAATTAGCAAGTTAATTGCAAACTATGTTTTAATAATGTGTAACTAAATGAAATGAGGCTAGCTGTCATCGTAAAACAGCCATGTTGCAGATGCCTAGCGCATAGAACACGTGGATAAACACAATTACTAAACTCATTCGAAATCTTGAATGTTTTGTACTTTAATTGTAACAAGTCTTCGCTTGGTTCAGTCACAAACATTTATAATAATTATATTATAGGAGCAAGAATATCTTACCTTAAATTCTATCTAGCAGTAATTGCATTGAAGTTAATTACCTTGTCTAGGATGATCCACGCAGACGTACATACAATGAACATCCCCGCGGATAACCATGAAATTATTCAACAACCACTAATTACACGCAGCCTTGGTTAAAGCCGCATTGATATTTTGGTTATTCTACAAACAGTTAATACGCGATCTCCTTCATCTAGCTTGCGCGGCTTCAGTGTCTGGCGTACTATTGGCTCAGTAAGAGCGATATCGACGATTCTGCGGCTCCAATTCCCCCGGGAGCGTAAAATAATTCCGTGCAGGAATAATTTAAACCTGCGCCAGTTCTACTGCGACGCGCCGCAATTTACCGTAGAACCAGGCAATTTAGTTCGGCGATTCCACGTGGGGGATGCATTTTCCATTCACCCGCACCCGAGAGCTCGTTCCTTAAAGCTGTAAAGTTTCGTGCGCATAGAGCTTCAACCCAAGATAATCTGCAGAGCCCAAGAGAATGTAAGATTTCTTAGATAGTATTGATAGATCAAGATTATTTTTACTACGTCTATTAGCACTGAAATTAATGAAGACTAACGTATATTCTATTAGAGATACATTAATTTTACAAAAGTATAATGGCAAACGGAAAACATTTTTATACAATTCTTCATGTATGTGTATATTGTAATAGAGAGGAGGGAAAATGTTTGAAAATCCAAGTTTTGTAAAGTTAGTACTTACAACAAAATATTACTCCAGTCATTTTAACTATTTGTTATATCAAGTGTTAAGGTACCCCATACATATAGCTCTGCAAAAACGTAAAAAAAATCGATTATTAATTCTTTATATGCGAAATTTGTTATTCGGAATTGATTATTTGGTAAGTAAGGAACATAATTTGGACTAAATATCCACTCATTTCTATTTCAATATTTACAATAACAATCTCCCTATAGCAACATCCACGAACCCATAGACGTTGAAATGGTGCCCACCATAACTTGACTACATCAATCGGTTGTAACTGATATGACAGACCAGGTACAGAATAGACTGGACAAGCCGGGCATTCGAGTAGCTCCAGCGATGAGGTCCTATAATATGTTATAGCACCCCATTACCATTTCAGTGCGACGCTCTGTGTTACCGGCAATCCCAACCTTAGTACGGATGGAGTATAATTTCCAATTCTGTACCATGTTCGTACTAATAATTGGTGTCGTCAAAAATTGGCTGCCGGTTCCTCATGATGCACTACCATTCTTGTATTTTTCCAAATGCGCAATTACTAGCGTAGATATATGTCATAATAGCATGGACATTCATTTCATATTATTACAGAAGATTTTCTTTTGTATGGAACTACAATAACTGATTCGTTCAATAAGTTATAATAACAACAGTATGGAAATATAAATAGACATATTATTTCTTTGCTCAAATAAAATGCAAGGAAGTATTTGTATTTAGAAAGAATAACGTACTTTGCTATATTTTATTGGAAAACTTATAGCTTCTACTTTTCTCTATCAAATACTGCCTTTTTTCATGAGGGAGAAATGAGATTAATTGTTAGCACAAAGATACGAAATAGGAAAATTAGATAGTTAAATAACTGAAAGAAAATACATATGCCGCTCGAGCGAACTCGCCTGCCAAGCTAATTATTTGCACGTCGGGAGGTACCAGCTTAACCTTTTCAAAGCAGGATTCGCTTGAGAATTATCTGCAGTGATTATTGACCATTTTTATTATAATATAATATATTATATTTTTCTAAAAAAATTTATGGATTAATTCAAACAACGATATCATCGACAAGAATCGAAATTACCAAAATCGACTACGAAGTGCACTAATCTTATCTATTAAAGGAAAAATACTGCTGTTTTGGACTTTATTTGATCTGTCGTATTTCTATACTTCCACAATTGCTGTGAAGGAATTTTCTGAAGTGTTTTACGAAGGGGAAATAATTAAACACATTCGCAAGCAATTCAACAGAATTAAGGGATTGCGATACCCCAGAACTTTTCTTTTTTGTCAAGAGCCAAGAATCCCGTGACGCGCCATTAAAATCACAATTAATCAACTAATTCTGTTAACACGACAAAATTCAAACTTCTCTTAAAGATAAAACTGGATAATTTGCTCCCACCGGTTACAATTTTATTTCAAAGCTTTTTTATTACAGTGCTCGATAAAAGAAGATCAGTAACGTGAAAGTTAAAAATTTGTCTCCCTCTGATTCCGTTCCTTCAGCAAAGAATCTATCGGAACAAATGACACCCGCTTTCATCGAGAGACGAACGCCTGCCGTTATAATCAATGATAATGGGATTACGAGAAAGAGGTTCATTTCGCGGGTGGTCGTTTCCGTTCACCTTTATCGCCCTCCTCCGTCGGCTTCGTCCTTCTTCTTCCGCGTTTGCTGGCTCCTGCAATTTTTCGTGGTGCGTCTATCTCCAATCTACCCCGGCGTGCGGTAGGGGATGGCCTGGGTGGGGGGAGGGTGAAAGCGTTTGAGGGTAGGGTTTAGTGGGCGCATTGGGAAAAGGAGGAGGGAAACGCTTCGGTGAGGGATTCCATCTGACGGTAGCGCCCGAGCGAAGTTAAGTAGATTGGGGAATTGTGGATCATTTTAATGCTTGGTTAAATTGCATAATTGTGGGTTCCGGGCCGTGGGGGAGGGTGAGGGAGGGGGGCGGGAGAGTAGAAGAGAAAGAGAGAGGAGCGCGAAAGCGTCGGGTCCGACTCACCGAGGGCTATGCAGAGTGCAGGAAGCACTTGGGGGTGGAGAGCTTTGGCCCGACCGTACCTTGGTTAGGTTTGTATTTACATGAGAAAGAGCTTGGGATTTATAACCCGTGTTAAGCTTACTTCGGACGTACACCGAGCACGCTCGCAACGGCCGGGAAAGAAGGAAAGGTTAAATTCCGGCACTTTCGTCGGTTAGTGCAAGCCGTATACCACGCTGAAGTAAGATGAGGCATCGCGTTATTTCCTACGATGTAGATACGCTTTCTGCACCGAACTGTAATGCCAATTACTTTGATTATTTGAATCTTATTTCCATTTTGTTCCATCACAGGTAAATAATGGAAACTTATTACGATGCTTTTATTTTCAATAAGTGGAAGACTATTTTACAAGTTAATGTTGATTTTACTTCGCAATGACCTTCATTTACGATTTTGAAGAAAGTAATCCTTCACTATGCTCAAACGCACTTGTTAAGTTGTTATTGTTAGAGCTGCGAATTAAGTTGAGGTATCCTTGAATTACAACTTGGTTGTCGTCTGCTAATCATATCCATTTACATTTTTAATAAACTTGATGGTTGGTTAAACAAGTAAGTTCTTTGCTCTACATTGTTTATCATACCCGTTTAGGGGAATCTATAACTTTTTTAGAAAACGTAATTCGAGACGCCAGTATTTTGCCCAGAAGTCAAACTAAGTACTTTATATTTTTTGTACATCTCCACATTTTTGTTGGGATGCTGTTATCTTCAATCCAATCCAATTGGGTCAACTGCCCGCAGGATTGTGCGTTAACACTTTTTTACCATTCACCCAAAACTCCCCCGAATGCGTTATAAATCGTTCGCTGGCTGTTATTCCTGCAGCCCGTGCAAATAGATCGGACACGCTTTCCATAACAACTTTTGGTCTCATTAGTCCGGACGCTTATTCCAGCGTAATTATGTTTGCCGCGTGTTTACGGGGATGTAGCCGGGAGAAAAAAGAGCTCCCTAATTTACAGGCATGCCCGAAGGAATGCAGCACGCTGTTTTTCACTGGAGACGCAAACGAGCATCCTCGGAGCCCAAAGAATCTTGCACGTGCAATAAACTCTACTCCTTCCTCAAGCTTGCTCTCTCGCTCCCACCCCCCCCTCTCTCTCTCTCTCTCTCTCTCTCTCTCTCTCTCTCTCCCTTTCTCCTTCCCCTCCAACCCCCTCATTTTCTCTCTCCTCCTCTCTGGTGCACGGTTTTGTGCCGGCGACACGGACGGAAGTCATGGTGAATTCACGTCGCGTCTTATGAACCCTGTAAACCGAGTGCGAGCGACGCTTTAGGGTCCCATCGCCCCAGCCCGTGGAAACAAAACACTGCCATAAAGTATCACGGCCGGAGCGGCCCGGAGAGCACGTAGGCCTTTATAAATTTCTTTTGAACTCATCCCGGTCGCGACGTCGCGTGGGCTATCCTCTTTTTCGAGTATTCCCGGCACGTGCTGCTGCTACTGCTACTACTGCTCCCTCCAATGCTTCTCTTTCTCTTTCTCCACCCACCTACCCCTCCCTCTCTTTCTCTCGCCCCTCCGTTCGGGACAGGCCGCGGGGATTGCGTGCAGACAATCGGTGCTTGAGAGAGCTTTGCTGACTGAGAGCGTGCGTGCTCGCACCACTCATGTTCCGGGCGACACATACTGATCGGCTCCTGCCTCTACCCCTAGCGCCGTGCATGCTGCGGACAACTTTGCCTACCTAATAAAGAGCGAGGGCTAATATGGAGAAGTGTGATGTTTCAGCCAGTACGTGATCCCGGCACCGTGCTGAGCGACTGATGGTGTTGTGCCACTGTTTTGTCACTTATAACAGGCTCATCACTATGCCTCCGCTTCTATCCAAGTGTGGGAAATAGGAGTAGTTGGGGTATCTGTGAAAAGTTGATTGAGTTTACATTCAGGTTTATTAAGAATATTTTTATTGGAATGTGGAAAAGGATTGTGATTGTGATTGTTTATATTTATCGCTGGAAGGTAATTTTGAAATAATAATATTAAAATGTTATGGAAGATGGTTGAAATGTTTTAATTTTAAGGAATTAGTTCTGTAATACAAAAAATCTACCTTTTACCTGGATCTTTATTCGGAGATCTTCAAATTCTCATTTTACGTCGATGATATTATTATCGGCGATATCGAGATTAGAGGTTGCCTGATTAATTCTGAGAATCCCTTGGGGAGCCGAAGCAGAATTCTCTTTCATTTCCCCGGTCGCAAGGGAGCCGCTATCCCTTCGACAAAAGTAGAGGGCCTGGCTGGATTAGACTCGTAACACTGATACGTTAAGTCGAAGAATGCGCCCTTCAGATCTCGGGAATGGAAGCACTTTGAACAGTTCGAGGATTGTTCCAAGCCAATCTGTCTTCGGAGTCGTTCTTCGACCCTTTCCCGGACTACTTCAGGAATGACAAGTCCGTTTTTCGGACAGATAGCCGGTGTCAATCCATCCCTCGGATAAACGAGGAGACGACCGATTGGAACTCGACTGACATAGATTCACTGCTGCTCCAGATACTTACGATCGTTAGACAGATCTGATTCTCGCTGGTGGAATCGAGTCACCAGAAACCCGCAAGTCACACTGACGGTCCAGTCATTCGCCGCTTAATTGACGTGCCTGTAATCGTCTTAGTGCTCATTATCGCACATTACTCTTGCTGGCAGCTTAATTTATTGCACTGAGTGATTAATCCTCCCAACTCAATTTGTCCCGCGCTTTCCTAGCTTGCGTTATCCATTACGCGTCAATCTGATATAATGGCGATAACTCAACATGATGAAGAGGTAAATGGTTAGGTTTGAAACATTTTTATTGACAAAATAAATCTGTATTGTGTATTTACGTGTGCACAAGGTTGTACATATTTATCGCAGATTATAAAGCGAATAGTAGAGTAGCACACATTTTCACAGTTACTTTGTTGTATTTGTCGGATTGATACATGGAGTAGATGGACGATTAATTAAAACGAACGATCCCACTTCCAATTAGGAAATGTTATTTGGCTTAATGATTCTACAGAACTACACATAACCTACAAATTCATGTTTTCCTACAAACCCTGGCCAGTGCAATTCCTTTCGACAATGGCAAATTACCAACATTTATAACATGAAGCAACTCTGCCAATATTGGCGAAACTGCATTATGATTTTGCGCATTCTACTTGTAGACGAACTTACAAATCACTGGTGCGAATCTGATTTGACTGGATAAATGATGGACGCTAAATATAATCTACAAATACTTTTTCTCCTGCAAAACCCTATCAGTGCAATTGCTTTTAACCATGTTGAATTATTAAAATTTATAAAGTGTAACAATGTTACCAACGTTGAAGAAACTGGTTGCGATTTTGCAAATTCTACTTAGTGGAACTTACAACTCACATATCACTGGTGAGGATCGATTGCTCGAAAAGAATGATCTCAATATATCTCAGACAGACAATGGAAGGCGAGAGCTAGAATTCGCGCGCAACTTTCCTGGGTTTATTTCTCCTCTTTGAGGTCGGCAGTGCCAGTAAATCAGTCAGCAGGGGTCTGTGATTATCGAAGTACCTATCGTAGAGGGTGGAAGAGGGAGAAACCGCTGATGTGCATGGTTCGGTGTATGCCAACTTAAAAGTTTACTGGTCAGTGGGATGTAACGGTTGCCCTGTGGTTACGCAGTCCCTCGCTTCGCATTTACATGCGATTAGTCGATGCCCCAGTGTGGTCACGTGCTCGTGTCCTGGCCAGGGCTGCTAAAGGAGCCTCGTTCTCTTCTCATTCGCCGACCACCGATAATTTTGTCGTGCTCCTCCTAACCGGCGAGTGCCGGCTTCTGCGCGAGTAATTGCTTTCTAGCTTCGGGCGTGCGAGTCTTTCGTAAGCGGTGCAGTTTCACTGGGAAGAAACTGAATTGCTCTGACCTTAACTGCTGCCTGCGACTCCGCGATAAAGAATGTCTGTTGACTTTTGATTACAGTTCCTTGAATTTCAATCGATCACCTCATCGTTTGTTCGGCTACTTGTTAATCTGCCGGGAAAGGAGGATAGTCGATGCTTGATCGACTCCCTCGGATATTAGTTTTAACTCAATAGCGGTAATTTAATGGTGAGTAATGAGGTTCGATATTCACGTGTACTTTTTCAACCTTTATACTATTCAAAATCGCGTTTTGATTTATAGAGGCATAGTAACACAGTACGCCATATTTATTAACATTTCATTATTATTCCCAGGCTCTCCACGTTTTTGTTCATTTATTCATGATTGGAAAAATCAACCGTGGTCGAATGTTGCATCGTAATCCGGAATCGAAGTTCGTCACGAAGTATTTTCTGTTTCGTATTTACCAGCGAAAAAGTTTGGTAGTTTTCGTACTGCATACTTCGGTTCTGCAGAATGGTTGGATTGCCATTCTCTTTTAGTTCGAATTTCACTGCAAAACGATGGAAAGTACCCCAGGGACTGCATTTACATGTTTGTAGGTTCTCCGCTTTGCATTTTTGTACACTATTTGATTTAGCTTCCATAAAAGCAGTGATGTGTACCAAAAAGGAATGAATATGTCCGCAGCTTTCACCTTATTCTCTTGACAACATCCATTCCCGTAACTAAAACAAATATTTGAAAGCCGTTGGTGCTAACTATTATAAGCTTTGTGCCAAATTTTCATTAGCACCACTGAAACATAAAAAATAACCGGAAATGCATACGAATTTCTTAAACCGGCAATTTATAAAAGCTGAAAAATAAAATAGTCGATATACTCTGGGCAATGTCGATTATATCCCAATCCCACTAGAAGGTCGATCGCAGAATTACAGACGAGCGGTGCAGTATTTAAATCCGGATAAAACCCTTCGCACCCGCCGGTTATTTCAATGGCGCATTCCCATCGCGTGTCGCGTTACACCTGCTGGCCGCGCGCGGGCCATTTACATGCGAGCTTCATATTCGTTTGTATTCAAAGGGAGAATGCAAAAAGCAGCAAGCCGACAGATAAGCTCACCAGGTGGCAGAAAGAGAGAGAGCGAGCGCTAAAGGAAGAGGGAAAGGGTGCGGAGTAATAAGAGCTATATCCAGAGGGGTGGCTCCAGTCGTAACGTTTTAATTATCGCCCGAGCGCTCTCGATGTAACCCTTTCGAAGCGAGCGTGCGTGTGCACGCGTGAACTAGCGAGTGAATTTATCGAACGCCATTTAATCCGATCAAGCGGTCGCTTCGCTTCTCCTCTTTCATCTGGGAGCTCTGTCGCCCTTTGACCTCGGACATGGAACAAAAGTCGAATATCAGCGCGACAACAGAGCTTCGTTCGCGAGCAGGAAAGAGAGTTACGTGTTGACGAGGAACCAGCGAGAATCATCTACCTCTCCTTCTCACTCAATCGCTTACTCACTCGTGTCATGTTCACGTGTGTCACACACGCAATACTCGGCTTTTAGCCTTTTTTACCCTCACATTGCTTAGTCTCTCGTCAGATTGTCGTTTAAATATCGCTTTTCGTGGCCGTTGTTGCACCTATTGCCGTCGCAGTATCGGACACCTGTGCCATCCATGTACATACAGAGTGTAAATGGGCCGCTAACAAAACGGCCATCCCCGCTCACGCATGCGTCTGGGACCAACACGGAAAACGCATGTTACCGAACGGCTTGACGCGTAGACTGTTAAGGCATGCTTGGGCCTTGTATTGCGTAGGTTATTGTCATTTCAACTGCTAATTTCTTCCATTGTAGACTGCTTTGAATGATAGAAGGTGACATATTTCTGAGAAGCGTTGCTAAGGTACATGCAATTTACTGGCCGCACTTGAAGCTTGTATAGAAACTTTAATATCCCTTCAAAAACATTAAAATGTAATAAAATGCAGCAAGTAGGAGTTTGATTTCCCCATAAAATTAAGATGTAGTCATACAAGAAAACCAAGTTCTCATTCAAACATACCTTGATTTAACTCGCATTAGCAATTAACAATAAAAAAGACTTGGCGTGTGCTCGCTTCATTGTGAGGTAAAAAGGTAATGGGAAACTGATTTAAACCTGACACTGACTTTACTACAATTTAATTTCTTTAAAAGTTTTTTTAGCAATATTACCAGAGCAAAAGGGGAATCCTTTTAGGGAGGGGACAAGGTTCGGTCCATGAACTCTGTTACTAATTTGAACCGTCCCGTTTTGAAACATTCTGCATCGGCACACATCCCTAGATTAGATACATGCTTAGTTTCGGGACTGACAACGTTTATAGTAATTCAAATTTTTATTTATTACAATTTGTGATAATTATTTTACAATCTGGTTTACAGTTTTTGCATTGTCATATAATCAATTTCGCGTTTACATTATATTAAATGCTGAGACCAGATTCACAAAAGTTCCTTCTCGGGGGCGTTTTAGTTTCTGTCAGTGTATAGATCGATTCCATATTTTATTTGAACGTGCGTGTGGCGTGGCGGTACTTAAAAAGTGAATGAACTTTAAGAATCGCTTATTGAGAACTATTTGCATCCTAATTTGCATCATACGTTGGATCCTATTTATCACACACGTTAGTTCCAACTATGAACTGTTAACACATAATATATGAACCGCTGTAAATCAGGGGAGTGAGAAGTTGATGGAAATCTGTGTCAAAGTGTGTGCTCAGCGAACGACAGAGGGATTACTTTGGTAAAACTACGCACGTGCTACACGCAAACACTGACATGCGGGCACTGCCGGTTAAGTGGTTAGTGGACACGTGTACGCAGGGACCACATGACAGCGACACGTGCGCCACTTTACCAATCTTTCAAGAGGACACATGCGTATACTTCCCCAAGATTGTTTACTTTCCCAAATATTTAAAAACACTGCTAAAGAAACATTTGCTCCTATTTATAACGAATCCAGTAATACAAAAAATAACATAGAAACATTTTATTGAAAGAGATTGCATCTGACTATGTGGGCCGATTGAAATATTCAAGAGATAGACAGTGAATTATCTTTTCTCCGGAGATCCTCAAATGGGTTTGAGAGTTCGGTTTGGTAATACAAGGGGAGAAACTATCGGGAAATAACTAAAAGCAGGATTCAAAACAAGAGCTTTATTCACAATCGAAGGCAAGAAACTTACTGAACACCGGAACCTGTCCTTCTATCGGCGGAAGCAGAATTCGGTGTTGTAAGCGAAGTCGTATTAAAAAGGTAAACGAGTAGCAAACACGGGACAGAACTTCTCGAGCGATAGCTCTCAGCCAATAAATAAATCTGCAATCAAACTCCGTGGAAAAATCAAAGCGTAGCTCCGGCTACCGCGGAGGCCGAGAAGCGAGTTTCGAAAACACACTGCCGCCGATCCCCTTACTGCCGGTTGTCCCGACGAGACTCGGAGTAGTTGAGTCAGTGGGTTCGGGTCGGGTTGGGTTGGTGCGAGAGCGAGAGAGACGAAGAGAGTGGGAGAGAGCGGGAGAGAGAGCGAGTGAGAGGATGGCCGGTGTTTTTCCGCATGGGCCGCAGGAGCAACATAGCGTGGACGGGTACAAAAGTTGGAAAAACTTTCGGAGCGCCGGCCAAATGCAGACTATCCGGAATCGCCGGTGCTGACGGAGTTCGCCGGTTGGGGTTGGGTGGGCCGTGGCCGCGAAGAGGAGGACGGCCGCGGAATTGCGGGCCGCATAGTGTGCAGTCAAAGCCACGCTGCTCTCGGATATCCTCCTGCTCGACTACCGCCTTTGTACGTTTGAGGTTTCGTGCCCGGTAAAAACTGTGGGCGCAGCCACCGCCCCGAAAAGCACTAGCTAGTAGTTCGAGGGTTGCACAGGTCATGAGGAAACATTTCGCGTGTTTCCTGAAACGGAGCCTCGGCCCCTGCTAGGGTCAAACACTGCTTGGCTCAGATCCCCACTGGACCGCTACCGCTACCTATGCTTCGCAATAAGGAGAAAAACCGGAGACCTGGGCAAACCGATGGGTGCCTACGGTATGCGCAAATAAAACTTTCCAGAAATCCTCATTTGCATTTCTAGCCAAACGTCTCCGGAGCAGCCTACGGGTCAAAGTTTTGTTTTGCTTTCCTTTTGTCGCAAGATTTGCCATCAAAATACCACGTTTTATTCATTAATTATGCCCAAGTGGTAATACATCTTCTAGATTATCCCATTCGTTATCAAGTATCGGACATCTTAAACTGTAAGATGGTGCAAAGCCAGAAAGTCATAATTTGGCGAACAGAATGTGCTTGAACCATATATCACTACGAGATACTAAATCACTTCATAAAATCAGCAACTCTTGTGAAACGAACATTATTCTTCCAATAAAAGTACCGAACAGTTTCATAATCAGGAAATCACCACTCGTATTTCGAACCAATGATATCAGGGTATTCTTACTAGTTACTTTCTGTATGTCAGTAATGTACATTAGGGCGTTAATTATATACACACGGTTAGGGAAAAACTTTCATTGATTACCGCTATAACTATAAAAACACAGATGCAGATGAATCGTCTTCTCGTCTTTTCGACTTCGCGCCTTTTCTTACACTGATCATCTGCACTACTCTCCTCTCTTCGGCCTCCTATAGCCCAATGGCAACGGTCGGTGGCGACTCCAAGAATCGGCCGACCGTAGCCGAGCGGATCTGCCATCTTTCTCCATTCAAGATTTCTCGCTCTCATACACGCACAGTATACAAATATTAATCTGACTCATTCTAATATCTTCAATATATTAGTAATATCTAGCCTTCCAATATGTCTACAAATGTGGTACAAAACATATTTTGAACATGAACGAAACATGTAATAAATTTTATTTCTGTCCGTATATTTAACTTAGCAAAGAGCAATGAAACTTGATCTTTGCGTAGAAATCAACAGTCTAATTATAACTTTCAATAAATCACTAAGGTTTTGTGTAGTCCCATCGCAGAGCATACTATAATTTATCTTTATTCAAAGATCGAGTTATATGAATAATCAATAGTACCTAATACATTCAAGAGTGAATGAAGATGATTGCCAAGAAAGTGTGAAATTGAGATTTCTGTTTTCCTTAATAATTTCCTTATTTTATGATCCACATTATAACATTCCTGGTGCCTGGCGAACGGCAAGCAAACCTATGCTACTAATTCTAAATATTCCGTAAAGAATGGAAACACAAACACTAGGATGAAGACTTGTTAAACTCTGCCCATTAGTACTCAACGACAAACAATAAGTTAGCTGGGAAACACTACGTTCAGTGATATTAACCATCGCGCCATGAATCATATGCGATTCATTTCACCCGAAATATTATCCATATAAAAATGTATATAGTATGAAGTAAAATAGACTTTAAAATAAATCGCTGGAGTTAATTTAAGTCTACGTATTTTACGGAGGGCAGAGGGTGAAAGGAAGAGATTCGCAAAACTAAACAAGGAAGAGGACAGCCAAGCTACGTGAAGTAGTATCATGAGGGGTTAAGCTTGGATACTGAAACGAAGTACAAGTTCTGCGAACAAGGATTCCTGGGTGAGGGATGGCAATGGCGTCGAGGATGCGCGTTCAAAGCTAGTTGAAAGGTCGTTACATTAGGTTCCACACTGCTACCTGCATCCACGTGTTTCCACAATATCTAGAGTAGAGGTTGGTTGACAGTTCGGTCAGCGACACGGAATCCGGGTGCCTGGAACACGATTGTTGCATTATTCGAGAGCCGCAGCTTTCGAACTTGCGGTCTAGAGCTTACGACTCGGCCTGCTTCCTAGCAGGGTGAACCCACTGCGAAAGAATTAACCTCTTGAACACACTACACTCGCGGCACTGGCTTTTAGCCGTTGCTCCTATTCTGCTTCCGTAGATTCTTCGTCCTTTTACCTCGACTCGCCATCTCAGCTGGCCGCTTTCTCTCCCGCTCCAATTATTTTTTCACGGCTCCGGGCTGTCATGAGCGCCGCGACGTCCACCCAGCAATCCGACGATCCTTTCAGCGTGTTTGTGTGCCGCGAAAGACGTTCCGCGTTGTGGAATCGGACTGTAAACAAACGGCGCTCCATCTCTCTACTCAGACCGCGGCTTCTAGTTCTAGGAATGTGCACTTTGCGTCTGGGTAACTTTTATCTCACCATTGAATAATCCCTCGAATTCAGGATCCCTGGAACGACGCTAAAATGCAGGAAAACTGTAACTTCAAGGGATTGAGCTTTGACGTAAATATTTGGGAACTTTCGGAGATTTTAAGTTAGTTAAAGAAAGCATTGTCAAAGATTTTCGTTAGATTAGTGAATGTATATTGAAAAAATATTTAACTTCGCTTTATTATTTTTGTCAAATTTCTTCTAATTTCGCGTGAAACCTTTCCAAGACGATTCCAGAAAATAATTGGTGAATATAATTTGTAAACAATCGAAAGGACTCGGAACAAACTTGTCAAAAGAAGAAGTAGATACAATTCTCAAATTCCAATAATTATTTCGAGCTTCACTAATCGTTCATCACCGATATTATTGACAACCATGGAGAAGAAGCAGGAGGCCAAGCCGGCCAAGTTATCGTCGGCCATCAAATTTTCAAAGGAAGAAATGAACAGTGCCATTTACGTCGGCGAGTTTGCGAGGCTGGACGTTTCATTTCCGCCAGCAGGACAGAAGTTTCCTCTCCCTTATAGAGGAGTTCGCTGCCTCTCGTTCACTGCCGGGCGACGTGGACAAACAGGAAGCAAAAAACCGAGGAAAAAAGGGGGACAGCAAGTACCTTCCAGAGAGGAAGCGAGGGACAAGACACTGTAGCAGGAGAGAGCGTTGCACCAAATGAAGAGTACAACGAGGAGGAGGAAGTGAGAGACAGGGAAGAGAGGAAAAAGCAGAGGACTTAAGAAGTTTAAATATACGCTGAAAATTAAGGCCGCTCGTACGCAAACTCGCGCTTGTTCCTCTTTTTCCTACTTCTCCCTAACAATCTGCTCCTGCTGGAAGCGGAGAGGTAACTGCTGGTACACTTCCGTAACGTCCTCTATGGGAGGCTGGAGAATGCGATGCAGTTCATTCAAGCCGTTTAAGCATTTCCTGCTATTAAACGACGGTGCTTGCGAGCCCACACTATGGCGACACCGTGTCATAACACTAATTGAGTCGCGCCCAATTCCGACTAAACACAACTCCAATTTGCCCCCCCACCCCTCCCCATCAAATACGCAGAAATTGTCACTGACTATCCTCATTGTCATTGCTTCAAGGCAGACTGATGTCTGACTGGAATTCTTCTGTCGAAATAAATAATGTTCTCCTTGATTTGTATAATTATGATGCTGTGATTAGCAAAACTAAATTTGTAGATAAATAAGTTGAATACATGTTTATTCTTAGTGAAATGGTATATTAGCATAATATTAAATGGATATTCGAGAATATTGTAGATATGCAGGAAAATATTATACAGTATTATGTTGAACACTCTGCAAGTATTGCTTGAGTATTATTACCGTATCGGCAGTAAAATTAAAATTTTTTTTCTTCATTTCAGTTGTAAATAATAACTATATCGGATTTTTACATAAGAATTATACACACATAATATTTACATATAAACACAGTATAAAATTGAAGGAATTATTGTAGGAATACACGAAAATTTACTTTCGCATAAAATAATCAGATACTTTTAAGACAAAAACAGGGCTTTGACTTAATTGTACTCTAATGAGACAAAGCTGCAGGTGCCAGCACACAGAAATGCTTTTTCTACTATAAAAAGCAAGCCTTTTTGGAGTTTTTGCTATAAGTTCTACAGATTCCGCTACTCGAATCTTAGTGGTGTCGAAGCTGATTGGTAGCCTGCGAGATTTTGTCGTACAGCCAAAGCAAGTTTTTGAATAGACGCACGGAACGACTTAAAATAGGCGGCGTACGAGAGCCATCCCACTTTTGTCTCGACTAGTCACCTATATATCTTACACGTCACACCTCACTCTAAGAGCTTGCAAGTGGCTATTGAAACGTGCTTGCCGCTTCCTTTCCTTTCTCTCCGGCGAAGCCAAAAGGCGACGGCAGATTACGAGGCAAGCCTCAATGGAGGCCGGCTGAATCAAGGAAAAACGTTAAAGAGGTTGCCCTATAACTCTTTGACTGCACTCCCTGAATAAGAACGTATTTCCAACGGCTACCCTTAAATAATGCTCTGGCTCTGCCCGCAGTGCGGAACAGACGCCGTCTAATAACTTAATATAAATGAACACCATTTTATTATGACTTCGAGAAGGAGGAGGTTCTAAATTCATAGCGTAATTTTTGTTACTGTTATCGCAATCCGATGTATTGTTTTCTGTTGTGATTATTATTCTTTATTTGCCCTCCTCAAGTTGCTGATATAGCGATATAGTATTTGCTGATAGTTCGTAATTCTTGAAAAAATTGCCGGTATTTACCGACAAGTACTTGTCAAACCCAAATGTCATCCATTTACAAATAGATATTGTATGCGTGAAAATGGATTTTAAAATAAATTGCTGAAGTTAATTTAACTCAATCTGGTTCACCGAGGATTAAAGCTCGTTAATGTTTTTGTTGCCGGAGAAAAAATGTAGTGGATGTTACTCATTGTAGAAGATACCAATATTTTTAGAAAATTCAATAAAGTTTTCTTGAAACGATCCTATTGCCATAATGACTTTCCAATTGTGAACTGAGTCAGACTATTCTGTATAATAGAAACACATGATAGTTTTCTCATTTGATAGAGTATTTAATCGCCAAAATTCTAACTACTGCTTACGATTAGTAAATTTTATATCACACGACGCCATTCAATTTTATTTATATACTTTACTTATGTTACCACCTTCAACGAAACATTTTAACAGAATTCCGACGAGAATGCTAATGCATAATGTGTTGCGAAGGGGTTACATTCTTGCAGATTCGAAATTACACTTGCCAAGACAAATAAACCCATAACAATGAGGCAAGTGGGTCGGAACACAGGTGAGAATGTAACACGCTGACAAGCAAATGGGTGCGGTAACGCCCTTCATTCAATTGACCTTTGGCACTGCACTGTCATTAGAAGTCTATTAAAGTCTGAGCACCCTAATTAAATTCTTGGACACTGCCTCCCATTACGTGAAAATTTGACTAAATCACGTCTTTCTTTCTTAACTCTTTGTCCCTAACCCAAATACTACTTTCAATTGTGACTTGCTAATTGCGAAATTAAGGGACTCCACTGTTCATAAAGCAGTTCATATAATTGATTTTTATCTATGACTATTTGTATTGCGATTATTCTTCTGTTTGAAAATATAAATTTCCTTATATCGGGGTTTGAAAAATTAAAAAGCTAACATTGTTCAGTACTGAAGTTGCCGTGTACACCTTTACAATCGAGTTTGCGACTAATCTCTGCAGTATCAAACTATATCAATTTTGTAAGGTTTGCAAAATTCGCACCAGGCATTGCCACTAGTATTAAACTATTTAGGAGCAAAAAAATAAATCAGAAAATAAACCAAACCGGTTATCAAAAAATGGAAGGAAAGGAAGTAACATAATTACGATTATTGAGAACATTTATTTTTGTTTTGAATTAATTTTGATGAAACTCGACACGGAACAAATGGAAGTTGGAGCATGGATTACTTCAACTTCAGAAATACCAGACCGATGAGCTAATTCCGTCAGGTTGTTACACAGCTACTAATGCTAATATAACCTACTTCTTCCCAAAAGTTCTGCATATGCAATCAACATGCTATATTTAATATAATTTGAAGAAAACCACTTTGTGTTATTATTTTCGTCATCATCATTGATAAGGGCCAATGTCATAATACAATATATAAGCTGATTTACCCAAGTCAAAAAAACTTTGTATTTTCGAGGTAATAGATATATTATTTAAATTTAAAGTACCGTTTTGCAAAATATAAATGGCATCCATTAACCATTATGTGATTCTATGTCACTAATAACCCCGTAGTTCAAGTGACAATAAATAAACAAATAACCAGAAATCCAATCTGTAATTTCTTTCATGATTATCAACGATTACATAACAATTGCAAAGTAGTTAGCTCAAGTGTTCAGTCTTTTATCTACAGCATTCTCATAATTCAATGTTCATATAAATCGCTACCAAATTACATATGAAAAACGAGCAATAAATTACAAATCATGTGCAGTGAAGTCGACGAGTGAAATAGGTGTGCCGATCGGAAGGTAGTTTCTTCGGCGATGTACAAAGGTTATCGGGGCTAATAGAGTAGGTTGCACCAGGGCACCAAGCCACGCCAAGTTTAGCAGCGTGGAATCCAGCCCAAACACGACCGAAATAAATACTAATCACGATTCTTAATCAACGGATCTCAGTCTATATATAAAGGCCGTGATTCGCCCAGTGCCAAAAGCATCACGCGCTGCGAGCATTATCGAGAATAAATGCTGCCAATTCGGAAGGCCTCTCGGTCCAATGAGTTTCATTCATTTTTCACGAAACTATTTTCGGAGCAACTTTGAATTGTTGGATATTTTTCTTAACTTTTATTCGAAGATTTGTAGGAGGAAAGTGCATTTTATGTTGGAAACAACGCTTATGAATATAAAAGATAGAAGTCGACATAAAAGCATCATCTGAGTCTTAGGCATTTTACTTATATTACAATTTCAATTAATTTTTTTGTACGTAATATATTATAAGTTTATCATCCACTTTTGGTCTGAGCACCAATCCCCTCATTATTTATAAAATATTCATTAATAGAGTAAGAAAGAAATGTTTAAAAATATAAAAGTAATAGATGAGAAGTAGATGTATGGTTTGAACAAATTTTACGACATAGATTTCACCATATTGCGAAGTCCGTTTAATACGAAGCTCTAGATGTAGTACAAAAAATATATATAGATGATTCTGTTGAAAAGTAAAAGCTACATACCTCTTTTCATAGGAATTAATCGTAGCAAGTGAATGGTGAAGAGTGAAGTGTGGAAATTGCAGAAAGTATCAATTAAAATAATTTGCTAAAGTCAAGTGGAACTTCTATCAGCCCGAAAATTGCTACGTTTCTCATGTCTTCTGACAATATTCAGATGTAAATGAAGTAAGCAGTAAAAGAGGTTCAATTAAATAATTTTAACTTTTCGACCTTAAAACCTGAAAACCCCGATAGGTGCTCTTAGCGATGGTGCCCGAAAATATCTGGCGCCACTGTACGCAGTGTTCATAACACTTTTAGCCCAATACTAAAACAAACCGTCAAACTCTAGCGAGAGAGACGAGTTAGCCTGAGTTACGTGGGCGACATAGCTAATGTGTCTCTGATAAATCATATTATTTGCTGCGCATCCATCGGTCTTGTTACATTGATTCAAACAAGCGGTATATTTATGTTTATGTGTATCATGGCATCCAGAATATAATAACAGTATCAATTGTTCAAATCGGTAACCAAAGAACATGGTTATGCGTGCAAATCGCAGACATATCTTCACCTAAAAACGAAAGTTTTAGATAAGCAGTAAATACAAAGTAGAAGATATCAAAAGTTAATACCTTTACCTGTTAGTGAAACACATTTAAAATAGTATTTAAGAATCAACACTTTTAAAGCATGATACTTTTAAAAATAATACCACTGGTTTTTATATCCAATCAATTTTTATTGCTTGTTAACTCGAATTCTAATACTTACATACATTACAGAGAGTAGTATTTATTATATAACGTATATTTCATATGGTGGTGTAACAAGGCAGGCAAAACCTATTCAAGACGAAAATAAGCCTGCCCATCATCCTGACTATAAGTATCTTTGTCCTTGAATATTTTCGGTATGAGCACAGATACAGAAATTATTTCCCCGACATAACACAGACTTACTATTTAGAATCAATGAACCTGTTCAAATTCACTCGATAGTTGTTAAGAGTGACTGTAAAATTTCAGACACTTTGTCTTTTTTTTATAGCTTCAAATTTGTATTTCTGTTGTACATTAATGTGGATTAAAAATTCTACATTTTTATTGAAAACCTTACATTTTTGAATGTAATTCTCGTAGTTATAATATATTCTTCTTCGAAATTTTCAAAGAGAAATAGACCATTCTAAGTGGGCGTGCAAGGTGATGGCTGACCTAAATATTGCCAACAATTCATCATTGCAATAATACCACATTCCTACTAATAAGCAAAACATAGTTTACCTGTGGTTTCATCAGTGCAATACTACTCAGGAAGTTAATGGAGCTGGTTTGAGTGTGCTTCATGATAATCGAGGTCTACACTCTAAGTGCGTATTAGCGGAGTGCTAATTACACATATGGTTGGTTGCAAAAGTATCGTCCCAACTTGAGAAATTACGGTTACAATTGTATGCAGATATTTTAGCTACTTTTATTTCATCCCCATTACTTTAGACCATCGCCTTTTTGCATTTATAACATTTTACTTTTTCCACACTGATGAACATTTGCTTTATACAGTCACAGTAAGCAATTTTGCACATTGCAACTTAGTATGATAAATATGCTTCGACAGCATATGTGGTTATAATAGAAAGCAGCTGTAAAAAGGGACACCATAAACTTTACGCCGCATAATAAATTGCTCCAACTTGAAACTGTTTCAAAAGTGTTAATTAGAAATAGAAAACACGCGTCTTAATATTCAACATTTTCCATAGGTTTCATATTACTAGCACGTATATTTTAGCATACAACACAACATTTATTAATACAGCATTAATGTGTTGAATCTCCATGAAGAATGAGAATAATATGAACGAAAACAATCAAAGCAAAGGAATAGTTGCTATCGTAATAGTTACAATGGTCGGAAACTTTTGAAAGGAACTATATGTATATTGCACAAGTGAGCTTGGCATGGCTTCGGCTAATCGGCGGCCAGTATCCGAAGAGTGGTGTGTACGCGATGGGATCGTCCCGTGTGCCGATGCACCGACTCACCGAGTCCCCTCAGCTTCTAATTATATATCATCTATGTTTGGACAGCCCACTGATATCTTCTGGCATTGACAGTACTCTTTTTCTCACACCTCGCGCAATACACAGCTGTTTCACTGGCCACTTGCTCCTCTAATTACAAAATTAATTAATAATATAAATTTTGAATAACCTTTTAATACACTTTAAACTACCGATACTTATTGGGAATGGTTCTACCTGATTCGTAGAGATTTTGGATGAACATTCTAAGTTTATTTTTGGAATTTGTAAGTTAGAATTCTAAAACTTTTCATGTTAACGAGTTATGTTACTAAAACATTTTCTCCAACAAGGCTACGCATGATATGTAATATAGTATATTATTATATACACAAATATATAGGAATCCAACAACCATATGGCTCACTTATGACTTTAATTACAACTTGCAAGTTGCAGGTATATACAAACATCGATTTGCAAGTACTTTTGTCTCGGATTGTACCGTCCAGATATATTTAAGGCAATAACGTAAACCAAGTCAGCGTAATAAGCCGACAGACTTCGTTTGAAATTAATTACTAGTATTATTGAACCCTAAAATACATATCATTAGCTTTAATTTTATATAATTATTCGATGAAACGATACATTACGAAATATAATAATGTAAAATTAGATGGTTACAAGGAATTTGTAAGAAAATATCTTATATTCGCCAGACACGTATGTGTATAACTACATACGTATCTAATAAGAAGTGGTTAGGACAGTTCCGATTCAAAAGCAAGTTAATCATCGTGTACATTAGCACTCTCAAGAATCTTCTTTTACCGTTGGAAAACTTTATCTAGCGTACTTTTCTCACACAAATTACATCAGGTAACCGACATTCCAGCGTGTTTCAAAACTGAACCATTTATATCCCGCATTTCCCGTTACAGCGTCGCGGTTATTTTATTTTTCTTGGTAGTGATTAATGACTTCCGCTGGTCGTAATGATCGGGTGCTCTGCCCGCTAACCATGGTCGAGATGATGTTCCCATTATTTAAAAGCAAAACGATCTGATCGGTTCTGCGGAAATTCCAATTCCAATTCGAGGAAAATGCCGACGCGCGTAGATCGACTCGGCATTGTACGCGCGTCATTAATGGGGCCTGCAGGCGTCCGTGTAGCTACGCCGGAATTAAAGCAGCGTTTTGACGTCATCGATATATTGAATTCACGGGGCATCCAGGGTTAACGGGGGTTAACTCCCACTTCTCCACACGCACGCCTCATGCTTCAGAACTGTTTTCCAATTCTCTCTTGCTTTCGTTTCCCGTTGCTGTTGTCGTCATTTCCAACTTATTATGCTTATCTGGAATAAAGTACTATTATTGTAGAAGGCTTGACGGGTACTAGTGCGAGCAAAAGCAAAGCGAATTCAATACGTATAGCGGAATTTTTAGAATCTCCAATCATTTTTATTGTTTTCTTACTTCTTAAATAATAATTATTTATAGATTCTGTCTGTTCTAAAACTTTTACCTCGATTTCCGAAAAACTTACAGCTCGCAAGCATCATCTATGAATGGAACATAGCCTAATTCATTTTTCCATTGAAATTGGTCCATGCCTTCAAGAGATATGAATTTTCTCCTGTTATTTTCTCGAGCGAAAACAGGTGCAGAAGAAGATTCAGAGCAAAAATATCCATTACATATTTTCCACGCTAGGTGGCAGAACGTGATGGAGCTGTGAGATGATGTTAGAGAGAGAAAACTGATGAGGGAGAATGTTAACAAAAGAAGATGAACATATAGAAAGATTTTGTATTGGTTAATTAATCGATAGGCTGCCGGTATCTGCCATGATTCACTCCGTGGAGCATTCAGTGATACACGACACAAGTAACATTACAGGGCTAACAAAAATTTACGTAAATATCGTTATTTCCGATAATTTGATGGTAAAAACCTGATTCCAAGCCTACCGCATCACCTTTAAATACTCTATATTCGAGAACTTTAAGAACGACCGTCATTCTTAGCAGTGCAAAACGAGAAAAAGTGAGAAAAGATAGGAAAATGTGATTTGTTAATGGAAGACACCGTTTGTCACTCTTACCTTGATAAAGACCATTTTTGTAAAGTTAAAAAGTCACACGAGAAAATGAGTCCAAGTGAATATACCAGCCTATTATAATCGTTTTATGTTATAACGAACTGTAACTCTGAATCGAAACAAAATATAGTTCAGATATCGTTAAGATAGTTGCCATGGTATTCCACGCTTTTTAGGAATTGGTTAAAATTTGTATGACGTATAACGGAAATTGTTAATTAACCCTTCATAAAGTTAAAAAATAAGTCTTTTAATTTTGGCATCAAAATGATTCGTAAGATTTTAATAAAAAACAACTGGCTTATAGAAGAGTATAAAAGAAACAAATCTTCAAAGTTAAAGACCGTTTTATCAAAGAGATTTACCCACCTAGAGAATGTCATTCTCTTATTAAACTGAAACATTGCTACTAATACTGTGATATTCAGTTTGTATTTTATAAGTACATCCATTTATGTGATGATTGTACATGTAAGGATTCAAAGTGTTCGAATTAGGTTAAAAGTTTTAATCCGAGAACATGAAAGAGATACTCACATACTATATTTGACTCTTGATTTGCTGGTATTGCGACAATTACCTCAACACTATCTTAAATTTAGATTGAAAACTGATTAGTTTTCTATGCAAAAACATGGCGTGAGTTTACCGTCCATAGTGTTAATAAAGATTCAAAATGTACGAAATTACCTAGAAGTTTTAATGAGGGAGCACAACAGTCATTTCTTATATTTGGCGTTTGAATAGTAAAAGCGTTTCATTTCATAATCGTATATCCGTGCTTCCCCGTGAGCTATCCTCCGTGAGTTTTCCAAGTGGCATAGATTGCAGACGATAATCTTCATAAGAAAAATTGGGACATCGAATGGTTGCATGATTGCGAATATCGGAATTCGGTTAGATCCGTAAGTATAATCTAATTATGAACTGGACATCGTTGAAAAATCGAGTACCAATAACCAACGAATAGAAACGAATGGCGACAAGTTGAGAGAAAAGATGGATCAAGCGCGAGGGATTATGCAGCGGCGTTCAAGCGCGAAAGAGACTGGCGGATGGTACGATGGGAGGGGAGGAGTGGTAGCAACGAATAATAAAAACGAAGCGTGCAGTAGTGAAATCGGATTAAGAAATCGAGCTGGATATTGCATTTTTGATCGGGTTCTGCCGGTCGAGTGGCCTCCGTGGCTCGTAACGGCCCCAGCTTTCCTATTGGATTGAATTATTAAATTCAATTTTTCGAGTACTGAGAGATTTGAATTATTAAGCCCTACCCAGTGCGGAGACTTTCTTTGAAATCGCTGTGCCCGCATGAACTTCTCCGCCCTCCTCCCTCGTTTATTTCGGCCATTCTTCTCCGAACCTCCCATTCTCCTTCAGATTTCTCTCCATCTCTCTTTCTCTCTCGCGCTCGATCCCTCGATCCTTCTCTTTTGTGCTCTCTTCCTTTCTCCGAGCTCCTCCCTTTACACTCGGCTGCTTTGGTAACAATATAACGCCTTATCGGAAATGATAGCGTGAGTGGAGGCCGTATGGAATCAAGGATCGCTCCGGCTGTGGGAACGATTGTCGACCCGTACAAAATTCACGCTGGCCACTCCGTTATTGGAAGGAGCAGCGGGCATCGAATTTCGGCTCACCTTCGATAGCTCTAGCGGCTTCATTCAGAGATTTCAAATCGAAAAAATGTTTCGCCGAACGATAACCCGCGGCGCGCCCGGAGTAATATCGGCTCCGCCGATATCCACTCGAAGGCCTTTATTTCTCTCTCAAGTGCTTCCACCCGCCACTCAGCATACGATTTTGCGTGTCATCAGAAACGACTCTCCTTTCGAACTTTTACCGCAGTCACACTCCTCAGATTTCCTCTTCTCTCTACATATTTAGAATCCTGCCTGGAGTGTTGCCGCCTTTGCGGCCAGGTCCTCGTTCGAATATTCTACATATTAATAGTTTGCTATATAAAATCTAAAGTGTGTGTACAGAAATGTTTGAGGGATATTAAATGTTTAAGTAATTGTTAACGTATTCAGCCTATTTAGAGTATTCCGTGCATTAGGGTGGATAATCGGAAGTTCATCTTTTGATCATTGTGGTTTTTTGCATATAATTCAAGGCACTGTTTAATTAATAACATCATTGCTTTCGCATTATAAACATTATTTACAAGACTACTGTAAAGTGCTACACACGAACTTCTAGAATCTCGTCTCGGTAGAGGTGTTATCGAACAATAGTAGTCGGTTTGTAAAGAATTGCTTTATAACCGCCGCGCAACATTAAACACAGGATATTACATGCAAAGTATAAATTTCCATGTATGATTAATTTAAATCGGTTATTCTAGAAGCTGACGAGTTAACAATTGGAACAGAATGCGACTGTACCCGAACATACTGAAATACGTAAAAGGACTTACTTATTCCTTTCGATCAAGTATCTGTCAGTAATGATAAGTTTAATGCAAACATATTTTCTTATTTGCGCTCTCAAGTATATAGAATGTTTTATTCGATATTATAACTATCAAGAGAAGATATTGACTCCAAAACTTGGTGTTGTTCGACATAAATATCTTTACTCCGACAATCGATTGTTTGAATTAATTATAATTGCAGATTTACACCTTGTATGTGCCACTGAACATAGACGTAAAATTCATTGAAATATCTGACTTGCCAAAGTAGTAAAAATTGGCAATGATTGTCTCCAATGAGGTCCTTCTCTCGCTATCAACCCCAGGTAACAAGATATATTCCACCTTCAGTTTCCTTCTCTTCGTCGCCAAGAAAATCACCGATCAGAAAAACTTCGTCTTCCAATCAGAACTTACTTAATTTCGACACTCTCTTACAAGGATTTAAAAAGGGTATTCGCCAGAATTTATAGCAGGAGAAATCTTATAAACAGAGTGTCAATCATTCTTTGGAATCAGTGGGTGAAATTCTCAAAGTAAAGAACAAAAGAAACAACATAGAGTCAGATGTATAGTCTGTCAACAGCTACTCAGTACCAAAGTGGAAACACCAAACTTATTAATAAATCATCACCGTGTGTCAACACGCCGGCAACATTTCATCCTGGGATCATGCCAGTGGTCCTCCAACAAAGTTTTAACTTGGCACACTAGTGCAATAGTCGCGGGACGCATTAGCTAGTAATTTACACCTGTCTGTGTGTTTTTAAACCAATTTTTACAGACAGCTACTAATTGTGGCATGATAGTTTACTGAACAACACGGATAGTTGACATAAATAAACTCAACATAAGTTGTAAGATGGCAGTCATTTTTCTCGCTTCGAACGTAACAGACTGAACGATGCCTGTCAATACTAACAAACTGAAGAACAATTCGTCAGAAAGGATCGCAGACATTTTACTACGAAGTGTAACACTCTCTAATATTTTCTCGTGACAGATCTTTAGGTTGTGTCCTCATTGGATGAATACCGAGAAACTTTTTGTTCCTCGCGTTTCGACATCCGTATTAGCATTTTGTCAACACTATCATCGCCATGAGAAACATGGTGCAACTTTTGTTGTTGACAACAGAAACATTAAAGATCATTAATGCGAACCAATCGCAGAAGCATCACGCAGTAAACCATCGGGATTAATTTCACTTCAAACCATCTACAAATATATATTAGAAAAAAAACTGAAATAGTACTTTAAGTTAGTTATCGCATAGATTTGTTTTTTTAAGAATTTTTGTAAACTTCGGCCTACATACATTAATAAATCACAATTCTGGTATGAATCTGGAGTTACTTTCACCCGATCTGGTTCGGAGAGGGTGAACAAATTTTCGGTAAAAATCGGGAACATTCTCAAACATGAGGAAATTTCAGCAAGAAACTTCTTGCTTCCTCAGTGAGGACACAGCTTTTAGAGCGGTTGGATTGGGGCGCAGAATTCCGAGTGACAGCACTAGCATTTTCACTTAATGCACTTTGATCTTCCTTTATAACTGTGCCACTATCTACTATTGGCAGAATATGTATTCAGATGGGAGGAAGCGGCGGGTTCCATTAAAATGTATATACACTCAATGGAGGCGGAGACTTTAGCTCAGAAAGGAGCACGGTACAATTCAGCGGCAGCATGTTCTCCTCCGGCGCAATAATATTTCAAGCGGCTGGTATAATCCCCGATGAATAGCGCTATCCAATTCTCTTTCAATTCTCATCTATATCCCACGTACAACGCGAGAGGGAGCGCGCCTGCCCGCTCAGGCAATGGTGGCCGAGATACTTCTGTTATCCGAGAATTCCGGCGTTTCTTTTCCGGCCTGACAAGCTCGTTTATCCTCTTTCGGGGGAGCTTTCATGCGAGCACTCCGTGGAAACACTATTATCCAGCCGAGGTAAGACAAAGTGGGTCGAAGTTCCCCTGTCTTAAAGTGGATGTGGCCCCTTAATAGTGTCCAGCGGCGCGGGATGGACGCCCGGAATCGAGACGGACAGGAAACGGAGGAAGAGAAGATAGGGGGGAGAGAGAGAGAGAGAAAGAGAGAGAGAGAGAGAGCGCAAGGCCGACTGAGAAGGATCCTTACTGGCTAGTTTTCCGCGCGATTTCCCGCGAGAAAACGAGAAAGGATTGAGGCTCCGAGATTGGAACGAAACACCACGCTGGCTTGCTAAGCGGAAGCCGAGGCGAGCGAAGGAGAGGGGGCAGAAGGAGAGATAGAGGGAGGAACGGATCGAGAGACTCGAGGAAAGTCGAAAAAGCCCGTTTAGAGCTTCTTAAGTGGGTGGCACGGCCAGGGCTTGGATTCCGGGCTGTCGGTGCCGACGCAAACGTCGGGTACGGTGGGGGGCGCTAGGGGGGCTAAGGGGCGGAAGCAAAAGCTCAGGCTGAAAGTGAAAGGCAGGGGAGGAAGACAGGGAAAGAGAAGGAGGCCGTATAAGTGAGACGTGGAACAGTGGCTTAGCGTGGAGTATTATCGTATGAGAATCTCTCATCGGATCCAATAGTTTGAGCGCGCGGATGTGGAATAAAGCTCATCAAGGATTCAACCCGCAATCCGCATTCGATGAATTAAAGATGTCGCCAAGAGTAACAAGAATGGAGCCCAGACTCCCTCTCTCTCTCTCTCCCCCCCCCCTCTCTCTCTCTCTCTCTCTTTTCCTTCATACACCGACTTCCTTTTTGCTCTTGGCACTCCTGGCCCTCGGTGTCTCTCTATCGCACGGTAGCGCTCTTTCCCGGCTCCATCGAGTCACCTCGGCGGACTTACCCGTCTCATTACGAATGGGATTAACTCCTGTCATCTGCTATTGGTGGGGTTTTATCCGAGACAGGAATCGAGCTCGGGGGCAAGTGAATTCCAATGGATAAAGCGGTGAGCAGATGCGGCCCTTGGCTCTGCAGCGCTATGCTCGCCGAGTTTGCTTAGGCGGCACTCCCGTTCTTGTACTACTTGCCGCAGTCCGAGTCAACTTCCCTGTAACTGCTTCCATTGTAACTTGCGCCACTCCCCCACCACCTTTTGGTAATACCAAGCAGCCGTAATGATTACTCCCCCCCCTCTCTCTCTCTCTCTCTCTCTCTCTCTCTCTCTCTCTCTCTCTCTCTCTCTCTATCTTTCCTGTGCCCCGGTAATCACAGTACCCACTGACATCGGGCGCAGATGTTTCCCCCGAACTTTCAAGAAACAAATTAATCCGCTGAACAGCACCAACCGCCAGATACCGCTGACATAAGCTCGCATAGAACTCGGTAACCTATTTGCAGCGAATCCTGAGCATTAACAGTGCGCCGTGTCAAGAGAAGAAAAAATGAACAGCGGTCCGATCTTAGTTGGGGTTAGAGAGCGGTTTCCAGGGGGGTGGAGAAGAGGAGGAACGCCGCAGAATCCGTTGGGCCATTGCATCGGTATTCGTCATCAGTTGGCGCCGGGCGAACGGTAAAATAGGTCGAAACTGGATAACCGCAAAACAGGCGCGAACTGTGGCGGGCGGACGGGGGTAGCAAGGGGGTCGGGGGGACTCGGTTGCGGTGATGGGGGGAAACTGATAGAAGGTTTGGTTCGCGAAAGAGGGCGCGAGGGGGATCTGAAGAAAAGGGAGGAAAGAGTGTGGTACATAGATGGAATCGGCCGGTCAGCGTAAGCGGAAGGCTCGCGGTGCCAAATAGCGGCATTCGGGCAAAGTGTCAGCAGAAAATCGCGAACGTGCTAGATAGCAACGGGAATGGCAGCGGCGGCGGCGGCGGCGGCGGTTGGTTAGGGGTTCAGCCAGGAGTAGAAGCAGAACGGTAGGGTGCCAAGGGGGATGGCGATGGCGCAGGAGGGGTTGCGGGGTAGATTTGTACCTGCGTGGTTGCCATCATTAGGATGGTGGGCCATAGCTGCAATGCGGGCGCCTATTCGCCCCGGTGGAGGGAGTAGTCCCGGCACCCACTATGCACCGAGCGTACCTCTCTCTTTCTCACTATGCACCGACGATGCACTATCGTCAGTCCTACCGGAGGGGTTGGCTCGCGGCCAGGTAGGCTCTCCGTTCTGTCATCCCTCCTACATTACTGTGCTCCAGCCTATATCCACTCTAGGAATCAAGCAACCTCCCTGTGCCCCTCTTATACTAACCACCCACACCCCTCCCGGCGCCCCTGCAGCCTTATTTCACCCGCTATGCGGATCAACGCTCCGGGACAATCAGCCGCTGATGTGCCTTTCTCGATACCTATCGGCCCGCAGCCATGCATGTTTCTGTTTTTAGGTATTAGTATTATTCATTTGTGGAGATGGTGGAGCAAAAATAATTAAAATGGTAATACGTTGGTTCCTTAAACGAGAAACGAGAGTTTTGTTATTAAACAAAGACTTGATATAATCGTTGTCAGAAAAGTGGTTAAGAGATTGCCTTTCTTTATGTCTGTAAGTAGAAGTGGATATCGTTTGTGTAACTTTTGCCTGCCCAAACAAATTCTGGATTTCGAGTCTTTTTTAAATTGATATAATTTGGGTTTATACATCTTTGTTTCGATGTTTATAATGATAGGAGGGTACCAGATGCTGCTAACATTTTGAGTCGAGTAGTGATATGTGGTCTTATGCCACACAGATATATTTATTTAAATATACAAAAATGGTGCTGACACTTTGAACAAAGGTTAATGGAAATGCTACATACTACTCTAACTATAAGTCTACTCTCTGAAACATAATATAGCACTGATGAAAAATGCAATCCCGTTAGATCTCCTGTAAAATAATTTATTTTTTAGATCAGTTGTATAAATACTTGAATCATTCAAACAGAACTTGATAATCACTTCAATTTTCTATAATGGATTATGCAATGGATACCAATGTGTGTATTATGATCTAGCAAAAGCAATTAAAATTGTGCGTTTACACTTTCCTACATTTATCAATGTTCTAAAAATGAAAAGGTAAAACGTACTTAATTCCTCTGTCATCCAAAGCAATGCAGCGTGCTCCTGTGACGCAAAATCGGGCAATCCTTAATTACGTGTAAAACACAACGTGATTCGAGCAACGCACAGTCCAGGATTTTCTGTTATTCCAACTGAAACTTTTTCCCCGACGCTCGGCTACTTTGATTTATAATCGCGGCATTCAAAAAGATACATTCGCGAGCTGCTGTGCCGAAAGAACTGTTTGGCAGTGGCAGCGGCGGTAGCAGCTTGTTTAAAATATTTCCCGAGAGAAATATGGTCATTTCGTGCGTCGCTGCGGCCCGCCACTCTGGGACGTAACAATATTTACACATGAAAACAAACCTTGGCGCAAAAAATGATGGCGACGAGTGTGTGGCGATAAATTATGGCGATAAATTCGCCGCGTGCGCGTGATGTCAGCGATGACCGAGATGAGAACGGAGTGGGAGAAAGAGATGCAGCCAACAAAACAGATTTCCATAAGCTATTGTAGGTTTCGAGCTTGCATAATTTATCATACAGCGTCAAAAATCATCTACAATATTGGGATTTCACTGGAGGAACATCGCGGTACTTTTTGTTGCTCGTTGCAACTGAATATTTCGGTATTATCGGTATTGATATTTTGCCTACACTACCACCAACGTATGAGTAACACGTAATTTTTTTTACTCGGAATAATAAATCTTCGGTTAAAACTGACAACAAAAAGAATTATAATATATATATATATTATATATATATATATTTATTATATTTTATTATCCCTCTATATTAAATACGCTATTCCTTAATAATATATTCAGTTTATTTTTTTAAACGGTGAAGGTTCTCAATTCATAGCGTATATTTTTTCAAATGTTTTTTTCTTTACTTTTAGTGTTGGCTCTCCAGTTTACAGCGAATGCACCTTTGGCTTTAGACTTATAGTGCACTCTAGTGACTAGTTTTTGGCGTATGCTTTGCGGTACATGCGAACTACCTGTATATCAGAAGTAATGGAAAAATGCACTTGGAATATGTCTGTTGACATACTTAATCGAAAAGTTTTAATGGGTATGTATGGTCACTATGTGCCAGATACTAGTCTTATTATTATATGTATAAAAATTTAAGCATTACGTACCACAAGCTGTACAATTATAGTTGCACTTTCCTCGTATATTTAACTCGTTACGAGGAACAAACAAATTGCGATAATTGCAAAATATTTTAGTACCGATGAACATTTGCACCCTGTACTGTTAATCAGTGTAATTAGTTGGTGTAGAGACGAGAAGTCTGAGCATAGCGGGTCAGAGTTAAATCTAAAAGATGACATCGTTGCCGTTTTAAAAGTAAAGAGTTTTCTTACTGACACAAGCTTATTGTCATCCACGTATTCGGAGCAAAAATACTGTTGCAATAAGAAAATTCAAATTTTTCAGTCTCTTGGTTGACTCCAATAAGGTCATTGTTCGAATTTGTTTTTAGTTTCTGCTCATTAACTCCAAGTTACATTATTTTAGATGACAACTGTATTATTTAAAATTAGCTTTTTTAGTTGTATGTAAGACATTGTTGCATTCTTGCAATAATGATTAAGCTCTAACATTTAGCATTATTCACTTTCCCAGGGTAACATGGGCAAATAGATTTTGCCCAAATATTTAATCTAACTGTTTTCATTTCTATAACTCGTTTCTTTTTAACTGGCTTCGAAAGAAGGGGATTCTTTCAATTCGTTCGGTACATTCTGTTTTTACGTTTGTCCGGCTATATTTCTCCGATCCAATAGGACGTGAGCTTTTGTATCTTGTACTGGAAATTCCCTCAATGGTTTACCTGCGCAATTTTTTCGAATTTGTTTAAAATTTGCTGTTGTTATTGCATAAAAACCCATTTTTTGTATGTCCTGGAATAACTTTTGAATGAGAGCTCCGATGGAAATAAAATATTTTGCATTCTGCGGCGAACGTTCCTGCAGTGCTTCCCTTTGCAAACATTTTTTCCGACACTGAAGAGCGCGAATCAAAATATTTGTAAAAAAATGTGAACCGACTTCAAAAGTAGGCAACACAAAAATGTAAGTACGAAGAAGGGGGAAATTATTTTCTATTTTTTGCACATTTTTATGTTGCCTCTTTTCCAAGTCGATTCACATTGTTTGAAAAATATTTGTTTCTACTAACATATAATTACACATGAAGTAAAAATACATTCCGTAAGCCCATCCACTTTCCCCTTATATCCGGATATGCACAAGGAGAATTGCAAAATTCTTCAAGATAACGGGCTGCGCTCTTGTGTTCCATCTGTGATAGAGTCTATCTTAAGTTTATACTTACGGGCCGGCGGTTAATGGCTCGCTGTAAAAGCTGCCGCGAATGCGTAGCGCGCCTTCTTTTTGGGATGCTGTGCCTTGGCCAAAATAGACCGGCACGCGAACGAGAGCAACGTGAAAGAGGGCTCTCGGCCGCTGGCCTTCCACTCCTCGCATCTGCCCAGCCCGACCAACACCGCTCCGGCCAGATAAATAATAGCCGCCTACCTAACTAATGCTCATTAATCCTCAGCGGATACATCTCCGAGAGCTTCGCATTCTATTTGCTGCTCCCAAAAGCTCTTCCCGTAATCCTAATTCATCTAGATCAGTACTTTTCCAAAGACATAGTCCGAAATACCAGCATAAAGGTTTTGGTGAAATCTGCAGAAGCTTCTGGAAAGTAATGATTTATATGATACATATACTTCAGTAAATGGTTGAATTCATGAATATTTATGCGTTTAATTTCTAGTACACAAGTAAAAAGAACTATTAGAAGGTTTTAATATAAACTGTATTTAAATGGTATATACTAATTATAGTAGTATGCCCATTAATCCTCTGTGAATTCACCTGTGAGTGCCTCATATTTTATTTGCTCCTCCGGAAAGCTCTTTCTGTAATTTCAATTCATCTAGATCATTACTTTTGCATTGAATTAAAAACATTTTCCAAAAATGCTATTATAAGCCTTCTGGAAAAATATGAGGAAGCTACTGGAAAACAATGACTGATATAATACATATACTTCAGTACATGATAATATTTTGGAATATTTATACTTTTAATTTCTAGTATAGAAGTGAAAAGAATTTTAGGAACGGTCTAATATAAAGTGGGTTTAAATGAGATATCCTAATAACTTTAACAGAATGTAAATTAGATGCAATACAGCAGGAATTAAAGGCAAAGGTATAATATTAGTGGATTATTTGTTTTAAATAGTCCTTATTAATCGTATGATATTTCATATCTTTAAATACAAGGAACGTGTAATTTCTTTAGACACTTGAACCAAATGAAGAGCCATTTCGTTTTATTTCTGCGAATATGCTTTAATAAAACTTTATACAAATGATTAAATTCGGTTCTATATATAGTAGCATGTAGCTCCATATTTACCAAAATCAATTTATTTCCACTTTTGCCCACAGCGCTGAGGTGAAATGCCAAATTTATTTAAAAATCGAGAATCCGATTTAATTTTAAATTGATCTTAAATCCAAATACTAATGGCAAAATCAGTATTAAAATGAACACTTCAACTACCGGAAGCCTATTAAAAGGCTTTTCGATGCTAACGCTTATTGATCGGTAGCCTATTAATCGGCTTTTCGATTGGCCACATTTACATATCCGCTCCCAACTCAGTCGGTCGTTAGTGTGTGCAGCTGGAATCATGAGCGGTAGATAATGTGTCAAGCTATTAATAAAATGTTCTGCAATATGTAATTGCTCTAATCAAAACAAGCAACCCCATGACAACGAAACACGTTGATGTGCCTTTGAGACAAAGTTCAGTGAAAGCCCGCCGTATCTCACTCCAACTCGGAGGGAAAACTATAGGTACGTCAGCAGAAGCAGTAGCAACACGGCAATAATAGTCGCGCGAACTAATGGTCGAGCGGAGAATAATACATGGTCGGCACGGTAGAACAGCTGCACTCTACAGGGTGATTCACTTACCTTTGAATCACCAGTGTCGAGTATACGCAGCCATAGTATACAGAATAATTGCAAATAATTTAGTAATTTTAATTGAGCAGGAATATTATCCTCTCTATACTCTCTTCAGTGCATCCTATAGATTATGTATAACATTGTATTTTATATATACTACACAAAATATAACATATTGCTCCATTATTTACTATAATTTATATCTATTATCTATCTATATATATACGTGAAGAGAAAGTTTGTATGAATGTATGTCCGATGTAATCTCCGAGATTACTCAAATGATTTGGATAATTCTCGCATCGTTCAAAAGTATAATTCCTTCAGATGGACAGAGGCTATATTTAATTTCGCTTCCTCCTCAAGAGAGCGAACAGTGAGTATAAATGCTCCATAAGACGAAATAAAAAAGCTTTCACAGAAAACTTGGTGTAATCTCGAAAACCATTCCATGCATTTTAATGCGGTTTTCTCTCCTTAGACTGTTATAATCCAAGCAAATTATAGGCTACAAAACATCACAATATTCATTACTATATGAAGAAAATGCTTACAACAAAAATATCTGCAACAACCTATTATTCTCTGAATTAAGTTATTGGTAAGCCCACTAGAAACTTAACCCAGGTAAAACCAGGTAGAACAGCTTTAATACGTCACATGTGTATACATACATACGCGTGTGTGCATATAACACACATATGTGATAAAAGTGGGGTACAACAGTCCCAATTTAAAAATTTTTAAATTTTTTCTTAAATAATGCACTTTTCTATTCACAATCTACCAATTTACATGATAATCCACTTAAATAATCCACTTTTCTATTCACAATCTACCAATTTACATGATGGTAACTACATATGCATAAATATTTGGTACTTTATTTGGTACTTTGCGGAAAGGGGTAAGCTCTTAAGGGGTTACATTCAGCGTCTGACGAAGAAAAGAAAGATAACATTAAAAGTTACATTCACAGTTGCTTGATTCCTTATCAATTGAAAGATAAGTTTATTACCCTGTACATTATGAATATATAGAAACGAGCCAATGATCCACAGAAGATATGCAGTGCGTAAGAGTCAGAAAGGAAGACGTAGCTCTGGACAAGGGTCGGTGGAGCCGAAGAGGGATCGGCGGAGGGTTAGGTGGGGCAGCAGGAGGGGTCGCGAGAATAGCCTGGCACGTTTCTGGTGCGGGCAACGGGGCAATGTTTATTTGTTTATTCGGAGTACACGACGGCCGAGCGACGCCGGCTAGATAATTGCCGTCGTCCAGCTCAGGCGCGCGCGAGCCGAGACCGAAGCGCACACCGTCGATGTCCATCGCACCGGCTTCCTTGAGTTTGTTGAACTTTCACTTCGCTGGCGGAACACTGCGATTCATCAGGAACGCCCGATCGCCGGTATTTTCACCTTTTTGCATTGTACATACTCGTATGTGTGTGCAAAAAACAGAATGACGCAATCACGCTGAATGATTGTCGAACTAAATGTAGCAAAATGTTGAAAAAAAGCAGTAGCGTTTGAGACATTGCGCAGTCAGAAAGTGAAGAAGTTCAATTTCAGGAGCGAGAATGTAATTGTGGTTGTGTAATTAACAGAGTTATTTAATAGTTATGTCGTTAAATAATCAGATATTCTTAGTGTTATATAACAAGTGAGTTTTCATAAAAAATGCCGCATTTTTAAAAGTAATGAAGCACTCTATTTTCAAAGTGAAATTTCATTTAGCGTTTGAAAGATTCCTAACAGTATCATTAAGCGATGCCACGTCGCTATAAGTATGTGAAATATTAAAGGATACGAGAATACAAGTGGGAATTTTAAGCGGGAGGAATGCTTATTTAATTAACAGAGCCATTGCATGCTGATATCATTAAATAATAACACTAGTGTAATGCTTATGTCATGCTACAAATGGTATGTGAAATATGGAAATATCTTATAAAGAAACAATTGTACTTTCATATTTAGTTTGAAATCGGTTAGACTCCTTAAGTTCCTTTGGAAATTTCATATTTTTAAAAGTAACGAAGCAGTTCGTTTTCCATAGTGAGACTTCACTTAGCATTTGAAAGATTCCCTAACAGTGTGATTAAGAGAGCGCCTGTATCAGCGAGGGCCTTACAAGGCGTTCCACATCGCTATAAGCATGTCAAATATTTAAGGATACGAGGATATAAGAAGATATGACAAACGCAAATATTGGAACGCAGCCGGTGTCTCTCCGCCGGCAAGGAGAGTAGCAAGGAACGGTAAAATCTAATCTGCCCGTAATTCAAATGTCAACGGAGAAATTCCCAAGCATATTCTAGAGACTACTATTTTGAATATCTAACACTGTTTCTTTATATCTTTAAATAAAGCACAGCTGCAAAATGGAGAACTTTTTAATACGCTTCGATTGAAAATACATTTGACGCTTTTATCCCTTTATCTGTGGTATACAAATATTTCCCTTGAATTCAAATTCGGAATACAAATCGAAAGAAAAAAATGCTCAAAATGTTATAATTACAAGAAACATAATTTATATAAAGGGTACTTAGCGTTACTAAAGTATATTATTATTATTTACACTTTTTCGATCGAATGGTTGTCAAAACCTCTCATGCAAACATTAATATAAAATTGAATCTAGCAAACAAATGACTTCAAATCAGGAAATACTAGCAAGAAAAGCGAAACAAATGAAAACCGCGAAATTGTTCAAAAGGAACTTAAGAAAACGCTTTGTTTCAAAATTGATAACTCAGAACTATCTCAACCATAAGTCAACGTAGTTAAAATCACAAATTGGTTGTCGTAAGTTTCCCGCGAGTAAAGCAGACATTAATTTTCTTAATTAACTTCTGCCACTGTTCGTGCGCGAGTACGATACGTGGTATATTAATAGTGCAAGAGACTTGAGACGCTCAAACTTGACGAAGATAGATGATCCACCCTGACAGTGTTAGCATCGATTACACATACAATGTCAAAGATGCTTCTGCCACCTCTAATGACTGTCAGCTCAACTCCAAGGCAGTAAACAACACTATAACCGGCAGTTGCCGGAAGGTAGCTCGAGGACATTAATAGAGTTGCGAAATGTGCTGCTAGCCTGGGTACGCGCTTCCGTTGGCCTCGTAACGCGGTCGCAGTAACTCCGCATTTATTCAAATGATGCTTTAGCCGGAGCCCGAAGCATCCTTCGGAGCATCGGAGGAGTAGAAGGAGGGTGTGTGTGGGGGAGTAGAAGGAGAAGAGGAGTAATTCAGGAGGGGAGAGTTGGGGGGGGGGGAGAAGGAGGGGCAGTGAAGGGAAAGGGCGGGAAAGGGTGGGGCAGTGAAGGGAAAGGGAGGGAAAGGAGGATCGTGCGGTAAGAGTGAACGCGTTCGAGGGTCACGGGTATAAAGGCCGAGGGCGACACGGGGTGAGCCGGTGGCGCACTTCAACAGGCCCCGAGGAAGATCGCGCGGGGGCTTCAAGTGAAATCAGGAAGATAGAGAAAGGAAGAGGAAGAAGAGGGTGTGAGGGATAAAGTGAAGAGGAGTGTGGGGGTAAAGGCAGACAAGGCCATTCGTTTCAATGAACGGCCCTCCAGAATGGGAGAGCCAGCCACCCTCTTGCTCCTTCATGGCGCTACGTTCATCCCTGCTCTCCTAGGGGATCGACGTCATGTTATAGGACGGGATAGAACTCGGTATATAGAACTTTATGCGAGTCCTCTCTGAATAGAAAAACACTCGAGGATACCAGTGCCCGGTTTTGCCGACTCTCTTGCACCAGCCGGGCGTTCGCTCTCGCTTTCACCGTGTCGAGCTAACATCTTCCTGTTCCCCTGCGCGGAGACGCTTCTACGCTATGGCTCTTAGTCCCAGCCTCTTCCGGCTCGGCTCTAGCTTGGATCTCATTTGAATGAAGCCCGCCCCGCCCGTCGTCGGCCTCTCTTTTTCTTCCCATTCAGCATCATCCCGGCAATCGGGGCTCCAACTTCCCGACAGTACCAACCAATATGTTCGCCGAGGACTCGATTCCACGCTGCGAGGCTCCGTGATGCGAGACGCCAGATTCCCAGGAGGAAGCTGCCAGTCAGGAGGACCAGCAAGTGTGTGTAGGGAGAAAGGAAGGAAGGAAGGAAGGAAGGAAGGAAGGAAGGAAGGAAGGTTGAAAGAGGATTGTACCAGGATTCTCGGCTCGAACGGTAACCCTGAATTTGCTCGACTGGGCAATCTTCTTCCAGAGACCCTCCAGCTGATAACCGCGCTCTTCAGCGTGGAAGCGACGTGAAATAGCGCGAGTGCCGCTCTTTTCACGAATCACGGCTATCGTGTATGGCCAGTCGTCGACACCGAGAGGGGATTCCACCTCTGCTTCTGATTCGGCAAGAGATACGCCAACTCCCTCTCAACCCCGCTCTTGTGCATGCACCTCCACCTCAATGACTGTGCAAGTAACCTCTCTTTCAAGGAAAAGGCCCATCTTGAGAAAGAAAGTGCAGTTTTTTGTAGCTTTCTGCTTCGTACTCTTATTCAGGATCTAAAAATTGGTCTGTCGAATGCCGCAGCATGGACGATAAACAACAAATTTATTTCAAAAACGAGAGATGGATTTGGTCATTTGTAAGTTATGTGAGATTGATTTTAGAAATATATATCATTCGATTAAATTAGCACTTTAATATAAATCGTAGAAGTTATTGTAACCTTATTCGGCTCACAAAGAGTGAATATAAAATTACTCTTAAAACCGAATACTAAAAATTGCAGTTACGAAGCGATTCCGCCTCTGCTGTGATTCAACAAAAGATACGCCGACCTCTATGAACCTCAGCGTTGTGCGCGCCCTTCCACCCGACAGACTGTACAAGTAACCTTTCTTTCAAGGAAAAGACACACCTTGAGAAAGAAGGCGCATGTTCCGCAAGGAACCGTCATGAATTACTCCAACGAGTTCACGCGCGGAAATGGGACCTTGGCCGTGCCCGTTCTTTTACAAATGGACGCCGCTCGCTCGCTTGGCCTGTAAATTGCACGAACTACGGCAGAGCTCCGCGGATATTAGTATAAAAGGCAGCGGGCGAAAAGGCTGCGGGAGCCGCTTTAAAAATTTCCCCTTGACACCCAGTGAAATGTTAACGCCTCCTCTGTGCGCACCTCTCTGCTTATCTTCTCTGCCTAGTAAATTAATCGTATTAAATGCATGCTAGTACCGGCGTTACTCAACTCTTCGTAAAGATATTCTTAATCTTGCTGTAATGCGCTACGTTGAACTGGTATTCATGAAAGGTTTAAAATTAAAATTTTTTAATAAAACATCTACTAAGTATTGAGTCTTTTTCAAAATTATCTAATTAAATACGTTACAATTAGTAAAGCTTTCGTGGGAGCGTTTTTCTGTTGTGTTTTAAAAGTTCTCTTAATTAAGCCAGTACTTTCTTTACTTTTAACTAAAGAGCTTTCTTGAAATTCAAGAGAAACAGGCGGTGGCCTTATATTTTCCTGGCGTATTTTTGAGCCCTACGTATGGTGACTGCCTGTATATAGATATATTTTAAGGCTTTCCAGAATATTGTACATTGCATATTTTAAAACCTATACTTTTGTGCTGTTGTGTAGCCATTTATGTACATACCAGAAGTATGGAAGTGCAATGTAATCCTTTCTATTGCTGACCAATCAGTCGTACATTTCGACCTCTGTTGTACGCATTTGACAGACGACAAGGAAAAGCAGAGAGGGAGAGAGAGAGAGAGAGAGAGAGAGAGAGAGAGAGAGAGAGAGGGAGAGAGGGGGGGGGAGAAAGAATTGTAAGGAAACTCAACTTGACTCGTTATCAAAACCGTGGATTTCTTAAAATATTTCATTTCTTGTTAGTAACACCGTATTCTTGTTCTGAAGTTTCTGAATACAATAGCGTCGTGCTACAGTTTGCTGTTTGGTAATGCATATACTCTCTGAATCTCTGTGAATCGTATCTAAGGGTAGGGGGGCACTTTAATTGTCAAGGGATGATTCCTTGTTGTTGTGTGTCGTTGCAGATTTAACGTAGTGATTCTTTGGTGCTAGATATCTTAGTTTATCTTATTACCTTAAAGCTTAAAGCTAATTATATTTACTATTGAGTTTTAATTTTCGTAGTAGGATTTTATAGTCGATCATTATGGTTATTATCTTAGTGCTACCCATCGTTTATAATTGTACTGTAATTATTAGTACTGGGTGTATGGAATGTCTCACAAGAGTAAAAATAATACTTAAAAATGATATACAAATTTCGGGTGGGACAAAAAGAGCCGGCACTCGGAAGGTCGAATCTGATACCGAAAGATACATATTTAACGAGCGGGAGCGATAGCCAGCAGGGGCGTAAAGTGAAAAAGGACACGCGGACGTTAAAGGAATGACGCCACGACACGCAATACTCTCGTTAAAATAACAGTGCCACTGGGGCAAAACGTAGAATCGAGAATAACCTCGTTGTCTTAGCTTCCGCTTTTTGCTGCGAGTGAAACCGGATCCGTCGTTTGTTTCGCAATGGCTACAATAGTCTTGCGGTTACCATTACAGCCACGCTGAGTTTCGCAACCGTCTCACTTCCGCACGCACGAGCGCAATATCGTTAACACTCTGAGGAACCAGTCTGCGAAAAACTATTTCTTCAGTTATGAGAGCAGACATCCCATTCAAATGGAAAGAGCATGTACAACTTTCTTCAGTGTTTATAGAAATTTGTCTGCACATTGTGATACACGAAGTAAATTATTACAGATTATATCACTTATTAAAACATTATAGAATTGTTGGTCTTTCTGTATTACCTAGAACGTAATGCAAGAAGATTATAAAATGGATTTGCACTAGTTGTTATTATTGCAAAACTCACCATTTAGTAGATATGACAGGTCTCTTAAGTCTGACTCTTCTGGTTCCCTATTAGTCCACTTTTCAATAGTTTTTAATTACTGTAACTTAATTTATATACAATGATTAAATAATATATATTTTCAAGTTATGATCGTGCGGCTTAAGTTTCTGAAATATGATTGTTTATTATTATTTTTTTACTGCTATAGTAGTATTGGGAGTTAATAACGAATCATTAGTGTTAAACTCTTCTAGCTCCCCATCAATCCACTTTTTGCGGTTTGGAATTAGTATAAATTAATCTATATGTAATGATTTGATAATATACATGCATATATACATTTGTGAGGGATAGATTTCTTTATCTAAAGTTTTTTTATACATCATTATTCCCATTATTTTATGATCACATACTAACTAAGGTGTTGTAAAAGTTCATACAAAGTCATACACAATCTAATATTGTAATTATGTAATACTATTCAAAGCTAGCGCTCAACTCAAATTTTTACAGGAAAATCCACGTAGCACCTATTTCGATAGAGCTTTTGGCAAAACCACATTTTGGTACCGAAATTGTGCCGGATTTAAAAGCATGGAGACATTTAGGGAGAAAAAGTAAGATCATACAACGAGTTCAGTGAATGGAACGAGGTGGTAGGAGGCTCCGCGAATAGCGGCTCTATTTAGGTATAAAATTAGCTCGATACGTAACATTAACCAGTGACAGTCTTAAAATATTCGGCTAGTGTATCCTGCCGTATAATTTTCCCGTCGGCGTAAATTGGCACCATTTGGCTCGTCGCGGATGCGGGCGCGAGCCTCGCCGGGAAGCGTTTTACTTGGTAAATTTACGATTTCGAGAGCGGCCCGCCGCAGCATCCGGGCCGTTGAGCTGCTTTAAAGGACCCGGCTCCGAGAGCGCCGCTAGGCCTGATAGATGTTGATGAATGCCTCATCCTGGCATCCCGTAACAACAAGCTCTGATCTATCGCTTTGGCTCACTCGATCTACCACGATTGACTCTGACGGTGAGCGCTCTTGCACCCACCCTTGCCTATCATTTCGCCAATTTTCAGCGCCATTCGCCGCTGTGAAATAATTGCGGATCGTACATTTCGTTCTAAACACAACCAGTCACCCGAAAGAAAAAAAACATAAGAATACGACAAGATCCGTTCTGATGCAATTATACATATGTACAGGGTAGTTTACTTGCCTTCGAATCACCATTTTCGATTCTAAGCTGTTATACGATACACAACAATTATAAATTTTCTAATAATTTTAATTATACATAAATATTTCCCGACTATTTTTTAAAGATTTTGAAAATTATCAGTAAATATTTTTGTAAGTGTTGATATTTATATAGCACTCTCAATATTGAGTATTTAGTGTATGAACAGATAGAATATGTGTATTAATAATTTATACAATATGTATACAGTGACATAACAAATACAAAATAAGTTGAAAATTAAAGAGTGTCTTATCGCTTCTAAAATTCATATTTTTCTAGAATAGTTAACGAAATTAATTCCGAAGTATAAATATTATTACTGTCAAATTATTCTTGGTCTAGTTGGGTGATAGAACTTTCCTAGTCGAATTATTTTATAACGTGCTAATTCACCAAATAAACTAGTCTCAAGCGTTATATGCCAAATATTAATCTTCACCAAATAACCTGTCAGTCACTGAACTGCTCCAGTCTATTTTTGAAACATCTCCTATATCTAACGGGAATTCCTCAACACTAACAAGTCTTGGTCCAGTGAGAGTGGTCTGAGTTAATGCGCGGAAGATTAATGATTTGAGATCCCTTCCCACTTGCTTGTCGCGCGAATGAAAATGCGATCTGCAAGGGTGCGTGTCGCTTGTCGTAAACACTTGTGTGCTGCTTTCAACTTCCAAGATGCACGCTTGTCCACTTTAGCACTAACTTTATCACCGCCTGAAAGATTTTCCGAATTCTGTGAAAAGGTCCGTCAAAAAATAAAAATAATGTTTGTCAAATTGTTATAAATATTAATCTGTATGGTGAACAATTTCAGATTTCAGTCTGCAATGCAACTTAACGAATTACATTAAAAACACCTCCTGTATTCTACCAAATCTCTTAATAAATTTTTATGAAAGGCTACTATTCTTAGGTTCATTTATTTTTATTGTCACAAACTAAGTCTCCGAATAGCGTTCCATTTTTCTTACAACAAGAGCAACCTACAAATTTAATTAGCAACCACTGTTTGAATTATCCACTTTTTTGCAATAGTTTTCCCAAGAGCAGACATCTCAGTGTAAATCCCATGTCCCAAAGTAGCTCATATTTTGTGATACACATTTTTCAGTGTATATATATTATACATCAAGAAAAACCTCCACAAAATACCTGTCATGACGATCCACTAAATTTCACTAAAGCCGATGTCACAAATTTTCAAAATCATATTACAGAAAAAATGGTGCCGAAGGATAAGGATAGAATTATTACACATTTTAATTTCTACTCGACATTATCCACTCTGAGTAAATCAGATATTTGGAAAGCTTCCTTTCAGCTCGAAATTTCAGCACACGCTCGAGCGTGATAATTTCCATGGTACACAGGCGAGTGTACCGAATTACACAGGTCTATCCTATATCTCTTTCATCAAGGCTTGATTGCTGAAAGAGGATCAATCACTTCGTCAACCGTGCTCTGACAAATAAGCTTCAGCAGCAAGCACTGCGGCTTCATTTCCAACTAGAACCGAAGGCACCAGTAACCTGATCTGTAGAGTCGAATCTATGTGCAATTTCCACGTAGATTCACATTGCACTCTACATGTGCAATTTGCACGTAGATTCGCGATACATTTATATTCTATAGGAATATATAAACAAAGAAAGTTTGTACTCATATGTGTTCATGGTAGACTCAGAAACTACTCAACCGATTTTTAAAATTCTTTCAGGATTAAAAAATAAACTACTTGTGGATCGATACCGCCTCTAGAATGTTACGATATTTATTACTTGTAAGGACTGCTTCAAAAGAATTTCTAAATTGTCAAAAGACATGGGCGTATCGAGTTAGACATCCTAACATTTTTTTTTCAACAATGATATACTTGTTTTTTATAACATAGAAGTATACTTATATATAGGAATAACTATCGTTACAATTGCAGTGAGGCGTTGAATCTGTCCATAAATAGCAAGCAGCACTTGTCCCTGTTCATCCAATACAACTGAATACCGTTGTAACGCCCAGTGGTTTCATGAATCGTTAAAATGTTAAATGCGGAGCCATTACAGAATAAGCGGCGCGGAGCTCTCGAAACGTGACAGTGACATCGCGAACCGTTTGTTTCGACGTTTCCAACTGAACCTACAGTGAAACGCAGCAGCGTCCTCTTTCACCACAAAAAGTACCAACGCGCGCGCGCGCGCGCTATCCCAAGGTAGTTCTTTGTATCTTTTTGCCAATGCGAGTAAGAAGAGCGGTTTGGGTCAGGAAGCGAATCACTGCGCGTATTCCAACGCCATACTAGAATAAAGTGGAATCATGCAAGAAACAAGAGCAGCGTAACGGTGTGGCGAGGGAGAAGGCAACGGGCCGGGAATTCTCGTGTGAAAAATAAGTCGTGCCAGGGAACAATTAAGGAAATGACGGTCGTAAATTTTCGTGGGTTTGAGGGGGGACGTTTTAAGAGTGGCTCCTCGCGGGCGACGAAATTGCTTCCATCAATCCGCACCGAGACAAATTAAAGAAGCATCGGCAAACGCGCCGCCACGCTTCAACGTCCACCGTCTTCCCCCCCTCACACCCTCTCACAGAGCCACTCTACCTCTTTCTTCTCTTCGATTTAACGACGTTTTCATACCTCAAACTGAGAAGTATCCTCCGCCCCCGGATCTCACCGGATGGAGAGATTCGACAAAAAGTCGCTTTCATTACTTGGCGCTTCTAGTCCCTTCAAGAAGATCGCCGATTTCCTTTACGACCCCACACCGCCTTGATATTCAAGCTTCTGGCGGTTGAGAGCGCAATGGCTTTCCTGCGGTTTCCACTTTTCCTTCCTAGGGCGGATATATTGATCTATCTCTCTCAAATTTCGGTATAAAACGTCTCGATTGAATATGCTAGTAGACTGTCAGAAGATACTGTATTTCGTGTAAAGAACAAACTAGATTCGGAAGTAAATGTTACGTTGCGTATTCTTGATGGTATAGTTATAGTTGAGACACGGAGCTAAAACTTTGCTTTTATGTTTATTAGTATGTGACTTTAATCTTTACTGGATTAATTTCAAAAGCTTCATTCTCAAAAATGATTTTCAGCACTAAATAAGACCATTTTTGTTGTCCATACGAAAATGGAACATTTAATTAACAACCCTATCAAACGACTTTTGTTTAGTTTACCAACACAACATGAGAAATACGTTATATTACTTTTTACTATTTTATTTAAACAAAAGTTTAATTAATATAACTCGTTTTGAGTCTTGAAATATCCATTGTTCCTTAACTCTCTGTTATCATACTAACTTTTTCACCTGATATGATATTCACGATTATACAAAATACGTGCATGCCTGCTAAAAATAATGCTCGTAAATTCAATTCGGGAGAACAATGTAAGCTTAAACTTGCAATATCAACAGAGCGCGAAGTGACTGCAGGAGTGACTGGGCCGGCGTTGGAAGCCGGAAAATAGAGAGCGTAGTACATAGTTATATACTTGAAACTTTCGTCCATGCATGTGGCTGCGCTAACGACGCGCGGAAGTTTGTCATTGCGGCCCCATCGTAAAGAAAGGACCGCCGTAATTTCCAACGATACCCACTTAGGATCCTACTAATTAATTCGGAGGGCTGACGCAATTTATGCGCGAGCCGCTCGTTACCAAACAGGTGGCATTCGCCGACTAATGACCGCGGAATACCAATAATTCATTGATTAACGCTACCCGCTGAATAAGCAACAAAGTTTTTTGCCCCCCACTCGAACCAGCCGCTCCAATAATAACGATAAAATTTCGTCAGCCACCGAAATACATTATTGAGATGTCGCACGGGCTCCGGTTACTAATTGCTCTTGTTCCGCCCCAGAGTTAGGAAGTTATCGTATTGTTAGGTTAACCATTGATACTCTACGGATTCGATAAGAATTCCTGCTTTGCTAGGTCGATATCTACCGATTTTTGAAAAAATTAAATAATACTGAAGATATAGGAACTATGTTATAGTGCATATAATAGTCTATGGCAGCGCTTTTGACAATTAGCCAAGTAATGGTATAATATAAATTTGCATTTTATTAATTTGTAGCACTTCAAAGTGGATACCATTGCATTTACCATTCCATTATTTTGTCTATTCCATACTATTGTAATAGTGTAGAAACTAATTCACATTGGTCTCATACTCTAGGAAACTAATGAGATATTGCGTGGACTTCGGTTACTAACTGTTCTTGTTCCGGCCTGTCTCGGAAATCCTTGGCGGTAGGATTGTAAATCTATTTGCGAACCTTTTAACGAAATACACTGTGATAGCGAGATAGGAGTAGAAGTTGTCTGAAGAATGGTCTGACAAATGTAAACTTATAATATAGTATAATAATGATAAATATATTAAATTGCTAAATTTACCAATAACATTCTAAGAATATCTAAGGATTTTAGAACCCATAAAATAATACTGCAGAAATATAAAAACTATATTATACAGTGCATATTCATTTTTGGCAGCAGTTTTCACTAATGGTTAATTAATGATGCAGCATAAATTTCCGCATTAACTTGAAGTACTTTGAAGTGAACACATTACACTTGTAATTCCGTTCCCTTGCTTATGCCATATTACTATAATACTATAGAACCTAGTCCATCTTGATCTGATACTCTAGGAAACGATTCCAATGAAAAAGCGGCTCTACTAGCGATAAAATTTCGTGTGCCGTTGCAATACATTATTGAGATGTCGCGCAGCGTCAGGTCTTGGTTACTAATTGCTCTTGTTCCGCCACGTCCCGGGAATCACTGGCTATAGTAGGACTATAGGACTATCTAGTGTCGAGGAGGATCGAGCAAGTGGCGACGATGCCTGCTCGGAATGCAGGCTGCCCTCACCCTCCGAGTGCCCCTTTCTCTTCCTGGTGTCACGAGATGGCGCATCCGTAATTTATCGGAGACGTGGAACACTCGCAGGAGCGTGCGCGCGTGCCCGCCCGCCCGAATAGGCAAGTAACTACGAAACATTACGAGGTTTTCAGAGCGGTCTGGATAAAACAGCGTATAATTAGATAGGGTGCAAGATATACTTGGAGCGCGTCCATGTTGGCGCTCAGCCAGCCTTCACCCTTTTGGTGAATACACCTGCAAAGGAGGTCAAGAGGGTACCCCCTTGGCCCCCCTGCCCGGATCCTCCTGCCCCTCGGCCTATCCCTCCTCGCCCCCACCCCACACCCTTTTCGTTCACGCCAGCAACGGCTCGTGGGATAGGGTGGATGTAGTCGAGATTGGTTGTACACCCTGCAGACTGATTAAATACGCTACAAGCTCTCCTCTCGATTGCAAGAATTACACTGAAGAGCTTTTAATAATCCTCGTTGCGCACGCTTCGAGACTGGCCCTCTTCTCTTTCTCTCTCACTCCAGCTCCCACTCCAGTTCGATCTCTTCTTCCATTCACCCTCCACCTGTCTCTCCCCCCCCCCCCCCCCCCCCCCCTCTCTCTCGCTTCCCCCCTCTCTCGGTCACCGTGTTTGGATTCGCCTGTTTATGGAAATGAGATTGGAACTACCCGATAAAATGGAAAGTTTGGCGGAATATAGTTTCCCTCTACTTCCTCGAGTGATATACGTCCTGATAGCGCCATCGGGAGGAGCTTACGGCGGAGGATTGTGTTCTTTGACCGGCGCGCCACCACTGTTGACTGCTGCGATATGTTTTCTTCGAAAACAAAATCTATCGCTTGCTCGATGCGCCCGGCACCGAGGCTCTGTAATAAATGATGTTACGCTTTAGCCAAACTTGCGACTTAATGTTCTTCTTTAGTCAATAAGTTTAGTTTTCTTTTTGACGATACGCAATTGTGACATTGAGCTGGGAGTAGAGGTCATGGTTTGATAAATGGTACGGTTCTGATATGGGTGTTATTGTATTGTTAGGTTGATCAATGACATTGCAGGGACCCCTGTAGAATTGTCATTTGATGAGCTTAATACTTAAGGGCTTTTGTATTATAAATGGACTAATAATGTTTCATTGTATGAACCATATTATATTGCGTATAATAATCTATTAATCAGTGAATAGCCAAAGGGACACTGATTATAATTTCCGTTTCGTTAATTCGGTTCCAAACTGCTGTAATATTGTAGAACCTAATTCACGGTTACACGCTCAGAAGTGATTTCCATTGGAATCTACAGAAAAGGGAATGAGACCGCTGCCCTTATTGAATGTGTATTCAGAATAATTAAACATTTGTAGTTAGTATACGAATTTACAATACCAATTAATAATTATGAATGCTCGTATGATTGTATGTGACAGACACGTGACGTTGTAAACAAGCCTAGGTTTAGTAAATTTATCGTACTTTATGCTATTGTCTTTCAAAGTGTTCTAAATGATTTGGCATAGACGTGATGCAACGGTATTAACCCCACTATTTTAGCATCAGTGGTTCGTAATCAATTATCGAGCAATTCAGGTGGCGGCGCTGAAATAAATATTAGTTAAACGTGTCAGCGGCGTAATGCGCGAAGCTCTCTGAAATCAGCTTTAAAACAAGGCAAGCTAAGCTAAAGCTCTCCCTCGGTCGCACGCACCATATTCTCGGTGCTACAGGGATTAGCCTTAACTGTCAACTTGTGTTATTATCTACTAATCCCAATTACTGTCAACAACTACATGCGACGTCCAGCTGTCACTGTCGGAAAATTGTATATCGAAATTCTGAGGTAGAACGACATGTTAATACGATTATGAGTTGCTAATCGTGAGAGTAGAATGCGAATATGGAGAACGCGGACGACAAATCCTCATCATTATAATGTCCATAAGAATACTAAACAGTCTGCCGAAACAGATTTATTAAAGAAAGTTTTTCCATAGTAAAAGTCTTTGTCATAATAATTATTTCAACGGCCTCTTTAGTACTGTTTTGTTGATTTTACTGGTATAAATCGGTAAAACAATGTTTCAGACAATTTAAAATCCTTGAAGAATATGACATTTTTGAGACCGTCATTTTTTCAGGGTGGATCGTTGTGCATCAGTCTCTTCTATTTTATCTATTGTGGAATAGAAAAAATGTCTAATGTGCCAAATAAAAATCAAATACTGAAAGGACAAAATACGATTCTAAATTATGATATGATTACTGCATTCTTTTTATAATATTCACATGTTATTGATTGCACGCGCAAGTATAACGCTTTTAAGTTAAATAAAAAGCATTTATAATGACAATTCAGTGAAAAACTGTAAGTTATCAAATAAAAAGTTACCTAACGCAAGTTCGCACCTTTTGTAAAATAGCCGTCCAAAAAAAAACTACAATTAAAGCTTAAAAAGCGAAATGTATCAAAATTTATTTAAATTGAATCTACTACTATTGTACTTTTACCTTCACACCTGACCTCAAATGTAACTCAAATGTACTAGACATGACTGAGCAATTTGATGAACAATTCTAGAACAACGAGATCGATGACGATTAATTTCACAGTAAAAGGTCCGTTTTTAAGTTACCGTGTTACCGTTTTGAAGTAAGTTTGAAATGCAGCGGAGTGTGCGATCCTCGGGGTGGAGCGGACGCGTTAGCTAGCGGCGTCGAAGGTTCATTTAAATTGGGCACATAACCCGAGCGTAGGAAGGCGAGGTATGCTACTCATTGTCGGATTGTGGGGTGGTTGGGTGGGGTGGTTGGGGGGGGGGGGGGGGGCTGCTGTCAACCCGATGGAAAGTAGTCGGAACACAAACGGTAGGATCATTTGCCGTGACATTCAAGTCCCGCGGTGTTTGCGTTGCGCAAGCCAGAACTTTCCTTGATGAACGAAAATTCGTCGAGGACTGATTCGAGCTGGGATTATTCTTCGGGCGGGAACTAACGAGCACGGTGTTGCCGATAGTCCGCTCAGGCAGGAAACGTCGACTCGTAAATTCTCTCGGTATCACATGATTCACGGAATGGTCTGGAGCTTTCATTTGCGTTACCTGTAATTGTTAACCCATTCGGCCGAGCCGCCGAGAAGCCGCTGCCCACCTCCTTCCACCCCCGCCCGGAATAGTGCCCAGCTACGAATAAATCATAGTTAACGAATAGTTGGGTCGCCGGCTAATCCCGCGATTTCGACTATCGCATTATTCCGCCTAAGTCTACATTCCGCCTGATTTATGGCAAAGATCCCCTTCTTCGCGACTGAAATCTGTGCAGCCTTATTCACGCCGTATTACCTAATAGTGTATTATCCGAGTGTGACACTTAGCGCACTCTTGGGATTTTTGATTACTATGACAACAAAGTTGTGATTCTTTAGTTGCGGGTTTATGAGTCATAAGTAAGTATAGGTTCTATTCCTGCGACTAAAAAACCGCAAATGTGTCTAGCTTAATTGATCCATAATATCTCCAAAAAATTAATTATACTATAAATTATTGTGAGAAGTTGACGAATGTAACATTCGATAATAGCACAATTGTGCGTACTTCAATATTTGGCACAGAAAAGAGTTTTATACGTTATTAACACTAACCATACCAATGCCCGGTCAATTGAACGGTTTTAAGCTTCGATTCTACAATGCACTTCGTTGTTTCCTCTGGTTAAAAATACAAATGTAAACTTGAAATTCTTTTATTACTATTGTAATGCTACTTTGCCCATTTGTTTTTGTATTTAATTTACAATCAGCTATACCCAAATTCGAAAAATATAATCTGTATTTCATAACCGGTCATTTGAAAGAAATAGTGACAAGAAATTCTGCGTTATAATTCTAAAAATGCATGCGAATAAGAAAAATTTGCTGTGAAAGAAAATGATTTGTTAAAGCTTAATTTTAATCAGTTGAGTATAAAGTAATTAAATGACTCCGTCTCGCCGTCTTGTGCTACTTTACGACATCAAAGAATATCCCCTTTCTATTTATTCTTTCGATTTAATTATGTAATTCAATGGGATCGAAATTCCGAGCGTAACATAGCGCTTATATAATACATCATGCAAAAAATCCAATTATACATGTGTAATTTGTATAATAGATAAAGTATACTAGATAATATAGTATTAAGATAATAGAATCAGAAAATCTAAAAGTTGAATACAGAGTGTATATTGAGATAACAGAATCATTTACGAATGTTGTTTTGATGTTTCAGAGAGCCTCAGGGAGTACTTCACCAAGTATGGCGACATCACAGAAGTCATGGTCATGAAGGATCCCACTACGCGACGGTCAAGGTAAGTGTCAATCGATAAGTAATCCGAGGGTGACACGACACTGTTATTGTTTTCTTCACAAATAAACTGCAATAAAAATGAAATGAGCTACGAGTGTGCCAATGCACTGATTGAAAGTTCAAATATTTTTTGTTTACGAAAAATCACAGAATCAATATATAAATTTCAATGCTACCACATTTTTACGATCTAATATATTTTAAAATAACCCACTGAAGCTTGGTGATTAATCGATCTAATTTCATCAACCACGTGTGTATATGTTTCTTCGGTAAAGAATCCATACGACTCTCAATGACTTCAGGCTGTCAAACCTCTGCTTCATTTAAACCTCTGATAAAATCAAAGTTAAGTCCTTAATTCTTTGTTTAATAATCCTGGAAGGGGAACGAGTAAAATGGACTCCCGCAGTTTATTTTAAAATACATTTTTATACACATGTTTTATATTAATCGATGGAGTTCTTCTCTGATGCACGAAGCGTTAATATCTAATTCTTCTTATTCCATTCTTCATTCTTAATCTGTAATTCTTAAACGTGCACGCAAACGTTTCGAAATTTTAACGTTTCGCATAAATCCCCTTATTAGCAAAATATCCAGAATCTGCCTCCTTTTATTTCTTATTTCTCATCAGTGGCAGCACGCAAGCCGCATTACGAACACTCGCATTATGCTAATCGTCTTGCCAACCGAGCAGCAGCTTCCAGAATTGGAATTTCTTGGAACTGCTTACCACTGATTCATCTGGTCAGCCGCTCATTAATAACGATAATAACGATGATCCGACGGATAACGAGCACGTAAACGTCGCTTTAAGGATCCAGAACGTCGCTTAATGATCAGTTGCTGACGCTCGCTTGAAGAAGGAAACCGTGCTGGTCGATCCGTGAATTATAAGCTTTAGCTAATTATATCACAGCAAGCTGAACTTGCTTATTATCGGATCTTAACTGTCAGATGCACAATTACTGTGAATACATTTATTGAATTAAGGTAATTGTCGCGTAACACTACATTTTTAGGAGTGGCTTGAAATTTTCATAACTTATTGGAAGATAATGCAACAAACACTTCATAAAATTTAAAGTCTATTGACCGCCTCCGAAGGCAGATCCTTTAGATTAAAAAAACTGCGTATACCTTTTTAACATTTCCTATAATATTTTCAATGTTTAAAGCGATGTTATTAATGGCTGTCTACAACTTTTTAATGGGTTGAACATTGACCTATAAAATTGTAATGTTGTCGCAATATTGGTCTCGTTATAAATTACATCTATGAACAACCTTCTCGCGCTTACAGTACTCCAAATAAAAAGCTATTTCAATAGCGTAAGAACATTTTTTACAAGAGTTCTACAAAGTGTCAGACATTGCAAAATAAATCATTTTACGAAGTCAATAAACTATTGCGTATTCGTTTATATTGTGAATATCGTTGTCAAGAATCAGTATCAAACTTATACCACACTAACCTCTCTCACCAACAATGAATACTATTAACCTGAATAGAAATAGAGCGTCTGTTAAATAGAAATAATATTTCTTACCTGCAGGAATAGCTAATTTATTAGTGCGCCAAAATTAGCAATTCAGTGCTACGCTGTCAACGTGTTACCATCCGTTTGCAAGAAAGCCCGTATGTACTTCCATCGAATCGAACTGTAGGTTAACAGATATGTTTTCTATTGATCTCCAGTTCATTTCTATTTTTAGTGTTTGAACCATGTAGCTGTGTTTAATAGTTACCAAAATATAGATTTTTGAAAAAAATTTACCGAAAACTTTAGTTGCATGTAACTCCAAAAAACAATAAGTTAACGAGGAACAGAGTTTTGCATTCGAACCGATTCTTTCCCAACTACACACACTGACAATTTCATAAAAAGCGTGAAACAAAACCATGTCGAGATGACATGAAATGGTTTCTATTTTATAAAAAATGAATAGTATTAAATTCAATAGAAACAAAGCGTCCATTAATTGTAATAACGTTACTTCCACGAATCCACGCGGTAATGCACAGAAATAACTAATTTATCAAATGTTGTTAAAATTAGCAACACAGTGGTGCCTCCAGAACGCTGTCAACGCGCGTTACCATCCGATTGCAGGAAAAACCGTATTTCTATCGAAGTGAACTATAGGTTAACACGGAAGGTGAATCAGTGCTTTTAAAAGGGCGCAATGGATTTCAGTGAAAGGGCCAGGAGCATTGAGGCCAGTGCGCGAGGGTATCTCGGGAAGTGCATTTATTCGATCAGCGTAACACACCGCGCTATTTTCGAGGCGGCAGCGGCGCGGTGGTTGCGATACTGCAAGCTGGGATAACGCGTACACGAAATCCGCATCGGCGCTAGGAATGCGAAGGGTTATCAGGGCGGAGAGAGAGAGAGAGAGAGAGAGAGAGAGAGAGAGAGAGAGAGAGAGAGGGTGCAGTGCATGGTGGGTTTCTAAGTGGAATGGATCCGCGCTAGATAGCCAGAGGGAAATAATGGGCGCTCGGGAAAGTACACGAGGCGCACCGTTAGAGGCCCGCTCTCGCACTCGTTGTCACATTTATCTGCCTGATAAGTCTATTCTCGGCGCGCATCTCCGCCTGCCATCTTCGAGTGCGCGCGATCTGCGTGCACCGCGCCTATAAGGGCACGTCTCATTATTAACGCCTCCGACACTGAAATAGATCTCGCGCACACCGCAACTTTCCCGGTTTAACGCACTCGCTCTCTACTCTGCAGCGTGATCCGCTTGTCTTTCAATCGGTAGTATTTTACCCCCACTTTTTATCAAATATGTCTGTCTGTTATATTGTCCAGATATTGAATTGTATATAATATTGTCTATAATAATATCTAAGAGGGAAAGTTTGTATGCGTGTATGTAGAACGTAATTTTAGAAACAGCTCAACAGATTTCGATGTTTTTTGCATCATTTAAAAGTATATTTCGCCCACAAAGGACACAAACTATTTTTTCTTACCGTTACTCCTCAGAGAATTGAAGAATGAGTGTAACTGCACTACAGGATACATATGAAATATTTATTACGTATACGGGATGGAATCTTCTGGCGATATATCGCTTGAATCTCATTGCATTTGAAATTTTATTAGTGTATTATAAATATTGCCATATTTTATAGTCTACAATTTACCTGGATTATAATTCTATACAGGAGTGAAAATCGCATTAAGGTCCATTAAGTGGTTCTTGGGATAATACCAAGTTTTTTGTACTGAACAAGCCGCTTTAACCTGTTTTGTGGCACATTTATATTCACTGCTTGGTTCTCTGAGGAGTAAGCAAAATAAAGTATAGCGTATGCCCATCCAAAGGAAATATATTTTTCAATGGTGAAAGTATCATCCAAATCGATTGATCAATTTCCAAATTTACTTCGGACTCACGCACATGCAAATTTCCTCTCTTAATAATATTACTATAGATGTATTACTCTAGAAAGCATAGAGTCAAAATAACAATGTTATGCAAGCACATTCCCCATTCAGTTTCAAAGATACTCTTTGAAGATATACTTGAAATTTTTGAATGATATCAATGTCGTTTGGACGATCTTTCCACAAATTATTGCTTCGTCAATATTCTCTTCACCAGCAGTAAAAATAACCATCAGTAAGCTCCACGTGGGTATCGATGACGGCATCGCCACGTGTAAGCAAGACCTATTTTTCGTGTTCCTCATCATGGTGAGCAGCGAAGGAGGTAAATGCGGAGGGTAACGGCTGAATGCTGACAGCCGAAGATGTCCAATGTTATAAATAACTGAACGACTTTTCCCTTGCTCGCTCCTGTCATTTTTGGTTTCTTGTCAACCGCTACCACAAGCTGCGATTCCACAGACCCCACGTGACACCATCGCATAAAAGACTGGCCATACCAAATCTGCAAAAATAGAATCGGCTGAAATATAAACAAATTTATCCATTAATATGGTTTAACTGACTTGCAATTCTGTGCGATTCTGTTCTGGCAGGTCTAGCAAATCTATCCCTAATGTGGTCGAACAGAAATGATTAAAATGATTATCCGTTGAATGGTCAAATCAGAAATAAGGGTTTATTTTTACGATTCCTAAATAGAACCATTGCTAGAGAATTGTGTGAAAAAATTCTTGATTATTAGTGGAGTCTGCTTTAAATTAGGCCTCAAAATTAATTCTAGCAAAATAAACATATGGCTGTGTTTACACGTCTGTAAATAAATAATTTAGACTAAGACAATTTGAACTAGATTTTGGCACAATATTGCTGCAACAAACGCCAGAGTGTTACATAATAACGGCATAAACAGCAAAATATGTACTACAGTATTTATGAGAAATAATAACAAGTTCCGTATTATAATTCTGAAAACGTAAGCGAATAAGAAATATTTACATCGTAATCTACTACGATTTAGACTAATGTTGCCTGGTAATATAAATTTGACTCCTGAAAATACATAATTTTCCTGCAGTTATTTCTATCACAGTTAATAGAAGAAGATAAACGAACAATTCTATGAATTTGATGAGAATACTAATTTCATCATACGTTCTACTCAAATTTCTATGAAAGTTTTCTAATTCTACCAATTGCAATTAGCAACCAAGTTAATGATAGATCAACTCCATCTATTTAGTTTAGTGAATTGATTATCCATCAGGCGATGATGTCATGAAGTAACAATTTGTCCATTTAATCGTTGTACTATTGAGTGTGATTAACATTTGCAGCAGTGTAGTACTGTATCTATTAACATTCTATCAGTACAAATTTCAGAAAGAACATTACACATACTTTGCATAGCCGAATTTTGTAACAATAAGAATCAGATGTAAATTATTTTTTTAATATTTCATGTTAGCACAAATGTACTAAGAGTACATCCATCTAAAAGAGTAATGATCACATAACTAGTTCTAAAAGCTGATCGTATTTATTATTTATAAAATTACGGTGACGTTTTAAACAGTAATCCCTTTCACAGAAACTTTATTCCTGTCCAGATGCTTGAAGCTCTATGCAAATTCAACTCTAAATACTTTAATACTCAAGACTGGAACGCTAATAGTTCATCAAGACACGAAAACGCGTGATTACGCTTCCTTGGTCCAGTAATTAAACTCCATTGGAAGTGGACTGTACCGCTAATTAGCGCATTTCTATAACGATGCGTTGTTAAATTGTACAGCGATAATCGCAGTTAAATTGTCACTCAACTCTTTAAACTCCTGTCCCGCTCGCTCTTGCGGGCTCCCGGGCGTTCTCTTCTCCCTGACCGTTTAATTAATTGGCCAGAAACTTTTAGCCGCCCGCCCCGACCCTCTCTCTAATTATTCATTCCTTTCGCTCCCAAGAGAGCAAGAGAGAGAGAGTCGAAGAGAAAGAGGGAGGAGGTTGAAACAGGTAGCGAGAAGGAGATGAGAGCTTTTCCGGGCGAGTGCCGGCAGGCTCGGGCAGGACAACAAAACGGAACACAGGACAACTTACTTGCGCCGAGTTATAAAGGAGAAGCAACAGCCGGGCCTATTCACACCTCGCTTATTAAGCCGACCTGCAACCTACCGAATCGAACTCTAGCACCCTCTCGCTGCCCTTTATACATACCAACCTCTTTTCCAAAACTTTCTTGTAGCCCAACTACCCTCAAAGACCAGTGACAATTAGTTGTTACGTGCTCCGACTGGGATGAAACTTCTAGCTAACACATGTATTTGGTGAACAAGCGAAACTCGCTTTGGAGGAAGTTGCGACACGAGTCATTGTTGAGTCAATTGTTGTTGGTATTCTTGTGTTCATAGTTCGAGCGTTCCTACGGTTGGTATATTGCAATGAATATGTGGTTAATTCAATGTCGTTAGTGCACCGACAAGGTTTTCAGACAGAATAAATACTAGTTTTGATTAGTCATTATTACATCGCTATTTTGACGATTGAAAACTATTTTATTGAATTGACATAATCGCTTCTGCAGCTACATATTATGTTTTACAGATCTCAAGTTTAAGTCAGGTAGAAAGTGGCAGATTGTTTACTATAACATGCTTATAGACATTATACTGCAGATGCAAAATTCACGGCGAAATTTAATACAGAATGTTAATTTTAACCTGCGAGATTTTAGCTGTAACAAATGCAACCGCAATGCACTTTCGAAGCGCCCGTAGACGTCAATCATCTACAATGAGTGAAATTTTAAATCCCCTAAAAGTGTCTATAATGGCGAAAGGCTTAAATTTCTACTATCTTCAAAATGTCCAACCAACTTTTTTTCTGAGCCGTGCCCAAAAATAAAAGGGAAATCATTTCCTGTCAGACATTAACCAATCGTAAAGCTCCCGAAGTTAATTCCTGAAACGAAATGTCTAGGCGGAAAAGGGCATATTACGGCTGTGAAAGGTTGTCGAAAAAGTTTCATCAGTAATTCCTGAGTGCAGCGGAAACGATTATGCTCACATCTGCGGGTCGTCACGCAGCATTAACTGGAACGTGTCGCCGATAGATTTAAATTTCTTCTGTGGAGGGGTGCCGGAGAATTTCTCGGGCAGGTGGAAGCCGCTTAAAGGGTAGAGCGGAGGATGTAGGAAGAAGAAGGAGGAGAAGGAGGATGGAGAGGGTAGAGTATGGTGGAGGGAGGGAGAAGGAGGAGGCGATAGGGCCGGGGAACAAGGGTGGTTGAATCCCTCAGCGCCACGTCGTAGCTCATATCTGCCGCAAAGGGACGTGGATCCCGTATGCAGGGGGTGCGGTATGGGGTTACTCTGCGGGTTGTAAATTAATGGTTAGCCCGTGGCACGGGGCTTCGTCCTAAGGGTTCTGCTTGATCTATGGGCGGCGTGTGTGCTAGGTCAAACGGGTCTTGCCCACTGATACGACAGTCTCGCGAAAACCCTCTCACTCTTCATCGCTCCTCCCCTCTTCCCCGCACTTCCGCATCCCTCTTTCCCATTTGCGCCTTTCTTAGATCTCCCTTGAATCGACTGTACACGGAAATGGCACGTTCTCTGAAATCGGCCCATCTAAATCTCTTTTATCGCGCCCCATTTAATTCGATATTTATCTCGCAATCACTATTCGCGAAGTTAGCGCTCATCGTATTTACCCCCGGCCTTATCTGCATCTGCCGAGGGAACGTGGGGTAATGCGATGCACTCGATTGAGCCCTTCTTTTACGATCGCCGCGAGCGCTTCTCAATATCAACGGGAAATCCGGCAAAGGATCGATGCATAATGGCGGGTATTTGAGAGCAGTTAACTTTAGAATAGCCGGCCAGTACTCTCGGACCTTTCAGGGGACATCGGAGTGGGATTCGTCTATTGGATCGATTCGACACTATGTGGCCATCTTCCACTTTCTTCTCCTCGGCAACGATCGTCCTATGCTGCTCGAATCTCTCCAGTCCGGGAGTAAACAGACCTTCTAATTTCCTTCCGCATTTTTTGACTGAGCGGTATCCCCAACCTCCTACTCTGATCCTCCTGGCGGTGGCGGAGATAGGCAGTGCCGTTTGTTAAATTGTTCTTTTACGGTTTCCTCGAATGGCCGGAGCATCCGCGGGGATCGGCGAACTATCGGCGTATAATCGTATCTGCTAGCAGTTAACTTCGATGCGGGAGCAGTGCTTCCGAATTGCGTCGGGCTAGACGTTACTCCTTGTTAAATGAATCGAAGTCCTCATTCTCCCGGCGATTGGGCGTCCCTTGAGTGCGACGCGTTGCTAGAACCGAAGAAGAGCGGCGTTACCAGCGGGAGAGTGGAAAGCAGGAGGGTCTACTTTCCTATCGACAGCCTCATTTCCTGCCGCGAACATATCAAGACAAATTCACGGGGAACACCCTAACCTAACTTCTTCCAGAAGGCAACGGCGCAGCGGGGGCAGCAGCCCCTCCACCCAGCCGGGAAAATCTTTCTAATGAACAGGCTATTCGATTCGAGCCTTGTGCAGCCTTGCCAACCAGCGCGTTGCGCCTCGCCACTGGCGCCACTCTCTTCCTATTGAAAGTTCCAACTCTTCGATAACCAATCTCAATTCCAGCCCGATGTATCCGATACGGATACGTGGTGGCTGGTGCCCATTTCTAGCCCCACTCCTTTCTGCTTCTTTTCTTACTTTTGGAACTGACCGACCTTCTTCACATTAATCGTAATGTATGTTTGTTTGGAGCCAGTTCGAATCGCTCCGCTGTCACAACTACCAATATCTACTATCTGACAGACACTATTCTTGTACAAATTGCCGAGTTATGTTGTGATCGATGTATGTCGTAGTATGTTACGTTGTATAATAATATGCGCGTTTATATCTGAAGTTAAAACGAATTAAGAAAGCTTAATCATTTGGTAGTATTATTAGTCGCATTATTCCCTTCATATTAATTGCCATAAGCATTATATGTAAAAACGAAATCAATTTCAATTAGAAACATTTTAATGTATCATGTAATTTCTTATATTACATTTTTATATGCTCTTTATTCGCAGTTTGGTTTGCCACAAGTATTTTTTAAATTTAGCTTTAGCAATGCTTGTTTTCATGAGATTGTGACGAGCTAGGCTTTGCGATTCCTAAATATGCTCTGAGATCGTGCTAAAAGCTATTTCACCTTACCCAGACTCAAAGCTACCCCTCGTTTATGAAGGAATGTCCTAAGCTGAAGTTAAACCTTACTATGGTTGGGCGGATACACCTCCAGCGATAAAGATGTATCCTCGTGGGATCTTTTATTACCCTTTTCCTTCGTGCTGGAATACTTGAAAATGATTGCACAAAACGGGAGTCATGAAATGATTTAACACTTACTTTCCTTTTGAAAACTAAAATAAAGTCTGTGTATATTCTTGATAATTATAGAATAAAATACAATGAGAAGTACAGCGGATTTGAAATATCGTTACAAAATCTTATTGCGAGTTTATTTAATGTTAATAATTGTGCAGAGAGAAAAGAACTATGACTTAATCTATCGCCTATTGTCTGCGGCTACATATACATATGAGGACTGTGTCATTAGAAATAAAGAAATGATTGAACAAAGTGAGTTTCTAATTATTACGGAATCTAAATCGTAACAACGTACGGTAACTTTTAATTGCCTCGAAAGAGACTAGTGCTCAATCTACTGGGATGTTCTTCATTGATGCGAGAGACAGAGCTTCAGCGTCTATGAAACTTCGGAACTGATATCTCCGTTTCCATTAGAATCTAAGAGCTTATATTCACGAAAAATCCAGTGAAAACGGGTAAGATGGAAGTATAGACGCCAGGGATCTGACTGCGCTTGAGATCTAAGAATTTATCCGGCACACTAAGTGCACGCAGCTGCATAATGCTATTCTACTAGGAATTCGGTTTAACACTTAAGATAACGTGGAGTAAAAGAGTAAAAATCATAGTTTTAAGGCTCGAAAAATACGCAGGAGAATTCTGTATTGGAAAGGTAGTGAGCTAAAATTATTAAATCTACGCGTGGATAAATATGTAACAAGATTATGAAAGAAGTTTAAAACGTTTGGCCACGAACTTCCATTGGTAATTAAAAATAAGTCATAAGTATTACGATAAGTCCATTATAAACACTATATTCAGATTAGAATATCAGGTACATTACAATATTTTGCGCAATTTTTAGTATCCTCCCAACAATATATATTTGCGATGTTCTACGGGAAAGATTGATGACTGGAGTTAAAGCCACGTAGAACCTCCCTTTCCCTTGGCCAGTTAATTCGGTCGTAAATCGTTATTAGTAGAGAATTTAGTTTGAACTTACCAGCGATAATTACGCAGCTTCTGTAAGGCGTGAGCAGAGGGTCCGAAAAAGAGATGGGAAACAGACTGGAAGGCCAAAACCGGAAGGAATCAGAGAGAGTCACTGCCGGCTCGGTGAAGGGAAGAAGATAGCGGCTGAAGTAGAATTTATTGGACGATAAGCGTCCTGCAACTTTCTTCCCTTACGATCGTCATTCTTTATCAGAGCAGTGGTGGCCGACACCGCAAGGTATCGACGCCCCCAGCTACTAGACTTTATGAATCGAGATTATTAAGGTCCTCCGTAGATCATACATCTTTCTTCACCTTTTTGTTGCTCCTTGACTCGTGCCGCCCGTCGATGAAAAGGCCGACGCCGAGAACTTGAGACCTTCTGTCTTCGTGAATGCCTCTGCATCCAGTGCTCTCGGCGCTCTCAAATGCCTAGGATCAATCTCTGATCCGACCCTTCCTTTTTCCAAGGATATCAATTGGTTCCTAACTCGTGATAATATGGATCACGGAACTTCTTGAGAACTGGTCTTCTGCTTCCACTTTTTTAATACCTTAGTTTGGCGAATTGTTTTTCTGAATCATATACTGTGTTTCTTTTGCTGCTATCTCTCATAATTACAGTTGTGACTTCTGACACTGCATAACTCATATTGTGAGCTGCCAAAATGACCCACACCGCCATATCTAGGTATACAACAAAAAAATCTCTGTTGCAAAACGTAAAAAGAAAACCCCGATTTATATAATTATCCATCTATATATTTCAGTAAAAATCAGACATTTGATAAATGAAGTATGATCGAATGTTAAATAAGTCATTTAATCCTGTTTGCAACAAGCTCTGACATAGTTATTCATCACACGATTTCAGAGTTACAAGCATTCGGTGGGTTTTTCATGAATACGATTCCTTCGCTGGGTGGGTCGTCGAGCAAAAGAGAATTTCTCGAGAACTGCTGCCGAGACTACTCACGCGAGCTGTGCTTCAAGAGAATATTGGAGTAGTAGACGGGCTACATCAGTGTTAATAAAATGGCCGACGCAGCATTACCTCTTGACTCCGTACTATCTAGCTCGAGTGTCTTCGAGCTTCCGTGCTTGGTCGCGCAAGAATGAGGTCGAAGGTAGCTCGGTCACGCGTACCTGGGTGCTTGTAAGCCACTCTCCGCTTGATAGTTCCCGGCGCACACGCTCGCAGTTACGATCCCCCTCCGATGGGTGGGAATGCCACCCGGTAATTTGTCAGGCTGCCTGAAAGGTGCGGGTGATGATGGTGCGGCCCCTCATCAGGAAACGACATAGGTAACATCCTAGCCACCCACAGTATGCAGACACGAATGATTCTGATGCACAGAGAGCGCGAAGGGTCGACTGCAATTATAACCCGTCACTTGTCAATATTAACTAAGCCGACCCTCGAGAACCTTTAACCTTGAACTAGCATAGTGTATCATTTCATTATAACTAACAGTGATAAGTAATGTTCATTTATGCTTTTTGTACTTAAAGTAATTCTTGCGTTATACTATTTTTTAGGAATTACCTGACAATTAATAGCAAACCGATATATGATACATATGTATAGAGGATATAAATAGTAGAACAAATATTTTAAATTATTGACTGTTTTGTTAAAGAGACGTAATCTAGTAAAGGATATTATTATCTTATGAAACTGAAGTTGCAGCGTTGCTACCATTCCACGCGTCGCTCACTTTATATCATATTGGTGTATCCACGTATGAGACACTTGTACGGTATGTAAGTGTTCAAAGTGTACGAACCTAGTTAAAAGTTTTGATTAGAAAGCAGAGCCGAGATAGCAATTTGTTATGTTTGCTGCTTGGATATTATACAGTGCGATGCCTACCTTAAACAATTTGTTATAGCGACATACAACTAACTAATATTGAATATATCATGGAAATATAATTTACATAATTTCGTCAGTGTAACGTAAAATCTTAAATTTGCATACGCTACTGGTTCAGTATTAACACTACCCGCTTGATACTCACCAGGTGTACCTTGCTAAAGACACATTGCTACTCGCATATGTTATCCTCCTTGCATTGTTCGTAGAGGAGAGCTATTCGCTCGGAGGGCGGTTTCTCCTATTGCGGATATTTCCGTAAGGGAAATCTCAAAGCCGGCTGGACGTCAGCGAATAAAGCGGGCATCCCGAAAGATCGACGCTACATTTTATGGCTCTGTTCCTCCTATCTCGGAGTTCTATCGGCGCTTCTCTCTGCTGGCGTCCGTAACCCATTGCCGGCTGATCTCGTTCCATTCGAGCGGCTCTTCCGTGTTTCGCAGTGGCCGGCAACACACGCGATTGCCGCGTTAGCTCCCGTAGTGCGCAGCGGGTGTCCTCGCGCGCCGACTCGCATTAACCCGCCACGCCACGCCTCGCCTCGCCGCGCTGTCCCACCCTTGCCAAGTCTTCACTACTCTTCCCAGCACTGCTTTGCTTTACCCACCTTAACCCTTAACTCCTCCTAATCCACAGCCATCTCCTATTATATACAGGCTGATTCACTTGCCGTTGAATCACCACTTTCGGACATATGTAGTGATTTTAATCATTCACGAATGTTTTACCATTTTTCTCTGCATCCTGTATATTATATGCAAGCTGATTCACTTACCTTGGAACTAATGATGTTCGTATTGTATGATACATTACAAATATTAAAAACGTGGGAACTATCAGTGCACTATCAGTGCTTCGTACAAACAATAGTATATGTAATGGGAAAGTCATTAATATGATAAAGCAGATTTATTTCGCAATATTACTGGTTGCTGAAAATACTTATTCATTCTAATGCAAAAGGATCACCTTGTACAGTGTATACAAAAATGTTCGCATACCCAGTGTTTTTGGAGTAAGTTTTGTTAAAGAAGACAGTTTTCTTTTTAAGTAAATTTGTTCCAAAAATGTTGGATGTGCTAATACTTTATTCATTTGCTGTATAACATTATATTATTCGTTGTTATATGTATATAGCTCTATACATATAACAGTGGATGATAACCACTGATGATTCCAGATCATTCATCATTTCACTGGATATTCCCTGTCGTATGTAGGCCAATTAAAAATGATTTAATAATTCTAATGATGTAATAAATTTCATTCATGGATGTTTCCCGACTTTCATGCACCCTGTATATTACATACAATATTGTATTGTATTCATAATGTATATAATATAATATAACAAAATACTTCCTTATCTTCTCCAGCAGGCTATTTTGCACATATAATATATTGTATTGTTATACTCATTATAAGTTAGACTCATTACAGACGTGTCTCATAAAAAATGGAGTACAACATCGCACTGTATAAAGTGCTTGTCTTTGAATCAGTACTTTCGTGCCCCAGTTTTTATCGAATATGTATGTACATAATATAAAAATATGTTATATTCTATTTATAATAAAACCTGCTGAAGAGAATATTTTACTAAGAATCTTACTTTGTAACGACTTACTCCGAATGGGGAAAAAGTATGCAGGGAATACTTTACAATACTATATTATACACGTTATATAATACTAATAGATACAAATTTATATTCCACGCATCTGCACCAAATTTAGCATCAGTATTCTTCTATATCATAGAAAAAATACTATAAAGGTCCCAACCTCTTGTGAAGTCAACTCCCAGTACACGAAATACCACCCGAGCGAATCTGAGTAGTACAGTTAGTATTATTAATACATGGAATGTAAAAAAGCCATTGCAAGTATTTCTGTACAATTTGTAATTATCCTGTATATAATAGTTTATACTCGACAGTTGAATCAAAGCCATGTGAATCAGCCTATTCATGTGTTTGAGCACAGGCGTGCTCTTCGTCACATGAGCGCACTCTACTGCCTTCCCGCTATCACGTCTCGAGGAGTCAAGCGTGCGTGCGTGCGAGCCTTCACCTAATCCCATTTATTCCGCGCGAAGGTGCACGGCCATCCTCTCTCGCCCGCTGGTTTAATAAAGTGTGCACGCACCACGCGTTAAGGTTAGCGCTCTGGAAATTAAGAGTTTACCCTGGCAAATCAGTAAGAAGCACTCGGCACGCGATTCCGGGATGGCTTCGTGCCGTTTGACGCTGGTGCATTACGCTCGAGCTTTATTCCGACGGGAATCTCGCCGTGCGATCTAAATGCGAATCGCTCCATTGGATTTGTTTGCCTGCGTCATACAGGAAGTATTGCTCCGCTAACGTTAACGTGTACACTGCACATTGTAATGTTTCGTTGGTTCCCTGATGCCAACAGAGGCTAACGCGTCGATAGCTGGGAGCCTTGATTATGCGTATTTATGCGTAAACACGCAGAGGAAAATGCACCACTCAGTTTCTCAGTTATCTTGACCCGTGAAATTCTCGTTGTTATGTGGTTCTGTTTTTCTGCTTTTGTATATCGGAAGAAAAACGGACGGACAGTCTTTAAATATGATATGGTAGAAATCATTCTGTTGCACTAGAAATATGGAGGCTGTAATATTATCAACACTTCTGAGGGTAATTCGATATTGGAAAAGGGAGTCTAGAATTTAATTAATTATTCTGACTTACTCACGATATTCCTACTACCCGTCGCATTATTTATACCGTCGGTCGATGGTCAGTCATTCAATCAACTGGAATAATCGAAATTTAACGTTTATGTAATTACACATAGCCAATACTGATTGAATAACTGTTCATACAGTTTTGTGTGGCATTTAAACAATATATAATTTCAATTTATTGCATCTCAACGCGTATATGCCTTACTTAAATATCAACCCACGCTGCATAAAGCTATTTGATCAGCTTTGTTCTAACCTTAATATCATCTGGAAGACAGAGGGAGTGGCGAAGAGCTAATTTATTGGAGGAGCATAAATCCGTGACAATTGCGCGGTGCATTTAATGGGCGACGGGGAAAAAGAGGATCGACGCGATGTTTCAATGGAGTGGTACGAGTATTCCCGTTTTACTGCATTAATTCTCCTAATGGAGTCCTCCTTTCATTTCTTCATATCCCCGCTACGTCGAGCAACGATCGCCGTAATATTTCCGGTTAAAGCCAGGCTCTCGTAGGCAGTATGTATGCAGATACTGGACAGGGGAGCTTTATGGAAACCCGTTACATATACCGTTCCCGAGCTATTTAACGGCAGACCTTTATGGCGGAGCTCTGTAATCCTAGCGTTACATAATATACCGCCACCCCCTCCCCACCCTCTCCACACCCCCAAGGATACGTTACAGCGCCACCGTAAACTCAATATATTCGCGCGCACTCCCTTATCTTGGAAAAACGGCACGACGACGGCGGTGATTTGTTTTCCGGATGACAAGTTTTGAGCACCGTCGCAATAACGACGGAGTTCTTCTTCCTAGTGGCTGCGCCGTTTCCTGCAACGATTCCGGCCAACTGGATGGTGGCGCTCTTGAAAGGCAAGCGGGAAATTGCGTGTTGTCAGGATAGCCCTTTGGGTGGTGGTGGGCGGTGTGTTGCGGTGTGTCGGGTGGGGTGGAGGGGGGGACGCGTCTTGCACGCAGACTCCTTTGTCGAGAGGTAACACGTTGCATGGAACCGGAGCCGGCATTGAGGGAAGTTCGGGGCCGGGCTGCTCGAAAGAAAGGCGAGTTCTCATGCTTTCAGGTGGTATTAGAGGGCGGCGATTCAAGCCGATCGCAACAAATGCGCTTTAGTGATACAGCGATGAAAGGGATTGGATTTAATTAGCGGATGGACTCTCGGCCCATAAGCAGCCTGCGAGCAGCCTGCGAGCAGCCGGATGAATGTCGGCGCACGCACCGGGGAAAAGTTCGAGCCTGTAATTGCCGGTGGCGCGCATCCCGGCCGGCTTTGGTTTTGAGATCCGAGTAATTAAGCGGAATTAGAATGCCGTTAGTTGTCGGGCAATGCCATTGGTTATTTTCAAGCGGAAGTCTGGAGAGGGGCCGGCAGCCCGGTCGACCTTAATACCCCCGACATCTCTCTAAGGCGGAAAACGCCGCAAATCCAATTATAAATTAAGGATCTCCGAATGGAAGTTCACCGAAAGAGTCTTGGAATATTCGCGGATACTCCTTCCGAATGGCGAAACTTTGTTTTCCACCGGCACTTTGATAAAGTTCCCGTGAAAAATTGAAAGGGAACTTTCGCGCAAACAACTTGATGTTCCGGCAATTATAGGAAAAAGGGTCATGTGAAACTTTGATACTACCACTAGTTAGAAGAATATTAGTTACGAGAATTAGTGTCCGATGTATTTAGAACATTTACAAAGTTGGCTCGTGATATATATATATATTGCAAATTGTAGTTGCCCAAACGATTAATACAACAGAAGCTCGATTATTCGGAGTAATCGCGGAGCATACCTGTACCGATAAGGAAATTTATGCATAACTGAGCAGTTATTTTCGCGATATTGATATCCGTAGATTTAAAAAGAAATAATGCAAATAAGAGTAATAATAGCAATCACAAACACTATGATTTTGGTAAAAAATGTATGGGTCCTGAATCTTTTTAGCTGCTGACGCTCTATTGTGATTAATTATATGTCGCACTAAATATACTGTGTACATACAAGGTGTTTGGATAATTGAGAGTCCCTTTTGTTACATGCAAGCGTCTTTACGGAAATGAAAAGGTTAAAGACACTTCTCTTATTCGCTTTCAAAATCACTATCTCAAAAATTATTTTCATTATGTACTCAATTACTTCCACAGTTTTCGTATCAATTTAATTGACATATAGGAACCATGAACAAAGCACTTTTTACACAAAATGTTCCTAAATGTGGCAGAGGAATTAGTTTAATAGCTAACTCTTAATTCCGCGTCGTTTGTTATCTGGATATTATAGATAAAATATAATTGAAGAAAAATAAAATGTTTAGGCAATAAACACGTCGTCGACAAGAAATCGACAAGTCACCTTGCTACGTTAAATGTTATAGACAAATGAAGACATATTTCTTATTTATTTGCAGTCCGATTAAAATAAAACTGCGGTTACAAACCGGGGAAGTAGCTCGAGAGCAAAAGTTTCCGCATCGCATGTACTTTGTAAACGAAACATTTACTGACAAAAGATCGACTGGCGCCATGCGAATAGTTCCAGGGAAGCATATGAATCATTTACTTGGAAACTGGTGCAAGTCGATCCGTGGTTCGCCCCCCAAAAAAACTACTGTCACTGTTTACCGAACTTATTTCATATATCAAACTGGCCGCTTTAGACTCAACAACAGATAAAGCCGCGCTACTTTCGAAGTAAGCCGCACACATTGCTCCCTATTTTGCAGGGAACAGGACTTTCCAGTGAAGTCAGATTCAAAAAAATGAGCTCTGTTCGACAGAAGGAAACTACTAGTGTCACAATGGACATTTGCAAGATTTAACCCCGTTTCCAATTTTGCAGAAATTCTTAAACCTGCTACGATCTTCGATTCAACCATTATAAATTTACAATGAATAACATAACGAAGACAAAAATTGGATAGAAAAAACAATTGTTCTAGTATCAGAAAGAAAATAGACGACCAGATAATATAAAATTTGTTTTGACCAATGTTTCCAATGAATGAACTCCTTCCTTATGCGTTTGGCAGGGAATGTAGGTACATCAGCGTCATTAAGTAAATCATGCCGATTGGTTCATCTGAAATTTAATGATGTTCGCTTGGTCAAGCGTGCTCGCTTCCAGTTTCCATTCGGTGGTTCCCATCGGCCAGGTCGGCTCTTTTCTTCGCATCGCTCATTTTCTCGATGGCCACTGCTGGCCCACTGGATTATAGATTTATATTCCTTGAATTGCGGAAAACGCTTGGCCAATTCAGATATTTTCCAATGCAGAGCTCGCCGAATGGGCCAGCATCGATTGCGGTGGATCCCGGGATCCGTAATTTGGACGCACGAAACTGCAAAGTAATGCCGCCATCCAACCGTTAAAAGGGCTTTCTCGTTGCCAGAATATTGTCAATTCGAGTTACACATCATACGGAGAGTGCTTCCTCGGTTCCTCGAAATGCACACTTGCAAAACTAGATTAGCCAAATGAGAATGAATGCTGAAAAATGTAATAAATCCTCTTTGGATCGAACAGTTATTAGTAGAATTAGAAGAAATTAACTCACACGAGAAGAAATATTAATCTATGTAATAATTGACGTGCTCTAATGACGTCAAAGGAAAAGCTATAAACTCATAAGTAAATATACACTTGCTGACAACAACAAAAAATCTCCAACGTGAATAAATCCATTGAGCTCCTCATTTGACTTCAGATAATTGCGGTATCGGAGAATTTTCAAAAAGTATTCCGCGAAAAATTGATTTCATTATTGTTGTCATTTCCATTGAAATTAGTATAATACTATTAAAGCGATTGAAAGGATGACATTTCATCTTAATAAAGTATTAGTGGGTCAAATTATGTTACATTGTCTGGCACCAACAAAATTGGAATGAAAAAATTGGAACAGGGAATATTGGCATTTCAATAATTTTTCATGACACGGGTCGTCCAGCGAAAATTTAATGTTATTACATTCAATTACACAAAAAATGTGTACGACAGCACTCAGTTACATACCTAGGTTCTGCATTAAAATTTTATCCATTCTATACCAACAACGATTTTCATAATTACTTTAAAAGTCCATATCTGGCGATGAACCAAATTTCAAAATTGTATTTCTTTCACTAAACACGCTTTATGCGCCTTTTATGCTGAGATATGTACTTACAATTAGTTACGATTGATGCAGTTTAATTTCATGCAACGCGAAAAGCAATGGACTTGGAGTAAATAAATGACGTGTCTTTGGAAACTATAAAATATATATGAATTCAGCAAAAACTAATCAGTTAGTTAAAAGTATTATAAACCCATAGTATTGTTAACCCAATTTAACGTGGTATTCTCTCCTGTATACATATAGTTCCGGATAAACTGAAGTCTACAATTTTGCAGTATGAATTATTTATACAGGGTATTTCAAACGTATGTCAAAAATTTCAAATGGAATCACATACTGAGCTATATATTGTTGAAAAGGTCTTTTAGAAACCAGCAAATCTAAAAAAAAGTAGTTCTCTAAAAGTTTCTAAAATATTACACCACTCGAGTGCCACCCGGGCAAGGCCGGGTAGGATTACTAGTACATAATAATGTCCTTTACACGTCATGAAGAACTCATGGAATTCCAAAAGAAGGATTTTGCACGGCAACCTTAAGAATGTCGACGGGCCAAGATCCGTGGAACGCAAGTGTTTACGGTGTTTCACATTCTCATGAGGCTGGCCGTAGAGGGCCGGTCACCAAACACAAGGTCCGAACTCCGATAAATTCTAGTCTAGCAAGCGGCCGGCCATCGAGCTCAGCAACAGCCAGTGAGGCTGAAATCCCGGAGCAAAGCAGAGCAAAGCAAAGCAAAGCGTAGCAGTGGAGCGGGGGTAACGGGGAACTCAGGAGGGCGGCGGTGAAAATAAGCCGCAGTAGTTTGGCTCAACATTTTAATCGTGATTGACCCGGAAGCGTAGCACGCCAAGCATGAAAGCCCACTGATCATTCGCTCTGCCGCTGGTACAGCGGTGCTGCTGCGTCCACACAGGGCGCACACATACACAGAGACAGGTCTACGCGGCTGAACCGCTATCCAGAACTATTCTGCAGGCTCGCGTTTGCAAACTAACTTGCCTACAGACCATATCGCGCCGGCCAGGCACTGCTCGGTGTATAGGTACAGCTTGGACGCTCCACCTGTATGCCAGCTTTGCCGCGTGTATACTGGTCGACCAGCTTGTGTACGTGGGATGGATTGCTGCTGACCCGTTGTTAAGTTAGTTCGCCGTGTTCCGCGCCCTCGTGTCGTGGGAGCAGTTCTGCTAATTAAATCGAGGACTGCCAGCCTGGATCGACCACCCAGTTGAAAAATGCTCCATTTTCCCGTGGTACTCGACGCCGACGCCCACTTCCACCCACCACCACCACCATTCCCGGAAACGTGTAACAGAATTTTCGTTACTCGTCGATGTCACTGGGCGTCGGACGATCGAGCCAAAAGCGATAGTACCAGGTGCGGAGCTGGCGCTTCTGGTTAGATATCGCGAAAAACAGCGTGTGAAGTTGGAGATAATGTTTTTTTAATTATCCTCCGGGAAGAGAGATCGGAAGGTTAGGTCCGGTTCTGGCCACACGTTACTCCTGTTCCACCGGTTGCAAACTAGTTTTTAATGGGGTCGTAGCCGCGAGAATGGTAATCGAAACTTTGGCGTCTGCATTTGCGGTACTAGTTTCGGCGGTTCATCGCTGTGCACCCTTCCTCTACTCTTTTTCTCCCTGTCCGGCCTCGTAGTCGTTCGCCTGACTCCATCCTTCCGCACCCCAGCGCCATCTCCCTTTCCCTCTCGCTCTCTCACGGCCTCTATTTGCCCGCACGTTTATTGTCTATCCGCCTGAACCAGTCCTATTGTGTGTAGTGCCGCGCTTAATTACGTGTGCCGTGTACCGATGAGTCTTTTGGCAGAGAACACCACTGTTTTAGCACTGGCATCGGCCACGCGAAACTGCACGCGCGCGCGCGCGGGCGCGCCATACTACCGACCGAATCCTTACACCTTGCCCGCAAGCTCTGTGAGTAATGATGTGGAGCACCGAATGTCGTGATTCCGGTGAATCTCTGTCCTCCAAATGTTGCAGGTGATGGCGAATCCTCGACGTGAATTAATGAGCTATGATCATTGCCAGGGTTGATGGCTTTGATCTTATTGGAGAGGTTATGCGTCTCGGGAAAGAGTAATGGCGGATGAAAATGAGAAACTGTTATGACGACACGTAACAAATCCTTTTCAGGCCAATAATGCCAGTTGTGACACTTGGGATTCGTTAGGGGAAATGTGATAGATTGTTGGCATTGAACGATTGAAGTAATTTGACTATCAGGATCACTTGAAAATAAATACATTAATAAATATAGCAGGTTTGCACTTAAAAGATGGGAAATGTCACTTATTCTCGCTACTGTAATGCATATGCACGGATTTATTTACAATAGTTTGACGTTATTTCTTCTCATGGACACCGATTGATTACATCAAGAATTCCATGCACTATTAAAGTTGCCAAATGATGAAGGTTGAAAATTACTAGCATTAAAAACCTTGTACCGAGATAACTTCACTGAGACTAAAAGAAGTTAGGTTTGAGATTTGTTGAGGAAAAGTGTGACAAATTACTGACATTGGGCGATCAAAGATAAATTTGGAGAGATTTCAACAATTTTACTTCAACAATGTTGCTAATGACAGCACTTGAAACCTTTATTATTCGATATTTTCAGTATTACAATGGAATTTTGGTAGCAATTAATCAATGTCTGTATGAAAAAATAAAGTCAAGCAATTCCAGCTTAGAAATAAATCCGAGCACATATTTTGCAGTAGCAAGGCAAGGCAATATTTCCCTTCTTCTAATAGCAATTTGCACTAGGAGTGACACTGGTTGTAAAGTAAGAGGTTAGGTCTGGGTTAAACTGATCCAAAGAGGCATTGCTCAGAGTTCCTGTGTCGTCATTAGATACGCCTTGGACGCGGCAAGTTTCACATCATCAAAGCGTGCAAGGGAAGCTTTGCGCGTTGAAACGAACAAAGTTATAGCGGAAATGGATAAGCTTTCGCTACACCGGAAAGCAGAGAAGCGCGAGAGGAAGGAAGAGAACAAAGAAAACAGAGACTGGGAAAGAGCGGCGGAGGAAGATGATACGCACGAGAATAAGGGAGAGAGAGATTTGGCGGATAAGGGATGGCGTGACGGCATTGGATAATGTGCATAAACCCACGCTGCGTACAATTACAGTAACTAATCACATTGTTTTCGTAGCAACGACACAGCGTAATACGTCATAACACATCCTCGCTAAGCCTCCGACCAGCCCCTTGAGCCTTTACTCAATCCAAGAGAATGTTCCTATCGTACGCTTGGAAACTCTTCGCCTGCCTCACAGGAAACTACGAAACTTGACCTGTTACGTTTCACCTATATTTTAGCTCCTCGCGAGTTGTCATCTCCGCTCAAAATATAATATTAACGGTACTGAACCCATTTGCTGTCAACTAAAATGACAAATAACTGTTAAATAATATTCGACTTTTTCTATACGAGTGAAAGTACTTCCATTTGTGATAAAAACACATGAAACATACGTATATATCATATATTTCTTTTTGATTGCTAATAATATTTGAATACTTCGTCCGGGTTCGAGTAACTTTTAAGCACAGTATTATTTTTAGGTGTCTCCAGTAAAAATTGTCATTCGATAATCAAGAAAACTGGAGATATTTGAAGGATTTTAATAGTTTAAAAAATTCAACGTATCCAAGTAAATATTCTACAATAATTTTGTAGTAATACAATTAGTGTAGAAGTTTAAAGGGAAGTTTTGCAAGAGCCAGATTAGCTTTTATGTATACACGCGGCAATGATATTAATTGTAAAGCACTTTATCCCTTCATTGTGGTTCAGTGATCGCAGTGCTGAGGGGTTAAACTCGATTCTTCCTTGTGTTAATAATCTGCTGCGGAATGATGATTTAAATCTCTTACCGGACAATTCGTCTCGACAAATGATTTTAATTCTACCAGCGATTGTTCTTTCCCCATATTGTACAGTTGGTCATTTTGTTATGTCTGTTACTATGTTGTAATAATGAACTAATGATACAATCGTTTTATATAGTTTAATGCCACTGTATCTAACTTTTTAGAATGTTAGTTACCGCACGAGTTTTCCTCTCAACACAAACTTAACATTTTTGGGGAAATCAGATGTTGATGCTGACGATTGGAATTTGTTGACGTAAAGTATTATTATTTTCACGTAAATACTGTGCAAGATAAAATTCATTGCTATTTGGCCTACCAATTCCTAGTATGTATTCTAGGAAAGCTCTTTACAGTATTTTATTACAATATTTAAATTAGATTCTCGAACACGACAGAACAGACAGAGCAGAACAGAACTATTGCAATACGATAACAATGGTAGAAAGTAATTCAGTCAGATCTACAATAGCAGAAGTATAATACTTAAGTCAACGTGTGAATCGTTTCGCCTTTTTCAGTGTAGGAAGTGGAAGTGCTATTTTACTTTAATCGTTTCATATCAGTAGAGCAGTTCACACGATAGTACCAAGGGGCTGAGCGAGGCCTTTTTTCAAGCAGACCTGAGAATAAAGTACTCGACTCCCGTTTAGCATATCTGCAGGATCAGGGTTTTCATCCCTTCGAGATCGATGAGCCACAAGAGCAGCCGACTTATTATTAATTCTTTTGTCTTTATCTCTCGTACTCCTGAAATTCTTCAAGCTTTTAACTATTGCGCATTTCGTGGATCGTAATACCACATGAGTTTCACTTCTATTTTTTCCGCGCAAGCTTTAAGTGATATCAAATTAAAAGTACCTAATACTCAAATATCGCTATTAAAGATACAGAAAAAAGGATTTCAATATTATAAAATATTAGTATTTCAAAATTTGCTTCGGGAACAAGGATGTGAGCAAATATTTTTTCGCGTAAGATTGTAAGAATAGATATTTATCCAGCTCGCAAAATCTTTCAAAATGAAAAAGGGCAGTTTTTACCAAAGAGTTTCATCTCCATCTGGTACATGAAAAAGGATCGTTTAACGGCAACCGTACCTTCAATGTTAATGCTTTTATGGGGGTGATGTTGATGCGCACCGCAGAAATGCAATTGCCCAACGCGGATCATACTGAATGCTTTTGAGGATAATGACCATGCGCATTTAGCAATTGGTAGTTGGTTGGTGGAGGGAAGGCGAGGTGAGGTGTGGCAGCTCGGTCGAGACCTACGATTGCGAGCAATGGATCCTACGATTCCAACGATCAGATAGTTGGTTCCGCTTGGCGGGTGGGTGACGTCACTGGGTACCGCGGACACACAATCAGTCAATTAGTCGGCTGAGCGGCACGTCAGAGTCGCGAGAGAGAATCGAGCGGCCGTACCAGAGATAATCACGTTACCTTGCCGATTCTGATTATACCGACGTTAATTAGGGAATAGCGATGATGCGTTGCGCGCTCGCTCGCCCGAGAGCATTCGGTGTTCGGCACACGGCTGCCTTCCATTTTGCCGGACTTAATTATCCGATTAGTCTACCTACCAGGCGCATTCTCAATCCCCTTCCAATCCATGGCGTCGCCTCTTCGTTTTGCTCCCTAGCCCAATTTCGCCTCTACCATCGACTCTCTTTCTGCTTGGCCAGCTTTCGCTCGGCAAGAACTGGCAACGTATAATCCAATGGTCTACTGCTCGTTAGAAAAGCCTGCCCCTTTTATTAGACTTTCGGACCTTCAACTCACTCCACACCATCTGCACTATTTTTGCACTATGAAAGGTGCAAGGATCTATCAGGGTAACACGTGTCATTTGGCTCAGCCGGCTTAAACATACATTTACTAAATCAAGAAATGGATAAAAAAAAATGACAAGGAATGAATGGAAAATCAAGGGAATGGAACTGCTGTCAGAGATGATTCGAATCGTAAAACTTTCCATTCTCTGTAGGTAGTAAATTTTGATTCAATGCACCTTGAAGACTTCTTTTACATTAGAGTAATTTGAGTCACCGCGCGTGCATTTTCTCCTCAGCCCCCGGGATGTAATATTGTCGTGTCCGTACAAGTCAGTAAATAGTAATAAGTTTATCACCCGGAATTCATCGGAGCGATTGTTCTATTTACTTGGAAGACGGCAACACCTCCGGCAATTGGAAGCCGACTAAAAGAGGCGCTTTCATTCAAATGGGAAAAGAGCAGCGACGTCAAATTGGGTTTTCCGCTGTTAAGCCAGCGAGGCTGGGAAGCGAGGGAGTAACGGGCGGCGAGCGAGCGACGTCGAGCGTGCTTATAAGAAATAATTGAAACGTCCCGCTCGTTTGATTCATTTCCCGCGGCTTTTCTTCTCATTTTACACAGATCCCCGCGAATTGCTTGCAAGCATTGGGGCCGCGGCCGGCCTGGTGTCGGAGGCGAGCGTAACAATGTGGAAGACTGCTGGCTGAAGCAGAAGGAGACGAGGAAGAAGAGGAATAAGAGGCCGACGGCGGCGGCGGCGGCCGAGGGAGGAAGCACGACGACGGAGATCAAGTGATAGGGCATGAGAAACGTCAAAGGTTACGGTATATCTGATTGGACGGGACGTCTCGGATCTGTAGGAATGCACTTATCCGATTGGCCCCGCGATTCGGCAGCGTCAGCTTCTTTCCCCTGTAGCTTGTTCTCTGCTGGAGCCCTGTACTTCCTTCCTTCCACCCTTCCACTCTTCCACTCTTCCACTCTTCCACTCTTCCACCCTTCCACCCTTCCACCTCAACCCCGACTCCGACACCCAACCCACTCACGACACGGATTCTCTTCGACCAACTTTCATATCAGATAGGATTTGAATTTCTTTAGAATGGAGAGCCGTCCGCCATTTCCACCGACGACGACGACGACGACGACGACCACGACGGCGGCGTCGGCATCGCCGTACCACCGGCTGCTCTTCTCTCTTATAATCTTCCGCCAGCAGGCCGCTCCACACACAAATGGCAAAGTTTGCGAGCAGCGCTGCTTGAAAATTTAAGCACCCTGCCCTCTCACCCCCTCTAAGAACCGGTGCTGCTCTTCCAGCCTGATCTTCTCCATTCCGGATGCGTGTTTTAACCTTCTTAAGGGAGTTCCGGATACCACCACCCAACGGCGGAACAGCTCTGTCACCGGTGTACGTTTCATATTCAATATCTTTGGAGAGTGTAGCACTCTTGAAAAGGACGCATAATGCGCCCGAGAAGCTGCCGGCTGGCTTTCCAGGTGCGTCGCTGGAACTTTGAATTTCCGCAACACACTATCGCCAGTTTCACCAGTCGTTTTATTATTGTAGATCATCACCGTGTAACGTGTCTTTGGAAAGTGTGTTTTAGAGAAAAGCGATATGCAGGAAAAGATAGAACAAGAAATGCATGCACCCCTTGCCAAGAGGAAATGCCGAGCGTGAATATAATATTATATTCAGATGTCATTGCTTTTATACACTACTTTGGATACTAGTTCGGATAAGGTTTCTTTGGAAGAGTATCTTTCGTGGATTGAATTGTACAGCGAATGTATGGGAATACATGGAATTTGTACATGGAGCGCACACATCCATATAGATATGTGCATACAACGTAGGTTTGATTTGGGATCAGTGATATATGTAGGGAGCGGATAGCTCAGTTATTAATCTGAACTGTCAAATATTGATGTCAACTGTCAGTGATTATCTAGCAATCCATTCAAACAGTAACACAAATAATAGATGATAACAAATATAGTTAAACTGCTTTATTTCGTACAATTAGGTGTGAATATACATGCTGATTCCAAAGCAAATGTATTTACTCTGTACAATTGTTATCACCTTCAAATTAATTCCGATTATCGAATGTTGAATATGCCACGCAGAAAGGCAACAACTAGAACAAATACAAACAGTAATATAAACAGAATGACACAAAATAGTAATAAAATATTCTAATCATTTCTTCAATGTGTTTACTCAAATCTACTTTACGGAAAATCGTGTTTTGCAGGGGTTAATATTTAGAAGTCGGACACAGACCTCAGGATAATGTTACACTGATCGTCCAACCCGGCCGGACCATCTCAGTGTTGCGAATGGTTTACTAGGAAACTTGTTAGATGTATTCATGAATTGTGCATAGTCCACAGACAGATATCTATCTCAATGTGTCTTATCACAAGCTGTACCTATCTTGTTGACATGCTGTCGTTTCAAACTAATAAGATATATCCGACAAAACAAGACATTATAATGTTGAATTTCACGTTAAGAAAAATTGCGTTTGAAAGGGTTAATATTTGGAAGTCCTATGGAGACCTCAGGATAAGGTTACACTGATCGGCCAACCCGGCCGAGCCACCGCAATGCTGCGGATCGTTCACTAGGAAACTTGCTCTATGCAGTCATGAATTGTGCATGGTCCACAGTGGTTGTACACGGGCTCCAGTGGTACACGCACTATGCCGGGGGATCCAAGTCGTTCCAGGCAGCGACCAGCTCAGTCTGCTTACTACAGACGTACACGGCGAATTGAATAGTTGACGGCATCTAATATACAGGGTGTTCCACATGTTCCGCCACCTGTCACACCGTTTCGAACTGACATTATTAATGGTATTATGTATGTCCTATACTACGGGTCCAGCATATTCCATTCTGAACGTATCTATGTGAACGTTTGGGTACACTTCGTCGGTGAATCTATGAATGTGTACTCACCGGCACTTCTGCCACATTTCGCATCCAAACACTTTTATATGTACAAGTTCAACTGCAATAATTTTGAAATGTACATCTCATACAAACGATTTTTGTGAACGGTTTGAGTAATTCACTGCGGGTGCTGTCTCGGAACTAGTATTTTAAATTGATTTGAATAAGAATAATAATTAAAATGAAAATTAGTTTCTTAGAATCAAAATAGATCAACTTAGTTTAACTAAGAAGACTCTAGAATTCGGTAAATTAGCTACTATAAAAATTAATTTTTAATGATGATGCGAAGTATAATGATTAAAAACGCAATAATAAGTGTCGAAAAGTTTCTCAGTGATCCTTCGATGAAGACACAACTTCTCATACTACTTGGAATAAACCAATGCGATATACTGCCTTCCAACAACATATACAGACACATCGAGTATATTATTCCCAGTATTATCCGCGGCTGCACTAAAACAATCTACTACCTGAGTTATTGCTTTTATCGCTGGGGCCGAATATTTTATGAGGGCGAGAGAATACTTTCAAAGTAATCTTCAACATTTCGCTCTGCCGGATATTCTGACTCCTCTGATTCTCTTTCCCGTTTCTCCAAGCGCTGTTGTATCGCGGTAACATGACACATACGTGCACAGACGCTCGCGCACACTTATGCGAACTTCTTCTAAAACTCTTTCTGTGCGTGCACATTTCTGCTAGCCTGGTGCTCACTGCCTTCAAAGTTCGGCCATATCGCTTGGAGCTGTTTGTTTACTGCTTCAGAGTGCAACTCGTAAAATCGGTACTGATTTATGCCCTTCAGCTGCGATGCAGAGTCGATCTCTTCAGAGCAATTTCATGATGCCTATGGCGTTTAATAATAGAGGAACGTGCGCTGTATGATCAAATTGATCAAAATTTAGCTGCACAACCACATATGCTTGTCTGTAAAGAAATCAAATCTGATCTTTTAATCCCAGTTTACATGTAATATTTACTTACATTTGTCTTTATTTTCAAAAAAGGAGAATAAAAAGAAGGAAGAACAAGTTAATGTTATATATATCAAAACCTTCCTCAAGAAACATTCTATAGAGTGATGAAACCTGCATTAAAATTCATTCCATGGTTCTGTGAGATTTTCTGTCTTCATATAGATACACATACGAATAATTCCTTTTACATTAGGGAATAATGAAGTGATGATACGGTTGCTCTACAATTCACAACTATTTCATTATTGTGTTGGTATACCAGCAATTATATCTATTATATTTTATAACAAAACACATTCTTATCTTGTACTATGTCTCTACTCTTCTTTTCTTCTCTTCTCTGCTTACACGTATGAAGGGCAAATAGTTTCGCTGTCTATTTGTTTGTCCCCAATAAATTCGAAAACAGCTTAATCCATGTCAACGCGTTTCTCTCCTGCGGATGATTATGCTTCAACTAAATTATAAGCTATAAAATGTTGCAGTATTTATTAGTGATACAGAGTATTTCGAAAGTATCTACAAAATTTAAAATGGAATGAAAATAAGCAAATAAAGAAAAAAGGGGTTAGCTACAGCGCTGCGTTCAAAAATGGCGGCCAGTAAACAATTCAAAGCATTATATCACTCGAGTGACATCTGCGCGAAGTCGGATAGGATTACTAGTTTAAACCATACTACCATTATTGATACTGTGTTTGTATAACAATATACAAACTTTGCATAGAAGAGTAAAAAAATTTTGCTGCAGCTTATGGCCTATCAACTTTTCAGAGACCAAATGGCCAAGATGCATGTCGGGCATGGTATATATCTTAAAGGGTCCCTTTGTCAAAGGATTCCATCGTTTCGCGCTGGAAGTAGAGTTCTTGGAAGCTACAGTTTGCAAGGAAGCAAGCAAGGGTCGTTACTTATTTTAGAGTGTAAGCATATTTTCGATGAGCCATGACAGTATGTAAAAAGTAACTTCAACGAATTATCGGACAACTGACTAAGTTGGTTTGCTCAGAATTCTTATTTAGATAGAAAGTCGCATGTCATATAATACTGTTTGCGGTAGAATTATTCATCCAACAACAACACCAGGGTTCGTTTTAAGAGCACTCTTTCAGACACTTATAGAATACTTCATAATTGGTGTGGTTGAGAGGTACCAGCACTGGAAGTGATTCGGTGTATTCCGCTCGGATCCATAAATAAAAGCTGGTCTCTCCGATGCTCCGTTCGGCGTTTAACCCTCTTTGACGACGTGTATAGCCGGGTTTGGAGAATCCTCAAAGCAGCAGAACCTCCACAAAGGACACTCGAATTTCTCCTTTCCGGCAAGATCCGACGAGAGAAACCGGAACTGGTCTGTTCACGATTGCGCTCGTCTCGCCTTTGTGACGTAAGGAACGTAAATGCTAACTCCTCGAACGCCCGTTACATCGTCCGCGGAATACGATTGTTTCCAGCAAATGGGCTGGAGCTTTACACAACCCTTATCGCCTCCAATGGAACATTTCCTTTTCTCTCGCTCCGTCTTTTGAACATTCTTTGTGTTGCTACAAAAGAATTCTGTAGTGTGGCTTCGCCTCACCCTCCCTTATTCCCGACTCCAATCGAATCGATGAGGAAAAAACGAGGACAGCTGTATTGTTCCCGCTAAAACTAGTTATTCTCGGCGACCGCAGTAACCATTTAAACATTTTGTGATGACAAAATTGGTTCAAACTATTCCTTTTGTATGTATTTATTTATTGCCCCACCAATTATACGGTTATTAGAAACATACATTTCATATAATAGATATCGTAATTTGTATTCTTTTTAAAAATGTTTAATCTGCTGTTGCATGTACAATTTTCAAATGTCCTGCTTGTACGTCTACTATTGATATTTTCTCTATTGAATCAAGAATAAATTCGAATCTTTTGCAACCCCGTCGAAGTTAGCGTTGCGGAATTATTCCTTGTTAATATCATAACTCGTTTTGTAATTGCATTTTAATGCGTTTATTAACGTTCTCCTATTTTAGATTCCGCTCATGTTAAAGTTTCTAGGTTCTCTTAATAAATGCAGATTTGAATTAAAATCGTTGTACTTTTTATCTGCTGCAGGATTACGTTGAATCTCTTGCTAACTGAAGCCCCGTTGCTTGACTGTCCCGCACAGCAGTAGCACTCTGGCGGCCGACGTACTGCCATAGCGAAAAAGTTAATTAGACATCAGTCAGCAATCATTCGTCAAAGCAGTTAGACGTTGCATTAATTTTCTCGAGGACATAGAAATTGAATTCTTATATGAATTCAGACCAACTCTGAATATCTTCGTTACGGTCAATTTCATTTCGCGTCCCCCGATTGGTCCTTGATCAATAGGAGCCATTCAGTAGTCATAACCTACCAACGTAGACACAGACTAGGATATCCTTACCAAACCCATCCACTTCCTCGACCAGTTCACCCACAAGAATCACCGATCCAAATTAATGACGCGTGAAAGGTTTACACCCAGGAATACTCCGAAGCGAACGCGATCGTAACGAAGCTTTGATTTAGATGTCGGCGCATCCGGCGCGCGAGCACTGGCATTCCAATTGACGAAACTGGAAGAATAAATCAGAGCATTATATTGGCCCGCGCGCGACTAGAGGAGCAAGGAGCGAGGAGTGCGAGGGTGGATCGTCGCTCGGCCGGCGATAAAACAGCCAAGCGTAGCAATTAATCTTGCAGTGGGAGGCAAAGCAGGAAGGGTAAATAATCCTCGGGCATCTCATCCCGTTTCTTCTGTTTGCGCGGGAATACACTGGCGGCACAACCATCCTTGGATGACCGGCGTTACACTGGCGCCGCCACACGCACTCCCTTATTTCCTATAGGAATCCCATAGCTTCTCTCTGAATAATTCTCGAAAACGGGAATAACGAGCGGGGCCAGTTAAAGCGCGCCAAGCGCATCACAAGATTTATCTCCGAGCGCCGGGCGAAAAGTCGGCCGAGAACGCGACCCATCATTTATTTTAATAATTCTATTATGACAATGGTGCCTGGTGCGCTAGCGCTCCAACTCTCTATATATATGCACGTGTGTGAGTGTGTGTTTATACATGTATGTGGCTATCTCGTTCCGGAGGGTTGCAAGAGCTGGAGAGAGGGAGCGGAGAGCCGCAGCGCCACTCTGGTAGGTAAAAGTGGCGCTGGGGGAGGTGTGTGTGCGCGCCGCGACGCTGCCGGCGGGACGCGTTATTGGCAAGCGGGCGTAATTATTCGTCGCGTCGCGCACGATTTCCGCTTGATGAGCCGAGTGAAAGCCGCACCATCCTCGCGCCCGGACAATGCACGCCCGGCGAGTATTATCCTGGTTAACGATTCACGCGGACGAGCGCGAAACAAAAGCCCCAGAACGAGCCGAGGGAGAAGGAGAGGAGAAAGAAAGAGCGAGAGAGAGAGAGAGAGAGGGGGGGGAAGAGTATCCTGTCGTGCCAGGTCGAGTCAGGGAAAAATTGCGCTGACAAATACTTAATGGTTGAATCGATCAGTTTTCTGGGAGGCTAGCTGTCTTTATTCTCAGCCTCTCTCTCTCTCTCTGGACAAACCGAGATTCGTGGTTCTGAGGTTTATCTGGGTGGGATTTACTACCCTATTTTCAATTTCTCGAGCCGCCAAAGGGCCGGAAGGGATGTGATTTTAGTATCTTTTAAGAGACTGCACGTTTTAGTTCTTATCTGTTGTTACGTCAAATATATGATTGAATATTGACATGTCTTCTTTAGTAATGTAAAGAGAAAAGTTGGTCTTTCTGTTTTAGTTCCATTCTCTTTTCTACATATTCTACTGTATATTATATATATATTGGTTGTATCATCGAAACAAACTTTTATTCTTTATTATTTACTATTATTCTTTAAATCAAATACCACCGGCGTGAAGTAAAGTAGCACATACAGTTTTATAATAATGCTATTTATTTTTCCATAAGAACAATTGAACCCATTGAAACCACTTGGCAGTTACAAAGGGAATTCAAATCTTTATAAAAGTAATAAATAGCAATGTAAGTACTATTTGACAGAGACATATTATCAAACGCACTTACCATAACCGAGCACTTAATGATTCGCAACTTAATATTTCGCTGATTCTATGGTTATCGGGGACACGTGCAGTTGTGCAGATGCTTAATCTAGGTCACTCGTGACGAAGAGACAGGTTGTCGCGGGATATCCCCCAGCCTGTATATAGCTAAGGCGAGGCTCGTGCCCGTCAAGGGTGAAACTAGGGTGCAATCGCTGGGGGAAGTTAATATTTCATGCAAAGGGTCGAAAGCACGGATTACGAGGGGTCGCTTTGCGAAATTGATTGTAGCGAATTCTTACACGCTTTCCCCACTAGTGATTTCCCCTCAGAGCTTCGTCAACCTTCCTCAACCATCAACCTTCTTCAACATAGCCTGTAAATATACCGCTTTAGTACTTTTCCTGTACTTGCTATAAATTGCGTGTCATATTTATTTCCGATCGAAGAGGAGGTGCTTGTCCGATAGCAAATATTCTAAGCTTTTCTTTTTAGAGAAAAAAATAGACAGTCATATTTGATATTTTTCCTGATCGCACATTTGTCTTTATTAATTCCAATATTGTCGGACGAAGTCTCTCTTGTCCACCCTTATATTCTTTTAACAAACTCCTTCCTGTCCCATACATCCCGTGTACGAGAACCGTTTCCCCACGTGACTCTTGTTCGCACTCCGTTATCCATACGGGCCTTGCGGCAACTCCCGCTTCCAAGGTTCGATGTGTGCGTCACATTACTGTCTATAATAGTCTCTATTGGTTTCTATACCCTTACATATGCTTACAATACTAGCAATAAAGCACCCATATTTTTCTAGAAAGTGTGCATTAGTTTATAGGCGTACCTTGTGTGTTATAATTATATTATTTGAATTCATAAAAAAAATCCAGAATATTTAGCAGATTTAATATATTATGTGATTTTAATCGAATCTATTACTGATGTGCATAAATAAATAAGAAGTATGTAGTTAACATTAATCAATATTTTATGAATAGATTCATTCTGTTGCTTCCGACTCTTAAACTATAGAACACTGATAATAATTATAGAATCAACCTGTACAGTGGATGTTATTATATATGTTATTGTACATATATTATTCTAGATACAGTAGCGTATACCTAGCAGTGATGATTCAAAAACAAATAATCGCTCTGTACATTAGAGTCAAATAAGTGTGTTAAAACTAGATATGAGCTTATTTGGATCAACTTATAAGTTTATTGAAAAGGGGTTTTACATTGAAGAAAATTCTCTATATTTTATGTATTACAATAATATTATATGATACACATACTTCATACACATATACGTATACATATATCTGATAAAAATTGATGTTGGAAGCGAATTAGCCTGTACTTCTAGTTCTTTATATACTCACTAGTGTATAATATACACTTCATATCTTTGTGAGTTCCCAGCGGCGTCTTCCGGAAAAGCTGACGTACAACTAATATTACAAGTGCGCATATTTGCACTGGCCCCATCGGAATTCGAGAATCCCCGGAGCCCCAGAAATTGCGCCGTGTGCCGCGCCCCGACGGCGGCGGCACCCTGATAAATTCCCATTCAAATATAATTTCACGCGCGAATGATTTGGAAGTATGGCGCATTCCAGTTTACCGGAAAATCGGCAATAGACGGCGACGAGCGTTGCGAGGTGGTGCAGTAAATAAACGGGCTCTCGCAGAGGGCACCGGCACGCGGATATGGCACTATTGATCTACGGCTGCGCCGATGATTTATGCTTGCGGATTATGCATTCGGGATGCGTTTAACGGCCGAAACCACTGTCTCTGTCGGGTCGGTGGAGCGATTTTGTTTAAGCATGCGGGAACTGCTGAAAAGGAAGTCGGAAGGCGGCATGCATTTCGACATACTTTACATTTAATTTAGTAGTACGCGTACTGCCGGTGATATATAGACTTTGTCTGAATTAGAAATGCGATCATGTGCGCGAAGGTGGAAACATCACGAACGAAAAACTTACATCTCACTAAGGAAGATCAAATTTTCAAATCCGTATATATTTATTTCATAATTATAAAAAGTTAATATTAAACGAAAATGCAATTATAATTGAAGAACTTGTAATACTTGTAAGTAGCGACTATTTCCTTTCGAGTTTCAATTCGTATGCCAATACAGTACGAACTTAGGTACTGATAAGTATTGTTGTGGAGTTAGTTGGTTGATCTTTAACTGAAAGGAATAATTCAACAATCTGGTGTAGAAACGTTTAACTCGCCACCACTAACAAACGGACATACTGAAATCCTTTTATACAAGTATTTATCTTATTCCGAAAACACGCTAGTTTAAATGAACAAGACATTCCAACTACAAAGAGCGTTACACTATAATTCCGGCTGTCTGAATCAACAGTCCACCAATCTCAGTGAAGAACTATTTTATTGAACGATATACACTATGTAACCGTAAAGCTAACGATATTTTTATTTGCATTGCGAGTTGACTGACTCATGTGGAAAGAGTAAGACTCAAAAGCAGAGGGATTCGGTGAATGCAGAGCCGGTGCACTCGCACTAGTATCTAAGTAGGAGAGCGTTCTGTTTTTAGTCCGGCTAATGTAATCGGCACCGTTGCGAAACCTTCAGCGAGCGTGGTAATAAAGTCCAGGAATTTCGTTTCATCTTGAGAAAATCCCTCGCATTCCGCGGGAATATGCTGTCCGGCCACCCGTTACGGGCTCTCATCCTCGAAAGCCACTCGACACCCCCCTCCCTCCCCCCTCCAACCGCCCACCCCGACCCTTCTTCCTTCTCCGAAGCAGCCGTTTCTTGCTCACTCTTCAGTTTTCTCCGGGTCTTTCATAAATGCGCATAATCCACGCGAAAGTACGATCGCAAGAAATGTGCGAGAGATAAATTTGGGATCCAAAGGGAGAGTCGTCCGACCCCGGTGAATTCAGATCTCTTCCCTCTTCTCTGTGCTGCCCGCACCCCTCGCCGCCAACCACCTTCTTTTTCCACGCGAGCTCATCCCCTGCGATCAGGCTCCTTTGCCTCAATGGCGTAGACATTGACTGCTACTCCCGTACGACTTATCTTTTTCTAAGGAAGGAATCCACCTCCTCCCAGTCTTTTTCCTTTCGTTCGACGATGCCGCATGGTGATACATGAGACAGGATAGTGACACCTTTGGTAAATGAGTTGAAGCTGCTAATGCGGAACGGTCTAACGACGCTATTCAGTGACTCGGGGTTTAACATTAAACGAACAGGCACTTTATGTATAGTTATCTGTACCGTAAGTGGTTAAATGATCGGTTATGAAATGAAGGTTATATTTTTTCGATTACAGTATGGCCAAGTCTTAATTTAAAATGAAAAGTACTACGCGAAATAAGATTTAGATAATAATCGCAAAAATTCTATACTTTCGTTTTTAGGAAAAACGAGGAAAAAGTGTATAGTTAATCTAAATTTTAAAAACGCTTATTTGATCGGGCGTGAAATGTTGTTTTCGAGATAATCACCAGTCATTTCACTGGCACAACGACGATTCCCTAATTCTTGTGAATTGTTTTGAGACGTATGAATGAGTTTGACAAACACTTGTTCGCCAATGAAAAATCAAATCAAATCAACCGCTGTTACTGCTATCCATTGCCACAAGTTAAGATATCGTTAAATTAAATATGCTTCCCAGTATGCTACATTTATACACACTATATAATTTATTACTACAAGCATTATATATACATCATACATGCATTTATATAACCTCGTACATCTTTCATGTATATACAAATGTGAATACACTTGTTCACCAGTGAAACCATTCCTATTACTAGTAACCAACATAAACTCTCACGTACTATGTACTTACAATAAACTTGAATTGACAGATTAGAGTCACTATTGTCCAAAATGAACCGCCCAGAGTGAGCAGTGAATATTCCAGAATCTGGAGCAACTGATATAGTTTATCCCTTTCCTGTCAGCATTCTCTACTATTCATGGTTGTCTATTAACCATCAGCCAGTAAAGCCGAAACGTTTAGTCGCCATGAATCGTTAACAGGAGTTGCGATATCATTGCGCAGGCCAGCATTAATTACACGCTCAAATTGACCGTAAAATAGCTGGATTCTCATCGCCACTTCGTTCCTCCGGTGCGCAATTCCATCACGACAATTCCCGGCTGCCCGAATTATTTCTTGTGCAATTTAGAGCGGCCTCGGCGGGAGGCTGCCGGCGTACATATGCAAAGCGGGATCCATCTAATCCGGAGTGTGCAGCCAGCAGCGAAACGGCACGAGAGGAACGTTCGCGCAAACCAGAGAGAGTTAAAGAGTAAGAGAGAGAGAGAGAGAGAGAGAGAGAGTGAGGGGGAACGCGAGTGGGGAGTATTCGTGGTGGACGTGGATCCAGTGTAAAGAGCGGCGCAAACGACGCGACGTTCGCTCTTCAAGGAAGGAATTACGTCGGGCGGGTGAGCGAGCGTGCAAATAGCAGGGCATGCAGTCTACCGGTCCATTTGGCGTATGTTTAAACTAATATAAAAACACAAGTGGAAAGAGCATCGTCGCGGAGACAATTTCGCTGGTGCTCGTGCGCGTGTCAAGCGTGGTAGCGAAGCTCCGAAATTGCGACGCCAGTGGGACACGCTACACTTACTCTTTCTTTCTCTTTCTCTCGCTCTGGCGCACCCTTCGTTGCCACTGTCCTCTGCGGGGAGAGGGAATAAAAAGAGGAGGGATCGAGCTTTTCCGCTTTATCCTCTCCGGCGGCGCGGCGCTGTTTTGCCTGGTTCGCTCACTCGTTCGCTAGCTCACTCGCTCGGCCACCGAGGACATTTAAATAGCGCATTACCACCCTTAAAAAGACCATCGAGACCCGACTTCTCCGCTCGCTATCTTCCTCCCTTTCTATGTTCCTATCTCTCTTGAAAGTTGCCTCTTTTCCTCTCTCTTACTCTCTCGTTCTGACTGGCTGTCCCCGCAGCCACTATCGCCAAGTGTCTCTTACGCCGCCGCCTTCAGCTCGAATAGCGGAACAGCTCCCGGAGAAATGGGAGCTGGATCTGTTAGGAAGTTGAGCACTTTCCCCGAGAATTTTCCCCGAAAAGAACGGGCGCGCAGCACAGCGATAGCAGGAAGCGGCGAGCGAGGAACGTGAAATTGGGAGAATGATATGGAATGCGAAATCAAAAGAAGCGGAGGGCGCAATAGAAAGTAGGTGGTACGTGCGTCCCGGCTCGACTCTAGGCCAGCCTCTGTCACAGGCGGCAGGGAAACGTGATCAATTCTTCTTTCGGAGAGTCTATAAATAAAGCCTCGGCTTCCCTGGGGTGGTGCTGCCATCCCTCGGTTTGGATGGGGAACCTGGGATTATGAGACGTCGCCTGCTTTTTTAGAGCGAGCTATGTCTACATGTTCGACCCTCTCGGATTCTTACATCTAGACTAGAACGTTAGCTTTACTAGAAATATGGAAATCGAACAATTGCATTTTAAAATTCGTTCGTCTATCTATCTTTATATATTTAAAAGTCAAAATATGCGTGTATGTGCCATAAAGGCTCCTATAACGTCAAACGTATGTACCTGCACCAAATTTGGCAAGAGTATTTTTCGATACTTAAGAAAAAATACTATGACAATTCCCACACCCCAACCACATAGTAAAACAGGGCTAATTGTTTATTCGAATGCTTTGTGGTGCATAATCTTCCGGTTTCTACACTTTCTTGATCAGTTTAACTAATAATCAATCACTGAATTTTCCATATTACTTGTAACTTATCATGTATGATCTTTATAAGCCATATAACTAGAAATAGGTCACAAATATGTATGCATATGTACCTCCATTCAGAGCTTACAAAACCTTTAACACACAGTGGGCGAAAACAATATTCATATGTCCAGATTGCCTGAAGTAAATTTTCTTAAAGGAGATAACATTCTGCTTTAAGAACATTTAATTTGTTTTAAAACGGGAAATTTCTCCTTTAACCATTTAACGGTGTACTTTTTTTCAATATCTCTATTTGCTTGCGTAGTAACAATCAAACAATGATGAGTGTACTCAATTTCTTGCAATTTTAATTCATTTGTTTCAAATATAACAGTATTTTAAGGATGCATGTTTAAAAGTGCAAGGAATTATTGCCCATTTGATTATTTGTTTCTAAAATAAGGAACACATTTTTCATTTCTTATAATAATTACGATTTTTATAGCAAAAGGTAATCTATTTTTCCCCATGACGCGTATACTCATCAAACACTGTTAAATGGTAAACGAAATTCGTTTCTTTTCAAAAAAGAATCATTCCCAAATACTAAATTAGGTCCAAGAAGAGGCGGATCTGTGCGAATACTTTTTTCATCCACTCTATTCACGATCCCCTGTCAAACATAATCTCACACGACATAAATAGCAGTGCCTGCAGGTATACTTATCAAGCGCAATAATCAAACAGACCTACTTACGTAATGAAAGCGACGCGCGACTTCCGTCTAATCGTAATCTGGTAATTATATTTCGGTAGCGGAAGCGCGTCCTGCGAAATCCGATTCGGAAGCACGCCAAGCCGGTGTGCCATACGCTTCAATCCGATTTACGAGCTCGGCGACGCTCCGTGTTTGCTTAACCCGTTGCTGCCCTCCCCTTTCCCACCCCCCTCGGGGGGAGGGGCAAAGGGGGAGAGGTGTGAAATGAAAATGTTATGCCGTACTCTAATTTCCATTAGTCCGCGCGGACGAACGGTTGGAGGGGGTGAGTACGAAGATAAGTCGGCAAATGGCGTCGATCGGAGACAAGGGTGCCTGATGTAACGCGCTAATCTGACAGCTGGGTGGAAAGGCCGCGGGTTAATGTTATCGATGAAAAGATTAGCCGGGAATTTACAGCCGGCCTGTATATACAGCCCGAAGTGATACCCGCTCGCCCATTCACTCCACTAGATTATCGCGCTGCTCTCGAGTACCTACCTGCTCACTGATACTCAATGATATCGAAGAATAACAACCGACTTTCACCGCCCTAAACTCTTTGTCATTTAGTCATTTTCACTTTGGCATTCCGCTCGTTGCCCTGTTCACCTAGGGGAAGCCGTAGAAAAGTGAGTAAGCTAATGGAATATATGGGAAAATGGAGAAATGTTGGAATCGCGACCTACTTTGGTTATATGCTACTCCACGAAATTAATGGGTCACTAAATTTGGGCCGAAAAGCTGTCGATATTTGAACTACTGTAACTTCCTGAAGGAGAATCGTACAATGATACGCGTGGACTCATTTTAACAGCAGGAACTTCCATTTCCACACCCTTTATTTCTTTTGCAATTTCACAACTTCAAACGATTCTACGGAGTTGAAAAATGTGTCCTCTGATTCGTGTTAAGATAGGCTTGTTGCAATGGGCTCATTCCCTTTAAAATGAATCAGCTGCTCAAATATCGACAACTTTTCCCTCCAAATTTAGTGACTCGCTAATTTTGTGGTGTAGCATATTTATAGGATACTGTTAGAATATTTTCAAATGGGTGTTGTGGAGGGTAGTTGTCACCTTTAGAAAGAGCCAGGATGTATCATAAACCCCCAAACTTGGAACTGACGCAGTTGACCCAACTCTCTCCGAGAGCATCACTCCTTTGGACTGACTTCAGCCTTGACACATTCTATAATTCGTATTTTGAAACTGCAATATATCAACACTCGTATTCTTGAATCGTTACGTGTTCCGATTATTTCGAACATCCACAGTTCCAGCTTTCGGGTACTCTTACAATACCCAGTATATGACAGTACATATGACATGTTCAATGTATGCACACACATACTGTATATATTATTGCATTATTCATATCAGAAACGGCGGAATAAATAAGGAACTCCGAGCACCAACACTGGGCAAAGCTTATTTGTTAGAATTTGAAAGTGTAACTGTAACTCTAGAACGTTAAAACCTTCGAGTAACAACTGGCGGCCAATTGAATCTTGTCAAACGATTGTTGCTGTCTTTTAATCTTTTAATACATACAGTGTGTGTAAACAAAATTGTATATGTTAGGTAATGTAATATACTGGGTATCCTACATATTTTTAATTTTGAAATAATCATAGTCAAAGAAAATAGAAAATGAGGAACAGAAGTATTAAGATTTAGTTTTTGGATAAAAATTAAAATGTTACATTGTGTCTACTTTACCCATTTGCCCGGACAAAATAAACATTGCTAACAAAGGCAGATGTTAACAATTTCTTATGCAGAATTATAAAAGGTAATTGTCGATAGTAAGATCATATTATCTTCTGGAATAATGTAATTTCAAATGAAGAGCAACAAGTAAAAATAAATTAAGAGATTCTACTTGTTCGAATTGCAAAATATGAAGAATTTGAACTTGCTTATTACGATTAAATTGTAGCTAGAAGTACGTGGATGAAAGAAACATGGCGCCGAAGAGAATCCTATTTACCTCTAAAATGTCGCTGTATTGCGTTATCTGATCATGCGTTTTCAAATTAGCGCTTATTCACTTTGCTCAGACTTCTCCCACCTATTTCTCACGCGCCTGTCACTCATCTCCAGGCTTGTTTCTGGGTGGTTTTGTTGTCCCCTGAAGGCATTGCCTGACGAGCGATCGCGTGTAATCCAAAAATAATTTCTGTTCGCCTTCACACTGATGTCAGCCGATGTTCTCGAGGGTCAAAATTATTCTGGTTTTACTCGTAATAGCATGAAAGAGGTATTTCCCATGGTAATTCGAGTAAGTGGAAATTTGCCTGAGTATTTTTATATTTTCAATTTGTTAGTTAGATTTATTAGATCTATTGTTATGTTATTATTTTATTATATTGTAATATATTTTAAGTATTATGAATAGAGCTCTATCAAGTACCTGCTTCTTTTCAAAATGGGTCAGAAATTGATACTTTCGAAGTCAACCGAATACAGGAAATATTAATTGCACTCTGTAAAAAGTATATAAACAATCTACCGATAGATATTTAATAAGATTCCAATTAGATTCCAATTAGATAAACAGTTTTCAATCTTTCAGTTTTTAATCTTCAACGTGTTTCTATAAGATTTCACTATGTTTCAATTATCTACTAGATTTTACAAAATTGTTAATTTTTTTTATTGTATTCAGGATATCCAATTAGAATGTTTCATAATCAGTAGTATTCTACATGTCGCATAATTTGATTGAGGTTCTTAAAGAAATATATTGTTCTACCTCTTTCCAAATTATTTTACAGCCAATATTATACTTCAACTGTCGGTGACGCCAACGCAAGAAGGGTATTGGAACCTAAAGATATTGAACTCCAGAACCCGACAAGTGTCGATACGAACAGGAGTGCTTCGAAACAAATGATCGAGTGATATCCGAACCACTTAGGATAAAAGTCCTTGGAGTGTATCTCGTAGGAAAGCGACACGGGGTTCACTTGGACTTTAAGCGGTGGTCAAAGCGCCGGGGGCGGCGACGGCACAGCGGCGGAAGCTCTTACGAATTAAATTGGAATCGAAAAGCGATAATTACAATAGCCTAATGGCCGCCTTAAATACAGAGCGGTGCTCCTTCCCTTTCGCTCTCTCGTTCAGCGTTACAGTAAGTAATGTAAACTGACTGACAGATGAAGGAGGGAGCGAAAAGGGGCTTGGGACACACAATGGCTTTCGATGCCTGGAAGCTAGCGGGTAGAAGGACCCACCGCTCCTGGCAAATGGATCTTCTCGGCATCCCCAGCGCCGGAAATGAGCGAAATGGCCGCTAAGCGAAAAGGGTTCCCGTCTTTGGACCATCGAACACTTCTCGAGTGGACGTGGCCGACGATGTTCGCACACTTAAAATTAAATTTCGTGTTTGGTTCATCGAATTTTCTCAGAGATTCTTCTACTACAGTTATTAGAAGTATAGCTTTCGATTCTGGTGTAGGAATTAATGATTGTGATATAATTTGTTTTCTATTAATATAATTTGCAAATAAAGTAAAATGGATTGAAAGTTTATCAAATGAAAATTCGAAAAGACAATGATAAAAATTATGTTCTTACAAATTTCTATCCCTAACACTTTTATGCAGGTTGCAATATGAAACCCCGTTTTTATTGTACTTAAATATGTATGAATTAATGTACAAACTAACATCGGTTGTTCAATATAAAAATTGTGTTCATGCACAAGAAATACTGCGCACACTGTTCGAATTATAAACCACAATTCAGATGGAATTATTGCACAAAAAAGAACATTATTTACTCTACTATTTAATTATTTTCATCTCAATTTTCATAGACAACCAATAATTTAATCTCCGAAACATTTTCCTGCGGATAAATGTCCATGGTAAACGCTCCACTATCTAAAAAGTAAACGATGAACGGAAGTAACGACTTTGAAGTACGATGGCTCTTACGCATTCTCGTAGTGCCCGATATTGACCAATGAGCGCATGAACTGGAATGCTTGTGCATTTTTCATTCCCCACGAATACCACCAGCCGTATTTTACGTATACACAAGGGGGGAGTAATGACTACAATAAGGCCTGAAGATGATATGGCATTAGTGTCAAGTACGATGGCTTACGTATTTGTCAATAGGTGGCTGTTAATGACAGGGCGCCACCCCTCATCTCGCAACCCTCTCCAACTCACCCTAGCCATATCCACCCTTCTGTGTTTCTCTCTTTCTTTCTCTCTCCCTCTCTCCTTCTCCCCCCCCCCTCTCTCTCTCTCTCACTCTATCTTTCACCCTTTCTCTTCCTCTCCCGATTTGTCCCCGTGATATTAGTGTAGGCCGGAGTGCCTATCCCTTTGCATATAATCATTACAAGAGAATTCGACTTATTAATCATGCCAATTTGAGCGGCAGCTGCTGAAACAAACCTGCGCCCGGTCCTACGCGGCTCTATTGGATCACTTTGTGCGTGCTTCCCTTCTGCTATACCAGAAAGCCTATCCCGGATTCGTGGGGAATTGAAGCCGTGATTATCCTCGATGAGCCTTGGTACACTCGAATTCAATGTAGTGCCATGCAAAAGCTTATGCGTTACGTTTACGGCAATGGCGAGTACTCCCCGCCAATGTAATCAGTGCCATTCACTGATATCGACTGTGTTAAGTGTCAGAGTATACACGTTGCTAGGAGGTACGGTTTTTGGGAATAGTTTGTGGTATAGGGAAGTTATATTGGTAGGTACAATTCACATGGAGGAATATGATACATGGAATACATAATATTGTTATGTTGTAATATATCGAAGTTAACATCTTTGGTAAAGACGTTTCAAAGACTAAAAGCTTTACTTTTTGTAGGATACAGATTTTCTACATAGTAAGAAATTTGTATTGCAATGTAAATACAGTAGAACCATTTTTATCCGAATCCTCTACTGTCCAAATACATACTTTGTTACATTATTTTTACGACTTACTTGATGCTAACCTTCATTTATTTCAAGAAAAGTCCTAAAAATAATATATCAGAGTGTTCAGATACTAGAAAAGTTGGATATCCTGACTCGACTACGAAAAGTGCTACTATAGTGAATCAGTTATGTGCCAGTTATAAATGAAGTGCCTTTCTTGAAACATCTTACGCTTACCAGATTAATACAAGTATTTTACTGGCAAAATAATGTAAGACGGCTGTATAATTGTGACATAAACCTCCCATTAAGTTATGTCGTAAAGGGAAAGTCTATGCGTGCGTAAGAGTTGGGCAAGCGCAGGAGCGTGCAAATGAATTTGTCTTCGTCGAAATTGGCGGATGTAAAATGAAATTGGGTGGATTGGGCGCAAGGTTTGGCCGGAGTTGGAGGATAGAGGTCGAACCAATGAAGACAATGTGGAAGACAGGGGCTCGCTCGTAAGCAATAAAGTTAGGGCTGGTGGCGCACTGGGATCACGCCGCGGAGGGCTCTAAACATTCCGCGCCTCTATAAGGCGTTAAGCGCACTAACTTTATTGCCAGCGGGCCAACCAGCGGCAGAGGTAGAGCTGCCTTTACAGCCGCACGAGGCTTAGCCTTCCTCCTGATACCGGTTAACTTGGCCCATCGTTATTGAGCCGCAGTCACGCTCATCATGGTGTGTGCGTACCTATTAAGCATCCTGTAACCAAATGGCCGGGAACTCTCGCTCTTCAAACGAATAGAGAGCTCCGCATTTCCCTGATGAAATTTACGATACAACCGGCACGCTCGCCCATTCGTCGACAGCGGACTCTACCTTCCCATCGGACTTGACGTACAAAACAATATTTACTATATCGCGACGTTCGAGCCCCGACGTCCACCAAGTTTTACTATTCCGCGCGGAATTTCCACTTTGTTTGCGCGCACAGACAAGCTCGCCCGCTGGAAAGCCCCGTTCCAGTTCCACCCGTAAACAAACTCGCGCGCTCACGTAAGCGAGGTCCAAAACAAAAACAGTCTGTCCTCTCTATATGGCTCTATCCTTCCTGATTTCGGAGCCGCGCATCCTAGCTTAATTGCACTGGTTTCATTCTTTCCTGTAGGATTTTTCTGATAGGAAATTGCGAAATTATAATCACTCTTCCTGATTTCCACTGCAGAGAGACTGCGGGAAAAATGGTCTCCAAAGATTTCTTGACGATATGAGACGATACTAAAGATCTTTCGTTTTTACTGTTTTGGAGATAAAATTAAGCTCTGTCCTTGCGAAATATCGCATACTTTATTATTAATTCTATTACTTACATTTTTAGTATTTCAAGGTTTTAAATTATTACAGGGTTTTTAAACTTTTAATGTCAAATTAAATAATTTGGTTTGATGGACACTACTTACATAATTTTTCTAATGCAGTTTTAGATATAATATTGAATGAATTGCGTGATTTGATTGGGTGACAAGCGATTGAGGTAGCATATTATACATGAACCTCACATCGTGTGTTACAGTAATAAAAAGGAATAAAAGAGGTTTGCCAAAGGAAACATTTACATTAATATACAGGGATAAAATTTGTGAAAATGAATCTTGCAATGAGCAACGGAAAGAAAGAAATGTAACTTTCAACTTTATTTCTTTTATGAACATGACAAAATAATTTCAAATTATATACTTTTTTATAACAAGGGAACAATACAAAAATCATACTTAGAGAATAAGATTGGCATAAAAGAAACTGCCTTTTCTTATAAGCAAAGTAAAACCATTCTACTTCCATGTACAATGACTTCAATCATATTCGGAGATCCTGAGCTAAGAGATTATTGTCATGTACGTTTCTTTATAATACCGTTAAATAATTGATTGTTTTCTACTGCATCGAAATAGACGCCCTTATTTATGGACGCGTATTATTCACTTACTTAATCCTCACTGCTTTTTACGCTCTAGGCGATAAACTAAAGTACGCTCAGAATTTACGTCGCGAAAGTATTCGGGCACATACTACGTTTAACGTGTATTTTAACAGAATGCGAGGAAGGACGGAATTATTTCACGTAGCTTTTAGCGTCCTCCTATGTGATTAAGTTCGTCGGGTGTTGTGAAGAAGAGTTGTTTCACCCTGTTTAGTCGGGAATGTCTCGCCAACAAAGTGTTAACAAGTGTTTTCACTCATCTGCGGTTCATTTGGAATACCGCATATATACGCGCAACATTCAGATGTCCGAACATGTACAAAAATCACTGTATGTACTATTTTTTTATTGGTCAGCTCTGAACCTGTGAGGCCCTTTATCTTTTAACTCTTAGTTATACATGTTGCGTTTTCCATTCAACACTTCTTTACTGTCATTTGATAGAACTTATGACATTTTACATTTTCCCTTTGTACAGCGTTGCATTAATTTCGTTATGAGGGTCGTATGTTACATGTTATATCTATAACTAACTTCTATAGCTATGAGTTTGTCACTGTACGTACTTGTGAAACTCCACTGGCAGAGTCTACAGGAAGTTAAGTCAATCATTGAGCAAATGTACCCAAAATTCCCCAATGAGAAAGGGTTTACTCGAGATAGGAGGCTAACGAGGAAGTAAACGAGTGCTCCTTTCTTATCAGGCGTGCGTTTGCATAGCTCAACGGCGAGAGCGTGATCCCTTTCTTCTTCTTGTCACAGTGGTCTGGCTAGTACGACGAGCGAACCCGTCGTCGTCGTCGTCGTCGTCGACGCAATATTCAAGCCCTTACCTCAAAACCGTAGGCAGCACATACCCTCGGCGACGCTTAAGCGGCCTCGCCGGCTCTCTTCCTCTTAGCTAGGTGGAGGCATGCCGCCCGAGGCTGATCCATATGTAACACGAATGAATATTCAACCTTGCCACGAGTCTGCCACCATCGGCATCGGCACCATCTCCGCCGTTTCCTATCGCTGCACCATCGTCCTCCACGACGACTACCACCGCGAGGAATACGGGATCGTCGCGCAGCTATGAGAGAGCCTGTTCTGTCTCTCTCGCTCTCTCTCTCTCAGCCTATCCTTCGCTCTTCCTACCATCCTCCAATCCTCCACTCCTCTCGCTGGCTTCCACGTGGATCCGTCGCTTGCTCGCTTCCACCCTGTCCTCCGCTTCCGTCGACAGCCACAAGATCTTAAGTGCACTGATAGCGCAAACGGCGTGCTATCTGCTGGGCTCGTCCTCTTCCACGTCGTCGCCGACCTCCTCCGCGTCTCTTTATCCTCGTCGCCCGCCACCACCGTCACCGCCACCGCCCACCTGCGACCACCCCGGATAAATAGAACCACGAGAATCGTGATAGCGTTAGTCTCTCGCAGTGTTACTCTCAGCCACGACGAACCCCTGGAAGACAGAGAAAGAGTCGTTGGAGAAATTAAGACCAGCATATAGCAGTGCCAGCGCGCGCGCGCGCGCCGTGAGATTAAGCCTACGTCGAGAGGATTTTCCTCCCCGTGAGCGAGTACTTCGCCAGGCTCAAGATAAAAAAGATTAACTCCTTGTCAGCTAGAGTGAGCGAGTGTTTGCGACACTCTCCGATCGATTGGGTTGAAAACTTATTGCCGCGTGGCTGTATTTCTGCCGAGAGTTGATTACTTTGCCAACGAAATAGGTGAAATATCCTTCTTGGTTTTATTGATGCTTCCGTCAAGAATAACTTGAAAGCTTAGCAGAAAGTACGACACGCGAGGACAAACATGAAATTCTTCAAAAGAAAAGAATGAAACTGTTGTATGTTATCAGTAATCATATGCAGCAGTTATTTTTGGTAGTTCAATACAATTTTTAGATAGAGCGATACCCATCGTATTCTTACATAAACAAGTGCAAACTGAGGTAGAAGGTAAAAGTTAAACTGAGCTACAAGGGAGAAATTCATTGGTGGAAGTAAGCGAGGAATCTGGGACAAAGTCTGTTTCCAGTTATTCGATGAAGACCAAGCGCATCCTATAGATCCATTCGTAAAACTCAATCGTTCCAAAGAGGTGTCTCGAAGTGGCAGCTGAGGAGGGTGGCAAGTAGAATTGAAGTTAGTTCAGTGGAACACCTCGGCCTATGGTTGCCAAGGCAGTCAAGCACGCAGTAGAAGGGCCGTCCAATTGACTTTCTAACTAAATGATTTATCGCGAGGGAAAACTCTAGCGTGGATCCCATTTAAGAATGTACTTTGACGAACGCGGTTACGGCGAAATTTGCATCGGTTTGCAATTCTTCGCGAATGCGGAGCTACGTGAGAGTCTTCTTCTGCGCTTTCAGCTATGTAAATATCTCTCTTTGCCGGGGAATACGAGGTCTTTCCCAAGACGCCTCGCGAAATAGCAGCCCTGGCTTTCTGCTGTAATAGTGTCAAGGAGAATAGCGAAGATTGAGGATGAAGAGACGTCCTCGGGATCCAGCCCAAGATTTATAGCCGGCATGCCCTAATTCGAAACTTTCTCGACATGAAAGTACTCCACGATTAACTCATTCGAAACCGGCGTCTTATTTTAAAACCATCGTCAAAAGCAGAGCTCCTTTGTTAATGAATACAAAAATCAGAGAAGAGTAATCTCTACTAGTATTTTACACTAATTTCAAGTCGACGTTCGTGTTAAGTGCAAACTAATAGTTATTTTTTTATAGCGTACTTTTTGTTAGTTTAAAGCAAGGATCCGAAGAACTGAAGTACTTTAGTTCCGCCGATTTGTTACACTTTTCAAACAGCTCTTGCATGACTCGCAATGCGAATTGGTTTACATGGAATAGAATGTGCATTGTGGTTCTAATCGATTAATGTACGTGGATGTGGTGAAAGAAAATGTGCACTCGTCAATAATATTGGATTATGTATGCTGCGTTCAACTTATGCAGACAAACCACTTTATACACTCACAAGTAACAAAATTAAACCACGAAAAGTCTGAGCATAAAACTGTACCGCAAATCCTATCTATAATAGTTAGGTCTCTTTAAAAGTGTAAAAATTGACAGAACATGGAATAGATAACCGCAGTTTTGGCACGAGACTACAGAGCACACAAAGGCGATTCTTTGTTCCAATAAAAATGCCGAGGAGAAAGAGTTGGGACGCGGTTTCAACAAGGAAACCAGTCAAAATGAAAGTTCCACGATTATTGAATCGGCCGCCCGGCAAAGTTAAGCTTGAACCCTTGGCAATGGTTTATCGGGGAAGTTGGGCACAGGGCATTAGCGTACGGGGAACATTCCATGCTGGTCGTGCGTAAAGAATTGCCAGCCGCGGCAATTTTCAAGCTTACCAAAGCTATCGAGGGAATCCGCATTGTGATCGGCGAACAGTAAGGGAATTGGCCGCGCTTTAGCCCACGCTTATTTGCTTTAGAAAGCGATAACGCGACTGGTAAGTACGCTCTTATACGGATGTGTTTACCGCGAAAGTTCGTCGCCAAGACACAGTTTACACTTCCACCGGGCGGAAAATGCTCCAACTAAATTTATAGGACTGCAATCGGCCGGGCCGCCGGGCATTCGAGCTAAGCATCGTTTTCAAACAGCATGGTAATAACTTCTAATTTCACGAGCGACTCTCCGATTTCTTCGAGCGACTTTAATCGGTACTGAGAGGTCGTCCACTGTTTCAAATCTGTCTATGTCTTCTTCGATATTCTTTTCTCCCCTTTCGCATGCCAAGTGGATTTGAATGGATCACGTCTGGCTTCCGCCGACGGGTGTCGTCCCGACGCGATCAGACAGAGTTTACGATATTGTCTCCATCAAGGTTTTCGGTCCTAGGTACTACCTAAAATACTACGTAGGTACTACCTAAAATACTACCTAGATACTACCTAAAATTCTACCTAGATACTACCTCAAGTACTACCTAAAGTACTACCTAGGTACTACCTAAAATACTACCTAGGTACTACCTAAAGTATTACCTAGGTACTACCTAAAGTATTACCTAAAGTACTACCTAAGTTCTAGCTAACATACTATCTAAGTAATACCTAAGGTACTACCTAAAGTACTATCTAGGTTCTACCTAAAGTACTACCTAGGTACTACCTCAAATACTAGCTCAAATACTACCTAAAGTACTACTTAAAGTACTACCCAAGTACTAGCTAAAGCAAAGATTAAGTAGATTCTATCCAATTTCATCCAGGCTAAGAGCATTTACTTATCCGACTCGGGTAATAATGAATAGTGACCTTCTGTTTACTTAGAGACCGCGAATATTTATTTGTCTCTGAATCACCATTGTGGAGTATAGACTACAATACATGTGTATGTACTGCATGCATAATGTATATAATAAATATAGTAAAATATTTGCTTCAACACGCTGCACCCTATTCGGAATAAGTCGTCGCAAAGTAAAATGGCGCTAGTACTTAGTAAAATATATTCTCCAGCAATTCAAATTATACAATTAACATAGTGTATTATTGTGGACATTATGTGTTTATATATCAGACCATGAAATTACATAGATACCTGACAAAAATTGAAGTACAACAGTTCTGATTCAAAGACAAATAAATCACCTCATACTTAGATGTGAGTGAGGTCTGTGCGAAGACTGGGATCTCGCCCTAGATCTTAGATAGACAAAGAGCGTAGGTTCCAGGTTCTGGAATTCCAGGTCTTGGAGGCGGCCGAGCTCTCTCCTCCTTGAGATTCCTTGCTTCATCGGCGATTGCGGGGAGTTCCGGAGAAAATAATTTTTGTTTGAACGCTTCAAAGATCGATTCTGGGCCGCTCGGGAGAGGAAGCGAGAGGAGCGTGAAGGAGCTCACGGTACTCGAGGGGGCTCGAAGGTTTTAGTGGAAACGGTTGAAAGTTGGAAGAGCATTGCAGCGTGCGCGCGCGCGCGTGCAGCGAAAGAAATTTATGGCAGTTGGGTTAGAGTTTATGCGATCTGTTCGGAAATTGTTTTATGCCCTTGCCGCCGCGGTCTCGCTCCCAGCACCAGATACGCGTATACGTTTTCACCATCGATTACAGACTGTCTCCCCAACGTTATTGCAAGTCCCCGAATATAAAACTCAGTCGTTTACACTTTGCCCAGATTTCGTATAACTCTCGCTACTTTACTGTCAAACTGACCCTGCACGAGCGTTTTATTGAGTCTGTCCGATCACCCATGAACCTGTTCGTTTCTGATCTTTCATCTTGCTCCAACATCAAGTGTACTCGACTTTTAATTGGAAGCATTCTGTTAATACACTGGATTTCATGATTATTTTTTCATCATACGTTTCGTATTAATTACAATTTAATTACAATGAGGCAAACTCTTAACTTAGAATGTTTACGTTTTAATTACGCTTACCAGGTTTAATGGTATGTAATATTAATCCAGAGTTGAATATTTTATTTTCAGTAATCATTCCTCTTGGAAATAGACGTTCTTTTAACCCTTATTCTATCGGTTTTCACGCTATATCCTGGTTTGTGCGATCAACAATCTGTAGCTCTCCATTGTTGTCCGCATTATTTATTGAGATCGTTTCTACAGAGTTTTTACTTACGAGTGTTTCTAAGATGTACCTGAAAACAGATCTGTTTGTTACGTCGCAAATGGCGCGCTCGGCCATCTAACATCGAAAGAAACGAGGGTGGCGAGAAGCAGGCGGCGGCTGCGGCGGCGACGGACCGAGCTACGGGATGGCGGTATTCCTGGTATGCTGCGCTTGGTTTGCTTTGTCCGAATTTTTGTGTCCATTTATCTGCACATCCGTTCCCCCGCTCTTGCAAGGTCCGCTCTCTCCCTCAGAGGGTGGGAGAGTCGCCGGATCCAGCATCCCCTGTCACCGGCTTTCATTTCTAAAGCCGAGACGCGTCCGGCGGGTGGCGTCCATCCCTCTCCAGGCATCTCCTCGGCACCGAGATGCCTTTGTTTTTGCTGACCGCCTCGTGATAGTGTTCTAAGCGCGATTGCAATTTCGCCGGGCTTTTTTTCCTTCCCTGGCGACCGCCGTTGCCTGACCGGCCACCCTTTTAGGCCGTCGTCGGTGTCGTCAACGATCTATCCCTCTCTTTCCCAGTGCCCCTCTCTCCATTCAGCTCGCGCGCACGTCTCTCTTCACTGACACCGACAAGCAGCGAATTTTTTCTGTTAATGTTCCAGGTAAAACGTATGAGCGAACCTAACTTCTCCTTTGTAATTTTTTCCCCTCCCACGGAATTTTCGATGAGAAATTCCTCGGTTGCCTCGACTGCGACCGAAAAAATGCGATTACGGATGCTCGTTCTGCTTTTTCTGCACGGCCCACTGGGCCACTGTTGCCCTCTTTCTCGGCCTCCCTTTCCGCCCGTCTCTTCCTGTGGCTCTTGCGAGCGCTCGCTGAATTTAATTATCTCGCTTGCCGGGCTGCACCACGACTTATGATATCGGATAATACTCGCGGCCTAGAAACGTGGACGGGCATGACAGGTTCGCTTATTTTGCAGTTTCTAAAGGGAAATGTATACAACTCGCAATACCGCAATTTTTTTATGTATGTTTCTTTTTATGCACGTAGGCGGACTCATTTTATTGAATACGTTTGTAGACAAACAAATGGGTGGGGCAATTATTTTATGGTGGAATCCTGACTTTTCAGGTCAATTTTCCGTTCTCAGAGCTGGTTCGAATTGTTCGGATAGTACAACCTTTTCTCCATTAGAAACAATTAACAGTGTCATACATTTCTACCAGTGGCATAAGAATTTCTATACTTGTACCGAATAAAAATATACATACTCTTACTTCCATTTTGCACAAAGTATGTTTTCCATCAATTGCATAGTTTGTATGCTAACTTTCATTAAAATGAACATTAAAGATAGTATACGTATTATGAACTTTAGAGTGAAGCACGTTTCGGCCCACAAAAGTCGAGAGCTTCCACCTATTTAACCTAACAATATTATAAAATGAAATGTAGGATTGACAATCATCTGAAAAATAGTTAGGACCTAAAATATTTGATGACAATACACCCTTGATAAATTTGGTGATCGCTTCGTGCGAGGTACACATACACTCTTTTTGGCTGCTCGCTGTGTCCTGCACGTGTGGGGTCGTCAGAGAGATAAGTAAAAGGTGGGAGTGGTCGCCGAGGTGTGGCTTTCGAAAGATTCCTGATTAACCGGAATAAAGGATTCGACGTGAGACCATTAGGGCTTTCCCACTACCGTTCACTATGACGGGTGAACATTTGCTCGGTTGGGCCATGATGCAGCAGTAGCAACAGATACCCCAGCCAAGCTGCTGTTCTAGTAAAAGCTACCAGGAAATGAGTCAGATCACCGCTCATCGATAGCAATACGGTGAATGATTTAGGGAAATCGAGTTTACGCAGTGCTATTAATCTACCTTCGTGTTAGAAAGCACTCGCATCTCGTTACTGACTATTACAGAAGTTACCACTACGACTTTTAAATCCCTGCTAACATGAAGCGTAACGTTTGTCGGTCTGTTTGTATGTTAATGGTAAAAGCTACCAGGAAATGAGTCAGATCACCGCTCATCGATAGCAATACTGTGAATGATTTAGGAAAATCGAGTTCACGCAACGCTATTAATCTACCTTCGTGTTAGAAAGCACTCGTATCTTGTTACTGACTATTATAGAAGTTAACACAACGACTTTTAAATCCCTGCTAACAAAGAACGCAACGTTTGTCGATCTACTTGTATGTTAATGGTAAACTCGAAAGCAACTGAGCCGATTTCAATGCGGCTTTTTCTTCCATATTGAGTTATGATCCAGAAGAACTGTAGATTATTACAATCTTTGCAAACAGCGTGTTCCAAAAGTAGTAGCTTGATATCAACACGAATAAATGTCGAGCTATACATTGTTAGTTAGAAGATATTTGCAATAATGAAGATAGCTACCACCAACTATTATTCTCTAAGATTAAATGATTATAAATACATTAATAATGCGAGGGACTGCTAGTGAACAAGCATTAATAATACCTGCTGCTTTGATGTCTTAGTGGAATGTCACTAATAATGCTTTTCATTTAAATTACCTCTGCACTCTATTAATTTCACCCATGTTCTAAAATTGCTATTACAATTCTTTCGGTCTTTTCCATGTAGTTTTCCATCATCAAATCAATCCGAATATAAATGTCACCTAAGAATAGTAACTAATTCTTGTCTCTATTTTTGAAAGTATATCCCGGAAGCTTTATATTACTAATGCGAAATTAGATTACTCCCAACAGAGTGATAGGCGAAAGACACCAAGGAGAGCGGATCAAACTTAATAAACAGCGAATCTGGTGACATGGAAACGTTATATTTTTCTCCCCTTCGAGACACGAAATCGATTGGCAGCCGGGGTGGAGCCCGTCGGCTGCCAACATGCATGAGTGTGTTCGCAGGAAGCCCGATAAGAGGTGAACAAGGCGTCCGGTAAGAATGTATCGCGAGAGGACACGTGGTTTCTGGTATTCATGAGTGAAGGTGGTCAAAGTAGGCGGGACAGGGTATCAGGTAGACTCGGGGTAGGAAGACAAACAGAGTTATTGAAGCGCAATTAATCAAAAGGCTCGAGGAGCGTGACTGCGGCCAGACTATTGGAAACGATACACGTGTATAAGTGTAGAGGAGAGTGCGGTAGCAACGTCGTCGTGAAGGGACATCGATTCCTGGGTCAGAATCTCGTGAGCTCGGAGCACAGCCAGTGATCGATCGTTTTAGGGTTACCGCAAACACACGGGACACGCTCCGGTTCAATTCCCTTGCGGGGCGGGGAGGAAGGAAGGGCGGACGAGGGCGGATGGGGGTGGGTGGAGGGAGGCAGTGATCTTGACGGCCTTTGATATCGCTTCATGAATGTGTAAAGTAGTCAGGCAGAGCCCGAGGTTCCGCTGGATTCTGCGCCACGCCGCATCAGATCCATGGAAACTTGCTGGGTTAGGTCTGGGAGACCTAACCTCACTCCGGGGTGAGGCGAGGGGTACAAGTCGCTGTGCTTGCCTCTTACGACCGCGTTATCAGGAAACAATCGCTGTTTTGCTTAGGTTCGACCCGACTTTGATCGCCTGCCTTCGCAGGAAGTTTCTCTTACCTGCTACCGTAGTCCTTTGAGAGAGAGCGCGCGCGCGCGCGCCCTTTATCGAAATTCCATCCTAATAGACTACACCCGAAACTCTTCTGTCGAAGTGCTTATGCCACCCACATGCCGGAGGTTCATCGAAGTTCCGCACTCATAAGTCTTTATTCCTTGCTTGATCGCCTACGCCACCATCCTCTCCCTTTCGATATAACTTTATAATGTGCATGAACGCTGGGATAGGTTTTGTCGGCCAGACCATCTTCCGCATTATTTAGCCGAGCGCGTTCTCGGAAACCATCGTTAATATGACTTTCGACCCCCTGCATCCTGCCGATGACACGGCTACTTTACTACTTTCGATTAAGCTCCAAAGTCCCCACGGAGAGAAAAACTGCTGCGCACAGTGATAGCAATCTTCAAGCTATAGGTTTTTAGAAGCACGTATGGTACTGTGTATGTGTAAATGAATTCTTCGTTATTGAGACTGGAATCAGAAACACATATTTCGTCGTAGGTTATGTAATCAACTCAGAAGTGCAAAAAATATATCCAGAGTTCCAATAAGACTGCAATATTGCAATGCGAAAGATCATCGATAACTGAATGATACTTTATATCCGTTTCATTCATAGTCGTACGATTTTTTTAATAACAGTTTATACTGATTTTGAATATATAATAGTTCAAGTATATCACTCAATAAATTAGAAAATTTTCACTGTGAAAAGGAGGAATTAAGGATACACATAAACAAACTCGACGCTTTGTGAAACAGTTGCAAGAGATGTTAGTATTCCTCATCTTTGAATGGCCACCTGCGTCACGCGCGAAGCTCATTTACCCGTAGCAATGATTAAACAGCGGCAGAAGCGCGTTATCTTCGCTGACAAACTTCATACCTTCCAGGCCATTATGACAGAAGTTATGCCAGCAAGTACTCGAGTATCTCAAGTCCACTCTCTGTGAGTTAGACGGTCCCTATTCGTCCCGTGATGCCGGAGGTCAGGATTAGTATTTACCCAGTGGACCAAGCTGGAACTAAGTCCAGCCACTTGGCGGATCACCGCAAAAACGCTGCTCCACTGGCAAGCAAATGTCCAGTGGTGGTCCAGTAACCATTAGAAGGGATGTTCCAGCGGTTAGCACGGATGGTGAGCCCGCGTCATTAGCGTCTCGAAGCGATCTCCATCAGTCATCTTTACCCCTGGATGACAACCGAATTCGAGATGCGCCAGCCGAGCTTGATGGATCCATCCATTTCTCAGTATATCCTTTTGCCAGCTCGCGATGAAAACTCTCCATACTCTTGTGGCCGCACGAGCGCCTTAACACACACACGCGCACACACATGCTCACATTCGCGTTAGCAATCCAATGGCCATTAGTTTCCAAATTATTTCGTTTGTCGGGTTTCGGGCTTAGGAAATATTTATATAGGTGTCACGATGATTTATGGGCCAACGGAGCAGGTCTGCATGAATCCATGCATTAGGCACGTCGCAAGCATTACGCGACGACGTAATCGATTATCGAAAGATTATGTGCTGGCATGACTCATTGAACACGTCCCTTTAAATATATCGCCCCGGATGTAAGGTGGGATTACCGGCCATTGAATGCAGGCTGCTTAAGAGTTTTGTAAGAAAAATAGGGCGGTCGTTGAACAAATCACTTGGTGATTGAGCTTTTGAGTATTACAAATTTAACATCGAACTTTTGACACATTTTAATCTAAACGGTGGAAGATGAAGTGGCGTTTTTAATAGTCTGAAACTTAGTCGATGGATTTGTTTAAAGGTTTAGTCTTAACGCAGTAAGACCGAGTCGATCTAGAAAGACCACATATTTGTTATATTTGTATTTAACGTATGTGTTATTTCACCAAAATAAAAATACAAATGTTATAAAATTATTTTAAATTTTGTAACACTTATATTTCTGTTTATAATAACATAGTACTGGTATTATTAGTTAACATACAATTATATTACCCTGTAAGTAATATTTTAGACATTTTTAAAATTGAATCAATATTTCATAACGACTTACTGATTTTGCCAACAGATTGCTTGTAGCACTAATGTTCGATGGCAATTATTAGCATTTGCTTTTACCAGGAATTCATCCCCGACAAATTACGCCAGAAGCTATGCGGCGGCATAGTCGATGGTAATCGCGAGCACTCGAAACCGAATAAGCCGCAAAAGCAAATACAAGCAATTTTATTATAGAATAGCTTTTGCCTGCATACAGTTGAACGCGCACTGCAGTAATGCCTCGAATAGATGGCGCACCTGTGGTCGGTGCGTTTATAAACTGAGCTTTGCTGCCGTTTCTCCGTGGCTCTTCGAATTTGCTCGATGCACAAACGTATCGATATTTGTGATAATGGCAATTCAGAGGAAGAAGCAGTGGCTTTCCACTTTTATGTGTGCGAAGATCGAAAGGGGAACGAAATGTGTCTGCACAGTGCTTCTACTGGGAAAGCATTGTTTCATATTGAATACTTTCACTGACCAGTGGTTTCTTCATTTTGACATTAAACTCCTTTTAGTTTTGGACTTTTAAACCACTCTTGTTGAGTTATTAAAATTCATTGTTATTTATATGTATTATTGTTTGCCTTTCGTACAGTTGGTTTCCAAGGATTAGGAATATTTAACGCTCGCTCAGCAAAACCGTTGCAACAATCCCCGGAAAAAATAATACATAATATCTACCACAGTACTTCAATTCAATAATAACAACAAACTTCACATTAAAACTTTATACATATACGAATAAGAAACTTTTGTTGGTCAACGCACTTTGTCTGTAGTACGATATTTCCTGCAAAATGTATCTAAAACTATTATGGATTTTTAAACAATACGTAGCATTGAATTCCATATAAACTATATCGTAAATTTAAAAAGAGCAAACAATATAAACTAAACCTTTCAAAGCACTTTCGCCTATTTGTACACTCCGCAGCGTGTATGCAATTGTTGGTCCATCGAGGAAAGATGAAATGCGAGCTTGCAGGATTTCTCCATGAAAAGAAAGCTACGACGCAACTAGGAAGAGCGGAGAGGGCGAGAGCAGTTTGGGCGGATGAAAATAAAGCAGGTCGGTTCGCGACTGGGTTTCGAATCAATTCGTACTCGTTTAGCGCAGGTGTTGCTAACGGTGAAAAATCGTTCGCACCTTCTTCAGGAGGTTTTGCGCGAGAGAGCTGGCGAGCAATGAAAGGTACTCGTTACTTCACGCCACGAAAGGACGCTGCTGCTCGAGAAGGGTGGATACAGTGGGTGGAACCTTCGAATGATTTATCGTTCACGACATTCGCCTCCTCGTTGCTTCGACAAAAATAGCGCCGGCTTTCTCGCTGCCGCAAGCCTCGACGCGCTTGCTTGCCTCCGACCAAGTTGGCTAAAGGTCCTCCCGCTGTCACCAAAAGGAAAAGCTAAATTTGTACTGGCCGAAGTATGTCTCGTCATTATGCCAACCTTATCGAACACTTTTAACCACCCGCCGCCCTCCCGCTGTGGACCCACCGCTAGGATAATGCGCCAAGAGCCGGCTTTGTGAAAAGATATTCACTTGGAAGAGTACGGTGATATTTCTTCATTATGCTTACGCAGCACCCACAACTTCCCTTTCGAGCTTACACTCGTTATGAAAGATTGATAAGAGAGTTCAAACATATAGGAATTGGCTTAGAAACAGCAAGATCGAGATCGTTTTAAATATGGCACGAAGGTTTAAGATTAATAGGTCACGACTGTTTATTGGACAAGTGATTCTTCCTGTAATTAAACTAAAGAATCTAATTTGCCACCTTCATCGTTAAAACCCTGCGAGGTGATGAGGAAAATATGTACTTACTCTTTACTTATAACTGTGTTCTGCTGAATTCTCCACTTACATGCAATTGTAGTGGATTTAAGAATAATGCGCTTGTACGGATTGGATGTTAGTAATCAATATATTTATTAAAATCAATAGTGAAAATTTAATATCAATTTTCTTCATCAATTAATGTTGTTTATGTGATTCTTCCTATAATACAACTAAAGGATCATACAATTTGTCACTTGTGGGATAATTATTTATTCATTGTTTACGGCTATATTCCATCTAATTCTCTACTGGCTTACAAGTTTATTGAATCTCAAAACAGTATGGTAGTTTTGCGAATCAGTCTTTTTAACTGGTTAACTGGGTACTAGTAACCAATTTATTTGAAGAAACATATGGTAGAAATTTGTTACCTGTTCTTTCTTTCTCTCTTCGAATAGAATTGCGCATACTCAGGCTCCATTAACGCTACTAACATTTTCTTTTCTTTGTTCCAGGTGAGTAATTCAAGCACCTGTTGTAAATGAAGTCGCCTTTGTGCGGTAAGTCATCACGCAATGTAAATTAATCGCAATTACCGAAAATTCCCCTTGGTCATCATCACTTGGCACCTCAATTCCAAGTACTTTGAAACACTTTCATTCGCGTCAATAAAAGTTTTCGTTTGACCTCTGATCTTTTGCACGAACTATTTACTGGGAATCTAGAACGAGGATAATTTATCTAACTATAGTTGGCTTAAGGTGGATTGGGCGGAGGCCGGAAAATGTTCGTTGCAGTCCGCTCCATTTCACCATTGCAATCAATCACTCTAATTCGCAATATATACTGTATCTATGTATATACACATATATATCCTCGACTAGATGAACCTCTCTAATCGGGCTGCTCACGAACTTTGTGCACTGACGCAGCTCGGCAATCAGCAACTAGCTGAATATCAAATAATATTACATTTTTCTACAAAATTTCGAGCATTTACTGACATTTACACTGAGCAAGCAAAATAAGAATTAGTTACTTATCGTGTACTAGTTCATTATTTTGATAAAATAATGTAAAATGATTGAATGAGTAAGAAGTTTAATAAATATTGTTTCTTATTTTCGAAGCTCTATAATCTAAATAACGAAAGAAAACATCTCAAATTAAATTTCTTATTAAATCTTCTAGCACCATTCGCAACTTATCTGAAAACATGTATAATCTATCTCATAACTGTTTAGTATTTAAAGAGTATTTTAAACTAGTATTTCGTTTGCAAAGAATTTGTAACAATTTTATACGATTAAGATGCATCTCGGTGCAACTAACTTTTTTTAGCCATTACCAATTTTGTCAAATTTTCCTCTGAAGAATCATGGTGCAGTCGGTCAGATAATTATTAAATAACTTTGCAGTGAGAACAGAACAACAATTTTAAAGTGGCTAACACCATTCACAGTATTTATGAAACTCCCTATACGCAAAACAATAAAACAAGAGAAAAGCTCCGACAGTCCATCTACACGAGTCACAAATAAAACCCCGAAAGAAAAAGTAATGCTTCATTCCCACAATGTAAACCCACATTTTACAAGATCAGCGTCGTGCGAGCGAGTTGTAGAGAGGGGCGAGCGGGTTGCAAAGAATCTAACGAAGAGGAAGATGAGGATTCCGGGTAGTAAGATGGGCGGGCGAAGGAGGCAGACGCATCAAGAAGCGATCGTCCGTGAAGGCAGGTTGGCGGGCAGAAAAATTGTGCGATACGAGTCTGGTGGGGTTAGGAATCACCAGGAAGCAGCATAGCGGCGAGTAAGCCGGGGATATGATAGCGAAAACCGTCGATTCGCACTCGCCTCGCAAGGGATGGAGGGCGAAGGTCGATGAGGTGAAGGGGCGGAGGAAGATGCGAGGATATCACATAGGGAGAAGGATGGAGAGATAGGCGATAGACGAGGAAGGAAGAGGGCGTTCGCGGCAGATGTAAGAGAAGGATTATCTTGCGCCCGGGCTTCGAATCTGATAGTGGCTGCTCGAGAGATGCTTTCGGGAGGCGACCGGGACGCCACGGGACGGAGCGTGAGGTTAAGCGGGGCGAGGAGACATGCTTTTAAGGTATTGGCCCCGAACCGGGAAGCGAGCAGGGAAGCGAGAAGACCGCGATCACGAACACGCTGGGACGTATTATACGCGTAAAATGGAACTCCCCTGGTAGATCCTTGACGCTACCTATGTGCCTCGAGAAACGCACCTGACCCTATCGACCCGCACTCACTAGAAATCGTCGCCGATCAACGAACCTTCTTTCCTTTCTTCACACTCTACTATCCCAAGTCAATGATACTGCTCTCGTTCTGCCTCCTAATAGGGTCCCCACTCCTGATAGTCGAGTATCGCCGATCTACCGCCTACTTGTTTAGCGGCCAAAATTCTTATACAGAAACTAATACGAACTTTTACACTATGTCATTCTCTCATCGAACTCAATGTCGATCCGCGGCAAGAAAACTGGGAATGTTTAATGGTAGGAAAATGTCGCTTCATTTTTCACAAGAAGGTCCATCAGAGTGTACATTATGAAGTCCACTGGCAGATCCTCGACGCTACTTACAGTGGATAAAAAAAGTACTCGCATACCTAGTGTTTTTCGAAAAAATATTCTTATAGAGGAAAACTCTTCTGTTTAAGTGGAAATACACTCTCTGTAAGAAGAAAGTGCACTTCCTAAACAAAAATAAATTTTCTTAGCCTTTACTTTATTTTAAAAATACTTGGTGTCTCAATTCTGTTTTTACCGACTTTATGTGCCTCGGGAAACGCACCTGATCCAATCGTCCGGCCCTCACTAGAAATCGTCGCCGATCAACGAACCTTTTTCCTTTCCTTGATGCCTCTATATCGAGCCAATGATATTACTCTCATTCTGCCTCCAATAGGTTTCCCATTCCTGATCGACGAGTGTCGTCGACCTACTGCCCACTTGTTTAGCGGCCGAAGTTGCCGGGACCTCGCCATTTGTCTCTTAATAAAAGTATCTCTCCATCTTCGCTTCCGCTCCCGTCGCTTGGAAGTGGACCCTAATAGGCTTTAACGGTTCTCGATGTTTGCCGTCGCGAAAGTTTCGCACGCCGCCTGGCCGACTTATTTCTTGGCTGACGATCCTTCCGGTTAAGACTGAACCGATTCTCATTCTACCTCTCATTACGCTCTGTCTGTAAACTTACAATTAGTTTGAATGCTTATTGTTAGTACATATTGTACTATGCACTAACTGTCATTGTAAAGTGGTCATTATATATTATATATATACATTATATACATTATATGTATACGTATAAAGAAAGCAGTATTCTTTATGCATCGCTAGTAATCTTTTCGCGTAAGAGTGGTAAGAATTAAACCGTGGTTAGAATTAGCCAGGGGACGTTTCACAAATTGAATAATGATCGTTTGTTGTACATTTCAACAACTTGTTCACGCTACAAATAATTAATTTCTCTATATAATTTAAAAATACTTCCAAAATGCCAGTTAAAAGAGGAAAGAACATTTTTTAACCTTCAATTTCTTTATATTTTTTATATTACTTGCAAGTATACCGTAGTAAATAATTTCATCTTTCCAATATAGGTCATCACAGAATCCACCTGCTAAATCATGTTACATATAACTCATAAATAATCAATATCCAGAGTGATGAACAAATAGTATCCAGCATCAACGGTTCCTTGATCTTCCATGCGTGAGAGCCTTTCCTTCAAGTTAATCACGTTATCCTGTCATCATAGATTGTCTCGGAAAAATACCGGATTCAATTATTCGTGTAACGAAGCGTATCACCGACACGGCTAACTAACTCACGACTCACAGAACTATGGTTTCCCTCGGGAACCCTTAGGAAAGTTTCGACTCCTTCAATCGGCAGCGAAGTTCAGGAATCTTGCGCTTCACAGTGATGCCTTACCTAACATTTACTAACTATTCAAGACTATTTAAATAGCTTTCCTATTTCATGATATTACCTTAACTGCACAATATACTTACTTACAAAGAATGTTGCCTTTTTCAATTATATAGTACAAACTGGTGTTCTTAAGATTGATTATAAATTCTTATTAATAATTATCATTTATATTATGAATATTCTCATAATTGGTATGTAATTAAATTTATTTGTTATTGGAATACTTATTAATTTCCGAAGGTTTATTTTATTATAAGCATGGCTAAGAAGCAAACTTAAAAACGTTATGTGTTTCTAATACTACTTGCATCTATCACGAATCTAAGACTACTCCATCACAATTATGTCAATACATGAGCTACTACAATCAGTATTGATATTCCTACATGACCTCATATTTTAAACACTGATTACGCAGATCTCCTAAAAAAACACCCTCGCATACTCGAATTCAGACTCAAAATGCAGCAAAGGAAAAACTATAGCAAAAAAAGTATGTCACGTAGCTCCGTTTTCAGTGCCAGTCCTAAATACGATGCACCCGCCGGCGCCGGTCCTCTCAGCATTCCATACGAACACACTCCCATTTGCGCGCTCCATTCAGTCAGAGAAACATTTCAATGCCCGACGCGGTGAGAGAACGGAAATTCCATCCGACATCAAGGAAATCTCTACTCGAAATCAAAACGGTGTTGCAGTTAAGTGGATAGCGCGTCCGCCGTGGTAACAGCAACAGCAGCAGGAGCAGCAGCAACAGCAGCAGCAGCAGCAGGTGTTATTCCGTAGTTGAAGATGATAAAAGATGACGCGCCGTCACCTTAGCCGGAAATCCTTCCGACTGGCGGTTTCCATCGACCCTGTCAGTTCAAGCATGAAATTACCAGCGCGCGGCGTTGCTGGCGGCTGCGGCGGCGGTGGCGGCGGCAGCGGCAGCGGCAGCGGCGGAGGGGGCGGTTGGAGCCGCGGGTGAAAACGGGTGAAAGCGGGTGGGAGAGGGTTGTTCGAGGGGCGGAAAGAGAGGAGGAGGGTGAACGAGGCTAGGAGAGGTGGGAGAGTCGCGAAAGCCAGCCAGCTGGAGGCTTACAGGCAGCCGGTGAAAATCAATTATTGTCGTTCCGAGGCCCGACCGCGATCCTAATGGCTGGTTCCGTGATGTATATCGCTCCGCGCCGGTAACACAACAATCCTTTAGCCGACTCATCCCTCAATGCGCGCTCCTCGCATCAGCCGCTTCGTGGTCTTGCGCCGCTCTTGACTTCTGACTTCCCCGCCACCGCCACCGCCAAATACCACTGGATCACGATCGAGCAATTTGTCAGCGATGCAGCTTATTAGGCAGTTCTGTCGTCAGGATATTTGCTCATTTATCCGGCCCTCTTCGGCTCGATGACATATTTACGACGCTGCCTCCTGCGCTGATGTATTGGACGCGTCTCGTGTCTCGATCGAACTCGAGGCTCACTTAACCCTTCAATGACACCAGTCGTACATTGACATTGTCATGGCTGAATTTAGGCTGGCCACATGTTCCAGCAGATTGTAGTGATTTAGACATTTATACGTATGTACATTCCGTATAGGCAGAAGCAGCACGCTTGAACCAGGATTGATTATATTACTGCTTCGTGGTAGTTTTTTTCATTGGGTTGTAAATGTGTCCCATAGGCTTGTTTCGTTTTATTATTAGTAGATTATTAGTTTGTAGGAAATAATCTAGTTGTTTAATCCCCTAAATGAATTTTCCCAAAGTTGAAACCAAGCTAAATCGCTTTCTTGTACATAAAGTTGGTAGATTCGTCCCATTTTATCAAAATCCTTAGACCCGTTGCCTCTAAGTTAAAGTTTGCGTCATACAAAAATTGCTTGTTTATTAGTATCGGATACGGCAATCGGAACGTTTGACCAGTGTTAATTCAAGTACGTCGGGCAACATTAACTTAAAGCACAGAACAGTGTTTAATCATTCCAATAATATTTCGCAAAAGAGATTATAAATAAGGAGAATAATTGGACTTGCTTTTAGTGTTCATATAAATTGGAATGTGAATATAATTCAGAGTATGTCATCTAAATATGGTTTGTTTAATTACGATAACCATGAAACCAAAAACATCATGCAATGTTTACAATGATGGTTCAACGACACGAGTTTAACCTACCATGAGAAACTAATTACTAATAATTAATATGAAATTAGTTTTAGCAGACAAGTAAATAATAATCGACCTAGAGAATTAATACTGTCATCCTACAAAAGTTTAATTAATTAGTAACACACTAGTAACACACTAGTTAATTAAACCTTTGTAGTATCGCAGTACTAATACTCTACCTCGATTATTACTTATTTGGCGATTAAAGTTCATCACTAGATGAACGTGCAATAGTTACTCACCTGACATAATCGATAATAATGTAATTAAAATTAGCGGATATACGAGTTACGAGAAAGCAGGTAGAATAACTGGCATAAATAGTCGGGCATTCGTATGTTTCATATGTATGTATATTAGGTATTCGAAATGAATCACTTGTGAATGAAAATGTTTGTTAACATCATGTCATTGCAATGAGTCCACCTGAAGCAGGAGGAAACAACTTTTCTTATAACGCTAAAAACTGCGACAAATAGTACTTTTCTTTTTTCAATTCTGCCAAAATTTACATTAAACGCTGCATGTATCTAAATACTGTTGAAACATCAACTTCGAGCACTTATTACTTTATCGTTATTGCCGAAATTACAATATATATCTGAATTCAGTAAAATATTATCAAATAATTAACGCTATTGTAAACAAATGCATACAATAACAATCTCTTGATGACGAAATGTCCGAATATTAATACGCGTCACTGTAGCTGTTGAAGGATCAGTTAAAACCCTTGGCAACTACCTTCCTGTTTATTCATCCCTTTCATCTAATATCAAAACGATTTACCGAAGCCTGACAGAAACAGAGATTTTTCTACTCTATGATATTGCCATAAAATCCAGCGTCAATGCCTGTCGAAAACACCAGCATCAAAGAAACATTGCGGTCCAAGCATTTGCTTGTCCAGCGGAATTTCGAGAGTGTCACTTTAAACGGCAGGAAACTGTGGCTCTATTATTCGCCCAACAGGCCCATCAGAGCGCTTGGCTCTTCATTAGTCCGAGTAATGGAGATTCAGCCGCGATCCAAGCAATTCTCGACTATAACGGCGCATCAGTGCAACGGGTTTTACAGCATTTTTAAAGAGGGCTGTCACGTCGCGTTAAGAGGTCCACCCAATTCCCCGTGAAATATGGGGGAAGTAATAACCATCGTTAAATAACTGCTGCAATACAGGGGTGCATTGCGAATGCAGACTGGCTGACGAGTCTCCTTGATTTCGCGATAAAGTTATTGTCCGTCTGAATTTAAATATGCAACGCAGCCAACGCGATGGAAAACGAAAAAAAAACGAGTGTTCCGGCTGGTGATCGTGGTAGCGGGGCGCCGAATGGATGGTAAAGTGTGGGGGGGGGGGAAGGGCGAGAGAGAAAGACAGGGTGGAATGGACGTAGGTGGGAGGGGGGAGAACGAGCATTCTACGACAGTGGGATTCCGTGGAGGGAAAATTTTATTTCGCAGCGCCGCTTCGTAACAGCTTGCACAAAACTGTCGTTGATATACGAGGGCCGTGCAGTTGCAGTGCCTGGAACGGGGCCATCCGCATTAAAAATACAGAGCGACACCGAAATTGATGGACGAGCTGCACCTGTAATTATTATTATAAATCATCGCGCCGCCGGCGGACACGACCGCCCCCGTTAGACCTCCTATTGTCCGGCGACTCGTGATATTTTTTCATTTACAAAGTAACGACCAATTATAAATCTGAACGCTCGGCCTTGCGCCTGACACTAATGCGTGGAACGATTAAACCAAAGTATGGAAAACATTCGGCACTACCTGTGCCCCTGTAGAGGGTAACTTCTGAATAGTTTCGGAATTTTTGGAATGGTGATAGTCGGACGATTCTGATGAATTGTTGCGGTAATACATTGTGTCGAGTTGGCGTTTATTTTTTAATAGGACGGAATGGATGAAGGACGAGAGTTGCAAAAATTCTTTTAATTGAGACTTAAACTACATTGGATTAATAATGAAATAAATGTTAACGTAGATTGTGTTGTCAGCTAATTACACATTAGAAGAAAATGCCACGACGACTGACTGTAAGTAGTTGTATCTATGATTTCTGATTCATTAATTTCGATTGGACATTACATTTAGTTCTTACATTATTGATCCATTAAAAACTGGTTCGAAAAGCTCAATTACTTTTAATTATCCCTGGCATAATTGTGCGACGAACATGTACAACAGTCTGTCGCATGTTAATTGCTGTAAATTATTTACTATAAATATAATTAAATTTAGAAAAATTGTTATAAATACGCCATATAAACACTAATTGATATTAAATAGTGTCGAAAAATACTTGCGACTAACCTCGCCGACTTTTCGGTGCATCTGCCGCTAAAACGTCCGGTAAGACCTGGCTATGACGTACTGCCGAATTTAAGATCCAAAGTATGCGAGGTTAATTAATAGAATGGCGATGGCCGACAAATTCGTATTCATAAATCAGCGGTGAAAACCGAGCTGTCGCGGATGGTTAGCGAAACGTGAAACGAGACATTAACACGGCAAGCGTATATTTTATAAACTTTAAAACGGTTTTATATTTCCAGTTACCGCGTGATTCCAACTTTAACGGTATATCCAGTGCAGCAGGTACGCGTCGCTCCGAAACACGTATATTTAGCTGTCACGGTATGCGGGTGCGGTTGTGCCGTCCCGCAAGGGCAAAAATCATTCACCGATGGTGTGAATTTCCCAGCGCTGGCCATCTTTATTGATTCACTTGGCGCAATTGCTCGTCGATGCGCGTGCCTAATGTCCACCGCTGGAAAACTATTCTTTGCATGGAAGGTTACATCCAACTTTCCCAGGGCGTGGATAATCCTTTTTCCCTCGATGCACCAGACCTTACGTAATACGAATTGTGCCGGGGGATTCCCCGTAGGTGCCAGAGTAGTCAGAGATAGTATCATATTAAGTAAGAGAAGCGTTTCGCTTCATTGTTTTCCTTGTTTACCAGTGCGTAAACGAATCGGTATACTTGCTTTTTCGCCCAGCTATATACAAATCCAGACTCACCCTTATTCTAGAATGTTTTTACTCCACAACCTCTTTCGTAGGATTTCTACGCTGCTCTAAAACTGTTTGTGTTCCATTTCTTTTATGCTACTGACATACAACGTGCAATTATTCAAGTGTTCCCGTTGCATTCTCGCGGAGACATTATGCCCTTTTCTGATATTTCCTTGAAAATTGGCCGGAATACGGCAGGTCCGGAGATCTCTTTGAGCCATCCTGTGCGAAAGAGAAGAGAGAAAGGTATTTACGTTTGCCGTGATCTCGCCTTTCCGACCGGTTTAGAGAAGGAGCGTGCGAAGCTCTGGTAGCCGCAAGCTCGGTCGAAGGGGTTGGCGGGTGGGAAGGGTGGTAGAAGGCGAGAGGAGAAATGGTAAGAGCTAGTGGAAGGAGCCGGGCAAGAGGACGGCGAGTCTGGTCCTCTCCTAATTTGACGCTTTCGATAAATTTAACAAGCTCGTCACGAAGGAAGGGCCCTGTGTGTCCGGGCATGCTGCCAGACTCTTGGCGCGTTGGACGGCGCACACAGCCGACACCATTACCGGCCCGTATTCCTGGCGGGCGTGCGTCCCGAGGGATGCCCGGGACACGGCGGGTCGTCGACGTCCACTTGGTAATACGCTTCCTTTTCCTTCCAGCTGCCGCTTTCTATCCAGCGCCACCGGATCCAGCCTGTCCTTCGCTGCTACCGTTCGCGTCGCCTTCCCGCTTCCCAGACTGGCATCGTTAGGACGCTTTTGCTCGCCCGAACCACCTCCGCCTCCATTCCCACCCACTTTCCCGCCGCCTTCCTTCTTTTCCATCGGCCAAATTCCCTACCAAGGGTGCCAACGTGATGCATCTCTCTCTCTCCCTCTCTCTCTCCTTCTCTATCTCCCTCTCCCTCGATGCTTCTCCGTATTGCTGGCCCAATAGAATGTCCGACGACTGCTCGAGACACTTCCTCGAGGATACGCGTGTTGTGTGCTGCTCTAGTGAGGAATTGCTTCCTATGGCCGGGAAAATTCGCCTCTTATGGAAATCAGCTTTATCTGCTTTCCTCTTTTCCATTGACGTGCTACGAATTGACCGTTGTCTCCCTCGTTCTACCTCTCTCTCTATCTCCACGAAATTATCTCCTTTCACAGTCCGCTTTCTGCAAGGTTCGCTTTTGGCTTCTATCCCAGCTTGGCCTATCTTTACTTTCCTTCAACTTTATTCTTTTAAGGTTTCTATAATATTCTGTAAAAGAATTTTATTTAGGGGAATCAATTGAGCTTCCTCATAATTCTTCTTCAAAATGGAACATAAATGTAATTTAAAAGATGTCATTTGAACGTAGCTGGTTTGCTCGATAGATCTAGAAACCAAATAGTAAATCTAAACATGTAATGTTTACAATGGCAGTTCGGTGACACGGGATTAACTTACTATGTGGAACTAATTACTAATAATTAATATCAAACCTCTATTCTGTATTCCACTCTCCCTATCTCTCGTCTTCTGTATTGTCAGCCCAATAAAATGTCAGTCGACTGCTCTAGTCAGGAATTGATTCCTACGGCTAGGAAAATTCGCTTCTTATAGAAATCAGCTTTATCTGCGTTTGTCTTTTCTATTCATGTTCCACGAATTCACGGTTTTCACCCTCTCTCACTCTTTGTTTCTCAACAAAATTATCTGCATTTCACAGTCCGTTGGTGCGAGATTCCTTAAAAGAGTTTTAAATAGAGAAAAACGATTGGGTTTTCACATAGTATTTTATTAAATTAAAGTATGTCATATGATTGTGAGTATGGCTTGGTTGATGATTGGAACTGTGAAATCAAATACTAATTGCAAGTGTAAACGTGAAATGTTTACTAATAATTAATATCAAACTTGTACTCTTTCTTTCGTTTTCTGTTTTTCCGGCACAATAATACGTTCGACGACTGCTCGAGACAGTTCCTTCTTGGGGCTTCGCATGTTGTGCGTTGATCTAGTGAGGAATTGCTTTCTACAGCTGGGAAAAATGGCCTCTTATGGAAATCAACTTTATCTGTTTTCCTCTTTTCCATTGATGTTCCACGAATTGACGGTTGTCTCTTTCTTTCTCTTTCGTCCTCTACTCTCAACGAAATTATCTGGTTTTCAAAGTCCACCTTCTGCAAGGATTCGCTGTTGGCTTCTATTCCTGCGTGGCCCATCTCTGCTCTCTTGGAACTTTCAGCTCCATCTTGCGAAGACCGCCTCGCCTCGCCTCGCCGACGAGTTCGGGCAGATTTTTCTTGGCATTAAAAGTTGCTACTTTCCACCAGTTTCATTATCAAGGTATTTGAATGTTGATGCTAAAAAGTTCTCGAGAAACTTCTGCCACATTTTGCCACGATTTCACGAGAGTTTCCGGACGGAGGGAGAAAAGGTGATTTCCTGAAGAACGGAAGGAACTTACGCGGGTACTTTCGATTCTAATAGATCATAAGGTTGTGAGTATCTTTGACTTCGTTTAGTACTCTTGGTACTTCCGAACGCTTTATATGCTTTAAACACATACTTAAGGATTTTCGAAAATTCTAATTGGAATGGGATTGAATTGATAATAAATCAACAACGCCAGACACTTAAACTTAACTTCAGGTTAAGTTAATTAAGTTAATTTGTTAATTTTACTAACACATTGTAAATATCCAAATGGAATAGGGCTCTGCCAATTGTTGAGTGCAGCCAGTTCTTCGAAATGAATGTTGGTGAAGAACTCTTCTTAGGGAGTAATGTAAATATATCGTGACTATTCATAAATAGAATCCAAGTAATAAGTTGAATTGTTAATGTAGTTCTCAGCTCTTCACAAGTAGATTATTACCAATTAAGCACATTTCTTGGTTTGGCTTAATGAACATGACCTGAATATAGTATGTCGAGTATGCAGCCAAAAGAAAGGTTTTCATTTTGAAAAAAGAAAGGTTGCACGAATTAAAAACTTTGACAAAAGTAGGACGCATAATTATGGTTTTCATAGGATGTTTTATTAAAAATTATTAACCCCTTCGCTGTTGTTAGAAGTTTTAGATGCTTTGAAATTTCGCTTGCTGTACTGTTGGCGCCCTCTTATACATATGTAGAGAGACGCTCCAAACACCCTCTGTGTGAAATGGAGCATATACATATAGAAAATTCTAATCTCAATGTACAAGTTTGAATCGCGCCCACATGACAAAGTGATACAAGTCTAAGAAAAAAATCATTCAAGAGTGAAAGAAACGAAACATTATATTTTAATCAATTCTTTAATGTATACAGCTGTTTCAAACTTAAATTTACTTAGATCCAATCAGAAATTCTTAACAAGTTCTCCCCAAAAATTCTTACTAAATATGTTATCAGAAAATAATCTAGGTATCAATAATGTCGTTACCACAAAAAGAAATGCAAATTAACGACTTGTGTCGCTTTCCTAGAACAGGTTCGATGTAATGAAGAGATTACACTCGGCTCTTTATCCTCAAATAATGCTGCGGGACAGTTCCCAGCAGATTTTTGTTTCCCACATGATTTACTTATGACACCAAGGCCAGTGGCGACGGAGGGCTGTTGGGGACAGCGGCGAAGTTGGTCGCAACGAACTAATTACTCAGTAACTCCAACTGCGGGGCGTTCCAGTAACGCTTAAAACTTCCTCGGAAGTAGTCTCGAAGTGTTTGAGGATCTGGCGAGAGTCAGCCAGCGGGTGCATGTATATGCAATGCACTTCTTGGCCCTGGTGAACACGCTCTCCCTCGGGCGGGTTCATTTCGCAGAGGCTTAATAAACGTTTTATACGCGAGAAAATTGCAACGGCTTCCGTAAGTTAGGCGACAGGACGAGAAAGGCTGCGAGCTTCCACGTGGTCCAGAAACAATATCGTCGGGAGGCCATTGCTGTCTTAAATTCGGCAAGGACGGGCGGCGTGGCGTGCGCGAATGCCGCTGGGACCTGGAGGCCGAAAAGCCTGGAATCAGCCTCGGCTGACGGTGCGGGGGGAGTAGAAGCCTCGATTCGGGAGTGGGGGATAACTTGGAGCAAGCTGCAAACTGCAAATTTGGCTGCATCGTCCAATTTCGGAGGAACGAGGAGGCAAAGGGCGCGGTAGGAATGGGTAACTTAAAGGAGAGGAAGCACACGACGAAGGTCTCTCTCTCTCTCTCTCTCTCTCTCTCTCTCTCTCTCTCTCGTTCTCACAGCAGAGATGCAAGGAGGCCGCCTCTCGAACGGGGCGAGGAAAGATGGAGGAAGAAGCAGAGGGGTGGCGAAAGAGCGTCTGTCAATCGTCGGAAGAAGGTGAGCAGACGGGGCAATTTCGCAGGGGACGAAAATCAGGACGTTCCTGGAGTCAGTAAATTTCCTTCGCTTTCCTTCCGTCCTGCCTCTTTCTCTCCGTCACTCTTTCTCGGGCAAGGAGTTCCTGGTACACGTAGAGAGCCGCTCGTGCCAAGGGGGCAGAGAGAAGCAGAGCAGAGACAGCCAGCGGAAGAAGCCAGGAGGAGAAGAGGCCGATGTAAACGTACGTGGGCATAACCGGTGCAAAGTGAAAATTGCTGGGACCATTCGCCAGGATTGACCTTACGTACCGCGCGGCTATATTCCTGCCACCGTTTACCACCGTTGTATCGGCGTGTTCGTGCACCTACCGGAATCCTTCCACGTATACACCTATACTCGAAAGCCGCTCCGTCGCACACATAAATATCCAGGACTCTCTCCGGGTCCTCTTCGAGTACTTCTTCCCCTCTCTCTGCCTCGGCTTTCCCACCAAGATTCCTAGGGATTTCGCGGACGCGCGATGACGTCGGCTACGAGCACACCCGGAAGTTTTCCTGCTTTTGTGAAAGTGCCGCCGTTTCGGCTCCACTAGCCCGCTCCCGGACCTCCGCCTAGCAAGATTAATCCGAGTTTGAAGCAGAAAGTTCTCTGCCTAGGGAATAAAACTTAATCTCCTTGAGTTGAAGCTTTGTCAATGAGCCGTGCCTTCAGAGCTCCTGCGTTCCGCAAACATCTGTGCTACTTGCTAACAGCCTATTGGTCTATGAACAAAACCCTTGTGGGTTTTCGACTTCAGCTTTTCATCTTGGGCTTGTTGAGTGGGATGGCAATAGTCGGAGATTTCAACCCGCATTTATAGACTGTATCTTGCATGTGATGCGATAAAACTATGAATCGTAACTTCTAAACTTGACGCTTTCGTCGTAATTTGCGTATTATACCGTTAGCCCTTTGAATTCTAGTATCCTTGTTGTGAAACAACTAATGCTGTTCTCCATAATGCTCCACGAAGTTTGAATTGATACTATCTTTAGTTCTTGATTAGCAGAGCGCTCTTTGTTTCCGTATACTTTTCGAAATAATATAATTGATAATTATAAATAATTCTGTCGACAATAAATATTGTTGCCTTCAAAAAATCAAATTTGCGTTACCCAATAAAAAAATACTCAATGGTAATACGGGTTGTATATTCGCAAACAGTTTCTCACTATGAGAAAACAGATGTCGAACGTGATCGATGGATATCAAGGATTCATCAGATTTGTATTCCCAGTGAGCTCTCGAAGTTTCCCAATACGTTTTGAGGTTACCGTGTACAGAAACAGGTAGTCGCAGTTCGATAGAGGCGGAGCGAGAAAGGGAGAAAGCTCCATAACCTAAAATATAGTACGGTTTCTTGCCTGGTTTTCCAACTACAAACTTGTTTTATCACCCTGGCGACCGGCACTGTATCAAACTCGCAGCGATACTTCCCAAGTGTAAAGGAGAGTTGAGTGCAGCTCGAGATCGGCTCACACGTGCGAACCAGTCGCTACCTGACAAAGAACGCTGGAAATCTTTTCCAGCAGTGCTCGGCGATCCAGCCACTATCTCATCTTCCCTGTTCCCAGCGAAGTGTTCCTTCTTGATTCCTGCTCCCTTGGGATCGTGTAAAAGGTCAAGGTGTATCTTATCCCACTCATTTCTCCCATTGCTCAGCTCCCTTCCCCTTCTTTATCTCCCACGGAGAGAGATGCGTTATTGGTTGGTGGATTTACGTTGCTCCTGAGACCATTTGGACAGGTTTCTTCAGGTGTTCCCTACTCTGCCTCGCTAAGCACATTCTCTTTTTGTCGTCAATTCGGAATGGATGAATAAAATGCTGCGTTCCTAAAGAGAACAAGAATTTACGTAAGGATTTTCAGTTATCTCGGTTATCGACCTCCACCATAAGTTAAACATAGAAATTTGTGTCTCCTCTAAAAATTATTAAAGTTTCCTAATGTTTCTGCTCCAGTGATAAGAGTTTCTGTGTATTATCCATACGTCGATGATAGTGTAGATAAAATAGAAGTACGGATAATCAAAAAACATTCAGTAATAACTAGGAATGAAAGGTTTATTTTAAAGTATATTTTTATTTAAACGATATATGTGTATCTATTTAACTTAATCCCACATGATACACAAAGCGATGATTTTTCACCTTGATTCAAGAAGGGTTAAGCAACAAACCAGCTCACTAAAACAGTATGTAATTCAGCATGCCTAATAGCCATATTAAAAAGAAGTAATTAAAATACATAAATGTTCAGTAAGAATACCACAGATAGGATTGAGTAAGCAGTGAGAGATTAAAGTAGAGAAAAGTATCTGGTAGCCGGTCGCAGGAGGTTGAGACGTTTTAATCCGGCACTCTCTTCTCGAGGGCCGAGGAGCACAATGACTGTTGAAGAGGAACTAGGAAAACGATAGGCGAGCACAAGAGGGTATAAATGTAGGAAAGGGTGAGGGAGAGCGAGAGGGAGAAGGTGGGCGAGTGGACTCTGCTAGATAACGGCGGAGGACAATGTGGCAGAGTGGGGAGCGAGAAAGCGATCGGAAAAGGAATTCGTTAGCGAAAACTGCTTCCCGGAGGATTGGGATCTTTTTGCTTGAATGGTCGTCCGGGCAAAGCGATGGAATGCGGTTACGCCGTGCTCGCTCACGAGACCAACAAAAGGAATTCGATCGTTAGCTCGCCGCCCGGAATGAAACTGTTACCGGAGCTCGAATGTACGGTGTACGCTTCCTGGCTCCCAGCTGGTCCCCACGAAATACTTCGGACCAGCTTCCAGATTATCCGGCCCTTTCTCAGAGAATTCTCACTGATCACTCCCAATCCGCGCTTAGCTCTGATCAGGCAACGCAAATATGTAGTGAGCGCTTCTACAGCTATTGTGTATACATTAAACACAACTTGACGCGGCAAGCGTATCGGACAGGATCCGCTCTGTTACAGCGTTTCGCGAAATTTGGCCTATCAGTGCCCAGGATAAATAGACACGTCGCTATCAAACGCACACGGTCGATAACAGTGGATAGTCAAAGCTGTAAATTATCCTACTCGTAGTCACCCACATTTCTCCTGTGGAGCACAGATATTCGTAGATTGTTCGCTCTCATTTTTCCGATTTGTTTGTTTACTCCCCTCTGTCGTGGAATCGGAATCATGAACATTTTTTGCACGCTTATAATGAAGTGTAACAGTCTAATCGTTCAACCAATAAGTTTTTCATACATTTTATTTACTACTTGTAGATTTGCTTTTCATTATACTTAAGGATTCGGTATATTATTCTGCATGTTAAATTCCTTGATTAAAGCTTTAATTTCCGGTAAAATACTCATACATGTATGATTAAAAGGATTTTGCTGTTGAAATTTCTAATTTGATTGCAATTCTGTACCTATGACGGTCGTTCGTAAACTTTATAAACGCTTCTTATTTTGTGCAGTGTGAAAGGAAACAGAATGGGAAAGACTAGGACAAGTAATAAAAGAGTACGAGTGGGATCGTGGGAAACATGTACGAGATTCCATTCAGCATTCCTATCCTCCCGTTGAAATGTATTATTGTAAATGCAACAAATAATTGGGACTGAAAGGGTTACTATTTGTTATTTATAAAATTTTTCGATTCGAAAGCAAATCTATGTGGCAGCCAGCCAGTGTGTGGCCTTTGGTTCGTTAGGGGAGAAAACTGCAACGCGGAGCTAAATCATCTTTGTTTTGCCAATGCTATGCAGAAAATTGTTTTTCTTTCTGAAATATGGCAGCTCCCACGGGCATTGGTTGGTTCACAAAATGCTGGGGCGCATCGAAGAACGTTAATATTAATAAAGGGAATCCAAAGAGTGTTAATAATTGAGGACTATAATTAATGCGTGCCGATGGTGGCAGCGCGCGATTCCCGCACGCTCTATAATATTTATTGAAGCGTAATTACGCACCTGAATTATTAGCGGGGCTGCGCTGTGCATAGCGTGATTTACCGGGCGCCATCGATGCAAGCCCCATTATCATAGCAGCTTAAAAAAAAGCACCCCTGAAAGTAGCGTGAAACGCTTTTATATTACGCATTACGGACTCAAATGATTCTGTGCCGCGTGGAGTATGCATACCGCGTTGAATGGAGATTGCTGAAATGACATTGGTAGAATAATACCTTGCATTGACAACTACACGACCGACAAAAAGGTTAAAAGCACTTGCATTTTTATGAAAAAGAGGCGCCTAAAACTCAAACAGCAGCACTTGAATTATTTACGAGATGCGTGGATTATTTAAATGAGTGAATAGCAGGTGTCCAACGCATATGAGGAATCTGTACACGTGCTTTTACGATATGCATCGAAATAAATTAGCATGTTAGATATTTTTTAAACGAACAACCCTAAATTGAAATTTAAAAGCTTCTTCTTGTAAAAGCAAATCCATTGAAAGTTTCTGTTCACTTCATGTAGAAAGCTTTGATGTCACACTATGGACTGTGATGACTTAGCCTGTCTGATACTTGCCAGGAAATGGGAAACTCTAGAGGGAATATTAGGTCTCAGGCACAACAGTTTGATTTTCGGATTCTTTTTACAACAGTGAATTTTTCAAAGTCTAGGTCTACTTTAATGAAAAGAGGATTACAAAGTGGCAGATTGCCTGGAACATTATATCATTTACATTACTAAATGCAATGAAAGTGACCTAGTTTACCGAGAGTCTTGCAGAATAGTGCGAATATCTTCTTTCCGACAGAATACCGCGGATAAAAAAGATCTCCGAGGAAGAGGAGTATAAAGCTGATGGATGTGGTGGAAGGGGCAAAGGCAAAAGGCAATATGGGGTAGCTGAGTGATAAGGGCCGATCGAACTCTCAAAGGGGCCGATCGGATGGTAAAGCGTGCGGACAATGAGGGGGTAAATCGATCCGAGTTCTCTAATGCATATTAATAAGGGTCGGGACACTCGCAAAACTCGGTTTCCTATCTAATGCTGCTTGTGCAAAGAAAGGTTCTAGGAAACACTTGTTCCTACTTTTACTCTATTTTTCTCATTCTTAAGTTTTATGCTCTCCATATCACGTACGAACTAATTAGTATGTGGGAAGAACCAAATTGAATGTCTTCCATTTTCAAGTAGAGCAATCCATTTTTTATTATATGAGTCTTTAGAACATATTAAACTTATATATATATTGTTTTACTTTTTCTATTATCCCAGGGGTTGCAAAAATAGTCTTATGTATTTGACAATGGATTCTTAAGCACGTTACATCGCACCGCAGATAAAAAATATAATATTCCTCAGAAAAAAGTAAAGGAAACGTCCTATTTATAAATTAATTGCTTGCGGAAACTTTAAACATGAAATACTTTACAACAGTGACAAACTGCTCGCAATAAGTTCTAATTCTGTTACCATCAGGTGAAACTAATGTATCTCAAGCCATATAATTTTTCTTGCAGTGTTGCAACATTTACACTGCGCAATTAATTTTCCCAACTATAGTGTAAATGTATCAATTCTAGATGAAAAAGCGTGCTTGAATCTTCATCTAGGTGACATTTCGTGCGCACGTTAATAATAATATAACTCTAAAAATCATAGGTTGGTGCAACAACCTTTATTGCAAGAATCTTCCAACGACGCGTACCTAAACATGCCACCCCTCTTGAAATACTGAAGTTGCTCTTGAAACACTTTGTATAAGTAATAAATATTGCAATATTTTGGAGCGTATAGTTTGCGCAGATCAAAATCGAAAAGAAAAATAAACCTTGCCCTTTATTTTAATACAAATCACTATATGTATAACGTAGCACCCAACTTCTTAGTTATTAATTAGTTAATTAATTTTTAATATCACATCGATTCTCTTTTCCTGAAATTCACAAATTGACGTTAAAAAACTTGGATTATAGTTGAATGACGCAGCGGAAAGTTAAAACGTAAAGATAGTTAAAGAATTTCCCATTTATCAGCTTTAAAATCGGCTGACGTCCATAATCGTATCTGAATACCTGCCGCTCACTCACTACAACAAATCCGACTACGGGTTCACTATGAATAAATCGTGACAGCGGAATATCGGTCCACCTTTGGTGCACGAACCCGGAGAGCTAACGAAGTCGAAGTTCGTCGCGTTATATCCACTCGGTGAGATAATAGTAGTGGTAGAACGTTCGGCAGGAATTTCGTGGAGAAAAGGGATGGCGTGATTCCTGAGTGGCTGGGGAATTGCTCGACGAGTACTGGGTAAGTCGGGCAAGCCTGCCTAATGCATATTGATAAGGGAAGAGCAAAACTCCTCGTTCGTCATAGCCGCGAGTCAAATCGACTAAACGCCTGGCGAGGCTTTCCGCCAGCCCTTTCTTTCACCCCTTCGACGTTTTCTCTCTGGTCGAGCGGACTCTCTTGGTCACGCCCGTCGAAAGAAACGAGGGTAATACGAAAGTGGTGCACGTATCCACTTGGCGCGACGGGATTGCTCGGCAAAGCGGAACAATAGGCGCGGGTAATCATATTCGCGCAGATGAACGGGGCGAAATTAACACGCCAACGTAAACAGCGGATGGTATTAGGTGGAGAATATCGCGCAGGGAGGTTTTACGGCTCGCGGCGGAATTACCACTGACATTGCGAGATTAAAATGGGCCACTGCGGCAATTTTGCGTGCCGCACCAGGAGAGCGAGCGGACCACTGTATTAGCATAGAAAGGAGAATGCCATATAAGAATGAGGGAAAGCTTATTTATACTTTCGACGTGGCGGCTCGATGCCACCTTTGCCCTGCTGCGCAATGCTAAAGCCGTCCACTATTCAACCGGCGGACGCCGCCACTGCACTCCCGCCAATGTCAGCATTCTAATTCGCTTTATGGATTCTTCTGAACACCAGTAAACGTGGAATTGAAATTCCGCCTTTAATGCGCCCTAAAGATAACGGAAATATTACAGCCTCGTAAAAAGCTACTTCAGTCAGGACGGGGCCGATATACCGAGAGTATGGACTCCCGGCGCCGCACCGCCTTCACCAAGTTGCAAGGATAGTGCCGTGCCGTGTTCAAGGTACTCCGGGGCTGGATTAACGAATAGAGAATGGGCGCTGATGCGGCGCACCTGGATGCGGAATGATTTGCGTAATAGTAGCGGCGAGCGAGGGAGTCAGCCACGGAGCGAAGAGAATTTCGAGGTAGACAAAGGGTGGAGGGTGGACGAGAGTGCTTGGAGAAAGGGTGCATTTGATCCGGGCGATTGGCCCTCGCCCGGCCGTCGAAGACGGCATCGCCTGGATTATTCTCCTATTTATTGGATGGATATTGAATATACTTCCTCGATTTTATTTCAATTCTGATCGCCACCGGGCGCCAGGATCGGCTTATTCGGAAATGACTTTCTTCCTCCGATGGGTTTGCCACTGCACCCCACTCTACGTTCTTTCCAGTCCATTCCTGCATTCTCCGGGTGGCAGACACGCCGCACCGGACCGGTTCGGCTCAACCCCCAAAGCCATTCCCCTCGAAAGCTCGACCGAGTCAAAGGAGGCGATCGCGCTTTCTTTCCGGGATAAATACTCGCCGATTTATCGGGCCGATCGAGTCGAGTGCTTTCAAGCGGCCGTTCAAAGGACTAACCGTAGCAGCCGGAGCTCGCAGCCTCCTGTAAATTGTCTCGGTAACTGAACGAGTTAAATTCCCAGGGCTCTTCGGGGAAGAAAGAACGACTGCAGCTCAAGCGCGCTCGCGCACCCTGAAAGAGGGCTGGAGCATTGGTACAGGTAAGGGTGTGGAGAGGTGGCGAAAAGAGAAGCAGCTTCAGCTAGGCGTTTCGCATGGTAATCCTCTCATGAATATCCTCAAAGGACAGCCTGGCTGTGCCTCCAGCCGTTCCGGCTGCGGCGCTTCGCACTCCTGCACGCGCTCTCCCGTCGACTGCCGTCGCCGCTGCCGTCGCCGCCATCGCGTCGCGTCGTCGTCGCGAAATTCACCAAGCGAACCAGCATCACGTCAGACCTATCTAGACGCGTGTTACGTGTATCACTGCGTGTCGCTGAGTTACACGTGTAGCCGGCAGAGGGTTCCGCAAGAGGGCGCGTGCGAACTGATGCGTCAAGCGACCTGGAGCGTGCAAGATGTCTCTGCCAGCAAGACCTCTCTCGAATTCGATTAGGCCGAAGCAAAAGCTCAGTGACACGCTCGCCCGTTCGAGCCGGCTAATGTGATTAACACTCCGATGGTGCTCGTAGGCGTCAACCTCGAGTCGAGTGCTCTGTCGGCCGCGCCACGACCACCCGAAGCCTCATAATCGTGTCACTATTCCATACCAACCTTTCCCACTCTCCACCTCCTTTTACTCCCTTTTCCATCCCCTCTTCTACTCTTTCTCCCTTTTTCCTTTACCAATTTTCTCTCTCTCTCTCTCACTTCAGTCCTCCAAGTCTTCGTGGTATTACCGAGCGATGCGCGCTGATCTGTATTTCAATAGGTACTTAATATTTGAGTCACCTGTAATTCTAGAGGCCCAGGTACACAGAAGACTTTTTTCATTGGTAACACTGATTGACTTCGCTCGTTTCGCGTACCGATGGCCTCGCCGACCTGGAATTGTCTGGCGCGAGTAGACCGCTAGAAATTTAATTGAATTCTGCCACACCTGTCTGTCTCCATGAGCATTCTCCGGAGGGACATAGAATTGACGTGATAGCAGTTTTTCATGTTCGCATCGAGTAAGTTCGTGGCAGAGCAATATTTGTATGGTTAATACATTGCACATAAAACTTTACACCGTTTATGTATATCGCTGTTGTTTATTAATGCATTGACAGTTGCCCAATTAGTAATGTAATGATCCTATATGGTAGTGATCTTTTTCACCAATTTGAATTAAGTAATTGGTTGAATCAACCGATAAGCATAAGACAATGATAACCTTCATAGTAAATCCACAGACAATTCGTTCGTTTAAAGCCATATGCATGTACATTTTCTGTAGTAATATAAAGAGCAACGTTTGTCTGTCTGTCTCGAAAAACTCCAAAACGATTGACGTTAATGCGTATATTAATAGATATAGAGTTATATTTGCTGCAAATGGACGTAGGTTATATTTAATTACACTTACGTAAAAGACGGATTAAAACAGCTTCTTATGTTTCCATAAACTTAATAGTATAATCTTGAGAACCATTAAACAGATTTTAATCCGATTTTCTCTCTTAACCGTAAAAACCGTAGTTTGCAAAATATTTATGCGACGCAGTCTCTTATAAATAAATTACCTCCAAAGTTATAAAGGAACGACATGTTGAGCTATATATTGTTAGAAGATTTTTGGAATAAACATAATTCCATCAAGCTATTATTCTTTAAATGAAGTTATGAACTATTGCTCGAATAAAACAGGATAGGAAAACTACTAATAAATATAATTACAATATAAATGCTATAGAATAAAATAAAAGTTAGCATATGACCGAAATGGAGTAATTCCAGATTCCATTGCAATATCAAAGCCATCACGTTATCCCTTAGAAGCGAGGAACTCCCCATAATGGATTCAGCTGCTTCCACGAAGTCGGTTTACTCCTTCATAAAGGGAGGACATGCTTTCCGTGCGGCCGAAGAATCACACAACGCGTGATCAATATCGACGAGATATATCGATGGATAATCAAAGCGAGGAATTCCGCAGCGGCGGACATTACGCGCGTTCTTTCCGCTCGTTTCTTCGTGGTACGAAAGGCGCTCCATTCGATTAACGTGCCGACCTCGAGCTTACGGAAAATATGAGATGATGGGCGAAAAGACCAGTGAGAAATGGCGGTGCGGGGGTGGAAAGGCGGGCAAAGGGTGGAAGCCAACGAGAAAGCGTTCTTTCATATGCTAATCCAGTTTAAGCACGGTATTCAATAAATCGGCTAAAATCGAGCGGTATAGTTGCGAAGATAAAGAATCTCGGAAACATAGTGTTTAGACAAATATGAGCGTCGCTATTTCTTTAGTAAATACCGCACACATATATTAGCCCACATGTAATTTTCATTTTCGAATTATAACGAGCAAACACAGACCTATCATCACAAACATTGTTGCGACCAAGATATTATTTAATAAATCACTAAGTGATCTTTTATGAAAAAATGTCAACCATTCCTGCTGGTAGCTTCCTAATTCATTAAAACTTTCTTGTGCCTTGTGTGGTTATTGGACATGGCGGATATAGAATTAGAGAACGTCGGGGCTCAGAGCGTTTAAAGGATTGGAATCCAGTGGAATACTCCGCCCGTTTCTTTGTGGTAGCAAAAGGAGCACCATTCGATTAATGTGGCAGGGCTTGAGCTTTCTATGAGGCCCCAATTCTGCGGGGCCTTCGTCGCGGAAAATATGAGACGATGGACGAAAAGACCAGTGAGAGACGGCTAGTAGGACGCGCAGTGGTGGAAGGACGTGGGGCGGGTGAGTCGAGGGGGTGGAAAGCGACGGGCAAAGCGTTCTTTCACATGCTAATCCAGCAGGCTGCCTGCCCTCATGAATACCTACGGTCAAAGCACGCGTCTCCCTTTTTCCAGCGCTCCTGGCACCATCCTACCAGTCTCTCATCCTCCACCCTCTCACCTTTCCCTTTCCCTTTCCCTTTCCCTTTCCCTTTCTCTTTCCCCTTCCCTGTATCCAGCCGCACCGAGGAATTTGCTTTCGCGGTGCAGCGCATTACTTTTAATAATGCGAATACTTATGCCTGAGTTCGAGCGATCCAACCTTCTTCCTTCGATCATGCCACAGCACTTTCGGGTTTGTCCCTCCTACTATATCCTCATTTTCATGATCTATGTAGGTTTATTCAATCCCCGAGATTACGTAACTTTGATTTTAGCCCTCAAAGTCTGAAGAACTCTCCTAGTGTTAACCCTACGGTCTTTGGATCTTTTTTGAATTAACATGTATTCTTATTTGTTTGAAAACTTTACTGGATTCACCAAACTTTTGTTCCCTTGACATTGTATGAGATTTGTAATATTCATGGTAAATTGGTGTGTAACTAATAGAACAAATTACATAGAACGTTATCATCTCTTTTTTAACTCTAAGGAATTAAAAAAATCATGATTGGTAGTAAAGTCGAGTGAAATGATAAATAATATAATGTGCCTAAGATATTCTTATTATTTGAAAACGTGATTTGTTAGTTGGGGGGATCTGAATTTTACTACGATCCACAAACCATATAAAATCGTATGTGAGACTTTTTAGAACACTATAGATTTTGTATTTCTTTTTTATAAAAGATAAAATAACATACTTTTATGTTTCCTTGAGTCTTGAATCGCAAAATGAAAACATAAATACGAATATAGGTTAACTCGCTCGAACAGATTAAAGCTGATGCACTGTACAAAATAAAAGTGAAAAATAGTAAAGTGACAATTACAAATATTAGCAAACAATCCTTGGTAATGCAGAGTAAATAAGCTTACACAGTTTACTTCCTTGCTTAGAACACCGTCAACTTCATCCAACGGTACATCGCGAACATATTAATGGAATATAATTATAACAAATGTATAATTACAATAATAGCATAGCGTGTCCTCACCCAAATGCAAACAGAATACTGGGGTTATGACAAACAAAACACTGCAATATCCAAACACTGAGGACTACGAACACGCAACTTGCAATTAGCACAGTGGTACTGAAGTATTTCAGCTATACACTCGCTACTTGCGCGTAACTATACTTGCCAACGATTCTAGAACGAAGAGACTGCGGTGATTCAAGTTGAGTAAGAAGGTATCCGGGAAATGGCGTCACTCTGTGCTCCGAATTTGCGTTGCATCGTTCCCCGTGTTCCTTTACGAGGAGCGATAAGTTAGGGAGCTCTTTCGCAGTCCGCTTCCCAGACACCCCCGACAACCCTCTCGCTCTTCTACTCCCCTCTGCCTATCATACAGTCGTCTGGTCTCTCGGTGTCTCCAGTTACCTCAAGTACAGGGTGATTCACTTCCCTTTGAATCGCTACTCTGGCACCCCACTTTCTCTCAGACATAATGTATATTATATTGTGTACATTACACAGGGTGTCCCGTGAATATGTTCACGGCCTCCTAAAATTTGCAAGAACAGCGTTGCACAAAGCTAAGAAGGAAGAAGATATAAAGGAAATGGAAGAGATGAGAGAAAGGGATCAAGATCGGTTGTTCAAGTGTGAAATTGTTTGCAAGCGTTTTGTGGGCTGTCTCGAAAATGTCGTAAATAAACACAGATAGTTTGTAGAGAATGAGATTGTGGCGAAGGTGGGTTTTTTAAAATTCTTATTCGGTATTTGATTAGTAGTCAGTCAATAATGATTTAGGCAACGTCTGTGAGATTCTGCCATTGAATCTCGTTCAATTTTTACATCGTTTGATTCCTTATGCCGCTTACGCGATGTAACAATATCTTATTTTTGCAATAAATAACACACAATTGATCCCTTACGATATTTTTTATTTAACATACAAGTCACGTACATTCTTTTTTATTTTTCTCATTAGTTGTTTACTTTATACCGGTATCACACACCCCTAGATTCACATTACGCATTCTTCCCCTCGCACTTACCCTCTGACTCTTCTGCTCTCACCTTTCGTTTACACAAACACACACGCTTTCTCGCCTCTGGTACCTTTAACGCCATATACAGCAGTTCCCCGATCTCTGTCGCTTTGTTTCTCTCGATCTTGCCAACAAGTTTTTGCAACTACCAAAAACTTTGTCCCTCTCAGTAGGGCTTCAGCGTTTATGATCTGGTTCTTAGAAACGTACATTTTCTATCGCTCTTAATTTTAAATGCATTAACATCTAATGCAAATTGTTCTTAAGCGCCATTAAAAAATGAAATTCTTGCTTTTCGATGATTTTTTTAAAAAAAATACCTATTGTTGATCATGACAGTTGATTCTTTGGAGAAGTATTCTATATTGGTCTACAAACTTATAAAAAATGTTCATAGTTTTCGACCTGACAGGTTTGGCTCTGTCCTTGTTAGTATAAAAGTCCAGATGATGAATTCATTCATGGCCATTGTTTGGCTGTTTGACGAACAGCGGCGACGGACTCGTTCGTGAAGTAATCGATGTTCGCCCGTCGTCTTGAGACAGTATTGCATTCACGCTAAACACACAGTATGTGTCGCGCGCTAAACTGCCCCGAGCGGAGAACAATACTCATATTGTGCTCGTGAAACAGAATGACTCTAATACCGTTGCTTGGATGGCGCGCTTAATGAACTACCCAGGGCCACCTCGTTTCCTGGGAAACTTAATGCAAGTGCACTTTGCATTACGCCATACATCACTGGGCTATCAGAGCTACATTCAGCTACGCGAATGCTTGGGATCCGAATGAATTATCTGCGGCTGTCGGCGCGTTCTCAATTCTCCGCCTAGGATTTAAGGGTCCGCCTTCCCCAGCATCAAATTCTAGGCAAATATCTACGTGGAAAGGTCGATTTAATTAGCAATTACATTTTTCTGTATGCGTTATGCGCAATGGTAATTGGCGTGGTTGGTAACTAAATCGTTAAGCAATTAATTGACCTTTTTATTCATTCAAACTCTATGTGGAGGTAAGAAATTGAATGCTTCTAGACCAATGGAAATATGATAGATTTGTATGATTTGCGAATTGCGACAGTATTTGAATCTCATTAACTAGCAATTCACATTTCGGACAATAATAAGACTATCTTAGTTGCAATGCATTGTTGATTAATCTTCTCTCTTTCAAGATTTTGAAATACTGCACTTTACAGAACGATTATCATAATTTAATTACGCATCGATTACTACTGACGGTCAGAAAAGACATGAATGTTTCATGTGCGACTAATTTTATTACTAACACACTTTTTGAATAGGAACAATAGAATGTCAGTATAGTGTTAAGGGCATAAAAACATAGTCATCATAATTTCAATACGCATGTTGTCAAACAACTAAACAAAGAACTAAAAACGCGTTGTATAAAAAACAACTACAAACCTTACATCCTTAACTATTTTTATACTAACATACGTTCTGACCAGGAACAGTAGGATTTGAACATAATGTCTAGGCAAGAAAAACAATCATATTCGTTCAATCACTTTCGATACACGTTTCTCGAAAATAGTACAGTTTTCACAGAATTAAGAACGCATTATAGATCAAAAAAGATCCGAAAACCGCAACAGACTCAAACCAGTATTAAACTGCGAAGATCACACATGGTTTCAACACATCTGGGTGTCTAAAAGTACCTCTTAAATTATAACTGACGATTGCCAGTTACGTTTTGAAGCTCAATGCTCTGAAATTCATCGGGCTAAAATTAAGAACGCATTATAGGTCAAAAAAGATCCGAAGACCGCAACAGACTCAAACCAATATTAAACCATAAATATCATACATTGTTTCAACACATCTGGGTGTCTAAAAATACCCCTTAAATTATAACTGACGATTGCCAGTTATGTTTTAAAGCCCAATGCTCTCGACCTCATCGGGCAGCAGTTTAAAATACGTTTCCTCCTCGGCGGGTGTTGTTAGGTGAGGGGTGGCGGTGTGCTAGACGAAAAACGTCGTGGCCGTTCAATTTCGCAGGCCGAGTACTGCGTAATTGGGAGTATACTCGGCGGGCTCGTTGCCGAGAATTTAGTTTCCGGCTGGCATTGGCTGGCTGACGTGTGCGTGTGTGGACGTCGGTTGCAGGCGTCGTCATCGCTGGCTCCGCAGGCATATACACACACCGTTTTGTGGCAGTGTCAGTGAGCAAGCTCCGAGTAGGTTGCAGGAGGATGCTCTCTCGGTAGAAAGAGGGCGAGGGCGAGGGCGTGGGCGAGGGAGAGGGAGAGAGAGAGGAACGCGTGGAGTTGGAGAAAGGGCGGGAGAGTGTGAGAGAGAGAGAAAGGAAGAGAGGAATGCCGGTGGCGTAGTGGCGTTGTTCGGCGGTGGGACCACGCGAAAGGGATGACGATCCCACGTGCTACGCTCCCATGCATAGAGAGGGCTCATGTTTCCCTAATGCAGCCCGATAAATATTTAAGCATAACGTAATCGGCCGGATTATCCTGCGAGAAAAGGAGAGCCCCCGCGCAACGCTGCGCTTGCTTGAGTGCACTCCAGCTCGTACTCTCCTCTCCTGTTCTCTTTCTCTTTCTCTCTCTCACCCTCTTTTCCTTCCTTTCTCCTTCATCTCGCGTGAGCCTGCCTCGCCGTACGGCGTACCAGGACGAGCCTGCAATTCGTAATGCCCGATCATCATGTTCCCTATTGGCTCGTGAAATGCCGCCTTTCGTAATCCCGCGGAAGCGCTGCACACTGCCTGGATTGGAATTTATCTGGCGATGCGACTGAACCACATGGGCGGCCTGAATTCCCGTGGAGAGATATGCCTGCGCGATCATTAATTGCTTCTGCGGTCGCGTGCGCCAAAAGTTAGCCGTAACTTCAACTCGGGTTTAAGAACGAATCTACTGGGGAATAACTAGGGTTTGCATGGAGAACAAATGTGTTTTGTAAGTCCGGTGGATGATTGGTTATCTAATCCTGCTTTGACTTCCCTTTGTGATATAGTTTGTAATTTAGAAATTCAACGTACGAGTTAGAAAGGGCTGTCGTTTAAAACTATATTGGTTTCATTTATGTCATTACGTACTATTACAGGGTTTTAGTCTTTCCGGAGGGTATAATAAGGTGAAAAGAGATTGTTTAATCTCCTTTTGCGCATTCCATTTCAGAAATATATGTGTCGTAATATACAATTTTATATTTATCGCGATTGCTTTATCACTTCGAGTGTTTTCCCATTATTGTTGACTTATTTATAATTAAAATATTCGACTATAACCAAACGTAGCAGCATCAAAATTAGAAGAAAATCAAAAAACAAATAAGTCAAGTAATATTCGTAAATAAAAATTTGTTGCACAATACTTCAGGTTTCTAAAAATAACAGGTAGCACGTCAATTTAGTTGTAAACGTTCATGCACGTCAGTGGCGATGTCGTAAAAAGCGATAGCCTCAGCACTATCGAGGTGACGTGGAGCGCGTCCCAGTGGATCGGTGATTTCTGTTGCGTCGAACTATCAGCAGCTCGACAAAGAAGTTAACGAGGCCATTCTTAGGTCGGCAGAATAAGTCAATCTAGGATCGAGCGCGCGGGCCGCGCGCGTTCCCGTTCAAGCGGGGCATCGCTTTCCATGTAGCGCAGTCACGCGTCCGCCCGCCTCCCTTTTTTCGGATTTCATTTCTCGTCGGGAGCTAGCGCTACCGTTGCCGCCGCCGCCGCCGCCGCTGCCGCGCCGCGCCGCCGATGGCCGCTTTTACGAGCGACAAAATACTGGCCAATCTGTCCGGCGTACGACCACAGGAGCAAAATAGTTGGGTAGAAATCGGCGATAGGGGACTCGGTTATGGCTGGGTGGGTGGGTGAGTTGGGTGGTTTGGGGGAGGTGAGCGGAGGGTGAAAGGACGTTGGGTCTCGCGCGGAGGCGAGTGTACGAGCGCGGTGGCGGATGAGTTCGTCCAAAAGCGCCAGGAGGCGCACGGGGCGGTTAGGCAATTTTACGCTCTCCCAGTTACAAAAACCATTTACGCTTAAATGCTCTTGCGTCCCCCGAAGTCCCGCAACCCCTTCGTGTCCGCGCTGGGCCGCCCCTTCCGCCACCCCTCTTCTCTCGCTCGGTGCTACCCCGCCGCGCTGCCGAAATTCCCTACAACGAGAGCCACCCATATTCAGCTACCTATCCCGTCCACTGCACTGCCGCGCGCGCCACGCCGCCGTCCCGTGACGCGACGGACAGCCACTCTCCAGGGGCTTCGATGTCCTGCAAATGTCCGGCCAGGATACCCTGGATATGTGTGTATCGCGATCGAGCAGCGTTCCACCCAAAAACGAGAGCCCCTCCCGATTTCGGGATGGGGTTATCGTTAGCAGTACAAACGAACGGCTATAAAAAATTTGATAAAAACTCCCGCGAACTGCGTGTACCCGCCGGCGGACACGTACTGCGGACAAAAGAAACGTTTGCACACTCGTTGCCTGCCATTTTTTTTTGTCTGTTAAGCTTGCGCGATGATGGTACGCCTGTATTTAGTAAGAAATAGTGATGCAATGTGTAATGAGATTTGTTACAATTTATACGGGCTTTTAATCTTACGTTTGAGCGACTGGAAAAAGTAAATGGGTATTATAAGAAGTAAGCCAATTGATGGATTTGTTTCCAATATATTTTACTTTGTTTATTTTCGAACGAAAATAAATAAAAAGTAACCGAGTAAGAATTAAATATTTAGATTTGAAAAAAGTTTTGACAGATTCTCCCTGAAAAGGCTGAACATAAATCTCAATTGTCTTTAAACTAAACGGGCAAAACAAACGTTTGGACACTCGTTGCCCGTCTTTTTTTATCTATTAAGCTTAGGCGTAACAAGTAGTGGATTTTATAACAATTTATGCAAGCTTTTAGTCTTTTGTTTAAGTGATTGATAAGAGTATGTGTACTATACGAAACATTTGATAAGAAATACAAAAAGTGTCAAATGTTGCGTACTTTTTATGCCGGCAGATATGTTATTCAGGGATGCAATTTGCGGCGATTAACAACAAAATAAAACATGTGATCGTCATCAGAGGGTAGATAAAAAGCTTTCAGTATTGGTATCCCCTGAGGCTTACAAGCACTGGAATGGCACCACCCGTTCGGCAGCACTGTTTAAAATAAGGCAAGCGGAGCGTAATTTGACCTGATTCCGCTGGACGATTTATCGATTGACTAATTTTAAGCGTGCACCCATGTCCAATATACCTGTGTCAATCAAGCCGTTACAGTAAAGCAGTTCCGCAAAGTAAAACTGGAAAAGTGGGACCACATCAACTGCGAACGGGGCCATTCGGTTTAATCATAGGAGCGTTGCAGTAAATGAACTGATTCTTTTGACTTATCGTTGCGGGACCTGTTTGTTCAAAATTGATCGAATACTTTAATTCCGCGTTACGATTGGAATTACACCGATCAGCACTTCACTTTTTATTGGTTGTCCACTATTTATTAGTATCATACACATATCATTTTATACTTTCAAATAATTTTTAGTTCGGCGTTATTTTAGCAACTCGTCATAAGCAGTCATAAAGATTTAAATTTTCAATTTCTGTCTTTTTAAACTTAAAGTAGATATTAATATCTCACGTAAATAAATTCAAATCCTTCATATTCTCATCGTATTGACTATTAATTTTATATTAATACAAGTTTAATATTGTTGTTCTTGCTAGTATTTCGGTCTTACATTTTAAAGCAACGTGCTTTATAATACTGAAGTTTTCGTCTTCTTATAATCGACCGCAAGATTTGACGACCGAGAACTTCAAAGCACAAAATGCAGTGGTAATTCGAAATTTCCGGTGTATCAGAGACATTCGAATGATAATGGTGCATGAATTCGATCAATAAATACAGGAGTTATTTTCTCCACTTCTCGTTAGTGATCATACTCTTTAACTTTGAAGCATAGTCGTCTGCACTTTCGACCTGCTCCAACTTTTCCGCAGCACGATGTAAATCTTCGTGCGCCATTAATTTAAACAGTCGGTTCTCGAAGCTATATTATGTATATACTAGAATAACAATGGATTTTGCAATTTGTATCTCCTCTTGTTAGTTATAATAATAACTTAAAAATTCTGTTTACAGTTTATTTTTGACAATTTCCTAATCAAAGCATCACCAAAGTATTTTATGTTGTAAAGTTGAATGTGGATGAAAATACTTACCAATGCCAAGTCAAATGTATCACAATGTATTCTTACGTATCGAATTACGATTACAGTTGCATCTTGTACTAATATTCAACACGTTATAACCACCGAATCGTTCGAATTATTGCAAAATGCTATGACACATGCAAGTGCCTTAGCTTCAAGCATTACTGATTCAAATTAATGACGCATACAACTTTCCATCCTATACACTTCACAAAAGTATCAATCATCATGCGCACGAGATCTCACCATACACATTCGATCGCGAAAATCTACATTATATTTTCCCTCGCCGCCTATTTCGACAAAACTAGACCGCAAAGGACAAAACCTAATTCTCCGAATTTGCGGGAACAATACAGGTGAGACTAATGATCGTTTAATGTTGAAAAAAAGTGTGGGACGTGCAAGGGGGGCGAGTCGAGTGTGGCGGGGGTCGGTGGAAATCACGTATTCATCGCAGCTCCATTCGTAACCCGTTCTGTGGTCAAGGAAGGGTAGCGAGATATGTCGGGTGCAACGGGTGGCAGGTGGCGGAGGAGGGCGAAGGAGGGTGCAGGAAGAGGCTTCGGTATGGGTAGGCGATTAATTTCACAGCACGATTCATAATGGAGTCCCATCAATCACCGGGGTGCCCGCCAGTTACGCGCTGAGGAGGAGCGCTCGGCGCTACCGAGGCGATAATTAATTTCGAAAAATTATTAATCGCAATAATGTCCTCATTTACATAGCAGCCGGCCCCATGTATATAAACGCATGTGTGTGTTTGTTCCTAGAAGTGTGACTGTGTATGTTCGATAGCGTTAATCAAGAGATTCGCCCGGGGAGAGCCGGCGGGTCCGCGCGCAGTTCTCGCTTCGAGATAATTTAACTAATCAAGTGACAACGATATAACGTTCCATTGAGATCGCCGGGCCAGTGATGACATTTGATGCTAATATCGCTGCGGTTTATATGGGATTGGTTATTAAGCGCGATCGCTGCTGCTGCTGCTACTGCTGCTGCTGCTACTGCAGTGGCCTCGCCCCGCGGCTTTGAAATTGCTTCGGCAAACAAAGTGGATTGACGAGAAATGGGAGCGCCATTTTACCAAATGGTCTCCATAATCGAGTGGCAGAACAAGCTTATATTATTTACTAGCCGCATTACCCGGCTACTTGCGTGCGCGCGCGACACTTCCTCCCCACGAAATGCCATTTTCTCTCTGTCTTAGTAACTACATATTACTTCCTGCGGTAATTTTCAACGGACATAAGAAACTTCTAATTTAATATTGAATTATGCTTTTGCTGTAACAAGAACGTGAAACCTGTGAGAGTTCATCGGCATTGTGATTGGCATTCCGTTACTTCGACTCTGCAAGCTTTACAGAAGTTTATTCGAGAATGATGGAAACGTGATTATTATCGCTATGCGAGCTGTAAAGTTTCATGAGCTGCGAATTTAAGCTAGCGATTATTGGAACTAAGATACGCGTACATAGAAAGGATGCACAACTTGAATTCTTATATAAATGCTGTAAACATAACAATTTGGATATCCTCGTCAGTAAATTACATGTTGCTTCAGCATATGTGTTTTCCTCAGGCTCAAAAATCGTTAATTTCTTAAATATAAATTCATTTCGTCCCTTGTTCTTTATTCTGATCATAATTCTCTATTCTACGCTCATATATGTAAATGGCCATAGCCGACTTGTAGAGAATGAAACACAGATAGAGATGACTATTTTCAAAATTCACATTCGGGTTGCCTTCTGCAAAAAATCATAACAATTGTGTAGCAATGAAGTGCATCTCGCTGTAGCGTGAGCTTCTCAGTGAAATCTGTTCTTTAGCTATGACCGATTTTGTCACAATTTTATTCTGAAAAAGTAAAGAGCAGTTTTATTGAAATTATTATTGAGTAACTTTGAATTGAATATCGAATGAGAATTTTTATGAAAACGGTTATCTTCATTCAAGTCATTTATACGCAGATCAAACTATTTTCAAGAAAAATGCAATAACTGTCTTCAAAGTACTTTTATGACTATTGAGCATTTAAGATTTTAACGGCGTTTGCTATAAGAATCATAATTATTATGACTTCTTCTCGTAGAATAACAAAATCAAACGGGCAATAGCTTTTTGCATTTTTATGAAAATATTATTATACTTGAAACAAATGAATTAAATTGCAAGAAATTGAGTGTTCTCGTTATCGCTTAATTGTAACTATGTAAGCACATAGATTTTTTAAAAAAAAGCTCCGCCGTTAAAGGGTTAATCATATACCTATGCAAAATCATGCGAAAAATGAAATGTCGCTTTCTTTACACGGTGGCTATTCTTGTTTACATCTATAAGTCACCCTGTCAATTACATAATAAAAACTTTGAAATACACTGGGCAATGCACTAAAAGATGTAACTTTTTTGTTCCAGGTATGTACCTCATGTGAATATCGCTGGCGTTACGTCGTGTATAGCCCACCAGCTCGAACACGGTAAGATGCCAGGATGCACGTAGCCGTGCAGCGTAATACGGACTCTCTGCTACACACTGTCGTTTTGCATATCCCGTGTCGGTTTGGGGGCTTGATTTATGCAGAAGTGCAATAGCAGGAAATCTACGCCGTCCGCCGCAGTTAATACAGTCGGCCTGAATGCTGTCTCAAACTATAATAAGTAGTACCGGACGACTTTAAACCCGACAACTCGAGCCCAAAGTAGCGCTCGTAAATCTGAAGCCATGACATTTTTAAGACTCAGCCCGTCAAAGGGAAAACCGCCGCCAACCACCGACTTCGACTTCAGCTAGAAAAATACGAGCTCCAACCATGTGTGCATTTGTAAGGTCATTGAAAATAAAGGCGAGACTTTGATAACTTGCCGAATGCAAACAGCTCCTTAATTTTTGCTACCTCGCATAGTTTGGAACTGACTAATTCTGTAATGGCAAGAAATATATATTAAAGATATGGGAATAGGTATATTGTGTTAAATCTGATATAATATTTGAACATTAATCATTAACGTATTACTCCAATATTTAAGATGGGATTATCGCACAGATTTACAAATTGAACCATCTGCTTTGGATTGTTAATTATTGTTGAAATTTCTGTCGTTTATACCAGTCTTCGTCACATATAACACATCTTCTAACAATGAAGTACAAAGGAAATTGGAATCTATTAATATTATTAATGATCCAATAACGACTATAGTATCCTGTTATTCATATCAATATTGTAATACGGTAATGAAAAATATATGAGAGTTCTACTCATTCGAACTAAATCCGCTACTTTCACGCAAATGTTTGTTCCAAATTAAAGCGAAAAGCAAAACTTATTAAGGTTTATATACGAAAAATGCTTGCCATAATTATACATTTGTAGAAGAATTTTTTGAAAAATCAAAAATCAACAACCAATGTTTTGTCTAATTACATTGCATTAATTTCGAATTTATGGTAATTAAACAAAAAAGGAATGTTGCAATATTCATTCAATTAGTTGTCGACAACTTTTTTGTACAAAAACTATTTGAATTTATATGGGATCTAAGCGTACACTCATGCGTTGGTATCACGGAAGTGGTTAAGTCCTCTGTCAATGGCATTAAAATGACTTTAAACTGCACAAAACGCCAAGCAGTTTAATCTCGCATGAAAAAGAACTCCTTGAACTGCATTCTACAAAAGAGAAATAGATTTTCAAGAAAACAAAGTTCTCATTCAAATATACGTCGAATTCGGAGCACTCGCTCTACTAATATTATTAAGAATAATTGCAGCTTGCAATCAATATGTACAAGGTGGGTTTGTACATATGTACCTGCGAGGTTTAGGGAGAAAGCTAGTTGGATGTCAATGCGTCGTCGCATAGATCGTGCTTAACAGACCGCGACATCGTAAATTGATGGTAAATGTCACATCCGGATTGCAGAATAAGAACACCGCCCTCCTGTGGGAAAGCTCCAGCTGGCAGCAATCACTTAGTAGTCGCTCACTCGGCGTAGCATGAACGTCGGTCACATTGCTTGCTGACGCTCGTAATTCCGGAACATTGATATTCCCTCGGAAGACGGGGACCGCCGGAAATAATTTACGAACTGTTTCGGACGAACTGTGTCGCTGTACACACGTACAGTCACCCTAACCTCCCAGCGCGCGTTACTCGAGACTCGGCAGGCTTAGTTCTTATCACCAGAATGTCTTTTCCACAGATCTATCCGCCCTGCTACTTTGCAAGCAACTGTGTAGTCGTTTTACAGTGCCTAGTGCAGTAATATCTCCGTTGAATGTGTCGCGTGTGACAGAAATAATAAATATGTGGTTTCGTTGCTTCAAAAGACTACCTTTCAAGGCGACTAATATAAACTTCCTATTTAGTCTTTTTTAACTTTCTGCGATATTTGACAATAGCAGTAGTTTCCAATCGCTAATAAGTCGACATAAATACAAAGGGACTCTAAATAAGGATGCATATGTGCTAGTAACGTTAAAATGTAAATAAGTTGAAGGTTGAAGCATTTTTGCTATTTAAAAATCACACATTTCGGTAGCTTTAAAATTAGGCAGCATGAAGGTTAAGCCAACAATTTGTAATATATCATTCTAAATACAACCCACTGAATATGATCGGCAATTGGTAAAATGCTTTGCACTACATTTTACTTTATTTATTCTCGAGCGAATGGGATTAAACGTAGTGGAATAAGAACACAATTTTTGGATTTTCAAAAGACCATCGAAAGATCGTCCCTACAGAGGCTGGATACAAATCTGGATTAGCATCACCGACATCCATTGTTGTTGAAACTAACATTCCCCAGACAGTGTTCTACTGCAACTTGTATGAGCTCAGATCCTTGCAAATATTCCTGTCCGACTAGTCCGCTTTAGTAAGCACTTACTACGTCCCACTGTATCGACTACCCAATCAATGTTGTTGGTGGTTGGCAGACATCTAATACCTAGGATTACAAAGTTGAGGATCTACAAGATCTCTCCAGATTACAATTAATTCCATTTGATAACATTACCACCGTACTTCCCAATTCTTTCTGTTAATTAATCTCAAACATTTGGATGACCTACCAATGAAAATCGCATTTCCAGCATTTGCAATATTTCTCACAATCTCTTACGATCATATAGATTTGAAGCTGCACATTTTAATAGCATCCGTATTAGAGAGTACCATAACGATTTGATCCGGTTCGTAGTTCACAAAATCGGTTACTAAATCAAAACAACGGGGGGCCACATGGGATTACTGGGTATCTAATGCCTCGGATAACAATACCTTCTTTCTATTAACTTTAGGACCTTATTTTTCAATTCCGTGTGTTCATTAATTAAAATAATTTTTATAATCGACCAATGAAAATCGCATTTCGAGAATTTGCGATTTTTCCCCAATCTCTTACGATCATACATGAGAAGTAAAATTTTCCGTGGCATCCATATTATTTAAGGCATAACGATTTTATCGGGATAGTAGTGGAGAATATCGGTATGTACGTCGTACGAATGGTGATCTAGGCAGTATCGGAGCCGTTTTCACGCAGTATGCCTCGATCCCGCCGTGGCTGTACAGAGGGAACAGAACGACTCTCGGCGCACCATTTCTCTCCCTTTCTCTCCGGGTCTATCTCTTTCTCCCTCGGCGGTGTCAGTGCAATCGACGGCGGAGAAAGGGGAATGAATAAACGAGCGCATTCGTTGAAGTAACTGCCAGACAATCGATAGGTCGCCCATCCCGGTAACGCTTCGTTGTGTCTCTCAATTTCGGCCGGGGGCTTCATGAATACCCAATGGCTTGGGAGGAACTCCGAACCGTTCCAGGAACACCGGCTGGCACCGAGACCCGCTTCCATCCCTCCGGAATCGACGTTACAACACGCGATCCTATGCCACGCTTTACAGCCGCGCGCACCCACTGATTCCGATGAACCAATAAGACGACCATTCCGCCTATCCTAGAAGCGGAGGTGACCTTTTTCCAAAGGCACTTCGACCTTCCAACCGATCTCTACTCACTCGGCCTCCGATGCTAACTGAAATCTCTGAGTCTTTGTCCCCTCATTACGACACTCGCTCCTCTTCAAGTTCTGCTCGCCTTGCAACCCAAACGGCGTACGAAACTTCGCCTTTACAAAGTCAAGTGTATTACATAAGCTACACTTGCGCCAATGTTTGCCGCGAATGACCGCTCGTGCGGTTTCTTGGTTCGTAAGCGAGAGTATAAAACTGGCGGAAGAAAGTTTCGCGAAAGAGAATGGGAACATTCGTTTCTCAGGCGAAGTCTCCCGGTGAATGTGCGTCCGTAAATTGTACTTTCATGAGTCCTCCGGCGAGGCTGTCATTGGACATTAAGAGGGAATGGCGCGCTCTATAAACGCTAACCACTTCTTGAGTGGAGGCGACGCTGCGGATTTCGTGGCTTCTTCCTAGAAAATTGGGTTGACGCCTGGTACTTCAATTAAATCCCTCACCCCCTCCACACCCTCCACACCCCTGCCGCATGCCCTTCAACCACTGTCCAGCTTCATTTCAGAAGTTTCCGTACAATGGACCATCGCCTTCCGGAAGATCCGTTCGACACGAAGGATGCGCCGAGGAGAGTACCTGACTCATGGATCCTTCTGTCGAAGCTCCGTGACGATAACCCTGCTGTAATTGGTCCAACTGCTCGTCCCCGGCTCTCGGTTTGGTTTCATCCCGAACTCGGAACTTTCCAGATTAAATGCTTAATTGCACCACTGCTATCTCTTCCGAACAAGAATCCTTCGCAGTCTCAGCATAGAGCGAGCCTTTCTATCATCTGGGTCGACCCAGTCCTCAATATACAGGGTTACCTGGAAAAATTCAACTGGCTTCTCAATTCTGATACATAACTAATTACCTCTAAAACTTCTGCACATTTTACGCAATGAGGACTCTTCCCTTTTATATTAGTAACTAATTAATTTCTTTGTCAAGGTTCCTGCATTTTTCTGAATAAATATATTAATGCTCTTTTTGCGTCAGCTATACGATAATTCATTATCGGCTATCCACCATTTCATTATGGATTATTTCGAGAGTTCAAGAAAATTTGGTTCTATAGCCTATTACTTACTGTTAATGGGCAATACTACCGACCACGAGTTATACTTTAAGGGGGAAGCCTACCTAGGAGCCTTCAAACCAAATGCATTTGATTATCATTTTTTTATTGTGAAAGGCTTCTTTTGCCTAACTTTTAGGAATTTTTTAATTCCCATATAATTAAAATTGTAAGTACTATTAATTAATTTATTATAACATGTTCTATTGACCGTGACTACTGCTACTTGGACCTGGATCATCTCTAGGACCCTATAGAATTAGATTTTTCTTGGTACGCCAAAGTTTCTGTTTTCAAATGAAAAAGAAGCAATTAATTTGATAAAATCGATAGTTCATATGTGACACGTTGCACTAAAAGTTAGGCAAAAGAAGCTTCTTGCAATAAAAAAATTTGGATCGAACTCATACCTAAGATCTTCGAAAAAAAATCTCAAAAATGCATATGTCTTGGCAGACACAAAGGACTGAATTATATTTAGATTTTGATATGTCAGAAATGCAGAAAATAGATGTTTCATCGTAATACCAGATCTTGAATTATATTAACTTGGATATAACACAAACACAACGCTTTCTGCATAAAGTAGAACACAAGAATTTACAACATTAAGCATGAAGTTATCTCCCATAGCAGTACGAAGCTCATAGTACCAGAAGTTCACCAGCAATATATTCTCGGGAAGATGCCAAGGTCTCTCAAGACGTTTTTTGCCCACCCTGTACAAAGATGTCTCATTGCGACTTGATTACGATAATCCAAATGCAGCCGGGTAGTTGAAAAAGTCCTAATTGAGTTTATCAACGGTCTGCGTAACTATGCAGCCATGCGGCAAGATTTATCTTTCGGAATTACAGAGAACTTTCTCACCCGCATCCTCTCCTCCTTCCTTTCTCTTGGTCGGTTTCCCCTTTCTTCATTCGAGCTGAGATTCGTCGGAGCAGCCGGCGTCTGCGGGTTATGTGTAGCCTATATCGGGAACTACTCGAGTTTTAAGAACCTCCGCGAGTCGATTCCAAGCCGGCCTGACTTTACTTACTGGCATCCAGCAGACTATCGAAATTTCGGCTGCCTTCCAGGGCTTGGACATTAACCAAAGCTGCCCTATTGTTCTTGATTGCAGAGCGGCTGAGACATCCGCAATACATAGCCCGACCCCTTCACTATCTCTGACAGTATCGCTGACTATTGCATGGTTTCCTCCAAGATTTTCATTCTCGGCCCAGCCAGAAAGTATATTTTCCCTTTTACGGCTTGCTGACACGTGAAATACAAATACACCGTTTGTTGCGATATATTGGCACCTTCCACCCCCCACCCCCTCCTATCCCTTTTCATACTCTTCTGGTTCCGTGCCAACGGTTCAAATAAACGCCGGCATAAAATACCAATCGTTAAAGCGGCGAATAAATTTTAGGATTCAATGGAATACAAAGGAATTGAATGTGTATTGCGAGATTTGAACGATTTGGTGGTTCTGGAAATGTAATTCTTATTGTTTTTGGTATAAAACATTTCTTTCATACAAAGTCACTCATGCTGGGACCTGTGTTCTTTTAGAAATATTCAGTACCCCTAGAATGATGATGGTGCTCTAATTTGATAGTAATTTTCACGTGTGTCAAGGAAAATCATAAAACTCAAAGAGAATCACCGCGGGTTTGTGCCTCCACAAAGTGCAAAATATTTCATATCAAACAGAAATAAAGAACTTTGTAATAACAATTATGCTGAACAAATTCAACTTATAACAAAATCATTCTAAAAAAAGCCCCTGCTAGGTGGAAAAGATTTCATTCTGATACGTGCACCCGTCGGAGAGATATTACTGAACTTTACTGATCACATTACTGAACACGAGCATGAAAAATATATACTCAAGGTATTGATACTTTCATCCTTTTCGAAGTCGGTTAAAAACTCAGACAACGTGACCCCGATACGAAAGGTTCAACTGTAAATGTTAATGGCGGAGAGGTTTATCTAAACCCCAAAAGGTAGTGCATTCCCATAAGGATTAAAGGGATGCCCGTAAGGATAAAGGGTCTTTAAGGATCTAGAGAAAGGGTTCCGTACTATTACAAATTAAGAGAAGATGATCTGACTATACAACATCATCTACTACAAAATAATCGAGATTAAATCATCAAAAAAATAACCGGTGTCTTGTAAAACATTTTAAAACCTCTATCTTATTCGCGAGTAAGCTGATTTAGTGAAAGGCATCTGATTGAACTTTTAATATTATTTTAAATCTTTACTATGGAATAATAAGCAAGGAACAAATAATTTCATCAAACAAGAAAAAACACACGCATAGTGAATCTGGGGTAAAGAAATGGACATATGTGAATACCGCATACGAATGTATACATATATCGAACAAAACATTCATGATTGAATACGTGTAGACTGTTCCATGTGGAAGTGTATGCCAATATCTCGAAGGAGGTTCGCAAAGCATAAAAACTCATGCATAGTATAGCAATCGCAGGCATTGAAATACGTGGACTGTTAATCCCCGTGGGCTGAGAGCGTACGTGGAGGTCAAGTGGTTATGGGGCTCCGAGCAGATTAAAACAACTTAGTTTGGGAATCTCATGAATTTCCAATTATCAACTTGGCGTTTCGCCGACGACGACCGGCCCGTTTTCACTCTCTACCCTATGAATGTTCGCCGATTCCCTCTTTCCCCTGTAACGCCGAGGATTCCGCACCGTGAAAACTAATCATTTCACTGGCTTACTCTTGCAATAAGTGTAGAACTTAATCTGACTGTTTAGGTTTAATCACTGAAGGAATAACTGGCTTGTAAGCTATAATTCAGCAGACTAATGAAATTATTAGTCACATAGAGTTAAAACATGTATTATCATTTAAGATATCTTTACCGGAGATTGAAACTCAAGTTGAACTTAAACGCTTTCAGTCCTGGCAGTTTTATAAAATCTCAAAAATTGTCTTTATTCTGTAGAAAGTAGGAAGGAACAGGAAAGCGTATGTCGTTTATGGACCCCTAGACATTCTCTCGCACTTTTCACCAACTCTTTTCACTCTGTCATTTTCCACGCTACAGAGAAAGCCAATTCTATTGAAAGTACACGAAACTCCATTTGAAACCAAGTATGTCCAGAAATGGAGCTTTTCAAAGAATGAATTCCACTGGATTACATGTAAGCATCTTTTAGGGACTGTAAAAGTTAACTTTTTGCGTTCAACTTTATTTCATCTAGTTATATTTATGAGATCCACTTTAATTTCAAGGCTACTACAGGGAAATAAGTATTAAAACACCACGGCTAATCTGACAATGTATCTTCTACAGTTCTACAGTTCATCGCGACAAAGTGCAATAAAAGTTAATGTGTCTCATTTACATAATGTAAATAACAACTACAATCATAATTATTATTACCATCGTATTCTTCTTGGGAAAGAACTCTGCGAGATGCTGAGAAATCTCAGCAAATATTTCTCAAAAGTATTTGGGTTCTTGAATTGGACAAAGTCGGGGATTGAAAAACTTTGCGGGACCTACTTTACGGACGGAGGCTAGGGGGACGAGAGATATACGTCCGCGATCGTTGAAGGCCATACATTTTAAGAGAATGCAAAAGCTCCGCCCCAGATACCTGCGTAATATTCATCCAGTGAGAAACCAGAGATTCCTCTTTCAACATCAACGTGAAATTGACGTAGCGAGTAAGTGATTGTGGTCGTATTAAACGTATTTGATGAATTGCATGTAATATCATTGGATGGTTTTCCGACATACACGATTATTCCTTGGTCGGGAGAAAAAGATTTTCGTCTTACAATATTATCGATCGATAAGACAAATGGTTGTACTTATAAACCTATAGCCATCCTACCTGGCATCATCGAGGTGATATTTTGTGGGCAGGGTAACAATAACTTAGTTTAAAGAATAATTAATTGTTGCAGCTATCTTTTTTGCAAAAATTTGGAAATGTTATAGTTACTTTCGAAGGACTCTGTATAAATAATATCAAGTACTCTGTTTGTCAGAAGCTGTTTTAATCCGTCTTATGGTGCACTTATGCTCAGTGCTCGGGATCGTCAGGAGCAAACATCATTAAATATAAAAAATGCCCATGTGAAGGAAATGTACTTTCCAATGGTGAAAGAATTAACTTAATCCGTTAAGTAGTTTCTGAGATTACCTGAAAGACACTCATAAAAACTTTCTACTAATGGTGAAAAAATACACATTACACACAGAATGTATTTAAATATTTTTGCGATGTAAGCTCTGAACAAACTTGAGTTTATCGCTTATAGCTTAAAAAGCAATAGACATTAAATAAACAAATGATATGTCTCCACAAATGTACAAAGTGTTTTTGAATTGAGTAAGAAACGATCAATTAGTTAACACTATTAGATAAAAACCTATACGAGAATAAATCTTTTGAACACAAAAATATTCAAATATTAATTAGGCTATTAGAATACAGTATAGATTAGGATAGAAGTACAGACTAGTATAGATTGTGAGATTACCTGCTGGAATCCGAGGAGGCACCGAAGGCAAACGGAATCCATAGGTTGCGGTTGCGTAGGATGAGCTAAGAAGAATGGGCAGGAAGCTCTGCACGGTCAAATGTCCTTTGTTCTCATCTGGACGGTAGTAAACAGTAGCGGGCGATCGGTACGGTAGCCACCGAAGGAAAGTGTGGGACAAAAAGTAGATAAATGGTGGCTGGTTGGCGGGGGTGGGCCAATCTATCACGCCCCAGGGGAGTGTTATTGACAGTACAAGAACTATCTAACCTGCCCTCTATTCCGCACGCTCTCGTTTCCCATGTACCTTCCCCTTCCTTTTCCACCCTCGGCTCGTCACCCTCGCCGCCCCGCTTCCGCCCTTGCGAGCCTCTCTCACTCTCGGCAATGGGCTCGGCTTGGTGCGCGTCACTCGAAAACCTCTGTTTCACCATCGACATTCTTCTTCCTTCGAATCCAAGAATTTCGAGATAATAGAAGTTGTTCTTGCCGGGCAAAACTTCCGTTCCCGCCCGTTGACAACAGGAATCTACCCGCTTCTTCGTAGGCTGCCGCGCGCGCGGCCTCGAATGCCGAACCGCGAGATTCGTTCTAAGTTTCGAGAGTACTTCCAAACAGTGCCATCTATTATCCCCCGCTATTTCCAGCCACCTTCCTGCCGGGGAATTACGCATGAGGAAGTTTGTCGATTCACATGAATCGCTGCGAAGTAATTAAGCAGACGGGATAATACGCGGTGTACACTCTCATGTGCCATTAATTCGAACCAGTGTATCTTGAGGTTGAGACAGGAACAATTACCAGCGAATTTTCCAGTGGGCATTTGCTAGTTATAACGAGTTCAAATTTAGACCAAAATGCAATCCTAGCCTAGGGACATATGGTATATATACATTGGATGATTTATTTTCATCGACCAATAGTTTTAACAATTATAATGTAGACGTACTCTTTTCAGTTTTCCTGAGTGTTTATTTGAATACAATTAGAACACGAGTACTATTGTTACTACAGTTTTAGTCTTATTCGAAGAACAGGAGATCATTTCAAATTTTACTGATACATTTCTCAACATCTGATCGACTCACGCGGTTAATTTGATTCATCTTACAATCAAGTAACTTCAATATGCCTCCCGACATTCCCGGTTTGCTTGACTGCCGTTAGTTGAATGTAAATGAAACTCAACTAAACTAGGAATTGTGTTGTTCATTCTTAAACAAAACGATCTTAAACTTTCCTGAATAAAATTAAATGAATACAACATAAGTATTTATGGGTAGAGAAGAACAAGAGAAGATATACAATCTTTCAGAAATGCTATCTTCTATCTTTGAAACTAAATAAGCCAAACATTATATTCGTTATTTCCAAGTTTAAACAAAACAATCCCTGAATAGAATTAAGTTAATGCAACGCAAGTCTTTACGCGCAATGAAGAAGGAAAAAGGAGATGTCTTTCCGAAGCTGCTGTCTTTAGCTGGTTCCTCGTTCTCAGGAACAACGGGATACTAGACACTCAGGGGTGATTATTTTCGTACCAGCTGCATGCTGACTTCTCTCAAGCGAGTAACCTTTCCGAACGACCACAGCAACATTAGCGAAGCTGACCACTTCGGTACACGTGCGGCCCTTCCTCGGGATCTACGGTGTCTGTACTGGAAGCCGGGATTTCCTCTTTCAGGCCGGAAGCTTAAGAGCGTCTGACCCGTGGAGTTTAGCTAATGCCTAATGACGGGTCGTTTCAAATATTTACCGTGCGATTCCGCGAGCTCCAACCACGCCCGTAAATGCGATTACCTTCCGCCCGCCGCTTATACTAGTCGAGAAATCCCTATAAGTGCAGCCATCGATCGATCCCGCCCTCTAAATATGCCGAAAATACTTAATCGCAAATCTCTTGAAATTTGTAGGTTATGATTAGGCTCGGATCCGTGTAATCCTCGGTGCCTCATTGGGTGTACGTACAGGGTAATTCACGTACCCTTGAATCAGGACTGCCGCACCCTATTTGTGTATGCTGTCATCCTCCATGCATGTATGATGCGAGTAATAATACATTATATTACGTATACTGGAAAAACAGTTTTACCAAGTACCAGCAGTATCTTATTTTGCAACGACGTACTCCGAATGGGAAACAGCGTGTTGAAGAAAATATTTTACTATATCGAATTATATGTATATAGATATACATTATACATACAATGAATGAAATGCAGTGAAACGTAGAGAAACATTTGTCCATAATTGAAATGGTTAGACAATTAAATAAAGCAGTCTATATTCAACAATGGTGATTCAAAGGCAAGTGAATCAGTGTGTACATTGTCAGGTCACCCGGTATACCAGTTTGTTATAGTTAAACGGGGTTGCACACAGTGGCGTCGATAGCGGCTGCAGTTCGTCTCAAAGGAAAGGCCGCCGTGCCTCGCATCACAAGTCGCAGAGGCGCAACTGCAGTTTACCTTGGAACGAAACACATCGCTCGCAACAGTGGGCTTATTGTCCGAAGCAGGCGTCTTGTTTTTGTTGTTCGGTGACTGGCTGCCCGTGTTTCTTTTCTCGGGCGAGAGAAGGAAGAAGGGCTTAGGACGCTCGGCGTGGCGCGGCGCCGCGACGCGCTGGAGGGTTGTTCGGCAACTGCTGCTCCGCACGGAGGATGCAGCGTCGTCGTCAGCAACGGGGCGTGAAATGAGATGCCGAGGGGTTGCCGGTTGTCGGTTGCCGGCGAGGAGCGAAACGCGTTACGGTGCTTCGTATTGTTTCGACTTGAGTGGTTGTCATCATCATTTTCAATTAGCCCCTAATGACTGAGTGTCGTGGCGCTTATTGAACCGGCGACGAGGGAGAGAAAGAGAGGGGCAAAGAGCGCGGCCGCACTCCCGCTTGATGAGACTCACTGACTTATTAATTATTAAGCTACTCCACGTATTACGTTAATTAAAAATTCAAATAACGCTGCACAAAGCACGCTTGGAGCACTCGGTTCCACGTGCATTGAATCGCTCTCCATTTATGTCATCCTCCTCTCCCGGCTCGGTACCGAGTAACTTGGAAAACTCGCGTTCCCCCTTGCTGTACTTCTCCCACGGTTGCCCTGTCCCGGACAGCCTTATCCCCCTCCTTTCCCTTCCCTGTCCTGACCCTTTATTGCTCTCTATACCTTTCTCCCGTTCGTGACAAATGAAATCGCGATTATTTATCATCTCGGTCATTATGTCCTCTTTAAAGCCGACGCGCTTCTCTGAACCCCCTTCGCATCCACCTAAGTCAGTTTCCCCTCCACTCTGTGGCGTCTGATTAAAAAAATTGTCGCTCTAATAGATTGAGCGGCTGAGAACTCAATTTCCAAGAACGGAGTGTCTCTGCCAGAATAGCAAACATCGGTATTCTCATTGTCAGCTAGAAAGAGGCGAAAAGGCGGATGGAATGTGTAAGAGGAAAGGCGTGCGATTGGTTTGACAAATGCGGAAGTCTTGTCTGGCTTTTAATCGGATTAGGCAGTGTTATCTATAAAATCGAGAGAAAATTATTCATCGCGCAATGGCGTTTATCTGGTTGGGTGGTAGGGCCGCGCGCGCGGGCCGGCAATCGAAGGAAGTGGCTCTGTCAGACTCCGAAGCCTCCGGGTGCTCCGGCGAGCGCTGCTCCTGTTCCAGGCGGGCGCTCCCTCCGGTGGGCGTTTGCCAGGTCCGCCCTGGAATTAGCATAACCAAAGCAGCTTTGATCAATCGTAACGGCACCTCGTTGCGCGGCTATGGCCATTAGTATGCACCATTGACCGCCAGTCGGCAGTGCGTAATTAGCATAATATAGCAATATCATAACGCGCGCGCCGGGAAATGTGTTGGCTGCGGTACTCGTTGCCTAGGTGGACACTGAATACCAGCAATGGCACGGAGCGACGCGCGCGCGCGCGCGCGTGCTCGCTCGCTCGCGCCGTCCTATGCATGCTCCGCTCCCTCGGGTCCTGACTCCGGCCGACGTTAAAGCATATGCGATATGGTTACACCGGCTGCAGTAATGAACTCGGATGCCGTAAACCCCCGAACAAAACGATATGGCATAGATAGCCTGGGCCTCTCGGCGCTCGTCACGAGATTCACGAATTACTCCGCGTGACTCCTGCGCACCTGCTTCTCCCTGACACTTTATTGCCTGAATTGATAGTCGGCCAGTCAGTCCATTCCTTCCATCGCATCAGCGCCACCCTCGTGCTTCCGGCGAGTTACCTGCCTAGATTGTCGCGCCCTCAACGCAGCTAATGCCCAGTTAAATTCCCCCCACCCCACTTCCCCTTTTTCCCCAGCTCGTTGCGAAGCCGTTGTCGAGGCAAAGTATCTTAATGGTTTGCAACATTAACCCACGCCCTTTCACACCTGATGCAACGTTTTGTTAGTTTCCCTTTGATAGTTTTGTAGTTAAGAGCTCGGCTTCGGACCGCAGTACTCCACATGTGGAAATACGAAGAACTGAACTAGAAATTGCGAAACACAGGGCGGGACCGGGTTGTCGGCATGAAGGTTACAGGACGATTAAGCTCGAAAATGAATCCACCCCACAATCATCGGTGCGATTGCCGTCGGATAATATTCAGCATTGCTAACGCGATGACGCGACTGTTATTACGACGGCGATTAGTACTATTCACCCCGTCAATCGTTCGAGCGTGTACAATGCATTATTAGGAACTTATCCATTCATTGATTACGTTTCTGGTTACCCGTATCGCGATTGTCATGATTCATCCGTTGGGGCGAAATTGCGGCAGCCCTCGATTCGGCTGGTTCACGTTTATCGCTCATGTATCTGCTTCCCGGGACGACCGGTAATTTCCTGCCGCTCGAAACCGCCGCTAGAAAGTGTATTAAAAATTGTGATCCCATTCAGGTTCTCCTCTCTCTTCCCCTTGCTTCCGTCAATATCTTGAGGTATTAGACGTAATAGCACTAGAACTTTTTATCTCTCGCTTTATCAGGACGTAGAACTGAACTGTTTCCATTTGAATTGAAATACAGGTAACCTGGAAACAATATTCTGATAGCACGATTGTTTCAAAAATAGTCAACTGAGTTAGAATTTAAGAAAACAGAAACTGAAATAGAAAATTGTACTGCAAGGAATAGATTAGTTGGAACTCACTTTTCTTTTATTTTGATTGAAATTCTTAGATTCTAATACAAATTCTGTACCTAATTAACCACTCAACCTTTGCGCTGCGATATTCAACGCGAGGATAAACTATAAACACAGTTAGAGAAAATAACGCAGTGTAAAGGTTAACTTGCTAATTTTAATTTCCCATTAATAGATCCATCTCGACTGGTCTTAAAAGTATTGAATAGTCAGTACAAACCAGTAATTATGATTATACAATGAAAAAAAGTGATTCAACCACCCTCAGGCAAGTACTTTCGCAATTGCGAGGACTGCGACTGTAATGGACCGCAATCAAGGGGTGAAATCCATTAAACACACACACACACAAGCGCGCACAGGGACGCATGTACAGTGCACAAGGACAGAACATTTAAACCGCCCGGAAGCATTCTGTGACAAGGTTGCGTAATAGGAAGATCGTGGATGAATATACCCTCAGCGATGTCATTCCGACTGTCGATTTATTGATTATCGATTTGGTAAGGGGTATGGTTGCCGGACTATGGAAGGCTTTATGCACGAGTCACGTCGGTCGAGCAAACATGATGGCCATGTTCGGTGGATCGTGCACGCAGAAGGGGAGAATAGGTCGACCAGAGAGAGAGGGAGAGAGTGGGAGAGAAATAGAGAGAGCGGGATGGGAGAGATAAAGAGGGAGAGTGGGAAAGATAGAGAGAGAACTGAGCCGATCAGTGAGAGAGGATGGGCTTGGAGGTTAAGATACGATATTTGCAGGGTTATTAGATAGCAGTTGCAATTCCGCGCGCAGTATCGATCGTACATTTACGTGATGAGTTAGCCATGCGTTATGAACACCGAGGGTAGGGATGGATGGTCGCTCGGGTTTGATATGTAAAGAGTGCCGATGATTACGCCGGCTCATCGTGATTCCGTGGCTCACTGTTCCCCTTATTCGCTTGGTTGCTTCCTCTTCTCCGTTACACTCTCTGCCGTTTGCTCTTTGGCACTCTCACCGCTGCCTCCCCCCCCCCACCCCACCCCACCCCGTCGTTAGCCTCGTTTTTCCTTTCCGCCTTTCCCCCCTTAAAATGGATAAAACCATCCGGGCCTGGCGCGCCCGAACGCGCTTCACGCAGCTCCGCTCGCTCGTCACTTAGGTTTGCCTGAGCCAATGAGACCCAGACCGACGCAACGGCCAATTTATGAAACCCAACGAGCCGTGATACCGAGTGCTGCAATGCGATATCCTGCAACTGGACCGCGCTCTCTTCCTACGAGAAAATGTGAGCTTGCTTTTCCTGCTGCGCGCGACGTTTATCGAATTGTAATCAAGCTGGGCTCGAGTAGAATGAGCCTTTCTTAACACTAGAACTATCAACAGAGTCAAATTGGTTTGTTTTACTTTGGTTCTTACTTATGGCTCATTCCTGCAACATATGTCTGTTAAGTTCTAACAATTTTCTGAACTTTTATTGAAATACACAGATGGTTAATTGTTTCTTAGGAATTTCTAGAATTTTGCCAGTATTGGAATACACTAAAGTGAGAATAACACAAAAATTATTAGGAAATTCTGCACATGCAAAGTATAATGCTATTACTTGCTTTAAAGGAATGATTGAATTAGGAATTACTGGAAAGCAAAACGTACTATATATTATTTTACAAATGCATTTTCTTAGTAAGGTGAATGTTTGACTATTTAGAGTAATAATCTTGTTTCGTAATTCCGCTAAATTAACGTAAAAATATATATAAATACACATTTGTTTCTTCAGTCACGCGTATTTTCGAGAACAAGTCATTTTTACCCTTTCAGTAGAAAAAGATATAGACCTTCGGCACATAGTGAGTCTGACCAAATATGCAATAATTAAAGCATAAATTGTTCATGCCAATCCGAATTGAAAATGACAATGCCGTTTTGCAAAATTCAATTTCCTTTGATAACTATAGCCATTTGAAAAATCGCGGTATCAGTAGAGTATTCTCTCTTCGTAACTCAATACCAAAACTCTTTCCAACTCAATATAATAGAAAATGTTTTCTTTCAAAGACATAATCATTATATGCGGATTCAAATAACCGTAACAATTGCGAAAAATTGTACATGGTTTACCAGAGCACTCCATAACTCATAGTCTAAAACAGCGCTGTCCAGAAGCTGCTCCCGGAAGCACCGGCAGCTGCAATTCTCCCCACCCTTCTTTCCTCCTTTGTTATTTGTCACCTCATCGCAGAGAATGCATAACGACTGTCAGCACTATCTATGAAATGTACTATGCTTCGAAATGTACTACTTGTGTACTAAAGTGGTCTATGATCTTTATGAACACTGCACAAAAGAAGGTACTTGGAGACTTTGAATCCAAATTCGATTGTTATATATCTTTTTAGCGCTATTTACATAATTTTTATCGAAGAACTTTGAGTATGACTTTTCTATACACATGTGCAATTTCAATTCATAAAAAAGTGAACTATAGGAATGAAACCGAATAACCGTAATAAGAGAGGAAGCTCTCCACTGAAAAAATAGATTCTGCCATCTCTATTGATGCAATCAGGTTCGAATTCCACGTAGCCCGAAGCCAGTCTGCTGTTGCCAATTGACCTGTTGTCTGATATCAATTAAACTCCATTATACATAGGCATCCATACCGTACAATCTAACATCTCATGCTTCCGACATATTCTCGGTGCGAGCGTAGCACTACTGTCACATGTTGCCCTGATCTCCTTGGTAAATGGAGCACCATTGTGGCGCGGGTCCCTCGTTTTGTTGACGTTGATACGAGAGTCTAAATTCCTTTTGAAAAGCGCCTTAAAAATTTTCTACGACGAGCGAATACAAGCCTGTAGCTATTGTGTGTGTGTATGTGCATGTGAGAGAGAAAGAAGGAGTGGGGGGAGTGAGAGAGGTTGGGTGGGAAAAATTCTAATGGGATTGGTCTAGTGACGACAATAGTTCATCCCCGGCGCGGTAAGTGGGTCATTATAGGAAGCTGTCTGAAGCGCCTCCGATGCGGAAATTGCTTATGCATTATAAGCAAATATCAGACAGATATTCGACCCCGATGAGATTGCACCTATCTGTCGCGAACACTCGCTGAATTCGCTCTCGGATCATGTCAGCCTCAACTGAAATACACTCGATACTTGTTGATTACAACTAATTCCGTTTTCGAATTAATCTTCACCTTTCACCTTTATCCGATTCCCATCACGCAAAGGATAAGTAATAGGTTTAACCTAATACATTCTCCATTGAAATTTGTAGGAGCTAAAAACTAGCAAAATAAAATGTTGTGTCCGGAATGAAATGTCAAGTATGCTTAGCATAACTAAAACTGTTTACATATTTTGGCAAATAATAACATTTGCGTGTTTTACAGATTAACCGGTACTTGCATATTACTGACTGAGTTTGCATTTAACGAAACTGTACACATTGTGTTTAATAGCAGCTATAACATGGATGAAAGTGTGCATGTATACTTTCGACCAACGGTAGCATCTAAAACTAGCATAAAAAAGGGACGTAAAAACTTATCTGTTGAATATAAAGCACAAGGCAACTATAAATTTTATGCAGTGTTTATGCATCTCTGCACGATACACTGTCAACAGCGACTAATAATTCAACAGAGCCTCATTAATTTACTTGGGGCATGAATCATAACACCCAAACTGTTCAGTTTAGAGAAGATTATACTTTTTTTTAAGTTCGCACTTATAGTTAAAAGTATCCAGACAATCTGTGCGACTGCGGTAATAAGAAATCGTATTTTTTCGCTACCTTTATTTCGTATCAATCTCTTTAAACCATTTTTCCCCTAAACTTACGTTCTTTCTTTCCACACAGATAAGTGTTCGTTCTTTACATTTACAGTATCTAATTTACTTTTCAGAATAATTATTATCAATCTATGTATTGATGGTCGATATACTTTAATAATTCATGAAGTTATAATGTTCAGTTATAAACAAAAAAACATTTGTTGAACTTCAATCTTTAGTAGGATATATATTTCATATGTGCAGCATTCGGATGATTTAGTAATCGTCTTTGTATTTCTTTTTGTCATAACTAAATTGGATGTATGACATTTGAGTGTTCTATACATCGTTCATCTGATCATTCCACATTTGCCTATTCATCAGTAAAGTCGTTAAATAAAGTTCCTTTATAAAGCTTTAACTAGTTGATACGCTGGAAAGATTTAGACTTCAACGCGAAAACCATCCGAGACCAATTGCACCTTCCAAATACCAGCATCACCAACAGCGTGAAAATCCACTGCCAGATTTTCTCGTCACTCTCTGCGCGCTCTCGGAATCCGCGGAACTGCACGGCCAGAATTTCCCTGCTCAATTTATGCTCGGCGTTCAAAGCAGCAGCACTTTTTCACAGCTGCCGGGGAATAAAATCGTGGTCAAAACAACAGTTATTCCGGAGCCGGGCGTGATTCGATAATACGGAGAGAGAGAGAGAGAGAGAGAGAGAGAGAGAGAGAGAGGGTCGCGCGATGCTGGCCCGACAGAGAGTTGGGCGGCCAATGTTGTATGTACGTGTGACCACCAGCGTACGTGCCCAGAAAAATTATCGTTCCCATGCATAGGGGAAAAGAGGGGTGGGTGGGTGGTTGGTAGAGGGCGCTCGCGCGCTCCGTTTGGAAACGAATGTGCGCCGCCAGCGTCGTACGCCATTAACGGTTATCGAAATGGCCGTCGAAAAAATTCCATATCCACTCGGGAGCGGCTGCTGGAAGAGCAAGCGGCCTTTATGAGCGAGATTTCATTTCCCGAGAAAACACCGGCAATACGCCCTCCACCTCCCACCCTCCCGCACCTCTGCCACCCCTGCCACCCTCCACCCGATTTATTCCTGGAAATCCGAATCCGCTCGCCTCTGTTACTTCACACGCTCGCCGCAATCCCGTTCGCCGTGCACAACCCTTCCTGCGAATATGCCAAACATCTCTGCCTCGGTATTCGACCTGCTTCATCGATATCTGATAAAAGTTCGACGTTGGCGAAACATTTCAGTTGTTGTGAATAGTTTTCATGACCCTTGGAAGGTAGCGATAAGAATAAAGTGGTAAGACGTCTTTCTTAAGAATGGTCCTAATTTTATTGTGTCCTTTGTGGTCATTTTCACGGGCTTGATATGTTAGTACTGAGTCTCTAATATATCAAGAGTATGGAGTTAAATTAATCGTAGATATATTGGCCGAAAGAGTTTTTGTTTTACAGAACTTAAATACCCAATATTAGCTATTGATGTTGGTTATTGATGTTAAAAGAGGTTTTAATTAAAAATTGCAAAGGTCATGGCATTAAACACAGATTGCGGTTGAATTTCTTGTTGGTCGATCATTATTCGATTAGTCAATATATTGAGAACAAACCAGAGTTTCGTATCAAATCTTACCACGAAAGTAAATTAGATAGTAGAAAATAAAAGTCGAATAATTAGCACAAGTACTCGACATTACTTCACGTTAATGCCGATAAAATTCGTTCTGTAAACCATAATCAATATGTCCTTTAATGTAAAAGAAAATAGAGCGAACACCTATTACTATTATCCCAATATCCTGTGAAATGTATTCACTAACACGATTGTCCCCAACAAATTACGTTACGTGTTTTCGGAAAACGCGCAGCAGCGGAACGAAACATTAAACGCGCCAGACGAAAATTTATGCTAACATTTATCTGGAACGAAAATCGAATCGTACCAGTGAAGATACCAGTTCAATATGAAAGCAGTCAGACGGGAAATCGAAGTTTTTGAACTTCGATTTAATTGCTTTTATTATTGCGCTCTGGTATCGACGAATTTCGAGGCGGCTGCTTCTGATAAAGCACTTATAATTTGCAAATCATCAAAGCCATCAAATCTGGAACAGCACCGGCAAAGTGATCATCGGCCGTAGAAATTGAGGACGCACCATTTTGCGCGCTGAGCTTTCATCAGCTTGCGCTGGAAAATCCAGGGCGTCCGTGAACCTTCGACATGGAGAAGCCCTTAATTGCCAGTTCGGGCTGCGAGCACGTGGCAATTTAAACTTCATGACCTTCGCTGCTTCCATCGGTGTCAGCCGATAAAGGAGTCCAAGGGGGAGAGGGACAGCTATTGCGATAGGGAGAGAGCGAGAAAGACAGAGAATCTGGCAAGGAAATAAAAACACGTAGCGTGTCATATTAAGCGTGACGTATACTAACTGATACGATTTATTGGTGAGTTTCAAAACAGTGTTAATCTTCACCCAAAAGCTTCCGACGTGCCATGGTATATGTGTTAATATCATGAAAAGCACAACAAAAGTATTAAAAATTTTCCATTCAGAAAACCTAAGGACATGACATAAAGCCTAAACCATATCGATCGTTAACATGAAATTTTAACTTATGTTCAGCTTCTGCTAACTCAATATAAAAATTTATATAGATTTGCATTCGTTTCTTGAATAGCGTGTTTTCCCGAAAGCAAGTCATTTCGACACCTTCGGTAGAAATATAGATGCACGTTAATCTGCAATAGTTCAAGTATAAATCAGTTCAAACCCAGCATGTCTGCAGATTCCCAATATCTATTTTTAGCCTGTATAAAGAAGGATGGAACAGGGAAGGAAGAGGGAGAGATGTAAATCGGTCGTGGGGATTTGTGCCTTCCTACTTCCTTCATTTGTCGTACGAACCCTCCACTACTCGTAGTGTGTCAAGTTCAGCTCGAAGAGACAATACAGTGAGGGTCAAAAGCATTCGTGCAATATGAAAGTGAAAATAAAAAGAACTGCAATATATTGAATGTTGAGTACATTAACAGATATTTAAGTACAACAACATGGCTTGTATTTATTTATTAGCATTTTTCCAGATGTATCGGACTTAATAATAGTAGTAGCAAATACAACTATAAAACTTGATTTCCGTACTGCCCTTTAGATCTTATTTTTTTAACTGTGACCATACTTTTGCCCTTTACTGGATGATAAACCCTATCATCTAACTTTAGCATAGGCAAAGGTTGCCAAAATCGTTCAGGTTCTCGAATTGTACTTTTTTGCATTTTTTAATGGAAACGTGCGATTTTGGCAACCCGCCCCTAAGTGGTCAGTGGTGGCTTACAGTAGCAATTCTGTAACAATAATATTTCCTTTGTAATAATACCGAATCTTCACAATTAATAGTAGAAAATGCAACTTCAAAACTTGACTGAAGTATTGCTTTTTTCATTTTTACATTTCTCCCGTACAAAGTTTTCTCGCTCCTGGTATAGGCAGTATTGAGGAAGACCAGAAAAGATCGAATAGGCAATGGGCAGAAGTCTACAGGTTGAAAGGGTGTGGAAGTGGGAGAAGTGAATAAATTCGAGTCGCTCGGAGCCAGTCACGCAGGCCTCGCGTGTTAATCATCGTGACTTATGTGCGCCAGTGCCGGCATGGAACAAGCGATGGTGATAAACGCCCAATGCCCCGCTAAAGACGCCCTGGCTTTGTCAGTGGAAGCCCAGGAAGGAGAAGCTCTGCGAGGCGTGGAATTAATACAAGGTGCTCCAGGAATGCACTGCCAGACGCCCTTCTCTGATAGCCTATTCCTTTATTCCTTGGAATAGAATATTCCTTTAATTCCGGCACACGTAACATCCACTCACATTAGCCATCATTTTAATTTTCAACCTTTTCAGTGCCGGAATTTTTATTAGTTCCAAAAAATTATCTTCCTTTTGCACAATGTAGGAAGCAACAGAAAAACGGCAACTTCCTTTTCCTTCCTTTTTACACTACAGAGAACAACTATCGTATAGGCAATACACGACACTCAGTTTTATCCTTTTCCAAGGATAAACCCCATTTGATTAGATGTAATCGTATAGACGTTCGAATAAGGGTCTTCTTGGATAACAGAACAGTCGGTTTCTTGACGTTAATATTCACATAAAAAAAAGCATATATATTATAAAACCGGTTATCTATGTAAAGTTATGTTGTAACCGGTTGCACTACTACATACATACATATTGACTGAATTATGTACAAGGTGATTCATCTAGTAGTTATAATTATACACTCGTAATTCTCAACATTTCTCTTCATTCCATGCATTACTCGAAGTTGGTCGTCGAAAAGTAACATACCACTGATGCTTAGTAAAATATTTTCTCCTGTAGAGTATTTAATACATATATAATATATAAACTACATTCATATATAATAAAAAATGGGGTGCGACATTCCTACTTCAAAGGCAAGTGATTTCGTGTACTTACATCCATAGAAATTCGTATTTGGATAAAAGAAGTTCTTCTGTGCTACTTGACGCGAGACTCTACAGAGTCTCCTGATGAATGTTGGGTTCACAGCGTAGTGCAAAGTGGGAATGCATCAGACTTATATTTTCGGCAAAAGTCGAAGGTCGAAGTCTCAGAGTATGTTCTTCAGTCATCCTGTATTTGCAGGTATGCATTAGACTTAGATCGTTCCGAGTGCTCGGCCGTAATGCACCCTTTTCAGTCGACTTTCGAAGTCCATGGGAGTCAGAAAGTGATGTGCTTCTGTAGAAACTCTCGCTTAACTTCTAGAACTACGTGATGTAAGGCAATACGTTATTGAAGTTTGATATTCCGTCTCGTACGATCAGGCCCTTCGCACCTCTTCGCTCTACTTTGTAATTTATTGCCAATGTCAACGTATAGCATTGAATGAAATTAGATTATTCCGATTTATGAATCGATCTATGTTTACTGGCGGTTGAATTTATTTGATGTTTCCATAATTAGCAATAGAGTTTTTACAATTTTTTAGTTCATGTAAGCATACATAGAAACTTCGTATTATTCGGCTTTATAGACCAGAAGCATGAAAGGAAAGCAAAAGTGTAATTACTGTATTTTCGAACAAATGTTTTAAAATTCAAGCTTTTCATTGTTTACTACGTTTAATATTTTGAACTGCTGTTTCCTTTCCTAATTTAATTTCCACTCTCCAATGCAATTTGCATAACTTTTATGATCGCCTACTTCATTCTTGTTAAGCACTATAGCAGGAATCTTTATCGCGGTCTTTTTACTGCAATTTTTATTCAGATACAAGAAACAATTACAGCTGTTAATAGAGAGCTTTCACTAGATTGCTCTCAACCGTGACAGTATTAGTAGGCACACAGAAACATTGTTGACGGTGGCTTTCATAATGCAAGAGAAAAACCTGCCGACGATAATTACAAGCCAGTAGGAAATTGCCGGCCAGGAAAGCAGTGAATATTCTGTGGCTACGTGGCAGATCGTAGTATGCTATGTGGGCCGAACCGCCATTCTTCACCCTGCGCGGCTTTCACTTGGCCACTCCAACTTTCTCTGGGGCAGTGATTTAGGGGTTGTAAATCTCGGCGGCGGGTGCGCGTGCAATCAGCCGCAGAAGGACTACATTCGATACGAGGATAATTGCTCCTCCGACGGCCTGCTGGTATCCTTGAAAGCTTCCCCGAGCTTCCTTTCCTCGATGCGAGATCACCGATTAATTTACTGCGGGGGTGTAACCCTGCTGTGAGATTGTTCCCCTGAAATGACGTCGATCGACCGCAAAACCCTCTTTTGCTCGACTGTAAACGATATTTTACGATATTCATGAAAAGAGAGCTGTTACTTTTTAATATTCGTTTACACTGACGTGGCAATCTCCATATCCAGGCACAAACGGCCGGATGAAGGTCTTTTTTTATTTCAATTCCTGTTATGTTATGAAGGTTTTTATTTAAGATGGGTTACATTTAACTTTTTCAATTCATGTTATTATTCTTCATATGGATACATTTACATTTCTTCGCGTACGAAACGGACGAAACTTATAAAGCAGTATTTACAATAACAATTCCGATCGACTGGCACAAGTTTGGTTGACATGAATCCGAATTGAGACTACCTCGAATAGTTCATATTAGTTATTCAAATCAAGGACATATTAATTTCGAAAAGCAAATTCAAGTTATTTGATCAACTTATGTGACTACTCTAAGCTCAACTTAAGTAATTCCAATGAGGACTTTTTTTGAACTAAGAAACCCAGCAAGAAATATTGGTTGTTTTAGTGTAAGTTCCCAAAATAATGGCGTATCATCAGGCCACCTTGTCTGTATTTACGAACCATTTTTATTCCAATTTTCAAAATAGCATCTTGAATGATCGTTAAACATAAAGCAGATGAACATTTTAATGTAGGCGAAACGTAGTTAGAAGTGACGCATCCACTGCATCCTATTAATTAGTAATCTAGGCGAACCGCGGTTGCGCAAGAGTGGCTTGTTGATTCACCAATTACTCGAGTACAAGCGGCTCTTTAATAAACATCGCAAAATGTGAAAGCACTGCGCAAACGGATATTATGGCGGGAAAACACTTCTCCTTGTTACGACGATACAGCAAAATTCCGCGAAACGATGGTAGCGAATATTTTAACTTCATTAAAATCGTCGGAGCTCGCGCGGCTACTCGAAAAGAGGGAAAGAGGGCAAAAAAGAGAGAGAAAGACATAAAAATCGATCAGCGGCAACGAATTCATTTTCCGAACCGTTGAAAACCGACGCTTGCCTCGCCGTTCGAGCTTGTTGTGTAGTATAGCCGATGAACTTTAACGCTTCATCGGACAACAATAACGGCGCGGTTTTATCGGAATATTTTTTCGGACGACTCGGACGTTCCAAGGATCGCCGCGTAAGTGTGAACCACTAAAGTGTTACTGCAAGTTAAAAGGTTATGTGCCCGACACTGTCGAAAATCACGCTAGATGTCAGTCATCTAACCTTAATGTAGTGTAGGGGAAGATTGCTGAAATCGCATTCGGAGAGTTTGGCAACCATCCTCTAAGTGGTTAGGAATAACAATTGTGTAACAATGATGTTTCATTGTTACTATGAGTGTAACCAGTCACACACAGCTTTAGCAGTCAAAAGGATTTGTAATTCATAAAGCTTTAATCCAAACACATATTATATCAATACTTGTAAGTGCTGTTATTAATATTTTTTTTTAAATCAAACGGTGATCAATATCAGGCAACTCTCTTTTCATTATACGAAAATATCCTGTTCTACAGTACTACTTTGTTCAAACAAAGTTTCAATCTCAATCTCAACAATTCCGAGTAGAATAACCGACACCCTATATCAATATGTATAAGGAGAAGAAAATCTCTGGAGGATCTTTCTCGAAATTGCTAGCGAAAAACAATATGGCCTTCGAACCTTATTACGGTGGGGCGAGCTGACTGGGGAAGTAGTCGAGAGGCCAAAATTAAGGAAATGAAGGCGAAGTCAGCCGGCGTGGAATAAGAATAAGAAGATGGGATGATCCCAATCCACGGTGGAAGGCTTGGATAACAAAAGCCATTCTTTCACCGGGAGTAGTGGATTATTTGTTCTTAGATACTTGCTGAGGGAGTACGCTGAAAAGTTTCCTGCTCAGCCATCGGTCTTAGCGTTTCACTTGCCTGTACGGATGATCCTCTGCCGCGATCGCCGTCGCTGTCGCCACCGCCACTGCCGCCGGTCGCCTGTTGTTTCTGAAAGTCGGAAGAAAAACGAAACCGCCGGAACGAAAGCGAGATGGGACATCGGAACGCGTCAGCGGGACGTGGAAGATGCAAGAGTTCACGGAAGCGGGCTGGTGCGCATTGCCGCCGGAAGTGGATGAAGGCCGAGAAGGACAAGGCAGATAGTAGGAAGGGAGGTGCGAGGGCAAAAGGATGAGGCTGGAAGGGGTGTGAGAAGAACGGCGAGAGTGTAGGACAGCGCGTTGAAAAGAGGAGGAAGCTGAAAGGTGGTATACAGTAGCTGGTCGCAAGAAATCGGCGGGTAGGCGACGAACTGAGGTTGCAGCAACCCGGTAAATAACACGTCACCCGCCATTCCGTTTACTTTGCAGCACCCGCGCCGCCGTCGGTGACGATGCCTCGTCTTTCTCGAGATAGAGAAAGAATCTTGCACACCAACTCCCCCTTTACTTTCGCCAAAGAGAGGAAGAACAGCCAATTCTGACTCGAGATAGCCAGGTGGCCAAAACATGATCGGACTTTAATTAAATTTACTGTCGGCACCTACCCACCCCGAGTCTCGCGTCGACCTACCATGAGCGATCAATCTAAATTACAGCCCGCTTTCAACAACTAATAGCATTTTCTCCTGTACTGTTAGTTGGTACAGTTAAAGGATTATTGGGTAATGACAGACTCGCGTAGTTTTCTAAGCAAGGGCAAATGTCAATAAACATTTAACAGGCGGAATCCATTAATTTGACATGTCTTCTACTTTTTCTGTACCGGGTGCAAATATTATATTAATTATTCTATGGAAAATAGGTGCCTGAAGTTGTTGAACACTTTCCTTGCTAATTCCATATGTCTTCTTGTCTATCCCTCACTATATAATTACACACTTGTCTACTAAAAGATGAGGTACGACAATCCTCATTTAAAGATAAACGATTCACCAAATTGATTAAGTACTATCAAGTACTATGATTTATTAACCGGAAGAAGCACGCTCGCCGGGATCTGTCTTCATGGAGAAGTAGATGCAGTTACTTTTCTCCTCACGTTCTTGCTGTAGAAATCCTTATGCCTTATGCTTATATATGCTTAATAAAAGATGAAGTACGACAATCCCCATTCGAAGAGAAAGGAAGTACCCTGTACCTAATTCATTAAGTACTATCAAGTACTATAATTTATTAAGCGGAAGAAGCACGCCTGCCGGGATCTATCTTTATCAAGAAGTGGGCGTCGAGTATAAAAATAGCTGTCGCCACAGCCGTGGCCTGGCACGCCACTGTCGTCGGTGATCTACGATCGGAGCGTCCGATAAAAGCATATCCCGTCGAACAATGGATTCACCTTAAGAGCATAAAACGGGCGCACCTCGGTGGAAGGCACTTGATGGTAATTACATGGACGATCCCCCGATCATCTGGAAGGCGTTAAGGCGCTCTCGGCCGGCCGCGCGAATGAAATCAGCCGGCAAGCTGCGAGCGAGCGGCGCGCCGAGGGAAAAAAGTGGCGTGGGGGAGTTTTAGAAGAGGGCAGCGTACGAGCGAGCGAGCGAGCGCCAAGCATAGCGACGGAGGATGATGGATCGGTTGCCGCGTTGGAATAACGCTGGCCAAGCCGTCCCGGGCTTTCTCCTCCTAACAGCCATTTCGTAATTACACCGGCAGTGATTCGCTTGCCTTCATCTTGGTTATCGGAGCCCATCAATAATCTTTCCTACACGCTCGCGGCCATCCTGGCCTATGCCTTCCTCTTCTCCTCTGGCTCATGTAAATAGCCCGAAAAATGGGACTAGTCGATCAACCCCTCCTGTTTACTCAGCTCGTTCGCCAGATGCAATGAGATTAATCTAATCCTTTAACTGTTTGGGCTTCTTCGAATTAATTAATCGCACTTATTATAAGTGTTACCGTATTATAGTTTAACCTTCGAGGATCATCGTAATGATTCACTTCCATTTGGTATTCGTTTATGTCGAGAAAAATTAGCTCACTCTCAATTTAATCGATTCTAAGTTCACAGTATGAAGTACAAACACCTTTTTGACTTGACTATCAAAGTGCGAAGAGTAGAGTGACCAACATTAATATCAAATACAGAATGATCATGTTTTATATATCGACGAAAGAAAAAATAACCTTTTGTTGCTTCCTCGCATAGTATTTCTCTGTAATGATTACCATCAGTATTCAGCGTGAGTGTGTAAGTCGAATTCGCTATGTTATAGCTCGTGTAGATAGCCTGGAAAAATAGCACGAGTCGATTAGGCGTTGCTGCTTATCGTGGTCGTTCACTAGTTGCGATAAAATTAATACAAAACTTTAACTATTCGAGGTTGTTCAGATTAATTGCTCGCATTTATTATAACTGTTATCATATTATAGTTTAACATTTAAGGATCACCATAATGATTTATTTCCGTTTGATAATCATTAATATTAACAACTAAATTGATTTTATTAGTAGTGTATGTCACTACGGAATTAGTACAGGGTGTTCCAAGACTAACATACGACTCAAAAAATTTTCGTAAGTTCGTTAGTTCAAGTCCTTTTACCACATGTCAATCGTGCCTCTTTTTATATTATTTATTGGCTCACAGAATGCGCGCTAAATCTTATATTTTGTGTCCTCCGGAACTTATTTATTTTGACCCTCACCACTCAACAAATATCGACTGTAATTCTTCCTCCATTCAATAATAATTGTATATCAATATTGATACAAAATGTGGAACAGCATGAAATACGTTTAAAAGAATATCTGTCCGACCTCTAATTCCTGATGTATATAATAGACATTAAAGCGAATTTAAGTGATACCTCTTCAAGTACTCGAACATTTTTCGTTGACTCATCCAATATGAAACTGGTGTAATGAGCACGTGTGAACTGCCAGTGCGAGGATGAGGTCGCTTAGAGAATATTACGTACTTCCTCCGAAGGATATTAAATTCTGGGATTTATCTCGTACCATCGTAACGAGCTATCAGCTCCCTTGTCCTCGGCCTAGTAATTACCTGTTCGAGCTGTGTCCCCGTATGTCACCCTTCACACCGATAGGCAGTCGTGATTGCTAATATGCTTTCTGAAATATCCTGTTGGATTTCCAATTAAGAGAAGACTTTCTGGGAATTAATAAGCAACAACTGTATTAACAGATTGTCACGATAACAACCCTCTCCCGAGGAACGCACAATAAAGTCGCTGCGCGAATAAACTTCAACTAACATACGAATGTTATCCTTCTTATGTTATATATCATACGATACCCTTCACACTGATAAGGTATATAATTGGCTTAAAAAAATTATATACATTATATGTATAATCACAATTGATGCAGTCAATAATGCCTCATTTTTGGCTGACACAAATAGGTGAAGATTTGTTAATAACATTTCACCCTAAATCTAATACTCCCCATTCTTTTCACCATTGGAACCCATACTATAAAAGTTGAAATATAAATCGATTTTTAAAAACGGTATACATACATTTTTCGTCTCGGATTTCAATAAGGAATATCAATTTCCTGAGAAAAATGAAATAGTTATTATTTTTTAACCATTCCACTATTAATTGTCACAAATGTCGATAGCATTTGGGGTAAAAAAAAAATACATTGCGTTAAGCGGTGGGTGAAAATTGAAAGAGCGCCACCGTAATTACACGGTGCGATTCCGCAGTCAAATCGGAATATCGTTCCACGGCTTGAATAATGGAGAATTATCTGCGTGGAATTAATTCATGGCCGTACGGGGACCGCTCCCCATTATTGCTTGCCCCGTGAGTCCACGTGAGCCGATTAGGGCTACATGTTCTTCGCCGCTCATTTAGATAACCGCTCTGCAAGAATTAAACTGGCCATTGACATCCCAATTTCACCGACAGTTCGACTAATTTGTATGTTTGTTCTTCTCAGGCAAATAGCGTACTTTAGATATTGGTGGTGATTATAAATAGTAAATTAATACAAATGGCAAAGTATTTGTTACGTACCAGATGTGTAGTAAAAGTATATGTTGACGAATATAAAAGTCAACATTTGTCTGTGTGCATGTTCGCGACAAATTCGAAAATAGCAGAATTCCTTTTAATACAATTATCTTTCTTGTATAGAGTTATCATCCAGGCAAACAATAGACTATATAATACTGTAATATTTATTACCTACATAGGATGTTTGAAAATTAAGTGGACCATTTCAAAGGGAATGAGACTTAACTTATACTTCATTAAAAGATTCTTGAAACAAGCTTTTATTCTTTAAATTATATTATTCTTAAAGCACATACAAATTGTCAGCCCAATGTGGAGTGAAACCAGCTAAAGCAGCTAATAATAAATAAAATATTCGAACTTAAGTTGCCCCACTCTGGGAACTTACTTTTGAACACCGGGTTGGTTTCAATGACAGAAAATCGCGCTGGACTGCAAATTGAGCGTTCGATTCGTCAATTCCGAATTCGGGAGGCGCGTGCCATTGGTTACGCCAACCGCGTACGCCGAGTGTCAGAATCATTCGAATCCAATGTGAATAATCCATCCTCGTCGCGAGCATCCCTCTGCACATGCAGACCCATCTATTTGCGCCGGGCGAGCATCGAGGCAGCCGCGTTTAACATTTCACACGTCCAATCGGCTGGGCGTTACGCGGCGCTTAGCAAAAACCGGTAATTGTTGCTTCAATAATTCCCTAGGCTCGTAATCCGGTAGCGTAGGTACGGCGGGTAGCGTGCAATTTTCCGCTCGAAATAAACAAGCGTCCGAGGATCCAGCATCGAAATACGTGTGTCGCTGCAGATATTGCGGCAGCTGGTCCAATTTTAAAAGTCAACAACACCACTGTTCACCGCTGCCGGTATAGTTATTGCTGGGAGAGTTATGAAATTGTCGCCTACCGCCTCTCATTGCCGAGAAATTTGTCTCCTCCTTCGAGGTTCCTATAGACCTACACGAATCAAATTACCGTGGATGATCATCAGTTCTGCTTCTCTTGATTCGCTAACTCTCAAGTGACATCTTGTGGATTATATAATAGAAATAGGGGAAGTTCTGGCAAGGTAGATAAGGGTTAATTCCGAAACACGGTATAGATATAGCGCAGTAGAGCTGTATTTCAGATGCAAAACGATTTTTCTCTTCGTGATGTCAATTTCATCTATGTATTTGTTGCAATAACTTAGTCGCAGTGAATGAATTCGAATTCAGTTTTTTGCTATTGTTCCAACAAGGTGAATACTTCAATTTATTTGTATGTGCTCTTCACTAATCTCAAGTTACAACTAGATAATAATAATTAAATGTAAAAAATAATAGGAGGTTCCACCCATTTCTTTTGAAATTCTAGGATTACACTTAAAACGCCCCGTATAAATAGTAAATATTATAACCCTTTATAATCCGTACAGAAACGAAAATGATATTAAGATCGGTTAAGCCGTTTTCGAGTTTATCTCAAACATCCAGTCAGAGAAACGTTGCCCTTTATGTTACTAGATATTATGTAATACACACATCAGTTGCGAGCGGGCGGAATTACAGGGAATGTTGGGAGCAGTGGCGAAGTTGGCGCGTGACTCTCACGCCAGGAGAGAGCGGCGGGAGAGAGCTGCGGGAGAGCGGAGAGAGAGCGCCCTCATGCTAGTGGTGTCAGTCAGGCGGTGGCTGGCGGGTGTGCAGGTAACTAAGTAGATAGGTGGAGGACAGTCACGCCGGAGTAGAGGAAACTAATTACTGGCGCACAAAGGATACGCGGCGTCATTCTGATTGTCACCCTAGCCGGAAATGTCAAGCGGCCTGCGGTCTTGTCGTGGCTCACGCACACCAACACCTCTCTCCCTCTCTCCCTCCCTCTCTCTCTCTCTCTGTCGCTGACACTCCCATCGTCTCTCTCCATCTCGGTGCCATAACCTGAAATTTTCTCGATTTCTCTCTCTCGCATTTATTATCAGCGGTGCGGCGTGTTCCTATGATTAATTGTCCTTCCTCGCTGGGCGTTTCTTAGCTCGAGCTCACCTTGAGGAAAAGCCGCCGCATAGTTGGATATCGTTTTAAGCTGTCGCCAATGTACAGCCCGACGAGGGCGCCCTTTTTTCGCCCCAGCGTCGAGAAGCGCACGACACACCGAGGCATTAGTCATGCTTTTTTCCACCGAGCAGCCGGCTGGAGCCTGAAATGGATTATTCCTCGGTAAAAAGTGTATTAGCCCCGGCAATCAAACAGTATCGGAATTGTTAATGTTTGATTGAACGCCCACAATTGCGTAGTTTGCTTAGATCCTTTGTGTTGTTGCGAGGTGTACGATTAGCACTTTTTAAGTTCTTCGAATCATGTGGCACTCTTGACACTAATTGCTCGTAAATAGTAACAATATTAGAATTTTCTTAATACTAATTATTATCATTCATTAAGATTAACCAGTTATTAAAAAAAGGTTATATTTTTCTGAATCTGGTATAGCCAATTGTTGATTTGGTAGGACAATAAATGCGCTAAGTAACATTTAGATAATAATAAAAGAATTATAAATTTACATTTTTCTTTTTAACAAGAACAAAAGAAACAAGAGTTCTCTGGAATTAAAATTTAAAACCCGTCTATTGCCTGGACATTGGTACGGTTACTGTTAATTAGTTAAAAAAATTGCACATATAGAAATAAAATGGGATAATTCTACTCTTCTTCTATATTTCTACATATTGGCATGCCATCGATACTAATTAGCACAGACTCATCGAAATAATGTCACATTGGATAGTTACGATTTTATTATAACGAAAATATCCCCAGCAATTTATTTAGAGCCACGAGAAGGTTATACATATGTTTGCACGAGGATTATTATCGGAGAGAGAATGAGAGAGCGAGAGCGAGATCGCAGAAACGCAAATGTTTGATCTCCGCTTAATCGATGCGATCAGTGCCAAGAGTAATTTTCTCGGCGATTTGCTACGCGGATAGTTAAATTCGACTGGGCCGCTTGTCCCTTCTATTTGGAAGCTGGCCGCAATTCTGTCCCGAGGCACATGTGAACCGCCGAGCATCGGGCTAACTAAGTTACCAAATTAAACTGGACGTTTTCGGCGAACGGTCCAATGATTCTTGAACGCTTCCCGCCAATCCCCCCTTAAGTGATTATAGCTCGGCTATCTGCAAATTGTTAATCAGCTATTTGCAAATTAGTACGAAATCAGGAATTTCGATCGGAATGAAAGAATATAGGAGCTATCAGGAATTTCATTATTAGTTGGATAAATCTGGAATATCTTGGCAAGCAAATGATAACTCGTATTTATGACCATGTTGCATACCTATTAACGATCGTTATTGTTGTTTATTCCACGGCGACGGCGAGGCGGCTGGTGTTAAATTAATTTCAGCCGTTTATTCTAAAGTTCATTTTTATTCAAACGGTATACATTTGCAAATGGATAATATTTGGGGTAAAATTATCTCTAAAGGGTTCAAGAAAATATTCTTCACATTATTTGTCACGTACCGTGTCACGTAAATATATAACGTACACAACCGTTCTTCAAAACAGTAAAAAAGATTTGGAATTCTTTCGCATTTTAGTTGGTTGAATACTCCAATCCCAGAATTTTGTATTTTACATCCCCTTAAACTTCAACAATCTAATATTTCGAATTTCATCTGGAACATAATTGGAAATTAAATCCCGATGGAATACTCAGCAAATTCCCTCGAGATTATTCCATACGCGCTGCTTGAAAGTTGCGGTTCAAATTGAATTGCGCTCTTTGGGTCTATGAATTGAGGACTAATTAAATCTGCCCCAGTTTCGCTATTCGATATTGAACGAAAGGTTGTTCTGCTCGCTCGAGAGGAATATCATCTCTCGTCGAGAGTGCTACATTACCTTTCCGCGAGGCTGCAGACCTTCCGTTCCCGTGGACAAGCGGTTCTTTCGCCGGGGAATTTCCCTCCCTTTTTGGCCGTTAACGTAATGCGCTAGGTCTAACAGCGCTAACTTACACATTGTGTCCGAGGATTACCGCCCGGTTGCTTATCTACGCTCGCCAGCTTCGTGTTGGTATACCACCACGACGCTTTGCCTCGAGAGATATGCAGCTTTCAATTTATTACACAGAGAGCGCACTGCAGCGCAGCGCAGCCAACCTCCCAGCTCCCACGCGTACACCTCTTTTACCCTTCTTGAATATTTCAGATTTCTGTCACAATGCTGCGCCCGCTCGCTCCAGGCTCCTCTCCACTCCTTTCTGTTATGCCGTCGGCCTGTGTGCCTTTCTCCCGTCAAATGAAAACTTAAGATTCCCGATATTAATACGAATACTCGCGCTAAACTTCCCCAGTTGCTCTCCGGGGTCTTTCACTCCCCACGGGAATATCCAGTACCGAGTTTCGGTTTGTTCTGATCGTACGATTGAAATTTAACCCTGGATTTCTGGTGCACATTAGATTTACGTGTTTGTATTGTACTTTTTCTTCTTAATAAATTATTCTTTCCACATTTGTTTTGTATCAATTTCTTCGGGGATGCTAGCAATTTGTACATTTATAAATTCAAATAGCTTTCATACAAAGAAACGAAAATATGCTAAATAGTTTACATAGTACTAATTAATTTAATTGATATCGATTCAAAATAAGTGAATTCTAAGTGAACATAAGATTCGACACTTCATATTCGATCTTTTGAGGATTCTAATTCCGATTCTCTCGCCGAAAACTAGGTTAACTTGTTATTGATTCGATTACTAATTCTAGATTTAATGCAGTTCACCTTTTCAGCGCAATCTATTTCGACAGTTATAATTTTCTTAACAATTTTTCTATCGACCATTTCTTGTTCGAACAGTCTGTTATTCCAATGCTCAATCATCCGAAAACGCCTTATACGTAGGCAATCCAGTTTATATCCAGTAGTCTACCCTGTTATAATAATACAACTTTAACAACTACAACCATTATGAACCCAAAAATCTTTAACCATATGATTTTCAATATCTTCGTTCATGATTGCAGTTACTAATATTTGTTTCGGTTTTAAAATACATGACAATCAACAAGAAAGTAACTGTTCCATTATCCAAAAATTACTTTGTTAGAGCAAACATGTTTCCCTGATTAATTATGATGGTGATCTTATTGTACCTATGAAAGCAGGAGTCGTAGGAAAAGATGTAAGTATGGCAGGGCAGACACTATTCCTTAGGAAGACGGTACGCTGAAGAAGTTAATTAATAAGTTTGTGATCAGGCCGGTAAAATTATGGAGACAAACAGAGGCGAACAGAGTAATTCTTGCCAGACAGACGAAGGCGTAGCTGGGTGGAGAAATGAGAACGAAAAGGAGGATGAGGTGGTGGAGGAGGAGGAGGATGAGGAGGCGGTGGTGGAGGGCGTCGGGACGCAGGAAAGGGGACAGAAGGCGATTTCGTCGCGAGTAGCGAAGGGTTCGATAACGAAGATGATTGAAAGCACGATTGGTGGCAACGGTAACTGCGTTAACGGAGTAATAATAACCAATCTCGAGGCGATTTCCTCTCGGCTGGACCAATCAGAAGACGCGCCCTCATTTCCGTCCTTGGCCCCTTCGCGTGCCTCACCGTATTCCGTGGGGTAATCGGATTTTTGAGCAGCTCGTTTTCAAATCTCGAAAGCCATTCGTTCACTGCCGTCTGAATCCTGGGGCCATTACAGCTCCCCGGTCGGAGTTGTTTACGCCCCTTATCCCATTCCCGGCGGCCTCCTGCATTCCGCCTTTTGGAACGGAGTATCTGGCCAGTCGCGCGGAACGGAATCGAACGCTTCCTCCGCTCCCATTCTTCTCTCGAGTTCCCCTTGCAATAACACTCTTTTTTACGAGGCTGATTCCTCACCCCGCAGCCAAATATGCTGCCAAATTTCAATCAAACTTGGCCGAATTTCAGAAGTCATGCACGAAAAATGCGACATATCATCTCAACGGCCGAAAGCGATCTCACGCCGCCGACCCGACCGTCCGCAACACGGCCCGAAGAAAACCACCAGCACAATGCTTCCTTCCGGAACTCGTGACGGCAGTGACGTATGCGTCGCGTGATACCCAAATACCGCTGGTATTCCCAGTCGCCGAGACTCTCGTTTATAAAGGAGACGCTACACTGCCAATTGCCTCGTTCGCCTTGCCAATGAAGTCACCGCGCGACCAGGTTCATCCACATCGTGCACGGGCCAGTTCACACTCTGGCACACGTGCTATGCCCAGTGCAACAGAGTGCGCGTCTCACTGAGCGCTGCATCATCCATCTTGGTTATCCCAACTTAAAGGTGCTATGTCAGTCTTTCAGAATTCGCTAGGTGTTAGCTGCTCCAGACGGATAATCCGGATGATATTTCGTGTGCGCGTTGACAGTAACTTAATTTAAAGAATAATAGGTTGTTCCAACTATCTTTGTAACCAAAATCTAACTATTTCCTTTTCCTTGAAAATTTAAAAGTTTTGTTTGAAATACCTTATATAAGTGATCAATTTTGCTATATTTTATAGCCTATATTTTGTATACATGAAAATTGCGTTAAAATCGGGTCAGCCGTTTTTTTATTCATCGCGAATACACAGACAGACAATCGTTGTATTAGTAAGGACGATGCAAAATAAAGTTAAATCCTACCAGCTTTTGATCTTTCGAAATCTTTAGTATCGATCGCCTCTTGGATCGAAGTTTCCTCGTTCGTCCCCCAACTTAAATTACTACCAACAGAGTGATTGTGCAATGAGAATTGCGCTCTCCTTGATTACTTCAATTTCCATTTACAAGCTACCTATCAAGCTTCCAAAAAAGGTAACGGTGGTGGAGCAATCATGGTGGCGCATCACTCAGTGTCTTGTCGAGTGGGAATGCATCCTCGCACCCTGTATCCTCTTAGTATCCTCTTGAGAAGACAAGGAGCAGGCAGGCATAATAAAGTTACGCTACAATCCAACCGGCAGTCATTCGCAGCGAGTAACGTAGAGACTATGTGCTTGCTGGGTTCTCTCTTCGAAGGGAGTTATGTCATCGTCGTTTTGCTGCAGCGAATGGCTGCTCGTTCTTTTCGAGCACGCGACATTCTTGGCGGAGAAAGTGCGCAGGACGACGAGCTATCCTACGGATTGTCTCGCACAAGGATCGTCCTCGATGGACTGTAAATCGCGGAAGGAGCCGATTGCCTTTAAGGAAAGCGTTTATAAAGCTAAGCCAACTCTCAGAGAAGAGGCGGTTCTTGGCCCAGAGACAAAGCGGGCAGATGCGCTTGACAGTCTTGCCGCAGTTTCCCGATGTACTTCCCGATTACCTTTTACTCCTTTCCGACGAATGTCCACTCTCGCTACCGTCGCTTCTCGCCTTCGTCGCTGCCTGTAATAGGCTGACCTCGCAGCTGGCCCGCGGCAACCTGTCAGCCCCGGACAGAGTAATCACTGTCCCACCAAGCGATTCATTTGAAAGCCGGTTAATTACGACGAATAAGCGTGACAAATTGTCCCGATTCAAGTGCACGACTATTTATAGGCCGCTGCAACCTAGGAATAAAGAGCGCGCGAGCTTAAGCTGCATTCGCTAGATGTCGCTGATTAAGGTGACAAACGGCCGAGTCAAGATAAGTCCAGTGCGCACCGGGTAACTTCGTTGCCCAGTCACTCACCCATCGTTCCTCGGACGAACGTCGTTGTCCCTTGGACTTTTTGAGAGAAATTGCCGGGCATTTCCGGTCGAAGGTTCGGATGCCGGGGTCAGCGAGCCAAGCAGAAAGTGGATGTCAGTGGAATTCGTTAAAAGCGACTCAGGAGAAAGCGAAGAAGGCCGAAGGCTTGCTGGATTGCTGAACGGAATAGAGAGCTATACCTTGTTCCCTTGCTCGTGCTAACTTAGACTCATTCTCCGGCAAGTTCGGTATAAGTTTGCGATATAAGCTCCCAGCCTTATTTTGCTCCGTTTCCTGACTCTTAATTACTTTACTAATTCCTAACTAGGAACCTCGGCGTCGTCCCGGAGTCTGAAATAACAACTCGCATCCCTGCCCTCGTCCCGCTTCAGCCCCGCCTTATCCGCTCCTTCACCTTCTCGCCCCTTGCCGCATCCTCCCCAGTCTTTAAACTCGGCCGGCCGATTCTTTTCACGCCCGACGACGCACCGCGCTACCTTTGCACCTGCCCACAGAGCGAACAACCAATTTAATCCGCCACCAACTTAGAACCGCTTAATTTTCGAAAAGCTCCTTGGCCCATTCGCCCTTCTCTGCAAATTGTTTGCATTGGCTTCATTGCGCACCAGTATTACGAAAGTCCAAGGTAGCTCCGATATTCCTTGCAAAAGTCGACGATACGGGCCACGATTCTTCCCTGAAATAGACTTGTATCTCCTAGCGGACTCTATTATGACGCAAAGTACCGGACAATAAATCAGTATTAGCGCGAGGAAGCGAGCGCCAAGTCCCGGCACGTCGATTATACATGGAGCACCACCTCGTGACTGTAAGCTGCGCAGCTTCCGCGAGCCGAGATGAAAAATCTCCGGCGTTTTTCGTCGCGCATAAAACATTCACGAGGTTCGAATGTTTTCGGCGGAATCCATATATCCGAGTTGAATCAATGATTGGGCCAGTGTATCAAGTATCCTGGTGGAAGATCGTCGAGTCACTTGGAGATGCAGGAAGCCGCGCGAGCGCGTCATAAATTTCACTATCGGCAGGCAGTCTCTCACCAAACCCCTTTTTCTGAGGTGAAAAGGCCCGGTCCGCCCAGCCCGCCCGCCCGGCCCGCGCTCGGCCCGCGCTCGGCCGTTGTTAAACTTGCGGGCAATAAATCAGGCGAACTCGTATAAATTTGTTACCCACCAACTCGTACGTGGCTATGCCCCCCGGGCCGCAGCCACGACCTTCCCATTCTCCCTCACTCTCCCATCTTCCCTCCGCCATCCCCCTCTCCTTCCTTCTGTTTCAGGGCGAAGAAAAATTCGCCTCTTACTCGCCCACCTCTCTATCCACTTGTCCTCTTCTTCCTGCGCTCACACATGCACGTCCGATCTTCTTTCCCTATCTGCCTGCCCACCAACACTCTCTGCGGCCTCCTCTCGTTGTGGCCGGCGCGTTTACTACCACTTTCCGCGTGCATTTTTATCCGTTGCGTAAATAACTCCGTTGCGCCCATAAAACCTGATATACCGCGGATGCAGATTTATATGTAGCTATCGTTGCCCCAATAGATGCATACCGTCTTCTCCGAATCCTTAGCCACTTTGGCTCGCGCTTTGCCGATTTATAGCTTCCTCCATCTAATAGCTGCTTACAACAGGTGCGTCTGGAACCACTTGGACTTTTAGCTGGGACCTTCGAATCCTTGAACATGTGGGAGTTACGTAAAAGTTGTGTAGCTAACTTACTAGTTGTATTAGCCTGGCGTTTCTATAAGAAACTGAGGAGTTTCGATCGATTAAGAAAAGGGAAGGTTCCCGTGGACGGCAACCAGTGTGTGATTTTCTTATGAATACTTTATAGTGAGTTAAATGTGAAATAGAACATTAATTGGTAAGAAAGAAAGGGAGCAAAGGTAGAAAAAGGGTCATTTTGCTGGAAGAACAATCTAAACTTTGGAGCAGTTTATCTGTGTTCATCTGAACGTACTTGGTCCTACAAGTTTGCGTCATTTTGATATATTGTAAACTAATAATAGTTTGTTACATTGCTAGTCTTATATCATTAGTGTTCTATTAAAACATTACTTATAAGAGATGTGAATCGCCGTGAAGTATATTTACAGTATACTTCAATTGTGTGTTAATATTTTTTAGAATTCACGCTACAAATATTGCATCATGATTTAGGTTGCAAAACGTAATAATACATAGGAAATGTTGTTCGAATCGTCATAGGAAGTACCATACTGCATTTAACTTATCCAGTTGGGATCTTTTGATCTTTCCGAAATCGGGAAAATGGACGTAACAATGATATCGACGTCTGATAACATGGGAGCAACAAACTAGAGCACCCCTCCGAATACCATTGTCCAATCAATGCACATTGAGGCGGAGAGTGGAATCAGATTTGGGGACGAAGGATTCCCTCTTCAGATCGACTTCTCATCTAGGGTCCCTAGCCGTGACATTTCTACCCCGGTACGAGTAACATCGTGGTACCCGCAGGCGGTATGGCCTATCTGCCAACCGCCAATACCACTACGGTGATTTAAGCACCTCGCTAATTACCCCGAATGGCCCTCTTGGATTCACTTAAGTTAGTCCTTGCTGGCCCTATCTTTATCAGTTGGTTCGCCCAACTCTTAGCTTCCATTATTGATCCGCTGATTTAGCGTCTCACGGGAGCTTACCTTCTTGCTGATCAAACGGGGATACTGCAATCTGATGGCATTTCGGTGGCACAGGCTAGGATAGTGACGGGTGTTATTAGCCCTCGGTCATTGATTGCTATTAGCAATATCTCCGTAATTAATACGCGATGGCGCGGTATAATGAGGACATGCTGGAAATTCGGTACACTCGGCTTACCAAACCCAGACATAGGCTTGCGGGGACATCTAATTATACACCTGCATAGCACCTGTTCAAGGAAAGGGTAAATAGTGTTGCATACTCTTTACAAGTTGTGTGTGATAGACAAAATTATATATTCGTATTACCCTTGTAGTATGAAATGAATATTGTTGCAACTTACAAGTTGTACTTAAACTGATTATATATTTTTGGAACTGAATTGTATGTATGATTGCAATAAGAGGTAGGTTTTTACCTTTTGTTTGGCAATAAAGTAAGTCGTTTTATTGTCTTATTGATATTATCCTATAATGGATTCTTGGCGGTAGGTAATGTTATGGTGTTCGATCAAACGTATCTGGTTTATTATCATTCCAATTCACAGCTTTTTATTCTACATTCTCATAGAATACAAAAGTTGTTGTATCTGTATTATTTGATGACAGATGGGTAGCAACAAATAGATTTAAAGTCAAACAAAATTTGGATCCTTATGCTTCACTTACTTGATGAGACAATAACATTCAGAATTTGGTGCGTTAGGTTCTTACTGACGTTAAAACAGCGACTATGAAGCATATATTGCCATATTTCCATAATATGTGAGTCCTCCGAACATGCTTGAACATGTAACGAAATTGTCAAATCGTGTTCATTACTCCATATAGAAAGTATCTGTATATGTTGATTCAGTATAACCAAGGCCACTGATCAGCGCAATTATTTTTCTTTGTCTTCTTTTTGTTGGGAACCTTAGCTCTATGTCACTGTTACGAGCCAGGCTCCATGAGTCCCAAATATGCTCAGAGATCGTGCTAAGCGCTAGTATGCCTCAGCAAAACTCGAGCCTACTTGTTGCCCAATCGGCCCTAAGTCAATCCTGGGATAGTGCAAAGTGTTTTTCATCTGAGTCCTACTCAGGTTCCTATTCTCCTTTTAACCGCTTTTTACTAATGACCTCCAATAAGAATGTCCTAAACTCGAAGTTAAACTTCACTACGGCTTGTTGGATACATCTCGAACGGGAAAGATGTATCCTCGTGAGATGTTTTATTACTCTTTTCCTTTATTGTGAACACTTGAAATGTGGTTGCCTAAACAGGAGTCGAGAAATGATTAGACAGTTGGTTTCCTTATTGAAAACTAGAATAAAGTTCAATATATTCTGGATAATAATATAACACAAAATACAATGAGAGTTTCAGTGCATATGAAATGTTGTTATTAAAATGTTATTGTGAGTTCATTTAACATTGCAAATTGCACGGGGAAACCCAAACGAAAGGACTGTGAAGTGCCTAACGATCGTGGTTATTCGCGATGACTGGTGCTCGATTTAGTCACTAAAATTTAGGGCTTATATACCTGAAAAAAACAGTGAAAAGGGGTATTGTCTAAGAATTTATGGGGGGCAGGAGTCCACAGCTGCATAGTAGAAATTTGAAGAACAATCGGATATCAAACTATACATCGTTAAGAAATTTTTCCAACAAAGATAGTTACGACAACCTATTATTCTTCAAATTAAGTTATTGTTAATACGGACCGTCCGGATCCGTCAGTAATGTTTAAATTGAAAACAGTGTTAGTAGTGACAGTTTGAAGAATAAATGTTCGTTGAGTAGATAATAACTATGACGGAAATTAATTTCACTTGATACTAGGCGTGAGCAGAGACCCGTCGAAATGTACGTGACATTTGGAAAATTAGGCGAATTGATAGAATTACGGGGGTAATACGATATTTCCTGTCGGTAGCACGGCGCAGCGCGGCGTGCCGGTGTGCGTCGACAGCCTCTGCTGAAGTGGCCGCAGCCTACATCGGCAGCGATAACTTTCTAATTAGGAGTCCGTCCCGCGTTAATTATTCCTGCATGATTAATGATGACGGATACACGCAGCGCGGTCTGGAGGAGGCGGCTGCGTTCCGGGGGCCTTTGCCAAGGTCCTACTGCCGCAGGGACACGCCGCCGCTGAAATCCACGCCGATGGTGACTCTTCCTAATCAACAGATCGCACCCTCAGGAGCGAAGCCCTGACAGATAGAAAGGGAACGAGAAAGGGAGCCGAGCGTGCGAGCTTGAAAACAGCTGGCTATGCTAGTACGTGCGTGCTGCGTAATTGAATTTTTGCTGAGCGAGACCACTTCACCGAACGGCGGCGCAGGCGAGTTTAAGAGGAGCGCACAGAGGGAGAAAATTCCCAAAAGTCGTGTACCCGAGCCCGAAATCAAAAGTTTCCCAGCATACTAGACACGAATGATGTTGAAACACAGAATACTCCTCTGAATTGCTGACTTTGCCATTTGTCAACAGACTGTTCGCCTGTTATGAGCTATATCATATTGAAAGCTTGGATAGAATATAAAATGAATCGAATGAGATGAATCGAGTTATTTGTTACGTGAAAGTAGTGTCAATTTCAATGACGTGATAAGAATATACATATACGTATTCGTTTCTACTTTGACGGGGCTTGAATTCAAGTGAATTAATCATTTGCTTATTGTATGAAAAGGTTGATTGTGGTTATTCCAAACGGCAGGTTTTTTAATGTTTTAATTAAAAAATTCTTTCAAAAATAGAGCGCGAACGCGATCACATAGTTCGCTTACATTTTGTCCACCGACTCAGGCATTTTTGAAATACCTTTTACATCCCCTCGGGAAATCAAGCCCTAGTTCTGTGTTGAAACTCTATATTTCACTTCGCCATCCACTGTTTGCACGCACTATATCCCTTTGTCAATTGTTTACGCAAACTGGCAGCTAGATGTTTTTTTTAGCTCCTGTACAACAATTCTGCGTGTAATATATATCTTAAATATTACATACATGCAAGTAAACAAAATGGGGGCACTATACACAGATTGCAGAAGATGGAACTTAAAGTGAATTACTTTAACGTAATCTCGTATTATATTTTAGTTCTGAGTGGCATTTGAAGACCTTTGAGAACTTGTACAGTTGTTGCAAAATCAGTAACTATGCTAGTTCAGTTTTAAATATTAATCCTGACCTTTAAATACTAATCTACTACTTGCTATTGGCTATTTATGCTTTACTATTTTCTATTTATTATTTATTATTTGCTACTACCTGCTTATTATCTACTACCTACTATACACTATCTATTATCTACTATCTGCAATCTACTACCTACTATCTCCAAATAAACTTGGAGCATGCTTAGACCAAAAGTATTCCTAGGTTTAAGGACCTATTTGCAAGACGAACGTTCTGTTGATGACATGCAATAAGTTTCCCAATTCCTTGGATCATTTGTATTCTCTCGGTAATAAAGCCGCCGAATAGCTTTGCAGAAATTACGATTTCGTTTTATGAGGATTTAATTCTCCGCCATAAACTGATTCAATTTTATGTCCGCGCCCCGCTACGTGAATCCAGTTTCCTTACTGCGTTTCAAACCCTGTCACCGTTTAGCCTCTCTAATTTCTTTCCTTTCAATATTCGTGTAATGGCTGTAATTCTTCAGCACTGTTTTAGAACTTACAGCATTTCTGACCTTTGTGTCTAAAGCAACGTGGCATTTGAGGAATAAATGGAGGAGTTACAACAGAGTAAACATTACAAATTCTCTTTTTAAAATGCAATTCAGAATTTTAAGCCACATTGAAGTTAATCGTTAAAGTTAACATTACATTTTTAACGTATCAAGACTGTTTTCATTTGTTGTTGAGGGGAATGAATTTTGTCCAGGAATAGTAACTGAAGATTTATTTCACTACTCGGAATAGATGGAGGGCACACTTAGTTCAAAAAAATACTGAAACACACCCCAATGTACATATCCATGCAAATATTTAATACCCAATCACAATTTAGTTTAAGCATTTACAGCAAATGGGGAGCGTCAGGTGGCGTGTGTTACACAAATACCAATTTATGCTCTAACGAAAATTTTAAACTTCTATTACAACTCCATTTCGCCGAGGTCGTTATTCGCGCCTATTTATATTCATAGCTATTAGTGACATGCAAGAACGATTGACATACATTAACTATGAAAATCTATGTATCATTAATAGGAAAATGTTATTACATGTATTTCAGCGTAAATCAAAATAATACGCAGAACATGGAAGAAAACTGTAAACCACAGATTCCGTTAGGATTTTGGCATCTACGCTTCTTGTATTCCGTGTAAACGCAATTGGATTCCGGTGAAAATTCAGTATTATTTACAAAGTGGAAAAGTGAAAATTCAGCGGGAATTAACGCGTCGCCAAAAACGGGATTCTATGTGGAATGACCAATACACGTATGCAGATATCGATATTGGTCAATACACAGATAAAGAGGCGTGTAAACCGATGGCAATATACCTAACCGGATATGTAGAGCAACTGTTTACAGTGGCAGGAGCTACTCATAGCATTGGGCCGGAAAGTGTTAACAGTATTTACAGCGACAAAGTGTCGGGAATAAATTTGGAGTTGCGCAGCGAAGGCTGACACACGGCGAAATCGAAAGGCAGTAGCCCGCGGGCAGGAGAGGGTGATCCGTCGGCGATAGTCCGATTCATTCGGGAGAAAAAGAGGGGATCGCGCGGGGTGCCGAATGTACGTGTACGCAATCGCCGCGGGTTGATTTACTTTGCCGATGGAAGGGCGCCGGGACGCGCCCGTTTCCGTTAATAATTCGCCGCAGTTGCTGACCCTGCGGGCTTTTCATCCCTCGACCTCCTCCTCTTTGTCTGTCGGCCGGCTCTCCGTCTTCCTCGCACCTCACGCGTCCCGGAGACGACGCCGACGCCCGCCGGCAAAGCTACCGCCGTCAGCCAACGCAAACACACTGCCGCCTAATTCGTTTAGTCGGCCCGCAAAAATTATATCCAATTATGGTGCCGCGGACCAACAAGGCTGCCTACTCTCCGCGCGCTGCCCCCCGGAGAACTTTTCGCTCAGCACGCAATGTTTGCCGCCTCGCAACCCCCGTATTTTTCTGCCCGTTCTTTCTCTCTCTCTCTCTCTCGCTTCCCACTTTTCCGGCTTGTCGATCTCCGCTGCCCGACCACGGCCTTCCTACTCCCCTGGCGATCACCACGCCACGCCACTTCAGCCACAGCTCAAATCTTCGCTTGAAGAACCTCTCAGTTAGGAATCGCCAAAACGTGCACAGGGGACTGTACAGCAAGATTTTACTCGAAGTTAATTCGAGAAATTTGTTTAAGGTAGTGCAACTTTCGTATTCTTTTTTTTTTTACCCGCTTAATTACATGTCTTTTGTGGAATATCTCATTATGAGCTGTAGTGTTGTTTCATTCATGTGAGGGTTTCCAACGTAACTAATTATGTAGTGGTACATAACATAATAGTTAATATGCAACTGTAAAAGACGATTTAGAAAGTTTTGAAGTTAGATCGTATGGCAGTAGTCGAAAACATGAAAAGATATACAATGCTTATTTAAGTTCCCCTGCTGCTGCGCGAAAGTAACTTTATTAAATATGCATGAAATAATTATGTGGTCATTGTTTGAAGAATTAGCCAAAATATTCCTCGAACAGAATTTATTTTTTGAGAACACTCTTTCAATGAGGTTTATCATTCGAGAATATGGTGGAAGAAATAATAAAGTGTGAGTTTCATTACAATAGCATCAAAAAACAGATTAGGAAAGAAAACTTGATTTCCAACACGGTGAATTTGGTATACAAAAGAGTAAAATTGGAGAACAAAACCGTAATATAGTGTCAACAGATGAGTAGCTTTGTAGGACTTAAAATATCACACCTACATCGTACATCCACGTACTAAATATTCACCCTCCAATTATTTCGTACTTGAAAAACGCCTAATGTCGTTTACACCTTTACCTTTCATTAGCAAAGAACAAACGCAAATCGCCCCGTACAGTTAACAAGCTCGGACATGTGTCCGCTGAGAGTATATGTGTTGCTGAATATGCGCCCGGCAAACCCGCCAAAGAGCATATATTGTCGCGGTGGCTGTTCTGGGTAATAGCAGTAATTTAGATCTAGGATCGTGCTTACTATTAAAGCGATAAAGTTAAATAGCCTTAAACCTTCGCCAAGAATTACGCTACATATTAAAAGAGATCGCGTGAAAATTGATTAATTAGTTCTTTTGTTATAAAGTAGCAAATCCAAACGGACTCCCATTTGTATACAGTAATAGAATACTAAAATAAACTGATAATAATCAGGAAGAACGAAGAATAAGAATGGATATCATTATGTGACGAAATGTTGCTTGAGACAACTATTGATAATGATTTAGAAATTTTGATAACTGATTAATATAAGACTAATTCAAAATTCTTCTAAAATATGTGGAAATACGTCCACAATGGGTGCGGTACGTTTTAAAGTTTATAACAATGTATAGCCATTAATGACTCGCATACGCTGAATTATTTCTCAATTATGTTCTCAATTTTATAATAATAATATATACATTTTCAAAGAAATATTTACAATATACTTCTCAAATTCTTGCTCCTTTTTCATAGTTCTACTAGTATAAAATACCCCAGCACATTGCAGACACGTCTTGTCAGTTTTCTCCATGTAACATTGACGACCAACGTCAGAGTCGTTTGTGCTGAGTGGACTAGATTAAGAGGAGTCTTGAGTCTTGAGACTATTGCTTCCTTGCGGTTCGCGGCGAGTACTCCTTTTCCCCTTCGTTACTTCGATACACATTAGTTTCAGGAGACTGGTTACTATCTTCCGCATCGTTGCCCTGCGGGACGTTCCGATTTCGTAAATGCCACCGGAATTCAGCCGTCACTGTTGCAATGGGGGGAGCGGGATATCCAGCGAAGCGGGAGCCATGGTGCCCCATGATATGGCGAACGTCTATGTTCCTCTTGCTAAGGGCGATTCTCGTTTGCACTAACAAGCTTAGTGCCCTGGGACACTGCGAACCTCCCCAGGCGTTTGTTCTTCCAAAACTGTGAAAACATTTCTCAGATACTTGAACTCAACAAGCCTGAAGTTATGATAGAGTCATGCAAATGAGCTTCGCGCTATCAACGAGTTAGACGTTGCACTGTGAGCCGCATTGCAAAATTGTTAGTTATGTAAATACTTTATTATTAGACTTCTTGATTATTCATAGAGTTCGTGCTCTTGTAAAAATAATATAAGAATGACTTTGTTGTTAGTCAGAAATGTTTTTGTATTTATCGGTCTATTGTTGGTTTTCAAAAACAAATGGTGATAATCTTATGCTACAATTATTTGATGTCGAGTTTTATGTTGAGCTTAGCAATTTATTCGCTCGCTTTGAGTGAAGTAAGCTTGAGCTTACTAAACGGAACACGTACGACACCATGGTACATCAAGACGCGTCATATTTCCACATCTTACACTACATTAGGTTGACTCTCGGAGAAATGTATGTCCCAGGCGATAAGATTGTATTTCGAGCTCCATTCCCGTCTGGAAATTGCCCGATAAAAATTTCACTGCATTCAAACCGCTCTCTGTGTATTTTAAAGCAGACTAAACGAGGGCCTGCGCATCCCGAGACTCCGGGAGCAGGAATTCCTCACATCCCCTAGCCGACAACGAGTAGTAAATAGACTTCACAGCTTTCTCCCGTATAGATGTACTAGGGGGGCAAACGCGCGCGAGTTCTACGAGAGAAGGTACGATGGAGCGCCTGAAGGGAAAGGTTTCACTCGCACTTTCCGGCATGTCCTCGGGAGACTACGTGTCCCAGGACTCAATAAACCTCTCCACTTCCTCGCTTTTCAAAGGCCGAGGAGATTTTCCTTCCCGCAGGTGTCTCGGCGAGTGGTTGGTAAAGATTCGAATCCACTTTCTTCTCCCTTCTTTCTTCTCCGGCTTCCGTAGGTCCGCGCTTCCTCCTTGAAATCTCCTCCTCCACCTCCTACGCCTTCCTATTTCCCTCTCCGGGTAGATAGCGCCAGGAGCAGAGCCGCCTCACGCTCGCTCCTAACCTCTCTTTCTCCTCAGTCACTCCGGCTCCTCTGTTCGTCTGGCTTTCTGCTTTCCTGTATTCCCGTCGTCCTCGCTTTTCACCGGCCGCGCCGAGTAAACATCCGAGCTCGCGGGAGCGGCGCATCCATTGGAAATTGGCAGATTTAGATAGGAAGAGCGGGCTAAATCCACCAATTTTCGGCGAACACAACGCGCGCCAGCGGGACTCGCGCCACTCTGCTATTCGCTCGTTCCCTCCACTATCCCACCCTCTCTTCCTCTACCATGTTTGTGCCCCTTTCGGATCATCCCGCTCTGATACTGCTGCTCTCTCCTGGCTTCACTAGCCCGCAGCCCGACGCAGCTTCATGCGGACCATACCTCTTTCAATGTGCCGATATATTTTTTCTGCGGTTTAATATCTTTCGTGATGCCAACTCTGACGCCGAAGCGGCTGCAACTACTTCTCTCTCAGGCTCACTCTCTTTTTCTATTGCGCTCGTGGTGATACTGGTAACTCTGCCATTTCTGGTGATAGGAACCGAGTAAAAACCGGTAAACATTTTCGACCATCCTTCATGGATACTCAGACAAATTGTGAAGGATTAAAAAAGTTGAAGCGGATTTACCGCTTGCCTTTCGATGTCTGGGATTTTTGCTGCCCCGGGCATCAGTTAATGTATGCACTCTTGGCATATTGCGGATCTGGCATAGAAGTACTGTAGAGGCTGCATGTGCATCAGCTAATGCAGTTATTAAAGTCGAAACTGTTGTGTATTGTCTTTGTAAATGAAGTCTCTGCGAATACAATTGTTCATATTGATGTTTATATGGACATTTTTTATTGAATTATCAGAGTAGTCGAAGATGCGCGATAGTTTTTACTCAAAACAGCTAATCAATAATGTATAAAGATATTATTATGTAGGTAGAAGTTGAAAGTAGTGTCGAAAATATTTCATATATTTTATGTTTTTGCTCATCGGACACAACGCATCTTAGAATGTTTGGCTCATTTGTCAATGAGCCCATTGCATACTTATTTATTAGCATACAAAGCGTTCCCCGTCTACCTCAACAATCTCAAAAAGCTAATAGCCGACAATTAGAATAAAACAGTTTCAGCAAATGCTTCTAAAAAAAAGTGATTGTAATGATTTGCCTATTCTGATACGAGGGGCTTCCATTTAGGATGATCAGGGATACCCTTTTACGGCGTAGGTGCGCGCATCCACAATAAGTAGGTCATGCATAAAAGTGAGGCTATTCTCCAACGGTTACATTGAAACGTGTACGCGCTCCTCAATGGAAGTAATAAACTGTCCGGCGTGTCAAATAGCAGCATTCATAGGGATCCGCTATTATTAAAGATCGTATGGGCGTGGAGAGAGTGAGAGAGAGATATCCTTTCTGCGCAGCTGGCCTCCATTGGCCGGCGGCCTTTAAAAGTTCACGAAAGTATGAAAATCCATATTGGGGTAACTAGCTGAAATCAAAGCTACCCGACGCAGCCAAGTTCCCCCCGTGCGCGCTAAGATACGCTCCTCGCTCTGGAACTTGAAGAATGTTCGACGTATCGAGCGCACACACAGTCTTTGAAAACTTTCCTTTCCTCCCCTTTGCTTCCACCCTTTGCGCCAGCACCCACCAGTATTAGTGTGAGTGAGCGATTTTTCGGGGGCCGGTAATATTTCCCGTCGGGCTCGAGCGGCATCCCCTGACTTCTCGCTCCAAGGGTTACAATGGGACAGTGAGACCTAATGATCGATATAAGGGAAGAATCCAAATGTCGACTGGATATTAAACTTTTATAGAAAGTAAATCTACCGTGAGAGTTTTATTATCTATTTTCCACGACATACTACCGTTTAACTTTCTGCCCATCTGTTATGAATCTTTGACTTGGCGAATTCCTGCTGACGTTTCTTGCGGGGTTGATGGATTTCACGCACTATTATATCCCTTTCTGTGAAACGCAATAACGTCAATTAAGTATTCTTGATTGGTTCCTCGCAGAATGTAAATTATCATTGCATTCGAGTTTCAGAAGGTTTTGTGGGATTGGAAATCTTATTCTTTGAATAGATGTCGTACGGGAAGTTAAGAATCAAAGTCTGATAATACAGAATGGTCATTCAACCAACTTCAAACTAAGTTCCAAACGTCGAAACATCATTCATTGAGAAACTTTAATCTTCTCATATAAGAAACTACACCGAAAGTAGTAATACTTTTAAGAACCGAGTACCAAAAGAAATCGCGCAATAGTAAATTTGGGTTACGTCATTGATTTACCACATGTAATTTCCTACAATCGTGCAATTTACCATCGAGCAATCTCAACGTCCTTTTCAGCATCCATTGAGAATGAGAAGTACCACAGAGCAAGAGATTACACTTTTTTACGGCGAGTCCGGTCAAGAACTTAAAACCAAAAGAGACTCGTGACTGTTCAACTGAATTACGAGCGACTAGCGCGCTACTTGCGGCACAGAGGGAATCACACTCAGATAAGAGACACGTTGCCAGTGGCGCCCGGTCCCAAGAAAAGCATCAAAGCGCGCGCTCTCGCTAGCTGCGTCACGCTCGCTGGTTGGCCGAGTGCGGCATAAACTTATATTAAACAATAAAATGCAAATAGAATGCTTGATATCGCAGCAGGCAGGGTGAGTTTTGCTGGCTGCCGCTCTTCGCAAAGCCCGGCACGTTTCCTCTCGGTCTCTGCGTTGGAGAGAGTCTACAAATACAGGAACAAACATGGCGAGCAGTTGCTCTCACGTGAACCGTACACCCGTAGAGTGGAGTTTCCCATAGAGAACAAGCGTGTGCTCGAGATGCACAGGGTGTAGCAGAATTTGTGATCCGCGAATTGTTGGTAATCTACTGTATATGTATTAGTATCTTGATAACCGCACACATATAACCTATCTCTGGAAATGTATACATTTTCCAACCCAACTATCCCTGTAGTTATTCCATTATGGTATTTCGTTGTTATTGAGTTAACCTGCTGTAGGGCCATGTAAATTGGAAGATTCATACACATATTTAAGTAGCGGAATATGGCCAGATTCGTAAACAGGCAATCCAGTAAATTCTACTATGTATTTGTGTTTGATGATTATAACCTATCTTTGTAAATGTACACAGTTTTTAATCCAATTAACCACGTAACTATTACATAATGACAATGTAAGGATGTAGAAAATCAAACAATTTCTGACCCTCTGAGGTAGGAATGAATTGTTACAGCATTTTTAGACACACCATCAATTTATGTACATATGTCTTTGTTTGTTTGTTAACATGTTCATGCGTTAAACCCTACAATGCTCTAAAAGGTCTGCAAATAATCGCGTTTAACGATGCGTCATTTTACAAATTTGCAAATTTACACAAATTTAGCTACTGGATTTTTCACAAAGTTTAAAGCAAACTTTAAGTTACCATTATAAAGATGCGCTCCTGAAATAGCAAGTCAGCTTAAATTCTATTACACTCTGTGTTAGTGAAGTACACAGACAACGAGCCGCGAAAAGAGACTTCCTCCTGGAGGCGGATAATTAAAAAATAACTCGAAGTATCCGATAACCGTGGAAACATGGGGTGCTTATCGCCTTTGCCCAGCAAATCTCGATTATGGTTCAGTCCAAGCAAACTTCCGTTTTGCCATACTCTCGCCGAGCCGAGTGTCGGCGTCGCTCTGATTAACGGGGTTCCACTCCTACTTCTCCCTTTTCTCCCGTTTCGTGTCCCTAGGCTCCCTGAATTATGGGGAATTAAGTGCCAGCCGTAATTACGCCTTCTACTTGTTAAACCGGCCGAGTGATTAAAGATTTTATTAACTGCCGAGGTGTTAATAATTTTCCGTCCAAAATAATCGTCGTCCACGGTAGAGCCAGGTGACAAGGACCAGCTGTCCTGAAACTATTTTGAACTCTTAATTAGAATCAAGTTCTGTTTAAATTCTTGATACGAACTTTGCATTACATTATTCATTTTCATTGCTTGAAAAGTTTGGTTAATCAAATTTAAGTATTGTAATAATACCTGTTTTGTATTATTTCGTATCTAAAGAAACACATCCGATTGTATGTATGTCAATAGACAAATATATAAAACAAATTGTCTGGATCTACAAATATCTGTAAATCTGCAAATATTTAGTACTTCTTTTGACAAATTTTACATTTTCAAGATGCTTTATCTCCAACAGTGCATAGATTGTACAATAGTTACTCCAATTATTACTGCATTAATACCTATAGTTTCATTCAGACCGAACCAGTAAAATCATATCACTTCCTAGTTCTTGAAGGTTATGTGTCAAACGGATGGATATCAGAAGACAGATCATATGAATCTGATGCTAATGAAGTCGGACCCCTTGTGTTAAGGAGGTCGTTTATAACGTGTCAGTCGATTTGCATTGACGGACAAAGCTAGGGACACGCAGACCCATTTTATAGGTTGGAGCGTTATTGCCTCCGATAAGGAAGTACCCATGAAGTCCGTGGCACGGACATTCTAGCGCGAAAGGAGCCACGTCGTGGTTTTTTCGTGCGTCACCACATCGTCCCAGCTTTTTTTGCAGGATACTACTCCCTTATCGCATTTTCCGAAAGGGGGGATCGGGGATGCCAGTCGGCTATTATCCTCGCTTTATGAATATCACCGGGATGGCCCATTTTCCAGTGGAAGCTCCATTTTTCCTGAATCGACATTGTCCGGCTCAGCATAGAACTCTTATCTTAAATCTGCTTCGACCCACAATTAGCCATTTGCACTTTTGATCAGCCTTTTGGACGAAATACGTTTCGCTGGTACTTTCATCCTTTAATTCCAATATCTCGATTTATGTTCATCCTTTCGATGGGTATTTAGAGAAATATTGTTATTCAATAGCGGATTTTTTTAACCGTATTGCAACTCTTTGTGGAGCTAAATAGTCGTTCTATATAATTGTCATTTAGCACTGCTGTTGCAAATATTGACTCGATTTAAAGCAAAACGCAGCTAAATATTTATATTTAGAGTGCTTTTATTGCCTATTTTATCAAAATATCGAGGAATAATAGGATTGTGGTGCTTCAATGAGAATCACCATGTATTTTTTTATTCTACAAATCTACAGTCGGATGCACTCTATGAACTTCTTCCAAAATGTAGTTCAAATTCATTTTCGGTTATTCATATTTAGTTAACACCTTATAGTATAAGATGTGTAAGGTTTATACACACACTTTACGGTTGCTTGAATGAATTGGCAAATGGTGGTAGTATACATATCCCAGTAGAGGGCTCGCAACTCAGGGCTGATTGGTCGTTGTGGGAGAAGAGGATGGCCACGTGAAGCGGTCGAAATTGTTGCTGCTCCTTGGGTGAAAGGAAGCGGGGGAGAGCGCGTCGGTTCTGAGAATGTCGGGAGGAAACGATCTCGGCGCAAGTATGCGCTAATGCAGAGCCCGTAGCTCCAGCGGGAGTTCGCCGGAGTTCCGGCGGGTCGGCCATTTCCGCTGACAGAATACGCGCGGCCCGCTTATCCGAATCTATGCGAGCGCTTATGCAGCCGGTAGGAGCGCTGGCGTTCGAGAATCTGAAAATTGCATTCCTGGCACCCGCTTCTCGTAAACGGCTCGGCCCTCCTCCACTCGATTCTCTTAGGCCGCTCCTGCCCACACTAGATAGCACCGTTCCCAGGGTATCCTGGACCTGGACCCATCCAGCACCGGCAACTTTCCGAATTGGGTTGTGTGTGCCCATGACGCTCTCTCCTTTTCCTCATCCTCATCCTTCTCATCCTCCTCACTCGACTCGTCCGCCCGCCCGCCCGCGCGCGCACATACTACTGCTTCGTTTTCGAATCGCCCTTACCGCCCTGGGAACTTTAACCCATCCGTGAAACGAATTTCGAGCTGGCGAAGTGCAGTCGGCCAAGTCGCCCGAGCCAAATTCGTGCTCGCTTTAAGCGGCCGTACCTTGCATTATAATGCCCTGCACCACCGATCGCGCACTGTGCCCTCTTTATTATTCCGAACCCGAATCCAACTTGATGATACAGTTTCACTTTGGATGTACAGAGGGATACAGATGTAGGGGAATCGACTACGCCGGTATTAAACGCTAACAAATATCATTTTAGTACATGTATTATATTCTCAATAGTTAATTCGTTATTTGATAGTGATTTATTTCTTCTTTGAAGTATAATATGAAATAATTAAGTAAAACGCGTTATATTAAGGTGACTGATTTACATCTATCTGTATCACCCTGTACACAGTGTTTCATAGAGAATGGAATGGGATGGAGATGATTTTCAATCTTCTCACCCGCACTGAATTCCAAGTTATTCAATAATAATTTAAACGACGCCTTTGGAACACTTGGCGACTCTCAGCCTATTATCTCCTACTTCTTCAGAGGAGGAGGTCGGGAAATTGATTATGGCTAAAGAAAGAATTTTTCTCAGGACCTGTTATGACGTTGTTATAATTCCTTTGTAAAAGAAAGCTGGAATGAGATTTTTGTTTCCCTTATTTACATTGTAGAGCATTGTATTATCGAGTTATTGTTACTACGTAACGGTTCAATACGTGTTACAGTTATAGCTTGAGTTTCGTTTATTCGAAATGAGAAACATTATTAATGAAACTCTACCTCTTCGTCATTCAATGATTTAATATTGTGTTACCAAATAATGATGTAGTAATTAACTCTTGCTTTTCTTGCAACGGTAGACCCGACTGAGAATTTTTAAAATGCACAACTTTATCTCTGTCTCATTCTCCATGTAACGACTATGGTCATTTACGACATTTATGAGACACCCTGTACATATTATGAAGGGACCGACCCGAAAGATATGTTTTGTGGATTTCCATATTTGGCCAGTTCAGCTTCCAGCAGCCTGTGGGTAATGTATGCGACCTAATTCTCGCCGCGATTGTAGACTACTAAGGGATGCTTTAATCTCATGCGAAATAAATCCCAACCTCGGGCTGGTGTTATTATGTCAGTCGACTACGAACCTTTATGCAGATGTACTCTTCGCTGGCACATCAGGGAATTGAGCCAGAGGATTGTGGTGATATGGTTAACACTTCGCCGATGTTCATTATCAGCGAGGATAGGTAGCATACATTCAAAACATTTTGTTCCGGTCCAACTATTCTTGTGATGATGAATACGCTTTATCCTCAAAAGCACCTGCAAATAGTGTTCATCAGTCCATTTCTTTTACGCACGTCAAAAATCTACTAAATTACCGACTTGAAAACTGCTTGATATTGCTACAGGTTTGTTTCAGAGATCAGACTATTGATCTCTGCTGATATAAAGGGTAACACTTGTCTGTCAGTGTATGTTGCGTGTTAGCGAGAGTTTTCAAAAAGAGCTTAATCAATTTTAATGCAATTTACGTCGCTGCATAAACTTGTAATCTAGGGAAACGGTAACAATATAAAATGTTACAATGTTTAATATTTATAGCATGTTCGGTTATATATCGGTGAAAGATTCTTAAATAAAAGATAGTTGCAATAACCTATTATTCTTTAAACTAAGTTAATTATCACTCGGTTGAAGTTGTGTAGGACGTCCAGTTATGATTACGCTTTATCCCCAGAAACATAAGCATTTTATACACTATGCAGTGTTTATGATTCCATTAAAACGGCAAAAATCTCCCACATAGCCAACCTGAAAACTGTTTCAAGCTGATTTTCGTGCATAGAATAGTTTGATTTCTAATAAAGTGCGTTGGCAGTGTCAAATGAAAGAAAGGATGGATAAGTGGGTCGAAATACAGTTGACATTTGATCAAAGGGTCTCGAAGGCCGCACTATTACTGGAGTTTTCTTTGAAGGTGGTGGTAATCGCGGGCGAAGGGCTCAGAGGCGATATCTCGGGGAAGTGACGATAACAAGTCGAAAAGGTGGAGGAAATCGGGCCGGAGGAAATGTCGCAGTATCGGAGGGTAGGTGGGATGCAAGGTCGCTTTGCGAAACGGCTCGCCGCAGGCACGCAGGATTATTGTACGTACAAGAGATTTACCGCCTCCGGCCCTTCTCTTGAGGCAAAGGGCGGCCGAGTTGTCGCTATGGCAACAGACAAGCGGAAGCCAGATCCTACCCTTCCATTTCACCCGGATGCAAGCGCCCGCCACCCGCCGCCCTCCCGCGCTCTTGCGTCAAGTGATTCTCTTGCACCGTCCTGCAACCTCTTGTCCTACCTTCGCTTTTCTCCGTTCCCTTTTTTTTCCCCTGCGCAGAGTCTTTTCCCTCTGTCCTCCGCACGTCAGCCGGTGCGCCCCGACCGGTCTTCTTCACTTCATGAGCCGCAGTCCCGAGCAGTCAGCGTCCTCGCGCATCTTCCCTCCTCTCGCATACCCTCGCACCTACCCTCACCCGGCTCAGCATCCACTCTCTATGCTTTTTGCTTCGGGCCACGCTCCTAAGACTCCAGCCGCCTCGATGGAAAGCGACGCGGCATAGTCGAGCATGTTTCTAAATATTTGTCGGTAAGCCTGCCGGGAGAGCCTTTACCTTCGATGCGGAACACGAATTTTCTTTACTCTGATCCTTTCCCATCTTCTATTTCAAGGAATGCTATTCCGTTGGAAATACATCTGCGTGTTAGTATTTGGACAATATCAATGCACCGATTTACCAAATAACACTACAGTCAAATTGTAAAGGAGAGGGGAGTTAATAGAAATAAAAATGTCATGATTGAGCATTTTCTAAATTGTTACGAGTGTGTCTGCAACTATTGAGGTATTTAGACAATATTTTGTGCAAGTAGAGTTATAATTGAACTCTAGTCGTCTAGTTTCTTGAAGCTACTAATGTATTTTTGTTGGTAGGAATTCGACTAGAGCATTTCCAACCCCTGGAAAAGGGGGATATATATTATCACACGAACGATATCCATCTTATACCAATTTGTAAAACTTACCCTTCTGTGCTACACTTTCCAAATAAATCTATCTTAAAGGGAGAAATATGAATAAAGAAGACGTTCGAAGTTTACGACATACGGAATAGTCTATTCAATGAATTAAAGTGTTCTGATAAGAGAAACAAATTTCTATACGACAGAAGTAAAGTAACTGACGAAAACAGAATGCGGGAAAGTAATATATCAAATAAATAACAAAATATGGCGAGAAAATGCAGCAAATAGTTATTAACAAGCCAACATTACAATTTATAATCTATAAAAACGCCTAAACATATTTTACACCAGCTCTAGATTCGAGAGTTTTTAACCGGTTTTGAAATAGATAAAGTACTCAATTCGACACAGTTTATTATAACTGAATGAATGAATGAGCAAAATAAATACTGTTATTAAACAACTTCGCATTTTTTACCAGTTTTGTGTCGCCTTTTTTCAAAATGGGTGCACACTTCGTAAGAAATATTTTTTGCTGGAATAACTTGACTCGAATAGGTAGTAGAAATAGGGTGACGTAGTATTATGAAAGAGAGGGCAGATGGAAGAGAGAAGAATTAGGAAGAGAAAGCGACGGTGGACTGTCGCGCCAGGAAGGTGTGGAGCTCGCAGGAAGGACTTGAGATCAAAGTAGCGATGCCAGGAGGGTGGCTCGATCTGAAGAAGGGTGGCACCGGGGAGGGTGGCTACTTGGTGTCTGCTCGAGACTTGAAGAGGGCGGCTCGAAGATAGAGGAGGCTGGGAAGAGGGAAAGAAAGGCAAGGATGGAGCGAACGATCCGTCCACTCGACCATACTCCAGGGAGCGTCCTCAATCCTTTGCTTCCACTCCAGCATTCGCGGCCGGATCAAATTACGCTCCCGCCGTAATGCAGAAGCAACAGAAACACCTGCATTCATCCAAAATCAGTTTCGGCACCGTTGCTTCTCCACGAATCACGCTAGACAAACCATCCAAAAGTGTGGGCTCGATTTAATCCTCCTAACATACGATTCACTCTATTCTAATGCCTTCCACCATTGCAGTTTGGTCTGATTTGTTTTCTCGTGCAATGGCCGTTCACGAAATCGAGATTCACTTGGTTGTGCAAATTTCACTTAAATTATGCTGCAAACTGTGTGGTTTTGTTAAAGTTGATAGGTTCATTGATAGTTCAAATTTGATGTCCTTGGGAGAGAAAAGTCAACACAAATAGTCAATAGCATTTTAAATAGAGTTTTACCAACGAGAAACTATATTAGTCTTATCTTTTCAACTATCTAGGTGGGAGTTCGCTTTCTCTCTGTGGTATTATCCTTCTCGGCCTCTTCACGTTATCTTTAGAACCACTAGCTACTTTATTACTGAGTGGCGACTATCTTCGTGATCTCAATTAAACAACAACAAGGGGATGCTCTTTACTGCGAGTAATGAATATCTCTGAAGTGCCAAAGGGATTTATTTGAACGTAGCATAGCGTCAAAGTCATATTGTCTCGGTGAGACTTAGTTCACACTTTTTATAATTGTAACAAGAAAGTGTATCAGACCGTCTGGTATGATAACTTCACACTAAGTTAATACACTTTAGTATTTATTAAAGTGATCTATTGAAATCAAATGGAGCGATAAAATTATTAACAGACACTAAACATTAATCCTGCTTATATGCAGAGTGCAAAAACGCCGGTGTCGTTAATTTAATCCAAGAATTCTTAAGACTAATTAGGTAAGTGTAACTATTAAAAAGTTAACATTATAATCGAATGGAAAGACAGAGTCGATTAAAGGACTGTGCATTTAAGTCTGATTATATATCTATCATTACCATTAGTTATACAATAACCAGGAGATGCCTTTTACGGCATATAATGAATAAGTTTCGGTACTTTGAAGTACAAGAAAGGGGTGGACCTAAAGTACTTTCCGTTGATGCTTAATTGGCATTTTTTATAAATCTACCAAGGAAATGTTTCGTTCTAAACAGTAGCACAATTTCACACTAGTTTAATACACTTTACTTTTTTGCATCATTTGTATGAGATGAAATCAATTTGTGTGAGTGGTGAGCACTATCGACTATGTCGTTTGCAGACAGGAAGCTGAATCGCAGTAGATAGAGTCCAGGACTCTCTTGGTTGGTTGAAAAAAATGTGCGATAATCAGTCAGGAAGACGCACGACGAATATTCACGAGCGCATCAACAGGTGGTCATCCATTGCTTTTTTCTGGCCCCTTTCTTCCCCTTTGTCCCCCGTTTGGTATCCACGGCATTCGTATAGAGCCTGAAAATCTTGGAATTTTCTGGTTCCTGGAAAGCAGGAATCTCTAGCTATGTTCCTCCCCCTGCAACCGCATTCTTTTCGCTCGTCAATTTGTGTGCAAAATGTCTACTACGTAAATAGAATTTGCCCGGGCAAAGTGAATTAAGCTAATTCGGAAATACGATATGACAATAAGTAGCGTAATACGGTGCAACTTTAAAAGCAAAGAATTTTGTTCATGATGCAATGTCACTTTGCTTCATATACTTGTGGCAAGAGCTTAGTCGTCATAAGCAAATTTGGAATTTTCAGCGTTTTGCTATTACTCCAACTAGGTGAATGTCTTGATTTATTTTTATTTGTCGTTTACTAATTCTACGTTACATTCTTTTAGACGAATGTACGATTGTAGTATCTACTGTTAGCTTCTCCAGTGCACTACATGTGTTACCCCTGATTCTCTGGTAAGGAATTTCTAGAAAAGGAGTTTGCAAAGACATACTCCTATAGAAACTGTAAATACATGTGTTTACAGACAATTTTTTTCCAAATATTTAGAAAATAACTCTTACGCCCTATCTTACTTGGACATTATATAGCTGGCAGTGTAATTTGAGTAGATTTGAAATGCAATTTAAGTGCACCATCGGTTGCACGGAGTGCATTTGTGGCTGAGCAGAGAAGTAGGAAGGACCGAATGCCTAGCATGTTGTTTGGAAGCGAGGGAAAAACAGAATGGTGGGTTGGGAGAAAGCGTCGTGTCAGGATCACGCGGCTATCGAGTTATTTCAGCGAGGAGATAAGCGTTATCCGAGCCAAGCATTCACCCCTCCTCACCGTACTCCCTCCCCAACCCCTCCCCACCTGGCGTAGCTATGAATATTAACGAATTCCAGCGCGGCGCACGGCGCACGGCGCGCGGCGGACAAGACTTGAAAGGGATCGGATGGACCATCCCACCGGCCACCAACTCTCTTTCTCTGTGTGCGTGACAATTTCCGAATTAAATTAATTTTCTACCCTTCCGATAGACACACCAAGTCCTGTAATGCTTCGGGCGAGTTAAATGATTATCTATCAGGCAACGAGAGTCAAAAAGGTAATACGCGCCCGTTTTTCCCGATATTCCACTAAACCTGATTAAAGATGGATTATCATACATAACGCGCCATTGGCCCGGATTTATCTTACTCGCGGGTGCGTCGCCCGGTAAAACCGGGTAATTAAAATTCAGCGCTTTCGAGGACCGCCTGCAGAATTTGGCTGGATAAATTTCGCTTAACCAAGGAAATTTATTAATTATTGCAGAAGGAAGCACCGTGGTTACGTGGGAGAACTTGCGGCCTTGTGGGAATAAAAGTGATGTATTGAAATCGAATGGAAAGATAAAGGGATTGGAGGAGTGCAAACTTTAATCCTGTTTATATACAGAGTGTAAAACGCCTGTGTTATTAATTTAATGAAGCAATTCTTAAGGCTAATGTAAATGTATGTGCCAAAAGATTTTGCCATTCGCAATTTCTTTCAGTTCAACATTTATTTATGGTTTCAGGGGTGGAAGTTCGAGGTAAATACGATTGAATTTGAACAACGTGTACTACACTTTCTTTATATATACGTTTATTGCAAGGATTTGAATACATTTATGGTGCATATATACAGTCTAAAACGTATAACAGGTACTTTACATTGTCTCGTTATAAAATTAGCACTAGGGATCCAGCGAGCGCTCGAAATCGAAACATATATATGTAGTTTTTTATTGCACTTAATACGACTAAAGATCGAAATTAAACTAAGAAATAATATTCTCAAAATCTATCCGACGACATTTATACAGAAACACCAAGTAAAACATTATACATCTACTATGCAAATAAAGTGATACAGAAAAGTAAAGGTAATTAATTATAACGACGTATTATCACTTAATTTGTATAAGTAACCGGAGTCATTATGACATCTTTGTTTTAAGTAGGAACTTATGTCGCTACCGTTTTAACTTACACTTTTAATATTATATAGAATTTATCGCCTTGTTTTTCTATTTTAAATATATGTACAGGCTTATATGATACTAACGTACAGCACAGTATACTAGTGATGAATGGTCAGTTACGATCAAGAAACAGTCAGTCACTCTTGGCTACTGACCAAGTACTTACAGTCATCAAGTTCGCATGCCACGATCGCATATCTACACACTCGATCATATTCGCACTCGCTCTCTCGCCTTTAATCGCTCGTCAAAACCATGTCGCCCTGCATGTGGCTTCAGAGATTAATGCCGAAAGAAACGGTGATTACTTCAATTTTCCATTGTCACATTGTTTAAACTTGTAAATCAACCATAAGCCTTCTATGTAAACCCAGCAAATAACAAAATCGCAAATCTTGGGCATCGGCTGTTTTTTTATTGATTAGTCAAGCTAACGACACTTTAAAACAAAGATAACGATACAAAACAGAAGGAGAGGTATGCGGCCACTCGCATACTTATAAGGAAGGAATATAAATGAAATCCAAGTTTGGAAATATTATTCTCTTTAGGATCCGTCAGCTCAAAACATACGTATGGTTCATAAACAGTTCTTTCACCAAACGACCAGTTACTGAAAATGTAATGAAATTAATCGTGTCATTGGATCGGTAGGATAATATTCTAAACTATCATTTAGCGAGGCCACCGAAGTTCCTACTCCATACATCTACATTGAAATACAGTTTCAGTGTATCACGAGTAACGATCGCAGAGGATAGCGATCAGCACATGACTCCTAGAAAACTGATAGTTTGGCACGAATGCGTGCGGGTAACATCATTAGTTCAGAACGAACAGTTCTGGCATGACAGTTCTAGACTGTCAGTTCACAGGTGATGTCAAACCGGACATATACGGCCACTTAAACGGACCTGCCTGTTGAAAAAGCCATTCATGTCCTTATCGCAGTCTTAACTCGAATAAATTAATGACATATGAAAGCTCACACCAAAGTTGTCCAGCGAGATAAATTAGGTGCCACACATATTTCTTTTCCCATCCACGCTATCACTTTGACTATAATCGTTGCCGTCAATTCAATTGATCCTATTGAATCATTGCAAACAATTTTATTACTGCAATGAATCTCGCATGAATGCGTACTTTCAGACGTTCTTTCATGCCCATACACATTCCATATATGATGGTAATAATGGTCATGGATTCTGTATGATGAAAGCACAAATAGCAAAGAAGAAAAGAAGGGTTGAAAGCTCTGAGCTTCCGGAAGTAGCCCTTGGATAACGTTGGTTTACACCCTGGATAATATATGATGATTAGATGGAATAGCCAAGAATTGAATAATTAGGAATGAACTTTATTCGTAAAGAACAAAGAAAAAAGAGGAGCGTGGGAAAGAGCGACTCTAATAAGATATCTGGCAGGTTTGCGGGTCGTTTTTTCGCAAATTGCATTGGTGATTCTCTGGCTCAAGAAGTTTGTCGGCAAATCAGATATACTGGCGAGAGAGAATGGGTTTCTCCCCGTAGTAGCTCGTTCTGGTCCCCGTGTCGGACAGCGGACAATTATTCTGCCGCTAATTGAGTTACGTCGCGGCCTAAATGCCCGATGAATATTCATATCCTTGGCCGCACCATTCCAGCTCCGTTATCCGGTGGCCGCGGCCGCGGCCGCAACCGCACACCTGCCGCGCGTCCAAGGCCGCTAGGAAAAACTTGTCACGCGCCAGTTAAAAATGTAATAGAATTAGAAAATTACGCTTGCTCATCATTCCGAACGAGTGCTACGAATTTTCGTCTTCCCCAGCTTCTTTTTCTCTCCTCGAGGGTCCGCTTATTGCCACGGACTTTCCCTTTTCGCCACCTCGCTGCTGCGAACTTGGTGTTTCGTTAATAGGAAGGAACTCGTACCAACCTGAATCATAAATCTCCGCCACTTTCCGACCTTTCAATTAAGACGTAGAGCGTTGTGCTCACTGCTGACCAGCGCCATTCGAGTTCTTTATAACCCTTCGTCAACTATAAGTGGGGTTAACTCAAGCGGTTTTAAAACTGCGCGCGGTCTGGTTTTAATCGAATCATATAGATTTTTAGATGGTTAATGCTTGTATAATTATAAACTGACAAGGTTAAACTATAATCTCTTTAATATGTCAGATATTATCCTTTCGACTATAACTATCTTAATCATCCAAGTCTCATACAGAATCCCGATCGATCCGAAAGACAAATGCTAATAAAATCATTACCACTCGCCAAGACATCACAATTCACACTTATGTGTCTCTTGAAGTTTTTCTTTCCTTTCTTCTATGTTTATGTTCTCTCGTTCTTATCTTATTTCCCGTGGAAAGCCACTTCCAAATGTAGTCTAAATTCTCGGGCTGGAAACTAAAAGCTTGTGCACTAACGGTGGCATAGTGTCTAGAAGGTCACATTAAAAGAAGATGTCGTTGTAGGTGCGACATAATCCCATCATTAGCAAAGGTAAGCAGGAAAGGGGTCGGGCCAGGATAGGCTCGGGATAGCTTCTATGGTTATCGCGTCAAAGCTGGGAGGGTGGTGCGGGTAAGAAGGATCAGTGAGATTTTTCCCTCATTTTTCCTACTCGATCCAGTCGTCTCTCTTGCGGCGATAGGACGCGGGCCGGCTGGCGCGAGTGCCTGCAGCGGACGGACGGGGTGACTTAGAGAGATTGCGATTTGCATAATGCAATTCAACGGGATCCCGTTTCAAGGAAAAGTCAAGAAGAACAGGGCAATTACAATGAAACTTCATGGGACGTGGTGGCTTTCACGGCCTTCCTGCCGGCCACCTAGACGATCCCCCGATTTATAAATATTCAGCCGGTCATTAAGCCGAGCAAGATAGAGACCAAAAGGGAACTCAAAGGGAACAAGGATAAGGCCGAGAGCTCGGGAAAAAGGGACAAGTGGAGGAGGAATACTATATGTGGAACTAGCTGGATTACCGTACTCCGCCCGGATGCCACTCTGTCTACGCAAAATAGTTTCTTCTACGTATTTTGGTAACTCTTCCCTCTAGCCAACATCACAACGGCGAAAGAAAACTTCTACTTTGTTATTCCTAAGGGTTTTCTTGTGCGAAGTATTTCTTCGTAAATAAGACTTGCTACACAAATTCTTCGTTGATCTGTAAATGGAGTTGTGTTCGAGTCGCTCTGTTTCGACTGGCTTTCAAAAACTTCTGTTCTATCACTGTTTTAAAGAAGCTTTATTACTGTAAGTGCAATACATGGCACAGATATCTTTGTCGGGTACACAGTTTTATTGATGGAATAAATTACGCAGAATTTTATCGGATTATATGTAAACATTAGTCGTTCATTAACTGAGTAGATGCATCGTTGTTTTTGGCCAACTAGGCAGACACGGATTCTTCCAAAATCATTCGTATTATGAAACGACAGAATCGAATTAAATACTGTGGCAACACAGTGTATAAATAATGGCATTTTGTAATTCACGCTACTTTCATTGTATGCTTTGTTGTAAGTGTCAAGAATGTTTCTTCATCATTTAACTTATACTTTCAGTTAAATTATTCTAACAAGATGCTAACAAAAATGAGAAGAATTAAAACCCTAAAAGTACATACAACACAAAAATAATCTCCGATTAATTCGGTTTGTGAAGAAATCTCAAAACGTCACGAGAACACAAAAAGCAGTCTATGTTACAGTATTGTTTATGCCATAAATGATGCATGTAACAGCTGCAAAGACTCTCGTTCTCGTTCTGCCTTGCGCCTCTTTGTAATTTGATCCCGAATTGTCTACATGTGACCCCCTTTTCTCTTAACAACAGCGTTTTTGTTTCATGACTGCTGCATACCCCGTTTTGTCTTTAGACAAAACGCATTGTTTCCACAAATCTGTCAAAAAAATTCTACCAACTTCGTAAATGATACATGAATGGCTTCTCAGTTTATAGAATGTTCGAGAGAATAAGGTGTCGCGTTACAAAAGTCTACACCTTTTATTGTTAAGCTTGCAAAATTTCTAATTGAAACTGGTGGTTAATATCCCGATTGACAGTATGTTTATCACGCTACAACAACGCAGCGGTATGTAACAAATATTATTCGATTCAAGTTTTTACAACTAACTAACTTTCAAAAAAGTTCACACAGATTGAAATGTTCTATTTGTGATCACGGTGTTTTAAAGAGGATAATATACAGACATGCGGTATGTTGTGTTGGAAAGTTCTGAAACGAAAAACACTTCTGTTTTTGAAATGGGACATTTAGAAACTCACAGTTTATATAGTTTTACTGTTTCTATTGAAAAACGATATTGAATATTTGCGATCAGGTTTAGTTCAAAGAGTACATGCAATGTCAATCTCAATGTCATTCTATCTTAAGTATAGTGATTTAACAAAATCAATTGTAACCCGAATATTTGGACGATAAAATTCTGAAAATACTATTAATTTCTCAAATATCAGTATTAATTAATAATCGGCTGACTGGCCAATACAGACAGCCATAGATAGACAAAAAATAACGCAGCAATCAATCAATAGAGTCTTGTCTATAATTAAAACATCGATCGATCTACACGTGGACTAAAATTGTGTCGCTTTTAATTTTTGCAAACTAAATGTGTCAACTGCCACTTTTAACTTATTTTTAGTACCTATATTCTGCATATACGATAACTGGCTGCTGATAAAGCCAACTAGACATGGATACTCAACCTATTGAACTCTGCTTCTCGAGATGACAATGGATTTCCGACGTACTCTTGACTCAAGGGAAGTTCCAAGCGGAAATCCATTCTCTCCAAACGCATATGTGCCCCATGTTTCAAAGCAGCTCTCACACTCTCATTGTCATTGCCACATCAAACTGAGACTCTGCATAGTAATTTCGAGTGTTTCAATAATCATTTCAAATTAAACGTTAACTTGTATTTTACTTAAGACATTACGATCCCTGTAGACGTATCTATGTGTTTTCCTGAAAGTCATTTGCCCTAATTTTTGCTTTTAACTAGATTCGTGACAATATACTTATCTATGATAGAAAGTGAACCGCTTTCGAACAGAAGTAAGACAAATTTCTAAGTTTAGTATTGTTTAATAATAGTGTGAAATTCATTTCAAATTCAATTCAAAAGTTGTACCCAGATAAATGAAAATCAATGGTTAATGTTAATCAAATTCGAAAATTGTTGGTAAAGCATTCATTCGGCGAACTTCCACTGCAAAGTAAAAAAAGTTTCATGTCGATCGGTCCATCCGTCACAAAGATAGTGCTGAACTAACCTACAAAAATAACGCAACAAATTGATTCCTCCTCTTTTTTGAAATCTGCCAAAAATACAATAACCTCCACACTTTAGTTAATGATGATAATTGAATAGTCTAAATCTTCATCCAAGCACAAAGGAATGTACACAAGAACTCATACCAAGTCATAATACATTAAGAACTAAACTCGCGAGAATTGCAACAAGAGGCTGAGGAGAGCAGCGGTGTTAGGTAGGACATGTCTCTGTAAGAACGTCAAATTGGTCGCGAAGGCTCTGCCGGCAGGCCGATTGTCTCGGCGGTTGGAGAGGAGGGAAAAACGGATTAAGGCGGTTGGTTAAAGAGCAGTTACCATACACGTAGCGAAGGAAGCGGCGCCACGGGGATAGGAAGCTTGGAACCGGAGCGAAGGCGAAGGCGCTTACGGGAAGGAGCGAACAAACCGAATGGCTAAGGGTTGGAACAAGAGGTGGTTTCTTGAAACACGGCGGCAGGAACACCGTAGAATTCCCCTTTCTCCCGGCGACTGCCAGGCCGAAGTAGGTCCATAACTAGCTTCAGTTCCATGGCAAGGAAAGCAGTCCTCCTTGAGCGGAGGTATATTGCTAGCGGCGCTGGTGTGCCTCCGCCAGTCCCGGTACACACACAGTAACTGCAATAGCAGAAACTGTCGAGTTAAGTAACTGCCGGTACTTACTGTAAGTTCGCGCGCAATGAGACCGCCTACATAAATACACCTAATACACTTGGTCTCGCCTCTCGCTCTCTTCCTTTCCCCTTTCGCTCTCTCTCTCTCTTTCTCCCAGCTATCCCGCATCCACCCCTCCCCCCTGCCACCTCAATTCACGCCATCCCTTTGCCGAGCTTTCTGACCTCCCTTTAACTCCTTCTGCGCCCTTTTTTGTTGATTACTTTCGCTGTGAAAGTATGAAAGGCAGAGTCTCTTGGGAATCACTAAATTAGTGAGTTACCGGCAATATAAATGATGTAAACTGTTTGCAAAGATAGGTCAAGCCCTCGAATGGTGCTATACGCTTTCAAGAGTATTTTAGTCAGGCAAAGCTAGATATTTAGGTGAAGATTTCCGATGATTGATATCCATAAAGTACATATTTTTGACGTAAGAGTTAGTGGCGAAAGGGAATTGATATAAATTAAGATACAATTAGTCAAAATGGGTGTACAGTTTATGGTTTGTAATGGTTGTTTAATTCACATCCGTAGTACTTGAGAAGTCTGCCTTGTTCTTTGTATCTATAAGACTTTATACTTTATAATATGCTGGAAGACCGATCTTTGTTTATTCCGTTACGTACTGTTTATCTAATTGCGCAGACTACAACCGAATGGGTGAAATGTTGCTTTTAACATAATTGACTCAGCTGAGTTTATGTAATTATTACAACTGAGTTCATCTAGTTAAATCTGCTGGATGGTGAAATTCTTCGACTTCCTTCTCAAGCAGCTACATTATTATGGCTGGAACTGTCGATAAAAGAAACAAGTGCTATTACACCCTGGAATTTAGCCAGTTTCGTCGACAAGTAACTATTTGAAGCCGAAATAACTGTCGGGATTCGACCCCAAAAATACCCGCAAGTTATTCGATTATATTTACGGGTCTTTTATTCTTTTGCTCCAATTTTTCGGGCATCCACAATTTAAGGCGGTGGTACCGTTCGGGCTGTTCTCACACTCGGGCTTGCTCTCAATGTTCGCGAAGAACTCGGCTTGCCAGAATCCGAATATTAAAGTGAAGTTGGATAGAAGGTTTATAGGTGTGCAAAGTGTCCTATCCATAGTCGTACCGAACATAAAGAGGTCTTGAAAGGCGCAATTTCGAGAACTTTTCTCGGACCATAATCGTACTTAAAACAGACTAGAGAGCTAGGGGCAGTTCGTACTTGAAAAATAAATGTTTTTGAACAGCAATGCGCGTAAATTGAAACGGGCATCACAAACTGTAATCTTAAATATCTCTATTAATACCAAGCTTGCGTAATGTAGAAGTCTTATATAGTTCGTGACTAACGAATTACATGAAAATAATAAAACTTTGTTCTTGCATTTTGCAGTATTGCTAATAATATTTCAACATAGTGAATATTCTCAACAATATGTCAATAATTAATCAAAATTGGACCGATTAGTATTATTCTCCAGGCTATTTTAAATCCAACACATTGTTAAAATCTTAAATTCAACAAATTTAGACAATTCTGTCCTTCAATTATCCCCAGGAATTGATGAGAATATTTCGTTCGTTTATATAACTAAGATTGTTTAAATTTACAAAACTGCCAATTGTTTACAATAATTAATTGAACAACCATAGAATCCTAACTAAAATTCGTGCTCGACCGGGTAAATCTCTGGCACACAGGGGCCAATGATCTTTCCAGAGTACAATGTACTCCATCATACACGTCCCAGGTTGCGCGGCCGAAGACCTTTAAAGAGAAAGCGATCGAAGGTGGGCGCACTCGGCGAATCCCTTGTCCCCATTGGAAAACAAATCCTTCGAAAGGCGAACTAGTGCTTCGTGCACCGTGAACGTCCGTGCAAGCACAGCCTATTGTCCGATTTCGCAGTACATTGCTTCCGAGTGCACGCGTACCGCTCGCATCCGGCGGGCGGCTGTATGCCGAGGATGCAGGAACGACGGTGACGTTGGCGACGTCGGCAGCGTCGGCAGCGTCGGGCGGAAGAGGAAAGGAGGCAGGAAAGAAGGAAGAAGAGTTTGGAGGGTGGCAAGGGACGCGACAAACAAATGCTAGGCGTCAGGCCGCCCTGACATTCTTGGGTGAGTCGGCTCGGTGTCGGTGGAGTGAAGCTCGAGCGGAGGTTAGGGTGGCCAGGGGAGGTGGAGCGCAGGGAGTTGTGCCGTGCGCCGGGGATCCAAGAGGATGAAAAGTAGAGGATCGTAGAAGGCGTGCTCAAGTAGACAAGGGACACGTCAGCCGCCATCCTTCTACTCAGCCTTTTATAGATTATTCACGTACAATGGCCGGGGTGTCAAGTGGTGCGGTGCAGTGCAACGCCGGCTAGAACGACGCCTTCGCCCTCGCCAGCCTGTTTCGCCCCGCACCCAACCAGCTTTATCCTAGCGCGAACCTCCAGAAAATCTCGCCGACACTTTTTTCCCTCGTACGCGCCATCAAGCTCCTCCGTCCTGTCGAATGAAATTAGGTTATAAACTCTCTGCTTGCCTGTAGCGCCGTCTGCGCACTTGACGCTTCTGCCGATGCATAATGCAACTCTTCCGGGATGCTGCTCTCACTGATTTGAACGGTTCCTACTTTTGTCGACTAACATTGTTATCTCCAAGCATTTTATGCTGAGCATCGCCAAGTACGCGCTGATGTCAGCGCGTATCAGTCGGCTGTGTAATAATTATGAGCATGGAATTATATTCGCTAATTCTACAGGTTATTCCATACGTTTCGAAATTAACAGTTATGTGCAATAGTTCAAGGTTGAACAGAAAAAGATCACGAATGAGAATCTGCTTCATTCCGAAGTCAGTTAAAGAATACAATGAATCGCAAATTCATTCATGTTTCCAACTTGCAGTTCGGCACGACTGAATCGCCGAACTTAATGCTATGCGAAGCAAAAACTTTAGACGACACACACATGCATATTCGTAAGCTGCGTCCTCACTGAAGGAACAACCAGAAACTTTCTGCTGATATTCTCTTTCTTGCCAAAGTTTGCGGCCGGGTTGTTACCAGAAATGTCTTATGAATACCTTAATGTTTCTGTTGCTAGCGACAAGTCTCCGTATGTTGCTCATTTATCAATGCTAGTGAAGACAAAACACCAATACGGAAAATACCGAAGTATTCAGCAACAATGAGCAATAAAACGCATTCCTGATTATTGCTCCAATTGGGACATATCTAAAATTTAGAATATCCCAATCGCTCTATTTGTTACTCTCATTGCGAATCCTGGTCGCATTGATTTCAACTTTCATTTTCCCCCATTGAACATTGTTACGTACCAATTTGTTGCCATTTACCAGGTTCATTAAAATTCTTTCGACTGCCTAAAGACAATGCCATGGCAAATACGTCTGGCAGACAACCGAAGCTCTTGCCAGGTAATTCCGCGCACATGTAAACCCTGTCGTTTCCATCTTGGCTAGCTTTGGCTGCTCGGCTATGTATTCCTGGGGTTTTAATGTTGATTGGGCGAGTGCCGATTCAGCGGCTGCTCGTTTGTCGTGATTGTTGTTTTGACGCGACGCGCGCGTCGCCGGATCGCAATCGGATCGCTCAGCGTGGCGGAGGCGTCGGCAGCGGCGGCGGCGGCGGTAGCGGCGGTGAGGGAATTTTGAAAATTCGGCACGTACACGCTAAAGCGGCGTAATCACATCCGGATAAATCACGGAGGCCGAAAACGTGGCTGGATTTATCTCCGCTCGGCTGTAATGCGTCGCCTCGCACTTCTTCGGATCGCGCTTGTAAGCGACACACGTAAATCACGCGCCCGCTCTTACGCCACCGAATTTATCGCGCTTAATCCAAATGAGATCTCTTCGTGCGTGAAATTTACAAGTGTGGATCGGCTTCGACCGCTGATGAGGCGGCACGGATACGCGGAAACGCTAGTCTACTTTTTTTGTTACGTGAGAATGAACACTGGGTTTAGGAACTTGGAAAATATATGTTTTTTATGATATAAACTGTCATATGCATGTGCCGACCGAAAATGAATTTCCATTGTTTTTATACATAAAAAATATGTAAAAAATAAAAAAGAGAATACAGAAATAGTGAAAACCAACAACAATTTCAAAATTCGGTTAAGGCAGATTTATTCTACATGTCACGCCATGACATTTTGCTATTTAAATTTTTCATCTATCTTGAATCCAAGATATATGTTTTATAACGGCCCCATCCCTTTCTCCTGCAAGTCAAGAAAAAGCAGCAAAAATTTACTTACCCTTAATCAGTAGCCCAAACACTACATTTCTATCAAATTTCATAAAAATCGGAGTGTTCAACTTTACGAACTTTCGTTGCAAGTTTTTGACGTGAAATTGTCAATACAAGTCGAGTTTTCTGTTTAATCCACTGGTAATCTAAATTATAATGCAAGAATGGAAACTGTATGAGTGTAACTCGTTAAACTATAAACTTAATATATTTTAAAATTTATTTATACAATGGGTTTGTTTCCTGCTTTCACTTCGCACGAAAATCGGCTAACTACGGAATGAGTAATTTAATAGTATACTTAAATATTGGGACAATCATAAGGCGAAGGGTTTAAAAACAACGGTTTAATGAGAATTTTCGCATGTCGTATATCGCAGCGCACAGAGCAGTATTAACATGCTGCAGGAGCAAGTACATAAAAATGCGACTGGAAAGTAAATAAATTGCGAGAAACCATGGAAAACAACATTATACGAATTCAGCAAACTTAGTGATACAGGAGGGTCCTCGAAAGGCGTGCGGGTATATACAGAAGTATTCCCTCCCGGGCGTGGAATCGTACCAAACAGATCGAACGAAAGCCATCCTCAAAGTCCAATGAATATCGTGCTTTCAGTATTCTTTACTCCATCGAGAGTCGCAGAAGCACAGCGGCGACGAGAAAGAGGAAGAACGAGCGAAAGCCGGAGAGAAAGAGAGAAAGAAAAGGAGAAAGAGAAATTGGAACGGGAGACAGAGATTCGTGGTGCGTGTCCTCTCTGTGTAGGCAAACTACATTTCCCGCTCGTGTCTCTGCGTTAGTAGCCCAAGTGGAATCCCATATTTCTCGTGCCCGCACCACTCGACGGAAGCCGTCGCTTTCGATCGCGATTCGACGACGCTCTCGGAGAAACGGCCGCGGAGACTGGTCGCGCGCAAAGCAAGCAAGCGAGTGAAGACACACACACACACACACACACACATACACCTTTCCTGGCCCTGGAAGGACAAGGGCGAAGGGAAAAGGCAGCCTGCCGCGCCTCGGTGGCCCCATCAAAAATTCAATCCGTACAAGCATTCGTTGTTTCGTCTTTTGGTGAAAGCGTCCGTGGAAAAAGGAAGAGTGTCGGGTCGAGCTGCAAACGCTTCGTCGAATTCTCCTGACGCCGACGCGACGCCACCGTTACCCCCCTCCGAGGGGGTGGTCGTTGTTGAGACCGTAGCCTTCTGTTGCACTTGGCCCTCTTCACGCACCAGGTATGAAAAGTTCTCAGCTAAGTGGTTGGAGACTCCATATTCCACTGGCGTTCGACTTTCATCGGATTCTGGCTAGTCTGATTGTGTACCATTCATCCAGAAAAGGTTACCAATTTCACCGCTGTGGACAGCTTTTTGTAGTCTTTGATAAAAAGAACACAGGCGGGTGTTTATAAGTTTTGGTTTCGTTATATTTTGAAGCAAACAAACGATCGTTGAGAGGATGTTTCATGTGATAAAATTCGAGATTTTCAGAATACCTACTACTGATTTCAGCCCAAAAGTGTGTTAAACTATGAGCGTAATAGTCTTAAACTGAATAATTAAGTATTTGTTAAAAGCCTTGATTAATTTTGATTATAATTAAACCCTTACTACATTCACGCATGCGAATTTACTCAAACTTATAATTAAAGTTCATACGAGTTTCCAAAAAATATATTCTTCAAACTTCCTACAACTTCTCCGAAACTAAACTCTATTAATAATAGGTAGTAGAAATGAATTAGAAATAAATTCGAGTAGTGCGAATTTACTAGAACTATTATCTGAACTTCTAGAAATTTCCCATTACTCGCTTCAGCCTTCCTCGAATCTCCGAGCCCGAAACCTTCTGTTGCACTCGGGCCACTCGGCTCAGTTCACGCACCGGGTATGAAAAGTTGTTAGCTAAGTGTTCGGGGACTTCATATTCCACTGGCGTTCGACTCTCGGCGCCCCCGCAGACGGCTGATTTTAACTTGAGAAATTTGTGGAAACTGTTCCGCCCACCTTTTTGCTCGGTCGCATTGTTCTGATTCGTTGGGACCTCACCGGCGCGGCGCCCGGAACTGCACGACGCGTCAAGTGGATCGGCGTGTGTGTATAGTCGAGAGTTGGTTCCAGCAAAACTGGTTTATGAAGTGTAGGGATTTTCATACTGCTAGTCTCTTGTTGTTCGGTGCGACCTGAATTTTGCATTGCGGCTCAAACGTGAGCTCGACTGCTAACATTAAACGTTGGAAGCGGCGAACGCGTCGAAATTCTAAAGGTAGCAAAAAGTATTGCAAGGGGTAGCAAAACAAAGGAGCAAGGAATAAATGAAGCATCAGGATCGTAAAAGAAGTTTAAAATATTATTATTTCAATATTACAAGTCTAAGAAGAGGAATATCAGACTGTCTCATTGTCGAAATGAAAGTTGCAAATTTTTTCTACAAACTATTTTTTTCAATCCTTCCTCTTCATATCAGAATTAAAGACAATCCATTAAAAACTTAAAATATCCAAACGTTATGAAAATAAGTTTGTTTTTTAAATATGTAAGAATATGTCAATAGCAATGTAAAGAATTGCAACGCCGAAGTCTTTATAAGTAATGTAGATACTAATTTTGCTAGTATAATATTAATTTCGAAAACTTTGACTTGTATCAGGAGACTCGATAGAGTCTCGCGCCAAGTATAGTAGAATATCTAATACGGCGCGTGACAGCCGGGGATACTTATTACATTTCTTTCAAAGGTGTTATATGATACCATATAAAAATAGGATTACGAGTTAAACAACCACTAATTTTGTTTTATTTATTTGTTTATTGCGATACCCCTCCCCTTCGGTATAAGTAACCACTATAACGTCACAGTTACCATATAATATTCATTGAGGGAATTAGTCTCTCATTATCTTAACGGTAAAATTTTCGTTATTTTCAGGAAAGTAAATATTTTGTTACTTTGGTTTTTTCTTTAAGAGGAGCTTTAATTCCATTTGGCATTTTTAGCGTTTTCCGAGCTTCTGCAAATTTGGTACAGTGATAAAGAAGGTGAATATCATAATATGAAAATAACTGCAAGCCTCTTATTAAAACTACTAAACAGAATTAAATCGGTTCTAAAAGAGAAAAAAATAATGGAATAAAATATCGGATTTCGTGACTGTAATGAAAGTATTACAGTTTGTACAATACAGTTGTTGCATATGTCTAAACTACTTAAATTAATACCACCTATTACCAACTTTCGTTCAGACCGGGAAATCGACTCCCAGATTTCATTCTCGGTTCCCCAAATAAAAATCACTACCAGCGTCGGAACAACTCATGTTACACGAAAACTTTCGTTACATCGACTAGTCGAACAGGACGAAAGCAAGCAGCATGAGGAGATGTGGATGTGCGCGAGCAAAGAAGAGGCGCGACCGGACGGTGTGCGTCGGTCGGAGCGGAACCCGGAGGTAGTGTAAGGGACGGAGAAAGCGGGATGTCGGGAGGGATTGGCGCGTTCGGTTCGTGAAGCATGTGTGGCCCATAAATAACATGTAAATATTTTCAATAACTGCCGCGGCAGGGCCTGCATGAAAAATGCAAACCGCTTTGCGTCCGGCACTCGGCGTGCTTCGCCAGGCGCACGAGGTATCGTTTCGTCGTAGCGAGTGCTACACGCTTCGAGCGAGAGCCAGAGGGAGCTCGAAGCCGTGTAGGGTGAGAGGAGTGCGGGGACGTTCTCCATACCAGCATCCCCCGTGGGCCTCTTGAAATCGCCAAGCACCCCTCTTTCCTCCCCCTTTCGACCCCTTTTGCCCCTTTCGTAGCCTTCCCAGCGTGCGGCTCCGCAAACTATATTTTAATATATATCTCCATGCGCGCCGTAAGGCTCACGAAATTTATGGTGCTACGCTTTCCGCCGATGTTTGTTTCATTTAACCCCGCGCCGAGCGCATTCCCGGGGCTTTGTAAACTAGGTACACCAGCGGCAGGCGCGCGTTTCCCTCGGATCGTTTTGATGCCGGCAGGAATTTTGTTTGCCCGTCAGGTTTGTTAATTATAGCGCGTTCGGTAAGTCGTAAATACCGCACTTTGGAGAAGGGCTTTCGGGATTGCCGGGTATGCCGTGTCTTCTTTACCGGATAGTTAATTGGACTTACAATTAGTGTGTTTAGCGATAGGAGAACTGGTAGAGTCGCACGAGCTAATAGCTCGATTGCCGACCGGCCGAACTGAAAGCGCTTCTATTCGCCCTCTCTGAGCTAGTGTTTCACTCTGTTTGTCTGATTCTAGCTACGCACCGGCCACTAATATTTGCGCGCAAACAGAGACTTCTGTCAAATTCGGCGTTGTGAAATTAGAGTTTATTTCCTCTCGTTGCGTGAAGCAATCTGCGAACCGAAATTTAACTGCCATTGATGTGAAATAAAATAGTATTTATGCGGGCGACAATAACTCATGCATTTGCAGTGATTTCAGTCCGCTTTTGATTTTAAGTTTATATAATTAGAAGATAAGAATGCGCTTACCGCGGGTTTCTTGTCAATTATTTGTTAGGGATTATCTTATTTGGGAGAAAATGTCAAATATGAAGCCTTTTTAAAAATTATTTAATTGTACCGGGATATGTAAATATTAAGACAGTTGTAAATCCAATGATATTTGCGCTTACTGAACATTCTTGTAAGCGATTATAGTCGACGTTCGGTTTAATGCGTAAGCGCTTATAGGCGTTCTCTAAACGTTTGGAAGGGCAGGTGATTACATCACAACACCCTATGTCGATTCGTAAGCCCTTACATAGCTAAACCAAACGATGTAATCACAGCTTATAAGCACGTAAGCGCTCATCCTGAACGCAGCTGATCCTGAAAAGATTAATAGTTTAGTGTATTTGCTGTACATTGCCAGATTCGCAAAACACTATTTGCTTCAGCCTGAAACAGATGTTGCACTATAAACATACTAGGTTTACTTTGAATAACCAATTTGCTAATAGCCTTGACCGCTTTTCATTAGAATTAAGCTTTCACTTTCGTGCGCACTAACTTTCGAGAACTTACAATAAAAGTTCACACAAATATCTAAAAAATCTATTCATAAAACTTGTTAGAATTTTGTTATTAATAATGTTGCAGTATATTCAAAATTCAAACGTATTTATTCTTTTAAATTAAACTTATATTATGTGTGATATTACTGACGATTATGATGTGATTTATTCCAGTTTTCAGAAGGAGTATCATTAATGTTTATCTTTCCTTTGTTGTAGGGGTTTCGGATTCATCACGTTTGCAGATCCAGCGAGCGTGGACAAAGTCCTGGCGCAGGGTAACCACGAGTTGGACGGCAAGAAAGTGAGTAGTCCATACTTTACAAATTCAAGTTATACTTAATTACTTTTTCCTATAATTGTTTCGGATCAAACGGATAAAGGAAAGCCGGGAAATTCTAAAATACTATAACATTTTACAGATAAAGAACTTTGTCCTCATGAAAGTGACATGCAATTCAAAAGCATGCTATCTATTCACAATTCATATTTATCCAACAAATTTAAAGTCCTTGGCTTAAGTTATAAACCCTCTCCTGATTCGATAATGTGAATAGTGTGGAACTCGTCAAATGTGTAGCTGAGAACCACTTACGCGACAGGCTTAAAACTTCATGCGCAGATACTGATTTTCCATGACTAGTATGCCCCTAAGTTAATATACAATTAGGCTCAATACTTAAGTTCTATGAATCCTCTTATTCAACACATTCACTCAGGTACCGCTTCAGTGGCATGTTTCAAACGTGCTGAACAGATACATAATATAAATACTTCAAAAGCGGAGGATCCAAAGTTCTCTGAGCAAATACTAATTCCTTGTAAAATCCGTAGTTCAGAAACCATATACGTGAAAGACCTGGAGTAGTACATGTTTAACAAATTGTAGCTTTTTTGTTTAAGCGGGTCCTGGCTACGCACTTCGCAACTTTGGTAGTCTATGATTGTATTGAATAAGAAAATATTGCTCATTAGTGTTAGAATTTGAGTAGGGGTGAATTTAATTTTTTTCATAAAGTTGTACTAAGTATTGATAATATAATCAGTATTCGCTCAGAAAGCTTCAAGTCTGTCGCATTCGTAATACTCGAACAATGCACCTCTCAATTTTGACAGTTCTATTTTGTGTTGAATAAAAGAATGGAACTGTTAAATTTCTCAAATATCTTCGTATGGTACTGTCATATAACAGCCTAAACAATCACTCGAACGTCAAGTAAATAAGACGCTCGGACCAATTTCCTTGCTCTTTAACTCATTGAATTTAGAAAAATAAATTAGGCTGAGGTTAATTCATAAGTTATGCCTCCATGCTGTAATTTTTTCGGAAATCAACGAGAAAGTTTTATAACATGCGAAAAACGCTATACTTCGGGATAAGTTGCCTCGGCTTTCGCGCTGGTATATATAGCTAACTACTTGGCGCGAGACTCTACCGCGTCTCCTGATTTTCAGTTCACGCCAGCACTTGGTTACTTCAAATTTAACATGCATATAAACATGCGTGGATCAAGATGTAAAACGTATAACAGTATTATACGAAAACTAGGGAAAACTAGATGGGATTAAATTTCACCTTTAAATTACGATGTGAAATATTAAAGATATTTAATTAAAGACCTTTAATTAAAGATATACGTGCAATGAATTTTTGCAGTACGAGCCTGCGTGAATTTTTGCCTGTTTGCATGGAATATTTTTAAAATCGGATTGCAAGCAGTTTCGTTCGCTGCTTCGAAATTTATCCTTTAGAATTTACCCTTTTTAATTTCCCACGAGAAAATTGGCAATATCTTTTACACCTCTCTTTGCAAAATTACATTTGCAAGATTACATTTTCCGTACATGCTTTAGAGTGTAGATATTTTGAGGTTTAAGTATATTTAGTAGTTTCACTGCTGCTTCGTAAACATGTTATTTGTATTTCGATACATATGAACGTGTACTGTAAGTGCCCATATGAACTTTGTAAATATTTGTACATATGGATCGCTCAGCTATGGATGATATGGCACTCAAAAGCGGCAAACAGATTTCTCAATCCACCTTTCTCGCGACTTGTTTGTAATCTTTTTATGATATAAACGAGATTATTATTTAATAAATCAAACTAGTTTAAATTTAATTTGCCGCCTTAAAGGCATATAAATTCAGCGAGTGAAATACCCGTTTTTTATAGAACGTCTATTATTGTCTATATTTTCCATAATGTAAACACTATATTTTGAATTTTAGCGTAAAAGCAGATATTACCATTCAGATAAAAAATCACAGGGTTAGAGAAAAGTATCATAGAAAAATTAGAACAAATATTACCAGTTATTAAGAGTTTTTTTGAAGAAATGCAACAATTACCGCGTGACTTGGTTTGTATTACATAAGAATATTCATACACAGAGGCGCTCCTATCTGTCTCTATGAGTCAAAACTTTCAATGAAAGACTATAAGAAAATAATAATTCTTATTTTGTTAAAGCATTTGTTACAGTACTAACTTTTGCATAAGTTGTAGTACAACTACCTCAAGTAACTGCGAGCTCACACATGACATAGTGCGACCTAGAAAACATGCGTGACGCAAAGACTGGCAGGATCAATTCCGGCTTTACAACTGGCAGTTTTACACTGCGGCAAGTTCTTTCGTCGCGTAGGCTTAACACGGCAGCTGAAAGCGTGGCTGCAGCGAGATAGTTATCGAAGACACGGAGGTCGTTAGGCCAGGCAAACTCTTGCACGCCCCGGCAGCGGCGTTCTGTTACGCACTAATTAGGGGATCGTTAGTTCGCGGTACCTAACGACCACTTAAAGTCGCCGATATCCACTCGAGAGTGGCGCGCCGGGACACACCTGTGCCGGAATGCTGACAGCCCCTGGGAGTCCGGAGAATATGGGAAGCGTGAAAGGAGTGGAAAATCTGACGGAAAATCGCGCCTGTCGGATCAAGACAAATTACTGTCGCTATTCTCTGCGCCTTGCCTCGCGCTCCACTCTATTTCTTCAGGGGAGTAACTATACACTCTAACTTTGGTGTATCTTGACTGCCAAACGCGTAGCTCAAGAAGCGCACAGTTTAAAGTAATGAAATTGGGTAAGCAAGTACTCATTACCAATAACTAGTATATCCCTAAATGACATATGATTGGTAATTATTGCTTGTTTACGCCATTATAGCTTTTTATCTGAAACGTCCCTTGAGAAGCAAACTTGGCAGTCAAGTTACAACTAAATTAGACTGCGTGTGATCATATCCCTTGGTTAATATTATAATTATAAAACGTTAAGTCAAACAATGATTCAGATTAGCAACAGAGAGATTACCAATAGCTAGAATGGATTGAAACTCTAAATAGTTGGATTTAAAACTTTACAACTTTACACTTAACACTTTACAAGTTATTCTGGACTGCTAAGTGCCTAACTGATGGAGCGCAAACCTAAAGTGCTGAAATTAGTTTGAGCAAGTACTAATTACTAATAGCTAGCATTCCCTTAAATTGCAAATAATTGATAATTATTACATAAATGATTCATATGCTACACACTTGATAATTTTAACTATTGGTAATCACCACTCGTTTACCAAATACAGTGGTTTGTAAGTTAGCTACTCAACGCTTTTAACATTTCATAATAATTTTCAATAATCACAAGAACACAGAAACAGAGGCAACATATTTTCAACAGAAACATATTTTTTGGAATTCTTGAACCGGATGACTTTTAATCCGCCTTACCCTTTCGCGAGAGAAATAAATAGGAGAAATTCATATCTCCTGAACGACTGAACCGATTCGCAAACGACTGAGGGTATTCTTGGCTCATTAAATTCAGAGAAATTATCGATGAAAGACAAAATTCAGAAATAAATCTTTGGAGCTGTAACTTTTTCATAAATCAAGATGAAAGTTTTATAGCAGACGAAAGCCGTTACTCTTCGGGATAAGTATTCTCAACTGTCGCACATCATACTATATATATTACTACTTGGCGCGAGACTGTACCGAGTGTTCTGATATTCTTTTGGTCTTGGTTCATTTTTAGACCACAACGTGGCGTTCGAATTTGGAATAATTAACCTTCAAAAACATCATATATCTTTAAAGTCACATACTATTAAATCGATATTCTTAGTGCCATAATCGTAATGTAGCAAATAAATATTAGATATGCAGAATAAGTATTTACATTAATCTTCAATTGTGCATAAGTGACACTTTTTGTATTAATATTTTACTTAAAAACACTCAAGTTGCCAATGCCATAAAGAAAGTTTAATAATAGTACGATTACTAACACAAGCTAACTATTTTTTGATTGTGGGGTATAATCGGTATTCTCTAATCCCTTCAACGAAAAGATATTGAGCAATGATACTTACTTCCGTGTATCAAAAAACTTATTACACGGTTCAAGCCATTCAGGTTGGTCTGTAGGTCAAATTCTCCGTTGGCGAGCGGTGGCCCAAATAGACGAGAGTTCTCCTTTCTTATCAGCGATCGTGACAAAGTGAGCTAATATCCAGGCAGAGCCGGGGACACAAAAGGTTTGCGATATTTCCTTAAGTCCGGCTAACAAATCAGCCTGCATGCCTGGCTGCTTCCTAGCACTGACCGGAACGTTCCTCCTGACGCAGATTAATTGTCCCATATCAGCGCGTCACAGTTTGGCAAATGCGCTTCTGTCCAGCGCGCACCGTCGAGACAATACTCGGGGAATAATATCGTAAGGCAGCCGGGCAGCCGGGCAGCCGGCTAGGACAGGACAGGACAGCTCGGTGCGGTCCGACAGAGAGAAATAGTTGTGGACATTAGCTGTCCGCAGCGCCGTAAGTACCGGGCGGCGAGCGCCCTCTAAGTACCTCGAATACGTATCAAGCGAAGGACCGGTACCGGCGCTGCTTGCTATGAGTATATAGCCAGACTTACATAAATTTCGCGTAACTCGCTCGGCTAATGCAAATAGCAGCGGCCGCGCTACTCTAACCTATTCCCGATAGCGCGCTGAAATAGTGGGCAAATAACACCGCATACCTTGCGTCCTTCTATTTAATAGTTCCTAACCTCAACCGACCTTTACTGGATTCCTTTCGTTCATACCGTCTTGCCACATTCACTTTTTCGGAAAACTCTTCTTCTTATCATAAGGAGAGCTTCATTTATAATCCCATGTTATAATTATAATTCTAATTCGTTCCATATATTTTTATTTAACAGAATAGTAAGAAAGCGATATTAAGTACGAAGAGTACGTGAAAGATTGTTGCATGTTCTATGCAAATCGTAAGCTTATAATAAGGAATGAAAAAGTATCCAAGAAATACTATTTCACTAATCTTTTATCCCATTTTAAAATGAATTAATCTTATAGTCTATGTAAAACTAACAATTTTAAGAGACATATTTTAAAATCCATGCTCCATTCCAATGAAAAGCAATAAAATAACAAACGAGTGGGATCTTTTTGTCGTGGATTGTACGTCCGCAGCAGTTAGCTATTTTTACTTAGAACTCCGCAGAGCTTTCACTATGCCGGCTCACTCGTCCGATGTCCTTCTTGGCAAGAAGACGTTGCCGGTGACGCAAGGAGGTGCGAAAGGTGCGGAGAAGCGCGCTGGTGCGCTCGCAAGAAACGGAAGACGAGGGTGAAAGCTCGAGTGTACACGCGGCTCCTCTCGTCCACTGACAAGTCTCGTCACATTAATTAGCGGATCGCTCCTCTCTTGGCTCGCGTTAATGAACCCTCTCGTGCAATTCTCGAGAGGCCCTTGGGCCGCGTTGCCCGGGCGCGAGACGGAAAAAACCAGCGAGACAAAGGGCACCGAGACACACCACTATACGCGATAGTTCGGCAACAGGAAGTCACCAGGCCGCTCCGAGCGAACCTCCTCCTCCATATTTCGTTCGATGTCTATTGACCAACACCAAGAGCACCGTAGTTCGAATCCTGCCTGCAAAAAACACGCACATACACACACATACTTACAGACATACAGATACAGAGAGTCAGCCGCGCAGACAGAGAGACCAGATTGTGCCGTCGAGTTTCCTGTCCTCGAGCACTCTGTGCCCCTTCTACTCCCGTTTCGCCTCGCTCGAGGACACTTTGCCCTCATTTCGCATCTGCCCTCGCAACAGCCTCTCTTCGCGCTGTTTAATAAACGAGTATCATCCTGCAGTTTAATCAGCGGGAGTAAAACAATCAAACAATCGCGTCCCTGTTTGCTTCGCGCACCGACCATCTAAGTTTCAATCAGGACGATGCTACTATCTAGTTCAACTCGAAACACTCGAGAAATGTTTGCGATCCGCTGATGCTTCGTTCCGCACAGTTGCTGTGTACCACCACACGCATTACTTGCTCCTTCTATGTTAATAAGCAGAATCGAGCATCGCTGGAAATATCCGACTGACAAAATTCGGCTTCGGAACATCGGAAATGTTATCCCTCATTAAAATAAAATGACAAGTGCGTTGTTATACTGCCGATATTGGAGAAAGCTGGTGGCTCGTAGCGTCAACGAATACCAGTCGCAGCCTCTGCCAAAACGACGGGCAGTGGCTCATTGCGGCGTGTCACCGCATAAGCATCCAATGAACATCGAGCTGAAAGCAATTAGCCAGGGGGATCATTGCGGTGCGCTTATTCCGCAGTGCGAGGAGAAAAAGTCAGCTGCGGGCGGCGCGGCGTGTCGAGGAGGAGGAGGGTTGGCGAGCGGGTGGTACAGGTGGCGGCTGGTGGGTGGCAGAGGAGGCGGCAGGACGGGCGGGATTTTTGTCGGGCGGTTTAACGTGTGTCAGCGGCAGGAGGCAGGACGTTACATTATCGAAAATCAGAGGGGGCTGGGTTCGCGCGCGCACGCGAGAACGATTTTGCGAATCGATAGGACGCGAGACTGTTGCGAGGCTGTTGCGAGGCTGTTGCGAAGCTTGATAACAGCGTGGAGCGTGGAGCGTGGAGCGTGCAGCGCCGCGCGCTACCCTGGTGGCGCTATGCCGCGGCTGCTGGTGCTCTCTCTATTTGTCCGGGACAATGATTTCGCAAGCTGCTGCGTAAGCAGCCGCAGCCGCGGTACAATGCCGCTGCCGGTTCGATCAGAATGGCCGTCAGATTGCGCTTAATCGGCCTGGATCCTGATTAAAAAATGCACGGGTCACGCGCCGCCGAGCCGCACATCCTCATTTGGTCGCCATTTAACGCTCCTGGCAGTCATTTTGACCGGTGGTCCCGAATCTGCTCTCGTTCGAGTATCCTCGCTGCTGCGCCCTATTTTCACCCTGACACCCTAAATACTCTCTACAGTGTGGCCAAACATAGTTACCGCGCGACGGATCAATTGCAGAGCTGCCGCCGCGCGTATCCACCGTGCCAAATGATTTGGACCTCGAAAGTGTCAAGTCGACCAGAAAATTGCACCGCGTTCCCCTGAGCGCGAGCGGGCAAGTCCTCTGGCACAACAACAAGATGGAATTTGCATGAACCAATTGCAGGAGTAACAAGACCGCAATAATTAGGGCTTCTTCGTCATAAAATTATTCTCGTTTAATCTTGAGGCATGGGTCAAATCCATAATTATGGCTATAATCGATGTATCTACTAATAACTCTATCATGATGAGTGTAGACTAGCGTCAAAGGTTCGTCTCCAAAGGAATGATATTGGCCAGCAACCGCAATGAAAGGGTTAATCCATAGTCCAGTTAACTTTTTGCGTTCCATTGGTTTTCCTGTGAAACCGCTGCTAGGGAATTCCAATTACTTTCACTAGTGGTTGTCCGGGTTAGAAACGGAATCACCTCTACTTCTTAGCATTCTGGTCAAATGATCAAATATACATTTCTTAGAGTTGTATAATTGACAGTCATTTATATGTGCTTGAATGTACAGCGAATGATGGTGTATGCGACAACATAGTTGTCACAATCTGCAAAACAGTCGTCGGACATAAAGTGAAATTTGGTAGCATGTACACCTGGTATGCGTGACTTTTTAAAGTCCCCTTTTAAGGGAGGAGGGCCCCCTGTCCCGGCCCCATAAAAAAGTCTCGCATGCCGGGTGTACATGCTACCAAGCTTCATTCTCTGTCTGGCGGCCGTTTTGCAGAATGTGACAACTATTTTGTCGGATGCTGTACATGCTTCTTTAAAAGCAAAGCTATTTTTTACTACATTTAGTTATTCAGGGACACACTGTTACATTTTACTTACTCCGGTCTATTTTCTTGTACTCACAGAAATTGAAACAGTGAGATCTTCGACCAAGTTTAAGTTGTTTTAATTAGTTTTAATTTGAATACACAGTCAGGAGTGCGAGACCTTAAAGCGTTTTCATCTGTTAATAAAGAAGGTTAATACTCAAGGCTCTACATACAGGAGTTCCTTATCTTTAATCATGTGGCGTTGTTAACTGAGCGGTTATGTCGAAAGTGTTTTTTATGCTATCTTATAGCACAAGATGTAAAACTGCTGTCGGTCCTCAGTCGGGTAATACTTCATGCGCACATAAACAATAACTTAATAAAGAAATAAGGAATAATAGGCGATTGCAACTGTCTTTGTGGTAAAGATGATCTGTCAATGTATAACACGAACGCCACTCTTTTTGAAATTCTAAAGTTACTGTTGGACCACTCTGTATAGGTAATAAATATTGCAATATTTTATAGTCTATAAGTTCATTGGATCGCAACTCTACGGAAGAGAGAAAGCTGCATTGAAATCGATGGAACGATTTTAAAGTTTTTTATATTTTATATTAGTAGAGATGGCAAGATTAAGTTGACTAATTATGGACGTGTGAAGGTGTCTTTTTTGCTTCTTCACGTGCAGTCGCATCGTCATATAACGGGAGAACGTGCTCCTGAAATCTTGGCAGGTACTTACTTATTCGCGCGGGCGTAATTGTAGCTAATGACTGCGGGATCGTCCGTGGATCGTGCTATCGAATTTGCGATGAAGAATGGACAATAATGGAGGGAAGTGCAGCGAGACATTGCGACGTCGGTCGCTCTGCAATGGAAAATTTAAGTTTCGCTGAGAATATAACCCAATTCCTTGTCGCGTCACGTTCGAAGGTAAATGCGCCTGCCTTCTGACTGCCACTGATGCACGATAGACCAATGGTATTATCAGCGTTCGTACCATCATACATCGAACGTTCTAATAAAACTGTGTGGACGAACATTGCCCCGAAGGCTGCAGAAATTACGAAGACGTGCTTCGTATAGAAAAATCAGGGAATGGCGGGTAGTGTAAGACTATTTAAAAGAAAGCGTAGCCTTAAATACAGTGCGGCTCATTTTTAATATCAGAAATAATTTTAATAAAATTGAACGTTTCGTATTTGCCGTTTCTTATTTTCGACATCTTTATTTATTTATTTGTTTATTTATTAATTCCCCAATGTCAAGAAACATTTAAGTTCATTTGAATAATCGTATTGATGCTTAGTTATCTGCATATTTAAATGATCACAATCTTGCCTGTAATAGTCAAAATATGCAAATTGGGTATAGTACTGTGCTCTTTTTTATTGTAATGCTTGGGGTGATTTGCCAAACGATCCGTAAAGTTATCTGATTATCATATTCACATACATATGGGGAGTCCGTCTTCATATGTCATTATGGCATTAATAAACGAGGAACTCTTGAGACAAGAATAAGTACATCGAAGGATTTACAATCTACTTTTGCTTTTGATATGTATACCAAACCAAAAATCGAAAAATGTTTCTGTAGTTGAATGATCTGTCGTTTGAGGCGGATTAAATACGTGGATCTTAGTTCCAACAATTATTGTTTTAATCTGATAACGCATGATTTAGAAATTATTCTTACTGGTAGAGTTACTTATAATTTTTGCGAATTTTCTATAAAACATTTGAGTTTTCACATAGGATAGAATTAAAGTGGATTACAGGAGCCACTTCTTTCTTAACTCTTTCGACCTATACAATAAACGTTAATTTAATCACAAAAGAGTAAGTAAAAGATATTGCATCCGTTAGTGGAAAAAATGTAAGCGGTTGCGCCACTAATATTTTTTGTCGGAATCATTCGAACCTTCTGTGGGAGAGTGTGCGACCGGCGTGGCGCCACTTTTCCCTACGATTAAATGGGGTAGCTACTGCGCGAAAGAAGAATGAGGGTTTAACCCCTTTGACTCACTTTTCACGTATCGGCCGCTGCGCAAAAAAGAGCATCAGAACCGAAGCCGTGCGCAAAAAGAAGGGAGATCGATAGGTGATATACAGCCGGGACTATCCCCGGTCGTCTTCCGTCGAGTGTTCCGGATTTGCTGGTAGCAAGCCGTTCGTACTCCTGCACCCACTCCTTCGACTCGAATAACGAATTTAACCCCTTGCCACGCCATTTTTCTAACTTGCCAACCTTGACGATTTCGCAATTTAAGCACCTATCGGTGTCAAGAAATCGACTGAAATCAATCGACGTCCGGACGAAGTAGGATCAAGGAAGCTGACGAAATTGGGATCACTTTTGCTACGAATCTTGTTGCAACGAGGCACAGATTATTATACATATTACTTGTTTCTGTAAACCGAGCCTGGGGCTTCTTATTATAAGGCAAGGATTAAATAAGCAGTTTGATTTCAGCGAACTAATAATCAACTAATAATAAACTACTAATAATCAAAATAAAAGTCGCCTCAGGAGCACATTTACAATTCGAACATGAAAGCGATTTACAAAGTAATAGTACACATCCGGTTTTTTATAGTCTGTCAAAACACATCATTTTACAAATCAGCTCTTCGGATAAACGATCTTTTCATACAAATGATAGCCCCTCAAATCAAAATTGAATGTGAACAGAAGGATTTAGAAACCATCCAGCAAGATTCATCCGTTTCCAGTGAATATAATCATTCTAAAATTATAAACAAGCCATAACAGTTTCTTTTCATTGTTTAAAAGATTCTTGTCGAGTCAAGGGCTTCAGCAAATCCAGAAGATCCGACCACTCACTTTTGCTGAAATGGTTTACAATCCTTCACGAAACTCTGGCAATCCTTGTTGCCAGTGCAGCATCCTTGCTTTCTCCCCCTTGATCCTGGATGCCGCTCCTCTCTTTGCCAGGCTTCTCCGTTTACCCTTCTGCCGGCACACGTTCCCCATTCCCTTTTTTCTTAGTCGCTTTCCTTTCTCTCTTTCTCTCCCACCCTCCCACGGGCAGCTCTTCCGCATACGTATCACGCATACACGCGACACACGAGCAAGAGGCTCTAAGCGTGTCAACAATACCAGAAGCATCCATTGTCGAATGCTTTTAAATTTGAAATACAAACCGTCTGCCTTACCGGCACCTAACCCCCTTCTCCATCCCTAGCAAGCCTTACTCTCTCACAACCTATCAATGGCAGCGTGCATGCGCGCCTTTCCTGCAAAAGAACGTCCTCTACTTTACATTTTTCTTCCCCCGCACCACTCGGTGATCCTCTGCCCTATCCAAAGTGTCCTTTCTTTGGGGATCTCTATTACCCTCTCCTTTCTGTTGGAGGGCGTTGCCAGCGTGGTTCTTATTAGGGCACAGTTCGATTTTGTGTGAAAATCGAAGTAGACGGTTTTTGTCTGACGGGGGATGCAAAGAAGTGCGAATGTGGGGCACTGGCTTTTCACGCGGTGAGAGTACTGGGCCGCCGGCGACGCTTTCGTGTCGTGTGGAACATGTGTGTCGTGCGAGTACGAACAATTTTCTGTGTTACCAGGCTTTGAGAATGTGAAAGCATCGTATTTTGAGTCACAAGAGTCGTGCGTCTCGAAAAGGTTTGATAATGTCTGGTCGTGATCCACAAATAGCAGAATCTTCGCAGCAAATTGCCTTAGTAGAGACATTCAGCTGACACAGTAGTTCGACACATTCTTATTACAGGCATGTTAGTAAGTATTCATTACAAGACGTCGGGGTAAAATAGATGTCTGACAATTATCATAAATTAGGCTTGAATAATTAGCATCTGTACAGTTGCAGTATATAAATTTACCACTCACTTATCCAAAAATACAGACATCTCAAGGCAACAAAGCGTGATAAATTCCCAATCAGGAGACTTGATGCACACACCAAGAAATATTACATTCTTTCATCGTTTACATTTACTCGAAAATATCTTAACCATCGCCATATAAAGGATATTCTTCGGAAAGGATTTAGTATTACATACATTCCAGCCAGTCCTCGTCTCCATGTACCAAACACAGGTTTGCCAGACTTCGGAGGCAACGTCGCTTACAACGTAGACGAATTAAACCGCTGAACGCCGAGCAAGTAGCATCTGTTGCTAGCGGGTTAATTCATTCTCCGTTTGCAGTCTGGCCATTGTGCCAGGCAAAATCGCGCGCGAACCAGGCGAACAAGTCGAAAACTAGGACGCACGCGTTCCTGGGATCGGGCGACCACTCGGGGCAGCGGGAATTACGGAAAAATTGGCATGCATACTTGGAATAGGAGGACTTCTCCGCCAGCCGCTGCACATGATGCGCCGATAATTATTAAACGTCAGCCAGTTCGAAAAGTCTCATTTACCGACAAGTCCACTCCGCCTCGCTTTCCCCCACCTTCGAGCGCAACCACCGGCGACACTAGCGCCACTCTTTGTCTTCCATACGTGACGCTTTTACGACGCCAGGCAGCGCGACCCCGTGCACTTGGAAGGGAAATTTATTGGCCTGTAACATTTTCTTTGCAGTGCCCGCAGCATGCGGACACACGCGTGTACCCAACGTTACACGTGCGCGCGCGTGCATCGGAGAGAGGATAGACAGGAGAGCGAGTGCCTTCATCACGTTTTGTTGGCTGGCTGGCTGGCTGGCTGGCTGGCTCGCGTGAGCACGTGGCTTTCCTCAGGGCACGCCTCTGATATATCGTTTTATTTGCTATTCTTGGAGAGCGTAGTGGGAAATCCAAAATTTAAGGAGGATTCTCTGAGCCCACTCTACCCTAAGACGGAGTGTTGCTGTCGTCCTCCGGAGAGATCGCTTGACCCTACTCGTCAAGTTTGAATCACTGTGGAGCAGGTGTTGTTGTTCATTCTAAGTGAATCGATAACTCTTGATTACCATAAAGTTAAATTATTATTTATTTGGTTTGGACCTATCATTGTTCTAGCAAATGTATTTCTGTTTTAAAAGTGCAAAGACAAAATATATCTGTTACCCTTCAATATGAAGGATCACTTCTTATACAAATTTAATCGCGAGATTTCTTTTAAAAGACTTTGTAACTATTGTTAAATACAATTCAGGTTATTATATTGCAATGTGAAGAATATGCTGGTTAGTCGTTTTAATCAGAGATAGCTCATTAATTCGCATTATTTATCTACCCATAGCATACAGCCGAAAATGCAATGCAAATGGTTGACAAAACGATGAAAAAAGGCTTTCTGATGAAAAAATATTTAACACATTATTCATCAAGACTGCTAAATCTTTATATTATACAGGATGATTTGTCAGGTATACCGGGTTTCTCACGGTACACTCCAAATTAAATATCAGTGTTGGCAAATGCTTTCGATGCGATCGGCGCACAGAATGAAAGGACTTACCGGCAAGTTGGTTCCTGAGCTTTGAAAATTTATTCGCCGAGGTTTCTCGAGGATCCTTGAAAAGTCTCTAAGACTGCAGGTATCGACAAGTGCGTTTGATTACTCGCTCCAATAAGTCGCCCATTCGGCGCGGCCAGTCGATCAAATAATCATTAGTCATGGGTGGGGCATTCAGCCGGTAGTTAAGGGAACTTTGAGGGGATGCTCGTCGGTTTCTGGTAAGTGACGCGAAATAAAGAGGAGAGAGGAGGAACCCCCTGCCTCTCTCTTTCTCTTTCTCTCCCTTCAGCCAACGACGGCTTTAATGCTCTCACCCTCGCCCCCCACCCCGACCCCCACCCCCCTTCCACCCTTTTGCCCCCTTCCGTGGTGGTCTCGCTTCCCAGCATCGGGGAAACACGATCCCCTTAATAGCGCATAACATCAACACACAGGCCAACTTTTCCCTCCAATTCCTCGCGCTGTCACCCGACGAACTGTCGCTGTCAGTCGAGCAGTCGGAATGGGAAACTCGTCGCTCGTCGTCTGGGAAAAGTTATCTCCAGTTATAAATCACGCCCTGGGGGTATAGGGACTTAAATATTTCGCCGGGCGAAACTTCCGCTTCCCCTGCGACTATCTGTTGACGGCTGACTATCGTGCCGCAAAGGAACCCAGATTATTCGGCTCCGATTTCACCCTTCGATAAGCGGTGACGCCTTTCCGCGCGTATATTTCGCCTGGGCGTGCTTCGATTTGAAGGGAAGTGATGAGGGGAATGGTGTCGGTGCGCCCTTGGTTCATTATGTGCGGTATGATAAACAGGTCGACAGTGGGTATGATAAACAGGTCTATGGTAATCCGTATATGTATGTTACTGTGTCTCCAGTATTAAAGCAACAAAATACAAAATAGTTGAAGTGGTTTTGTCGATTTTTTGCTTGCCTTTTATCGAAATTTGATTATACAACTTAATTTATTTTCCATCAAAGATTGCAATCTTCAATTTGTTTTTGGCATCTCAATAAACAAAATCAGAGTTGGTTATCCTAATGTTTTCTGTTATAGTATCGAATTTTTATTTCTTTGGTCCAACTATTAAAGACAAAGAATAAACTTGATATTAAAGTATCCAAAATGTAAAAATACTAAAACAATACATCAAATATTGAGTAATAAATACTCTTCCAAATAACAACGAGAATAAAATGTCATTAAAAGCGTGCATTGTACAATCAAAAAACAAGCGCATTCAATCCGTTCAAATGTTTCCACAAGTTCCAGCCAAATTTTTGTAATCAAGCTTTCTTTATTAGCCGCCGATATTTACAAGCTTTTACAAAAAATGTTAACACAGAAAAAGAATGAAGGGTCCAGTAATATATCCGGCACGTGATTAATCCTTTATAAAAGTACATAACGGGAAATTTTTCCACTTAACGAGGAAGAACAGCTAATGTCAATCTCAGCGCGCAGAAGTAAGTTAAAAGTGGGTTACTATTCTCGAGCGAGCGGAAGTTTAATAATTCTTTACACCTGGCATTCTGCAAAATGGACGTCCCGTGGATGGAGCCAAGTCGTACTTAGGGTTGCAATAATATATCGATAATGCCTGTGATGTGTATCGCTGTATTATTCATTAATTCAAAACAGCGATTCTTGTGGCTAACACTAAGAAATACCGAAAGATTTTTAATTAACAATTCATTTGACACATACAATGATTTGCGAATTCGGGGGAAGTGCGTCTGTATCTATTGAAACAAGTTGTATTTTTTTGTGTAAGTTTTGAATGAATATTTTTGTTTAACCCCTGCGCTGGGTAATTAATTCCTTTACCTATTTTTTAAAAGCGTTAATTATAGATGAAACAAGCATTTTTTAATCTTTAAACTTTACACGAGTATTTACTAATACGAGGTTACACATTGCAGGACACAACTCCTATTTTATTAATATAGCATTTCTGTAAACTATGTAATATGAAACCAATTCACGAAAAAATCAATTTTATTTCATTCGTCATTTCCCAATCTCCTACTTTTAAATTCGAATCCCACTGCTTAATTAATTTACCCGATGCAGAAACCTCACCTAATTGGACATCTGTAATTCGAAGTGTTAGCAATATAGAAATTACGGGCCATAAAACGACATTAATAAGCGATTAATTCCAAGCGCGGATGTATCGATACATCGAGCTTTAAAGTTGGATAAATTGTCGATATTGTGGAGGAGGGGATGGTATATCGATATTTGCGATATATCGATATATCGTTGGATTGCGAGCCGCACGGTGCACGTGGTAGCCAGCAGTATACGGCGACGTATCATGAAGCGTAAAATAGAGGGTACACGCGCTGTAGGGAGCGGGTGCATGGCTGGCGTACCGGTTGCATGAAATATAAATAATTAGTACGATATACAAGCCGACGTTGCAGCCGGGTGCGCCGCCGGCGATATATTGACGTGACCCACAGCTTTATTTCGAGAGCGGCCACATTTTACCCGCTAAATTAGCCCACCCCGTCGCCACGATTTATGTCACTCTCGCTTCGAGAAAATTGCCGGCAAAATAGATAATCTGCCACTGTCACGGCGAGCTGCCGGCCGAATTAAAAAGCCTCTCCCGCGAGCCCTCAGTACACAGCGCGTTCGATCCTCGCCCCCTCATTATCCACTGAACCAGCCTGCACCGCAAATGAGCCTCGCCGCTCATTCTTCCTCGTTTGGCATATGGCGCGCTACAATCTTCCCTCCAAATCCTACCGTTATTCAAACTTCTCAGAACTCCTCTTATTCGTATGTAAGGTTATGTTTACACTTTTTTCTAATCGGCCATTTTTTAGTATAAATTCGTCCCACATATGGGTTTCAGCTTTAATTATATAATGCGTGTCCGAGCTGGTTTCTTTCCGTCAAGTTCGGAAGAAAATAATTAAATAATAAAATCTATCAAGAGAGAAACTATTTGTTGTCTCATAGGAAAAAGATTGTTGTTAAAGAGGTTAATCGGTTCGCTCCTCATTGGTAAGCTCTATTATACATATGAGTTGTATTCTGTGCTACATGTGACCAGTAGAATATGCAAGAGAAATTAGATCAAATTTCTCAGATTCAATTTTATGTAGCGTAATTTCATTGAAATGCAAAGATATGAAATTTCTGTATTTTACCGTAAATGAGTAGCACGTTCCATCGACAATAAGCCGTAATTAGTACCGAAAGGTAATTTTTACATGTACGTTTTAAATGAAAGTTTCGCTAATTTGGGATGAGTGGATCCAGGCTGCAGCAATATTTAAACCATTCGTTATCCGAAATTACTTTTAGTTAACAATAAAATCAAATGAAAATATACCTTAAATCACAGTGCTAGTAGAATGCAATCAGATAAATTTGATGTACGTTACCAACCCAGGGTTAAAATTACCTTGCTCGGAACTAAAGTATTTAACGTCTGAAAAATGAAATATAAAGCTTTTTTCACCGAAAATAGAGACACTAAATTTGGACAGACCTGCACCCAAATCACGAAATGCAAACCGACACCAATCAATCCAATCTCTTCAGTAATGGGGTTTTCATAGAATTAAAAGTGAAGGATACAACTGTTGGCACAGTTATTTTCTTCAGTTTGAATGATGTCAATTAAAAAAGCAAAATTATTAAAAGATCCGTACCACTAGTTGCCCATTGAAGCCTCACTCTGTCCTAGGAAAAGTATCTGAATTTCAGAGCGATCTAAACGCATGCGTACTTATTACAAAAAAGGTTAAAGTTTAGATCAACGAGTTATTTGTATTCCACTGCTATAAGAACGCGATATTAAAGCTTGGCGTTTTGCCAGAGAGGAAAATGAGTGCAATCAGAGAAGTATTGTTCACGCGCGCAGGAGACATTGCTCAAATCATTTTTCACCGCAGCAGATGAACTAGAGCGGGGTTCGTATTCGAGGGCAGTTATTGTCAGAGAATCTCGGTTATTTTTCTTATGCGTGACGCTTCACCGGCTGACCCACATCGCACAATGAGATGGCGAAGATGTGCACGCATTAAGATCGGCGTTTCACCGAGAAAACAAAGGGTGGGAGCGAGTGCGTGTGGGGCGGCAGGGTTGCAGTAGGGGAGGCAGACAATGGTGCGTGTATGCGTGAGGTTACGGCAGTCTAAACACACGGAATGGAAGCAATATCGTGTTTCGATTGCGCATAGAGTGCCTAAAAGCATTCGTCGACATACTTCCGCTATAATGTTCGAGACACTCACGCACACTCCTACTCCTGCTTCTTGATTCCTGACTTCAAGTCGCACAGACAATCGCCTAAAGGTTCGTCCATGTACTAAAATCTTGAGAGGCAATTCTTCTTCACCCCGCTACGGTCTTTCATTTGATTTTACACTTAAGAATTTTGAGTAATAATTGGTCGGAATATCCGAAAAATAAATCCAAGGGGCTTCAACTAGCAATATATTATTTTATTTCTTATAATTCATTTTATTAGACAAAATCAATACAATATCTATGCTGCTATAATAAGTCTGACATGATAATCTACTTTATGTAATTTGGGAATTATAGCAGAATTCGGATCGTATCACAGAGCTTATATATAATAGGCTTTATTACTAACGTACCATTTGCCGCTGTTGTCGATTATAAAGAGTTAAAACACAAGAAAACGTGTCTGTAGGTCAGGAACCTGTTGTACGTACTGAACGAAGTAAAGGTCCCCTTTATTCACAGATTAGTGAGGAAAATTGAGATGAAATTGACTCTTTCATTATTTCCATACGGTTCGTCTAAATTGTTACTTGCATATATTATATTATATGATTGTAAGGATAAAAGTCCCGAAGACTGGTCGTGTCGTTTATTGGAGAAATTTCTAGAGCAACTGGGAAAAAAACTTTTCTGTTACTCTCTTTTTTTAAATGGACCTAAATGTCTTTCGTTTCTTCTCTATATCCTGTATATTATGTATAGTATATTGCATGTACAATGTATACTATAATATGCATGCGTTTCTGATAAAGCTGGTTCAATGACAAATGAATCACCCAGTATATTACTATATGATACTCTTAATAAAAGAAAGACTAGAGAGGAAAAAGAAGGTGTGAAAAGCTGGAGTGGTAATTATAATATCACGTCAAATAAGCCATTTCGGTGCGCTCGGTACTTCTAGTTTTAAATCGATCCCAAGCGGCAGACGATTGTTCTTAGTTATTGGAACGAGAGTCCCTCTTCTTTTTTTGTTAGGACGGAAGGTGCGACGCATTGAAACGCTCGACAGAAGGTTCCTATTGTTTTGACGTGGACCTACTGCTTGTCATTGTCCTCGTCGTAGTACCTGTGCGCCACCCTCGACCAATCCTTCTCGGCCCGTTTCGCGACTCCATCGAATTGTTAAAGGTCGTTAAGCTTCATTTATCTCGGCCGCGCCGACAATGAAAAGATGTTTACTCCGCCGTAAGAAATTCACACGGCAAATCGGCGATCCCGAGCGGAGCGGAGCACGACGCCGACGCTCCGGCGCTTGGCTCGGGCGCCCGCTCTGAATGAAAACGGGGACTTGTGAATTTCACGGAAAAACCCTGTCGGCTGCCGTGTGACGCAGATATGCAGAAAGAGTTACCCTTTCAGAGATTTCTCGCGTCAGCTGGATGAAATGCGCGAGAAGTGTGACGCCTGCCCTCCTTCCGCACCACCCTCCACCACCACCCCCACCCCGGCACACTCCAACCCCCTCCATCCTCGCGCCCGCGAGCTCCCGAAGCCCCCCACTTCACCCGCTTCAACCCCCACCACTTCGAGGCCAACAGCAAGCAGCTCGGTCTAGTTCTCCCCCGGCGGCTCTCTTTCAAAAATTCTTTTGACAAATTCCGTCGGAATTACGCGCCAACCCGATGATTTTCCCGCCTGCGATAACTTGGCCCCGGTAAAAGGGACCGGCTAACAACTAAAGTAAAGTGACAACTAAAAATCGGATGATAGTTTCTATACTGATAGGATCCGTATAGATTGTAAGCTAGAAAGAGAAAGGATAGGAGAGTTACTTTTCTGCTGACGTAAGTTTTCATGAAGAAAGGACAAAATTGAAACACTGTTTCTTATTCCACGCGTTTTCCACTTCACCGCGTATTAATATCCCATTCCCCGCTCTGAAAGGATGGAAGAGAAGGAGGCAACTTATTCACCGGCGATACGATCGCTTCTCCGTCGAGGAAGAACTTGTTCTAGCTTCGAAATATTTTATTGAAATATACGTGCCCGGTGTAACTTGGCGAGTGCATACACGATTCTGTATTGCAAATCGACGGGTATGAGATAACTCTGTCGAGAGTGCAAGTTGGTAGAAAACGCCGGTCGACATGCAATCCGGATGAAGAGATATTCAGGCTACTCTTGAGGTATTAAGGGAAAATATTGGTTTTTCGTTAAAGCAAGTCTTGCGATTTTATACTATTTAAACTTAATTTGCGACAGCTCGTTGTAGTAAATGATATAGCAACTAGTAACAAAATCAATTCCACTCTTGGATGCTACTACGCTGCAAAAACCAGGTTTACATTAATCATATAAACTGATCAACTCCCTTGAATTCAGTCTACATACACGCGAACGGAACATCTAAATCCAATGATTCATATCATATAAACCACGTATAAGCATCAAGTAAATTCAACCGACTGATGTAAACATACCCCTAACAGTTTTGTTAAGAGCATATACTACCTCCCCCTTTATAGTTGTAAACATCATATTCCACGGGATAAAAACAATCATAACTTGCGATCATGACTTGCGAGTCGGTCGAAACTTGTAACTGGGAAGGCAATAAACAGGTCTTCATGCGACGTCAACGAGGAATTCCTAATTTAAAGTGCATTCTGTCGACGCGCGCTGGGCAGTGTTAGCGCGCCGCTGAAAGAAAGGTGGTATGTAGTTAGAACGGCAGACAGATTGCGGAATATTAACTGGCACAGTAGCCGCGCGCGATGCCGGCTTCCTCTCTCGGAGCCGTCGGTCCGTAGGTTGGCGGCGAATGAGGCAGCAGGGAGGAAGGGTTGGAGGGCGGAGGAGGGCGGACCGTCTCATAGAGCCACATTCTCGAGTGATCCATTTCCAGATTAAACACGCGTAAAACTCCACTCCGCTGCGGTACACAGAAGAGCACGGCGGTCTACTCTTTCCCTCTCGGTAGATGGCTGGCTGGCTGGCTAGCTGGATGGCTGGCTGGCTGGCTGGCCGGCTGGTTGGTTGGTTGGTTGGTTCGTTGGTAGATAGGTTGGTTGGTTGGCTGGTTGGTTGGTTGGTTGGTTGGTTGGTTGGTTGGTTGGTTGGTTGGTTGGCTGGCTGGCTGGCTGGCTGGCTGGCTGGCTGGCTGGCTGGCTGGCTGGCTGGCTGGCTGGTTGGCTGGCTGGCTGGTTGGCTGGCTCGCCTGCTGTTCCTCTTGCCTCCGCGGAATATATAGAGCTTTATCTATCCCGTTTTGCGCATGAGTGCTGCCAACCCTGCTGCTCTGCCGGCTCTGGCTGCCTGGCTCGCTGACAGAAAAAGCGGATGGTTTTCGTGCAGCACGCAGATCTCGCTCGCTCGAAAACTCACCGGGGTGAACCCGTCGCGCCAAGAAAGCCTTTTTCTAATCGCTTTTCCGCGTGCGCTGCCGATGAAAGAAACGCGCGGAAAGGCGCCGCCGCGCTACTGCCACCAACGGCTTTTAATGAAACAACCATCCCCACCACCCACCACCCATCTTCTATCACGCACCCCACCACTGGCTCGCCCAACCACGCGTAATGGATGGATTTCGTTGTTTCGGGAATTCATTTATGTTCCTCGCTTATCATGATAAAGTCCTTGGCGCACGCTCCACCTTGATGGAATGAGAAGCCTGGATATTTTTGGAATCGGGGTTTCAGGGAAACTGGGGTTGCACAGCTAGGCATAGGTTTAGTCAGCTCGTGGAATTCACATTAATTTATGCTTTATTAAAAGTGGTACTTCAAGGGAACTGATCAATCAACGCATATGCGTGTTTAGTCTGAATACGACGAGCATCGCATTTTTGTAGGCTTGGTAAACTTACTATTTCAGCAACTATATATTCTAATACGTACTATTTTGTATTAGCACAATATCAAATCGTAGCATTTTGCGATGTGCACTTAGAAATATAATTCAATTCTCATTTTCATGTGAATTAGAATCTCCCCAATCGCCAAACTTGCATATTACATACCCGAAGCGAATATCGAATAGCGTGGCAGTGCGGGTAGAGGGGGTAAGTAGTCACTTCTTGAAAACGCACATTCAGCGAGCGAAGAGAAACGACAGCTTGCACGAAGGAAAATAGGAGGTAGGAGTCATTAGCGCGCGAAAGCGGCGGACTCGGTGGGTCAAGGGCGACGCAGGCAGGAGGATCGAAACGACATTAATGAGACACGCCGGATAGAGGTGGGTGGATTGCCGTAGCCCGGTCATCCGTGAACAAAAAGCCGTCCGAGTGACAAAAGAAGTCTTTCCGTCACCCCGCCGCCCCCGGCCGTTCTTTCTCTCCCGCTCAGGCACATTGAGAGCGACGTGGAAATCGTGAGGAAGAGACGAAAAGGTTTGCGAGAAATGGAAGCGGCGCTAGAGGCCGGTGCGAGCGAGGCGAGCCGAGTCGGAGGAAAAAAAGGAGGCATTCAAAGCGCAAAACTCGCTCGGTGCGGCAGGAGGAGGGTGGGATGGGGGGGTTGGTGAGCGGTGCGCGCAATGCGTTGCGACGGTGAGATGTTTTAAAGAAGCAAGCGAGAACTGGTGGCCGCCGAGCACTGCAGCAAGCGTCACGAGAGGGCTGAGATTTCGTGTGGAGGGATCTATTAAGAACGAGCGGCAGGGGGCGCATATTAACACGTCATAATTGCGAATGTAATCAGCGGCGCGTGCACTTCCTACATTCTCTGTCCCCCTCCGCGCACGTGCGTCCCTCTATGCCATGGTGTGTATGTGTTTTCCTTTCGCTTCGTTTACCGGCGACTGGCTGGCTACTCGTCCCATTCCTCTAAGGACGGCGTGGAAGGACGCTTTGAGGTTAGGTAGCACTCGGCGAGAACAGGGGAGTGAATGAAAGGACAGAGTGATCTCGGAGGAGGAAAAGGAATAGAAATAAGAGATTCACGCGGGTAAGCTATGCCAATTTGAGTAATGGAGCCGCTTTCGAATCGATCGTTGCGGCTATTGGAACAGGACCCGGTAACAGGATATCGCAGCTTAGCGGGAGCCAGTGCTCCACCCTCTTTCTCGGGAAACATCGGCCCCCACCCACTCGCCAACGTCATTATGCTTTTCAGGTGACTGTTGCGGATGCACTCGAAGTTTCGAGAGCGAGGGCGGATTTCAGGAAAATTGTGCGACAAATGCATGCATGACAGAACTATGCTCGCGCTGTCCCGGTGTGTGTGGACTCTCTCGCACACGGACACGCGCGCGCGCTCCCGGTAGAAGGCAACTGGTTTACCAGGCATGCTGATTACTCTACACTCGAGACACGCTAATTCCCCGGGAAATTCAACGTTCGCGTCCAAACGGATTACCGGTTAATGCAGTCGTTCTAATTATATCGGACATTTCAACAGAGAGCGCCGAAAGTTTGTCCGGCGTTCAATTAGACGGCAAGAAACAGCTTCGCGATTTGGCAGCCACGAATTTCCTGCGAAGCTCATTGCACACCGGGAACGCATTGTGCCGCAATGAGGCACGGCTGGTGACATGAAAATTAATTGAGAGAGGTGTGCTGACTGGAAGCAACTTCTCCGAGGTGGGCGGAATCCGCAATGATCGAATTAAGGTCGACTGGTGTGTCCGCTTTCCCACGCTCCAAACGGTTTTAGGGACTTCAGAATCAGACAGCGGTCTACTTACGCGTCGTGAGAAGCTGGTAGTGTGTTGTCGATTACCTAAGTCGGAACACGTTGACCAATTGCACAGTTCCTTGGATTCCCTCAAATCACTCGCTAAGGAAATTCTTACATGATCAAGGAAGCACCACAAGCTTTCATTTCAATATGGGATTTTTTATTACTTAGCATAGCATTTTAATGTGTAATTGAGGTCAATACGTATATATAAAAATATAATAAAAAGCATGGAAAAACTATGAGGTATACATGAGAAATATAATAACATTTACTTCAACGAGAATAAGATTATCCGTTCAAACAAACATTTCTAAGAAATAACGTTGACGTATAAAAAAGTAATAATGATATTAATAGGCGCTTTGTTTACGATTAGTAACAATAAGTTATTTATCATACATTTGACAATTGATTAGAATTTCTATAAAAATTCTAGTAACTGGTTTTTCTGTACTTAAGCCAGTTTCGGTGGATAAATAATCACATTTCAAGCTGCGTTGAATAGCCGGCGACAAGAAAATGTAGAAATGGGACTTTGCTCGAAAAACAATCAGATAAGCACTGAAAACAAGGAAAACTAAATACAGATAGGAGTGGAGTGAGAGAAAGAGCGCCAGGAAGGATATTGTTATTCCGGCCGCTTAAATAATTCATAAGCAATATCGCCCGGCGGTCGCGGTCACGTTTCGGCATCCCTTCTGATTGGCTCGAATTTACGATCCATTGTCGCCTGATTGGCCGCGCTTGTGCGACGGATGGTGGTTTCGTAAAGAAAAGCACTTTATCGCCTGAAAGCACTGACGTGCCTCGAGAATACCGCCAGCCAATGTATGGGGACTGCGACCAGGAGTATGAAACCGCACCGGTCATTTTTTGGTCCCCCACTACCCCAACTTTCATTTCGGCTTTCCGTTTTCCAGAATTCCCATAAAATTTCGCTGACTTTAATCTCACCGGTTACGAAGGCGCCCATGTAAGAGCCCCGAAAATACCCTAATAGTCCCTTTGCACCGCAATATAAGAAAAATATATTTTTGGAAAGAGATTAACATTTACCAAACATATAATTCCTTATGAGTAACTGCCGACTATGAACATTTTTAACAAGTGTATAGACTATAGCAATCGATAATAAAACTAATCCTGTAGAGGAAGCTTCGAGAATGGTCCCGTTCCTAGAAACATTCGAATTTGTTTAACATAACTCAGTATTACTGCAAAATTATCGTATTTTCAAATCGATCGTAGTGATCTTCTTTACAATAAAATTTTCCCACACTAAAATGCACGAACAAAATATTTAAAAAAATATAAAACGACTAGGAAAATATCTAACAAAAAAGCGCTGCAAAGTATAAAATAACCTACTTTGTATAATCTACGTGTATAATCTACTTTGTCACTAATATCGAAACGCAGACCCCCCCCCCCAAACCATTGGAATACGGCAACACAACTGACATGCGGGACTGAACTTTTAACCGGGGCATTTTGGGGGGTATTGCGACGGTTAGTCAGGAAGCATCGAAATCGGTATCGTTTCTTCATAGGGCTGACGGAAGTTGGCGAAGGGGATATTATGCCGGGTGCACTCTCGGGCCGGGCAAGCTGCAATTTCAGTTCGGTCTGGCGGACCTTGTTGTCCGTGACACTTTGACGCAACTCGGTAGAGGGAGTGGCAGAGTGAGAGAGAGAGAGAGAGTGAGAGAGCGAGTGGGAGGGTGAGTGGGAGAGTGAGGGAGAGAGAGGGAGATAGAGAGAAAGCAGTGTCCAGGGGACGCTTGTGCGAGGCAGTTATGAGTTGCTTAATTGTTTTGCCACTGTTCGCCTGTCCTCATCGTTCTGCTCGTCCTGGCGGTCGCGCAGAGGGGTTTGGGGGGTTGGGGCTGAGGGGGCGCGCGCGCCTACCTCCTGGTCCTCTCGTTGGCCTTGTCGTCCACGATGTTACTGCTGCTGTGTGCTCCGTCGTGGCAATCCTGTCGCCGAGTTCCTCGAATACTCGGCATCGCTTCCGGAATGGTACCGACTTACCCCTTGACAAGTTATCCGCGCGATTCTGCTGTTAGCAAAATCAATAGGGCTCCTCTCCACACCATTTTGCTCGTATTGTTTAGCTTCTGCCAGCACTGGCTGAAAGCAATAGGAACCTTCTCTCTGTGGGTTGGGGACTTTTAACGCGGCTGGCAGATGTTGTCATTAGTGACCGGCACTATGCAACCTGCAAGGCCTACATCAATTTTGTATAGTTGCATGGTTGCATTGCAAAACCACTTGTACTGGTGTTTTTTGTAATGGATTGTGAGCCCTTGACTGTCCTTCACTGTTTAATCATTTAAGTAGTGTAATTAAAAAAATTGTCTTACCCGATGCGTGGAGAAATCTGAAGTTGTGTTCTTGCTGGAGGAATACCGAGGAACATATGTTGCACAGACTATTGTTGTTTGCAACAATAGTAAAGGATTCTGTTACATTGATAAGTATCAGACGACCGTGAATTTTTGTAGTATTGATCAGCAAGCAGTTGTATTTCTGATTGATAAAGTTCTGATGATTGTTTAGGAAAATTGGAATTTTCTCTCAAGTTCGCTATTTTGTACTAATTATAAGTATCATTTAGAACCAGGCAGAAATACTTGAGAAAATTGTGTGCGTCTCAGGATCGAGGGTGTACTAGCCGAATCCCTATTTTCCCCGGAACATCCCCTTCTATGTTCATCCCCCCCACCCCTCCCACCATCCACCTCTAGTGGCACTAACTACTAACACCGGGCTCTTTTACGATGACGGGGAAAAAACAAGGAGAAAAATGGGCGGCTGCGGCCTCTCGCCGGGCGAAGTGAACGGCAGCGGGGGTGGGCAGGTCGGCATTAATTAGTAATTTGTAGTGGCCGCTTTAATCTCTGCACACGGCCGCTACCGATGCTAAAGTCTAGATGAGGTACAAGGGGAGGAATATTAGGGGCTTCATTTAACCTGGTCGAAGAGCGTAGTGAGCGGCGCTTGCCCGGGAAAGAGGGGCAAAAGCGCGGAAATCACGGAAAGTCGACATTTCGAAGTACCCGCCGAGTAAGTGGAAATCAATGTTCTGAATGGCTCGTTCGGACCCGCCGCTTTTCATGACTTTTTAAAAGCGATTGTCCTGTTTGTTCGGGACCAAATACCGTAACGCTGATCTTCCTTTCGAAGGACCCTTTCACTCCCACTTAATTCACTCGCTTTCTCAATACTTGATGATTGCACTGTCCACGTGCCGGGTCGTTAAATTCTCTTATCGCCTCTGTCGGTTACTGCCAGCTCCTTCCGCACTGAAGATTCTCACGCTAGAAGTCACTTCAACTGCACCTAGTTTTTATATGTCCGGCAAATAAAACTTAACGACATATTAAATTTGTCTTTTGCTTCTCAATTCTTCAAAGGTCTGTTTGTGGTTTGTTACACGTAATTGTGTGCGAATTTATTGTGAATTGTTTCAAATTATTGGTGTCCTTTACTTCCATATTAGAGCTGCTTCATCTTTTTTATTACTGCGCGTTGTTCATTTTCACATGCCAACTTCTACTGTATTAAATTCCTTACGGTTTCTTCAATCCCTTTACTTTAATTTACAAGTATTTCGATTATATTCTTAAAAGACGAAGGTCTATATTTTTCTTATTTTTAGTCCTCGATATAAACTGCAGTGCAATTTCAAAAGACTATGTTAGTAAATATAGTGTGCAATTGCAGTACCAGATGTCTTCACTCCCTTTTACCTTATTTGTTACCGAGTTGAGTAACAAAATCTAAATAATCAAGGAATAAAAGTATTACTGTAAATTGCCTTAGATGCGCAAACTATCTAAATAATAATAAGAATAACATCACGGAATAAAATATTTATTTCTCCCAAAAGTCGTTACTAAAGTGGTTAACATAGGTTGAAACAGCTAACATGACTTTCCAACGTATAACACAAGTGTATTCGCACTTGTAAAACACGAGAACGCAATGGGAAGATGCTCGTCCGGCCACCCTACAAAAGAAGCGACTGGGCAAAAACAGTTTTACCATTAGGAACTTCAATTAATGGTATAAGTGGGTCCAATTGTATCTGGAAAAACAACACGTGTTTCGGGTGTTGCCAGAGTATTCAATGGCAGGGGCGAGGGAAAGCGGCGAAAGAACAGCGAAGCAGCAACCGGTGCTCCAGAGAACGAGCATCCAGGGGATTTTATGAGCCGTATCCAGACAACTGAAACGTGTAGTCTTCTGAATACGAGCAACGCTTCCACCTACTCCCTTTTACCCTCTCTCACACCCACTACCTCGTCCCTCTTTCTCTTTCGCCCATCCTCTTGCTTTTATTTTGCCTCGCCCGCGCTTATTACAGCATCCGCATTAACTTTTTTATACTCCAATTAGTGCTTTATTACCATTTCGGGCTGTCCGGTGCTTGTTACGATTTCGAAATCCGGGTCCCGCGTACACGGCGCACATTGAGCACCAGCACACACAGTCGATGCTACGAACCTTAGGATTGGAGCAATGCGAATTTGGAACGAAAGGATCAATACTTTTTAACCGTCGGATGGTGGAAGCACTGCGCTCACACGATCCTTCATAAGATGAGATTATTAATCATTTATTTGTTTATACGATAATATTTATTTAATTGGAAAACACGTTTTTCCTCGCGTCGCTCTACTTTGCACAGAATAAAGATAAGTTGTAAGAATTTATAAAAATACCCAGTCTAAAAAGATTAGAATTCTAGTCAGTGCTCTTTTTATATGAAAATTTTCGTCTTTCTGCTCAACGTGTTCTTATTTCTTCAAAAACTGTATTATTTCCGAAGAATACGTGTCGAAATTATGATAAAAATACTTGTTTCTGTTCACTTGACAGTATACTAAAGTCCTGTTGCCCCCGGTCAAATCGTGTGTTGATAATTAAAATAGTTTCCCATAAGGTATTCGGGTCTGTTTTGAAGTAATTAAAACATAATTAAATCATAGAAACATTTAACTAAAATTAAATATTCCAAATGAAAATTGGCAGCAAAATCGTGCGATGCTAAATAATATAAAATAATTTGTCGTCTACAATTAAACATAAAATTAAAAATACAAATTTCGTTTATTCCAGTCAATTTGAAATCAAATCCTTAAGTGTATAAATTGAATTGAAAATCATAGCAGGCTTAATCGTAGATTTAGCGAGGCTTACCATGTCTGGCTGAACGTCACCCACTTCCGGTTGTGGTGTCCTTTGCCCGCCATTGCCACTTGTCCTTCGGGAAACGGTTCATCGTGTCAGTGAACGCCAGCTGGTAAAGCGCTTCTGGCGTATAACTGCCTGTCGGGATATTGGCTGGCGCCGAATGCTGGTGACGCTGTCGAGACGAATTCTGCCGAACGTTGTTATTAAAAAATCTCATGCCTCGCTAGTGTCGCCGCCCACCGGCCGTCTTTGCAGCTCGGGATAGACGGCTTTCTAATGCGGAATATAACTATGAATTCTTCTTACGCTACACCCCAAATAGCACGTTTCTTTACGCGATTATATCGTCTGCACGTTATAAAGATGTTCTGCCGATGATATTTCAAACATGTCCATATTTTTTCATTTTTAAAACATTTTCGACATGTCATCTTTGCGTCTGCCTTTTTGCGGCATTCTTAGAGTGTCATGAAGACGTTTTAACAACGCCTTAATTTTACATCCTTTTAACGTTTTAAAAATGCCTTTAATATACGGTTGTTTCGTAATTATATATTGTTCCAATAGTATATGTAGAATCTCGAAATTGGTTGTTTTCTCCAAATCACACGTTGGTTTTACTGAATTAACATGATGAAATATTGTTTTTCGAATGTAGAATAGTAATGTATATTGAAAGTCTTATCATTCACGTATTAAAGATATTTGGAAGAGTAATAAATAGCAAAATGTTAGTGGCGTTTCAGAAAATATATATGTAACGAATGTTATGCGTAGTATTCAAATATTATATGGGCGATTGGGGGGAGCAAAACCTTTTTCTTTGACGACTCATTCTTTGACAAATAACCAAAATGACTGTTTTATAAACGACTAAAATATCAAGTCACTCTACTTCTTATACATATACTAGTATTCGAATATTTTCATTATTAATCATACAGGGTGTTTCAGTTCCCTCTGAATCACCACTGTGCACATATACTTTATGCCTATTATTATACACGTTATATATGTATACATCAAACATCTAAATATACATATAACCACATACATGTCCAATAAAGATTGGAGTTCGTCCGCCTTAATTTAAAAGGAACTGAATCAGTCTGTACATGTCTTTCACACTTCTTTGAAATACTGAAAATGAGTGATACAAATTACAGGACTCTCATTCGCGAATGCTCGTCCGCGACTCACGAATGTGATTGAGCATTGCACGACATTAAAGATGACTGTTTGGTAATCTCGTCAGGTTGGCTGACTGTCGCGGGGCGTTAGGTGAACGGCTGTTCCGGCAGACGGGTGCAATCCATCCAATCGGAAATATACGACCTGATAATGACAGGCACACGTGCACATTACGTGGATTCGCGATTGCCGTGGTGGCGCGCGGGCGCGCTCACACGTGTATTCGCTGCACGATAACTTGCTGTGATGAAGCTGACCCAATTTCGATTGAATCCAAAGTGGCTGCACGGCGAGGACGGCCGCCTACGCGAAACATGTACCGGAAGGGTTCAAGCTCGGCAGCGAGCTGGCAAAAAAGAGCTTACCCGCTAGCTTTTTTTTTTGCGCACACGCGTAACACGCCTCTCCGCCGCCCCTCTCGAGCGGGATTCAGCAACATTATCTCAGTTTTGCCTGTCTACCCGAGCCAGCGAGATTTGCATGCCCCGGATGCTGCTGTACCCGCTTGCTACTGCACCCGCTTGAAATTACTCTGTTGGCAAAGTTAGCATTCCTGTATGGGTGAAATTTATTTGGCGACCGTAAATAGTAAGGTAACTAACAGATTATTTATATTTGCTAAATGTCTTACTAAATATGTCTCATCTTGGTGGCTGCGCATTCATATGAAAAAGCTTCGGTCTTGTTTTGATAGTGTTATCATATTTCTCGCATATTTTTTATCATATTATAAGTCGCATATTTTTCACTCTTTTCAACCAAAATAAGAAAAAAACAATACACAAACGTCCATTAGAGACGTATTTATTTATACAGAATATTCAACCTCGTACTTGAACTAGCACTAACCGGGAAAGTAAAATTTAAAGAATAACTGTTTTCCTACCGCAATTAGTTTTCAAATTCACTTTGAAGTAAACCTCATATTTCTCCGACTTCGGTATAACTAATTCTCAATTTAATAGAAAAACTAATGCACAAGATACATTTAGATAATAATACCAAAACAAAATTTAATTGTTACTTATAAGAAGAACGAAACAAAATGCTTGATTAAATGGAATTTTAAAACCGGTCGTTTCGCTGGGCGTGATACTTTAGTGTTAAAACAGTAAAACAAATTGTCAAAAAGTGATGGAACTGAAATGGAATGGCTCGCAAGTCAATGAGCTATCGGAGCTGGATCAGTCAGTCCATGGTTCCTCGTCAGTGATGTAGAGAGTTCCTTGCTCGTGTATCGTCAGCTTTAGTGACGGGGAAATGGTAATATTGCGCTCGTCGCTTACGTGAAATAATGCCGAGAGTGTGGATCGAAGCGGCAGTCCATTTTTATCGGCTATACATCTTAGCGGAGAGTAGTGGAGCGGAGCCGAGAGCCCGGTGAACGCAGCTGGTGCGAATATTAAAAGCGATCGCTCAGTTCACGTAATAACTGACCGCCCTATCTGCCTCGACATACAATAAATATTCGCGGAGCCCCGGTGCAGCAAGCTTTAATTTACGGGCTTGCTCGCGATCTACGCCTTTCCCTTGAAGAATGTGCCCTCATGTAAGTGACTCGGGGTAAGTGAATCGAGCATGCCAACTCCGCGCAGACTCGTCGCAAACGCACCAGTACGAGAATAAAGTTCATTCATCGTAATGATTCAGTAGAGCATATCGCATTCAGTCCTCTCGAAAGGTTCAATATAGTTTAAAAGTGCGTTCTCTCCGAATGACTACACAGTATAAACTTCGCGTGACATGAATAATGCATAAGATTCTATGAACAAGTATAGACATTAATAGTACCAATACATTCTCATTGTTATATGTCTAATAAGCTACGCTCGCATAAACTAAAAAATACGTTCTTCTGTACTAATATAATGATATAAAGGGCTATCTTCGCGTGTCTGTTTGTATATAGATTAGCGATAAACATGAAAATGATTGAACTGATTTCAGCGCGATTTCTCCTCCTGTATAGAATTATCATCCAGGCTTAATAAAGTTCCGAAACTAATTGCAAATTTGAAAAAAGAATAAGATGTCGAGTTATACGTTGTGGGAAGAAATCTGCAACAAAGATAGATGCTTCAACCTACTATGTTCTACAATATGTTCATATCTATTCATCTTGAACGAATTACAATAACACAATCATTGCTACTGTATTATATGACGAATGAAAAATGAACGTAATATGACATTTTCTCATTATACTCAATGAAGGATCATAAATTATCGCAGAAATTAGTATTCTCATTGCGAAATGCAATTTTTTGTGGAATCTCTCATGCATATTTATAATAGAGTGAATGCAAATCAAGCTTGAACAATGCGAAATTCTAAAAAGCCATATAAAAAGTTAATAATATCCGTCCGACTTGTGTAGTGTATTGTTCACATTCTTTTATAAAGTCTGATGTTATTCGTATTATTATTCATGTAACATTAATATGCGGCGATGGCGAAGCATTACTTATGCGCATCCACTACTCAGTTTTGAACCTCGACTTTCCTGCATAATTTCGAGAAAACTGAAAATTCAGGTCGCAGAGTGAAACGAACCCAATGAGATGCTATGACGCAGTCATATCATTAACAAAATAAGTCTCAAATCGATTTTCTATACCCCAACTTTCGTGCGACAGACAACTGTTCCATCACTCGATACTCTATCTAACGCATGGTTTCATTAGCATTTCGCTTATTTGAATGTTCGGGTAATGATCGTTCAAGAGCGCGAAATATGATCGAAAGAGAGACTGCGTAGTTGAAGTGGCGAACTGTGCCCGAAAGTAATTTAATGCCCATTGTTACGAACGGTATCGGGGGATTAAAAGGACATCGAGGCAGTTTTATTAGCAGTAAAGACGTCATTTCAAACATCTCGAACGTATTACAAAATCAATGTTCTCGTAACATGGCTGTAAGTGGCCATTACGAGGCCTTAAAAGAGTTTTTAAGGCCGCGGTCTCTCTTGTAACAATTACCACTTAAAAGTCAAGGGGCGGCTGGGTAACGCGTCCCAGCTGAATCCACCGCGTGACCAAAGAGCAAACATTTCGCAGTTCTTGGTTGCCCGGAAAGTTTACGAGAACGCTCGAGACAACAGTGTAACAAACAACGTTTTGCCCGCTACTACTTTCCTCCGAGTACACGCCGGTACTACGGAAAAGAGCTTGTCGCCATTAACTTAATTCCCTGCATGCGTTGAACGTAGCTGCAGCTCGTTCTCTTCCCGGATATTGCTTGGAACTTCTCAAATCCATTCTCGGGCGTCCTCAGTGCGTTTAGGTTTCAGCGAGCTAGAAAGACTATGTGTCTCCCACCAAAGACAGAGAGACTACGAATGCTAAAAGTAAATACTCTGTCAAGTGCTTATATGTAGTAGTTAACAAAGAAATTTGTTGATGATGTGAAACATTCAAGGCGTTTGTATAATTCTTGAAAAGTGTACTAAAATTAATTAATTCTTGCAGCTAGTGCAATTGCAGAAAGAAATTTCTTAATTTGTGACATGCACGAAATAAAAAATCTTATTACTAAAATACAAGTCAATTCTAAAAGAATCAAAGAGAATTGAATTCTATCTTTGAAGTAGCTTACGTCAGCTCTATTTAATCCGTAACTCAAAAACGGATTAAACCAATCTTTCACAACCATTAAACCTGGACTTCAAAAAGTTAGTTCATTACTCAGTTCACAATTGATGATCCTGAGCAAGAAACTTAACCCGTGTAATCCCAGTTCGCGAAGCCAACCAATCGTATCAAAAACCATTTCATCACCATTGCAAAAAAGGGCGTAACGACAATTCGGTATCGAGTGCAGAAAAGCGGCGAAGGCGGGTGGGGACGATTCAATTTTGATTAAAGGGAAAGTACAAGTAACGAAAAAGACGAGGAGCCAGCGTGAGGTGGATTCTCCGAGCGGAGAGCTGAGGGTTATTGTCTGCGCCCCAGTTCTCAAGCAATGACTGTATTGTCCGGCCTTTCTTCCTCCCTTCTGGTTTTCTATGTCAACGTTTTTTCTCCTTTGTAGATCCTTTCGATGTCCGATTCCCTTTTCGACGCTTCGTTTCCCCCGGTTCGCGCTCCGTTTCCCACCTCTCCCGCGTGTATTAGGGGATTTTCCATGTCTCCGTCCCCCTCCTTGTTCCCTTTACTTATCCATCTCAGAGGCGAGCGTGCCCCCCCCCCCTCTCACTCTCGTTCGTTCTCGTTTGCTTCAGCAGCGCTCTTTGCGCCACTCTGTGCAACGGACTCACCAGAGGGCGACGTTCACTGAGCATCTAGGCATTCCGGGTTGGGCAAAGGTGTTTGGAGGGCGGGGAGGGGCTTGAGAATATAAACAAACAGAGGTACGACGGAGAAAAGTGCTAGAACGATCGCCGGAGAAACAGGTGGAGTGGGGCCAGCGAGGAAAAAGGGGAGCAGTAGTGATTGGAAGGGGACAGCAGGAGGGGGGAACGACGGCCTTGCTTGGACGGTGGGGAGAGAAGCGTCACAGGAAAAAGGCGAAGTTTCGTCATCGTGGAAACAGCAGCGCAAAAAGCGCACGTGACAAAGACGTTTTTGCAGTCAAAGAGAGCACACGGGCAGCATGCTCTCCCGTCGTTCCTATCGCCAGAGAGCACTCGCGTGGCCACTGCCGTAGATGTTTCGCTTCCAAGAGCTACGACACTCTGCTGCCTTTTTTTCCCTTCTCTAAAGTCCTATCGCAAAAGTGTACACGCTTACTTTATCGAAGGGGTGGCGCCGTTCATACATGTCGACGAGACGTAGCTGTGCTTGCGCTGCTTTAGATAGTAAGGGACAAGTGCTTTGGTGTCAGTGAAAGAGAGTTGCCTTGCTGTAAGGAGATATTCTGACCTGGTATCTGGGAAGACCATCCGGCGGGCATTAAGCTTTAAGCAATATTTAAAAATGCACGATTGTGTAGAAGTAAACATTTAATTGATACTGTATTTGTTGAAGGTGGTTCTTTATTATCACTTTGTTACTGCGTCGTAATTAACAGACATTTTTCTATAGTTGAGAAACCCTTAGCAGCAATTACTCTCGTTTATAATTTTTGTTGGTGAGGACACCGTTTCCAAGAAAAAGAAAATGTTTCTTGTTTAATAAAACAATGTTTTGCGGTTCTCGAGAGATGTGTTATGACATTAATTCTGTAACTTCCACATTTTGCATGTATTTATCACTTACTGAGGCGCTTTTAGTCTTAAGGCCTCCCCCATGGTCGAAAGGGGAAGAGGGTGATGTCATCCTAAGTTACCGTGAATCAGATGGGGTTAAATTAACTCCTACGGTTTATTCTAATGTCCTTTTTTTCAAATTACATATATTCGTATATGGATAATACTTGTGGTAAAGTTAACCCCACATGCCGTGTTGGTTCTTTACCTGGTTCACGGGGAGTTAACCTAAAACGGAGTTTCAACTATCAACGAAAACCTTCAGCAGATTCCATCGTATTGGTGGCACGAAAGCAGCAATGTTATCTCTTCAGTTCGCATTAGTACATTCGATAATTACGAAACGCAATCAAGTGCTAATGAGAAGCGGCGGGAAATTCTCCCGGAAGCCATGTAAGAGGGGCACCGGCTGCTCGGCGGCAAAAGCTTGTTAGGAGAGTAACTCGGGAAATAAGCGTGTTCAGAGCTGGAACCCGCCTTTTTTTATCATCAGACCTCCTTTCGTTATTTCTGTATACATAATCTATTCCGAAAGTTCCCCGCGAATGAATTAGTAGCCGGGCATGAAAATGATGCGCCTTCAGATTTACATTAGAACTGTAACAAGCGGCCAACTACGTTACGACGCTGCTGTTTTAATTAACATTGTTACAACGCCGCTCATCTCGCACCTCAAGGAACTTTTAGCATTTTACGGCCAAGTTCCGCGACACCCGCGCGAAGCCAGGCCCTTCTGTTGAGACCATTATGTCGCGCACTCTGAAAAACGAACATGACGTCGCAGCAAAATAACAAAACTAAAAGTACCAGCACGTCAGGAGAAAATGTTCGGCTGTAAAGTGAATATGGCTCGCTATATACAGCCAGTAAGCCTTCATCCGATATTAATTTAGAGTTAATATTAATCCCTTCAGACTCAGAATTTTTATAGCTTCTTAAAACTGACCTTTATTTTATACAACGTAAAGAAGAATACAATGCAATGAGATTAATTTTCAAGTGTAGATTCAAATTCTATTATTGGTCATCGATTCCTTTTTTAAACAAATTCGTGATCACTGAAACAAATGTCATATAGCCTACAAGGAGAGTGCGAGACCTTTCAGTTCGAAACTCCCCATGATATTTTCCGTATTTGTTCACGATATGATGTAAAAAGCACTTGCAAAAGTACAGCTGTTATGGTATATTTTAAATAAATGAAAATCTAACAGGCGTAGTCCTTAAACATCGTTGAGTAGGTTAAATCTGACTTTTCGATCATTTTTAAAAAATACCTATAGTTGAACATGGCAGCTGATTATTTGGAGAAATATTTCTACATTAGCTTTTGAACTTATAACAAAAAATGAGCACAGGTTTCGATCTAACATGTCTGACGCTCTCCTTGTTAAATATTCGTATATTTTCCACTAATTTTTAACTCGTAATATTTTGCGTACGTTCATATGAAAACCTGTCTTTCGAAAACTCTGCCAGAAATGATCTCGAAGCCAATGTTGTCCAGTGCAGTGGGTGCCCGTCAAAGAGAAATAAATTATAAGTGCAGAATGTTTAAATAACTAACGAGCGCGACGACGAGAAATGGCTTAACAGAGAGCAAAGATAAATCTCGGTGGCCAATTTCGGCATTGTGTGCCGTGCTTCTTGCGACCAGGAAGGGAGAAATGGCATGCGAGACGAAGATACCTAAATAATGGGCGAGAGAGAGGAGAGAATTAACCAGAGAAAAAGCGAAACTAAGGGTTGGAGAGGGCGAAAAAAATAGGGGGATGAGAGGGACAGAGAATTTACAGGGTAAAAAGAGAAGACCCAAAAGAAGGAAGGGAGTTCTCGATGGGACTTATATTCAAATGTGAATTTAGAAATGTCTATTTGCACACCCCTTTTTCCAATCTACAATTTTATATTGTGTCATTTTGTGTCACTATTCACGGCAAATTGCGTTGTACGAATCCGTAGCAACCTTTATTAAAATTCCCTGTTAATTAAGCAGAATGATGTTACCAACTATAGCGAAAATTCAAAAACGAGAATTCATTTTAAATCAATTTCACGCAGACATAGTGCACGTTCATTGCGAGCTCTACGATTTCCTTCGTTTCGTAAAACATTTGTATCCGATCTATAGCAAAACGCACATCGAGCGGAGAGTATTAGCTAGAGAAAAAGCGAAATCGTGGGTTGGAGAGGGCGAGAAAAAGAGGGTGGATGAGAATGAGAGAGAATGAAGAGGGTAAAAAGAAGGAGAGGAGTTCTCGATGGGACGCGCGCGGAATACAGATCGCCGGTGCTATTTGCTTTAAAGCCGGGCAATAATTGCGATGGCGATTGCCGAATTTCCCCGCAGCAGATATCGACCACGCGCCTCGAAATGCAGCTCGAGAATGAACGATAATTCGCGTGATACCTTGAAATTTCGTGCGCACCGCGCGAATTATTTTCCTATGAATTATACATTTTGCGCGCTTCTGCGTGCGCCGGTGCTCCCTCGGCCGCTCGAATTTCGGCTTGGACACCGGCACCGCTAATAAATGCACTGTATTTGTTTGCGCTTTGAAGTCCTTCGCTGTCCGCCGGATTAGCGTGATTTCGTGGCATGTTCCAGTTGACAAACGGAGATCCGCGTGTGTGTGTTTGCTCCCGCCCGTCTCCCATTCCCGCGTACACGAATTAGAAAGTCAAAAACTAGCAGCCGCAGAGAGCCTCCGCCAATCCCATACTGTTGCCCGAAAGTTGAAAATGAACGGCTGGAAATGCCCGGCACAGAGGAAACTCGAGTAATCACGGACGTGTAAAGGAAAAGTCGTAATAACGTTTGCGCAGCCTGTAAACCTTTATCGTGATTAATTTACGCCTGCGATTCTTGAAACTAACCCAAATGCGCTTACCGAGACTGTATCGCAACCTTTTTGTGTCGGTGCAGTCAGTGTTTCAGTTGTTTCGAGTGAAAAAGTACTTGAAACTATAACCGTAATGCTACTTTTTATGAATAATGCAGAGACTGTATGAATACATATATACATTAAGAGTAGGAATGCATTTTCCCCGTTGTGCGGATAATGAATTTCTGATTTACAAAATCGACTGCGTTACTAGTAAAGAAATATATTGCAGCTTTTTTTATCAGTGATTAGCTGTTGTCCCACTCGGCTCCACACAAGCGTTATTTCGTGGGCATGCTAACAATAGCTTAATTTAATGAGTGATAGATTATATGCTGATATCATTGTTTGTGTAAAAGATAACGTGATACTAGCGAGTATCTTGAATGTTTGAAGCAGAACAGTTAACCTACACTAGGCTAGATCTATTGTATTTATATTTCGTTATGTATTTTTAGTGTTCAACCCTGATTAAATCGAAACCATAACGAATACAGCAGCGAAAGTTTCATGAAGATCGGTTTGAAAGTTTCATAGATTACGGGTTACATATAGAAAACACTAGATTTTAATATAAACGTACAAATACTATATACTCTAATTCTTTATTAACACATAATGAAATCATTCATAAATAAATAAAAAATGCAGAAAACCCAATATTACTTAACTTAATATTACTACTACAAAACAAAAGAACTTTCAATATACAATGTATCTCCTGTATCTAAAAAGTTACTAACACGAAACGCGTGCAATGTTAACAAAAGTTACTAACACGAAATGCTTAACACTGCATTTTCAGCTGCCGGTTTTTTCATGCTCCAGCCGCTTCATCATGCAGGCATTCGGGGCTCGAAGCTAGAAATATGTGGGATCAGTGGGTGGATTTGCTTTAATAATTCTCAATGCACTCGACGATGTGCATCGTTCCGCGTTTTACTGTTCCTGCGGAGTTTTTAGTTGGGCCCCTGTGGTCGTCAGGGGGCGCGTGGACTCAAGTTACTAGGCAGTCGACAAGGATATGGAGTCCCTTAAATATTTTAAAATGAATTATATCGCGAGAGTTGCACCAGTTACCACCCACTCGAGCGGCAAGTTCGCGTGGCGCGGCGCTCTGTACGATGGGACCATAAAAATTTTACTGTCCTACAACAGTGTAGCCTACATTTCCCTCCAGTCGGATACGTGCGTCAGGGGTGGCCTCTGGTGGGGACGGAGCCGGAGAGTGAGAACGAGATCGAGAGCGAGAGACAAAGACGGTGGGAGGAGGAAGAGTAGGAAGAGTTGGAAGAGTAGGAGTGGGAGGGGAAGGTGGGAGCTCATTACTTGGGCATTCTCGGCGATAAGAGGAGGTCTCCCGGGCCGATTAAAATTCAGCGTGCGTGCGGGCGCAAGCTCGAGTGAGTTTTCACCGGGCCGAGAAATGTCTACGTCATTGACATAAACCGACGGAAAATGGGGGAACGCCGTGGGAAACACGGATTAAGTTATACGTGAGGAATCCCCCGCCTCGGATTCGCACTCCATGTATTCGACTCTGTTGCCTTCCACTCCTGCCTGTTTTCGCCGAGCGTGCTGTATCGGCAAAACGGATGCCAGCGCCGCTTTAAACGTCTAGACAATGATCGATGCCGCCTTCCTTGGCGCCTTTCAACGGGATAAACTGTGGCTCTCGAGTGACGTGGCTACGTTCTGCCTTCTCATTTGATGAGTTGATAATTGGCAGACTCGGTACTGTTCGTCTATTTATTGACACGACTTTTCACATTTTCGGGAACAGTGTTAGATTGCAGAGAATTATCATTAGATTTTTGTGTATAAATGAGCAGATTTATTCAATAGTACAATATTACATGTATGAATTTCGGAGGCGTTTTGACCATTATTCGGTCGAAGCTAGCTTCGATCTAACCGTTGCTATATGAAAAAGCCCTGCGGAGGTAGGAAAATGTATAGTTTGAGCCATTGGAAAGCCTCTTTATCCTGATTTTCGGATATTGCCTTTGGTCATGCGGCGCTCACGTGATTCCGAGAATTCTATAGTTGGGGTCATCTAACAATAGGACAACTTACAACGGTACTCCCGATTCGACGAGAGGAACGAAGCTTCGGCAGAAATCTCAACAGTAGTCGTTTTAGAATGCTGTTGGCAATTTTGTCCTTTCTGCAAGATGCCAATTTTACCGGCACTTACACTGGTCTTATATTCGAACCTGAGTTTAGGAATGCGTATTTACACATATTTTCCCGAGGCGCAATTTTATATTGCATCATTTTGTGTTACTATTTACGCTGTATTACGTAATATGAATCCGGAGCAACTTTTATTAAAATTTCCTGTTAATTAAGCGGAATGATGTTAACAACTGCAGTAGCAATTCAAAAACGGGAATTCATTTCCAACAAATTTCACGCAGTTGTAATCTACATTCATTGCGCACTCAACGAATCCCTTCCTTTCATACAAAGGCATTCACCTTTCACACATGTGCAAATGCAAATACAAATGTAAATGTAAACAAATATCCCTGTAGAACGTTTCTTTCCGATCTAAATCAAATCGCACATTCCGAAATCTCGCTTTTCAGGCATTAATCGCGCGAATACAAAATGCACAAAACATTCTTATAATTCCACAGAGAAAACTGAGACTGTGCTTTTAAAGAAAAGTGGAGAAAGGCGGGCAAGAATTTTTTCATTCAACAGATTACTTTATAGCGCGGATACTATCGAGATACCTTTATAAGACAGAGAGACCGCCTGAAATGGCGAGCAGAAACTATTCATTGTCAGACGGCAAGCTAGGTCGTTGCTAATTAACCCAATGAAAAATCCGTTATCGTTTCCGCCGACTGTTTCCGCGTCTGGAGGGCCGAGCTGAGAAAAGAGGGCAAAGGAAGAAAAAGGGGGCCGAGAAAAGGAACAGGGGGACGGCATTGCGGCCCGGAGGAAGCAGACAAGGCAGATACGTCAATCAAAAGTTTTCCCGCAGTCGCTACGAACCTTTTCGGCTTTCGGTGTATGAGTGTGTGTGCGCGCGCGCGCACGGCTGAGCTATTCGATACTTTCCCAAGTGAAGAACTGGAGAGCAGAGACAGGCCGAATTAAACGGTGGACCGGACGCCGAAGAAGGGAAAATGCGGCAGAGGAGAAGAGGTTGGGCGGGTGGCAGGAAGAGGGTGAAAAACGCGCGAGCGGAGAGGAGAACGATGAAGGCTCGGGACGCTCGCTGAATTGTTCGAGAGCGGGAAAATCTCCCACTTGTAGCTCGCTGATATTTACCCCGATCTTACCGAGTGCCGAGTTAAATCTTGAGTGACGCTTAGACCCTTCTCTCTATCCATTCCTTTCAACCTCCTACCTAACCCCGAATTTATAGTGTTGGAGCGCCCTCCACTTCGCGATCCAGTCAATTTCGACGACGCCTCCTTTTAAAATGAGAGTAGCCGCAAGATTGTACTCGCCTGTATGCCTGCATTTATTGTCAATATTTCTCACATACAGAACTGTCGATGATCTTGTGAATAACATATAAATCTCCAATATTAACACTAACCGGATCGGTTGTTTATACAAATATATATATATATATCTATTTGTGGGAATATTGATTATGTTTTTCCGATTGGGGTACAGATAATTGTTAATTTAATACGAAAACAAATGCACAGAGTAACACTTGGATAATACTAAAAAAGTATAAATTTACATTTTGTTTTTAACAAGAACGAACGAAACAAGTGAAGCATAGAATCGAAATTTACGATACTGTCAATGTTAATAAGATGCTACCAAGTTGTTAGGATTGTTTGGATAGGTTGTCGTTGGCATACCTTATTTCATACTCTATATTATTAAGCTTCTTTAATACCTAAAATTAGAAAAACAAATATTACAAAGATCTGTTCATGGTTCTAGATAAAATCAGATTAATGGACATTTATATATTCGGATTTAACTCTTTACATTTTATGTTACAAAACTTCTTTATTACGCAAAATTGTCAGAGACATATTTAGTACTATCGCCGATAACAAATATTATAAAAATTTATAACAGCTGAAACTCAAGCCATGTGCAAATATTTGGACAGCAAATTATTACTACGACTGTTCCAGGGCAACACAATAGTAGTAATACATATCTATTGTTTGTACGCTAAATCAAACGAATCGAACACATCCTCACATATATTAAAGGACTGACCAATTCAAACTATATATATATATATATATATATATATTGTAGTAGAATACTCGTCGTCATTAATTTCCGTACAGAGTGAAACGGCGTTGCTTAATCTCTGATTGCGAAACCACAATTCAAGCTTAACATCGGAAAACTCGCCTCAACTATGCACCGTGGCAATGAAAGAAAGCTATCAAGTAAACCCAGCCAGCAAGTGCAAACAAGGAAGCAGCCAAAACGCCGAGCGAAGGAGCGGGCTCAGTGAAAGCTTTTAATTATTTATGGATCCCATCAGGAATGCAGGCTGAGTAGTCGAAAAGTACTAGTAAGCCCGGCGGAGAGCATTGCGCGGAGCATCGCGTTTACATATTCTTTCTAATCCTCTCCTGAAATTCACACTCCTGACACGAATATATAAAGGGATTGGGGGTTGAAGAGGGTGGGTGCTTTCGAGCTTTAATCATTCGTTGTTACTTCCATAATTTAAACTCCAAAATTATTCTCTCACTCTTTTACTCTCTCGTTCTCTCTATGTTGGCGAAACTCGAACCTGTACGCGCGTGGCTTCCCCCAAAGCCACGCAGCTCGTATCAATTTAACTAGTCCAGGCTGGGAAGCCCATTCGAATTCCAGGGGAGAAGCAGAGCGAATTCACGTGTGAAATTTCTCGATGGCATTAGCCGCGGATGTGCTGCCCCCCACGGCCGATTTCCAAGCGCAAATCGCACCACCACCTGCCCGCTTACGCTAACAGCGCTGAGGATTTGTAGAGTCTGGGAAATTGCAATTCGAAGAATAGACGAAGGCGCAAACACTGAGTTGGATAAGATAAAACTATTTATTTCACACTTCGAGACTGCTCTTTAAAATTTAAACAGTTAAGAGGATGATAATAAACAAATTTTACTCGACTCTTCTGGCTTCACCGTGGTAACATTTTGTATACGCGTTAACAATAATTTAATTTAAAGAATAATAGGTTGTTATAGTTATCTTTGTTGCAAATATCTTCTATCAATGTGTAACTCGACTTGCTAATTTTCTAAATTTAAGTAATTAATATTGCAATATTTTAGAGCCTATTCAAACGTTGCCCTTTATATTAGTAGAAATACTTGTTATGTATGATCATTAAGTTATGTGATAACCATCGCATTAGTTGATTAAATTTTGTAATTGTCGGATGTAATTTGATTTATCATTGTGTGGTTTATAGATTCTTATTTGTTCGACTCGTTCCGAAGTAGGTTCTCGTAATCAATCACTTGGATTTCGTTTTTTGGATATTTGTGCTTTCATTTCAATTCTGATTGAAAACAACTCTACTTTGGTGCCATTTTCTGAATTATTTATATCAGCATTGGTATAAAACATTGTAGTTGGATGTATAACAGATATTGTGTGAGTTGGCGGAAGAAGTATTTCTTAGGAGGAAGCAGAGCGTGGAAACTATCTGCTCTACATAGATAGGATACATAATCTGGCGAACATTTACCTATACATAAACCCACATGGTGTTTCGTTACACATGAGATGTAATCTCAGAAACAACTAAAAATATTTAGATAATATTTTCACTGTATTGCTTACTTTTTCCTGCGTATTATAAGTATATATTATTAAACTACGACAAAGAGTGGGATGCATAGCGAGGTAATAATTCGAATCGTGAATTAGTTACGTGCCGGTGGCGTGTTCCTTTGATCATTTATCTTGCACGAGCTGCACCTTCCGAGCATCGCTGTGATGGTGTTCACATTTGTCGTATTTCCTTGTATACTAATTTGTACACTATTGTACACCTAAGCACAATATCCATGGGTTTTACAACACGATATATTCGGCACCGAGCATGACAAATATATATTCTGACTCTATATCTGACATGTTTCCCACTTGGACAAAAGTGGATATATTCGACTAGTTTTATTATTGAATTGAAGTATAGTATACTATGACTAAACGTTAGGAATATGAGCAATGACTGCTATAGCCTTGCAGATTACTTTTCCAAATGCTCGTAATCCCAGTCGTCCTTGGCCCCGTAAGAACCTACTGACGCGCTACCTAGCGGAAGCGTCATTCAACGAACTAGGTGGTACTTCCAATTTCCAGGCGTGCCGTCAGGATTGAATTTCTGTCGCCGTGATCCAGTCGACGCCTTCTCCATCAACTCCCACGCTGCTTGTAGGCCGATCATTTCGCGAGATAACGCGTAACTAGGTTATGTTTGTGAAAATGGCCCGGAGCCTCTCGATTTTTCTCCGTAATGTCGCACCACGTGACCCTCGCTCTTCGTCTTGTTGAAGCATCAGAACTTTCAGGACGCCTGCGCTTCTTTATTGTTTCATCTTTACGAGTCTACGGGTACAACTCTCGGGGATGAATCGAGTAAGTAGTGAGTATGTGGAAAACAATGTTACTGTGGATTCTCCGATCGGTCAACGAACTGACAATTGGTCCTGAACGCATCGATCGGATGTTAGTGATATTGGATGGCTCAATCAGATCTTTTAGAATATAAAATTTGTGTCCATTACGCATTCACTCATATTGGAGGCATAACCCCAAATTTAAACTAATTTAAGAGTGATCAAAGAACTTCAAGAGGGTTTTAACAAAAATTTCATTAAATTAATCTTTTTATTTATTTCATATTATTTCTGTAAATCAGTAGCAACATGCATCTGAGTTCTTACTGCATTCGCATAACAATTTCCTCATCTCTATTATGACTTTTCGTTAGTTTGCCATACAATTAAATATGGTAGATTTAACAGGAATATTGAAGATTTTGTTAATACAAAGTGGGCAGTACACATGAAATCAGAATCCATCGGATTTTTTCAAATATTATGAATTTTTTACAAATCAAGCATAGTCTCTTTACATAAGCATCTGCAGTTTACAAAAGGCTATCAAGTCTTTCATCATTCTATTACGCATTTAAATATGGTAACTTTAACAGGAGAATTGAACATTTTATTACTATCAAGCGAACAGTAGACTCGAATTCTGAATTCATCCGGTTCTGTGGGATATTATATATTTTACACAACTCAAGTGTAGTCGATTTGCATAAACTTCCACAGTCCACAGATTACAAAGATAGCTAGATGACAGTGAAGCCTTTTCTCCGGTGGAGAACGGAGGCTCTAGTGAGGTTAGGTAGAACGCGTTCACCCTATGAGCGACGTTAAGATCTTCACGCAGGAATTAACTACGTGTATAGGGCAGGGCGCGTGTCAGAAAACTATTAATCTTATCTCGGCGCGGCGCTCTCTCCCGTAGCTGGTTGCTCAGCAACTTGCGCCGCGGGATGCCGAGTTGTAACTTGTTGTTGAAGAGCAAGCACCGGGAAACTTCGCCGGCCGACGCAGCCCTTTCTTCGGCACCCCTGCGAACCAGACGCCCTGCCACTGCCTGCCACAAACAGAACTTCTTACTGTGTTATTCACACCGGCGGAAGGAAATTACTACGTGCCGATTAACATTGCCGCTCTCCTTCCGGCCGGCACAAGTTTCTCCTAACATCGCGTAAAAAACAGATCCTCCAGACCGCATTGGCGACCTATAGCTAAATATAGGTGATATTTTTCGAAACGATAAGAACTATTCTTTTCTGTTCTACGACAATGCAATGTCACGCAAAACCATCGTTCTTACGATTTGCCCTTTTTTGTGCCGTATAAAGGAAATTATATAACCATTCGTACAAGCACCACTCATTTAGAATACTATTAAAAAGTAATACTTTTTCCTCACAAGTGCAAATACCATAGTCTTAATTTTTGCGTGAAAATAAATCTTATGGTTCAGATAACAAACTACAGAGTTGCAGAAAAGTGTGATACAAATATTAAAACAAATATTTAAAGTTATTGACAGTTTTGTTACTTAAGGAATATGTCTCTGGAATGATTATACTTTTCATCAGTATCAGTACAGAATGACGCCTTCTTTACAAGCGTTCAAAGTGCACAAATTTAGCCGAAAGTTTCGATCACAGCACGTGCGGAAGACGATCATTCCCCATATTCGTCATTAAGCTAGTTTGTAACACAATAGCTACTTTAAACGTCTGCGCAATTGATTTTTAAGTAAGCTCCCATGAAGTGACGCGACAGTCAGGCCAACAATACGCTCGTCCCAGGAAATCCATGATCCATTCAAGTCTTCACAGTGTATTCTCGAGTTTCCAGCAGATTAAACGTAGTAGAACCAATCTGAGCTGGGGAGAAGTCGTGGCCGTTACCGTCCTCGAGAACCCGGTATGCAGAAGTACACGAAACTTTGGGAGACTGGCGGAAGTACATTTCGTACAATGTGAAGAAACTTGATCGCTGTTCTATCGAGTTCGCGTGCGGTGCTAATTAAAGGCAATTCAAACGGAACGTCTTCACTCGAGAAACCAGATTTCACCACTGTCGAAGTAAGGAAATATTTGGGTGGGAAGGATCTGTTAGTGTTAGTGGAATTAACGCAATAGCGCCAATCTGCTAAGGGCTGATACTTAATGGACCGTTAGGGAGCTGAAGGAGATTAAGTTTGCGTGTTTTCAAGACCTCGTAAAATCTGAAAATGTCTATAAAATATTTTAAAATAGCCGTGTTGTACAACTGATGCTCACAAGTAGTCCTATTTTGAAAGTTCATAACTATTAAGAAATTCAGCATTGTTTATTCCAAATATATAGTATACCGACAAACTCGAAAAAATTCGTCAACTACCCGAGTATTCCCTCTCTTTTGTGCAGGGAATGAAACTAACGGCCGAGGCGAGAAAGTGTGTCAGGGAAATTTTCATTTTACGCTTCCGTTTGTTAATTATAGCAAGTTAAAAAATTAGTGTGATAAGCGCCTGAATGCGAGCAACCTTCTATGGAAGCCACCTTTTGCCCGGACAGACAGGTATGGCAAAGTAGGTCACGGTGACCTACTGCCAAAGTGGAGTTAAGTATCAGATTAAATTTACTCCACTGATTTTTTAAGTTGCTATAACTAACAGAAATGAAGCATAAATTAAAAGTCCTATATCAGTTTTTCTCCCTGCAATACCAGACACATATCCCCTCTATATTTACACATACATCCGCACTCTACTTATAAAGCATTATTTTACCATTCATAACACTGGGTTAGGAAAGCTAGTTGCAAAGCGAAACAAAGCCTACTATGTTCGTTGGTCCTCCGCACAGGCTCGTCGACACCTCTGACGTTGTTCGACGAGCTCACTCGGTCCGGGGCCGTGCGAACGACCGGTGCGAACTTTGCCGTAGGGGATTATGCAAACGCGGCCCACACCCAGGTTCGAGAGTCCAAAAAGGAAGAGAGCAGGAGAGAAACGTTGCAGTTTTCGTCCTCGTTGTCGTGATCGTCGATGACTTTTGAAGTGTGTCCTTTTGCACTATAATTTTCATGTTCATCGCTTCCTGTGCAAATTCTTCGATTCTTCTTTATTCTATTCATACAGATCTCATAAATGTTGTAAATGAGCATAGTTGCATTACACAGAACGAAACGATTATGAACATAGTTATTTTCAAAATTCTCGTTTGGCTCTTAATTTCAAGTTATTCAATAATAATTCAAACAGTTCTTCTGGGATACTTAACGAATCTCGGTTGACTGTTTCCAGTTTTTTCGGAAGAGGAAGTGATAAAATCGAAGATGGTAGATGAAACAATTTTCCTGGTAAATAGGAATTGTTTCATTTATCTAAATTAACATTTTAAGTATTGTGGTAAATTATACTCCTAAAATGAAATGGACAACCAATGAAAAAGTGTCCTAAGCGATGCAAAGAAATAAGTGAAATCATTTAGCCATTTATATCTAGTTGTATATATAAAGAGCAAGTAGAGATGTGGCAAACTATATGTACAGTTTGATCGCAGATCACTTAATCATAGAATACATGGCGATCATAAACCAGTCTTTGATACTAAGATTTAGTCACGTCGGGAACATGAACCTGTGCCAAAATCTCAGTATATTTTTGGATCATTCTCTATAAACTACTGACATTTTAATTCACTTGCAACAGCTATTGTTAGTCCAAAATTTCACGAATTTCCAATTAATTCGTTAAGTAGACTTGCATCATTCAACTATTTTGGGTTTGTGCATTACAGCTGGTGTAGATTTGACGTAGCCCTAATTGAATGCACGTGACCCAGTTGCTCGGTGCTCAGAACGAACTAACAAATATATACTCAAATAGACACGCAGATGTGCGCATATGTGGTGCCAGCGACTGTCATTAAAATTTAGAGTTGAATCTGGTTAAAGTAATTCGATTAATGTGACAGGGAACGAATTGAATGTTCGTACGATTGTAAAATCGAGTGTGGTGTAATGTCGTTTCATGTGATGGATTGAACAGAAGCCCTTCGATCTCTCCAATTCGATCGGTGACAAGTTACGAGGGCAAGTTGACGGTGAAAAGTTACAGGAATCGAGAGACTGTAAAGGAAACGAGCCACTCTTAATTAAAAATTGATTATTAAACAGAATTCCGATCCGTCGTATAATTGCGAGGTATTCAGTGAGTAAAATTGTACGCGGGAAAGATCAATGAAACTACAGAGGACGAAGGACTACGTTATTTAGTCTGTTCCGGATGAAGTAGAACGTCGAATGTGCGCACTTCGATTCCTAGGAAAGGAATCAACATGATTCCGTATCGAGGACACAATGGAATTGGTATTGGGAGTGTTGCGCGAGTTACTTTGCCGCTTTGGTGGCGGAAATGCTGGTAACAAAGTTCTCTGGGCAAAGGCAACGTTAATCAGCATAAATGCTTCGACTACTACCCAATGGATTTCCCGGAGTCCCGTCAGCTGGATAAATTTCATGTTACGACTTGCTCTCCTCTGCTTCGAGTGACTTCGATATCTGCCAAGTACAAAGGAAAACTCTGCTGAAAGATAACGGCAGTGTTTTTTCTCCTGGCAAAGGATATTCGACTTCTTCGACTGTGCCGCACTATTTTACTGAACTGCATTCACGGTGGAGAACAACCCTTTTGTGCATCGTAATGAAGTTGAGGGGCGTGGCAAGATGCAAAAGCACATTTTACTGTATAAAGTTCAAAGTTTTGACTTGAAATATTCGCGGATGCCGTGTAAACATATGGATGCTACTCATTATTTATGTTGAGGCGTGGGAGAAAGCCCTGCAACCAGTCACACGCGATGAATGGGTAGGTGGTAATTGGGGCACTTTCTGCTGGTAGAAAATCCATATAATCGCAAACATTCTCATATCGTGGGTGAAATTTATAATCCTGAGTATGAATATTTTTCTTAAGATACATTCTATAAATTTATATCATTAACTCCTGGAATTAATTTGAATAAATAAAAAAATGTGCTTGATTGATTCTCTAAGCGTACATTTCACGAAGTTTTTTCATTTCAACATTGGAATTGGCTGAAACTAATAGCCGCGAGAAATGTATTTTTGATTAGTTTACTTTGTAATATTAAGGACTTATTTCTGGAAAAATGAAATGTTACAAAAATTGTGAAATACTGAACTGCTTTAATGGGTTTTTGTCATCGTATAAGATTGCTTGCTACTGACATTGAGATTTATTGAGAAAGCAAATATTACGGAACGCATATCGGATGTGTAAATCCATCTACATTTTCGTTCCGTTTACATTCAAATATAAAATACACTAGGAAATATTCTGCACATATTATTTCTAGCTTTTCATACAAAAGCTAAATGAAACGTGGGACTACCTATCTTTTTATGGCTTCTACAATATTTTTATAAAGTATAAACTTAATTACACGTATGCTATAAAAGTAAAAAGCACTTTAATATTTAGAAAACTCTGTCTACAAAGTAATGTATTATATTACAACTGGTGCTTTATTTCACAACTTTAAATCTCCCACGCCCGCTTATTTTTGTCACAGTTTACCATACTTACGCTGTTTGTTGAAAAAAATTTGGACAGTTTTAGTGTTTCTCATACCCGACAGCGATCGAAAAACAAAAAGAACTATTACTTTTCTGACCCAAGTCTGTCAAATCGTGTACACAAGTTTCTTGAATTATTGCGGATTCATACGTCAAACGGGAATTCCGCTTCGACACTTCGCCCGACGTAGGACGTGCGCTCTCGTGATTTAGGGTACAGATACGCGCGGGGAGTTTTTCCTGAAAACGAATCTGTAAGTCCGAAGTGGTACGAGCTGGCGTCTAAAAAGTAGCCGACTTGGTAGAACGATGTCGGCGATCAAAACAAGAAGCTGACCTACTTAAACAGTCGAGAGCGCCCGATAGAAAGGGAGAACGGCCGCCTCGTCACGGTGGCACAATGATGCTGATTCACCTTCGCCAGGGAGAAACACAGCGCTAACAGCCGCTCTCAAAGGCTCTTTGCCACTCTAAATGCACGCGCCTCTACCGACACACTAGCCTAGCCTTTTGGAAAAAGTCTTCCGTGAATTCCCTACATTCGGCCATTCCCGGCAAAAGACATTAAAGACCGATTCACAGTACACGGAACTTCAACTTCTCCGACCGAGTTAGCAAAGTTACATTGCTGTCCATTAACGTCATATGTCTAGCAAAACTGTAGCTTCACATCAATGTTTCCTACACTTATTTACTAACTAGCTGTCCTACTCAGTTTCACCCGAAAGACGTTTCTAGTGAGATAACGTGATTTAAGTTAAGGATAACATGATTTAAAGAATAATAGGTTGTTCCAACTATCTTTGTTGCAAGAATTTGCCAATAATGTATAACTCGGTCTCCCATTCCTTTTGAAATTTGTAGGCTCTGTCTTAAAACATCATGTATAAGTAATAGATAGTATAGTACTTTATAGCCTATAGTTAGCCTGGATCACAATTCGATGCAAGAGAGGTAACCGTATGAAAATCAGTTCAGTCGCTTTCTGTGTTTATCATGAACATACAGACTGGCAGACAAACGTTGTTTTTCATATTACTGTCTGTTGTCACATTCGTTAACATGTCCACTAACGCATCTTTTAAAGTTTTTCTTTATTATTGACTAGACAGAATTAGTTATCTTAATTAATTCAAAAATAAATTTCCTTGTTTGCATTTAAAATTTATTTTCGTCCCATGGTTTATTCATTTGATTCGCCGCGATGTTATTAAAATGTATCTTTTGTCTGTTGCGGTATCGTAATGAGTAATGATCGATTATTGATTTCGTGGATGCTCTGTTGGATTCCGGAATAAAGTGAGGCGCGCTGGCGACATCGGAATTCGAGCGAAAAGACATCAAGCCCATTGTTCTGGAAAAGACGTTCTCTGAAAAGCTGTGCATTATCAGCGAGTTTATGGGACTCCGCCCCTTTGACAGAAATAACGCGCTTGAGATAAATGTTCTTCGCCGGATGCATATTCATTCGGTGCGTTAATGAGGACGACGAAGCGAGCACGCATCTTCGTTGCTTCGAATTAGTTCACTCTTTGATTACCGAAATGTTAAGCGCTTTATTAGCTCGTATGTGTAATTTGTGCCTTTTGATAACATTACAACTTCCAACGGGATCAAAGTGACTTGTTTAACATTGGCTCTTGCTTATTACTGACTTCCAAAACAATTTAGTTTGTGTTATTTTTCTGATTTTTATGGAAATATGTAGCTTGGTTGCATAAACCGGTTTCGACTTGTTACGTTTTTTTTCAAAATATAAAATGTATATAAATCTTGGGAATACTTACATTTCATAGGTTTTTTAAAATTTCCGGTATAAGAATACATGGGAATAATGCATAGAAATGTCAGAAATTATACCATTATGCAGAGTATTACTTCCTGAATAATGAGTTGCTGAAAAGTCAAACATAGGGGAAACCCGGGCAAAGCGGATATGTTAACTGATGGTATTGGAAATTTGTTTATTGTGCATTTTCATGTCGGTTATCTATTTTGCCCGGGCTATTCGCTTTGTCGGGACTTCTCGTATATATATATTTCGTTTTATTTACGTTTTCTTAGTAAAAGGAAGATGTTATGCTTTACTTTGCAGAATAATAATCTTATTTCGTTTTTTCACTAAATCAATGGACGAATATGTACATACATAAATATACATTTGCTTCTTGTGCAGTGCATTTCTTCAACAGCAAATTATTTTTACCCCTTCGGTAGTCTTAGTCTTACACTTTAGCAGTAACACTTTAAAGTAATTTGCCAATTTAGGTCTTTACTATTGCGATGTAAAACATCCGTCGACTGATTTGAAGATATCAAGCGTTCTGACATTAGTTTAATTACTGTTTTGTTGAACTTTCGTGAATACTAGAAATTGGTCTATATGTATTACGAAGTTAAGTGTATCAAAGTTTATATAAACTACTTATTTTCCTTGGAACTCCTGGTTGGGATCATTATTTATTCAGTCCTTGTTTCGAGAGCAGTTTTCATAGAGTGGCAGTAGAGCAGGTTCAAAATTGGTCAGACCACAGCATTAGTTGAGTCTTTAAATGTTCTCACTGTACTGCATAAATCATTAAGAAGAAATGCACACTACAAGTACATAAATTTAAATGGTTCTCTTAAAGTCACAAAATCTACTTAACAACCTTAATTAGATAATAAAATTAAATTTATAATTGGTAATTGAATCTGTCATAATATGAATAAAATATAAGGCAGTATATGTATTGGTCAATACTAAAGAACTTTTTACAAACAATCTTTTTCACATTCAGATTAGTTTTGCCTAAATAAATTGTATAACTCTTATATTTTCTTAAAGTTGCCAATAAAATAATCTAGAAACTCAATTCGCAGCTAACTTAAGAATTCGAAAAATGTATTATCATAAAACACTCATTTTTAACGATTCGATTTTCTAACTGCTTGTATTCAATCAACTTACAAAGATCTGCCCAGTATGAACTTATCATATATTTGATTTGAATAATTCTTTCAAATTACTTTTAAATTTTAAATGATGTCAAATTTTACACTTTAGAGGCTCGAGGACTGTTCTGCATTTTCCAAATTACTTTAACTGAACTAGCTTGATTAATATAAATAAACTCTATTAACTCCATTAAACTGTTGATAATATTTTATTTGCAAAATCTTCCATTCACTTGATTTGAAAACTCCAGGCTAGTTACTTTCGAGCTTAGAACAACATCGAATTGCAAAAGAAGAAGAACTATCCACTCCATTAAAACAAGTCAACCTTAAGTAACTTATTCGATTTAATGTAAACGAAGCCTTTGCACTCCATCAAACTCTTAACAATGTTTCCATCCGAAGATTCACGCGTCATGCACGTATTTATCGCGGATTCTCCCCTAATCGAGTGCGTTATCCCGCACGAGCTACTGGAAGTTGGAAGGTTCTCGAACGAGGCGCTAGTTAAGAGCTCGGAGACAAGTACACCGTTAAAGCTCCGGCTCGGCCCGGCAAGAAAAGCCGAAGTTGGAAGCCAGTGAATACGGTGTTGGATGTCGGGTTGTTGAGGGGGCGAGGAGGAAGTAGGGGGGTGCGGCGGGTGGCGCGGTCACGTACGTACGTCCTCACATAGCTGCACGCACGTAACTTGGAAGTAAGGTCACGGGGGAAGCCGAAACGAACGCATTCGAGCGGGTCGATTTCAGCGGGCGCAAAATTTACGGGTTCGCCGCGCTGCCTTGGGAATTCCTTGGGGCTTCGAGGTCTGCGGCGGCAACGAGTGCGCGCCGCACGCCGATGGCTTTTTGCTTTTTAGCCACGTAGAGCGCAAGGTGGTGGTGCGGTTACATCCGAGGGCGACTTTACCTTCCCGCTGCGCTCTACCTTCTCCTCTTCCCTATTTCCTTCCTGGCTTCCGTCCGTCCGTCCGTCTTTGCTTCCGTCCTTCCTTCCTTCCTTCCTTCCTTCCTTGTTCCTGCTTGTTTCTACTTGTTCCTTGCGAAGAAAAGCTGCGAGGGCGGAGGCCAATGCCACTGGAGAACTAAGAGTTCGGTTAGTCGACTGCCACCGCTTACCCCGCCAGGCAATCCCTTCCCGCTTTCGCAAGCCCATCCCGACTCTGTTCAGGACTTTTCAAGTACCACCTACTTTTTATTACTCGGTAATTAATTGTAATGGGCCCTCCGACTGGGAAAACAGAGCTTGCTGCCTCGCCCGTGTACTCTAAGCTCGCTGTCTTTTCCATTCGCTCCATTTTCCCCGTAACTAGTCGAGCTACTCTTCCCTCCGATCCTTCCGATCCGCTTCTTTTTCGTTCAAACCTTCCTTCCAACGCATTTCTTACTGTTTACTCTTCAGACAATGGATGAACCGATCTAAAAACCAAACTAATTTCAATGGTATCCTTTTTCTAGCTCAAGGTAATCCGAAATAGAGTTTTGATCTGATGGATGTTATAATATATTCGAGAAAATTGCGTTTAACAGCTAAACTTCTATTTATAGTTTATAAGGGTAGTCAGTCTTTTAACTTTGAAATTGTAAGTAATACAAAATATATACTAATCTGCAATGAAAACTAACTGTAATACCATTTTAACAAAATTCGACTGGCACCATTTTCGAAATTAATGGCTCATATCGGAGTCTGCCCTCGCGTTTCTAGGTCAACCTTTAGGTTAGCTTTATATCACGAAAAGGGAGTCCATTATACTTTTATCGAATTAGCTCACAGTGGAGCGCTATTTATCTTCATGAAACGTGTCGGTAATTGTTTCATGTGCTCGTGATGCATGTGCCTTGTACGAGCGGGCAACAGACAGCAATTAATGAGCACGCTTTCCCTTTGTTTCAGATCGACCCGAAGGTAGCATTTCCCAGGAGAACACATCCAAAGGTAAGAAATATACGTTTCTTGCATCATTCAACACTTCCGGGAATTCCGGCTTGACGGAGCCCGGAAACATCGCCCGTACGTTTTGATTTACACGGGCGCTCAAAGTCCCCACTACGAATTACATTTGAATTGAATTAGTGCCACGAACTCCGCGGGCGTCGCCGCCCCCAAAGCTCTGTGCTACGAACATCGGAATCTAATTGAAACCACAACCAGGAATAAACGTACAGTTAAAGATGTTTAAACATATGAACGGTTAATTCAGCGAAAGTATGATTTTGCAACGTCGTTATATTAATATTGTTCCTTTCATAATAAAGAATTGTTGAACAGTTATTACAATTCAAAATCGTGTAAAACATACAATGGTTAACTCTTAATTATATCTTTGGAATTTACTCCCTTTATAATTTTTGTAAAGTGCTCTCCTTAAAAGCCAATATGTCATTGTATGTTTTGTGCAGAAAAGTGCGTCTTTTACAAAAGATTTGTTTTCTATAGTATGAACAATGGTTGAAAGGTGGCATATGCTCAATTCAATTTAATAGCTACAAAGAACTGCAAAGAAATGATTTAAAACGTTTAAGTGCAAGATTGGTGAAGGACAACATGCAGATTTATTAACATTTAATTATAGCATTATAAAAATAACTGTCACTATACCGTATCTTTATTTATCCTAACGAAAGTAATTAAAAACTATCGTCTCTTGCTACATTTCCAAGAACAAGTATAGCATAAATAAAATAATATAGAAAAATCATGGATACTAAAAAAACTGATATCTAAACCAACAAATAAACACATATCCTAACTATCACATCACGTAACTAATTCCTCGATCACTACTGCCTCCTTTTAACGATAGAGAAATCAAATGCTCCCGAATCCACGAAACGGCAATTGCTGAGCTTGGCGATTACTTTAGCAAACACCAAGGAGAGAATAATACATCACGAGTAGTGAAAAAGGGGGGGGAAAAATGGTAGCGGGATAAAAAACGCCGAGCCAGCGGATGTGCGGAACGTGGAAATGGAGCGGGGCGCGAGGTGAGGGGTGGGGCGGGATTGAAGAGCGAATAATAAAACGGCCTCGTCCCGGTAATAAGAGCAATTAAATGTAATTCACTTCGAAACCCAGAATTATTTTCTTGCCGCTGCACTCGCCGCCGAAGTTCAAGCCTTATCCTGTAAGGGGTGGGGGCGGGACGGGTGGTAAAAAAAAAGGGGGGGTGGAGAGGGTGTTGAGGATCGGCGTGGTCCAGGAGCAAACGAGTACGATGATATCAAAAGAGAATGGGAAAGAGAGTGGAAGGCAGAGCCGGACGAACTCACATGCGTCAGGCGGTGTGGGGCGCAAAGGTACATACACGTACCGGTTGCACCATGGAGGAGTGAGTGAGCGAGGGTTGTGCGGAAGAGAGAAGAGAGAGAGGGAAAGCGCGAGTGAGGTCCGCAGGGGAGAGGCGAGAGAAATTTGCCCGGCTTAATAATATAAATGCCGGGCACGCGAATTACCGGTGAGTGACTGAATTGCGCTAATTTTAATTGTACCCTTTCCCTTCTTCTACCTCCCATGGGCTCCCCCTACCAACCTCCACTGCTTCTCACTCACTCACTCTTCCTCTCTCTCTCTTTCTCTGTCTGTGTCTACCTCTTTTGCTCTGACGCGCGTGCACCTCCCGTTTCGTCTACCCCCACTCCGGACCCCTCATTTACGCTCCTTTTCTCGCGCCATCCAACATCCTCTGTCACCCTCTCTCTCTCTCTCTTTCTCTCTCATACATCCTCTCTGCTTCTGTCTCACTCCAGCGGACCAGGCTACGACTTTATCGCGCGCCGGGAACCAATGCAACCTCGGATGGCACTCTCTCTCGTCCCCGACGTGGCGCTTCGCCGCGGCCCTTTTCAAGCGGCCGCTCCTTCGCGCGTGTTCCCTCGTTCGTTCCCTCTGTGGCCGAGGAAGCTCTTCTCGCACGCGCTCGCCGACATTTCCGCATTTTTATAGCGCACGCGCACTTTCAACCTTTCGCCGCCACCCCCTCAACACCCCCTTCAACCAGTAGCGCACACCAGCCATCGGCAACCACCCCCTGCGCCTCATCACGGCAGCGCCAACCGAGCCCGGCTGCTCGCACGGCCCTCTCAATTTTATTTCATTCCGATGTCAAAAGCCGGAAGCGCATAATTTATGATGCGGCTGCCGGGAAATCGCGATTCAGCAGCGCCCCGAGGAATCGCGTGCTCGGGTTATTAACGTTACCGGGTGGGAAGAGGGACAGGATTGCGGCGAGGGGGGTGGCGGCGCTGATGCTGATGGTGACCAGGAGGAGGTGGGAGGACGACCAGTCACCGTACGAGCGAACACCTCCCGCACCCCTCTATCCCGATCAATTTCGATTTTTTTGTTTTTCGGTTCGGCGTAACTCGTACTCAACCCATTGGCTCATCCTGGGGAATTATAAAAATTTCACACGACCGCGAAGACCCCCCGCATGACTTCTCCTATTTACTTGGCTTGCGGAAGGTAGTTATGGAATAGGACATTGTAGGCTTCGGAGAAATGTTCGTGATTAGGAATTTGTCGGCGAACATTTTTTGTGGCTCATTTAGTGTTAAATGTTTTTATGAAAATGAAAGTTCCGTCAGTTAATGGATGGTTATTTGTTATATCCGTGACACTTCTTCTTAATAGTAATCGAGTGTCTCCAATAGCTATTGAAAAAGTATTAAGTTATTAATATATTAAATGCATTAACGTAATTGAATGTTAATAATATTCAAGAAGAGTGGGAATTATTTTATTTCGATGCAGTTTAAGAATAATACGAAACTATGATGAAGAAAAGTAACTGTATAAAACTAGTAACGTATGATTTTATTTCTGCTTTTTACTAAACTCAAGGTGACACATGTCCGATAAAGCAATATAAAATAACTTCCACGTTTTGAAGTAAATGGATTGTTAATTTCAATTTTCGACCTGTCATAAAGCAATATTCGGAGAAAAATATATCGTAGTGGAATCTATTAATATGGAAAATATCTTTGCGATAGTTTTTCCCCAAAGTTTCTCAGAATTTCGATGTCACTATTTTATAAATATTTTCCTTTCTCGAAGTCCAAGTTTCCAGATAACTATAAGTGTACGTCAGTACGGAGTACGGTCACGTGTGGCCGCATGCTGTGCCGGAATATTTCTCGAATGGGCTTTTGAAACTTTCACGAAAAATATGTTGATCCGCGCAGCATCATGTTTCACTGCGCTTCGTTCCGCTGTCGTTTATGTGACTTTTAATATTTCCACTCTGTAATGAAATACCCACCAAAAGATATTTCCACTCGCACCTCACAACGGTATTAAACTTCAAACCTGTAATTTGACGTGCGGCATAAGGTATTTATTGGTGGAAACGTTTGGAGTTTCATAAACCGATGTATGCACACGTAAAATTGCACATTATGGCCGGACTTTGTTCGCCTCTGACAATTAATATCCCTCGCTGGTTCTACCAATGAAAATCTCCGCGCTCCGCGGTTACAAGCGCATTCATACGAATCCGAAATACTCCAATCATTATTAATATACCTATAATATGTAAATTGCTTTATTCTTAACGGATGTTATTGCGTAATGTTAACCACTGATTTTTATATGGCTGTCTTATGAAAGCAGACTTATTATTTATTTAACGTATGCCTTTTCCATAAGTGAATTTCATTTTCTCCAGTTTTCAAACTGATTCTGTCATGAAGTTCTAGTTTTGTAAGCTCCACTTGAAACTCCAGTTCCAAATCTCAACTATCCAAAATATTATTATTATACGATTCTCACCTATGAATACTATTCCCAAAGTATTTGATTTGCCTCCATTGAAGGAGAAGACAAACTAGGCAATAAGAACATCTTCTTTCTACCCCTAACAACCACCGCGCCACCGCCTTCTCGCATCGGCAACGACATCGCAAAAATGTCTCCTGTTACCAAGTTAAATTACGGCAGATCTCGGCGCAAATATCTGGCGACGGTGAAAGAGTCTGGCGCACAAGTGCCTGGTGGGTTTAGGATGCAGAGGGGCAAGACGAGATGAGCTGCTCTCTCTCGGCGCATAGCCGAGGGGCGGGGGTTCCGGGCCGGACGCGTTCAGCGGCGCGTATTCGAAATAAAATAACGACCATTAATCGCAAGATGGGAGCAACATATTTCGCCTCGGGGCAGCTGGAACGGGTGCTCTGCAATTTTCATAAAACGGCCGTACCTCCAGCGGGCCGCCGCGCCGCGCCGCACCGCACCCGCCCCGCCCGCTTCTATTGCCACCTCGGTGCACGGGCTCGTTCGAAAAAGTAATACGAATGCATGCGTTCCGCTCGGAGTTTGGGAGCTCTGCCAGCAGAGGCTTTAGCCGGCCCGCTCCGCAGCCCTCCTCCGCAACCCCCTGCGCTCCGAGATACTGGCACGTCTGGCACGATCTACGACCCGATAACTCGACACTATAATAGACGTCATCGTATAACCGTTTTTAACGGGATTCTCCTTAGTCCGACGGGGAATATCCTTCGCCTACCCGCGCACCTCCGCAATCGACGTAAAGAAGACAATCTGGTGTCGTAGCACGGGAATTATCCACGCCGTGTTAACCTTGTAATGGACGTGTTACGGCTAGAATTTATGCTACGGTAATGTCGAGTGATTTGTGGTAAAGCAACCGGTCTGAGGAAGACGATCTCTCCTTGCTGGCGGAGAATTATCCGCATCGTGTTAACTTTATAATGGACGTGTTTCAGTTAGAATTTATTTGCAGTTGTCAGGTGTGATTTGCAGTGAAAGTAATGGAAGCGTTTGCACCCTCGTACTTTTTATTGGAGATTAACGAGTGACGGGATATTTATGTCGCCGTCGTATGTTTATCTTTCCAGAGAATGAAAGATTGCGATATGCAGGTGTGAAAATTTGATATCGTGTGTAGTTATTGTTGAATGTGATCAAGTATATGCATATGTTGATAGAATCCTCGTTATTACGATTTGCTGTTATTGCATAGAACTTCAAACGAATACGATCCTTAATTTTGTACTCAATTGTACAATTCTTTATTTTTAAAGCAAATTTATCAGTTTAACAAGTCGGGTATTCTTGCAAATGATATTCGTATTAAACTAATTAAAACTACATTGACCGAAAAAACATTGAAACATATTTTTTGTTATCGATAGTTTACCATGTCTCAAAGATGTTGTATGGATTGCTCGAGTACCACAAATTTAAACTCATACATTTATTCGGAAACACATATATCGGCAAATGAAAATTTAGCCAAAAGCAAAATCCAATTTATCACACGACTTTGTCTCTGTGAGGCTTACGAAATATGGAACACGAGTTCTATAGTAATACGAAGTTCGGCGACGTACCATAAAGCAACAGTTCCGGTCCATGTATACTACATGTTTAATGCTAAAGCAAACTGTTCGTGTCTTGTATAATTTATTGAACTCCGGAAAACAAACATGGAAAAATTTCAGGATACTTTGTCTTTGTAAAAGGTGTTAAGTACTTCTCGCAATGACATTGCGCCACTAGGAAAAATCGGCTTTGAATTTGCAAACGTGAAAATCCTGTTGAAATAAAAGGAACTTGGAAAGGCTTGGCGAAGCGTACGAGTTTAAGGCAAGCATGAAAAATTCATTAACTTCCTGAAGTATCAGTCTGGATAGCGCGGCGAAGAGAGCAACGGGAAAGGAAATCCGATAAACGTATCTCTGGCCTGTATGTCTTGCTTCGAATCCATTAATTCTTCAGGGAATTTTTTGGTTCCACGGCGAAACATTCGTGACGACGGCTTAATGGGTTTCAGTTCGGAACTACTGATCAAGGATTTAAGCGGGTGCCAACGATTGAAAGCGCCGGAGCGAGGGCTGCGCATCTCTCGGGCATCTTGCAGGCCGATTGAAAAATTTCCTCGGGCCTGCATGCATCCAGCTCTTAAGAACGTGGCCTGAATCCGAATCGCTCGATTACCGTGATTCCGTTCTTAATCGCGCTTGCTTCAACCCAACGTCGACATCGTCGACACGTACACCCCACTGGATTACGCAAATCGAATCCAAGCAAATGTTCTTCCACGTGTTACCAGTTGCTCCTCACCGAAATTGTTTCCTTCAACCAGGAGGAGCTATGGCTCCTGGGTGAAAAGGCTTGATTAATTAACGCGTTAAATCTACATAAGCACATGCTTAGATGAAACTTCTTACACAATTTGTTACTAAATCTTACTGGTGAATATTCATTATTTCCCGTCATATACCGTATCCGCCGCTTCATTTTAGAATTAGCAGCAATATCAGTTTTACTCGCAATTCTGACACCTTTGCAGTGGAAGGGTTTTAAGTTAAGCTCACATTGACATTTTTCACTTGGTAGAAAATTAGAAATTTCGTAGAGGGAGTTCGTCAACCTCCGAAACACACACGTAGCAGGTGAACTTTGTCGAGAAAATGGCCTCGCCGCAAAGTTCATTGAAATGTCACCGAGTGCCCCTGCGTTAGAGCTCGCCGTAACAGCCTCCTCGAGACCGCCTGCCGGAAGCGCTTTGTTACCGCACTTCCGGCCTACCGGAAATGGCGCAATGCGCTTCCGACACGGCGGAAAAGTAGCGACAGTCATTACCGAGTCCTCCAGGAAAGCCTGGTCATCCTCTTTCTCTTCAGTTACCGCTCTTTATACTTGATCTCATTTTACATCGTACCAATTCTAAATACAGGTAACAAAGAAACGCAATCAAGCGGTCCTGATTGTAATAGCAAGAAATAATTTTTAAAGTTTCTTTGAAACGATGGACAGTTTCGCACTGATGTAATAAGGACGCGTTTTATGTATAAACATTTTCTTATATCTTACATGGGTACAAACAATGTTCTGATCGCTGAAATCTGAATGAAACGCTACATCTTTTAATCTTGTTTGTCCAGAAACCATTTTGTATAAATACCGAGAGTATCATGAGTTAAAACATTACTTTGCGGGAATTTTCGGGTAACCAAGCCTACTGAAGGAGAAGGAAAATATATCGATTGCATAGAAGTTGAATTGAAGTCGGTTGCTTAAAGGCCACAACATATCCATAATAGTTCTAAAGAATGAGTTGCTTGATGTATAGATTCAGTATTAATCCGAAAGTATTCATTCTTAAAATGCAGATGTATTGCTGTGTATCACATTGTATAATAGACCATTGTTCATCTCAGTCGAGTTAACTCAATTATTAAAATCTAAATCGATATATCTTAAAAATTAACTCCTACACTGTTTCTTTATTTTCTCCAACTATTCTAAAAAAATGGTCAATTTCATAGAGGAAAGCATAAATATTAACTTCGCTTGCCAAAATCTTGTACAACATATATAAGTATAATACAGAAACACACACAACATAAGTACAGAAATCCCGGTGAAAGGACAAATTGCACTTTCAGACACTCAGATATCCAAGTGTATGCGCGATAGATCCAGTTGCTTTTCTAGCCGAGAAACAAATCTATCACATGCGCCGCAAACCATAAAGCCGCAAACGACCATTCTGCATCTATTGCCTTGGAAAAGAGAAAAGGAGCACACGTTTGCAGCAGCAGAACTATTGTGCAGTAGCGACAACCTTCTCGGTCCACGACTAGATAGTGCGTAATCGGGATCGGTAGCGCGACAGATCTCCTTAACCCGTAACAGCAGAGCGTTGCCCGTAGTGTAGCAACAGTGCGCTGGGTAGTGCTATGCTATAGGATCCACTTGTTACTGAGCAGCGATGCGTACATAGAGGGAGGACTGGGATATACTGTGGGACATTATTCAGACCGCCGCTAACTCGAAAACGTGAGGCTCCAAGGGGTGGGACAATAACGGTGATAGAGATGGATGCGCGCAAGGAACCAGGAGAGCGATAAGAATTGAAGCGGTGAAGAAAACCCCATGAAGAGAGGAGCCTGCTAGGTAGTGGAAGAATGAGAGAGGGTGGGAGTCGGTGGTGCTAGTGGAAGGGGTGGCAAGGGTGGAGGGGGTGTAAGGTTGGGGGTTGGGGGTGGAGAGCTTGCACCACATCTGGCGTAACGAGCTGCCGGCTCCCCGGGGTGTTCAGCTCCTCTTCCTTCGGTCCCTCTCCCACCAAAGCTCTCGAGTGAGCCTCTTCTACCCTCGGCTCTCGCAATCGGCCACGTACGTACCTTCTTTCAGGAGACTCGTTTTGTTTTCCTCCGCAGGCGTGTGGTATCCACCCACTCGACTATCTAGTACCGCCACCGGCTCTATCGTCGATACCCATTCCTTCGACTGCAAGTGCAACTTGCTAACTGGTAATGTTATTTTCCATCATTTGTTTTCATTCACCGCCGGGCGAGGCGAGCCAAGCCGAGACACTCGCTGAGGCGGCAATCAGTTTTTCCTCGTTACGCTTCTCTCGCCGTTGAATCCTCCGCGTTCCCGGTGAAAAGAGAAATTGAACTTTCAGATATTCGCGGTTACACAAGACTCAGTTTCTTGGATTGACACTGTCGGTATAGAGCATCGTTTCTCTTCACCGAAACTGTCCGCAACAATTGGCACTTAACCCCCTTCGACGGGGTCTGACTGGATAAATAATGGAATCGTGTTTCCGTAAGTTCACTATGGGGTTTGCGTAAGAACTAGACTTTCACCGAGGAGAAATCGCAATTCTTTAAACATTTTTCATGAGGAGATTGTGCTTGATGAATTCTACAACTACACTAATGGTATAATAGGAACCATGATAATCAAGGTTGATAAACATCAATCAATCGATGGCTACTTATCGGATTATTGCTCGGATTGGTACAGAAATTCAATCTGAAATAAAACAAAAGAAAATCTTAAAGAGAGATCATAATGATTCGCGTTTTTGTTGCGACAAAAATGGGTATTAATGCCTGTTCGATCCCGAAAGTGTCCAACATCCTTACACTCATAGTTGGTTACACCGGTGGAAACCTTAGCTTCGACAGCTCAATAGATCAGTGAGTTTCCGCTCTAAGAAATTTATTCCCTGCTAAGTCCCGAGGTCAAAGCATTAAAGGTTGTAAGGGGGGCCGCTAAGGATCACGTGACAGTGGCAAGGGTTCTCCCAAAAGACCAATTTGTGATTCCGAGTGGAGCAAGGACTACGGCTATAGATATACATCCTTTGGGCACTCGGGCTCCCATTTCCTCTCGCGGTGGGCGGGTCAAAAGAGACCTGTTACATTCATCTTTTGGGACTAAATACGCTCCCGGGCAAACTCTCTGGCTGGCATTAGAGCGAAATCCCATGCATTTTATACGCGGCTAGGTCATTCCGAGCAACGGCTCGTTGGTTATAGCGGGTGTGTACCCTAGGACACCCTGCGCCCCGTGCACGCGGAGGGCCAGTCTTGTGGACACAGTCCAAGCCCGAGGTCCTCCGCAACCTTCCTCTGAAACATCGGGCTCACTCTCTCCCTCTTTCCCTCTCTCTCTCGCTCTCTGTCTAGCTCGTTTCTTCCATGCCGCAGCGCCTAACGCACCCACTTTCGCCTTAGTCGCGTAGACCTTCCGGCTATACGGGTGAGGAGCCTGCGAAGCGACTGGCAGGGAAGCAAGGGGGCTTAATGTTTGCACGGCGTAAGTGGCGTCCAGTGTCTGTACAGCGTCGTTCCTCGTTCCTGAAGGTCCCTGCAGCCTGACTCAGAGATCATACACGTCATTCAGCCGCAGACACCGCAAGATCACCAGTGCATTTATGGCGCACCTCTTCCAATCCACCATCCGCCTGGACCAATCCCCCTGACCCGTGGACGTGATGTCCAGCTTCACTGCCCTTCGAGGTGTAATGTTATCCTTCGATGGAAAAATACTACATTCTCCTCGAGATGTACGATCCGGGGGTTTAATCGGCGACGGTGAAGCCTTAGTGGTTGTACAAATCGTGGGGTATCGGATCCTCTTCCTCTAATCCAAGTAGTCCACCCCTCGAGTATGAAAATTTTGTGCAGGTTAACTCGACAGACTGAAAAATATTTTTTTAACTTAAATTATTTAATGCAAGGTTTCTGCATTTAAATGTATAAGCGATTGATCGATTGTTCTTTCTCTTCGAAAAAAGCGATGAGTAAACCCTTTGTTGTACTTTTTACGCTTCTTTCGGTCTTAGAGAGATTGAATTAAGTGAAATAGTATTATTTATTAGTCTTATTTTATATTGCGTTTATAAATTCCAGCAGTTTTATAATACATTATAGCACGATGGATTTTTTGCCTCAAAGAGCGGACATTTAAAAGCGCTACCAGTCTGTCAGTTCAAAGATATGAGTGCGGTGTCCCCCGTTTTCAAAAGGTTCGAGCCGATAATCTCTCTTTTATCCCACTCCATTTCTACCGGAGGAACGATCGTTTCGAGACTCCAGATTGAAATTCGTAGCCCGACCAAGCGCAAAGTACTTTAATGCCCTCCGCCTTTCCACCCTGTTCACTCTTTTTCCTTTTCTTTTGTCATTCGAATTTCAGAGTGATCAGTTTTATTGCCCTGCCTGCTCTACCGCACTAATCTTTCCACACGACTCGCAAAATTGCTTCCGCAAAAGCATTAGATCGTTTACTTTATTCCATGCGCAATACACAGACAGAATAATACCCTTTTTCGTTCAACTCATCAGGCGGAAATCCCGAAAGTAATAGAGCTGACTCTTCAAATCTCAGTGAACATGTGAAAAAGAAATTGTTCCATCCAAGTAGCAACAGTATAATATGAAGCTATTGAACATTTTTGTCAACCGATAGATTATGTAACGCTGTATCTGATATCAGAAACTTATAAAAATCTTCCACGTTGTGATAGGCTTTTCCATTCTGTATCATCGACACAAGAAAAACATGCGTATTCAGTATTTGGCAATAACTCGAATAAGGACAATGTGGTCTAAACAATCAATCCACAGAAGATCCTATGCTTCCAGTCCAAGAAGCTGTAACTAGATAAGACAAGTACTACTACAAACCGATTTGGACAAGTTAGTGTGAAAGCTTGAAGAACACGTATAGTCGACGCATAGAATCCGTCAGTCTAGAGGGAAGTACAAGAAGACGACGGGTGTGATTAAGCTCAGCTTCTATTAACCGAGCCACTAAGCGCTATCGGAGTGCCGCTCGATTAACTGTTGTCCGAAGGTCTCCGCATAAAGCGGTCACAATAACGTCGGTGGGGCACACCGGCTGTGTACACTGGCAGCGGCGGGCGCTCGTTCGGAGAATGTACTGTCCCTCGGTGGCGCGATAAATCCCCGGCTTAATCTTCGACAGAACTTTCTAAACCGCGGCGTGTCGGTGCGCGACGGGTCGGGCGGGATTCGGGGACGAAGGGGGACGGGTTGGGTTGGCAGGGGACGTCGGGGTATCGTTTGACCGCGAATTACAGGGGCCCTGCCACCTGTCGCTGCTGACAGTAGTTTCCCCGCACCAACGGGGAGAGACGGAAGCCTCAGATATGTTGTGTCGCATTGAGATAAGCTAAGCTCTCGCGTGATGGAGCAGCCCGTAAACTCGGGGAGCGATGCCATGATGCCACCGAAATGGCTGCTAGATAATGTATATAGGTATACGCGTTGCGCTTTCAACCCCTTACCCACCTTCTCCGCATCCTCCTCATCCAACCAACCACCCCCTCCTCCCACCAAGCTCCTGCTACCGTGTGCCACATACGACACACGTACATACCTAGGCGCTCAAGTGCACAGGCTGGCAATGCTAGTTTTACGCTGGCATCGTCACTTCCACGTACTCACACGTCCCCTCCCATCGACGTGTGCCGCGCGTTCCCGCTTCAACCCCGTTTCCAAGCACTAAGCCGAGGAGGCCCGGCTATTTTCGGAGCGACGCTTCTCCCTGCTGTTAGTCAAGATACACCCAGGCTCACCTGCGAAAAGGAACATCGCCTTGTAAACTATCGCGTTTATGTATGTGTGTGTGTGTGTATAGGCACACGACGCCACTTTTTTTCGGCCAACCAGACCGCTTAGTTAATGGTCGCCGAGGTCATTAAAGGCATTGTCTCGCGTGTCGCTGCGATTGCGGGCGGCGCTAATTCGACGTTACTTATCTTGATAGCCGGTGGCATGAAAGAGCGTGTTTCCAGCGGGCGCGGTGGAAAAGGGAAAATGCATTATATGCGGGCATTCCCGCATGCAAATCTGGCGGCGACGCCGCCGCCGCCGACGCCGACGCCGACGCCCGACGAGGGTGTACGGCCTAGAGCTGTACAATGAGAACAAATCATGCCGTGTTTAATGAATACCTCATGAATATTCAAAAAGCCGGCAGTATACCTGTTGAACGCACCGCCTCGCCCTTATTTATACTATTATTCTTAAATCTTTCCACGTTATTCACAGCACAGGGGGCTTGTTCTAACCTCGTTTACACCCGAGTGCTCTCCGCCTATCATTCCCGGGATTTGGTAGGAAGAGGCAAAGCTCAGATTTTTATATCCACAGCCAGTCTAATATACTTAATAGCCCCCCAGCTTTAATGACGACTGAAGAACGATGCGATGCACATGACGGACGTCGGGGCAACGTGCGAGCGAGCGAGTCTCGAAACAATGTGGCCGTGCACATTGCGCCGCGCGCCATCCGTCTCTCTTTCCCCTTTGCTGGATCTCGGCCGGGCTCAAAAGCTTTTCATTTTTTGCCCGGCATGCTTTTTATCATCGCATTCAGTCGACGTGTAGAGAAAAAAGAGGCGCAGCGCAGGGAGACGAAAGGTGTGCGTGTTTCTGGCCGCTCTCTCCCTTTTTCGCTCTCTCTCTCTCCCTCTCTCTCTCTCTTGTACGTCTATGCTCTCTTTCTCTTACTGGCTCACTTTTACGCTCTATCTGTCTCCTTCGACTCCCTTTCATGCCAGCCCCGCCGGCTCCGGTCGAGCTGATCCGCCTTTCTGTGCGTTACCGACGCGTGTCTCAGCGTTGCATCGCGCTGAATGGCCCTGGTAATTGCGCGCTTAATATTTCAGGGCTTTCTCCGTGTAAGCATGTAAAAAAGTCTACGATTTAGCCCTGTGAGCCGAGGGACCTAGCCGCCTCCGCTCCGGACCGCCTGTCTCCGTCATTCCCCCAACCAACCCCTCTGCCCTCACCCTGTTCTCCTTTCACCCTGCACACTTACTTGCTGATGTTTGCTTGCGCGATACATCTGACGAAAGTAGCAAAGCGAAAGCCCGTTCTTCTTCACCGACGGTCTTACACCATCGTCACTCGGTGGACCACCCCGTCTTCCTTTTTCACCCACTGCATACACACGCGCGCGCTCTGTAAACTGAACCGGTGGAAAAGTGTTCAAGCATTGTCCGAGATGGCACGAGGCAGGATTACAGAGTCCCTCGCCCGACGACAGCTAGCGGAGCGGAAGAATGCGACGGTTTAAGTAATCACAAATCGCCGTTTTTCTACTCGTCCTGGGCTGTAATGAATGAATTCTTGTCAACTATAATTCATCAGACTCTCGTCGGCCCGATACACACTCTTGCATCAGAATCGAGCATCTGTGAACGGTTTATGGTATTAACTCGTAGCCTTATTGGTCGTATTGTATTAAAGCATTTTACTGTATATCAAACAGCTGCTCGTTCAGCCTTGCATCCACCTAAAAACGTTCATCTGCGGACTAACTAAAATGGACTAAGCTGATCGTATAAATCTTAATTAATACATATAACTCGATTTTTTTTTAAAAAGATGAAGTGTATGGAATCTTGAAAACGGGGGGTGTGGACGCACGAAATAATCGTGATACTTGAGGATTCAGGAATCTGAGTGATCTACCTATTGATGATTGAGTCAAAGCATCACAGGCGGTTTCGAGGCTGTAGTCGACGAAAAGTAATGTTCTCGGAAACAGTTTGCCGTCGAGTGACTTCCATCAGCGTGGACAAGTCCGTGGGGTTTATAACACCCTCGGTTTTCCCTGAAGAGAAACAAGCTGCTCGGCACAACTTCCACGTTGCCCACTCTACACTCATATTTTTAAACTTATTTCAGAGTTTCTAAGTACAGATGGCGCGAGGAATTAAACATAAAATTCACAGCCCAAACTTCATTCCACATACACTCTTTATTCATTTCAAAATTGGGAAAGCTTGGGAAGAAATACGTTTTACTTGCAATACACAGAAAACCGCCGTCTGTCCCATTAACGTTAGTCGACGAAAGATAGTCAACCAGGTGACAAGTCGAATGCTTGTACCTTATGGATTCTAACATCTAACATAAGTATCTTGCAAGCTACAATACATAGACTTCCGCCACGCGAGTAATAACATTTGTGTCCGATAAACGGATTACAATTTTTTAAGTTAGATGAGTATGCGACAACGGGTCTCTCGAAAGTATCATTGCCACATTAGAGTTATCTAAGAGCGGTGGCTTGATTGAGGAGCTATACGATCCCATTCTGCTGACCGAAAGAGAAGCTGCCGTGAGTGGAAGAAGGAGTGCACTAGTGGCTGGAGATAAGGGACAAAAGGTGTCCTAATGCGAGTCTTCGGACAAAGCGCCATTCCGAAATCCTCCTCCCCGTTACCCAGTCCCGCGTGACAAAGGCCGCCGCGATCTCAATCACAAATTGACAATAAAAAATGTCCAATTAACCCGGGGGGTAACGGCGAGAATCGAAACGGCTGGGAGATCGAGACGACAGTGTACCATCGTCGGGCGTCTTTTCACCGCAACGGTGAATCAGAGAGACAGAGAGCGAAAGGGAGGGCATGATAAAGATAGAGGAAGGGAAAAGGAAAGGGCAGCGAAGATGGATTCAGGGGAGCAGCGGATTATTCGAGGAGCAGGAAGAAAGAAAGGGTCACGACAGAAGGTTACCAGCAAGTTAAATGGAGAAGGAGAAAAATGATAGGACGCGCGAAAGGGAGAGACCGCGTGAGAGAGAGTGAGAGGGGGGTGGGGGGGGGGGGGGTAGAGAGGTCGAAGTTAGAAGCAATCGAGAAGGTTTAATCCCACTCGATTGCGTTCCTTGGCCGGTAAGTTTAGTTCAGGCGGACCCTCTTGGCTCTCTTGCGCCTTATCCTCCAACCCCCTCCGACCCCCTTCGGTCCCTTGCTAGCCGGCCACTTTTCCCCTTTGCCCACGCAGTAAACGACGTCTACTCGTGCAGGGTTGGTCGGCGGGTGCCAGTCTGACGGTGTGTACCATCCTCCGGTGCGCACACATGTGTCCTCCTGCACAAGAGATGGGAGTTCTTCTTTTGTTCGCAGCGCTATCTTCCTGCATTCCCGTAGTGGCCGTAGAAAATCTTGAATCCGCGCGACGGACCGTACGCGCACGCAGCGCCCCTCCTCCCTCTTTCGAATTCTCTCTCTCTTTCTCTCTTTCTCCCTCTGTCTCTTCCTCGTCGGTGCTGTGCTCGTGCTATGTCATTCGGGATCTCCCTGGACGGACACAAAAGGTGCCGTCTAGCTACGCGGTAGTTGGCCGCGGCGCTATTCGCGCGCTCGCCTGATGTGTTCTGTCGGGGGAGGTGAGACCAGCTCGTAAATATTCTACGGCCAATTTCCCGTTGTGCGCGCGCGAACACAACGCCGCCGAACGATTCGCCCGACCACTACACCAGGGGCCCAGACGTCGTCGGAGACATTTTTCACCGCGCCACCATCCCCTATCCACCACTTCCGGCCTGGCCATTGTCGATGAACTAGCGCCGCTTTTTTTGAACATCGCCCTATCGCTGAATTCGCCGGGTGGAAAGCGCGACCGGGCAAAGAATCGCACGCGCGCCTATGGAGTCGAACAAATAAGGTTCTTATCGCCTTGAATACCGACTCAGTATCGGGAGCGTGATTTATCGGGGGCTGGTTGCTTGCACGGCATACACTTCCACTTCGCTTGCTCCGTGTGTAATTTCCTACTTCTGTAGACAATATAGAAAATTTTCGAGGCTATGCTGGCCGATACGAAAATAAACCATGGCCGTGTAAGTTGTCCGAAGAGAAGTCTCGTTTTTGTGAGACGAAGTTTGTTTTATTTTTGGGGTGATCTCATTCCGGATGATTTTTTATGATAATATTTTATTTAGAAAAATTTAATGGTTTCTTTGATGGACATTACTCAATATTGGATTCGATCATGATTAATTGGAACTAAATAGCCTTTCCAATGGCGCAGTATCGCATCGCTAAACTCGCTTCCTGGAAAAAGATGGTAGTTTAGTTTATTTGAGTGCATCAGCGTTTTTACACAGAGTTTTTACTTATTTTTATCAAACATAACGAAAGTGGTTCTACTGGTTGCCAACAGATAAGGATTCTACTTATAAATACGATTTAATTCCTGCTAAAACGGTACTCCGCATTCTGCTCCTCTTAGGATTTCAGAAAGCTGAAAATATCGGTCAGGAATCTGATCCCATATTATCAGAAAATCATCAGTTGCGAAAGGTAAAGGTCGGAAATCCACGTCAGCTCTGCTATTAGAGTCCATCATATTAAATTATATAGGATATGCTAGAAAATCTCACCAAAAGTTCGACACTGATATCCTAGCAACAATCAACAGTCTTATTAGAATTTTGTATGAGAATTTTACAAGTATACATTACATAATTCTAGTTATATGAATACCAGTTCTGTATGGTCAAAGGAAGGTTACATCACTGCGGCTTGCAGCATCAGTATCAAAGTAAAGTTTGGGCGCGGAATGCGGCGATTGTACATTAACTTTTGATACATATATGTATATATAACAAAATCGTTAAGCCTTTAACGGTGTCTGACGAGTATACTCGTCACAAGGAAAAATAAATTACCTTTTGCTATAAAAATCGTAATTATTATAACAAATTAAAGAATGTGTTTGCTCCGTTAGAACAAAAAAATTAAATGGCCAATAACTTTCTCTACATTTATTTAAGCGATGACCTATAATATCTCTTTATAATTATACCACAGTATTATGTCACAATATACGAGTCATTGTATATTTTTACGAAAAGTCAAACTTTCTATACAATGCCCCGGAGCGACGTGTCTTCCGGCCAAGTCGATGTTAGCATTGTAGGATACACATACCCAAGATTATATATCACATACGTGTAGAACATCACTATGCAGTTCTAATACATCGATGCTATTGATTCGAACAACCCAACTGGGACAAACGTCCGACACCAATAGAAAATAGGATCGTGGTGTATGACGCACACTTTCGATGGTTGGCTGGGCGTACGCAAGGCAACACTATCGCCGGAGGCAGCTGCCGCGACAGTGAGTAGTGAAATTACAATTCGACGGTGGCGTGAGCGGCCGAGGGGGTGGGGGGTGGAAGAGGCGAATTAATCGCAAACGAATTTATCTTTGACGGCGTGGATTAAACTAAAACGGCCAGATATTACGGGGAAGTAAGCTCGTTAGAGGGTTTACAGCATGAGCGGTGCCTCCGCGCCGAGCTGAGCGGCCGCCGTGCGGATCCGGCGGCGCGTGGGTGGTAGTAGCTTGCGGTCTGCTAACCGCAGTCTCTACTGCACTGTCGGTTGCGGATAGCCCAGCAACGCTCGTGTGCAAGCCCGCGTCTGTTTTGTGCAAAGGGCTTTCAAAAACCGCGACTGCCGAACGGGGCCGAACCCAACCGGCGCACCGAAGAACCGAGGCCAACGTTACGCCGTGCCAGAACCCCCCGGCGAAAGCCTCCGCCTCGTCGAATACACTTTGCCGAATACATAAGTGAATTCGGTTAAGTTTCAAATCTACTCTCCGGCCCCACTTTGCGGCCCTGTGGTCGTACCTAGACAACTGTTCGCTCCTTTGAAGGGCACCCAGCCTCTATACTCTTACCCCCCACCCCCACGCCCCTCCACAACTTAGGCTTACCCAACTTTTTTTGCCTCTTACAAAAAGTACCTGCAGTAAAGCCCCTCTCATTCGAACCACATTATCCCAATTGATCTACTGTCCAAACAAACTTTCTTGTATTGTTACTATGCTTTCTCTTGAAATACGTAAAGTTTACATCAAGAAGAACCAAACACTCTGCTACATTATGCTTATGAATTTTTTCATATACACAAAACCAGGTTCAAGAAAAAATAGAGATAGAAAATCGCTACTGGAAACTAAATAAGCAGTTTAGTTTATAGTCTCATGTCCTCTATGGTTCTACTTATTGTACTGATGTACTGATACTTACTTCTTACTAGTCATGTCATGCATACTATTGCAAATAATTAATGTATTAACTAATGGTCATAATAATTAACGTATGCGCTGTAAATTCTAACAATACACATGCATAATCTTTTTGCCATTGATACACGCGGTATCACAATAACAATACTGCGCCCTTAGCAAATATGTTAATCTCATCAGACATTTGCATCGTTACCTTTTATTTGCCATTCGATACCAAAATACGTTGACCTTTAATCTTGGGTCAGATTCATTATACGGTATTGATCAATCGACATAATATTAATACAGCCGGCATATCACTCGACGCTTTCCAAAATTGATACAGCGCAAATGTTGGGCGACAATTATTTGATAGGAATCGTGGAGCACGCTAGATGTCTCGTAGGGGAATGCTTCTATCACGGTATCAGTTCCGAGTGCGAACAGCGTCTAATCGGTAATTAGAATCGCAGGGTACACCAGGCGTTGCATAGGCTTTCCACCCCCCTTGCGTGACTGTTCGCCTTCCACCCCTGCGTGCAATCTCGCTCCGCGCAGGCCGACCTCTTACGGGCTACTGATTAATATTAATCCCATTACTCGCTCGCTTGTGATTAATATAACGCCATCGATCGCCGTTATCTAAGTGACTAATTAACTCGACGCTTCGCGTAGCGTGCGTGCAGCGGGCGCATCGGATTGTTGTTACGCAAGATCTCTCTGCCTCCCCGTATCAAGCGCACGCGTGCAAATCTGCCTCGCTTGTAATCACTTACGTGTGCTTTGCGCTTTCGAAATAGTACGCGCCTGCCTTCTGTTGATTGGAAATATGAGGGGCCTGCTTGTCCGCGCGATTTAATTACATCATCAACTCCGTACAATTGATCAGCGTCGCGATGCCACGTGGATCTGTTTCGTTCGCGAAGTGTGATGTATCTGGTTAATTAGACGTAAATAATAGAATGCAATTTCGTGCATAGAATTCATATCTGCAATCGAACACGACTGGAACAAGCGGGGAATAAATTATATTGAGATGGTCATTTAACGTAAATTCAATTATTATTGAATATTCCGGAAAATGTAAAATTTGTTTTTTTAATCCTGAAGATAGTGTTTTTGTTATATGTTGGTTGTAGTGGAGAATTTCTTCTTTTTTTACTTGTTGGATCCAGTTGCACCCCAGCTGTACAATTTTGTTTAGACTTCGTGTTAAGTTTTTGATGAGCATATACTTATTAGTCTGAACTCTATTATAGGAATCTTTATAGGGTGTTTTATCTGCCTTTGAAGCACTACCGTAGTGCTACACTTTTGCCAGTCTCATATGCGTTACGTGTGTATTTTATACATTGATTGTGTATATAACATAATGTTACATATAGCACATGGTATGTAGGATGTGGGAAAGAATGGGTGAATATTTGTGTACATTTTATTACTAACTAGAATACTTTCCAACTCTTTTCTACATCCTCTATATTACATATATTATTATATTGTACCTATAAAGACAAAAAAATGGATCTGGTAAAAGAATAGAGCAGGTGATTCAAAAGCAAGTGAATTATCCTGTACATCCTACAAAGCATATAAAGCGATAGAAGTCTTAATATTTCATGTACGCAGCTACTCTCCATTAATCTTCAACTTCCCAGTACTCGACCAATTACGAAATACTAACAGCTCCTCCGGCCATCCCAAAGCGCAACGAAGTGAAGTAATGGCAGGGCAGTGCTAGTTCCACTCGGTTCTATAATAAATTCAATTATTCCGTGCCGGATTTAATATCACCGTGAATCGGCGGGCTTCTCCGCCGCAAGCTACACATTACAGTGGAGCTAACAAGCCGGCGGCGGTAATGTGGACGTTAGAAAATCTCTGGCGAACTTTCCCAAATGAGCGATTCATTTCGAGCAGTACAGGAAGGGGCCGCATTCCGGGAAATCGTAGCTAGCCGGGAATTCGGCGTTGCGAGCTTTATGTGCGGCAAGCCCGGAACTACGAAGGCACGGGGACCAGTTAAAACACGTGTTCGCTCGCCGGCATAATGGTGGCAATAATTTCTCGCCGGAGAAATAAATTCTCCAATCATAATTCTCTCTCCTTGCGCCGCCGTATGTAGCTAACGCACCTAACTGGCCACGATTTATCATACCCACATTCGCGCTTCGCTCGCCGAATCCCACACCCTCAACCCCTCTATTCCATCCCCTTTCCGCCCACCCCTTCTCCTACTACTCCGCAGGCACTTCTCCCTTTTCCCGTCCCGTCGCACACCTTTCGCCTCTAGCCTCCTGCCGGTGCCACTCTGTTCTGTTGTCGCCCTGCACGCCACCGGACCTACACCGCCGCACCACCCACGGATATTTCCATGCTGGATCCATTTGCTCACCTATCTCGCGATTATCTAGCACTGCCCCTCGCTACTATCGGGAATTATAGTCCTCGTGTGTGCAGCCCCGTGTCCCTGTGCTTGTGCGTCGGTGTCCTCTAAGGAGCGCATTGGGATCTGGCGATTGTGAATTTGGGACAGAGCCTGCTGGTACTCCGACATGATATATTGTCAACGGGGGGAAATTATATTCTTCTTTTGTACTGGATAGTTCGGAAGTTCTGGATAACCAAGAGAGAAGGATTATTCTGATACTTTGATGTGTAGGATGCATTGTTCGAGATTGTATTTCGTTTTGGTGGGTTTGGTGATGAGATTATTTGTTGTAGGGTTTGTTAGTTTGTAGTAGTGATCGAATGGAATTGGTCGATTACATAAAAATAGATATGTTTGAGATCAGCTTTCTGATGAAACCTAGAAAACTGGAATGCACTCACAAAATATTTAGCACTGGTGTTGGTTTCTTAGCCAATAAAAATAAAAGTTATCATTATTGATTATAATTTCCTTTCTTTTTTTGTGTTAATAAGGAACTTTGAAAAAGGGATACGAATTTCTTTCCGATGCAATCTAGACTATCTTTCGAGCTGTCAGCAATAACAATAGCAATCAATAGTAGAAGGGACTACACTGCACTTAAAATCAATCTCGTAAGATCAAGATCTTCTCCCTGGTAAATCCTAGGGTAAACCAAGTGGGTGGCAGCTCGGCGTCAGTGGAGAAGAATCGTGGGCGCAAGAGCCGCTGATTTATGGAAAAAGCGAGTCTACAATTTGCAAGTCAAATGCGTGGAATAAAACAAGGAAAGAATATATCGATAAAGCACGAATGTCGGAATATGAAAAAATGATCGATGGTCCGTCAAAATTTTCGGTGGCGAGGGTGCCAAGCGGCCTGGCGAATCGAGCGGCGCGGCGGCGTGAGATAGCTGTCTACGGGGGAGGGAATTGGAAGCGAGCGTAGTTTGCCGCGCAGCATCGCACCAGTGTTCCATTTCGTTCCGTTCAGCGCGCGAAATCTCTCTCCCACTTCCGTTTCGCTCGACGCGTTGAGGAGACAGCGCGCCGTCCCGTCTGCCCGCTGAATTAAGCTGCTGCTTTATAAAAATGTAAAGGGATTCAGGAGCGAACCGCTTTCGTGCCGGAACTCGCTTCGGGGCCGAGGGTGGAACAGGAGCTCGTGGCTAGCGCGATGCCTCTGCGGAATAGTAAATGCGATTTTGGGAGCATTATTGTTTGCGAGTGGCAAGCACTGCCACGAGCGTCGAAGGTATGTACGCTGATGGAGGATGGGAGTTTCCTAAACTCTCGTCGAATGCATCTATCGTACAATAATAACTGAATTACAAATATATCCTCCGCTTCCCAGCAGAATAATGCTCCTTTTAAATGTAATCTGTCGCTCTTTTGTTACTTTTTAATGTTTTATGGTTTTGCGGTCGAGAAATATTCGCCAACAGTTAGTCATTGCTTAAAAATCTCAAGTAGACATCAAAACTGTTGGAAATTGGAACAATTGAAAACTGGAATTCTTGGTAAAGTACGTTGCAAATTTGACCATCCAGAAGTCCTTATAATCTATTTAGGTAATTCATAAAAACAAAGCCAGATTCTTACTATGCTTACATACGAACCCAAACTATATATTCTCAAGAAAACTAATAGAAAAACATCTTTCTTAATTAACACTTCAATCTCCAACGAGCGCTCATCACAAAGCTAAAAATAAAGGCGGCGATGAAAGTTTTCTAAATTGCTCAGTCTTTCTTAATGAATGAAAGTTCCTTCGTAACTTCCTTCATTGTGGCTCCTTTATCTAAAACTATTAAACATAACCTAGAACTTATACTCAGTTCGGCAAACAACTTTTTTAAACGGCGTTTCCGCGTAATTAATATCCACTCACGACGTGAAAAACAACCCCCTCTCTTGTGTCCTCGAAACAAAAGAACTTATATAATTTCAAGTACTTCCTTAGGACTGCACAGTTCTCTTACAATTAGTTGACACATCGCACTCGCATCTGCATTAATCTTTCAATGCATTCACGATTATCTCTGAGGCACCCCTCGAATCACGTAGGTACAGCGCAGCGTGGCGCACGATAGGGCTACGCCCGATTAAATCACCATTTTCCATGGACAGCATTATCTCCATTGAAATGCACTTGTGCGAAGCGCCACGGAGGGAGCCACTCTCGCGTAAGGACGACGCGCATGTATTGCAGAAAATAACGCGTCCGATTCTTGTCTCGGCTGGCAAGCGTAGCGCTCGAGTTGCCTGCTTCGAGCTGAAGCGTGTCGGGAGCGGCGGAGGGCCAGCGGGATGCATTACGTATTCATTCGTGATTTCCTTCAGCGTGAATGGCGTTGTGGAAGACGGGAGGAAGGGTGGGAGAGAGGATGAGGGCTGCAGACTTTCAGGCCAGGCACCGCAAATGCACTGAGTGTACGTAAGATACCGATTTCGTAGCATTAATTGAGCCCGGCTTCGTATTTCCCTGCGGGATAGCTAGATAGCTAGCAACCCTGCCGTTTCCACTGCCAATCTCCGGGAGTTTCGGTTCCCGTGCGCTGCAAATGGGGGGAAAAGAGCGCGATGAAAGTAGAGCCGGCCCACGGAGTGAGTTAAATTTGCATACTATGTCGAATTCGGTGGAGACGTAAACCGTGGCATGTAAAAGATCTGAGTGGAGAACGTTATTGCATCGATTTAATTGAAAAATATTACGTTTCAATCCACAAGAACGTCGAATAACATTTTTAACACATAGTATTGCATATATTGCAGAAAAAATATCGCTGAACAGTGGGTAAAGAACTCCGTGTAAACTTCGCAGTCAAATCCTCCTCGTTAACTTCATTAACTCAATGAAAAATACTTTACCTCATTAACTTCATTAACAATGTACTTCTTTACCGTTGAGTAGGACAGAATAACTCGCAGCGAATGTGTAGGCATCCGATTTGGTCCCGCTGCGAATCGCATCCTATTAACCCCTGAATGTCTACTTCAAGGAATTAATGGCGATACTTATGAAAGTGGAAAACACAGGTGATTAAGTCGGGCAGAATGCGCTCTAATGTAGGAGCACTTGGCATAAAACACCTTAAGTAATAAGATCAGCCGTAAGAGGGAAGGAATGGCCCATTATCTTGAGAAACCCTGGGCGGTAGTAATTAACGGGACAAGAAACATTTGGCTAGATAACCCGTCTGCTCTCTCTCTCTTTCTCCCTTCCTCTTCCTCTCGCACCCACTGTGCGCGTGGTCTTGCGTCTAAATTCAGCCCGATCTACGTTGTCGGCCACAGCAACTAGATAGAATGCGTTTTCTCTGTGGGACACCGCAATTAACTGTCTGGGATCTCGCGCGAACTCTCACCCGCCGTGTGAAATGTCAGGTGGGCTTTCTGGACTTGAAGCCTTCCCCTGTTCCTCTTCATTCCTCTGGCAAAACCGCTACTGGCATAACCGACGTTGATCCACTTCTTAATAACCGGGACAGTGTTACAAGCATCACAAACACGATTATTGGGTTAAGGGATGCTGGCCGGCTATCAAGACGCGGACTGCCGGTATCTCAAAGCTTAGATCGGTGTATTTGCAATGAATTTTCCGATACTTTGTTGGCATTTCAAATAATGATTTAATTTAAAGAACAATTAGTTCTTGCTCTGTCACTAAGGGGTTATCTTTCCATTGATATTATCGTTTGAGCAAAGGATAAAATAGTTTCATAGTTGTATAAAACATTTGCATAGTATGAAATAGCATTGGAATAATATTGACCAAGAATCAAAGGGCTATTGTTACTATTATGTACAGTACTTTGAACTAAAGTGCAAGCTGCTGAATTCCACGTACATTACACTTTAAAGAACACTGTCATTAAATCGAAATGGCGTGACCACTATTAATACGAAAATTTAAACAGGCTTCGCGCACATCATAAAAATTGTATTCTTATCCGAGTGAATGGATTCCCACTCAGCGGACGCAGGGCTGGTGTTAATAGGCCGAAGCCAGCAGGGAGCAATGGAGCAATGGCGTATTCAATAAAGTCCTGATTCACAGAGTGCGCGAGGCTGCCGATGGCGTTGGTCAAATTTTATTATATCAAAGTAGTAAAGCTGATAATAAAGTGGGGAAGGTCCAGCGGTGTTCAACGGTTTTACGGCTGCCCGTAAGGCGTCTTATATCGCTGGGCTCGAGGCTCGAAGCGGCCTCCGTCGATCATAACGCCACTGGCTTCGCCGCGTTGTTACACCCTAACCTTAGGGTTAGCACGATACCCTAACCGTTCTTTCCCACGGGATGCCAGGCGAGGCGCAAGCACGGAATCATGACGAAGAGTGACCGCAGCCTCGCCGTATAAATCTAGAGCCGAGCAGCCACCGAGTCAGCAGGCACTAGTGCCACCGTCGCGCGCTGCAACGTGCTCTAAATGAAAGCCATAAAGCGACGCTGAGAACGTAACGGACGCAATAATTCCTATGGCAAGGACTGCGTATAAAATGCACGCCACCCAACGGGCATGGCGCGCGCACATCACGCTCTCTTTCTTGGCACTATTCAACTGGCTTGATTACGTGATAGCACGTGAATGCTAGTGAGAGCACCGGAATGGAGATGGAGCGGTCGGTCAGCCGACTTCTATTTAAAGTAACGCTTGGCATTATATTTCACATCTCTAGGTACGTTGCGGTTCAAGCGACTGCTTGATTAATAGTCGTCGTTCACTATGATCGTCATCCAAGTTCAAAAACTATTTTGTAGGTGAATGTTAAATTAGAACTTAGGAATAAGACATGTTTTAGGCGAGTGATTTTTTGTCACGTTTCGTATTAAGTTGTGTCATCATTAGAGAATATTGAAAAACATTTTATTGGTTATCTGCACGCAGTAACTTTTGTCAGACACAGCTTTACTTATCGATATTTAGCGACGAAAAATGGTCAACGGATTCTCTCAATATAGTAATTTACCAATATATCCAGTAGTTTAATTACTCAATTGATACCAGATCTATGTCGACATCAATATTACACGCATATAAGCCACCGAAATTGGCGCTTGAAGCCCAAAATGTTGCCAAACCCAATTATGCGAGGAAAACCACTGGATCCTATCTCATTGGGTGTGCAACGGGAAGCAGACGACGGCTGAGTTAGGTATTCTCACACAATCACCGGAAGGGAAACGCGTCGGTCGGGGGATAAGCATCGGCGATGTATCGACGAGCGAGAGAAGACCGCAGCCGAGTGCGCAGATTGATCTCGATGTTGATTGAAGTGTAACGGAGATAACTCGAGGCCTGGCCTGGCCAGCGGAGCAGAGAATGCACTTGCACGGAGCCAGAGGAATAGGAAGAGGAAGAGGAAGCGAGTGAGAGAGCGGGCGAGCGGGCGATCGGACGGCGTACGAGTCAGTGGAGAGAGGGATTAGCAAAGGGCGTAATGGAGTTGCGCGAACTCAAAAAGGATCACGCTCCGCTGGAGCATCCGTCACGGACCGGTTCGATCTTCTGCTGGTCACGTGCTCGAGTAATACCCGGCGTATAATGCTTTGTGTACGTGATTTATATCGGCACGCTCTCGGCGCTGCCAGACCCACCACCCTTCCCAACCGCCAGTATGTCCACCTCTCTCGCCTTTGTTTACATAATGCTGCCGTGGCTGGAGACCATCCAAGTATGTCCGGCCACCTCCAGAGACAATCGTCACATTGAATTTAGCCTGAAACGACTTGTGATAACAGCCTGCTTTCTCTGGATAAATCAGGGCTATCCTGAACCACTGAAAGCGCATCGTCTCTTACACTCAGCAACCAATGAGAGAGAGAGAGAGAGAGAGAGAGAGAGAGGGGGTGGCTTGGGGGTTGAAGAGGAAAGGGTGCGATACTTCGTTGAGATTCGGTCGGGCCCGCAAATCAGGAACTTCGTAACTGGCGCCCATTGAGACATTCCTTTTGCTCATTCGAAGCGATTATCTTTGGAATTGCGGACGAGCTGAGCCGAGGACTACCTAACCTATCCTCCAACAGATTGAGTGGAGAGGGCCAATCGGCGTCGAGTCAGCTGCTTTAATACCGGCTGGCTCGATAGATCGATGAATTAGCGGCGGTGCTCCTCGTAAGGAGGAAGACTACGAAAGAGAGTGGGCGCGCGCGCGAGAGCAAGGTGATCGCCGCCAAGTGGAAATAGAAGATTCCCCAGGACGTATACGCGCCCCGGTGTTATGGCAATCTAAGTTGGTATGTTTAGTCAGCTCGAATAAGGCGCGCACCGCGCTGGCTCTGATAGCTGGCTGAGTCAACATTCACGTATTTGCCGTGGCATCGCTGCAAAGCCCAGTTGGCGAAGCGGCGGAACTACCTACCGCCGCGGAAACGAGACGAACGGATCGCTGCCGCACACAATTTGGTCCAAGATATTGCTACGGAATGCGACCTCCTTACCCTTTCCCATCCTCCGACGCTTACCGCTGTTTATTCTGCATGCATCGCCACACGCACCACCCTAGCACCTATCTCTTTCCCCCCCTCAACCCCTCTTTCTCGGATAGTTGTAAGTTTAATACTCCCCTCGGGCCACCCTGGATGGACATCGAGTTCCAATATACGATTCTCATAGTTATTCCTTTGGCAAATAAGCCTTTGCCCATGGAAAACTTTTCTGAATTCGGAGTATCTTGTACGTGCAGCGGGAGAAAAAAATATTCGTATAGTAGGAATGTAAAAATTAAATAGACTACAATACTGCTGTTTAGTTTTTCCTTATTGCAGTTACTATTTTTAATTTTGGATCCAATTTGGCACATGGTCGTGAATGTGATAATGGTTATCAATCATATGTGAATGTAATGTGAACTAATTACAGTTCTTTTTATTTTCACATTCTTGTCGTATGAATACTTTTGATTCACACTTTACATTGGCCTAACTTTAACCCAGGAGTGTTATCGTGTGTTACATTCAGATCGTCAATTAATCAATTGTCTATCATATAACTCTCAATCTTGATTTCTTTAAGTAACTTCATGCTTTACATTTTTCATACGTACAAATAAAAGAACGAATGTAGCTACAATAACTGAAATCATATAGAATACCAAACTGAATATACATAGAACAGAATACATATAAGTATAATATCCATCACACTTAATATATGGTTTAATTAGGAATGGAACTATTACCATTGCCTATCTTCTTTATCCTACCTTCTTCGCTACTTACATGCATAGTTAAAAACAATTCAAGTGTTTCTTCGAATACGAACCGAAATGATTCAACACTCTCCGAAACATGGACCAAAAGCGTTACCACAGAATTCGCCGTCGTTAAATCACATTTCTACGTGGCGGTGTAAGTAAAGCCAGAGGAACCGCATTTACGGAAGCCAGAATAATTTGGGGAGGGGAGGGATTGTAGTCGGGACGGTTGAAGCGAAGATCGGAACAGTAAGCGTGGATGTTAAACAGTTGTCAAGTCCACCCCTTTCGGTTCTCGGTCGATAGACCCTTTCCGAGCACGGTCTGACGGAGATTCTATAAAGCGGCGAGGACAACTAGCGTCGAAAGAGGAAGCCGCCCACGCGCGCGCGTGCAACGGAAAGACAGAAGCGAGCGCGCAGAGGAACAGGCAGACGCCCCCGTGAAATTGAATTACAATAAGCAAAGTAAAGTTGGATGATCCAACCATTGTGCCCTACAGCCCGTTGCTACCTCACTGCCAGTTACCGTCCCATCCCTGCGCACTCACCACCCTCCATCCCTACCTTCTCCTCTCGGCACCACCCTTAGGCCACGGCTTGGCGAAGTCCCTAGCCGAGGAAGAAGTTCTCTCTCGAGTACCACGACGACCGACAGTATTCTTACGCCTTTGTTCGCCACGGGGCTGAATTAATTGCTGCGTTTTTGACATCCATTCATTGTCGGGTCCCGGCAGACGACGTCGGGATGAGCGGATAAAGGGAGAAGTTACTGAACGGCCTCATCCTCTTTCCCTATCCTCCTGATTTCGCCCACCCCATCCACCCCCCTCACCGCCCTCCTTCATCGCTGCAGCACGCATCGCGCGATATTATTCTTCGCCACGGCTTCCTCCAAAAGTCGATACTATCATCAAGAACTCTCACTCTTCCTCTCTGTTTCTTAATATCTTTGTCTTTGCCTTGACTCGCTCCTGTGTACATTATTGATTATAACTTTCCTTCGCCGCTCCTAGTCTTCGTATACATCGTCACTTTATTTTAGCATTGTGCCCTTGTCCGTTGGGCGGAATAACTTTCTAGAAGGGGAGGGGAAAAAATAAGAGGGCGGCGAGTAGAATACAGTTTGAATTGACGGGTTTCGATTGCAATGTGTAGAATTGTTTGTGTAGGATTCTGGTTGTTTCTATTGCGGGTGCAGTGTAATTTAGAGTTTTTGTAATTGTCCGATTACTTTGTGAAAGGTTTCTAAAGAGGTGGAATGTTTGGATTTGAGAAGAAACAGTGTTATCACTCATTGCAAGTTTGAAACAATCTTTCTTTTCCAATTCGAAGTAGAGAAAAACAGTGTTCGGCGAGTAGAATGCAAGTTTACTTGACGGGTTTCGATTACAACGTATTGTTGCTATACATATAATTCGACTGGTATTATTACCATTGCGAACATAGTATAAATTACAATTTTGTTTATTGTCTGATTCCTTCGTAGCAGGTTTCGAGAGAAGTAAGATATTCCGAAAGCATTTCTCCCGTTTTCTTAGGGAATGCCAATTTATCCGCGAAGTAAGAATGTGATCATCGATTGACAGTTGCAAACAATCTTTCTTTTCCAAGCACTCGAGAGTAACGAGAAATGGAAGTGCAATAGTGGGATTCCCGCTAGACAAACTCCGCAGCAGTATGCATTCCCCTCGGCAAATAGACAAGGCTGCAGGTGGCACCACAATCCGGCGATGCATCAGTCTCGGCGAGGATGGGAGCAAGTTCATCCGCGTCCCAGCGGGCGGTCGTCTTCCGGCGTTAATAAACTAATTCGAAAGACATTCGCATTAGGGGGCGCCCGTTGTTGTCGGAAGTCTCAGTTGGAGCCGGCATTCCGGGGAAGTTGACTGTGCGGGGGCTGCTGCGTCGCGGCAGATTGCGGCGGAATCGTCATCTTCTCATCCGCGTGGCCTGGCTCGGCCCTGCCTGGCCCGGCCCGGCACAAACTTTGCGCGCCAACTTTCCCGGCAAGTAGGAAATCCTCGAGTGCGGCCAGCTTTCGTCCTTCCGGAGTGACGCGTCCCGGTCCTGCCGGCGCCAAGTGCATGCCGGGACTTTCGACAACGCCATCTCGCCTGCCCTACCGCGACGTCGCCACCACCCAACTATTGAATATGTATAAGTTATATGAAATTGGGCCACCGGCTGTATACAGCCGCGTCCCGGCAACGCTCCCATCCTGCAAAATACCGACCAATTACAAGGAGTTAGATGGACTGCCGGATCTTGCTTCAGTCTCCTAACTGACTCCGAGCCAAGCAACGGAAAATGTCTTAATCTGTAACTGCTGGAGACAGGGTCCATGGAATCCAGCTACATGTTCGGTCGTCTCAATTCTAGCAGTGTTATAGAATTCCTTCATCCGCAAGATCTTCATACTCGGTTATAATAAATTGACTGCTATCAAAATATACCGTTTTTGGTTCTAAATTCTCTTACAATTCACGAGAGTCACGATTTGACTATTTCATTCCAGTGAGGATTATTCATTTCGTGTGGGTAAGGTGAGCTTTGGAGGTGGTTGGGGAAATGGGACCATCATATTATTTTTTCTAAGGTACCAAAGAATATTCTTGCTGAATTTGAAAACCCTAAGGAAGACTACTTATTAAATGAGAAACTTTTATTTATTGCACTTACTGAGGCTAAAAACATTTTCTTAGTCTCCCTAGTGACAGTCATATGAAAAAAGTGTTGTCACAGCAAAGTCACCAAGTTAAATTATAACTCACCGATAGCTTCAACGATACACACGTTCAGTAGGAGAAACTTGCTGGGAAAATTATTTATTGAATTTACTGAATCATTAGATAAATTGGATAAAGTTGCGCGACGGTTCGGTCCGTGTCCACGCTAGGGTTCCTTTAGTGGGTAAGAAACAACCGCGGCACGAACGTTCTCCAAACGGCTTGGGAGCTCGCACGCTGGCTATCGACAATCGCATCCCATGCACGTATATCCCGACGATATTGTTATTACGAACGATCGCTGGGCAAGTTCCAGTCCCAGCACACTGATCGCTGCCCGCCGCCGGCGCTAACGAGGCTTTGCGCAACAGCTCAAATGCGCTCCGCTACGAAACAACCGCCCTCTAAGTGGCTCGACTAATTATCGCGGTGACGTGAGATCGCAACCTACTGATGATTGCGCTCCGCACGAACCAATTGCTCCACGAGACTCTCGTCGAATAGTGAACAGTGCACCGCTCCTGCCAGGCAATAAAAGCGTGAGTAACGAGCATCGTTTTGATTAATCACTTACGAGGTTAGTGGCGCTGCAACAGTAACACTAACTGAGCTGCTAGTTCTCTATTGCATGGTCGTTAATTGACTTGTTTCGATATAAGTTTAAAATCGAATAGAAATTTTTGGGTATAATTAGAATTTCTTGGGTATTAAGGTTCGATCACCGCTATTAGTCTTAATTGACTATTGATGAACGAGCATTATTCTAATTAATTACTTAAGAGGTTAGTGGCGCTGCAATAGTAACACTGTCTGAGCCGATACTTTGTTGCCTAGTCGTAATTTAACTTATTAAGATGCAAAATTTAAAAATTGAATAAAATTGTTGGATATAATTAGAATTTCTTGGGTATTAATATTGGATCACCGTTATTAGCCTTAATTGACTGTTCATGTGATAATAAGCCCAAGCAACGATAAATATTGAATTATAAATGCGCCAGGGATAATTAAATGTCAATAAGGTAACTATTCGCTGTTAACGAGATACTCCCATTGGTTCTATGAAACATTTCACAATACGTATACCGTTAAGTTGTATTACTAAGTAATGAAACGTAGTTTGATATTTAAATATGGTATTTTGGATAAAATATGTATTACTGCGAGATATACGAGACAACATTCTTCTTCAAAATTTCTAATTTCTCTCCCTTTCGGTTTTACCTCGGTATCTTTAAAATCACGTGACATACATTGTCACACTAGACTCTTAACTCTCCGTAAGCTAGGTGTTGAAATACCATACCGTGACCCATGAGAGGTTACGTTTACTAAATATGTATCACTTACAGCTGAAATCACGCTTAATTTAACCCCACCCGATTCACGGAGGATTATTACTGTTTAAAGCATCTAATAAAGATCGCACAAATTCACTGTTAATGGTGTCAGAGGGTGAACATCTCGAAAGTAAGGGTGGAAGAGAAAATAAAATAAGTCACGCGATCGACACGCTTTGAAACAGTTGTCAGGTAGGAAAACCGGTGTCGCAGTGGCAGGACGTTTACATAATCCTGGTATTACTGGCGCCCCCTCGGGACATTGTTGAAGGGGTTGCAGCCAGGAAAATAGAGTAAGAAGGGCGGAGGCTGGGAGGAAGATTCGAAAGGAAAAGTCCTGGCTCCTTGGTGGGAGCGAGTCACGAGTCACGAGTCAACAGGGGATGAAAGGGACGGTGGGGGGTGTGGGGGCTGGAAAGGAGAAGGGTTGAAGCTGCCAGAGGCAGATCCGAAGGAGGGCTCGGATCGGCTTAAACTCGATCCGGGGGTGCGAGGCAACACAGCGGTTTCCAACGAGAGCGGCCGCGCAAAGGAATCATAATTGAGGTGCGAAATTAACGTGGACGATAATAGCACGAGTAATTACGGGGCAGTCGTGTGAGGGTGCGCGCGCCATTCTCAGTTACAATCGGCAGTGTTTGCCTCAGAGGAAAACGAGCTTAACGACCTTTGGTGGCGCGAGCAATTAGTTTAGTCGTCGGATGAGCATCGAATAATGTTTTTACCGTCGCCATTTATATTTGACAGAGCCCGCTGCTATCGCCGCTCGTGCTTCCGGCTTGCTTGCTACGTGAAAAGTCGTTTGACGTTTATTCGTTTACTTTACCCAATTTGTTCGCTGAACCCAGCACCCTACTTATTCACTAACGAGCTTATCTCCCCCCCCTCCCCCTCCCTCTTCCGCGGCCTCACCCCATCCACCGCCACCCCACCCCGACCCATCACATCCGCTCCGAGCCCCCCCCCCCAACCAGTCCCCCCATGACCACCGGTACAACGCTCGTGATTCGAGAGAGCCAGCAGGTTCTCCAGGTGTTCTGTGACCGCTTTTGACCGCTTTACGCTCGTTGACTTGGATAATGGCATAATGCGAGAGAGCTGGACATGTCCAGCGTGCACAATCCGTACTCGTGCAATCCCGGCCGGTCGTGCCACGCTTGCATTTGTATTGCTACCCTTTGATATCTCGCCCCGCTAACGCCGAGCATTTGGAGGAAAATTAGCTTGCCAGGCGGTGCGACCCTTCTTTCTTCTCCTCCTCCTCCTCCTCCTCTTTCTCGCTCTCTCACTCACTCTCTGTTTCTCGTTCCCTTGTCGGCTCTGACAATGGAACGTCGCCAGCCGCAACTGATTGATGTTTGTTTTTGAGGCTTGGCATACGCAAAGTGGCAGCACGCGCCGGATGACGCTGGTTGAAAAAGGACGGGTTTGTTCTGTTGTCCTATGCGGAAAGGATCTCGTAAATTAATGTTGGGATTGCGAGATTTGTCGAGTAGTGCTGATTGCCTGCCGATTGCTAGTTTAGTGGGTTGGAGCTTGTCTTTGTTCTGCCTATTGTCGGCAGTCGTACCAGCATCCTTTTGTCGTGTCGACGAACAATTGACAAGTATGCGCGCATCAATACTAACACGCCCATACTCACCCTATCGATTAAGCTCTCGATTGATAGAGAAATGTCTGATAAGTGCCGTCCATTGGCAGCTCTCTTGCTATTTGAGTACGTAATCGGCCTTCTGATTGTGATTGCGTGAAGTGGAAAGATGTTTCAATGATTTTGCGAGGCACTATGATTGGCATATTATAGTAAAAAGATATAGGATGTTAATATTTATCATTTTTATGCTAAGTTCAGTAATGATGAACGTTCGAGTGAACCGCGGTTTTAACAATTTCGCAGCTGGCTGTTCTGACGCATGAGCTTCAGCTGGATGACGCAAACAATTTTCAAAAATCTATAGTCGAATAGCGCAAGGTGTGGTATGAAATGGGAGTTGAAATAGGAATTAATAAGTTGAGATCAATGTATTGTTTAAGTTCGTTGTATTTTGCATTGCTTAGCCATTGTACAGAATACACAAACAAATTAATTTGATTTTTGTATTAAAATCGTTTGTCTACTTCGTTCGAACATTGATTTTGTTAAACCTGAAAACGACTTAAAATCCTTAATTTCTGCTGCAAATATGACGTAACGAAAAAATATATCAGCGGCTACGAATGTTGATATACATATTGATTACATGAAACTCAAGATAAATGTTTGAATTACATGATATAATTGTATAAAGTCTATCCAGCCAACGTCATTATAATTGACTATTAACATAGTCCTATTAATTCTACAGGACGATTCTCCTACTAATAGGACATAATAAATTATCAACATCATTATACGATACGAGTATAATCTAGGGACTGTAAATAACTATTGAGAGGATTCAATGCTGTCCCAGTATGGAAAAGACGATAATTATTGCGTATCGGAGTTACCATGCACGAACACGCACAATGAACAAGTGGCTCGGTACTTGAAAATACCAATTAACAACGCTCATTACCTCATAATTAGTTGGAAATCAATGGAAAATTTACAGGCAATTTTTAAAATTTCCTCGCATATGTGCCAAGCTGTTTAAACGGTAGTATTCAGTGGTAATAAGAGGTGCATGTAACTGACACCAATCTTACTGTAGAATTCTGAGAATGAGAACTGCAAGTGATTAATTAAAGTGTAAGCAATAGCAGTTGCAAATTAATACTTTTAACTTTTATTTCTTTTACTACTGACTAATTTATCATTATTACACATCATTTTACATTGTAATTTACTTACATAATGAAGATACGCATGTAATTAAAGCCAATCTATATTTATTTGAATGAGGAGCGACGCATCTATATCTTTTAGCAAAGCAAGTACCACTCTACACTGTTTGTCACTTGTTAAGAACCAATTGCATAGAATGGGTTGTATACTATTATTACAATATTCGAATTTTGCAGTCCTTCCTTTATCAGTAATATGATGGGGTTTGTATGTCCCATCCCCGTAATCTACTACTAATTATTTGGTCTCCTCTGTTCTATTTGATGACAGGACTGGTTTGAAATACAGATTTCCTTATATCTCTCTGCGAATAGATGCACATACAAAGTAAGATGCCGAATGAATAGCGGTTGGGACAGAATTCATGGTTCAAAGTTCGTGTGACTGAGAAATGATTTCGGAGAATGAACGTCGAGCGGCTGTTACTTGCGGGTGTGTGAGACGATGTGAACAAGAGAACGAAGATATATGGGGACGTATGAAGCGCTATGGGCCGTGAGGATGCGATGGTGCTAGCGAATCAGAGTAGAAAGTCAGAGTATAGCAATTTCGAGAGTTAACAGTTCAGAGATAGGGTTGTACAAAGAGAAAAGACAAGGATAAGATTATTAATAAAGAAAGTACTAAGTTTAAAATAGCTAAATCATATTCACCCCCATCCGGCGAAACCACGCTAAAACTCTCGTAATTAAAGGTAAGAAATGCCGAAAGCTGGGAGTGTGGGCGTTTGAAATATTTGAGACGCGTTGGAAGTTAAGAATTCGCGTTACGATGTATTGGAGTTTCACAGTATCAAAGTACAGGATGTTTCAAGGCTGAAATCAGTCCAAGAGTGATGCTCTCAGAGATAGCTCGTCATCGGATAATTTCCGTCAGCGTGGTCAAGATGGGGGGTGTTTGACACCATGGGTTTTCCCTGAAGGGGACAGGTGCCCTATTTTCTAATATAATCCCTACAATATTGCTAAGTATCTCGTATTACACTACACCCACGTATAGATATCGAATAGTAAAACGATATTGATTAACCTCCCGGCATCTTGAATGGGCTACATTGCTGGGTACAAATTTGTGGGCCGATTCACGTCAGCAGAGTGTAGCAGAATTGCGCTTGCGGAACCTGTTTTACGCAACAGAAGCGCTAACTCGTGTTAAATGAGACGAATGCTGGTTGGCTAATAGTTGTTACGAATTGCTAGTGGCGGTTGCTTAGTCCGCTTAGAGGGGGCGGGAAGGACTTAGTCGAGCAACTAAGATGAGCTCGCTACCCACTAGTTCTCTCTTACTTACTTAGGGTAGTCTCACAGGCATACAGCTTCCCGCCACGACCCCAGTCGTTTGCCCGCTAACTTTCTCCCTCCTGCCTCTCCTCCACCCTTTCTCTAACTTTCGACCTTCTCACTTTCTTCCTCTCGAGACAGTACTTCGCCAAGATTAGAAGCCCCGTGGTCCGGCCGGCGGCCAGCGCGTCTTTCCGGATCAAAGTTTGACCGCAGATAAACTTCTCGGTGCTTTTAGTGGGAAGTCGTTAGCTTAAGCGTTTCACGGACTTTCTTTCAGCCGTCACTTCATCTTGGCGATCAACAGGACCCAACTGCTCTCTTGAGCCGGGGGGCTTGTTCATTCGCTCGAGCCAGTGTTCACAGGGGGCAGTGATGGTGGATGGGGGATGGGGTTGGGCGATGGGTTGGAGGGCAGAGGGCCGATGTATTCGCTCAATCATTCAACCGGTCTTTGTCTCTCGAATCGAGTGGGCTCCGGCTGCCGACGGTGCTCTCGGTGTCGGCTGTAATTTCCGCGGGAAATGCCCAGGAGACGTTACCCTGGAGTGGAAGTCGATCCACCTTGCTCCGGCTGGGATACCGAAATCTGTGTAGGTTCGCTAAGTAGCAATACAGGATAAATTAGCTCTGTCAGAGCGCCGGTTGCCGTGCACTGCGCGTTATCTCCCACTCTCTCCTCTCTGTCTCAATCTCCCTCTCTCGCTCGGGCCGAATGCGGCTACGTCTCGTGGGGCTCCTATACCTGCACCTCCTGATCTATTGTAACCTCCGTCGTTCCTTCGCTGCTTCTGCCAGTCTTCCTTTACAAAGGTGACTGATCCGACTACAGGCATTCTACCGCATTTACATTTGCCTGTATACGTGCTGCTTTATCTCTCCCTTCTCTCTCCTCTGTATCATATTCTCTTTCGCTCTCTCTCTCTCTCTCTCTGGATATGCGTCTCGTGCTCCCGAAGCACAGTACGCACGCCTACCGCCAGGAGACGAGCCAAGACGGAATCTTGGTTAGAGCCGTGGAAGGTGGAGTGCCGAGCTCATCAAGGTAATGCAGCTGGGATTATCCAGAACAGGTTCCGGGTACTCCTCGGATCTACGAGTATAGCTAGAACCCCCCTGAAAGATAGGTGCCCTCCATATTATTGGGTAATCGGAATTCCGAGAGGTGCCATCGGCTAATCTTGGCACTCACAGCCATTAGCGTAACCTCCCTCCGTTCACACGGCAACCACTTTCCAGACGGAATAGCCTGTGGGGAGGGACGAAGCTCGCATGACGAACGACAATCTTTTCTGTTACACTTAATTGCGAAGGGGTTAGCGGTTGTCGCCGGGTGACTAGTTAAGTATGAACGGCGTAGCCTTCCGTTGATGTTTAGTGACACGTTACGCCGTGGTGCGGCGTGCTATCTAGCATAATTTAATAGAGTGCGAGCCGGCGCGGTGAGCGGGAGGTGATTACACTGGAATAACGTAGATTATGAGGGCCGACAAAAGGGAGATAATGGGAAACTACGTGACCCAAATGACAAGGCTTGTCGCAATTACTTTCTAGTTGAATGCCGACGCTCCGTTAGGTCAGATTAGCCCGACACCGCCAAATTTATCTCGCAGGCGTAACGGCTAGCGCGACGTCGTCTGTAGGACGGGCGCGGATAAATACGCGCGTTTACCGGATTGATTGGCTACAGCACACTTTGGCGAGCTTCGCTTCGGCCCGATGCACTTTTGCCATCGTCGCACCGAATATAGATGCTCGCACGAGTCACGCGCGACGTGCGGATCGCTCCTTGCCAGTCGTGGCAAGGTTAAATTTCGCACAAGATCAGCAGACCCACACGCTCTGTTGCACCAACGCCCTATATGTATATCTACAGGGTGATACGTTTGCCTTGGAATCAGTGATGCCGCTATTACCAAGCGTGTGTTGCCCTGCAATATATTCCGGATGTTACAAACCCGGCATATGCAAACTTCGATATCCAATAGTTTGTGCAAATAATAGTACGAATACTAGGCATTAATAAATATGAACAACTGTTCATTTTGCATAAAGGTCTTTTTTTAATTGTTGCCTTATCATTCTTTTGGGCCACCCTTAACCTTGGTATACTCTTCTTATAAATAGACTACGGAAATTTATACAACATAAAACATTCGTGTGTCCTTAACAAAGTATCATACCTGATGTAATAATTTTAAAATAATGTAAGTGAATTTTTCATCGAGGTGATACATTTGCCTTGGAATCGCTGAAATATATGGCGGATGTTATGAACCTCGGATATCGACTATGATACATATATTAATAGTTATTCAGTAGTTCATGCAAACATAAATGCTAGGCAGCAATAAATGTGGTCAGACTGTTTACCTCGGAAAAATTGCTTTTCGGGAAAGTACTCTATAAACGATAGAAGATTCTATTGTTCTGTTTGACCTTGACCTTACCAGACTCTTATAGACTTCAAAAATGTATGAAACATAAAATATTCCTGTGTCGTCAACGAAGCGCTATACGCGAATGCTTTTGCCATAAAATGTGTGATGTCTGTATCATACAGTATATTATAAATATGAGGTGCAGGCTATTATTGATTATCCAGCACTTCATGCAAGCAGTAAGATAAATAATAATCAGTAATAAATGAGACCAAGTCTCTTTTATTTCAAATAATTCGATTTGGGTGAAAAGATGTACTGATTCCAAGCGATGGCGCTTTTATATATAGTACATATATTACAAATATGAAATGCGGACTGCCAATCAATAATTGGCAGTAATAAAAGTGATCAAACTGTTTTATTGCGGACTGTGAGTAAATATTACCGGGCGCTTATTTGATAGTGTGCATACTTATAAGTTGATTTAAAATTCAAACTCAATGTGGTGTTTAAAATAAATTCAGAAATTGAAGGTTGCAAAAATCTCTAATTCAATATATCCTTAGAACCAGCAAGAAGCTGTTTAGTCAATAAATGGATTCACGTTGATTTTGGGATTGGGATCCTCGAAGGAAGTCCTGGAAAAGATTGACACTTTACACAAGTACGACTTTCCTAAAGGGTCATAATCAGTCCCATTTCGTGAACCTCTATTTGTCTACAAACCTGGCTTTTTTGGGAATGAACGGAATAGTAGGAAAGCCAAATCCATTAAACCATCAATCATGAAGTAGTTTGCAGTAAACTAAACTACGCTCAAATCTCTCTTATACGAATTTTCTACTATCCCAACACTGTGTTATCTTACTCTTTTGTGTTTTCTTCAAATACAAGGAGATTAGTATTAAAAAACCATAAAAGACCATAACAGAGTGTTTGTATAGTGGGAAACTCAGATAAGAGAGGTTCTATTGTAATTCTGTAGTCCCTTTCCTAGTATGCCAGGAATTACAACTAACACTAAAAAAACCCGTAAAAGAACATGACAGACTGTTCAGATTGTAAAAAGTTGGTCTAACCTAATTCAGATAAGAAAGTTTCCACTGTAAATAAATCTGTAGTGCGTTTCCTAGTACGTCACGGGTCATAACTAACGCTCTCATCACAAGCGCATTCGAGTCTATCATTTCTTAAAAGTCAAAAGTCTTTCCAGCGCTGTCAAGAAATATATAACGCAGCTGCAGCATACGGACTAATTAAGGATCAAAATGAAAAATAATCCCCGCACTAGTTACCGGGAATAATAACCAGCGCGCGCGATAGTGACGCGGGGATCTCATTTCGTCGAGGGAGAAAGAGAGAGAGAGAGAGAGAGAGAGGGCACTCCTTTTTCATCTCCATCACGGAACAGTTTAATTAAAGTTTTCCCTTGCGTTTTTGTTGCAGGTGAGAGAGCCAAGTACATCCTTCTACCTTAGCCTTATTATTCATCGATTCGGTGAGTCACTCCGACGGAGCTTCGAACGCGAAATCAATAGCGGTGGCTTCTTGCGCGTCGCTTCTGCCACGAGATCGCCTTATCAAATTGAACGATGAAACCCGCTACCCTGAAGGGTGGAAAGGGGTAGGGGGCGGGGGTGCTGTGGAGAGCCGAAGAGAGGGCGTCCGGGTAACCGGTGTCTTAATTACAAGTTTTTCGTCGCGACAGGGCCGTTCTGATTAAATCTCGGCGAGAGCACTCGCCGTGGAAGGCGAGACCCTTCCACTTGGATGGCACCGCCCGAGAGAAAGCAAGCGGATGCCGCTTAGATAGCAACTGCCAAATGTCACTGGGCCAGACATTTCCATACGTAGGAAGAGCTCGAATTCGTTCGTCGTCGCTGCTGGAAAGGCGGAAGCCGCGCGTTTTTCTCTCGCTCGCTATCGATCTTACCTGGTGCGAGTCGGCCGCGTAACGTTCGCCCTCGAAATAATGCTCTGCGAACGGCTTTCCTTTTTTGGAGGGTTGCCGCACTTTCGGCTGCTCACTGCGCCTTTCTCTGATCCCAACTTTATTCTATCTCGTTCCCTCTCTCTTTCTCGGCAGCCCTCTTGGCAGGTATGCGGCTCGATAACCGGGTATACGGGGACGAAAATACAGCGTCAGTCAAATTCTTAATCCTGGAAATAGATTGGCGCTTATCTACGCTGACGTAAGTGGTACAAACGGCTCGGGGCGTGGACCGGACCCTTCCACCTTACTGACTTCACCCTGCCGTTCACAACTCTCCTAGTGCAAGCTCGCTTTCCTTGAATATCGGCTGCTCGGCAGACCACGTTCGCTCGGTTGAATGTTGAATTGCTAAAATTCCCGGATACTCGAGTCCCCGAATTTTCGTGAACGCCAAATTAGGAAATTACGAAAAGTGCGGATATATGAAGGTTCCTAGAAATCCGGCACTATAAAGTCCATGAATTTCAAGTTTCGAAACTTCAAAACGCGATCCTTGAGACTCGCAAACTTCCAGATGTTCGACCCGAAAATCCATTCCAGACGTTCGTTTCGAAAGGCTCGTAGTCGGCAGTATTTCGAAACTCTCGGTTTAAGCTTGCGAACTGCAGTTTGCATCGATCGTGGTAGAAAATCGCTTTTAAAATTGCCGGCTTGAATCACACATCGTTCCAGGAAAGAGGGAGCAATCTCCCGCTGATTAACACATCTTTCGAGCATTAATTAAAACGGCCACGTCAAATGGACTGGAATTGCGAGTGATATTGAATCGGGCGGGCCAGCAGCCACGAAGAATGGCAAAGGGCCCGCCGTGCCAGTTAAAGCCGGCCGTTTCCCTTGGAATTTATGAAAACGATGATATTAGGCAGACGATAATTATAACGCGTATGGGAAATCGATCGGCTTGGACCAGGCATGCTTCTAGCTGGCGGTCGCTGCTTTCTCGAAAAGGGGCGAGTTATTAATGGCTCGACCTTTCGCTTAAAGCACAGGGCTTTGCCTTGCCGCGCACTTCTTGAGGATGCGCTCAGCTTTAGGCGGTAGTGTCGGTGTTAGGTGAAATCCAACGGCCGCGAGCAGGCTGATGCGTTTTCTTTAGAATTACCAAGTATTTTCGGCGACACCCAATTTTGCAAAATAAAACAATTTATTTCCATTGATCGCTGCCTATTCATATTGAGACGCTTGTGAATGATCAACTTTGGTTGGCCAAAAATTGGCGAGACAACTATGGATTCCTTATCTTACCGACGTGAATTGAACTCTCTTCCTTTAATAGAGCGAGAACACTCTCCAGCAGTTTTTCTACCCAAGTGACTCATCAACCATTCGTTAATTAGAGTCTCCTGATGAATTCCTCTTTGTCTCTCTAGTCTGGAACCTCTGAAACCGAAGGTATCTATAAGCTCGCTTGCCGGAAAACGAGCACTGAAAAACTTCTAACCTTCAAATAATGTTTTCCGGAAATACTACTTTCACTTTTATTAAAAGAATGTGAACTAGTAGTTACTTTTGTTAATTCTTCGATTGAAAAAAGATGAACAGAAGCTTCACAAACTAAGTGCTGATTAACGAAAGGACGGTGTTATTATTTACAAGAATTGCTGGAGAATCATTAACAATCGAGTATCCATAATTCATACTATATATATGTAGTATATTATAGTTCAGCTACACGCTCATTAAAATCTGCATCGCTGATTCTAAGACAAACGGATGCCATAGACCTTAGAATGATTACCCTAATTGTGTTGGACCTTCCTTGACCTTAGCACACTCTTATAAATAGACTGCGGAAGTTTACGCGACACAAAGCATTCTTGTGTCCTCAACGGAACGCCATATACAATGCACAGACTACTATGCTGGCAATGTCTGACACAGCGAGTGAGCGAGTGCGAGCGTTAGGAGTAAGCCGGGTCGTCTGGGTACGCCGGTGCACTGCTATCAGCAGGAATATCCATTTCAAGACATTTAACCCGGCCGACTGCCGCACCGAGGTGAGACTGGATGTACACAGCTTCTAAGATTACTAGGCAGTTTCATTACGCTTACGAAAAAAGAAGTCCCCCCACCTTCTGCCGCGCCCCCTACCGCCACACCCGGCCCGACCCGGTCCTCCCTACTTCCTTCTCTATCCGACTTGCTCCCTCCCCCTTCCCTTCTCTTCACCCTTCCCTCTTGGACCCCCTTCGCCGCCCTCTCTTTCCTTTGTGTCGGGCAGAAAGGTTTTCGAGAGGCTGAGACCAGAGTACGTCAAAACCGGAGACGAGAGCACCCATGAGGAACTGAGACGCGACTTCCTCTTCCTTTCTTCTTTCGCTCGAGTTTTTCTCCAAAGCGGGCACACGCCTCGCACATTGCGGCTCTCCTAGATTCATCCTATTTTATAATGTAATAAATAGTGCATTCCACACTTGACCCCCGCTCGAGCACCCTTTTGACATTGCCTGCTTGGGGTATCCTTGGGGCGAACTCGCGAAGTGTCAGCAAAGGTCACGCGTGACTTCCCTTCGAAGAACCCAACTTTGCTGGCAGCTGCGTTATCCTGTCACTAATGTTGATGGCAGGGACTTTTTTTTTTATCAATGCTATCGCGAAAATTGGATTCGATGAATAAATCTGGTGGTTCGCTGTTTGTGAGATGTTCCATTTTTCACTGCAATTTATATTGCAAAATCGGGTTCTCATTTTGAGCGGTAATTTGTGATATGAGATTGAGCATTTGAAATGCACCGATCTACTTGATTTATTCATTGAAGGTAATTTTGGTGATAACGTTGATGAAGGAATTCCTATGAGAGTCATTAGTGAAAGCGTTTGTTTTTGCAATATTAATTACTGTTAAAAGTCGGATGTTTCATATGGAGCGGTACGAAATTTATGGGTACAGAATATAAATAAACAATATAACTTTCGACTTCTTGAAACATGATGGATGACAAGAAGTACAACTTAGAAATTCACTTATCTCATTTGGATAGGATAAAGGTTATACTTTTACACACTGTATTATTCTTTAGTGTGTATTCATTCTGTAAGTTAATAATTTACCAATATTACGCTTGAAAGCTTAGGTCTTTGAAATCCAATACAACAAAAATATAGGTTTTTTTACAAAGAGAGACATTCTTGGCAGACGAAAACATAAAAGATTAGCTGTCAGTCTATTATATACTATGGGGGAGTGCTGCACAAGTCAAAAACTGAAAGTATTTTTGTTTCGATCCAAGTAGCCACAAATGAAAGCATTACGAATTCCTTTTGAAATACCTATTTGACGCACACGTTTTCCATCAAAGAAATACTTGTTAATACTAACATTTCTTAACTTTTAACGTTTTTCTAAATTATTGAACAATCCAACTCCATTGAAAGGAACTTAAAACCACAATGTCCCAGTTAGTCAAGTGTAAAAATGCAACTATCGCAATAACTCATCGTTACGACGAGCAAGTAAGAAAACCTAATAAGAAATGCAAGTGAAGCAAGAAAAGTGTCGCAAGTGGTAGATTAACGTGCAGTCAGTGAACGGGATTCCACAGTTACGAACACAGCGGTTTTTATAAGACCATTGTTATGGGTGATCAGAACCACGATGAATTAAACCAGGATTGATGTTTCACCGGCAGCTGGCCCGCTTTCGGCGCTTCCGTGTGCGAGAAATGTATAGATCCAATTATTACCGGGCTGTATTTGATTTAGGCTGATTCCGTCGGTTTCACGGTTGATGTACTACCGGTTTCATTAAATCTGGATTAAAAATATGGGCCCGACTAGACGTGTACCCTCTCACCCTCCCCGGCGTCCCCGCACACACCCTCTCCGGAGCGTTAGCACCCTCCCGCTCACCGACATAATTACTTTTTATTCACGAAAACCCGTGGCCGTTACGCTGCAGGAAGTATGTAATTGCCAGCGATCCCGCCGATTCATAATAACAGGCTATTAATTACTTCTGCCAATTCCACGAATAAAAATGCGAACGATATGTATCGCATGCACAGCGGCTGTGCTTATTTTTCCCCTCGGGCAATCGAAATTCTCGGACAATTGAGAGAAAGAAAAGTTTATACACCCCGCCGTGTATAACATTATTGAGTAGGTCTGCAATATTTCTTCTGTCTTATGATACTGTAATGTTGTTTAACCAATTGCGCTTTTTTGTTTGCGCTTGTGCTGCATAACAGCGTTTTATGTTACTTTCACTAACAGCTTCCTGGTTATGCAAAGAAACCACGGGAATTCCGCGAAATTAATTGACAGTTATATGCAAGCATTCGTCTGCATAATGAATGTTTTTGTCCATTAAAAGTATATTTGTTGTTACATGGCGCATCCAAGGATTAAGAATAACGGTTTTAAAATATTGAAGTTGCCGCGGGAACGTTACAAAATGCGTACCTGCATCAAAAATGCAAGCGTCATTAGAATGCAGATTGTTGCGAGCAGCCATCTTTATTAAAAAAGATACATGAAAATAAACGTGCAATTCGCACCAATTACAATTATGCTGCCATACACAATTTTTCCTGGATTAATAATAGTAGTAGACATTTGATTTTAATACGTAATTGCAAAGCCATTTTGTTTGTGGACTCATTATAACAAACAATAACAATGGTACATCCTTTATAAACAATTGACATATTAAGTCATAAGGTTTTTCATATTACAAGTGTCAAAATATTTTCTTTACTCAGTCTATGTATATAAAGAATATATATTTCTGCTATAATTTAGTGGCAAGTCGGAGTGTTCAAAAGCGATTGCTGCAAATATTAACCCTTTGCATTCGAGACTTCCTGTTTTCCATCGATTTTGGTGACTCAGAGAGGACAGTCTAGTGCAATGGGATAATAAACTAAAGAGAACCTTGTAAACCAATCTGGGGAAAAGTGGGTTGGGTCATTAAGTGTAAACTAATGCAACGAACGACTGTCGTTACAGAGTTTCGGAGCCGAGAAATACAGGGAGGACACACACCTGCGTATACATTTGTGCAAAGTTAACGGAGCTTCCTCTTCCGGCTGAGAGCAAACACAAATGACGCGACTGCAATACTAACTCCGAACTTGGTACGATCGCCTCCCCGCACTACGTTCCATTAATTTCGCATCCAATAACTATCTCGCCGCGAATGCATTCATGGAAACTGAACTTCCTGATATGGGACGTCATCAAAACCCTTTGCTTACGGTTACGATGACTGGGAGACGATGTAAATGTCGATTACAGATTTGATAATTACCATATAAGCAAGTAAACTTCATTCTCATACGGGACTTTAACCTTCTGTGAACCAAATTGCGTTCACACTAAATGCACTGGAAGTTTATGTATACATATATAGCTATTATTATTATATTTATATGCGTATAAATATTCCTGCCGTAACCGATGAAATAACCAGTTGATTGACAATAGCCATTCGAATGACAATATTCAAAATTCTCAACGTAAATATTCTGCAAATGTACTCATCTACAGATGTAATCGTCACTGTCAAAGTGATGAACTAATGACATTGTAGGCATAAAAGTAGCAAAATTTTCTGGGCTTGCTAAAAATAGCATTAACTTCTAATATTATAAACTCTGCAATATATGTAACACACCATAATCAAACAATCAGTCATAGTAATTAGCAACAAATAATCACATTGTCGCAAACATCAATATAGTATAATCGTTATTAGCATAATTTCGTATAAAAATTGTTGAAAACCCATTATATATGTTCGCAAGTTGAAAAACATCATTTGTCATCAAAATCGACAAATCTCAATAATATCGATCTCAGTAAGTGTCCTCCGTGAAACACTAAAGACAGTGCCAATATCTTAATTGTCGACATAAGATGCTTATTTTATAAAGATTCGGACAAGTTAGAATTGTGACTATGATCGGTGAAATGGCAGTTAAAATAATAATTCAATATATCAAAATCTTTTTGAAACAGGCTCTTGATGTTCATAAGTTCAAAAATATCAATTACGTATTTTTGCAGGTGCATTAAATGGAAAGATAATAAGTGATTTTGCATGAACATAATTAGCACACGAAGTTCAGTGAACGAGCTCTGTTTAAAACAGTTTCTGCGCGAGTCGGGCGACTATCGGGTGGGTTACATAAAATAATGCCGATCCGAGTAAGTGTCCCCCCCGAAACACTAAAGAGGACGGATCGAGGAAAGCTCCTTTGCAGTTTAGTCGAGGATCCTGAGAGCCTCTGATGGCACAGTGGCTCGTTTTCGTGCGCCCTATTAATTACGAGGCAACGGCTCGCGTGATTCCAGCTATTTGCCCATCCAGCCTTGGTTTTCTTGGCCAGCAGCTTCGCCTCTCACCCTCCACACCCTCTCCCTCTACCTCACACCTTCAACCACTCTTCTCTATCCTCACCTCCTCCTCTCTGTCTCTCTCGCCCACCCTCTCTCTCTCTCTTTCACTCTCCGAAGGCTTCTTCGCTTGGCTCTTACCGTCTCCGCCAGCACCACACGCATCACCTTTGGAAACTCCTGAGAGTCGGAGAGAATACTGAGAATGAGAGTCCGTTTAGAGATCGAGGGTCATTTTGTATTCCCAGAACACTGTAAAGAAGTTGTTGTTCTTCGTCATGGTTACAACATTAAGTTCTTCGTATAAGACTGATATCTGATGAGTCATCAATAGGAGTCATCAATCGGGTTCAACTTTAAAGTTCCTTTGCACGCGTCTCAAAGATTTGTATTCTTTAACGAATGTGGAAGCTTTACTGAAATCGGTCTATTTAACGTCGGAGCTGGCAATGATTAACTGTTTGATGTACTGGATTTTACTAGAAAAAAGTGTATTGTTCTGCAGAAATTATCTCTATGCTTCTGGTAATTTCACGATTTAAAGGTGGTATGGTTAACGTTTCGCCGTGCACGTTCAAGCACGAAGAAAGTAGGACGTTTTTTAATACCACTATGCTTTAAAAAGCTACGATATTCCAATTTGTAACCACACGGGCAACCAGTCGTTTTTACTGGTTCACTAATTCTAGGATTCATAGCGCTAATTGCGTTTATTATAGGTTTATTATAGGAAGACGGAGAACAGATATAAAATTACATATAAATCTTTACACTGGAGAAGTACAGCCGTATTCTAATTTTTATCTTGTGGGTATGTTCGAAATTTGCTCACTCGAATGTAAAAGTGTCCATTCTATTCGCAAATGATCAAGTGTATGGACTTAAACAATTGCAATCTGTCACTATTAATTACTCAAAAAAGGAATGAAAAAAGATTACTCAAATTGCAGAAGATAATAACAAATCTGTTAATCTGCAAGAATTTTAAAAACTTCTCAAAAATGATTTAAAGATACAAACTCCACCCATCCTCATTTTCAATTGATACCAACGTTTTAATTGTATATTTTTTAATTTTATAAAGTTTGAAATACAGTGAGCTTGATTTAAAATGAAATCTGAAAACCAAGGAATATGTGGGATAATAGAAAGGAATTTTCTTAACCGCGTGTATTGGTTAATCCATAGGGATGAAGAAAAAAAATACGTCTATTCTACTTTCTTATTTGCCATCCTTTATCATTTTCTTTCCCTCGGCATCTCTCAATTTGTCATGTTTCACCGGAATTACTCAGAGTGTTCTCAACGCCTGTAATTCCGATTTTGTCGATTGAGAGCATTCCACTGTTCTCTCATTTGTCACTTGAGATCCTTACGACATTGTGACTCGCCGCGCTATTGATTGCGTTGCGTAAGCTACTGATACGGTTTTCGCACGGACCCCTGTCTGGTTTCGTTCTTTGATAAGAGAGCTTGACTCATCAATTGTTCCCCTGGCAAGCACAGGATAAAGTTTCCGATATACTCGTCAATCTGATTCTTAATCAACTCGGCGAGTACTCATCACAGGATCTCACATTACGTGTCGCTGCTAAGTACACGCATAGTTATTGCTCGCCGATATTAATGTTAAATAATGGGTTAATGATGGAAACTTTGTGACAAAAACAAACAGTGGATAACCTGTGAGAATCCAACTGTAGAGAATTTTTTATGTAGAAAATATCGTCTATCAATACTAGTTTTAACTTAATTATAGAAATTATTTCTTCACAACATATTGTGTGTTACATTTCACTTCTTTTGGTTTATGTCGATTATAGAATCATCGAGCTATCGGTAATAATTATCAAAGTATAAAACTTGAAAAACAATTTGTATTTGAAATTTTCTTTGATTCGATATCAAAAGATAAAACGAAAAATTATGAATTAGTCAATAACAGACTTTTCTACAGGGGAGAAAATTGCATTAAAAGTCATTTACTGATTGTCGTAAGAATCTGTCAATGCTTTAGATTCTCTGAGGAGTAAGCGAAATGTAATATAATCTATGTCGATCCGAAGGAAATATATTTTTCAATAATAAAACAATTATCCAAATCGGTCGAGTAATTTCCAAGATTACTTCTGACACGCAAACATACAAGCTTCCTCTCTTGATACATTAATATAAATTGCTTTTGATGAGGAATGTTTGCACGTGGCCTTCACCCACGAATCTTGGAGCGTCGAGTTCGTACAGGTTGGTGTACGCTATCTGCTTTAGTGTGACCAGGAAGAGGCAGTGCGATGCGACTGCGTTAACACAGCGTCGACGTGTTCGTGAAACATGTACGACGAACACTGACCGATCGGGACCCTGGAGGAAAGGCCGACCCTCCTCCACCGCGATAACTCGGTTATGTGCCAATATCATGATTACACGTCATCCTTGCCAGTCGACAATCCCAGGAGTAATGACTATTGTGGCGCGGTTCAAGCGGTTACGGGATCAGCTTGATCGATTCAATTCCTGAATCCGGTAAATAATTCCCACCTCTCTCCACCCTACACTTTCTCCACTAACCGCAGTTATGTACGTTGTTAAAGTTATCTTGGCTAGTGCGCTCCAACTATGAACTAATCGTTAACTCTATTAGTTATTAGTTTCCATTGGTCTCTCGGTGGAATTTTTTCATTATTCTGGAATTATGTATGAAACTGGCAGATCTCTGCATCGTTCGTAAATTTTATGGCTTTGTTTCTTTGTACAGATTTCTTATATTTTTTCTAATGATATGTGAACAACACACTGCTTGAAGAATACTAGTATAAATAGAAAGTAACAAACAAGAAATTGTGTCTTATCCAGAAAAGGCTTATTGCGTAATCAGTAAATTTTCTTGTTTTCCGATATTCATTAATTTATATTTTACGCTATCATTAAATTTTATTAAGTGTATGGACCAATTAGTAAGATAACATAATTCAGCAACTTTGGCATTGCAAATTGTAAGAGGAAGCCATCAATATTGCAATGAAAACTAACTTTAACTCAATCTTTCTAAAAACCTGCCCCTGTCCTTTTAAATAGATCGGCTGATGCAGCGATATTAACAGAATACCAAACTTCTTCGATGATTCCAACGGAAGTGGCGCAATGCCTGTCGCTGCCTAAGGTATCAAGAATCTTGAGTGTCTCCATTGCCCGCAGCGCTAACGGAAGACCCTTAAACCGACCTATTAAGTCGTCTCGAAATTCGCTAATGTTCGTGCGCGCGCGCGCGATGGTTACACGACGCTGTTTGCGTCAATGGTAGTTGCGCCAGTGCTGCTACCGCGGGGGAAGAGGGAAGCGGCGAAGGGCGGCGGCGGCGGTGGGACGAGAGGTTGACGCGCTCCAGTGCGGTTTTCCCGCCAAGTTCATTCAGCGTCTCAGTCTGGATCTAAGCCAAATACGTACACACAAGTACACCAAGTGAAGAACGCGCGAGCGCGAGCGCGCGCGCGGACGCCTCTCCTCTACACCCGGGCTCTCCTCGTTACTTCGTGCAGAGCCGTTATCATCCCGGAATTGCAAGTTGATGCCCGCCTCCCCCTCCGTTTCTCTCCCCGCAGCCCTGAACCTTCCCCGGCCTGTTTCTGGCTTATGCGACAAGAAGCACTGCGCACTAATAAGGTCGTGGACGTTTGCCCCTTTACTCAATATTTCGCGAGCAATTGCGCGCGATATTAGCGCGAGGAAGCGACGCGACAGTCAAATCCGCCCCAAGTTATTGGACGTATTACTCACGGTGAATTTCCTGGCTGACGCCGGGCCGCTCGGTCTATGATATCGGACCATTATGATGTTCCTCGATTGTCGATCGATCATGATTGCCGCCAGCCTGCAGTTCTTAGGGATTGGGCTGTAGTCGAGGATTTACGAGGCGCTGCATGCCATTCGATTTAAAGGCGTATTGGATTTCAAATCGTGAGAGTCACCAGTTGCGCGCCGACGTGATTTGGGTGAAACGAAAAATTGCTCACTACGTACGCGATTCGGTTTTGAGTATTGGGGTCGTAATTTTTTTCGAATTCTTCGGTTTTGGTTTGAACGAAACTTTGTATGTCCGTTTCAACTCCTTTCGAGGAAGAATATGAATGGGGCCCTTGTTGAAATAAGGTCGTCAACTACCCAGTTTCTCCAATTTATTTTTATTTATAAATAATCATCCTTCCGTTATCCATTGTTATTAAATTGTAAAAACTGATCTAAACTTCAATAGTAATAACAGTAAAGGTGGCGAACACCATGTCCTTCATATTTTCCTATGAGTAAAAAAATGAGACTTAGCATGATGTATTTTAATAAGAAAGTATACTTTAAAGTGGATTCAAATAAGAGAATACAGAATTAGCCATACTATCGCCAGGACTTAAATAGAAGATGAAGTAAATTGGCACGTGCCGGCAACTCCTTTAAGGAACATTTTTTCCCAATTCTCCACTTCATACTTCGAGAGCGAGCGGCGATCATTGTGAGCGTGTGCGTAGCGTCCATAGTATTGGCAAGGAGCCAAGTCACGTTGCGGCTCAATGAAATCTTTCTGGGTTAGGTTAGCCCCTTCCTTTCGCGTTAAGCGTAGGATACGTTTACACCGAGTTGCTAGACGAAAGAGTGGAGGCTGGCCTCCAGCCAGGCAGAGAGATTCGGCGTAGCAGCTGGCTTTAGGGCCCATCGCAAGTAGTGCTGGTCAATATTGGTCAGGCCGGGCCGCTCTTAAGCATAGATCTATACTACTTGAATGCTACCTCCGTCAGAGCTGCACACCACTATCTAGCAGCTGTCGATAAAATATCAACAAGAGCCGATCTATACGGGCGAGCCTATCACTACGCGCATCGTCGCTCTTAATACAATTCTATCCTTCGCGCATACTCCTCCTAATCCCTGCAGCCCCTCTATCCTCTACCCTATTCGCCATGACGCACAATCTTAATCGAACCTCCCCATGACTTTCTCCGGTCATTCATTAATGCCCTGCTCGCCATGGAGCGCGATCCGATGTAGACGTAATCCCCGCCGTCTCATCAATGGTGTCACATGCACCCCTCGGCTGGCAGCGGCTGCTGCGGCGGCGGCGGTGGCGGCGGCGGCAGCGGCAGACTCGCACCACCCCCGGCTCGCCGTGGTAAAGAAGCACTTCATTCAGGGGATCGGATGACGCGAGGATTCAGCGTTTGGGGGCGCGTAACAAGTAGTCATGCACCGAAAATGCAGTGGTCCGATGCATCGGTGGTTGCGCGGCTGGTATTCGTAGGAGAGGAGATCCTGCATCCCTCTTTCCCAAGCAAGGTTCAAGAGAGTTTCTCGCGCGCGCCGCCTATCCCTGTCTCCGTCCAATGCGTCTGGAAGCCGACGTCAAGCGAGCGTGGCGTGGCAAGGTGGAAGACACAGTCAAGCAGCAGTCAGGCAGAGTGAGGCCGCCCGCCGAGCCGCGCCACGGCCCTCTCTCTTTCTCATTCCGGTGGCAGCATTAAGTATTCCCGGTGGGCCGGCGTGGCGCGCGCGGAGGAGCACGAAGTGGCGCGACGTGACGCGGCGTGGCGCGCGGTCGATGCTGGGCTGCTGCTGCTGTCGAGCGAGGGAAGGAAGCGCGAGCAGGAGAGCGTTGGCGAGAGAGCCACACTGCTTCCCCTCCCCTTCCTCTCGCGCGCTCGCTCACACACTCTCTCTCTCTCTCTCTCTCTCTTCCACCTTCCCACCCCCGTAAACTCGCCCTCTCTCGTTCTACATCCACCTATCTATCTATCGGTCTATCTCCGTCCCTCGCTCTCTGGATTTCTCGTCCCTACCCTCCACTCACCACCCCTACCGACCCACCCGCACCCGCCCGCCACTTCACTCCTCCGCTTCTCCCGGAGCTTCCTCCGGCTAGAAACCAAGGGGTGGCATCCCCCTCGAGGAGCGACGGCAGCGCCCCGGGGGCGCCTGCGCGCCTCGGAGGGGTAGCACTCGCCCGATAGAGTGGAGAAAGCGCGGATCAGGGGAAAGGGACCCCTACCCGGATACTATCCCTCGCTCCTCTATCAGAGAGACCCCACCATCGCCAGCCCACCAGCGCGGCTCTCCTCTACCTCCCCTCGCTACGGCTCCACTGCCCGGGCCTCCACGGTCGCCCCATTCCGTTCTCGGCATCACAGCGTACAGCACTGAAAGCGACGCACCACGACGAGGAGCGCGACGACGACCACCTGCCTCTCTGTGCACTACGGATAGCCCCTCTGTCTGCTCTGCTGACTCTCTCTCTATCGCGCTCTTGCCCACGCTCGTCGCCCGTCGGCCACCCGCCGATACCCCGCGACACCCTCCGCGCGCCAGCCACCACGCACCTGCGGCAACCACTCCTGCATCAGGACAACCAGCTTCGTACCAGAGCTACCTGCTGCTGCTACTACTGCTGCTGCTGATCCTGCTGCTAATAGTGATCCTCCTTCAAGTCTCCCGGAGGCCAACACGCGGTCCTCCATTCTCGAAGACGCGCCAAACCTCTCCTTGCCGAGCCGAGCTGTCATCAGTAAACCGCCGGAAGCTCGCTCCTCGCAGTTTTGCCGCCGCTGACGATCGGCAATATCCCTGGTGTGTTAGTAGGCGCCCTTTCGCCCTCGATCGCTAGCCCGTGCACCACTTCCCTGTGAGAGCCAGTGCCGCCGTGATATAACCCAGTGTCCGCCGCGCGTGAATGCAACTCGTCCGTCGGGTGAGCATCGGATCTACTATTGGCCAGTGAGACGAGGAAGCCTGCATCCAGGTTCGATCCTACTGCTGGTACTACTTGCGTGCTAGTCCCTCGTGATTCGAAGGCAGGTCCGACGAACCGGTGATCGGAGTACGCCGACAAGGGGATCAGTGAGTCCAGCACGGAAACTGGCACGCAGTGAGTGTGCCGCTCACTTTCCTCGAGAGCCGAAGGGCACAACAGGTACACACGCGTGTGCTAGGAGGCCGCGAGTGTACCCGACGCCGCCGACGCCGCCGCCGCTAGTACCGTCGCCGCGGGCCGTGCCCGAGCGTCCCTCTCGACTTTCGCGGAGGAAGGCCGTAGCGTTGATCGCACGGCACTCGGTACTCCCACCGGTACTGAGTGACCTGCAGTGCCCACGAGTCATCGAAAAGTGTACACGACGGCGGTCACCACGTACATCACGCCGCTCATTACCCCTGAGAAGGTACGCCGTTCCTTCTAATTGCAAATCTATTGAATGGTGTAACCCCGTATCGACTTGCCTCTATCGCCAGTTGGAACTTGATAGTTCCAGCTCTGTCTTCAAGAAATACCCGGCTCTCCTATCTCTGTCTTTCTCTCTCTGTTCTGTGTGTATGTGCCTGTGCGTCTCTCCTGCTGGTGTGGCTGTGTGTGGCGTGCGTCCTTGTGGCTGCGTGTGGGAGGTGTATGTGCTTCGAACGGTATACGGGCATATCTGGATACATGGGCAGAGATATACGTGGGGCTGTCTGTGAGCGTGTGTGTAGGTGCATTGCGGGCATGTGTGTGGGTGGAGCTTGATTCTAGACGTCATCCGTCGGACGGAGGCGGATCAGCCGGGGTGGTGGATCTGCCAGCTCGCTGTCACCCTTTCTCTACTCTTCCTCTTCCTCTTCCGTCGCCGCGCAGCGTTTATTTCTCACGACAATGGCTAGTGACCGTAAAGTTTCGCGTAGATGATGTAGGGCGACTTCGACTAAGAGCTCCCGAGGGAATCCCGAAATCCTTGCTCGACACTGCACTGCCCCCCGCCACCTTCCTCCCACCTTCCTCCCACCTTCCTCCCACCGCCCACTCCCGCTCCCCCCACCCACCGGGAATGCACCGACTGGAGCTATTCCGTTACCTCCGCCGAATCTCGGCCTGTAATTCCTCTGCGCGCTTCCAATCGCTGAGTTCACTCAGCCTCTCACGCTCGGCTACCTGCACTCCAATTCGAATGAAATGAACGGTGCCGCGGATAAATTTCTACTCAATTACACTCTGTTTTCCGAGCGATAACAGCCGCGCCGCGCCGCGCCGCCCGTCCACCCGTCCACCCGCCCGCCCGTCCGACCGGACCACCTCCTCATTTCTCAGATTACGATACGCCCGGCAAATTTGCCAACGGCTATCTCCTTTTCGTCCGGCAGTAGCGCGCGGCGCACTTCAATGACGACGATTATATTGGTCGGCGAAGTCGGATGAAAGAATTATTAATGGAATTAATAAGTTGAGTGGTCCGGCGGATGGAGAGAGAGCGGGGGAAAGGGAGAGGGAGAGGCAGAGGCAGATGCAGAGGCAGAGAGAGAGAAAGAGAGCGGCGGGGCTCTATTTCTCTTTCACGAGAGCGCACTCCAGTTCCTTATTACGTTCTCCAGCCTCACCAAGCAAACTTATTATCTTAAGTCCTTCGCCTCGAGAGGCGAAACGATAACGAGATCGTTACTTTCGAAGTTCCCGCCTTGCGGCCGCCGCTCGATAATTATTATTTTCTCCTTTCATAGGGTCAGTCGAGCGAATCCGCGGATACTTTCGAGACTTTTTCCAAGAGTTAGTCGAACGGTCGCCCGCCGGAAGCCCCGTCGAAAGGAGAGGAGCGTTCTCGCCCGCTCGCGCTCTACCAGCTTTTCTCGGACGGCACATCCATTTCTATCGCTTGTATCTAGCCCCGAGTATGTTAACCTACTTCCTTTGAATCTCTTTGCCTGCCTCTCTTTCGGCCCTTAACGAAGCTCGCGGTCCACTTTATAGAATTCAGCACTGCCCAGGAAGTTCTTCAATTACCTCGCCGCCGTCATCCTCGCCTCTCACACCCACCCACCCCCTTCCGGAAGGCACCCCTCAGTCAGCGCACCACCTTCGATTTCCCGTTAATGCCTTTTTAAGCGAACTTTTGCTGGAAACAGTATTCCCTCTCCTGCTCTCCCCCTACCGCCCCACCCCTCTCTCATTCTCTATCTCTCTCTCTCTCTCTCTCTCTCTCTCTCTCTCTCTCCCCCCCTTTCTAGTCTCCGTCTCGATAATACCAGCCGGCTAACTGGATTCGATTTATCCAATGGAAATGTCCCGCGACGTTTTTATTGGCATAACCTCTCTCCCGTGTCTCTCGCAGCTAGGTGTTCAGGGCTTTCCTCCTCCCCCTCAAGCACTCGATCGATTCGAACGATGTCTATCCAATTTTTTATTGTACCCCAGCACGGCCCCTTTCGGCGGGCGCTCTTTTTCCGCTCGGAAACGAGCCATTCGGCGAGTGAGCGAGAAGGGGATGGAGCTTCATTGCACCGATTGTATTGAAGCAGGACGAGACGGGGCTGGTTCGGCCTTTGTGGCCCATTTGCGGCCTACTCCCGACCGGACAGGTGGACAGGTTCGCTGGCCGCGTCGCTCCATTCGACTCGGCCTCTCGCAGCCCAGGCAACTGCGCTATTTCCCTATTTTGCTAGGCACGTATCACCCCAACGGTAGCGGCCGACGCGGGGACATATTTTCCCATAGAGGCGCGTCGGCATTGGGTAGGCGAGAGTTGGGCCAGGGGAGACGGTCCGACTGGCTCGTACATCACGCGAAGATAAAAACAGGAATGCCCGCACGGCCGGCTGGCCGCGTCTCGGAAACGAAAATTTACGAGTCACAGCGCGAAAATCCTTTCTTGAATCTCGAGATGATAACGCTTTCGCCGGCGGCAGCGACGGCGGCGTCGCCTGCCGTTTTGATTTGTATTACTGCGACGCTCGCCGGAAACGCGGGCGGAATTTGTCGTATTAGATCATACACGTGTGCTACGGCGTGGATGCGACGTCTGTGTATGTGTGGATGTGTGTGGGTGTGTCTGTGTGCGAGTGTGTGGCGGGCGGGAACGTAATACGTCTTCATAAAATAAACATCGAGGTCACGGGGATACGGATAGGGCTTTCGAAAGCGCTTTAATGTATCGCGCCCCCGCCTCTCGCTTTAATCACGCCGGTATCGGAGCTTTATCTCGTGATTACCTGTAAACTCCTCGGATTGATGGACCAATTTCGTCCCGGCGATGCTAAATGCGGATTTTAAATTGGCTTTGTCGAATTTACTGGGAAAAACGCAGCTCAATTAATCCCGGCCGGAATACAACCGGCGATTGTTATTCCGGGATCTTATCGTTTTGAAATACGGAGCAAGCCCGACGATCCTTTAACGACGACTTTAAGCCCCCGCGATCCTGTGCTGAGTCCGCGTCGACTTTGCCTATTATTATAACTCATGTGACTTTTTGTACGATAACACTTTCAAAGTGAGGTTGCATTGTTCCGGGTAGGCTAACTATCATTAACTCTTTCATCACGCGTATAAAGCAGTGGTTATTAGTTTGGAAAGCTCTCCTTCAAAAATTGGGAAAATCATTGGTTCACCAATTCACTGGATTACTGGACTTACGTTCGTAGTCTTTATGGTTTGGAAAGTTCTTAAAAAACTAGAACAGTTATTGAGTCGTTGAAGTACTGTAATCATTACTTCTATTGTGACACATAGGTATGAAGGGAGTAATGAAGCCGAAGTAGTTACTGATTGCAATGTCGTCATTGGAAATAATCGTGTGTAGGTGCCAATCGTAATAAGAAGATTAACCGATGGTTTTTTATTCGAATGACAAATGAAATGTCAGCATATCGAGTTATTGAATTTATGGCGTCAAATTAGGAGTGCTGTCGAAAAGAGTTTAAAGTGAAAACAACAATTTTCCAATGATTCCTCTCGTCAGTTTCAAGTTCCATAGAGGGCTTAATCTGTATCATCATTTACCTCTGGCAATTCAATGATGAACCTGATTATGGAGGACTAGTCAGTGCGCGCGTGTATTGTTCTGCATCCCGGAATCCTTCCCAAATCAATCGGATCAGCTGCACCACCGGACTCACGTTCCCCTCGTTTCCACCGATATACACAGTGAAACAGGTGTCTTCATTCCAAAATACCGTCATGTACATCCGACCCAATTGGGTTTGAAAGGCGAAGAATGTGGTGGCTACTGTAGCTTTGTGTGCATGTAGCTTTACGTGGCTAAAATTCGTGGTTGAAGTGAATATTCGCAAAGATTGGAGAGCATTCGAATGGTTAATATTGATTTTGGCAAAATTGAAGTGCTACTCGTTTAATCTGATATATCTCTTTTACAGCGACCGTTTTTTTTATTTCTCGAGCGTCGAAATCATTTGAGTCTATTGCCCTATACTCTATTTACGAACAGTGTGAAACATTTATTAATAGAAAGTGCAAATCTGCGAATATAATTCAAATTGTGAGACTTTTCGTTAATTTACAGTGCGCTAAGTTCTTTACGGTTGTCACCACGTTCTCCCACGAGATTAGTTCTGATGAATTAAATGACTACCGATAATTCCAACACTGAAATTGATATACTTGCTAATTACGCCTTTAAAACAAAAGAAAGTGCCACAAAGTAAAAGTCACTGTGCAATCTTTGAAATGCGAAGTTCCTCCTTTCTCTATGAAAATTATCTATGCTAACGAATAAATATCTAAACATCAGAAATCGTTCCGCCAATTAAGAAGCAAGCAATGCGATTCTTGGCACTCGTACGTATCTCCGTCGCTGTTAAAGTCAAAATCGTCTAATCCAATCTCGAGAAACCACTGAATATTCACTCAATTCGCCACTTTCGCACTTTGAAATGTCGATAAAAGTGGATCTTATCTCAGCGACATGTTTCGTGATCCAGAACCATCGATCACTAAAGTGTACAGGCTCCGGGTCACGCAAGAGTAAATCGACTTCTTACGCAATAAACACTTTTTCTGGTAGTTAGAGTGTGTGAAAAGTTTCTGGTTGGTGGTTGAGTTAAGCGGACGGTGGTGTGCGAGGATAGCTGATTAAACGTTGCGGGAACAGGACGTATTATTACGAGGAGGACGGTGGGCTCTAAACTATAGTGCTGTAAGTTGGTTGCCGGGCTCCCCCGGGCCAACGATACACCCTCGGGAGAGCCAGTGATTGTTGCCCGCTTTTTCTTACGAGGCCGTACAATAGAAGGCCGCCTTCTCGGACCCCTACCGTAAAGTAAAGCACCAAAGTTTCTAGCGTGACGAGTGTGCCAACCTTTTTCGCCAGCGCTCCGACAACTCTGGACAAAACGATCGGCCCCACTCCGACCCACGCAACTCTTCGATTCCTTACGGGGATTTCATCTTTTGGGAAGCTGGTGCGACTCTACGCTATCCCAACTGTCTCAACTCGTTTTGCCTCGATTTGTTTCCTGGTTCATTGTCCGGCAACTCGCACTTTTCCCCAATACTCGAACGCTGCTTTAGTCGCTCTTGAGTTTCCTTCGGTAGAGTTAGTTTTGCTGATCGTGACGGATTAATGTTTGACATCGAAGTCATTACAGTTCATCAACTCAATATTAGATTGCCTGGGTTAACCTTTTACATTGCGACAGTCGGTTATACTCGAATTCTTTTAGTCGAACCAAACAAATGCAATATTAATAAATAAGGAGTTGTATGTTACAATATATCCTAGCAACGATAAAATCGTAGTAAAAGTTAAATGTTAAGATTTTTTTGATGCCTCTAATTGTGACTTTTCTAAAATAGTTGGGAATTTAATGACACAACGTAAACTGGAAGATTTTGAAAACTGTGAAAAAACAACGATTTTATATTTAGTGCATTATATTTCATTGAAAATCTAATTTGAAGTACTACGATTGCCATTCGCTTTGCGGCGTGATACACATAAAATCACACAAAAAATAAGGGTTTCTGTTAAAATAATTCTGTTGCAATGCTGACATAATACAACTGTGTTTAGAAGAAGTGATCGGGCATCTCTCGTATTTGTTCTCTGTCACTTTAAAACGACTATGATGGAAAAAATGGTTACTGTGATTCACGGCCATCTCTCCGAGTGTGCTACAGTGAAATTATTGGGCTGCATGAAAATGACTTTTGTGATCTGTGACTCTGTGATTTCTGTGATATATTCTATCGCGGCATATAAAAATATGCGACAACTTTCCCGCAACGAAGTAATGAATACAACAAAATACTTGATGATTTCATTCTCCATCTGTCACGCTGACAGGGTAAAATAGGTGTCAAAGAATAACAGCAACAACAATACAATATTAGTAGGAAAATCAATAACTAACAGGGAATAGTAATGAGTAACGGTAATAAATTTTGCTGTAAATTAGAAGCATTCGACGCCACTGGATGCGTGATACAGTAAATACTATTACCATAATGAATAACAGTGAATGGTTATGAATAGCAGTAATTAATTTCCTTATAAATTATAAGCACTTGCTGTCACCGCGTGTTCCATATTCGCTGCAGTCCCAAAGGAAACTCGTGTGTTTTTGTGTTCTCGCGAAGTGTCTCGGCAAAGTTGAGCCGTCCAAGAAAATTGCGTCCAAAAGTAGCTGTTTGGCAAAGCAGTGGCTAACAGTGCCGGAAGCAAGTGAAGGCCAATTAACGGGCGTCGAAATTAAACGCAATGGCAAGGAACGCGTGATTTCCGGCCAGCATTTCTCGTCGAGTCGAATATTTCAGCGAGTGGCTGACTACGGAATCTGTGAGATCAAGATCTCTTTGCACGGTCGCCGCAATCTTGCCAGGCTTCCAGTCATAAGCAGAGGAAGCAGAAGGGACGGCTAATCCGCTTTCGGCATAATTATTCGCGGCGCGGATCTCCGCGACAACGGAGTTCCGCCGCGACTTCCGGAAAGCTCCTCGAGCCAGGCAAACTTCCGTCGAAGTTGACGCTGCCCGGCTATTTGCTGGCGAAATAAAAGTAAGCCTGCAAAGCGACGCCAGAGAAACGTCCTCTCTCGTGTTTTCCAAGAACTCCGGGGCGAATTCGACGGGATGCTTCATGAAATAATCCGTAAACAGTTGCGCACATGCACAGGGAATTAAAATTGCGCGCGGCGACTTTGGCCTTTTCTTCTTTTTTTCCACCCCCAGACATTGAGTTATGCTTTGCTAGGTTTACTGTTTTAATCTGCTCTTTAATTTGCCTTTTCTACTTAACATTGTCCCGGGCGGAATTTTAAGTAGAAAAGTCAAGTTTTTAGTTGCAGATGGAATAATTATGCTGTAATGTAATAACTCCTGTTTCATGGGAAGTTTGATTGTGCCGTTGTTATTCAATTTTCGACATTTTTTGTTTTTCGCGATTTCAAGTCCTTTGGAAATAGGAATTGTATTCGTTTAATGGCAGCATTTGTTAAACTACTAACTGTTCTACCTAATTTTACCTAGGTGTCATTTTGTGTGCAGGTTAACGATAACTTCATTTAAAAAATAAGGGGTTGTTACAGATATCTTCTAACGCCAATAGTTTGATGTTCCATTCCCTCTGAAATTTTACAACTACTTTTGGAACACTGTATAATCGATAAATATTGCAATATTTTGTGGCCTGTGGTTTATCTGCATCATAACTGCATACAGGAGGGTAAATCATATTAAAATGGTGTTCAACAGCTGTTGTTTATATTCGTTAAATTCATGTTTCAGACATTAAAACCTTGCTCAAGAAACGTTGTACAGACTAATGAAACTCTCATTAAAACACGTGCATTTGTTCTCCTGATTAGTGCTCTTACACAAACACGCATTCAGACACTCCCTTTTACACTAAGCAGTAATGGAGTGGTACATTAATGCGAAACCATTGAATGTCTTCCGTTATTTACCACAAATTCCCATTTCCTGCCACTGCATACTGAAACTTCATTTGCGCAATACTTCACTCGAGAAGAACATTAAGAGGAAGAGGGTAGGAGAAATAAAGGGGGGTGGTTGCTTTGAAGGGGAGCTATATCCGATTAGTCGCCGATTATCTTGGCGTTCGGGGACAGGAGACAGATTAGTCGTACAAGGGCTTAAAAAGTTTGGGCTGCGAAACCGGCGCCGGGCGTGAAAAGTAAAGAAGGGCGTCCGCGTGGTTCGCCGATCGAAGGAATTAGGTGGCCGATTTCGCGAGTAACACAGCTGTTTACATCGAAACGCTTTTAAATCCCGCCTGCCGAAATCGTTCGGCGAACTATTACGTCCCGAGAGGAGTAAGTCCGTGGACCACCCTAGCACTGACGAGCGCCCGAAATCCGGAACTAGGTGACTCGTCAACCGGACCACTTTCCCAATCCTTCGTTCTCGCCAACACAGAATATCAAGAAAGGAATTTTTATAACTTCGAAAGATTTTCTTGGAAAAGTATTCAATATTTTTGCTTTACGTTGAGTAATTAATTTCTCTCGCTATTCTTGAAAAGTATCCATTTTAAAGGTTAAGAAAAATTCTTTCCTTTTCAGTTTTGTATGTTTTATGTTACTAAGATTATGTTACTAAGAATATATAAGCACAACTTAAAGCATAAAATATTGCATTTATCGATGTTGGGTCAGTATTGTTCATCAATGTTCACTTAGAAACGTGCTCTTACATTATCGAGGATATTAAGTGAATTGATCGTCGGAAGTTTTCTTTCTATTAATCGCATATTACTTCAACCGTTTATAATCAATCTTTGCATATACCAACACTGAAACATAAGATTTTCATCAATTTTCTTTATATTGCATACATATGAACATTCCAAAGAAATCACAGCTTCTTTCAAGTCTCAACATTTAAGCATTTATTGGAGTTTAATTATTCACAAAATTAAAATCAGATGTCACTGAAATAATAATATAATTCGAAATTTAAAAAACTAAGCTAATTTGTTCGACGCAATCAATAAAGTGAGATTGCTGGTTTGGGGTTTTGGGGGTGACTCCAATAGAACGATGGCCCTTCAAGGGTTGCCCTTTAAATTATGCAGAGCCCGCGGTGTTAAAGCCTGCGGCGACTAATGCCACACTTAACTGGCGTAGAACGTCGGGAATCAGGAGGTATTTTTGGGGACATCATCAATATGCATCAACCGTCGTTATATCCCGATATGATAAGCGCGCCGAAACTTTCGTCGTCACGAAACGGCCCGCTGCCAGTTTGGTCACTTAATTATCCGATCAATAATAAAACGGCACGATTAATAATCGTGGCTTGGCCTATCCAAAATGGGCAACTGCGATTGGCCCGTACCAAATAATGTTGTGTCAATAGTTAGTGATCAACGCAAGTGGCTGTTACCGCTGCTTGGTTTGTGATCGATATTTACACCCTTTATAAATTCCACCGGCAAACCGACAGCCTAATTATGAGACTAATTGCTTTCCCAAGAGATTGAGCGATGAGTATCCTAATTAGAATACTTGTGATCCTCTTTTCGGCAAAAATGGCCAGTCAGCTACGGCTAATATTCTACCTGCATATTTTGAGTAATATATCAGGGTGATTCTTGATTTTCGTTTTGAAACAAGGGATATTGAGAAACCCGGAAAATATAAAAATGTTGAAGCTTTGAGGGAATCTATAAATACTCATTCTAATCGCAGAACAATTTCAATACTAGTTGCTGGCTAAAAGTGATTTAAAACGTTGAAATCATCCCTTAAAGAATAATTCATTTTCTCTCTTCCACCGTTTAACTCTGAAACGGTAAGAGTTATTGGAAGAAAGTTAGACGATAAATACGATGGTTTCATACCCAGTATAAAACAGTATAACGGTTATTCATTGCAGAGGTGTTTATGAGCAAATTTATCTAGTTAATGTGTTTAGTTCATAAAAACTCAATTCTGAGAAAGTAATAGAAAACAGTGACACATAGGAAATGAAAAACGGAAAACGTGAATCATCTGATTTATATATATAAACCAAAAAATCTGAATGTCCTTAAAATCAGTGGGATATCTGAAATCAAGCAATGCGTACGGCGTGAAGGACCCACCTTTTACGCCCAGAAATCATAGTTAGTGCGAATGATAGAGAACATTGGTCGATCATTACTAAAGCAAACAACTGTAATCGAGCCGGATGTTGTTCGGGGGAATACAACGGTAAGCTTCATATCAAAAGTAATAGTGAGAGTGTAGGGCAGCGCTGTTGTTGGTGGCGGTGTTAATTGAACGTAGCGAATGTCGCGTGGGTATCGACAGCAGAGTTGCCAGTCGTAACAACAGCTTGTACTTTACAGGGAACACGCGTGTGTTCACGCGCATATTCCGGCCAGATTGTGCAATCAGGTGTATTGGCGATATTAATTAGCGGCGTCGGTAAATCGCGTTCTTCCAGGGCGGCGTAGATTGTGATTACCACTCCCGCCAAAGGACTAAGTCAGCGTGCGTGTGCGTGCGCGCGTGTGCACTGCCATGCGACGGAATTAACTCTACATTTCACTGGAAACATTTAACGGCCCGCAAGCATGTTCGCCTGCGCGTAATGGTGCTTGGAAAATGCGCGCCGCACCCAATTCGAGTCGCTAGCCTTTCCCTCATCGTTGAGTCGAATTCAACCTCTTTTTTAGTAACACTGCTTGCCTGTTCTTTCTTGCATGATGTTGAACACACGCGATGAATAATAAATGACACGCATGGCTTTTCTATCGAAATATAAATCAACGACGAAGCAAATCGCTGAAGGACCCCAACAATAATTTACGGTATTCGGAAATTTCTGTGTAAGTATTTCATTTTTAATACTCGGATTTAACGCTGTTGTTACTGACTTATTGCGGATAGCTAATAAATTGGATATATTAATTTGTATAATCAAGCAAGGAGCAGTCGAATTATTCAATATGATTATTTAAATTTTCTTCACATTGATTTATTTTCACTGCTATTCTGTTCCATTACTTTCAGCTCACAAAAATTCGTTTTTAATCTAACAGTCAACTTGGTATTCCGTCCGCAGTGATTTTTAGAGTAGTTTTTTAATAATCGAACTATACAATTGGATTTTTTTTTCGTCGTTTTATAGTAGATTCACGAATAGGAGTGAATTTGGACCATAATATAACAATTCTATCATGCTTGCAGAAAAAAACAAGTCGTTTTGTTTAAAGGTGCTGAGCACTTTCATCGAATTATCGGCTTGAAAGTATGTTGCTTAATCGAGCGGTACATTTGGTCTATTTGCTAAAATTTTGGATTTCACTGGAGCACATTAGCGCCACCGGCGGAACGAGAAGCGCAGCACAATTGCACGAAAATGAGTTTCCTGTTTGGCCACCAATTGAATCTGCATTGTGTATGAGAAATCGTTCATAATGGCCGATAACGCGGAAGAAAACATGGGATAATTATTGTCGAATTGCGCGTAGCAAAGTATTATGCCTGTTCCGCACCGCCACCCCAAAGCAGTAACGAAGTATTGTGTTTATTAACGTTATATGCTCGAATTAGTCAGGAATAGCATGGGATCGAAATCGCGCTTCGATACATCTGAAACATAAAACCATAAAATCATAATTATTAAAATGTACAACATAAATCGATAAAATTAAATGTTAAATAACACACAAAGCTGAATTCCAAAAGCCCTATAATGTTAAACCCTGACTAATTACAAGGAGAATGGAAATACGTTTGTCAAAACACAGCAACGACCAAAATCTTCTATGAAACCAATCAGTGGATTTGCCCACGAGAAAAGCAATCTTTTCAATAATTTCTGTTCCTCCAGCGTTCGCCAATGACGAAAACGTTGATAAGGGGCGACAACCACCACTGCCATGAGTAATTCCACCCACAGGATTGCAACCCACATAGAAACCAGCAGCGAACAACTTGATTACGTTCTCGCAAATGACTCTGACGGGGGCAAAGGGGTTGGGGATCGGGGGTCAAAGGGAGGTAACTTATAAAAGGTGTACCTGGCCAGCTGGATAGCGAAGCCACAATGCGACAGGCAGGGAAAATGCACTGTCTGAAAGCTCGACTAATCTAGGACGAAACTAAAAGTAGCGATTCGACTGGAAATCGATATTGCCGGAGAGATTCAGGCTTCTCTCGGTGGATTCGCCGTTTATTCTTAGCCGATTTGAATCGTGCTCTACCAATCGTTGGGCAGGTTCGCGATGGTGTGTGGTGGAACCACCCCACCTTCCTTGCTCTCGACCTCTCTCCACCCCACAACAGCGCCCTCCCTAGCAGCCCCTGTCTGTCTGTCTGCCTAAACAGTCACGGGAGGATGTCGAATCGTTGCCGCTCGAGGAACTGGTTTACATTTTAATTGGCAACGGTGCAAACTGGCCTTAATGGTGTTTCTGTTGTTCGCGATTGAATGGCCCGTCACAATGCCCGGCTACACACTGCCTTCCCGTCCTATTCACCGGCTCTCTCCTTCCCTCTCCGCCCTCAGCCTCCGGACGCTGGTCCAACCGGTCTGAATGTGGCGGCGATCGAGTTTGGATCGTGTATTGAATTTCTACGTGCTTAAGCGACGTGGCCACGTGATTACCTGTGTGCACGTGTGTGTGGTACGTGTGTGTGTATCATTTTACCAGGCGGCGCCTTTCGTCCCTTCGCCGGAAGAAAGGCTTTCGTGGGCTCAAAGGGTAGGCGCAGCGGAGGCTTATGCTCGTCCAAAGAATTGCCGGCCTGTTGACTCGGCCGATGTCGAGCTAACTGCTAAGTCACATTAGATCAATAACCTAAACAGCGTTTGCTCAGTCTCCACACTCTCGATGCCTCGCACAGCTGAGATTGCTTGCTTTACATTTGCCCTACGTGTGCCGCCTGACGCGCGTACGCGAGCACTTTCCTACGTGTCACGAAACCTCTTTGATTTCGATAAGACTCCGCCGAGGAGTTTCTCCGAGTTCGTTCGGCGATCGCTCGGGTAATCTCCAGGGAAATGATTAATGCACTATTTCCTCAATACTCCTGGATGAGTTTGGTGTTAGGTGTTAAAGAACGTATGCTGATTTCAGAAGAAATAACAGTGCAATAGTGTGTGTTGTGTGAATGTATAATATTGAAATATCTTATGCTGATTTATTTGATGATTACTTACTAGGAAGTTATTAGATTTGTTATTATAATGCATCCAATTCTTGGATGTTTTATTTTGTTTCCGGTATTAGAAACTTTGCATTTAGCTTTCACTTTATTTTATCTATCGTTTACATTGAGGGTTAAATGTACAAAAGCGAGCGTAAATAGTATTCCCCCAAAAAATATGACTTAAAAAATGTAAAACCGAAATTTGAATGCATTTATGCAAGAAAGCCTTAGAATTTCAAGTGAACAACAAAACCACGCGTATCACACCACTGTTATACATCTTTCTCCTTTTAATGTATCGGATTGATACAAGGTACGGTGGAGGGTCGAACGAAATCGAATTCCGGAAGTGCGTCAAAGTAAGTGCGGGTTGTTATGCTTTCGAGGGAAGCGTTTGTAATAATTCGATCGGGCATTGGTGCTCAAGGCATTCGGGAGAGAGCACGCGGATTCCCCTAGAGGGGGATAAGGCTTGAGAAGCGGGGCTTTTTACGAGCGCCACCGAAATCTCAGGCATGCGACCGCATGAAAAACAGGCCGCAGCAGGTCGAGCACCCTCTTTTATTGCCTAATCCTCGTGAGACTCGGTCACCAGGCTATCTGAATTCTGTTTTCCTCGCTCTTCGCTCACTTTCCACCAATGGTGCACCAGATCCTCCTTGTTTGACTCCCGTGATTCGATTAGCCCTCAGTATCGTCTGTCAAAGGATCACTTATGCATAAATGCGCTAGAAGAGAGGGCGAGACAGAGAGAGAGAGAGAGGATACCATAAAATGTGCGACTACGGGATTCCCAGTACCGACATGCCGAGCGCAGTACTTGTGTCTGAAATTAACCGTTCAACAGAATATCAACCGGCTGATTGTAATCGGATACTGAAGCTACAAGTACCCTTCTACCCACTTCTCCCTCTTTTACTTTCTCTTCCTCTTTATTCGATTATTATAATCTCCATGCAAAGATAATGCCCGGAACTTTATTGGAAAGCGTAGGGAACTGGGTTATACTGAAACTAAGTATATAATTGTAATTTATTATTTATAGTATTGTAGTTTAATGATTGGAAAAGTTGTTATACCACCCGAAACCTGATTTTTGAAACATTGAGCCTATTCTTTTATATAAGAAGAAACTAAGAGGGATATCAATAAAATCCTACGATATCCACTAGGCCATCCACGATATAAACTTCGGTCAAGTTCATCCATTAGTTCATCGATTAGATGCAAGGAAATTTACAGAATAGTTAACCCTAACAATATAATAATGAATCTGAAACTTGACGATCTTCCTTGCGGATCTTCATACGCGAGATACCTTAAAAGCCAGATCGTTTGTTCTCTAATGCTAAATAAATTGAACAGCGTTAAGACCATTCAATCGATAGCATACTTCCTCTCCGACCACCCGGAAAGGTGTGTGCGATTGAACAGCAGACACTGCACATTGCCAGGGCGTCACAATGATTTGGCCGGCGTTTACATGTGCGTCAGCATGATCAGTGATGCGTCAGTATCATTCGCGACGGGTATACACAGATGGCCGCGTAAATAGGTGCGAGGGCAAGCCAACGAACAGGATAGGCGTGGTTTGAGGCCTGGCAACGCATTTAAAAGAGCACCGAGCATTTCGGGCCTCCGAATAAAAGGCGAGTGGTGATAATGCGCATCAAAGGTAGGACGGGAAAAAGAGGATGGGGGTTGTAGCAAGAGATAGAAGGATTGAGAGAGAGAGAGAGAGAGAGAGAGAGAGAGAGAGAGAAAGAGAGAAAGAGAGAGAGAGAGTGTGCGGGAGCAAAAATAGAGGAGCGTGCTTAAGCCACGCGTGCACTTGTCGGGCGCCCATGCTTTCATCTTCGCGCGCTCAAAGAGCGTGTCGTAAACGTTTGATGCCGCAGGATCAATAAATGTATCGCGAGAGCCGCCACGCCGCCTGAAAGCCGAATCGTCGGCATCGAATCCCGCTGTAGAATGGAACTGCGTCTCTTTTTCTCGACATCACCCCCGCCCCGATGCGCCCTTCCTCCCCGACGACAATGTGGAATTTTGCGGGGTCACGTGTTCCGCCCGTTGTTACACGAGCCGTTGATTTTGAAAGCGGTGTAGATCCTGTTTGCGAGCGACGAGCGAATCCGTTGATCATCATCCCGCTCGTTGGAGATGCCGGCGTCATTGAACTTCTTATCCCTTTGAAGAGACAAAACGATGGGGTTGAGTCCTTGATTATTTGGATGGTCTGTCGAATATAAGTGATCCGTTGAAGTAGTGTTATGGTACATCCTGTTCGAAAATAAAATTTAAGATATGACCATCTCTTATATGTTTTTTGATTGGAACTTTCGTCAAAGGTTGTAACTTTATTACAATAGACTAATCGTAAGTCGCAACGCTGCAATTATAGTTTAATGTGAAAGTTATATTCTTTCCAGGATTGGATACTATTAATAATCATCAATTCATATCGAAATTTTGTATAAGACTATGATTTATTTCTCAATCGATGGAAAGCGCCATGGAATTAATACCACTCTAGCAAAAGTATTTAACCGGTAATTCTCTCGCAATTATCCTCAAAGTCGAAGTCACAACGCATAATTCAAAATTCAAAAAGACTAATTTACAGTTTTGCAATTAGTGACCCACGGTCCCCATTTTCCACAAAACAAATATATTATTGCACAAGCTGCTCCTTTAAAAATTCACTGCCCGAACTCAAAGGAGCTAAACTCTTTATGGGAAAATGTAGTCAATTGTGAAGAGGGGGTAAGTGGAGCCGCGCGGTACATCGTCTTCCTAAGAGTTGGCAGGAAAATTGTGGTCGGACACACGGAGAAACTCTCGAAATAATCAGTGGAAGTTTAGACAGTAGGAGTTCGGTTTGAAAGGGTTCCGTAGATCTCGTCCTAATCCGGTAAAGTCGCAACTTCCAGGAGGCTGGAGCAGCCGGTTGCCGTAGGAAAGACTCGGTAAATTGCGAGCACTCGCCGCAAGTGTAATGGCGTTCGAATTTAGGACGTCGCCGGCGAAAGGCGTATCGAACTTTCGCTTATTAAATTTAACTGCACGCCTCTTTAGCCACCCGCACTGAGGATTTATCCGATTTCCCGGGATAATGTGATTCCCTTTTAGGCCATTCGTTGGATTACACGAATTACGTGCGCCCGGAATCCCATGAACATTGCCCGGCAGCCATTCGGCAGCGTCGGTCCATTCCGATCCTGCAAATACTCTAGATACCTCCCACAGTTCTAGTTTTTTAGGAGATTATATTATATTAGAGTGTAGAACAAAACGTAGTGGAGCAGTCTGCTCCACCTGCGTCCATTTCACGAAGCATTCCATAACTCTTCGTTTTATAGAGTCGTAAAATTTCGATGAACAATGTATAAATAGTTTATATCGCTTATTTTTCACTTAATCCCGGGTTAGTATATACATAAATTTTATAGGTATTCCGATAGGTGCGACCGATATGCGTGTTCCAATACCGTTGTTATTCAAATACTTTAAATTAATCTGAAATGTGTAATGAAAAACGTAAATCTGGTGCACGCCACCATTCTACGGTTTAATGCTTTGGGATGTGCCTTGAAGTGAAATATAAATGCAAGTCCATTAGATTGGCCTTTCAATAGTAATTCCGATCTACTAAAGTTTAAATCAGTTTCCAATTTGTTAAACCAGGTATTGAGTCAGTGATTCGATTCTACGTGTTTCATTTCGAATGTATACTGACACAAAATGAACACAGAATTTGAGACAGATATTAGAAATATTTACACTCAAGTGTGTCACTAAACTGTACATACTATAAAACTATTATACCATAAAAACTATATTATTAATTCTTAGATTATTAAAATCGGGGGCATTTGTCCCACGAAAACAGTAAACAGAGTATTTAAAAACATTAATGACCTGGTAACGTGAATAACTATAATCGGGCGCAGTGGTGATAGAATTAAATCGAATCTGAAAAGCCGGCCTGGATCGGACTAGATTATCCATGAAAATGTCGGTCTCAATCCACTCGACCTTGAACTCCTTGCACTCGAGTCAGCTTCAACGGGAAAATCCTTTCTTGCAGTGGCGCATTCATGTTGCACTGTGCCGGCAATTAAAAGGATCGACTACGTCAGAGACAAGCCTGATATCGGATCGAGTTGATCTCCAGTCGGCCGCACAAAGGGAGCGGCAGAGCATTTACACAATATTTAGATGGATTATTTGCCCTCCGCTTAAAAGGAGTTATTCACGGACTCTAGTGGCATACTCTCTCCGATATATGCGAGAGCCAGGATAAACGGGAATTGTGATGAATGGCAAAGGCGATTCAAGTAGTCACTCTAAATGAAACTGACATACGACGATAGCATGAAAATTGTTCTGAAAAACAGTGGGAATTCATTTGGAATAATAACTGGCGTGGATGAAATGAGATTTTGTTGTCTTAACTTTTCTACTTTCAATTAAAGTTGCCTGTGACTTCAATTACGAGTTGTGATTCGTGGACATTTATTTTTTATTAGAAATAGAAAGGCATTTTTTTTATTGATGTTTACATTGGCAGTAGAAATTCTTGCGGTAAAAGTATCCTAGTATACTCGTTTAGGCTAGTGGAATGACATAACATAACGATGTTGTATTATTTTAAATTTTACGAGTGCGATTTTCGGATTATTTCTTCGAGTAAAGTTACTACAAAGAACTGGCTGTGTAAGCTTAGCCGCATACGACAGGTTTTTTCTCAATGTATTTTACAATGAATTTGAACAGCTGTTGTTCGACCCTCTGTCAAATAGCAAGCAAGAATATTTTCATCGAGTTGGTAAATACATGAATAGCTGATAAATATACTTCCGTACGAAGCCTTGTACCAGTTGAAAACAATCAACATCAATTTTGTTCATTCAAACTTCGTGAACGAAATTTCAGAACTAAAGTCGTTGAAAATAAATAAATTATCGTACATAGACCTTTCTTTTTATTCCAACAATTACCTTACAATTCCTACACTTTCATAACAACAAATCAGAAACCTTTTATTTTAACACTGTATGATTTTTGTTCCAACGCTACTTAAATTCTTAATCAACAACAAAAAACATACGCCTACAATACTACAATTATAATTTAGATTTATGCTTCTGAACACTAGAAAGATATCACGAAATGATAAAAAATATCAGAATAGCGACATACATATTGTTCAATCAACAGCGTCTGTCTGCAATGTGACGGGCCTTGAAAGTAGAGCGACTGATGTTTTTCCAATTTGCCGCACCGCCCAGCGAGCGCATCTACCTGACACAGTGGCTGTTTGTCCAGTGCGGAAGTCAATATATCAGCAAAAAGGTAAACACGCAGCTATCGGTTGCGCAGCATCGCAGGTCCAGGATTTGTATTTTTGATCGGTTTAGGCACCCGATGGCGCGAGCATTAGTCCGATTAGCAAATAAAAAATGGGCGAAAAGAGCTTCGAACCACCCGCAGTGAGGCCCAACGGGCATTCCAGTCTGTATGTATGTATATATATATATACACAGGGTGTCGCATTTCAATAAGCGGACACGACATTCTGCGAAACCGTGATAAACCGTAGGATGTATAGAAATTCTGTTTTCATGAGGTTGTATCGAACCATATTTTAATAAATAAATCCCGTAGTGGTTCGGATACTTTAATAAACAAATCTCATGCCGGTTTCAGAGAGACCCAAGTGAGTTGATTAAAATGCATACACTGGATGTACATGGTGATTCAGTTGCCTTTAAATCAGGACTCTCCCAAAATTATCAGGGTAATGAGTACGAATAGATATATTTAAATTCAAAACTAAATATATAATACACTATATTCGTATGTCGTAACAAACAGTTAATAATATTATTTTAAAAGCATAAAGGGTCCCTTAACATTTATCTGAAAATATAAAAGCAACGGAATTTGACTATTTTATAAAGATATTATATTTTTACCCGGCTTTGCTCCCTTGGCATTTTCTGTATCTGGGAAGGGCTTTTGAGGGTGATCACGACCCTCATAGTATTTTTTGTAGGGTACAGGAGAATACTTATACCGAATTTGGTGCAGATACGTCGAACGATATAGGATCCTTTGCGGAACACACACACATACTTTGACTTTTACATCTATAGATTGCTAGTTTTCTGATGATAAACTCCATTTAATTACACCTAAGAGTGTTGGACTAGCAAAGTTTAAAGCGTAGAGTACAGGAGGAAAGATTCCGCAAGAGGTATTGTCGGCTTGGTTGTACCGTGCGAGAAATATCGGTGGCGAGTTTCGGCGTGGCGCTCACGCGCGGACGTTCGGAGATTTAAGCGCGCTTGGTCATAAATAGTGGCGCAAGGTTATGGCGAGGAAGGGGAGTTATCAGTAACTGGACGGTAAGGCGCTCAGCGTTCGCCCGCGGCTGGCTGCTATTGCTATCGCGCGCTGTCCACTCCCGACCCTACCTCACTCTAGCCGGCTTTCGGCTTTACATGACCGCCTGTTATACTACCATTCTACCATTTCGCCGCGCTCGCCTGCCTCCTATACCTCTTCTCTCGCCTAGATTATACGCCAACCTGCCACTCTCCTATTTTATACACATACATACACTCTGATACTGTGCTCTTTGAAACGATCCTGTCGAATTCGACAATATGTAAATTGTATTTATTCGGGTGATATTTCCAGTACACGTTAATAACAATTTAATTTGAAGAACAATAGCTTGTTATAAGAATATTCTAGTGTCAGAAGAGTCTGAACAAAAGTTGATTATCAATCTAATTATTAGTTTGTTTATATTCCCAATGTTCTTCCTGTTGATGTCTACTATGAGTATAAATATAATTTACTTTGTTTCTCTACAATAATTGTTTAAGTATAATGGCCTCTGAGACCGCATGGCAGCAGTTGCATCACAATAAAAGTCCACGTGAACAGTTTAGATTAGGTAAAGGTTGAAGTTTCACTTGTGATATGCATATGGCGAACCAAATAAATCAGCAATAAAAAATGTACTCGATAGACTCATAAATCCAGTTCTATAAACTTTTATTGGTATATATATATTATATTCGTAGGTTAACTCTTACGCTTTTTCACGCTAACTAATCGTAAATTGAAAAAATGATCGTAACGTAGCCCAGAACAAAAAAGTAAATATTGTTTGTTTAACTAACAGATGTTTGAACACAAAATTATCGCATGTACGTGAAAATAATTTATGTGCGGCCCAAGACAACTCCTTTCTCAATTTAGCCCGGGGATGCCAAAAGATTGAACACCCCCTTAGTGTAGACAAATCCGGGCAGCTATGCAACAGCAAGGCGACACACGCACCTTTCTCATCTTCGCAATGTAATTTGCATCACGGCGCGCGAGACTCTGCATTATAAAGGAAGGGGTGAAAATTGCCGGCGCTCAGACTGCCGAAGAACCGGAGGTCGCGCGCTCGAATTAAAATTTCAATTAACACCGCCGCACCTGATTCCGCTTTCAATCCGAGGAAGAGCTGACTCGGGTGGCCGGAGTGGCGCGCGATCATCGGGGAGCGATAAAACGGGAGGGAAGTAATAAAGAGGCAGAAATCATTTTCGCGGAGGGCCCATTAAAAGACTGATATCGCATGAGGCGAGATAATTCCGTATTGTCGCAAATCGAGGTCAAAAGAGCGAGCGGCAGAAACGGGTGAAAGAAACGCGGAGGGTGCGGAGAGAGTATGGAAGGAGTGCTGGGTTCTGAATCCGAGGGGGGCGAGAGAGAGAGAGAGAGAAAGAAAGAGCGCGACGAGGGAAGGGAAAAAGTGTAAAGGAGAAAGGGAGAAAAAGAGGAGAGGGAGATTAGGGTGAAGGATAGGCGGGTGATGGGGAAAAAATGGGGCGAGGAAGCAAGAAAAAGGAAGGCTGGGAAATCCGCGTGTGTCCCAAGACGAAGCCTCGTAAACCTCCGGGTGATAACCGATTCGCCCGAGCGGCACAACCTATCCCTCGCCCTTTTGCCCCAGTTTCCATGAGGAGCGCGCGCGCACGTCCGCCACCGCCGCCGGGGCGAAATACATCCGTCAGCATCCCTCCAGCAACGCGCAACCCTTCTGTCTCTCGAACGCTATCCAACCAGCGAGGGCTCGCGCGCCTTTAAATCATCGGCAGGAATTAATCTTCGCGGGGGTGCTCGTGCAGCTTTATACATCCGGCCGCCACGCAGTTGGGCGCATTTTCGTCTTTTGACATTGCCGCATCTGTCACGGTTCGTGCGTGCACACACCGCATGCCTGACAAATGTGTTTACCGTGTAGCGCACAAGAACTCCCGACTTGTACGTCTGCAAGCTTCTCGTTATAATAAATTTATATTAATAAATTTCCCTAAAATAGAAAACTGTCTTCTCTAAGAAAATTTAGTTTTTCGTAAGAACAGTTTCTTGCTGAAGAAGAGTTTTCTTTTTTAAGAACGCTTTTTGCAAAAATATTGGGTGTGCGAATATCTTTTTTGTCCACTGTGTGTGTAACGTTTTTCCGTTGTACTATTTAATTCCAGGAAATTAAGCTTGGCACATTTACTGGGTTCAAACAAGTATTCATATCTATAATTCATGCTACATCTACCCCTGTATTTTCTAGATATTTAATAACTCGATGGTGTGCAGTCAAGCTTGTGTTTGGTTGGCGGTTTTTATTAATAATAATAAGGGCATTTACTTTTTCAGACCACGTATTTTTAGAAAATTTTAAACATTATTTTTATTATCTACAAAATATGAAAAAGGACGGTTGCTTTCCCACTCTCATAATCTATCCTTAAATAAAGTCCAGTTGAGGAGTTTTTCTAAAGATAAACTCCATTTGGTTGCATGCAAGTATCATATCCCGAGACTGAAAAGGTTAAAGTAGTACATGCAAAAAAATAGCGCATGCTGGCGAATGGGCTAAATGCTTATTTGATAAAAGGAAACGAGGATGTCGTCAGTCGTCAGGATGTTTAGTAAGAACTCGGTCACCATGCACTTTCTTTACTAACTCTCTACTTCCCAAATAGTATGATGAGACTTTACGTGAACAACAAATTCTGCATTAGTGGTCACTTATTCACGCTAAATTATATAAAATTCACCTCAATATATATTATGTATTTATAAACATTAGTTTCAAATACGTCATAACTTAAAAATAAGTTTCAATGAATCCGAATAATATTGAAAACATATATTTATTATCTTGTTTATGAAACGTTATCCCAGATTAAATGTCTAATTCCAATGATTACTTATGAACGTTCGGCTACTTATAAAATGAACTGACTGGAATGGAATGGAACTCCAAGACGTAAAGGTAACGAGTGTCGGCAGCGATAAACATTCGCGTCGTTATCTGAGTTTTTGAAACCCGGGACGACCAGCTATAATCGGCTCTTATTTCCCGAACGCGAATCCGTAGACTCCGGAAGGAACGAAGGACAACTTCGCCGACGACTCTTCTCTCTCCCGTTCTTCCCATCGTATTATCTCTGCGGAGTTTTGAGAGTACCTGATAAAAGTTGAACGACCAATGCCAATTGGCAGTTCCGATTGGAACGTCGACTTAAGGTCCATTGTACGTGTCTGTAAGGTATCAGTGACGTATCGATGCAAAGCTCTCTCATTGTTCCAGACGGCATACGGATACCATGATTTTCTCCAATAGCACCGTTATGTCTTTCTCAGTAACACCAAGTGACCCTCGTAAACCTAGTTTTTAAACATTTTGTCACTGTAATAGAACACTCTACGTAGAAGAAGACAGAAAACTCCGAAGTTGGAGTGGTTGACAGTAAATAAATGAGTTATGAAATGATAAATTGAAACTTTTGCAATTTTATACAGGAAGCGAACTGCAACCTGTAATTTTAGTGTGCCTTCTCTTGTTCTACTGGAACCATATTTAATGAAAAATAGCGTGCACTTTCTCCAAGCTGATCGTCATTTCTTTACATGCATTTTAGTCTTTTTTCATGAATAATCATTGACATATCTATATAAAGCGCTTTCATTGTTTTAGATGACGTATAAGTATCATAATTTGCTGCAGTGGCACTGTTAACTTTTTCTCAATAACACGAAATCATTATGATAATTATAGATTTTTAGATTTGCAATGTCTTCAAAATAGAACATTTAAAAAAATGTATTTGTATAGTTCAGTTGCCTTGAATCTTGTGTGTATCGTATACGACAACAATAGCAATTGTTCGTTGTTTTATCATGAGCACTTTTCCTACTAAACTACTAGTTTCACTTTATTGTAATGGCTGACTATTTTGAATTCTTCAAGAATTGTTAAAACAGCAACTTGCAATGTATCTTCCACCTAAAACCACGGTAATTGTCGATTATTGCAAGCGCACAATTAGTATTCTAGTTTTAGAGACTACTCATTATAGATAAAACTAAGTTTCTTACCAGTTTTTGAAACACCTTGCGAAAGATAAAGTTACTCTTTAACAAGATATTTATGCACGGCAAACACTCGGTGTTTGTTTAAAGAATCTGAAAAGTGAATAAAAAGGGTTTTAAAACTAATATTGTTTACAGTATACTTTATTGGGCTATCCTGTGTTAATGTAATTTTCGACTGCACCGTTCGATGTGAAATGAACCATGATTGAAATACGCTTGAACCAAATACAATATTAACATTAGATTAATATATTTAATCGCGTATTCCACTAGTTCTATTTAGGTGATACCGAATATATGTATAATAATTCTAATTGTAAGTGTAGATTAACCAAAGCTGATCGATAACCCCGAAGCACTGTCCAGTATCATCTGGATTACTAAAATTAACAATTCCGAAGCGATATGACAAATGCCCTTGAATTAAATCCCAGCGGAAATGTCAGAGATTTTATGGAATACTAAATTCGTTAGGGATAAGGAAGCATCAACTTGCAACGCTTTAGAAGGAATTAATCATCGTTAATACAAACAAGTTCAACTTTATTTACGCAAGGAACTTTAAAGAAAATTATTAAACTACTAAACAGAAAAATTACTAATTACTAAATTACCGGCCTCCATTATTCACAAAGAATTCTGCACTATACGTCGCATCAAGTAGCCTCGGCTCGCAGGGAAAAAACAAGTGAAGAGTCAAGCTGAATTATAAGGTGCGGAGAAAACACTCGGTGACACCATTAATCCTCGGCGGGCGGGAATTTAATTAGCACGATGTAAACTACGCTTACGATACTAATTTCCTGGGCCGTTTAAATTGCGCAAGCCCGCGTTCCGTTAGCTGGTAGTAGGACGTGTAATTAAATGTGTGTTGCAAGCTACTGCGCGTGTGTGTCCCGACGCGCACTTGCGAGGAGTCATAATCGGTAGCGGCATCACTTGCGTTAGATAATCGGCCTGCGAAAAAGGAACACGCAACACATCGCACTGTACTAACCTCAGAGTGTGCTCGCGTCGAATTCACCGGTGTAGTAATTCAAGAGTGTAATCGATACAGTGCAATTGCTAAACAGTGAAGTTACTCATCGATAGTGAACAACGGTTAAATTGTGAGTACTAGTTTTGAAGGAGTTCGAGTTATTTAAATACACGGATTTATTTTATCTTTATAGTTTCACTGACACTTCTGGCCGGTTTCACTCGGATACCATTTCGTGTACAGGTTAACAATAATCGGATAGAATGAATATTAGGTTACAGCATTTATCGTTTTTTGAAAAGTTGTAATTACTTTTCGATATCCCTGTATAATTGAGAAATATTGCAATATTTTACGGCCTGTAATTTGTCAGCGTGATAACTCTATAGAGGCAAGATAATCGCATTAAAATCGGTTCAGCCGTATTCTGGTTTATCGCAAACGTACCGACAAACACATCAACGTAGTCCTTTCCATACATGTGTTAGTAACGATTTTAGGTTGCTTTGTCACAACAGTGGTCTTATAGGAACATCATTGCCGTTCGCATAATATCGTGTAAAAGTACAATCTTTATTTTCACATTATACATCTTTTCAGAGTTTCTTAGAAAGTTATTTTACTTTAGGTTAGCTTACGTTGAACTAAATGTGTTTATATAAATCTGCACGTTACAAATTTCTTCTAATAAATTTACAGTTTTCTATGGAATTGAGTTGGGAAGGGTATATTATTAGGAAGGTTCAGTCGGTTCTGCATTGCTTGCAATCTGGGGCATTCTGTTAGAACACGCTTAATGGACTTTTCAACTTCACATGCTGGACAGCGTTTAATTGGTTCTTTAGAGAACAAATGGGAGTGTAATAATGTATGGTAGGTTAAAATTATACTTTTATCTTTTCTATTATTAATGTTCGGAGACCCGTTGCTTAAACTTCTTCTAATGTTCTGGAGTTCGGATGGAGGTAAAGTAATTGCGGAGTTTAATTTGAACTATAATGTGATCTTAATTGATTATAAGGTAATATTAATTTACTTAACAAACTTTACGTAATATAATCCTGATTTAGATTCCAACCCAAAGTTTGGTTTTAATATTGATACACATTAATCGATTGAATGCATTAACATTTTGACTGTTACGTCTGCCATGTTAAGATGAACCAGGGTAAAAGCGAGCAGTTGGAATAAAATAGGCTATTCCATACATATTGTCTTAAATAAATTATGTATAAAATGTGGTCCTCCTAGAGTGATAGTTATCTTAATTTCACTTTATACTCTGTTTTCCAATAGTGAACTTTTATTTCCGTGTCCATTTTAGAGAGTCCGTTTCAACTCACATCGATTAGTAGTACATGAAATATCGTTACTAGCTTCACTAATGATATCACACATATCTGCTCTAGAAACAATCTCATCTAATTAAAAATATATAATGAGGACTTTATTAAATCCATCGCAAATGTAATATTTTAAAAAATGATTTAAATTCAAATACGTAAATGTAACTACATTTACCTCCTGATAATAAATTTAAATGAGAGTTAAACATACGTGATATGCAAACAAATGGATTTCTGGCCAGCCATTCCTAACCCCATTCTCAAGATTTGGAGACAAAGAAAGCATATAACTTGGAAAGAGAAAGGTTCAACGAGTTGGAGTCAATTCATGCGTCCAGTCTCTCGGGGCTGAGGGTTGGGGAGGGGGACTTTATTTCGTCGAAAGCGGGGAACAGTAAAGCCGAGATGGGTAGACGTACGCGGCGATAAGTTGCAGTTCCGGCCGGGCGAGAAAAGCGAGGCTGCTACTGGCTGGCCGCCCTCTCGGTTGGTAGACGTACGGGACGAGGCGGACTCGAGCCTCCGGCGATGAAACTATAAAGCCACTCCTAGTAAGTTGTAAAATTGTAATAGCCTTCCGGTATTTACATAATGCTACGGCATAATAAGTGGAACTCCTCGAGTTTCCATTACCATTTCGCCGGTATCCGCTCTTATCTCCGCTAACGACCCGAGCTCGCGCTCACCTCCTCCTCATCCCACCCACCAACCCCGAAACCCCAACCACCCCTCCCCAAACCAGACTTATATTTTTCCACCTTATTCCCCGTCGGTGACCGCAGAAAGAGACGACACGCCCTAACTCGCCCTCCCACCCGGCTCTTTGTTCCGCGCTTGGCCGAGATTTCTCCGTCGAAGAACCTCTTGGAAGCCGAATTTCCTCGGTTCCTTCGGGACTGAGCCTTGAAAATCTATTGCACTCTTACTGAAGACCACAATACTTCTCTGCCGTGTAGAGGATAACGTGCTGTTGTTCGTCTTTCAATCACATAATGTCGCATATATAGTCTAAAACCGAAAGGTTTAGTTGCCTGGCTATAAACTGATGGTTATAGGGGAAAGCAGAGAAAACCCAACCTCCCACCCTCAAATGGACCACTCGTACAAACACTGCATTTGGTCTTTTTATCCCATGCATATCAAGCTTTTATACTTTGAAATGAAGTGTTCGTGTATTAAATGCAATCCATGTTTTCTATCCTCTGGGTTTTGAGCTGTATGAAATTATAGTGGTAGACAATGTTGCATAGTGTTTGATTAACAGGTAATCGCTACATTTTCTATTGATTCTGCTCTTCTCTACTGATTTCCAGTCAATCTTCAAGTACCAGAAATTCATAACCATCATTAATAATCTCACAATTAATATTGCTAAAGCGCGTTTTTAAAATATCAATAGGTTTCTCTGGTCCAAAATACTCACATTCAAATACCAAACTTGATAGTACCTTTCGATCCAAAAAGGGGTTAGGCTGCTATTCAACATCGGTGTCAAGCGGACACAGGCAAATTACAACCGGGCGACCGACAGATTGACCAATTGCAACAGGCAAAGCGACAGATGTCCGCTAAAGGGCAGATCGTTGCGCGGAAAAATGTCACGCGCTAGTCAATCCAGCGAGATAAAAACTTTTTCGCCGGTTGTCGGTGGGTGGGTGGCTGGGGGGGTTGGTCCAGTGTACGGAGGCGGCAGATGAAGAGTCTCGTTTGCACGACAATGCGCTCATTACAGACGTGGTGGAGCGTAATAAAATTTCTGCAGAGTCCGGGCGGCGACGAGTTGGCGGGGGGGGGGGGGGGGGGGGAGTGGCGGGTCTTAAGTCCTCCTCGGGTATCAGGAAACTTCAATTCCCTCTTTCGGCACTTCCGGGCGAGCTGGCTGGCTCGCGCTGTGCTGCACCTTCATTCGAATAAGTGGTCCAGACTTCACCTTTCTCTCCTCCCTTTCGTTATCCATCCAGTACTCGTTCCCTTCCGCTCACCACTCTCGCTCCATCTCTCCTTCTCTCTTCCTCCTCCTCTCTCCCCCCTCCCCTGCCCCCCTCGCTCCAGTCTAGAGCTCGCCATTTTTACCAGGGAAATCGAGGCGAGTCATTTATTTAATTTTCGAGATCCTACCATTTTACTCTCATCCCGGGATTTTATACACTTCGCTGATTAGCCGGCGCCGCGGACGAGGCCGTTGAGTACAGTCCACGGCAAAATGATACAGGAGCCGGGGCATACGGCTTCAATTTCCTCTGGGGCTATCGTATTTCAGTAGTGTAATGCAACTGTATGTTGCGTGAACCATGTTAATTACTATTCACCAGACCGCAGAGTGCGTTGCTCTGAAATGCGTGAGATATCCGAATCCAATGTAATTAACGCAGTAATTAAAAACAATACGATATACAGCGTTGCTGCTTGAAACAAGTTTAAACTTTACTGTTAAGTGGGAACTGTCTGTAATATTTGTAAGTAGTGAAAGTAATTTGCATGAATATATGTGGTGTAGGTTTCGAGAGATTTTGAAATGTTATAAAAATTTACCAGCTCTGCTTGCGTAAGAAAAATACTATTCACAATCATTATCCAACAAAAAACGCATATGATATGGAAATACAATAAAATAATATTAAATGCATCCTTAACTCGCTTCGAAAAGAACCCCTCTTTGTCCTGAGATTAATTAGATTTCACAGTATTCTTATTAAACATGCACTCCATACTCTTCATTAGTACCACAGTATTCTGTTTAATACCAGATCCACTGAAATGATCATTAAAACATTTCAATACCACAAACACTCCCATAAAACATAATTTGAAATTGGAAAAAGTGATTGAAACCAGTCATTCGTTGCGTACAACGTATGTACAACAGCACTGCGGAAGTTAACAATTATGGAAATTTGGAGGTCCCAGAGTGAGAAAAGCAGTAATAGTGCAACATGTGCAGCCTTTTTGTGGCGGTGTGTATCCTCCGGTGGCTGGATGGTGGTGGAGAACGAGTAGTAGTAGGAGGGAAAAGAGGCGGTGGGAGGTGTGGGGTGTGGGGCGAGGAGTGCTGTGAGCTTGGCCGAGCGCTGGAGGCTGGGATTAGAAAGAGGGTGGTTTGAGCTGGGTAACGCGAGGTAGGACTCGCTCGTCAGGGGGTTCCCGTTGCTCACCGGATATGGAGAGGTCTAAGCCCAGCCATCACTGAAATTGCCAGAGTTTACTCTCTCCTCTGGCCTTTCCGCTGCTCCTCCATCCGCCTTTCCACTCCCTTCCACCCCCGCCGGGCCTGGATTCCTCTCTCCGTTTCTCCGGAGCGAGAACCGTGGCTTACCTCTGCAATCCTCCCCCACCCAACCCTCGTCATTTTACTGTCTTGCTACAATGCGATTGCGTTATTACACCGTTAATATTGGTAATGGCCTTCTCCTATCCCCCCCACCAAGACCCACCTGCCGCCTCTTTCGAGACTGCTTAAGACGATTCCTGCCTGTATTTATGCAGAAGAATTGCTCGTCGTTTTACTTATTCTTCAATTATTCCTGAAGTCTCTATTTTAAAGGGGTAATAATAAATTTTAACTTCGTGTGGACATAGTCGAAGGTCGTTGTGAGTGGGCGAAAATAATCGTATGACGGAGAGGAAAGGTTAATAACACAAGTCCGTGTGTTTTAACATTTATGGTACTAAATTTGACATCGTGAATGATTTTACTCGGATATTACTTACGCTGTGTAAAAATGGATGTGTTATTTTCGATGCAACACGAAGCAAATGGAGAATAATCAAATTTTTCAGATCAAACATGTACCACTGATAATCGCTAGAAAAAGTTGTGACTGAAATTTGAGCGATATAACAATGTTTGGTACTATGTTTTGGTAACGCTTTTGCAAACTGAATGTAAAACCGTTTACTTATCTTAATCGATAGACTTAACTATTTATTCAGATTGACACATGGCGTTCTGGAAGTGTGAAACAAGGGGCGGAATATCGTTTTTGTAAATATACTTGCAGTTTTAGAACTGCTTAATTTAACCTCACATGCATCATGGTGGTTTTTGGTATTTTATAAGATGTATATAGGAATTCCGAGATCTGTAGTGACTTATCAAAGCTACTATAAATTTCTTAGTTAGAGATATATGTATATACCTGAGTTCGCCAGCTTTGTGGTTTCTTTTGTGTCAGAAAGAATAGTTCAGAGTTACCGAATCAAAGAAAAAGAAGTTTTCATGTTGTTCCCGTGACATCCGGAATTATTCCTGAAAAGAACTACTAGATGATAGCAGGCTTACAGCGATTACTTTGACAGCTCGGCTGGCAAAGGGGAATGGTAGCTCCGCTTCCGCAGATATAATATATATGATAATATACGGGCGGTGCTTTCCAACATACATAAATCTGACTACTTTGTTTGCCGAGGGGAAACGCGCAGGGTTCGAGGTTCGAATCGGGGAAGCATCGAAAGCATCTGCGAGTCCTTTGCATTATTTCTCGAGCGATGAAGTCTGTCAATCAATATCAGGGAGAAGCGTGCGAGGGACGGTAGAAGTATATTGGAGATAGGCGACATCGAATTTCCCTCGAATGCACTTTCAGAAATCTCTTTCGGGATATGGCCCGACACACCCTTGTACGCTCCCATTCGCGGGAAACTTTTCAATATAGGAGCGGAACGTTGGACCCTTTATTCTTGCACACCGGCGTTCGGTATATATTCTTTCACGTCTGCATCTCGATTCGCGACAGAGCCGAGCTCCGCAGGGCTCCGGAGCACCGGGGGTAAAGGGATTCCATTGCACTCAACTACGGAACCGTCTTCCGGCTTTAGCCGTGACCTTTTTGTCGATCCACTCCGACAATTTGCGGGCCACTGTAATCCTTTCGGGAGGACTAGAAGTAGTCTCCCGCTCCTATTCACGAAAGTTTGTACTGAAATTCGACCCTTCCGCGAAAGCGATACGTCGACAATAATTCCGTGGAACGTTCGACCCTAATGCGTCGCCGATCGAGCGGGTGGATCTACCCGATTCCGAACCGAGTTCTATGGTCCTTGAAATATACATTTTAGTAGTACGAAGCTATTTTTGAGAAACCCAATACCAGCTTTGCAAAGCATTGCTATTGTATTGGCTTATCTTTTTGTAATAACATATTGCTGTGTATTTTGATGGATTTCAAACGGCAAACCTGTGATATAACAAATTAAAATAACCTTTATATTTTAAATTAAGAAGATTTTACATAGGGATTTTGAGGTATCGCATGGAGTATCGTTAATGTTGCAGTTTAGCAGATAAGATCGACGTTTCTTTCAATGATGCATCATCCATTCCCAACGCACTTGGATTTCTCTGAAACCACCACAGGATTTGTTTATTAAAGTACATGAATTACTAGGGAATATATTTATTAACATATGGCTCAACACCATACATCCTCGTGAAAGCAGAATTTCCCTGTATCACATGGTTTATCATGCTTCCGGAGAATGTCAGACCCGTTTATTCCCATCTGAATCACCTTGTACAATAATACAATAATACCATCCTCGAAAGTATTAAGTCCTATTTATTCCTGAAGCAACTTCAATCGATTCCAAGGAAACGAAACCCTCAATATCATCCCTTACTTAACCGAAGGTTACGTCAGAGAAGGAACGCATTTAACCGAAGGCCATCTTTTTCTCGTTGCAGATGGTGACGAGGACAAAGAAGATATTCGTCGGTGGTCTATCGGCGCCGACGACGCTGGAGGACGTCAAAAACTACTTTGAACAGTTCGGCCCGGTAAGTGTCGCAAGCTCTGTCCCATTGTCATTAATCTCATTCGCCAAGCTCGGCATCGGCGCTTTTTGACAGGATGAAAATCACAGTGACATCATTGACACCCCACTCTGTCTCACGCATACACATACAGACACGTGCTCTGTGATTCTGGGCCGCACGGAGGTGTGCGATGGTGGTCGACATTTGAAGGCAGGCCGTCATTGTCAGTGCGGAATCGTATCGGCGTGACCGCTTCTCTCTTCCCGTCACGCTCCCACGAGCTGCTCTCTCGGCCGAGGGCGTTCGCGTGACATTACCGATGAGCATTGCCGCGAAACCACCTAGTCATTATTTTCGTCAAATGCACATTCCGTGTAGCCTTGGACCCTACGAGAGGAGGGGCGTGTCTGTGTGTGGCTGCCTGTCTGTGTGACAGAGGGATGCGACCGACACCCAGTCACCATTGTCAGTATTTGGTATTTCGCTTATTTCCGGCGAATCCTCCGCAAAACGCGTGGCGCCCTCTCTGCGCCTGTCTGCTCCATGCCAGCGACGCCCGAATGCGAAATCGCCGCAATCACAGGCGCAAACCTCCTGCAATTTACATTGATCATTGTTTCAACGATTTTAATACGCCGCGCTGCCGTTTCGCTTATTGCTTTCACCGCGCGTAAATGTGCCGGCCCCTTCGTTTGATCAGCCGCCCGATCGGAGTTGCTGATGTTCGGTTTCCACCCTCCAACATTTCATTCGATTCTATTTTTGCCGATTTTGATCTTTGGAAATATTGGCTGTCTCGAGATCTTTGCGATAAGTTTGTCGATGTTTCTGATTACGGTTTCGGCTCGTTGTTTTATGATGTTCGAGTTTAGAATTCAGTTGAGACTGAAATATTGTAGGCTCATAAACGGAGGGAGTCCATAATATTCTTTCATTTATTTTAAGTCATTTTATTCTTGCCGATTTCGTCTTTGAAAATGTTTGGTGCTTTGGAAATTGACGCCATTTGAAATAAGTTTCTAGGTATTACTGACTATGGTGCTGGTTGATCGTTATATGATGTTACAATTTAAAATTCGGTTTAAAAGTATAACTGCATGTTTTTGGATGATACATGTTGAGATTTGGACTTTCAAATATTCCAGATGCATAAACGTGGAGAGTCTACATAACTTTCTTATTTATTATAGATTAGATCGTTCAAATACATTTGTCATGATATAACCATATAGTAATTATATTGTTATAGTTCCATGCATAAGTGTATCCATGTATAATTAAATGCATAAGTAAAGTACAAATCGGTTAAATGACATCTTCTTCAACGAGATCTCATTTAAATTAAAATGACTGCAGGAAACTGATAACATGTCTTCCTGACCCAACAGTGTGAGAACAAATTCATCTGCCCTCACTAAAATTTCTAATTGTTTCATTACGATTCTCGAAGAACATTATCATTTTCTTAAAAGAAGTTCTCGGTTGATTGGAGAGAATTATTCGAAAGTCGATCAAATAGCATAACGCTTGCGTTGAGTCGATGGAGTAGTGAAGCATTTCACTGTGGTCAGATATAATAAACTAGAAACTGAAAGCCAGTCCGGGATCTAGAATACTCGAGACGCTCATCTATGGCTAAGTGATTAGGAATTGCAGGGCGGGCCACCTGAGACGAGGGTTTCTACTAATTAGCTTTTATCGAGCTCTGCCACAGCCGCGAAGCCCATTATGCGTTATTGTGCGAACTTCTCGAGGGTCTGTCGCCCCGATAATAGTCATCGCAATTCATCGGCTTCTCGTGCTCGCGACAGATAATGGCGTTTATGCATGATCCTCAACTTCGACTTTGGCTCGGCTTCTCCCCTTGGCCGAAATGACTTTCCGCCGAGAGCAGCAACACATAAAGCCAACCCGGAGATTAAACGAGAGCGATTAAACCAGCAGCAACTTCTTCGGTACTTACTTTACCGACTAAAAAATGCAAATTAGCATAGAAAGTACCGGTTCTCTTTCTCCCCTGGTAGCCAACTGTCCAATATGCACGTCCCTCACGTCTTCTTAAAATCAAAGGGAAACTCCGGTGAATTAAAGGGCCCGGTCAATTACCGTATTCGCCGAATGCCGGCAAACTTCATGAAAAACAGTTATGGTTGGGGCTGCCGCCGATCTGTTCCATAAGGCATTGAATTCCGAACTTCGTGCACGTACTCGAGATTCTCGTAGCATCATCCAGTATATCAGACAGCAGCCCGTGCCGCGCCGAGACACTCGCTTCGACCAGCCGATCGGAGTTGGAAAGTAATCGCACGGAATTCGGAACAACTGTCAGCGCATAATAAGGTGGCCGTCCCCGTCCGCTGCAGATACATACATCGGTGGCTTCGAAATTTATTGGAAAACTTGCCGGGAACATGGCGGCAGTATATATCTGTTTAGTTCTTAGGCGATACGAGACAATTTCATGGCGAACTCCTCGTCCCCGCCCCTCGGTAGCTGTCGAACGTGCGGAACGGCTGGAGCACAATCTTTCGCGAGGGGAGGAGAAAGAGGGTGGAAGATGGAGTAAGGAGGGATCGAGGGAAACGACGTTTGTCCACCCTCCGTGGCACGAGCCAGAAATGGATTTAAGATATCTGAGAGTGGGCCGCTATCTCCGGCCTAACCTCTCTTTCGCGACCCCTTCGCCCTTCTTCTCTTCTTCTCCTTCTTCTCTATGCTCCTTCCTTTTACACTGAAAGCCTTCGTCCCTTTCTGAATGCAGAGTTTCCTGCTTCCACTGCCCTGAGCTCCTCCTCTCCCTACGTATGTCTGACCCACATACCGAGATACGATCGGGCGTACACATTATCCGCGCGCACGTACCCCCCCTTTCGCCCCTCTTTCGCTTTCCTACAGTATCTTTCGCGGAAACTAGTAGTGCAATCGGCTCTTTGTAATGGAATTTGAAGATAGTTTTTGAGCAAATCTGCTCCCGGCAGACCTATTGATTGGATGTTTGCTGCTGAAGTATGGAATCCTTTGAGGAGCGCTGGTTCGTGCGGAAGTAGCAGATAATAGGACGCGGCCAATCTGGGGTAAACATGTTTATCGAGATCTATTCAATTTATCTTGTGTAGGTAAGCTGGAATTTTAAACAAATTGGCGACGATAACGAAATCTATTATCTGGTCTAGAATGGAGTTGAGAATACAGTACTTTTTATAGCTTAGTAAATCCATTGTAATTTATGTACAAGAATACGATATATTTTCAGTTGCAATTTAGGCAGACTGTAATTTAATGGCGTAAGACGCATCTTTTTGAAGTGATAGTTTGTCTCTTGAAGCAATGTTTTACGCCTTATTAAATATGCACATCTCGGTTTAATCATATTGGAAGTTGCTTCGTTCGCTATTTCGAGAACCATTTTCAATAATATGACAAAACATTACATTCCTAAAATAATCCTGAAAACAATAAATATTGCTTCCTGTTGAATAGTTTGTGCATAAATAGTTTTTAACTTTTATAATGTAACTACGCTTACTTTAAATGCTAGCAATCGTTTTCCTTATTATGTGGGGATTCATGCTTAAATATGAATAAAAATCCTACAATTTTGTGCAGAGATAGAGTTTCAAAACGTGCAGGTAGATTCGCAATTCGTAGAAAGGTCGGCCAAGGTAGAACGTAAATATCCGTTTCAACTGCTCAAAGGGTTTCTAGTTCTACAATATACCCCAGTACTTTATTTGCGTAACACGTGATGCGTGTACAAAGTTAGCGCTAGCACAAAGTTTCGAAATAACCACGCGGTTGCCAAGCGGCAATTAATGTCACTTTTCAGGAACACGCAGCCCATTAGAAGGGTAAGTTTATTCGAGCGAGCACCTGATACTCATTCGCGCATTTTAATCGAAAGCAGAGTCACCCAATTTTTATTTGACCTTACTCATATAAATCAATGTACTTTTATGATTGTTATTTATGTTTCACGTAGGATACAAGTATACTGATTTAGTTTTACTCATTTTTGCTGATAATGCCTTATCGGTAGTGATCCCGAGCTTTTTAGGGTGGCCTTCAACAGCCAATCAAAAGCCTTTCCATGTCTTATAAGATAAAGCTGTACTCTTACTAGAGAAATAACAACGAACTGTTTATTCATAGTTCGTGTTTCTTTAAAGAGTTACCGGTTCTTGCTGAAAGTTCTTAAATCTTCTTTGATTGTTAGCAGGGATAAAAATTACTGTGCATTGCTTGTATGTCAATGTTAGTGTCGACAAAATAGTAATACTAGTTGTACCAAAACATTTAGCAATAAAGAGTAACAATGAACAACAAAAAGCTCCACATTATTGCTCTAACGGAGATATAATTACTCGGCTCTCCTAATTTTTGTTACTAAAAATAAACGTCTAGGAACTAACTAATCGAAATCAGTATCGAAACCGTTGTTGGCAACCCGATGAAAACATTCAACAACAATGAGGAAAAAAGCTCTTTCGATAATTCTTCAATAAAGACACAATTACTCAGCTTTCGTATTTTGATTACCAAAAATAAACTTGTGGCAATGAACCAACTAATCAAAATCAGCATCGAAAACGTTGTTGACAGTCCGATGAAAACATTCAACAACAATGAGCAAAAAAGCTCGTTTCATAATCCTTCAATAAAGACACAATTACTGAGCTTGCGTATTTTGGTTCCCAAAAATAAACTTGTGGGAACTAACTAACTAATCGAAATCAGAGAAGGCGGCATCGGAAACGTTCATGGCAGCCCTGTATACCTGAGCTGGTTCTGACTCCAATTCCTGCGAATGACACAGAAACGTACGTGCGCCGCTGCGCGGATGTACTCGGTCAATATGCAGCAGACTCGGGCGTAGAGCCGAGCTTGTGCAGGTATACAAACAAGCAGCAGGTTTGCACGATGAGGGAGCGTGGCACGGAAACGGCAAGCCCCCTGCCTGCTGTAACCTTATATCGTTCGCCGGCCAAGCGTTCCGGGTCAGTCCGGCTCTTCACAGGCCCGATTCCTATCTCGATACTTCCTCTTTCCTCCGCCCAGCCGCTTTCTTGTGCTCGTGCTTTAGCTACGAGAGATACCAGAAGAGGGATTGGTTAGAAATGCCTGTCAATGGAAGAGAGACTCCTTGCCTTTACTGATAAGGAATTATTTTATCGCCGATGAACTCGTTACATTCAATTGAACTATAATTGTAAATTCATTTGTTTGTGAATAATTATATTATAGGGTAGAAATGCCAGTCAATATAAAAAAGTACCTCTTCCCTTTCGAAGTCGGTCAAAAAAGGGCTTCTTTGCCTTCAGTGATAAAGCTTAATTTATTGCCACGCACTTATTATATTGAATTGATTTATCTGTCACGATTACGATGTTGAATTCATTTGTTTGCGTATAATCATAAATTAATCTGTATCTGATTAAAGGCAGTCTATGAGTTCTTGTTTGATAGTTTATTGTTGTCAGATCACTCTCTGAGAGTGACTGTATTCGTGGCTGGCTCCAATAATTAAAGTCCTGAAAACTATGTTTACCTGAATTCCATACACCCGAACAGAGTTTTAGAGTGTCACAATGAAAAGACTTACGAAAGACAGAAACTGTACGTGACTATAGTCTCGCAACCAGTGTGCTCATTTGTTGTTTCATTTTTAAATAAGTCTACTTCCTCGAAGTAACTAAACTACCAAGATTAGTTTCTCGGATCCAACATATTCAACATATTCAACATACAGACAAGTTATACGAACATGGCACTGCTAGATGTCCTAAAAGACTAGCAAGGGTTTCACAGATTCTCACGGACAAAGTCCTTCAGCGTGATATTAAGACATTTTGTTTACCGAGCAAAGAGTGTGTACGTCCGCAGTATTTCTCATGGCGCGACACAGCAAAAGCGTCTGGAATCGGAGAGTCGCGCGATAAATCTCGGCACCGTCGGCCGGCTGCCATTGGAATTGGAGGAAGATCGCTTTAAAAATTCCGGCTTCTCTTACCAAATAATCCGGGGCCGCATTTACATCCGTTAAGGGATCCGCGCAGTAAATCAGGAGCTTTCGATGATATTGGCAAACACCGCCCCGGCTCGGCGGGGCCAATCTGTGCCCGGCTGCCGAATCACAAATACACAAAGTGCAGAGCAAGCTCTGACCCAACCGGAGACTTATATCAGCCTGGCCACGGACGTGGCAGTGCTTTTTCCTATCCTGTGTGATATGTATCTCGCTCCGTCTACTCGATCGCAAGCTCGGCAGCGTTTGATAAAACGGGGAAGCAGATGCCTATCAGCGAAATGGCGAAACTATGACTCGCCCGATAACGCTAATGGTATTACTAGTAACCACACTTTTATTTATTTGCATCGTCCAACCTGCCCGAGCGAAAGACTTCCATCGTTCAAGGTTAACAAGTGGAAACTGCTTTCAGGAATGCTTTTCCTAAATCAACTGAAGTTTATTTGGTTATATTTTCTTCATTTTCAATTGGGAGAAATTGAATAAAACGGAAGAATCACGATTTCACTTATTTCCGGAACGATCGTTTCAACTTAAATAAGGCCATTAAAAGTCGGTTCAGTATCGCGCCATCTCTAGTAATATATAAGGATGGAAGGTGTTTGTTGGACTGTAAAAGAGAGTCTCTAAAATTAGTGAACAGATTTGAAAAATTCTTTTCATTGTTGTACTCTACACTTTCATTAAAGATGTTTCCACAGTTACGATATGTTTTGCACAAACGATGATATCAGTAAAAAGCATTAACAAAACTTCTAAGTACGAAATTAGAAGATTTCTTTAATTTTTCAAGGAGAATTCTTATTCTTAAGAAATAGGAAGAAATAGTCGATCATTCTTTTGAACAGCTAGCTGGAACTTTTGTTTCATTCCAGATTTTCTGTTACCAAAACAATAACTCCCAAAAGATAACCTCACTCTTCATATCTCTACCGTTGAATTACAGAGCTCCAACACTTACAATTTGGTCTATTCAGCCCCACAATAGACACACTTCGCTATTGCATACACTGTCAATAGTGTCCGTGACAAATCGGCGTCCGCGGCTGAGGCATCGCTCGGGGATTAATTGTTTCTGGCAGAGAGCTGGAGATTTGTGTATCAATGAAAGTCAATAGGACAGCCCGACACCTACACCGGGATAATTGCTGGAGTGCGATGCAAATGTCCTGCCGATAAATTCGCCGCGGAAGCTTCGATCGCGTTTGCCGTCAGACAAGAGGGCGAATCTACAGTCTACCAGCCTTAACTTCACGCACTGGGTGCGGCTTCGCATTGCTTCGATCAAAGAAGTGGGGGAATCATTAACTATTACACTAAAAACATGAATTAACACTAGAACTATCGGAAACATATTTTTCTACTACAGAAATATGAAATCCAGAATAGCAGAGAAACTAGAAAAAATGGAATAATGAAAGAGGAAAACAACAAACGAATTTATAAATTTAATCCAATATATATTGCAATAAAAGGCATTTTTTTAGAAAGTACAATCTTTGAAAAATTTTGCACTTGTATGACAATATCATTCTAGTTATTTTTGACTGTTTAGTAAGTCTAGCGATAAAATTTATTTAATTGCCAACTCCTTATTAACAGGGAAATAGCAATGTCCCATTTCCAACTATAAGCAGAGACCTATATTCGGTCTTTTTCTTTGCCGATTCTTCAATGCAATAATATTTTTCCGATCAGTTTTACTGTTTTGTAAAGCATAAATCTTCATTTCGGATCTTCATCTTATCACTATTCCTTTATTATTGTAATTATTCATAGTTATTACTATATTGTATTCTGTGAACGCGGAAGAGGGCAAGATCAACCAGCTCAATATCAGTTATCAGACAAAGTTCCTGTTGATGGAATATTTACACAAGGAAAACTACGAGTACTAAGACTTCAAAGAGAATACGTATAATACGTACCAATGGGATGAAATAATTTGTGGGGTATAAAGCGTAATGTTTCAGCATGGGTCGTGCTTTGTCTCGACTATAATACATGAATATTCTTGCGAAATGTTAGGGGAAAGCGCATAAGTCGATCACGCTTGGCGATGTTTCGAGTTGCGCTGGACAGAGTATAGTTTGGTTGGACGCGGAGGCCGCGGCGGAGGTTGCCGCGCAGCAGCATGCGATTTAAAACTTAAATGAGGGTATCCGGCGACGTTACTTGAAAAATGAATGGATCCCCGAAGAGCAAGAGCTTAATTGCACTCGCTTTCAACTTCCAACTTCCTTGCTGCAGCGGCTGAAGAGCCGGAAAAAGGGGTGGACGGCTGGTTAGGGAGACGGAGAAGGGACGAGCGGGTTACGGGGCAGCGCCGCCCGAAGGTCGAGACCTCTTTGACGCGGTGCTTAACGCCCGACTTGAAATTAAGAAATTAAGAATTAACGCGACCAGGGACTCGGCCGCCCACCACTTATTCTCCTCTAACTATCCCTTCAGCGGATTTGTTCTCTCCCGCGGCGCAAAGGAAACTTTATTTTCGGATCATCGCTCATCGTCGGCCTCCTTAAAAATTTACACCCCGCTCCCACGAACCTTGATACCACTGCCTAACTACTGCTGTACTGATTTAGACCCTTGCCAATCATTTCTTTATACGTCCGTTCGATATTCTAACAGCTTGGAAAGACTTCAAAGTCCCAAGTGTCTGCGCGGAAATTGGTGAACGCACCGCAATTTAAATTCTCCCCAATAATTTCCTTGTACGCCTCTTCGAAATTCAAACAGATCGAAGAGATTTGAAAGTCCCAAGTGTCTGCGAGGAAATTAGACCTTTCGCAATTTAGATTCTTTCCAATAATTTCGTTATACACCTGTTCGAAAAGACTTGAAAGTCCCAAGAGCTTGCGACGGAAATTAGTGGACGCACCGCTATTCAGATTCTTCCCAATAATTTCCTTATACACCTGTTCGACACTTGAACAGATCGAGAAGACTCGAAAGTCCCAAGTGTCTACGAGGAAATTAGTAGATGCGCTGAAAATTAAACCTACGCCACTTATCGCCTGCGGAAGACTAAAAAGCAAACATTTACTAGACTTGAATATATCATTCATATAATTATATAATTGATACGGTACGTGATACAATTCACCCGTCATAATAATATACCGAAACTTTCTCAAAACAAATTGTAAAACCTATGAAAAAAGGAAGCTGTTGATGTTAGTTTGCAATGGTTTGTTTCTAATGCTGTGGTGTGGCTTCGGAACTACAATTGTTAGTCATAATTGCAGGGAAAAAGGATGCACAATGTAGTTTCTGGTTTAGTTTCTCGTATATTAGGCTTCTCAACCATCTACATATGCATTCTACAACTTCAGCGAAAACTCAGTGTGGTATATGATATGTACTGTAGTTTGCTTTGATTTGAGAACTATCTACAGTAAATCTGCAGTGGTGAGCACACAATAGCAAAACTTTGGCTCCGTAATTCAAACAATGTTATGGGCTTTGTTAAAAACCAAACAAAGATAGAATGATGTTTTATTAGCTACTTCTAAGTTGGTACTATTGCCAGGGTAAAACAGCCTTGATTAATATTTTTAACAAATCTTTATTTATTTATAACGCGTCGAATCTGCTCGAGCCTTTAAACATGTACTATTTATTTCCAAATTGCTGTTAAACTGTGATAGCTATTCAGAAAATGTTACGATTTTTGTTACGTAAATTTGAAAATTTACAATTCCATTAATAATGGGTAGCTCAAGCAGAGAGTGTTCATTTCATAGAAATAGTCGGCGCAGTACTACATTTCGTTAATACGTTCGGAAGTGTAACGCCCGTTTTCATTGTGTTATTTACTAGAATGCGAACGGGAAGTTAATCCCGTGAACGGTTGGCCCGGGGCAGCCAGCGGGTATACATTCGCGTCCGATAATTGTTGAAGAGGCAATCCTCTCTCACCTGTAGGGCGCAGGGTAGCAGGAGACTTGGTGAGAGGGGTGTCTCTGGAGCGCGTTTCGCGGCTGCCTGGCTGAATAAATAAATTTAATGGCGCTTGTCACGTAGCAAAACGGGATAAATTCCGGGCGCCTGACAGCCATTTAAAACAATGCCGTCGCGAATACACGCCATTTGTAACCGGGCGCTTTTGTTTCGCGTTGCTATTCATCCCGGGAAGGCTCCGCACCCGGCGAGCGATGGTGCGCGTCGCACCCGCGCCACGCCACCCATTCTATATCCGCCGACACCATCATCCTCGACCAACACCCGAACCACTAGTCCTACCGTTCTATCGCTACTCTGTTACTCTACTCCTAGTGACGCCGACGCCGCCGACGCCACCGACGCTACCGACGCTACCGACGCCCTCCTGATAGCAACCAGCCGCCCCCATCCGATGCGTGCCTTCATTTTTTATCCCGATAAAAATGCAATTAAGGCCCTTTGATAAGGCGCGAATGATGGTGCGCGTCCATTGTCCCGCCGCAGCAGCCCCTGCAACTTACGCTCGAAGCGGCCGCGGCGCGCGCCACCCCTCTCATTGGCAGGCTCGAAACAATCGGAGCGTTATTTGCGGAAATTGCCAGCTGCACCCAACGTGACCGCGATGGGATCTGCCGCCGCTCAATGTCCCACCCTCGTACCTCTCCTAACGCTCCTCTCGCTTATTATTAATATCGGCTTTTACCAAACGATTGCCGCCTGAAATCGGGATACTAAATCTGATTTGATAAATGGATGGACATTACTCAGCAAAGAGGGACGCCTGCGAGCGGGAAGAGCGCTCGTGTTTCGTTCGCTAACATTCCGGGGCGCATTGGTATAGAATTCCAATGTTTATGTGGCAGAAATGATATTGGCGCGACACTCGGGTTTTTCACAACAGTTTATATGAAACTAGTTGTTCTATCTAAGTCCACCCATGTGGAATTTTGTGTGCGTGCTCACAATGGTTTAATTTAAAGAAAAAGAGTATGTTGCAACTATCTTTGTTGCAAAAATGTTGTTACTTGTAGATACTAATTACTTACTTATTAGATTATAACTCTCAACAGTTACAAACTCGCATTAAAATTTGTTGAGTGATTTCTGAGATTATATAAAGTTTCTTTCGCGGCCTATTTATGCTCACTACTCATTGTTCTGCTTTCGAATAGTGCAAATTCCATAGAAATCGGTTGAGAAAACGCCTACAGATTTATATACGTAGGGATAAATTGCTAAAATGTTGGGGACTCTGTGATAAAGTGATTCTAATGTCGTTGGTTACTGTTATATCGCCGAGCAATCATTTTGCAGGCACTCCAACGTAGGCGTTCTCTAAAATTGCCGGCTCGTCCATTAGACCATTTTTTAAAACCAGAAAGTCGATTTATCAGTGTTTCACTGGTGACGTTGGTCGAGGGTAGGAGAAATTCCCGTCCCTTTTTCAAAATTTCTCAGTCCTAACCTGCACGGGAGGGAGTGACGAACACCAGGAAGAAAGCCAGGTGCTAGGAGCAGCGGGAGCATTCCTTCTTCGGAGATGAAGGGAGCCGGTGGAGCGCGTGGAATGAAATTTATGAGGGTCTTTTATTCCAGCACTTAGGGGGTCGACTTAAGTTTGAGCAATTTATTAATTTCCCCGTGTTTCGGGCGCGACCCTGGCGACGCGTCTCTCCCACCCCCTTTTTGACAAAGAGATCAGGCTGCCACCTCCGCTCCTATACTTCCATCCGGCGTTGGCTTTCTTCCTTCTTCTTCAAATTCTTCTTGCCAGTCAGCATTGTGGACTTCAAAATTAATTGACTGATTTATGAATCCACGGACACGATCCTTTTGGGAAGAAAATAGTTAAGCCACAGTGTATAAGAAGGCAAGAAATAGAACAATAGAATTAATTTATAGAATTAATAATTGACAATTGGGGGTTACTCTTTAAGCACTCTGTATAAACTACAAGTATTCCAACATTTTATAGTTTATAATTTACAACGATCAAATTCTTAAGACTATATCAAGTTTTCTGTGCATAAGATGCTCTCTAGTACACCGTATTATGCTCATTACTTGGCTCGCTGAGAAGTAAGAGTAATCAAATGTAGGCTATTTAAAATGATCAAAATCGGTTTCGTATTTTCTGAAATTACCTTGGACACATTGAACACATACAAATCTTCTTTCTTTATATATTAGTATAGAAAAGTGGATTGTGAGTGTGCTGATTCGAAAGCAAGTGCATTACCCCATACACTAAGGAATGAAAAGTATTGCCGAAGCCAGTGCCTTCTTCAATTCCATCCACGTGCTATTCTTTCATCCATAACCTGAGAGTAGTCCGGGAAAGTGAACTGTTTAATTTAAGTGTTCGCCAGCGCCCCCTATTCAGCGCGTGACCTATTATTCACCGATCTGAATGGAGCCTTACGCAAACGCCGAGGCCTCAGCGTCATAATTAATATCCAGGGTTTACCAGCCCGCGGGACAATTAATTCCGGCGCAGTGCCCCAATTTGTTTGGCAGATGCACTCTGCCCTTGCCCGCCTTCACCCCTGGCGCGTTCCCGTTCTACTTAGAACTCTGAGCAGGCTAACGAGACGCTCTATAATGATTTAGAAATATATCCAGTGAGCTATATCAATCGAAATCTTAGCCAGTACCGTATACATCCCCTCTAGCAAAGATTTTGCAACTTGTGTTAAAATAAGATAATTTTCAGTTAACAGTATGCGTACTAATCAAATGACCAGTCATACATTTTTTTAAAAAAAGAATGGAAAAACAAGTAAAAAGTTTAATCAAATTTTAAAATCGTGGTACGCAAATCATATGTACGTATAAGTATTGCATATAAAAAACTGGATCGACTTATCTGATGCAATACTTCTTGAAATGTATCAGTCTATTGTGCGTTCGAGGGTTTTAGTCTATAATCGATATAACACCGACCCCTCCCCTCCGGTCAGGGCCAGGGTCTTCTTAGTCTCATCGTAAGTCTCAATAAATACTTCAGCTATCAATTGCTCCTTCGCAATCCCTAATAGTGTAAAGGGCAAGGTTTACCTGTCTGTATGTATGATCGCGATAAACCCCCAAACTACTGAAGCAATTTTAATGCTATTTTCCTTCCTGCATAGAGCTATAATTCAGGCAAACTGTAGGCTATAAAATATTGCAATATTTATTACTTACATGGAGTATTGTAATAGTGATTGCAAAATTTTAAATAAACTCGTAACTCATGCTATACATGATTACAAGATGTTTTCAATCACTCACTATTTTTTTAATTAACTTATTGTCAACATGTCCACAAAATATCACCCGAGTGAAATTGATTGGGACAGCTGGTTGTTAATAAAATACCCAAGTTACGTGGGAAGAAAAGGTGTGTTCTCTCAATCTTTGCGGCGTAACAGGAGTATAGCCGGAAACAATGTCCAATTCTGTTAGCGTAGCAAAAGGATCAAGTCGATCATGGGTAAATAACAACGCTGAGCGGAGTATGGAGTTGGCGAACGCTTTACGGTGGCTCGAGCTATACATACTTTGATCCCAGCAGCGAGAGAATCGGAAGCGAGGATTCAGCCGGCATTTTCGAGATCCTTGAAAAGCTTGGTTGCACATGGTAGAGGGCGGGTCAAGTGCGACTTAACCTAGTACCCGGGGCCTGTCTCCGCGTTCCACGGATTCGGCTTGTTGCGACGAATCACTACCATACAGCTGTCGTTACTCCGTGATCGATGAGATACAGTGATAGTGTGTCCCTGCCCCGAAGCCCACAGGGTGTCCTTTTTTCATCGTTAATTTCGCATCACCAAATCATCGCCTGCCACTACGCGCAGGGGCTGTCTTGTAAATATACCTATTCCTCGGTCCCCAACAAGCACTCAACGATACATCAATATTTCCACCCTTATATTAACGATAATTTATTCGTTACGATTTTTCTACATATGTTCGATACTCGAAAGATTGATTTTCTGAATTATTTATATCACAGTCATTCATTGTTAATGGCGACGAATCACAAACGTGCGACTGTCAGCAGGCCGTGATCGATGACAGACAGTCATGCTACGTCCTTACCCAGGAGTCCACGGGGCGCCCTTTGCTTTTTCCTCGAGAACTAAAAAGTGGGCGCGCGCGCACAGTAGGCAGGAGTTAGAAAAAATGTCGCGTCGAGAACCCGGGGAAGAAGAGAGAGGAGAATGACGGAAGATGGAGGGAGGTGGTTTTACCTCTGCATTGCTAGCAGCTCGCTTGCTTGTCGCAGCTTTTGTTCGACGATGCAAGCATCATTAGCGCCGGGCGTAATGAGCACACTAATCACCAACGCAGCAGCATGCCGTCGTTGCTTGCGCCGCCGACCGGGCCGCCCAGCCCGAGGAGGAGCAACTCGCGTTGGAAACCTGGCTAAAGGCAGATAGCGACGTCAGAGCCAGGAGGGCCGGAGGTGTTAGGGATGCGGAACTACGTATGCATAGGGAAAAATTCACGGCCGTATACAGGGTGATCCAAAAACATCGCGCTATCCCTTAACATCCTGCTTAGAACATAATTCCGATCAATTCCACGACCTCTCTCGCCTAATGATGGACAATGTACCTGCAGTCAAAGTACTTGCACATATATACATATATGTATAAAACAATACTTTTTTTTGTCCACTGTATATTAGATACGTAGAAACTTGACAAATTGAAAACAGTTTTTCTTATTCCTACCCAAAAGTAATGACAGTGCCTGGTATAATTTTACTTAAAAGTATTCATTAAACACTATTTCCGCAAATAGTGTCAGATATTCAAACAAAAGGATTACGAAATTATAATGGTTCTTAGTAAACTACGTAACTCTAAAAAGTACCTAAGTAAAACGTGAGAGTTATGGAATAATAATGAGCGAATAAGGAGTCAAAGTGCTTGGAATAGCAGGCTGTAACAAACTTAATGTACCTTTTCATACAAAGCTCAAAGCTAGCCTGCATTTACTCAATGCTTTTCTTATTGGTTTCATACTATAGCAGTTCAACGCTAGCGTCAACGCTGCGAAAGTGTTATAATTGAATATAAGAATTTTAAGTGGCGAGTGGACAACGCTCAAAGTCGCCGTTGCAATAACTTGCAGCTTTATTCATCATGAGCACGTTAGCTCTAAAAAAAGTCAGTGGGCCTTATAGCACAGAAGATCTCTCGAAACCTGCTGTTAGAGTCCTTAGTATTAATATCTGTATTTACCACCTAGAATCTAGATAGTGAATATGTATAGCCTTGAGCACTTAAATATAGTAGTATAGAAAAGCAAATCCTTTCCTTTTCAAGTTTATTATAAAATTGTACGTGCACCTGCTATTCGTCACTAATACCAGAGTCTCAAAACTTGTAGTTTTTTTGAGAATTTAGAGATTAAGGAAAAATATTGAAGATTTCTTAGTCTGTTTTGAAATTAAAGATCCATCTTCCTACATTGTTTATTTACAAGTTACTGTAACTGGCTGATTTATTCACTAAACATACCTTACGTACACACGTATGTAATTAATCATTATAATCATTAACTAATAAATTCATTTGGCGTATTGATACAGACGGAGTAAAATGTAGGCTTCGTACAATATTATTATTGTCTATAAACATCTTCACGACAATTTCTACTCATTGTCCACTTACTTTTATCACCGAATGTATATTAATAATATAATAACATATCAGTCTCTCACTATATTATTAGCAAAGATTAATCGGTATCACGTGACTAGTCAGACACGATACAGTGGAGCAGAGGATTTTTACACGAAACTGTAGGAAACCGAGGTGATTCGAAACGGGTGTGGGCCTGTGGAATCGGTTGGAATAAGGGCAAGAATGGATGGAAGAGGGCGATGAGCGAGAATGGCGTGGTTATTGTTGCACGAGCGGAGTTATCGCGACCATCGCTTAGAGATGTTCAACAGATGCCGAGCAGTTATGGGTGAATTATTGCTGGCCATGTGAAGTACTGGAACGACGTGATCTACGGGCTGCGCTTTCAAGTGTAAGTTCCCCCGAAGTACGATTTGTTAAACGATCCTGCGAAACCCACGCCGGAGTGCTCGGACGAATGTAACGTCAGCGGCACTATTACTACACAGATGTTATTTGTTATGCTCCACGCACTTCGTCGGAATTAATGATATATAACATCTTGGCAGTAAAGGCGTCTTATCCAATAAGGGTCTCTAATTTAATACCCGATTGATGTTATGTTGTGCAAATGATGAAGGTTCAAATATATGAATCGTTGCACGAATGACGATACGTTAAATTAAAAGACCTGTTTGTTTACTATTTTAGGTTATCTCAAATAAAATAGAACTTTTATAAACGCGAGGAAAATGGAGTTTATTAGGACTTGCAATTGATAGTTTAAATGTCATACCATTTATGACCAAATTTTATTCTTTAATAGAGACTATCTTTAAAGTTATACGTACTAAACCGAATCATATTTCACGAACTTTTTTTTGTGTGTATTGAAATTTTATTCCAGACTTAAGAATATTTCCATAGGTTTATTAACCATTTAATTTCCATAATATAGGTAAAACACACACACACAGGTCAATTGAGTCCTTGTCTATTTCATTAACAATTAACAAACTATTATTAACTCGCGGGCTGCATAAGAACCGCGTTATGCCTCAAGTATTTCCCTTTGAAAATGCAAATTAAATATCATGAAATATGTAGAACCAGCGTATTAACGAACAAGATCAAAGGGATGATAACTGGAAAAGCGGGATAAGCTTCTAAAGTTATTGTAGGTGCGCGTGAGCCGGGGAAGCAAGCGTCTACAGGGTGCGGTGTTTTGCGCGCGTTTATAGTTATTCCGCCACTCCATAAATCAGGCGAGCCGGCGGCTTCTCTGCTAAATTACAATTTATTAGTGGCTCATGAAATGCGGTCGCTGAAATGCGCTGATTATTACCGCGCAGATTTACGCATTTATCGCGCCCGCTGTGGAAAATCCATTACATTAGTCATGTCCGTTAGCAGATTCATTACCGCGGTAATTATGCGAGCGCGGCCGTATGTTACCGGTAATTCATAGTTGGGCAATACCGTAATTATTTGCGGTGACGATTTGTAATTGCGTGTCACCAGGCGTGCGCCCCTGTCAAAGCTAAGTTTATTGCTAAGTTTATTATGCAATTACCTTCGGTGACAGCGCGCTCGCGCCAACCAATCGACCAGTTTATCGATATAAAAGGATAGGCGATTGAATTAATTTGCCATTTTTTCAGAATTAATATCTCGAACGCGTCGAGGGCCACATTGATTTCGGACACTTCGGGATGTGCACGCGTGAGAAGGAGAGATAAATGTTATCAGCAGTCTGTTTAATGAAGTACATTCAATTAGTTATTCCCCTATTTCGATATTCAATCGCGGTACAATCGGCCTGTTAATTAGCAGCTGTTAATTCGGACTGCAAGAGTGCAATGTATAATAGACGATATAATTCTAGGAATGCGATTGACCCATAATACATTTAGGACATTGCCGTCAAGGAATACGTTTCATTCAATTGGAATTCGGTGGTTTAATTACTTATATTGGTATATACATACATATTTCGACGTTTTTTGGTATTTCAGTTCTGATATTCTTGTTTGATTTGCTTGAAATAATAGAATTTTTATCTTCAAATTTTCTTGTATTTGAATGTGAGAACCTGAGAGCAATTCGTACACACTCAAATCATAAAAACAGTTCTCCAATTCCACACCTATTTCTCGAAGTACCATTTTTACTCTGATCCTATTGATTCTCCCTAAATTTATGTTCAATTCCAACAGGATCTCCTAAACATCGTAAAGAAAGCTTCTCGAGCAGGCGTCCCGTAAATATTCAGCCACTTCGAGTTCACTCGCGTCAATCCAAATAGTTATTTAACTCGGCTCGGGCGTTTAAACACTTTATTGGGCGGACGATAATGGTGCAATCAACGAATACGGAGCCATTCGCGGAATCTGCTTAAAATTGATTCAAATCCAAGTGCCATTCCGCTGGGAGTTGAGTAAAGCGTAAACGGCGGACATTTGCATTCTCGGGCAACAGTTTGTCGCGCAAGTATTTGCCGTGCGCCCATTCTGGGAGTGCGACGGCGGAGGCCATTCCGCAGGCAAGTGCCGTTTTAACGCGGAACTCGTGCCGTTTTAAGCCCTCACGCGTGCCCACCCCCCACTGCCACCCTTATTCCCTCGTTAATTTTGCATCGCCGAATCGTCGCCGGCCTCTCCTCGAACCCGAGCACCCTCGTAAATGTGCGCTCCGCTTCCGTCGCCCACCCTTGATAGCTATCCTGGGCGATGTATCGATATGTCCTTTCGTAATTCAACGATAATGTAGTGATCACGATATTTGCAACACAGGTTTTCTTCATCCATTATATCGGAATCGCAGGTTTATGACAGTGACAATTATGGTAACACATTGTTGCATTCCTCATTATTAATATGCTATTGCTTTGTATGTGTTGTTACAAGAATGTGTTAGATGTCTTGTTAAGTCCTTCAGGATTTTTTGTGTAAAGAAGAAAGCTAGTATTTTATCAGCTCTCATGCGTGCCCACCTTTATCGCGACCCTTATTCCCTCGTTAATTTTGCATCGCTGAATCGTCGCCGGCCTCTCCTCGTATTCGAGGACCCTCGTAAATGCGCTCCACTTCCGTCACCCACCCCCGATAGCTATCCTGTGATGTATCGACATGTCCTTTCGTAATTCAACGATAATATAGTGATCACGATATTCGAGACACTGGTTTTCTTCATTCCTTTTATCGGAATCGTAGATTTATGTTAGCAATTCTGAGTAAAATCGATACATTGTGCACAAAGCATGCCAGCACAGTGTTGCATTCTTGGTTATTAATATGTGATTGCTTTATACGTACATGCTATTGCGAGAATCGGATGTCTCTGATATCTATATATTTTGAATGAAAAACAACTTAAGTTTTAAGGTGTTTCCAAGCGGTTTCTTATCGTCAGATTGAATAACAATACAGCCAATAAATATTAATAAATCCCTTTCGGTGTATTCGTCGGAAAAAGGAAATTTAATCTTATGAATAAAGTCAGTATTCGTTATCTGCATATTTATATTGAAGAAATATCCAGGTCTGCATACAAAACCAATTCTTCTATCGTAGACCGTCAAAAGTTAGCAACATCGGAATCTTCAAGAATGTGAATATCAAGCGATCCCTAACAGCTCAAAAACAATTATTAATAACAATATAAAAATGAAACGAAACACCAGTGAAAGCTCACGTATATAAAAATCAATCCATAAATAACAGATTAAACGTACTTGCTCCTCAGAAACTACGTCTACCAATTACAAGCGAATATATCGCTAACAATAAATAACAGTGACCAACACCCAAACCCCAGCAGCCCTACACAGACAACAAGAGATAAAAAAAAATCCCATATTCGGAGCACGAAGATCTTCCTGCACTAAATGTAAAAATGCATCGATCCCTACCAAAAGTAGAACCAGCATGCAGGCGGGAGAGCCGATAGCGCAGAGATAAAAATTGCACACGCGGGGGCGGATAAAGTTACGGCCGATTGAAATGTAGAATCCAGAAGCGAAGCGGAGATTGAAACGCATTCGATTTCCGAGGCATATTTCATTCACGCGTGGCGACGGGTAGAACCGAAACCAACTCTAGTACGATGCATCACTTATTTATCCGGAGAGGGGATCCGAGAGCAGATAAGGGAGAAAGAGACAGAATGATGCCGGCAGTCTGAGAGGGGTGGAAAATAGTGGAGAGAGAAAGGCTGCGTTTAACAGTGCCGTTAAACATTAACCGGCGCTCGCCAGTTTTCCCCCATAACTTCGGGTTAACTTTGATTGCAGCTAACGGCCCCTAGGGATAGTGTCTTTAAAAGGGATAGAGAGAGCTTCCTCCCAGCCGGCTCGAGTGCCTTGATGAAGTAGGGAATCAGCGCCGAGCCGGCAGAAGCCAGATGAGACGGGGAGGAGAGCCGGAAGCGATGGAATACCGAACAAGAGTCTGAGCTACAAGCGGCAGCATCTTATAAGTTCTTATAATTACTCGAGAGCCGCGGCTTTAACTGCTGTTTAATTTCATTCGGCAATTAACTACCGCTTTATCGGCACTCGAAACACCTCGAAGAACCACCGCCGCCTCTCGGCAATCAGCCACGGTACCAGCCTGTTCTCTCTCCTATCTTTCTCTCTCTCTCTCTCTCTCTCTCTCTCTCTCTCTCTCTCTCTCTCTCTCTCTCTCTCTCTCTCTCTCTCTCTCTCTCTCTCTCTCTCTCTCTCTCTCTCTCTCTCTTTGAGAGTCATTCTCTGAGAGAGGGAGGAGAGAACCAGCAAACCTCTTTGTATGGGGGTGTCGTCGCTTACGTGCAAATCAGGCCAGCTTCGAGGCCCGGAATCGAACGGCCGCAATTGTCTCCGTGGCGGTAATGCGCCGATTATTAGATGCTTTGTGGAATTAATGATCCGTCTTTGTGAACCGCTCGAGCACCTTCCGTCACTCTGTTTATTGCCGGCTGAACGCTCTCCTCCTCACTGTAATATAAAGGGTGATCGAAACTTATTTTCATGAACAAAATTATATTTCCTTTGTTATGTATACCATATTATATTCAATGTTTAGTGGTAAGCTGTTCTATAGAATCACAGATACTAATGAAAAATAAGAGTCCAATCTCTTCTGCGGTGCTGTTTAACATTTATATCCGTAAACTATATCTACAACTTATTTCTCACTGCTAGTTATATTATAACTCTAAAAGACCGCATCAAAAAGAAAAGACCAAAAGTACGGCTTATAATTCATGATCAAATGCCAGTACAATTTACTGATATACACATTTGCCCATATTGTTACCGAAAAAAAAACCATCGTGTTTCTTCCTCCCGCGCCAATTTTACCAATATTACAGAGAGATTCTAGCAATTCATCGCTCTCGAAAATACTGGAAATGCTGAAAACCTCATTGCCAAATGACAACCCAGTCGGAACCACTGTTCCGTGTACGTGTATAATTTCGAGGCGGCTCCTGCCGAAATTATGCAATGCAATTATCGCGAGCAGCGCGGGATTGCAATCGACCAAGCGTGCGAAATCACAGACGGCTGCCAACAAAAATCCGGAATATCTTTATCAACAGAACCCTCGAGAAAACTCAGTTGACAAAGAGTGCTGAGAGGGGGTTTGCAGAGAGGCTGGAGGGTGGTAGTTGGCCGGTGGTGGTGAGAGAGGGTGGCGGGGCGGTGAAATTGCAGCGGGCTAGGTGGGCCGTAAATTAAAAGGCAGACAACAAGCGTTTGCAGCTGACAAGTAATGAGGCGTATAATGATTTTATCGGGCAATTGCCGGTGTTTCATGTTGCAATGCCGATTGGACGCGAATAATGGCCGGTCCGCATGAGGCATTCGATCGTTGATTGCCCATTCGAGCGTCTGGCCCGGACGCCCGTTGCGTTTGACCGCTCTCCGACGACGTTTTTTTCCCTCCCCTCCACTCACCACGTCCATCCCTTCCCCTCACCGCTCCCTCGACCGCCATCCCCGCGCCCCTCACATCCGCTGCCCGGAGCCAAAAACACAGAGAGACAGCGTTGGAATCCTGGTCGATTAAACCGAAGTCCGCCTTCTAAACGAGCAATTTTACGGTAGAAGATCCTCGGCCCTTTGACCGCGATAATCCGATAAAATTATTCTCGATTCACGGGGCCGAGGATTATCTCTTGCTCGCCGAGCCGCTGCTCGCCAGGCCACACTTTCCTCATCATTCGTGTGATTCACTTGCCTTTGAATCGACACCGTAACACCACACTTCTTATCAGATATATATGTGTACGTGTTATATTGTGCACGCAAGTAGAATGTAATATAATTGACATTTATAATATATAATTATATAGAATAATATAAAATTGCCTGTCCTACCCGGTTTCACCCGGATGACATTTCGTGCGCATATTAACAATACTAAATTTAAAAAATAATTAGTTGCTGCAACTTCATGCTGGGGTTACTATTGACTTTATATAGATAATAAATATTACAATGTTTTATAGTTACAATTTGCCTGAACTATTACTTTACACAGGAGACAAATAAACGTGTGTTAAAGTTTTTTGAGGGGTTCTCTAGATTATTAGACGTTTACAGTGCGCAAGAAGCTGTTTCAGTGCGTCTTGTGACACATTTATGCTCACTAATTGGCTCCGTGAGAAGTAAAAGTAATTAAATATAGCTCATTCCAATTGGGAATTAAGAAATATACTTTCCAATGGTAAACGAATTATCTAAATCGGTTGAGATAGTTTCTGAGATTATCCCGGACACACAAACATGCAGACTTTTTATTTGTATTCTTTAGTATAATTAAAAATATAGAAGAACACATGCATACTGCACGCAACACTCGACAGTGGTGATTTAAAAGCAATTGAATTATCCTGTGCGAAGGTCCTTGGGAAATCTACGGTGGAATCGGTCGTGGTTGATTGGTTATTTAATCCGGATTCGATCTCGGTATATAACTTATTTGCATATCCATTTGCATGTATCATTGAAAAACTTTTTGGACAGGTAGTCATCGATGCAGTTTTTTCAGACGTTGCATTCTAAAGCCAATTTATACCAATTTTTCAACAGACGTTTCCCGAAAATTAGAATATTTCCAAACAACCTATAATTACTTTAATGATTTTTGCTGTACCAACTTATTGCACTTGGAAATACTGGAGTTGCTAATAATTTTGTTGCAAAAATGTGCATATTAGCCTTGCAGTTATATAATGGCATATAATTTTGCCGGTGCACTGTTTCCCGAAATTACGACTGAAATTTTGTCGATAGATTAGACATTTTTGGAGCTTCCGAGCTGCAGACTAGTTCGTTGCATTTCTATTAATATTGGGAATAGTTCACGCGTGGAAAATGCTGTATACCGAGCGAGCGTGCGCTCCTACAAAGGCGGGCACGGTAACAAGCCAGAAATCATCGTAAATTTGGAAACATGAAGGAAGCGAGGGTAGCGGGGCTTCCGAGCGAGCCTGCGCGCCACGTAGATAGAACTACGAAACAGTCTACTACGTTGAATTCGCTCCCGACGAAATTTGTTTATGCAAATACTTCAGCGCAGCGACAAAGTCACCGGAACTGCGTCCTATGTTTCCTCTTTCTCCGCCGTGCCGCGCGCTTCTGTCCACCTGAACACACCAAATAGAGAGCTAGCGAGGAAGTCATATTTTTCCACGCATCCATCTCCTCTGTTTTCGTATTAAACTGAAGCGCTACAGCCTCACCGCGAAATTGTACCGCGAAACTTTCGAGTCTTGCGGGAAATGAAATTCCGACGAATTTTTAACCCTCCGCCTTACAGCGACGCGTCTCATTGGTCATGAAAATTACAATTTGAAGGTGAGGAATAAGAGTGTCTGATCATTGTTTCACCGATTTTTCTGCTTTCCATCGTCATCGACCAAATCGAATCGTTTACCGAATCTGGAAAGTAATATTCTAACGTAAACAGCATAGAATAAAATAAGTTTCCGTGTATCTGTTGTATTTTTTACAACATGTAGAACACGTTACAAATAGAATATTTATCGAGGAAGGTTTTGATGTATAAAATATGGATCTCTATTCTGATATAAAGGAAAAACTTTGTCCCTCTGCACATTCGCGATAAATACAAAATCGTTTGAAGCAATATTATTACGATTTTCTCTTCTATATAAAGTTGTGATCCAGCCAAACGATAGGTTATAAAATATTACAACATTTATTGCTTATACGAGGTGTATGAAAAGTACAAAAGCAAAATAAAAGTAGATTTTTGCATCACAGATGATTGCATGAACCCATTATTCTTTAAATTAAGATATTGTTAACGTACACAGGATATGCAACCGGCGCAAAGCCGACTGGGACATCTACCACAATGTAAAGGATTCTGTTTGACAGGCTTTGTTTGATGAACGCGATGGACTGTCCGGAAAGTTTATTATTCGCTAGCGCAACGACAAAGCCAATCTGGCAATATATCATGTCCTAAAAACCAATGGCTGCTAAATAATTCGGAATTCGTGGGAGGGACGGACGATAACACGGCAAGCTCACAATACATATTTGAACCGGCCTCCGCACTGGTTCGTGTACCTTCGGATAACTGGGAATATAAATTCTCCCACGAAATAACCGTACGTGTCCGCTACCACTCTAATAGCCCTGAATTATAAAATTACAAGCACTTCCATCAATATTGAGGGCCTCTCCACAAAGTCATACATTTGTTCATTTGTAGCCCAGTGTATCTTCAAAAAATCCCCTTTCAATAAAGTATCACTTCGATTCTGGTAGTTGGGTGACGAAATAATACGGGCGAGGCACTGCTTTAAATAGGGCAATTCCCTCTCGACGAGTCGTCGCTGTGTGCTTGTGCAACCGGGCCATGGGGTGGAGCAAAGGGGAGAAAAGGGAGTGAACGGCGTAGAACGGTGGGAAAGTTGAAATTTTAACAGGAGCCCTCGAATTCGCCGCATTCGTGAGGGTCCTCGAAATCGTCGAATCGTCACTGGAATATCAGAAATGCATTTTCGTCGGATGCCCAACCGAGAGGGAGGGAAAGAGAGCAAGGAAGAAAAGCGGAGGGGTTCGAAAAAGAGGTAAAAATAGATTGTGGACGTAGTTGCAGGATGTGGATAGTATTCCCTGCGCTAAATTACTCCCTTCCATACATACTTATTCCATGGTGCATGCATAAAACATGCATTCGCCCGTTGCTATGCCAGATTCCCCTTGCCGGGAACCCCTCGTCTTCCCCGAGACGTCTCTCTTAAAGGATCAATGCAGGAATGGCCCTTCGACATTTCTTTCGAACTCCGAACGCCCCGTACCTGACCGCTAACTCGCACACCCCAGCTCTTCACGGTTTGCACCATGAGCTAATATTTCCGGAGCTTATCGCGATCGCACCAAACCGCTTTTAAATTCTCCGCCTAAACCTTGCGGGTAAGGTTTCGCACCCTTTGTCATGGCAAGTATATCGCTGCTTCAGCATACATACTTTAGCTAAGGAAAGTGATACTATCGAATTAGGTTTGCGTCTTGTTTAAACCTTTTTCATTGAAATATCGAGAGCTTTATTTTACTTCGACGCGCATAAAAACTTCCTACTTTAAATGGCTTATTAATCTACTTTAACAGTGATGTAATTTTTCTTACTTGTATAATTTTGTATTCGTATAAATGGTTCGTTTGATGAATTGCATAATTGATCGATCAGATTTTTGGTGCATATTTCGATGATGATTACCCTGCTAAGAACAGTACTATCCAACTATCCAACTTAACCTCTTAAAAAAGTATGCAAGAAGTCCTACACAGTTTTTAGGTTAATGAATCTCAGGTTGTGGCACATATTTCGATTAAAAGCAGTGGGCACAAAGAACGTAGAGAGAGGAACTCTCCTCTGTAGAGGAGATGCGCGCAGTAGAAAGAGGGAGAAAGAGTAGGAAGAAGGTTCCATCCAGAGGTTCATTCATTGGAATGTTAGGAGAGGAAGGCCACGGGGTTTCAGGGAATTTTTCCCGATGGTGTAGGTGCGAAGTGAAGGCACGACGCAAAGCAAAGGGTCACGTTGTCGTCCGTGCTCCTGGGACGCAGGAGAGAGTCACAACCCTGAGGGAATATTTCACCCTACCAAATGGCGTAGTCTAGATTACGAGTTTATCTAAATGGCGCTAGGAACGCGAGCGCCTCTCTCGCACCCGGGCGCCGCCCGGCCAGATTACCAGGCGAACTGTGTTAGAGGTACGCCCATGGCTCCAGGGATGTTTATGGTTTCATGACAGGGAAAATTGTGTCCTCGGGAGAAAGCTCCCACCAAGCAGAAGAGTTCGCCTTCCTACTTCAAGGTGTACACTCCATTCGAATGGACACTGCGAGACAGAATTAACTCTTTGCACCCGGAATACTGGAAGATTCGCTTGCCTTTGAATCGCCATCGTCGGACACACAGTAACTTATACACGACAGTTAGAAATTACGTAATAATTTCAATTATACAGGAATGCATTTCAGCTATTCTTGATATTCCATGTATTGTGTTATATTATACAATGCATATAATATAATCTACAAATGGGTTCAATAAAGAACGCATTGAGCGATTGAGAAATATTTGAGACATCTTTGTCCATTAAAAAAGTTTGCGAGAATTCGCGATCTTGATTATATTACTATGGGCTTGAATCCTGTGAGAAGTACAATAAATATAAGTCAAGTTTAATTCTTGTTACTTATTTATTCCAACTTTTCAATTCATCTATTGTGCTCAATATAAAACATCATACTCATATAACCTCTCCAACGTGAGAGAAAAAACATGTTTTCAATTTTTTAGAATACATTCTTTTCACTGGAATTTACTGCGCCCGAATTCCTTTGAAGCACAGTTAGTTCGGAATTACAGGCGTTTCGAATAGACGCGTATATAAAAGCAGCGAGGTGTTTTTGCAACGGCATACCGGGGAGATTCACGTGGTGAGCGGGAACTGGCGGTGCTCATTTGGGCCGGGCAAGAACGCTGACACACCCCGGCCAACAAGAACGGTTGGAGGTGCTGAAACTGTCATACGCTAATGAATAGATTAACACCGCGGTGATTAGTCTGCTGCGCAGAACTCTGCTTCCAAAAGAAAGACGGGCGGAACTGTACCGTGGTCGTTGAGAATGCAAAATGTTTTCGGAAAATAATATTATCTATCATGATCGTATTATGTCTAACAGATGGATTGAATGGCGAGCGTTTTGTAATTGCAACGATATGGAGTCGGAGTAAAAAGTATTCCTACTGTGTTGAATTTGAATCTTTATAACATTGTCATTTTTGGCATGTATCACGATTGTACACCATATTGAAATGAATATTTGTTACACCAACTGTATATTCACAATATAATGAAAAACAGTACTTGTTTTCATTGCGAGTTTTGTGTAATCAACGATGAACGAAATAAAGTGTTATAACGAATACTTCGGATGAGTTTACATGTCATGTAAGCTGATCAACTGGCTTGAATTCATTTCACACTGATTTCTATTTTATACAAACAACTGATTTGAATTATTGAGTTAGCAATTCAGTTCGCATATCAAACGAAATGAAGCGAGTCGATCTCCCCACACGACTAAAGTAATCCCAGCTTTAAGATGGAATACTTCAGGATTCAAGTGGTTCTGCTCTGAAATATAAGTATCTAATACCCTCTTGCTAGAACTGCGGAATTTCATCACTAAACAATCTTCGAGATTCCCGTCATTGTCAGAGCTAAAGATAAGAGGCCGCAATGGCCCTTGTAAACGAGGAAAACAGTGTTTCTGGCAAGGTTCACGCTCGATTTAGTTGTAAGCCTACCCTTCGGGTCTAAGTGTTTCCTCCGGGGATATGACGTAGTAAAGGCAGGAGAAGGCGGAATCGAAGCCAGCGCCGAAGATGAGCTTCAAATCCAATAGTCTCGACCCCAGCACTCTTCTGGCTCGCAGTACTCTTCGGGGCCCCAACTGAAAGGGACTCGCACCCCTCCAATTACAACCGGATGACGAAATTTTGATTTTCTTGGCCGAGCGCCGACCGAAGCACCGCATCCGCTGTTTTATTTGATTTTAAACGACGGCCAAGCAACCCTGCCTACGCTTCATCCTCGTGGCACTCCATCCGATTTCGTCAGACTCGGCCCCCATCCTTCCTTTACCGTTTTCTCGTATTTCAATCAGAGAGCCTTTATTCTGTTAGCTCCGCGTGCACTCCTCTTTCTTGGATTCACCGTTTCGGATTGGTAATGGAGGCACGTTCCTTTGCTGTATCCTGTAATGCTCTGGTTTGTTTGGACGCTCGTTATTAAAAGGTGATTTCTTAAAGATGCCTTCCGCCTGAAGATTTAATATGAAATACGTCATTAATCCCTAGTAATAAAAGGGATAATGTTTGTCTGTCCGTTTGTATATTAACGATAACCTCAAAAAAGATTGAACCGATTTTGATGTAATATAATATTTCCTGGATAGAGTTATTAGTCAGACAAACTATGGTCTATGAAATATTGCAATTTTTATTAGTTATGCTATATTTATTAATATGCACTGAGGAAAAGTATTGCAATAATTTGATATGAGAGTTAGTGTAAACTAATATATCCATACAAAATACCATTCGGGCGAGACCAGTTAGGACAGCTAGTAATTGCACAAAAATGTCATGAGGCTCACTTGAAACGTGTCCAAATATTATGTTTCTTTTCCTCTATTTTCTCTGCTGAAAATCGACTAAAATCATTTTTTCAAATGGGAATATTCCCTGAAACTGTAACCTATGGTTTTCAATACAAACTGGTGGCTTCCATTTATTGCTAAACTTGTGTTATTATTTATTTATAGATTATTGTTTGTATATTTCAATTTATGGTTAATGTTTGTCTTCGGTAAACAAGAAATATTTACAACCAGGTTTTATTATGTTTTGCTGTGCTATAAAAGCTCATAAAAGCTAGTTTTCAGTAGAGTGTAACCCACTAACTGCTTGAAGTGAGCCTGCAATTAGTAAGAAACTTTGCCGGTGTCCACTCAAATTTAAAAGACGCTAATTAACATTTTAATAGTTTGTTACTTTAATGTCTTTAGGTCGGTGTAACAGAAAGATCTACATTTGGAGCGCTTCAATCTCCAAGCATTGCAGGCATTACCCAGTTGATTTGATACGGCAAAGGAGACTCATTTGCCGGCTGTGTACAAGTGTCGTTCTCTCCGTTAAAGTACCGCCATAACCCCGGTTGGAGTTTCAGTCGGCGCTGAGATGCAAGTAAAACAAGTTTCGTGAAAGAATCAGCACCGAGAGCGAAGCGGAGCGTTTAATCTCGGTCGTATTTACCGTAAGACAGACTTGCGATTTTGTCTAGGGAGCCGGAGTAGTTCTTTATGCTGGCGTCCTTTGAGAAGGACTAGCAACGAGCGAGTCAGCCCGCAGGAGAATCTCCTTAAGACTATATAGTTGCCAGTGCTGGGTTAAGTTTCGCCCTGCAAACAAAGCAGTTCCCCATGCTCGTCAACGCCCCCCTTCCCCCTAACCCTCTCCCAAGCCATTCGCTGGAGTGTTTGAGTTCTCAAGCGTAATGACTGCCACCTGTGTACATCCATGCAGTCTCAATTATAGCACTCTGGACACACAGGACTCGGCGCACAGGCGCACAGTCCTCAGGCAGAGAGGTTAGGAACTTACGGGCGAGAGCCACTGCCGGTATGATTGGCCCGATCACGTTTCAACGTTTCTCATCACTCTCCAATCGACAGTGTGCTCGAACGGCATTCCCCATACAACGACGTAGCTCTCTTCTCCCCTCTCTTCGGGCAGAGCACGATGTACTCTTACAGGGCGCCGCTGGCAGAATAATTAATCTCTTTTAGCCGTGACACGGCCAGTGACACAGAAACGCTCTCGCGCTCGCAAATTGCCGCGCGATTAATCTCCTCGGATTACGAAGGCTCCACCGCCGAAAACTTCCCGGCGATTCCTCCTCCACCCTCTTCTCAAGCGATTCGCTCGCTCCCGCCTGAATTGCGCGTGGCCGAAATTGCGTACATACGTGCGAATGCCCCTGGCAGAAGTAGAGGACAGTGAAAGGTCTGCTTAGTCCTGGAACAAAAGCCATGTGGGGTGAATGTTACATTTGTGCCTATTGTTTTATTTATTTTGATAGGTGGGTTTTATGGTGTATGATACGCTGTTGGATGGCTTCAACAATAGATAGTTAGCAGTGGCCTTAGCTATAGCCAGTCGCTCCAACGTCACATTAATTCTGCCTATACATATATATTTATGTGTCCGGGAATCCCAGGGAAAATTGTAAGCAGTCTGAGTGAAAAGCACTTCTAAAGACCCAAATTATATGCTCATAGGATTCCCGGTCATTCCATGGCCTCTGCAAGGTTCTTTTGTTAGAAGGAAGCTAGTCTTCGACCAATAAGGACACTTTAGGAAATCTCACGTAAACCACAGTTATATCTTCGGTTATTTTGAATCAACTAATTTAATTACAAGCTACGTTTGAATGGATTCATTAATACCTATAAGGAAACCAAACTACGTATTTGTCTATACTAATATTAGCTGTTCTAGCCAGTTTTACTCAGGTGATGTTTCCTGTGCGTTTAGAAATATTGCAATATTTTATATCCCGTAGTTTGACCCGGTGATAAGATTGTCGAAGAATTAAATTCCTGATTGTAATGTAAATGTATCTTTCAGTGATGTGCCGAATTTTAAAAGATATTGTCAGAGTTCGACAACTAAAACGCTACCCACAATTCATTTCCCATTTAATACAACATAGATGAAGGGAAACAAACTCTCTGCAACACCAAATGTCTACATTTTCGTACTAAATCATCTTGAAAGTTAAATCCCATCCATTAGAGAAAAATATTAAAACATTTCTTAGTATTCCGCTCAATATAGACGATCGTGGTTCTATTAGTGAATATTTCAAAGATAAGACAAGCTATTGCACTTAACTCTAACACTTTCCATCGGGAACCGATATTGGTAGAATGGAATCTACCTTACATTATATCTACCCCGACCTCAATTTCCAAGTGATCTTCTTTATTGCTCATCTTAATCTTTCTCATTGTTCCATTCCATGTTCTATGGGAAGGGTCATTCAATCCAACCTTTTATTGGAACATCGCAGTTCGATTAGTAAATGTGTTCTCATGCTGAATGTCAAATTTATAATTAAATGGTGTGTAATAATTTAAGTTCTCTACCTTTCCCAACTCAAGAAAGTTAATGGTAAACAAGTGCTTAGTACTCTACAAAACTCTGCTTTTCTCTACAAAAGTGCTTCAAGTACACAATTCGCTTTTTGTGACTTTTTTCATCATACAAGCCATGATTCCAGAAATAAATATATGTGAAAGTAGTATGACAGAACCAAATACACAAAATCTTACACTATTATGAAAAATACCACATTCATCTGTGCGATTTAAAATTAAATTAATTACATATAAATGTTTAGATACTGTACATATTGTATGTATCAGTAGTTGACCCGAATTACATTTTGAAGTAGATAACGTGCTATCGCAGCAGACTTTTTGCTCGGTGTGTATTTTCCGGGGCGACGATCCGCCCTGAAACAACAACGAAATGAATGGTTCAGTCAGCCGGGTGGTGTCGGGCTGCGAATTGAGCTTGCTAGTCGTTCTCACCCTGTTGGATAGTTCCTTCTCTGTTTATCCACGCTTCATAGTCCCGTGATTTTTCCGCAAGGACGCTTTGTCGCGGCACATCCGGCCGCTTCCGGCGCACCCGGGCCCGGAAGCAAGATGGCCGGCAGCACCGGGCCGACGGCCGCGGCCACGATGAAATATTAGCGGAAAAGCCGTGGCACCCGGCCGGCGGACACCCAGACAGAAGAACACTGGCGAAATTTCGGGAAATCTTCTGCACCCTCTTCCGCTCGCTGGCCACGCTTTAACGCCTTATTTTCCTATCCCTGTCAGACTACTCGCCAACTCCGCCAAACTTCCCGTTTGGCCCTGAATTTCTTCTGATGTGTTGAGTAGCAAGATTTAATGCGCGCATCACTTTCTAACAGACTAACTTAATCCAGTATTTATTGTAAAATATTCAGTTTTACGTTCTTCGGACAGGTCAGCCCTGACAATCTAATAATTACTCTCATATATTTTCCTTGATATTAACGTGAACTTGAATTAGCATATAACTAAATGAAATAAAGTAGAACTTAGAATTTTAAAGTGTACAATGAGTATTTATTTTTTCCCCTGGATTGATTGCATTACCTTATTATTTTGTGAGTTTTAAAATCAGATCCGAGTAGGGAAACAGTACACATAAGACATGGAGGAAATTCCTAACATTTTGAAATAGTTCTTTATTTAATTGTTGTTGATTATATTATCTATTTATTGACAGCGAAGAAAACGCCGGGCCCTAGATCCTTTCTTTCAAAATTATAGAAATGCTTAAAGTGCTATCAGAGAGATTTTTGAATTCGTGTTAAGTTAAGATTATGGATATATACATTAACTTTTTCAACATGAAAGACTCCATCATTCAACTTGTAAGCATGACACTTTAGTACACAAAATTAATATTGGTTGTTTCAGTATTAAAGCATCACAAAAGTATGCCTAGTTAAATATCGTTAATACACGAATAAAATACTCGACAACTTTCCAATAAATTTGAAGGATGCAATTCCTTTCAACTCGCGCAGTGTCTCAGCAAGTTCACGCACTGCGCGGGTTGCTAGTTTGGATTTCACCTTACAAACTGTAAGTTCACCCTGTGTGAGCCACAAGTTTGGTGTTCCCACTGCCTTACAAGCACTCATACTGGTCAGTTGTGAATAGAGAAGGGCAGGATGCCCCCTCCTCCTTTCTGCGTTCCATATCGCTTCAGAAACCCTGGGGGGTGTCGACGTTAATGAAACACACTAGGGCGCAATTCCCTTTCCTTTTTTAACCACTTTTTCTCCATACTGTTTGGTCTGGACAGAACGGCAATTAGACAGTGCAAACACACGGATTGTAAGTTTAGTTGCGACGGTAGCAGCGCACCAGCAGAGCAGCATGCTTGTTGGTTCTACCGCTTGCCTTTCCCGCGGCGTCTTTCAATATTCATATTCATAGCGAAGTGTACCCGGCGAATATTGGCATTCGCCAATATTGGCCGAACAATTCCGAGTGTCCGCGCACCATATAAGAAGTACAAACAGGAACAACTTGAATCCTGGCAGCGCTCGAACCAATTTGGATTTGTCAACAGTCACGCCAATAGCACATTCGATTAGTTATCCTTACAATACCAAGTTTTGCATTTCCTGGACGAAAAGGACTTTTGGTGCAATTTCAATATCTGAGCTGAGCGACAGTCCTTCTGTGTTATCTGTGTGACAAGTATAAATACCGCGATTTGATTAAATATAATACTAGATTAGGAGTGTATTTTACTGGGTTTTTCTTTATAAAGTATGTAATATTAGCTCTCGTAACCGGCTTCGCCCGGTGGCATTTCGTGTGTCTGGGGTGGCTTTTAGGAGTGTAGACCCTCACACTATTTGTTCCAAGGTATCGAACAATACTCGTGTCAAATTTAGTGTGAATACGTTGCACGATATGTAGCCTTTGCGAAACATAGATACATATTTTGACTTTTACATATTAAGATTTACATTAGTATGATTTTAAAAGAGTTGCGAGTGTAACTTATTCATAGTTTTGGAAATCTTGTATGGTATGAAATGAACAGAATCAATCTGCTGAGCCCTGATCACGATAATCTTGCCATGGTCTTAAAATAAGATGTCAATTGATAGATAATGCATTAAATTTTACTGTGTAATTGGGGATATCCTTGCAGCTTGAAAAGTTATTCGAAAAAATTCACATTCGGGATAGGTTTGTTTTTTTAACTAACTTGTACACCTAATATAGAATATATTGGGTTTGGTTTGTAAATTGTTCACAACAAATTTCATTGTATTTTCACCGCAACTTAATAAATAACAAATCCAATTTGTGTGAGACTTTGGAACATGTAATAATGTGGACGTCGTGTTACATGAATACTCCAATTTTCGCAGACTATTTACTAAACTACAAAATGTCTGCATTTCCTGCTTTATCGCAATTTAGTTTGGTCGTAGTTGTTATTGATTACGTCTGCAAGGAGACATTCTAATCTTGTCAGCACCTGAATGGGTAAATGCAACGGAATTAGTCGGCGCCGAGAACAAAGCAAGTTCAATTCTGACATCACGTGTTCGCTTTTGGATATTTCATAAATCCAGCAGAGCTACGTGCCGCTTGCCTGGGAGTGGTAGAGAGGAAAGGAGATGTCCTGACAGGAGGACATTTTCAGGTCGGCTAACTGGAGCTTGGCGACAAGGGAGTTCACTCCCTATCCGAATTTCGTAGGAAAGGTCACAGTTTGTAGCCGAACGTATTAAATTTAACGTAACACGTTTTAGACTACTTCATTTCGACTTGTCTACTCTAGCTTGAATGAAATATTGTCCATATCTATTTCTAAATATTATTGATTGAGCATTCAATTTTACACTCCAAATAATTATAAAAAAACAACATTCTCCAAGGGAAATGGGCTTCAACAAATCAATATGTCTGAAATGAGACTCACAGCCTTTACAGTTAACGTTATTACAAGATTCTAAAATTTCATATTATTAAAAAAATAAAAATACGACACATTTTAAATGGATTATAAGGTTCGCCAGAATTCTGCTTGTTAATTTAATATCAAAAATCGAAAATTGAATGCGAAACAAAGTGATAAAAAACTTCGAGGAACTCTGGAAATTCACTAAACTACTTGTGCACCACTTAAATACACATGCATACAAAAATCAACATGTATTTTGCACCTCCAGCTCACAAATCAACCAGGCCACCCCTAATTATTCCTCGCAAGGCGTGTTCGATCATCACGAAGACCTGTCGCATGGTATTGAATCTAATGCAATACCAAGGATATTAGCCAAAGCCTCAAAAGCAATTAATTCCGGCGAACACCCTGATAATCCGAAAGCCAGCGGAAGGGGGCGAAGAAGGATGAGGGGAAGGGGAGGGGGGGGGGGGGTACAGTATGCACGGAGGAGAGGTGGGTAATGGTGATTCATGAAGCGCGAAATGATGCGAGCAGATCGGCAATGCGGCAGATAAGCTCCCTGGAAATCGGTGCCGTCATCCCGGCGTTTATTTAGCTTCGACCTTTCCGTCGATAAATAATTCGGCGCTAGGCACCTCTTCCTCTTCCCAACTCTCGCATCCTTCTCCCCCCCCCCCTTTTCCGCTGTTCCTGTCTCTCTCTTGCTCTCAGTTCACCTCTCCCGCTCCTTTTGGCCAGCGAATCGAGCGGGCTCACGCGAACGCTTCTCTTATCAAACTGGTGTCCATTATTCACGCGTTTGCGAAACTCACCCCCTTCCTCTTCCCGCTTTCCGCCTCCTCTCTGCCCTATCCGCCCTCCTCGCTCTCCCGCTTTTACAATGGCTAGAGAGCTAACCCGCTGGCTCGTGTTTGCGATCGATCGATCAAGCCTAGCGCACGGGGCCTCCGGCCGGCGTCGTATATCTATTGTTTTTCAAAGAATAACTAGGCTGCCGCATGCGCCCGATCGTGACCGGCCTCCACCCCTTCATCCCCTTCGTCCCCTCTGCCTTTGGCATCGCCACCCACGAGTTTCTTTGCCAGCCCGCTACCGCCCCCCCCCCTCCCCCCTCCCCCCGGAAGCCTTGCTCAACATGGCCTGTCCTCAACTCCTTTCGGCTACTGTTGGAATAAATCGGCCCGGTCGTCTTTCCTACCTTCGGTTTTAAGGTCTTTCTAGGCACGTTAGTTTCCAAATGTCACGGACTTGCGATATGTGCCCCTTCGGTGGAGTTGGCGTCGCTGGGAATAGGAGAGTAGTAAAGCTAGGTTCGATAGTAGGATCGCATGTCTTCATAATTCAATATTGAGTACTGATGTGGTATGAATGTGTCTGTAATAGGTGCGAAATAGTTTTAGAAGACTATTAAGTTCACTTTGATATTTGTTTTCACTTATTATTCAGAGCATCGTTTTAGTTCTGTCGCGCACAGAAATACCGGCAATGGATTTATTTTCCACTCTTCACAGGATCCTGTTCAATTCTAATAATAATTGTGAAATGCGAGGTGATAAGTGCCAGTCGAGATTTCATCCGGGTATCGGAATAACGTTGCTCGTTGGCAAGCTCTTGTGGAAAATACAGCCGGGCTCATTGAAGGTGTCGCTCACATCCTGGTGCGCTCACGTCGAAGTAACTCGGTGCAGCAGTAAATCGAGCAACTTTTCAGTGGCGATGACGTATGGCAGTGCATATGTGCGTAAAGAGATTATCCGTAATTGCCGTTCGATGCTCCGTCAATGTTTACCGCCATAGATCGCGCGGAATGTTTCAATTCAGCTGGGCGACGCTCTTCCATTAATCATTAAGGACGTCAATGAATGGCCGAGTCCGGCGACGAAGCGAGGACGTCCGAATATCGTGCTCGGGCCACATGCAAAATTAATCACCAACCCAGCACTGCCGTTCCATCCGGTGATTACGGATTTGCCGATCGTCCGTTATTTCAGCGCGTGCACCCACACATCCCCGCGAGCACTGGCACACGAAGAACAGAGGAGGTGCGGGCGCGCGTACCGAGAGAGGTTATGTACGCCGAGAAGGAAGTTCGGGAGTTGGAACTTTTTGTCGCAACCGGAGCTAACTTCGTCCTGCTGGAGAGCGCGCACTTCCGCAACTCGAGCACCCAAAAAGTGAAATAGAGGCTGAGAGTGGGTGAAAGAGAGAGAGAGAGAGACAGTCTGCGAGAGACAGGTTGTTCTCGAGCCTGCCGACGCCCTGGAAAGTTTTCAATAAATCCCCGCCGAAGTTTGCGCAGGGGGACAAGCTCGTACGCCGCAACCACCTTTCTTCGGAGCTCCTATGCTTTTCCAAGCAGGTTTCCACGGAATAACCTGCCGTCCCGACTGATGATCCCTCTATTAAGGCCAGGTGTATCCTCATTCGCCGTTGCGCGATCATCTCCCCAGAATCATACAACTGGCATGCTTAGCTCGGATTTTCTGCTTATTGTAAATTCGAGGTTGTAGGCCAAAGTGTGATTAGTCTGGATGCATACACGCTGCATTGTGACTGTGTGTCTGACCCGAATCTGTTTCACTGTGCACTCGGTTTAGTAGCGCGGCAAGGCCGCTTAGTGAAATACCTGCACTTTTTGCAAAATCATTACTGCCCAGGGGAGAACTGCTTTAATCAGAAGGGAAGACGACTGCGAAGTACGTCGTTCTGAAACATTATTCTGAGAAAGACTTTGATAGCTCGACTTAAGAATTCATCCGTTTCTGAACAGATGAATTAGAAATTCGTATTTTAATCACACGAGTTCGAGTTCGAACCAGGATTGCATCATCTTCCAAAAAAGTAATTCGACCTCACCTGAAATGTTAGATCAGGAACACATAATTCATCACCGGCGTTTTATGCCACTTTACAGTTTCGTTGGATGTTTATAATTAGCCGAGTCTGTCCCACATACTCCGCTGTTCCATTACTCGCTTTGTCAGTGGTTGTGCGGAAGCAAGATGCGGCGGAACTCGGAATTCTCGAGAACAAGGGCAGAGTGAATACAATAAAGGCCATAAGCCACGGGCGACAAAAACGCCTCGACCTCTGTGAAGGGAGTTCGTGGTGGAACGCAACGACGCGTACCAGTTAATTCGAAAACTTGGAGGCTCGCGCGGCAGCGCGACTGGAAGCCGACTGGTACAACGAGGGCTTGGCCCACGAACAAGTCCAATTTGCGATTTTGCAATTCCAATTGCCGCTCTAGCCGTAAGCCTCGGCCAAATATGCAGATTCGAACGACGCGCTCTTCCTTCGCAGGTCCGCCTCCGTCGCCAGGTTTCCAGCGCGACGAGCCAGCACGATCCCGCGTACCACGGAATTCCGGCGTTCCCCGCTCGTCCAGCATCTTTGGACCGCCGCGCCATCTCGAATACGGTTGTCGAGATCAATTGTTGTCTGAACGAGATAAAAATTCTTGGTATCGATGGCCAGTTGAAAGGGAAGAGTCAGTTACAATTGGAGAGTATCCAGTATTTACTGTTTGATGATGCTATGTTCGAGTTAGATTTGATGATCTGAACTGTATTCAAGATTGTAATACGTTTTCTAAATCAATCACACAATATTTCTCCGATACTCACACTTATCGTTTAGATATACTCTTCATCAATTGAGCTGCTCTCAACATGCTAACATTGCCAAATACGTTCACACCTATAACTTTACTCGATTAACTGAAGTTTCGCATCGTGCCACGCCTCTCAATGTGATTACGATGCGCGAACCGGTTATACTCGTACCACGAATGAAGTTGAAGCATCCATCAGGAGGCTTCTACCCTGGAGCAATTACAAGAACTGCAGGTGATCAACTTGTTACAAAGATGGGTTAACTACTGTAACAGGTAGACGGGAATGGCGCACAAGTGGGCGATCAGAGACTCTCAAAAAAGAATGGCAGGTTGAAGGGATCGGTTTGTTGGTCCGGCGGAGCGAGCGGTCGGTTGCGGCGGTGTCGCTGGTCGAGCGACTAAGTCCGGAGCACCCTCGCAATTTGTAGCCTCGAACAAAGGTAATTAGCGTTCGTGTTGTTAGTGGCGTGAGAGAGTACAGGGAGACAGAGCCCCAGTTCCGTCTCGGAACCACAGGCCGTCGATTCCATCTCTCTTTCTCTCCTTCCTTCGCTCTCCCTTTCTCTCTCTTGCTCTCTTTCCTGCCTCTCTCTACGCCAGTTCTCTTCTGCAACGCTCTGTGAACGTTGGGTCGCAGCTCTCGCTGCGATTGTCCTCGCTGTGCACCCTTTCGATCTCTATCGGTGGTCCAGTGTGACCGCGAACTTCCAGCGCTCTCGAACTCGAGCGGCCCGAACTCTGTTTGCCCTGCGTCCCAACTGGCATGTCTAATAATACAATGGGAAAGCCGCACACACACGCAGCCACGCCGCCTCTACGGCTTCGCCCCGTTACGGGCCATTTCGGCTCCAGCGCGTCCTACGGCTGCGGCTTCATATTTGTAAATATGCCTGTCCGGATTCTCCCTCGGCTCTCCACTCTCCTCTTCCATGCAACTGCGCAGAAAGAGCCGTTTCGAATTAATCTGATATTAAAGCTTCCAGTTACTGTACGCAATTCTTGTTTGCCTCTTTTATTGTTGCAATCGGTTTATTGGAGGAATATTTTGGTCTTCTTTTTTATATGCAAACTATCTTTATCTATCTTTAAACGACTCTAACCTGTCTTTATTGCAGCGCTTTTATAGCGGGTTATATTTTTGAAGATTTATTTGTAATAGCGATTAACTAATTATTGGATTATTTTTTACTCAACTTGGATACATGTTGCCATGTCTGGAGACAAATTATTTCCTTATTTAATGTCCGGTTCATTTTACGCTGCAAGTAATAGATTAAAGTATGCTTCAAATCTACGTCGCAGTCGATTCCAATAGAAGCTGACGACTGGATTAAATATTTTTTCGGATATTCCACATCCAAATTTTCACACCCAAATTTCCTGAGGCAATTTTTCTGAAAGGAGAAAACATTCTGCTTTGAGAACATTTGTTTCCTCTTAAAAGGGAAACTTTCTTCTTTAAGAGAATTTATTTTTCTTTAAGAAAGAAACTTGCGTCCATATCAAAATTTAGTCCAAAAGGAGAGGTACGTGCAAATCCTTTTTATCTCCGATGTAAGTGTTGGTGATATTGCACGATCCTGAATGTTTTTGCGCGTCTGAACCAGTAGTTGGGAGGGATGTGCGCGACGTATACGGCGTAGAGGTAGCTGGAGGTGGGAATGCGTTTCTTCGGGGGGGATCGATCGGGGGGAAAGCGAGTGGGTTAGAATTATTGGATCCGGCGGCCACGACACCGTGGGAATGCCGGCGCGTTAACTACGATCCTCTCCTAATTGGTTGTATTTTCTAAAAATGTCCGCCGTAATGAACTCGAATGTGCGAAGTAGCTGCCGCCGCTAATTGAAACATGGATCGCGCGTACGCGACAGTGTGATTACAGCGGTGCGCCCTCTGTATTAATGCTGATTCTGAAACGCCCCGAGACGATTCCAGTCGATATTGATTCTATTAACTGCGTGTGAAAGCGGCGCCAAAGTTTTAATTAGTGAATTTGATAGATTGGAAACCGCTCGCCGTGTGACGTCGATTGTTTTGACACCGCCGCTGCTTTGTTCGGCACTCTCTTTACCCATTTCACTTCGTTTTGGGCACGTTTTTTATTCAATTCTTTCAATTGTACTTTTGCATATTTGAGGTGACAGTGGTATTAGAAACATGTATGATTATATACGCTTTCGTACACCTCTCGACTCTGATCAAAACTGACGTGCATATCGCATTATTGTGTATGTTCTCATGCATTTTGATACCCAGTTTTCGGTTAATGTCAACATTGTTTCGAAATCGCAATATGCGACATCTACTGCCGCTAATTAATCCAGAAAAAAAATTCGGCAACTTATTGTTACCCGTGCAAAAGACACTTATTAATGATGAGGTAAGTTCCGGAAATACAGCTTATAAAGGATGATAGACAAGTACAAAGTGTGTCAACTACATCCCTGTTTTAGAAACAAACCTTACAATATCCAATTGCTAAAGTATTCATTCTAGATAATTCTATCACCATTTAACGAACCGAATGCTTATACACCATCTTATTGAATTCTATTAATCATGCCTAGTGCAACATTAGATTAATTGCACAGACACACGGGCACATCGAACCATCTAAGAGGGCGGCGCGCCAGGAGAAATACAAGATATTAGCAACGTTAAATGGGATTAAAATCGGGCAACATGCAGAGCGAAATTAAGAAGACACCGCTGGATTCAGTTAGGGCCCGGTTATAAATTGCGAAAGCCCGCGGAGCCGAAGTCCCTCGGGCAAGGCCAGGCAAAACTTTTCTGCTGGTACTCCGAGGTAACTCGAAACTCGCGCAGCCGGAAAACGGAAAAGAGCTCCCTCGTACATCAGGCAGCAGCAGAAGCAGTGGTAGCAGCCACCGCCGCGCCGCCACACTGTTCCCCTTTGCCCATCGCTACCTAACCCACCTAACCTGCGAGAGTCAGTGCGCCAGCCTTCTCTACAGTTCTCTACATCAACACACACATACACACAGACAGGCACACACTACGCTTCCCTTCTTCCTCTCGTCGCTTTTTCTCTGATTAAGGCGATACGCGGGGTGCATGGGACGTGGAGGGGCAACGCGCGCACCGCCACTGACCTCGATCTTTCCCGGAGTTTCTCTTATCTGGATTCGATGACATAAATACTTGATGCTCTCTCCCTCTCTCTCTCTCTGTCTTTCTCTTCGGAGGCTCTTTATCATAAGCGAGGAGTCAGATCCAACTCCAGGCGAGCGGACCGCTTTCCCTGCAAGCTCTGGAAGATGCATGGAGCCGGAAAGACCTGACCCACATGGCCGAATCCACGGGATACTGACTGATTTCAATTATTTGAAAAATTCTGACCTTCGCCAAGACTGCCGGCCACAGCCCTTTGAAACCTTCCGTCCGTGTTCTGAATTCAGGCCGGCGAAGAAAAGGATTTTAAAGTCAATGAAATCGTCTTCTTCTCGGAAAATGTGAAATCTTCGCAATAAAAAAGCTCCGACATTTAAAGACCCTACCGCGGAGCCCGTTGGGAAAAGATATTGATTTACCTTTGGCGTGATTGAAAGAACGAATGCAGGTAGCGTCAATGATACGTTTTTCTTGAATTTTATATAGTTTGGGTCTTTTCAATAATATTTGGTTGTATTAAGTTATTAGGGGATTATCAATTGGTTCTTGTTAATTAATTTTTCTTTATTTTTCTTAATGTTTGTTTCGTTTCTTGACAATGTTTCATTGAAAAGAGATATTTAGTTACAGAGAATGAGGGAGAAACAACGGCACGATTTAAATTTGGTACTACTACAAAACTCGCGTTATCTTTTCCACCTCACCATGTGCAATGTTAAACGAAATTCTAAAATCTGCAGTAATTCCGCATTGAAACTGCCTGTCAGAAAACGAGACCAAAGCAAACCACCTGGAATGTAGTGAAAAGTTTTTCATTGTAGTTGCAACCAATTCCCACGCAATTATTGTTAACGAACACTGGCAGTTTCAATCGTTTAACAAGTTGCACGCAGACGTGGTGGATGATGTTAGTGTCAGCACAGGAGCGTTTTGGGGTATGAAAACAGAAATGTCTCCGCAAGGAAATTCTAATTACATGGACGAGTCGGGCGCGCGGAAATATTTACCAACTTCGAAATTTATCTTCAGCGAGTATATTAATAACGAAGGCCGTGGCACTGAGCTCGCCATGCATCATTCTCTGGCGCATTATTATAAACGGCTTTAACTCCCCGTCGCATGCATTATAATACATTATACGAGCAGGAACGAGCGGTGCCTCGACATTCTTCCCTTGCCAGTTTTTACGCCATGCTCGCGCAGTTAAGGAGATAAATATGACGTCAGTGACAGAAGCCAACGACGTGGGCAGCGCGTGTTAAGAAAAAGTATATCTCGCCCCTGGCAGTTAAGTTACTGTTTGTCCAAGTACCGCCGTTACCGTGATGCATCCTGCATCCCTTGAACAAAAGAACCAGCTACCATTTCAGGAAATTGGACATTTAATGACACTGATTTCAGTGGTTTCGCTCTAGATAGTCTTAAACGGTAATCATTACGTTTTTTGTTTATCTAAATTACACCGAGAGTTGAAAGTATTCAAACTATAAGAACGTGAATGTTAAAAGAATTGCAATTTTATTGCCATTGATTATATTCACATCTACATTCCTTTTCCTGGGCGAAATTTCAATGTAGAAAAAAGTTTCTTTCTAAGAAGAATCGAATTCTTTCAAAAAAGAATGTTCCACTTTTAAAACAAATAAATATTCTCAAAGCAGAATGTTCTCTTTTAAGAAAAATTACTTCAGAAAATCTAAGCGTCCAAGTACTATTTTTGCCTACTCTATTTGATAGCCATTATACAATAATTTTAATACTATTTATTCATTAAAAAACACAGGACAAAATTTAGGAGCAGTATTACAATTTCTTTTATTTTTACACGACACGAGTATTGCGTTTACATGTTTTTACTACACATATAATAAACCAAAAACTAGCGAGAGTGAGGATTCTAAAATGCGTTCAAATGCGTCTGAGTTAAATTCAGAGTGTCTGATGTAATACTAGCAAGATTTTAAAAAACGCTAAATACGATTTTCAACTAGGCGAGTTATAACATAAGGAGAGAGAGAGAGAGAGAGAGAGAGAGAGAGAGAGAGAGAGAGAGAGAGAGAGAGAGAGAACGGCGGCAACCCGGCGCTATTTAAAGCGTTAAATCGTTAGTGTCTAAAAGGGACGGCATCAAAACGTCGCGGCCATCAAGAAAAGCCGGCGTGATTGTCTCCTCCCTCTCGCCAGCAGTGACGCATTTATCTTTGGATAAAATGCATCCAGGGGTAGTCGCCGTAAAATTACCGCCGGTGAATTCACTCGCGATGGCGCTCAAGATTCTCGAAGACCGAGGAGGAAGAAGGATCCGAAGGATTCACCAGCGAGCGGGTGAGGAGAGAGGCCACTCTCTCTCCCGAGGATTATCAGCGAGCGGTCCTTTCTTCAGCTTTTCCTACATTAAAGTCGCCCGCTAATTGGATCGGTACCCGCTCTCTTTTCCCTCTCATTTTTCTCCCGGATTCCTCTTGCCCTCCTTTCAGCCCTCTTCTCCTCCTCTTCCTCCTCTTCCGCACCCACCTCCTCCTCGACCCTCTCTCCTCTGCCTCCTCCCACTCCATGTGCTCGAACTCGTCGGCGATGAAAAAGGAGGAAAAGCGGAGCGTGTGAAAACTTTTTAAAGTATTACTAGCCGATACCAGCAAGATGGAAAGGGTGATCTGTAATCGTTCATGGGAACGGTCCTATAGCGTCGAGCAGGTATACTCGAGCACTCTATGCTCTAATCGGGTTTAGTTTATCTCACAAGGACACGCGGTGTACACCTACTTGCTAGCTACGTCTATTCCCTCTGCCGTCATCGTTCCTCGCTTCCATGCCGTTCAGGCCATCTTGGCTCATCATCTTCTAGAAGCAGTTGGCCGGGTCGCTGGGTAGCTAGCTAGACCTTCGCAACCACTTCTCTCTCACTCTCTCCCTTTCCTCCTTTCTGATCTCCTTCCTCCTCCCCTCCTTTCCCCTCCTTCTCTAGGTAGCTAACTCATAACTACGTCACATCCTGCAGGTAATTGAAAACGTTATCTCGCACCCGGTGTGCCTCCATCCTTTCCTACCAGAGAGTCCGTCTTCGTTCGTCTGTCAGCGCGCGCGCGCGCGCTCACTCGCTCTCACACCTTCGGGCTACTTCGTCCTTCCATCCCTTTCGGAACACCGACGAGTAATTAACACCCCCCCCCCCCCCCCCACTGGCCTGCGCCAGGATAACTCTTGGAAAACTCGGAAAACTCCTGATAGCAAGTCCGTTGGCTCTCTCTTAGTCTTATTACGTTCACATACTAACTTAGCCCCGTCTAACCTAGTCTTCCGTCGCCTTCAGACTCATTTTCAATTTCTGCCAGTCGAGTCTCGCGACGACGGGTTATTCCTTCTCGAAGTCCGCCGCTTCTTGTTTGCCATTGCTGGATGCTTCGCTTCCGGAGAGAATGCACTCGGTTGCCCACTGGTTGGCTTGATAGCGAGGATAGTCGGGCTTGGAAGATACGCCGATGCTCCTTGATGGTATGGCGGGTGGATCGGGGAAAGGGCAATTTCAAAGTTACTTTAAAAGTTTCGGATAAGGTTTATTGCGAGGGACAGATTACCCGGGAGATCATGAAGGCGATCTGGATGGCTTTAGAAACTCATGGATTAAAGCGTCTTTTATAGTTGTACTAGGAACCGAATTCGAACCTGTGCGAGTTGCAGTGGATTGTAAGGAAGTCATAAGAAAGATATAACAGACATTCAGTGACATGTGCTTGTGTTGCTCGAAAATAGATTTCAATCGCAGAACCCCTCCAGTTTAATGTTGTTTCATTGGTCGTAACCTATGCCCGGAGAAGATACACGAGTTGGGAGGGCGAGGGAAGTTTAAGGGAGAAACGCATACGTAACACGTTCTTGGCAGAAAAGAATGCGTGGTGTCGAATTGGTGGACGCAACGCTCGGCACAATTATCATAAAATATATATTAAATAAGTTGTGCCGGGGTACGAAGCTCTATATCAGGGTCGCGTGGGAGCTTCTTGCTCCGGTTTGGTGAAACCAAGTGGAAAGGAGAGAAGGATGACACGTAAGGGATCGATTTTCCTCCCGTCTACTTCTGTCCTAGACAGTGATAAATGGCGGGCACCTTTCAGCGAACTCTCGAAGCGTAGAGTACCCTTCTCCTTTCTTACGTGGCGCCTGATGTCGTCCCATTAATTAGCGAAGAATTAGAACTCCTTCCTACTCCACAAAGAGGCATCCAGCTAAAGAACACCGGCTTCCTTCGGGGGAAGCGCCGAAACTTTCCTTCATTGTGTTATCAACGCCAATCGAAAATACCAGGGTGACGAGAGAGCTACTACTTATCCCTCATACCTGTCAAACTTGGAAAAAGTTCGCGTCAGCACTATCGCGCACGATTTCTCAAGACCACTTGGACCGACCGATGGACAGCCCCATTTCCACCTCCATGATGTAGTACTGTTTTCCTCGACTCCACCAGGATACTCTTGCCAGACATAATAACCGCGCGGCAATACAAAAGGTGTAATCATAGCGGCAGTATATCTAGCTATTTATCCTAGTAATCCGGAGTAGCTTGCATCCACAGACAATGCAGTGCACCCCCTCGTACCTGGCGGTACACCGCGGCCCAGCCTCACCCTTCAATCTATGCCAAGAGGAAGGCACTGTTTGCCAGGCATACTGGAGAAGTCAGTTCACGTCACGGCTTCTTAGCTGGCTGATGTCTCAGCGGTTTCAGTAGTTGCCTCTGAATAGGGAAGTCGAAGCGCGTGGGGTATGGCCCGGCCAGCTCGAAAGATAAGGAGGACGAGATTGAAGGGTGGAGGAGCTGAGGAAACCGGAAGCCTAAAGCGGGGGTCCATCGTAGGCATCATTCATCAAAAGTGTCCAGCGCCGACTCATCTTCCCTTTTCCACGGCGTTCAATCCGTCTAGGGGGTAGTCACTCCTACCAGCAACGTTCGCCAGCTCCTTCTCTCTTCCTCCCCCCCCCCTCTCTCTCTCTCTCTCTCTCTCTCTCTCTCTCTCTCTCTCTCACTCTGTCTCTGTCTCTGCCTCTGTCTCTGTCTCTCGTCACCTCCTCGGGCGTCACCTCTCTGCCTAGCACCTCTCCGAAATGCCATTCCCATTGATTAATCGAAGTGAGGCATGTCGGGACTTGGCAACACCCTCCATTTCCTCCCTTATCCCCCGTTAACCGCCATCAGCGGTACAAGCCTCGCTACCTCACGGCGACACCGAGGAGGCCCACCTAGCACCCATCACTGCCACTCGTCGCCCCATCACTGCCAATAGACCTCCCGCCACTATGATTCCCTCTTGCATACACTGGATCAAGCCAGCACGACTCGCTTGCTATTCACTGTCTCGAGGGCACCCCAACCTTCTTCAAGATCTCCTTTTCTCAATAAAGGCTAGCTTGCTCCTGAATCTCGTCCTTCCAACTGATACCTCCGCCTTTCACCAACATCCGAAGAAGAAGCCCCGCGACTTTTCGAGTAGCTTCTATGTATCAGTCTATTCTTTGTATAGATACACTGTACGTGTGTTGTGATTTCATAACTTCCTGTGGGGTTGGTTCTGTATGGTTACTGGTATGGCTGAATGACGAGTGGATAATCTTGCACTTAGCCTTCAATGGAACTGTTGGCTTCTTATGACAAGCATTGTCTTGTTGCAAGTGTGACTCCTGTAACCTTCGCTATTTAATTACATTGTATTATATTTTCAACAAGCTTTTTTAATAGTATTGCTCATCAATGGTTGTTCTCAATCGATACAACCAATCAGGCGAGTCACCGTTGATTACACACACTTTCATCTGCTTCCTCAAACTTTCTCACTCGACTTACTACAGGTGAAGTGTTGCGGACACAGCTTTTCAACTTTGATGCAGAATACGTTAATTGAAGTATCGCGGTGCTTGTTGACGCAGCATCCACTAAAGCTCGAAGGAAAAGTTTCATCGAATCGCTTGGTGGAAATCCTGTGTACAACGCTGAGTAGCCAGGCATTCCGTGCACTATACATGCCAAATGAAAGACTGGTGGCTGAAGTGCGCGGCGTAGTCGACGCTCTAATTATTACGGTGTACCAACTAAATTTCTCGGAGGGTAGCGTGTGTGCCTTGCAAATGCGAGGTGAGTCGCTAGAGTTTCTAAGGCCGAGCAGTGGTCGCTTTCATCCCGCGAATGGCCGGGCCAGCGTTGCCGGGCAAACTAGAGCGGACAGGAGTGGTTTCCGGGCGAAAAAAGGCAACTAAAATATGCTGCTCATCTTGGTAGCGGCCAGTTCGCGGAGCCTTATAATGTATGTATATTATAGCCAGGCCTGAGAGGGATGTTGCCAGGAACGCGTGCCGGATTCACCGTAAACCGCGGTTTATAGGCGTTCCTGGAACACAGCCCACTCCAGGAGGGAAGCACACGTTAATCGTGCACACGTTCTTCTCAGATAGGGCCGGCCGAACACCGAGCAATGTGCCAGCTCCCGTAAATTTAAACACGAGTATCAGACAAATAAATTCTCCAGTGCCGGTAACTATTCCCTCGCATACACTGCACCTGGATAAAGCCACTACGGAAAATAATTCTTGTGGATTAGCCTTCAGGCTGTGCCATTAGTTTCTGCGACTTGAACATTTTTGGAAAGTGTGAGTTACACAGACTAAAAAAATAAATATAGCGGTAGAATTGAGTACTTCCTCCTTTTCGAAGTCGGTGAAAATTGCTTTAAACTTAATTTTTCGTTTCTCCTAATTTAGCAAATTCATTTCTATCAATATTGCAGCATTATTCCGAATTTCTTTGCACTTTCGTTAACTTACTGGTATATGAAAGTTCCAAAATCGTGGGGGAAAACCAGATTACTTTACTTATAATTGTTTGAAATATAAACCGCACCAGTCATCTGTATTTCTAATCCAAATATTACATACGAATGGTAAAAACCAAGAACTTACCGATTTCAATTGCTTTACATTAAGAAAATAATTTACATTAACCCTCTCATGCATAAAAAACCGACGCGAATAACAATTCCACAAGTCCAAGTGTTCGTAGTTGGACGTAGCGAGAAGGTGTTGGGGAAAACAATAAAAGCAGAAAAGGTGACCTAAAAGAGGGAAACGAGGAAGGGTATGGCAGCGCGATGGTATTGCAACGGGTCAGTTGAATATGGGCGTTGTGGCGCGATGAATGCCAAACGAACTAGGCGAGGGCAGCTCGAGCTATTCGAGGACATCTGGCAGGATAGTTCTGCAACATCAGCTGGCAGAGAAGCACGTATCCCAAGGATGACCAACCAGTAGTAGGACGCGAAGGGTGACACAGAGGCCAGGAAGTAAAGCAGCAAGGCAGGCCAGCCTTGCATATACATATACACATATAACGATTGAATTCCAGGGCGACGCCTTCAGCGTATTTACCGGATGCATGGCATTTCAAAAGGCCGCGCTAGGGAATTTTTCCCCGCAGGGGAGCACTTTTGTTCGCTGACTCTTCCATGTTGGCTCGCGCGGCTCGTAACTCCGGGCAATGAGTCTGTTATCCCGAGCAACATAACCTCGAAGCAGAAAGTGTGCAGTCAGTCTTTCCGGCTGGCTCGCACCGGCGAGTAAAAATCATCGGCAGTTGCGGTCGAGTTGTTATTCCTCGTGCATTTTCCGGCCGGGAGACAAATAGCATTTGGCAAAGAGTGGTTACGCAGTAGCCAGTAGAGAGAGAGAACGAGAAAGAGAGAAATAGAGGGAGGATGATGGTCCGGGACAAAGAGAGACGGAGGGAGAGAGAGGGATGCGTCGATGTGACCCGATGAATTCGACTCACGTGCGGGGCTTAAATTTTTTCCCAAAATACCATGCATACAAAGCGAGAGGCGGCGGGCGAGCGGCCGGGCTCTTTCGAATCGTTCCTTCACCTCCTCGCGGCCCCGTAATCCGCCGAGAAAGTTTGGAGGCACGCCACGAAAATTAGGGCCTCGAGAATTTTTCACGGAGGCTTGCTTGTGCGGCGGCTCCGTTGCTTCGTTGAATAGATTGGCTCGCCGTAGCACGCCACGAGCCCAACCGACCCACCGCTTCTTCAGAAAATTACAATAACCCCAGTGGTCGCTATGTATGCAAATTCAACCGACGCCGCCGACCCCGCCACCACTTCTCCACCGTGTCCCCACTTTGCCCCACTGCGCTCCTCCACATTGTCACTGTGCTTTTCTTAAACGCCGCCCTCGCTTTTCTACCGCTACTCACTACTTACAGCCAATTACTCGAGGGAGATTGCAAGAGCAAAAGTAAGCCTTTGCCGCGAACTGTTATTGTTGCTGTACTTGTGTCGGAGTGCTATCGAAATTATGAGCGAACCTTACTCGCCCATTTGACTACGATATTGGCTCAAATGCAAAATATTGGGGTGCCAGGTGATCTTTGATAACTCGTTAGAATTAATAACAACACAATTCTTACTTTGTTTACTATTGAGACAAATTAACTTTGCCAAACAAAGTCTTTAGGCTGAAAAATGCAACGCGAAAACCCATAATAAGAAAACTAATATTTAAAATAATAACTGCATTATGTACGATTTCTTATTCCAGAGAAATAACGTATGTTTCAAACTTGCGCCATTCGAAAAACTGAGTAAATAATTGAGTTTATAAAAGCACAGTGATAAAAGGCGAGAAGATTGAGCTTTTCCGCGAAGTGTGGAAATCAGTAACTCGAGGATCGGCTCGAGAACGACAGCGAGAGTGCCAGGAGAGTGGGATCTTTACTCGTGGCGCGATAAAAGCAAGAAGGAATGGGGCTCGGTGACGGAAGATGCGAATTTTAAAGGAGTATACATAAGTTTCGAAAAGCAGTCACGAAGGCTAAGACTTGACTGCTGAAAGGACTGCGATGTTACGGGCACTTGGTGGGGTCTAATTCAGCAAAGTGACGACTAAGCCTGCTATATGCGAGGGCGAAAGCCGAAGCTGGGTAGCAGCTAAGTAACGATTGGTTGTAAGCCCTGAGGAAGAGGAGACCGATGTAACTGAGACCAGCCAAAGAACGTGGTCTGTAATTTGGATTACATAAATGGTCCATTCTGATGATCGATAGTGGAAATATCGTTGTGTCCACATTCTCTGTACGTTCTCGAATGTTTATTTCAAGTTTGCTGCAACTTGTTAGATGTACATCACATGCTCGGTTTTTATAAGAATGTACATATTTCCGAAATAATGCAAAGCACGGATTTAGTATATTTTAATTAAAAAATATTGCGTGTGCCGTTTCTATTGGCAAATATCGTGGAGTTCTTGAGGACTAATTCTGAACTAACATTGAAGACTAGAAGCAACGTCATTATAATGTTTATACGAAACAGCGTTTGTACAAAATATGATAGGTTTCCAAAAAAAAAAAAAAAAGTAAATGACTCTTAAAGTCCACTTACTTTTCCAAACCACAACTAACTTACATGCAATACTCATTTTATTAATATATTATCGCACTCAATAATAACTGATAAAATTGGAAAACAAAAGCAGTAAGCACTGTTAATTTTTTTCATTGCGTGAAATTTCTATTAGTAAATCCGTCCTCAACAGATTTGAGTGGATGCGTGACCGTGATTTCACTTGGAAGAGGCAGACGGGAGGATCGCGTGATTGCGTGCGTGACTGTGTATATCAGCTGACGCGAGGCGACAAGGGCTAAGCAGTATGCGTAGCCCTTGGGAAAGGGGAGTTGAAATGTCGTGATGCTCTCTCACCCCTCGAGGAATCGTTCTCGTCGCCATCACGCTTGTCTCTCGACGGCGATGCAAGGTCCCCAGCTGAGCGAGGGGGCCCCTGACATTCATATTAAAGTTCCTCGTTACCATTTTCCACGGTAGTTTCAATTTGTTAGAGATCGAGATAGCGGCCTGGCTTTCCCTCTCGAAATCTACCCGCCACCTGTCCTCTCCCAGTCATAACAGATTCGCTTGATGCTAATCCGAGGGTGAAACACGAGGGCTACCAACATAAATCGACGATCAACAATGGCTTATCTCTCTCGTGAAACTAATTTCATGATCAAGAGATATTTTTACGTTTTTGATCTTCCCCTTAATGCTTTGACGCCAAAGGATTAATGATGATTATAGTGCTAAATGTGACCATTCGTTAACGATATCTTCGTTTTTGGACATCTGACGCTCATCATTAATCCCGAATCTTTAATTATGGAAATGTTTAATACCGATGAGAGTTACTTAAAGATGAAAGTAGTAAGATATTAACTTAATTACACAAAGAAAGGAAGATGCAAATACCACAATCATGTATATAGATATATATCACCAAAATTAATGTATTTACTACGTATATTACATTTCCGAAAACCCATTATAAACATTTCTTTCGATTTGTATACGATTGTATAAAGTCAGCGATCGGTGGAGTTACACTTTGACACACACGCATCCAGTAGAAATGAGTAAACTCGAACGGTGCAGCGCGTCAGACCCACTCGAGCAGTGAGACCCGCTCTCAGTGGCGCCTGTAAGCGTAGACACTACAATTATACGAAGCTTCTGGCTTCCACGTGGATGGCCCTCCACGTTCTCCTGCTCGGTTGACCCGCCAACGGGCAAGTCGTCAAGAACACAACAGGCAGGCAGGCATGCAAGCAGGCGTCGACGTCGACGTCGGCCACGCAGCCGTCGGCGTCGGCAGCGCGCACTTGGGGAGCGGGCTTGTTAGTCCGGGATTTGCGAGATCCGCGTATTTCCGGACGTCTTATTTAATTAGACGCCTTTTGACGGCATTGTTAGGCATCGTCGAGGCGACCCGTGCACGCCCTACTCCTCTGCGCCGTGTGTGATGTCCCCGATGTTGCGGGACCGTACGTGTTCAAGTTGGCCTCCGGCCAATGAGCAACTCCGGATTGTACTTCTTTCCGAGAATACCGTCTACCCTGACCCCCCCCCCCCCCCCTTCTTCGCTCCAAACCCCCGCTTGCTTTCTGCAGCGCAATGCCGATCGCCTTGTGCCCTTTCATCCATTCGATGCAATCTAACGCTAGAACCGGCTCGCCACCCCTCTAGCAACCCCTCTAGCCACTCTATGCCTCCGGGGTCGTCTCCTTACTCTAATCGCACTCGGAACCCGGCAACTGCTCTTTCTCTCTTGCTCTCTCTCTCTCTCTCTCTCTCTCTCTCTCTCCGTTGATGCTGCTGCGGCTAGCCAGAACGGGAAGCGTACTTTTCAGCTGGCGAGAGAGCACTCTTGACCCCGGAGGAAGGAAGTCCGGGTTTGGCGCGGGGCGCAATGCCGAAGCCCCTCGAATCCCAGTGATTCGGCGAGTGGATCCGTGCGAGGAACGCGCGATTGGTACTCGAGCCAGCGCTTCCTTCGCTGAAGAGACTAGCCGTCCAAGTCGATTTCGGATTTCTTCGCCGTATAATAAAGTGGCCGCCGGTCTCGAGCTCGTTACCCTTTGCTAGTCCAGCCTGGAGTTCTATGGCACAGTAATTCTTGCACGCTCGCGAGTCCTCTTCATAAGCGGAAATATTAATCTGCTTTATCGTTGGCCGGTTTAATTTAGCGTCTAGGAAGTTTGAAAAAGTTTCAGGGGCTCGTTGGGTCGGATAGATAACGTCGACACAAATAGTGTCTCTGTCTCCCTTCCGCCGGCTGCAGCCGCTTGTCTCGAGCGCGAAGCAATCACGGTACATCTCGAAAAAAGTTTGCCCGCTCTTCGTATCTCCTTCCGGGGGAACGAACAGGGTACTAATCTATTATTATAAATAATTTCAGGGTTATTTATTTCGCACTATCTGACGGCACTCGTAACCCAGGCGCCGCGGCAGACTCGTTGCTGAGTTTTCGCTTGGAAGCCTTTGCCGCGAGAGATTCGTTGAGACGAGCGCGTTGAACACGGCGCCTCTTCCGTTCCGTCGGGCAAATTGGCATAAATTAAGAGAACGGGCGGCGTACGGGAGATAGGGGGAATGGACGAAACAGGGAGGCGCCGAATGCTGAGTGTATGAAATGCAGGATATCTCGGGTAATCAGGGCGCAGGAGGCCAGGACACAAGAGGGACATAGAGGGAGCTCGTCAGCAGTTCGCTTGTTAGCCGAGTTGATTACGAGCAGCGCCACGTGGTTAACATCCATAACGCGCAAGGAGGGCGCTTCCTGCGTAACAGCGGCAACAGCGACGGCGTTACTCCTGCATCTCAGACGCAATTATCTCCCGTTGTCCGCAGCGCGTGCACATACACACCCCATAGAGACTGGCTGCTAGCCACCATACCGAGACCCATTTTACAGAAGCAAGTTCCACTTATCTCGAGAATTGCGGCGGATCATCTCCCAAGAATGCCACCGCAAACCACCACCTATCTACCGCGTCTTGTTTCCCTGAGTGTAATGCCTCGGAATGCTCTTTCACCCTACCACAACTTCCATACCATCTCTAATCCGTCCTTTGGACTGCCGGACTTAACTGAGATATGGCGGCTCAAATTTTCTGTCACTTAATTTAACTTACTCGTTGGAGCCAAGTTCGCCAAAGAAGAGAGCGGGAGATAAAAGTGAGCCAGGGATTCGGTGGCTTTAGTCCGCGATATGCCATGCCACTGAGAAGGGTACGGAGATTCATATTACGCTCTTTATCGCAATTAAGGCCACTTCCAGAAAGAGATAAAAACTCCCTTGTGATTAACGGTCCTATTGATTATTAGCTCCTAGGACTTTGCAGGCTGATCCTATCGATATTGGTAAAGTGGAATGGAGATTAGGTACGCTTGGTAAAGATCGCACTTCCAAACTCTTCTCAGATGAGATGGTTTGGTTTTCATTTTAATTGTACCCTTTATCAAAGGTATTTTATTCCCTAAGATTAACGGCACATTTGACGGTGTGTAAAAAAACAGTTTCCAATAAATTCTCATTATATAGTTCCTGAAATATTCGGAAACTGAGAGGAAAGTGATTAAGATTATCAGCTTTCATATTGTTTGATACGAATAGTTCTCTCGTTGAACTATTTAAAGAGTTGCATTATCTTTTCTAAAGCATGACTGATGCTGTAAATATTAATATTGCAATAGTTGTGTTTATTTATAAATGCAATCATTCATTTCTTCGTAACTGACTTGCAGTCGCAAAAATCACCTATTGCTTACAAAAAACGAGTAGAGTCTAAAATCAGGTCAATTTAAAAATGGAACACTGTCTGTGTGTTACGATGCAGATGCTTGCAGTGCACACGTCGACCTTGTACTAGCAAACGGAGCATTTTAGGGGTTACCTGTCAGACTTTTTGACTCTACACGCTTTTGGCTTTACATGACAGCCTTCGCAAGTCGCGAAGAGGAGTGACAGAATTATTTGGATGAGATACAGTTCGCAATAAATCCTGAAAACTGTCGAGTTTTATCATGACTGTGTATCTCTACCTATGTTTGGCCTTATAACGCTCTGTTAATAACTCAAAAATGATACGGTTACCTAAAAAAAACTATTGTTAAATGATACAGGTTTGCTGTTGCTATTGTTTTATTAACATTCTATATATTTAATGCGTAGACTGAATATACTACGTGTTTATTTTTGCTATACTATGTATACAATATCTTTGAAATTAACGGTAGTTAGTAGTTCTAAGTGAAATTCGATAGAAACTATGAATTTCGAATTGCTTCAAACTATCTAAACCCAAGGGAATTTAACCAGGGTATTGTTAACCAACCTGTGGAATTGTTAGCCAAAGATGAGGAATATAGGATATGCGATACCAAATCTGCCGTAATATTGCTTTAACTCCTTGTATTTCGAATAACATCATGATTGCCTTGTATATGAATATACAAATTGATGCATAATCCAGCTGAAAAGTCAATGTACGAGACATTACATTTTTCAAACTTCAATACATTACAAAATCTTGAAAAGCAAGTTATAATACAGTCCGATCACCAAAAAACTATATCAAATCCTTTGCACAGCAAATAAATTCTATAAATTATAATATATTTCATGATACAATGCAAGTCTCTTTCTTGCCCAACAAGTGAACCTTTTATTACAAAAGTTTAAGCAGCATTCAGCAAACATGTCAGCAAATATTTTCGGAAACTGTATTTGATTTAGCCATTTCTAACATTAACTGTCAGGATCAATTCTGGTTGACGTGTCGAAGGTTACAGGCCAGTTCCCACGGGTGAATATCCCAGTAGAATAGGTATCCGGTGTTCCTTGAGTCCCCCAAAGGATTTGTTGGCAGATAAGGTTAGGCGAAGGCATGCACGCGCATATCATTCATTAGGATAGCGCACTAGGTCGATGGAAGGACCGCAGGGAGCAGGCTCGCACTGCCTGACTGCCACTTGACACGTCACACAGTAACGAAGTAGCGACGCGCATGCCGGGCCACTTAATTAATTCTGATTAACCCGTAATCACGTAGTCGTTCCGCGGCACACTGCAGCCACCCCGTCCAATTTGTGTCGGTGCTTATCAATCTTCGAACCCAGGCCCGACTACACCCACACCTGCACGTGCTAACCTAAAAATTTACACCAACTTCGTCCCGAACATTCATTATTTTCTAATTATTTCTTAATTATTGCAGTAATTTATTTGATAATTTATCACTTCAAGGAATTTAATTCCCGTTAGCTGGAAGTATGGCGTACAGGTCCCTTGACTCGGTTTTTGTGGAGCAATTTGGAGTCTCTTATATATAGGTTATATTAATTTTTTATGTATAAATTCGATATCAGTAATGGATGTTTAATTATGATGGATTTGATTCCACGGAGAGTGTAATTGGGAGAATTAATGGGTATAAATGGGGTCGGTGAAGAGATTCATCGAAATGTTTTATGTGGACAAAATCAGGCGTTAATTATTTCGAAACGGCGGTATCATCTTTGTAACCGATCTCATTGCAATGGTAACCGAATATATGATTGCATGGCAGTCGACTATAACGCTTAAATAGTAATGGTTGGGCCCCAGTAGGGATAAACCGGGCATATCTCGCCAGATCAGAGCGACGTTCGATGGGATTTTTTTTTGCAGACGCAGATCCGTCTTTTTTTAAAACCGGGAGCCCATCTCTAGCCCTATCGTGGCCCGGGATTAATGTCTACCATGGAAATCGGAAATGCAAATAATTGTAAAAATTGAAAGAAGTAACTATGAAACTGTATATTTTCTACGAAAGTTTAATTTAAGCATAACTAGTTTGATAATTACTTAGAATTTTGTTAAATACGTTTCACTCTAAACGACGCATTCCAACATAAGTTCTTCATTAAAGCTAAATGCCACTAATGCGCGGACCCAAAATGAAAGCCAGGACAACTATTTTGTCTCTTATGTAACGCAGTCAAGATGAAAAGCTTTTTGCGCCAATTCAATCCAATTCGCGCGCTTGCCATGATACAAATATGTTACACTTCCGTTACATTTTGGGCGATGCAATAATTAGCTACAACTAGCTATACTGGTTCGGTTCACCTATTTTCGGCGAACGGCAATGAGCGATATACGCGTATGACACGTGTCACCCCATTCGAGCTTAGTTTCTAACGAGCTGGCGGTCCGGTGTCTCGGCAGCGACGCTTATCTCGTAGCCAGCGCGTGTCAAGTAGCCTTTTAAGCGTTTTCCACTATTTATACTAGGGCGAGGTGTACTGTGGCGCCAGCACCGCCGCTACAACACGCATTTCCTGGGCCAGTTCACGCACGCAGTAATAACCTGACGGCTGATTAAGAGATATTTACACTCGCGCCGGGGAAATGTTACCGCTTGATAATAATTTCCTGGCAACTTGGAAGGAAGTTGGGTAATTTGATTAGTTGCCACTGACGGGGAAACTGCACACCTGACAGCGCCCCAGACACCGCACGCCCCCTCAAATTGCTCAACTGATTGTTAATAATTCAATAATTGCTCGGGAATTCTCTAGCACGTCGGAATATCCGCAAAATAGCTCGATTTATCAAATCCGAAATTCGGTAATTCGATATTCAATTGCTGGGGTAACAGACGTAATCGAATTACGGCCACTGCCCTCATAGAAATGATAGAAACTATAATGGGGAATTATAGTAGCGTTTGATTTCGATATTGTTTCTCGTCACTCCTAGTAGTAATAATTAAAGGCACTAATGACAGTGGTAATACTCTACGGTGTGTCCAATAACACGTGGTGAAATCATACTATTAACATAATTGAATACAGTATTTACTATTATCTAAAAAAATAATACCATAAAGCTCTATATTAAATGATTAAATGAGTATTATATTCATATACGTAAAATATATTAAACAAACTAGTTATCAAAGTATCTACAATAATTTTGTCAACTGAGTATTTCCGTGTTAATTAATTTTCATAATACTGTATAATGCAGTAAAAGACACATTTCTCTAAACTAAACTAAACAAACACGAAATGTATAACATAATCGCAATAAGCAAACCACATTTCCAACTTAAAGCTTACACATCTAATTTAACATATATCAACAGGAACACTATATTTTTATTTTTCAATTCAAAAAGGATCTTTGGAAAGATGGCCTGCTTCAGGGTAGGAACGATAATTCTTGGAAATTGTTCAGCATCTAAGCGACTTTATTGAATTCTGTCGGGCGCCGGGGAAAGGCGAGTAAGTGAAAAGGCGGCGACTGCTGATGCTGATCCCGCGGGAAGCGCATCGCGCATGAGATTTAATTAGGAATGCTTCAGAGAGTCCGCCGAGAGAGTTAGGCATCCCCGGGGTAAAAAGGGACTCGGCTGCAAGAGAGCGCAGTAGGCGGTGGGGTTAATAAGAACGTATGAATATACGAGTGCTTTTACTACGACATTAATATCAAGCCGGGGCCGCAAAAACGTAGGAAAACGATACTAGTCGCGATTCAGCTCGCATAGAGAGCAAAAAGCAGCGCGCACGAATTATGACTGAAACTACCAAGTTCAATCTGTGAGCCGGTATTAATATGTATGCAGCCGCTGTAGCCTTCTTTCGCTTCTTCCTGCCGCATACATTAAAAAAGTATCGTTCCTCTATCGACGCTGCGGTTGCGCACCACTCGAACCTCTTCCGCCTGGTGACGCTAAGCGATTGAACTAATACTCAATGATCGAGTTCTCGAACGGGTCAAGTGCCGCTTCAGCGTGATATCATTTAAACTCCGTAAAGCGAGCTCCCACTTTGCATGTGCGGATTGGTGCGGCAACCCGGTTACTACTCCAATAGATTTTCTAATAGCCACTGTTCTATTTATTACTAGCTGCTCTTACCCGGCTTCACTCGCCTCACATTTCGTGTGCATATTGACTGTGACTTAATTTAAAGAATAAGAGGTTGTTCCACCTATCTTTGTTGCAAAAATCTTCTAACTCACGTTTTTGTTCCAGCCCGAATAAGAAAAAAATAATACAATATTTTATAACTTGTACTTTGTGTAGATTATAACTCCACACTAGAGAAAAAATCGTATTATAGTCGGTTTAATCAGTATTGAATTTGTCGTAAACATACAGATAGAGAAGTCTCGATCTTTATCCCAGTACACAAAAATTCCATTGTTTTATATTTGAACCAACAAAATTACAAAGCAAACAATAATTCCTTCACGAACGCAAAGTTCCCGGAAAAAACGAACTCTTTATTGATTTCCGAGTAATTAATTCACTGTGGAATGTAATAGTTTCTGGGATAACGTAAACATGGACGCAAATCTTACAAATCTCGTATATTATTTCGCTGAACCGGTTTGCAAATTTATTTGGTCCATTGATTTATAGTGATCATAGTGTTATAGAAATGCAGAAATCATGATTTGGTATTAACGGAATACATAATGACGCCAGAGTAATCACTGGAATACATAACAGTTAATCAGGGGTTTTCGTTAAATTCGCTGAAAATTGGCGGATGAAGATAGCGCGTACGATATAGAAAGAGAGGGAAAGAGGAAGGGGAGGGGGGGGGGATTGAGAGGGAGAGAGAGAGAGAGAAAAGGGCTGGGAACGTGGAATTAATTAATTTAGCGAAATGAAGGAGCGGCTAATCTCTGGGAATTTGCATAGGAAGGCAACGTTGGCTGGTGCAGCGCGCGCCCGGACATCATTGATCTTCATTAGCGGTAGAGACGTAATAATCGAGCAACGAGTTTATCAAGTTTCGAAGGTAGGAAGAGTACAGGGAAGCGCCGGCGCCAGTAGCACTTGGCTCATGCTGACTGTGCATTTGCCGAGCCAGCTGCCGCGCACTTTACCTTCCCTCCAACTTAAAATTGGATCGTCCTTGCCCGCCCAAGTGGCTTTCCCACTGATGCCTGTAATTAGGATTATCGCCACTCGTTCGAGGTTTATTCAATTCCACTGTACCATAGTATACAATCCTGTGCCGACGCTGGAATCCCAAAGTCTCCGTCGTCTCGGCAGCGCCACTAGCAACTTTTTTTATTTACTGGAACTCGGTCCTCGGCAGGAGAACTGTTTCATTGACCCTCAGCCACATTCGCTGGCTTCAAGTGGGTTTAACTATAGAAGCCCGACACGTTTCCTTTTGGAAAATCTCCAATTGCCAAATTGGCACGCGATTCTTTAATAGAAATGGTCAACGAGACCGACGTCGGAAAACTTCAGAATCTATTTCAAGCCCTCGGTGTTCGAGTTTTTTCAGTCCTTCTCTGTTTCGGTTGTTATTAATCGGTTTAATTGATTTATTTCTATTTCGTGCGACAGATTTGCCACCTATCTTACTGACCCTTTGTTTTCTGCAAATAGTAATAGCTGACTGATTCTGCTGGGGTAGTGACAGTTGGGGTAGGGAGAGTTATGATCCATACAAATTATAGGCTATAAAACATAATAATATTTATTACTTGCACAAGGTTTTGCAAAAGCATTTTCAAAATTTCAAAAGAAATAGGAAGTCGAGCTTTACATTGTTAGAAGATATTTTCAAGAAAAATAGCTCCAAGAATCTATTGTTCTTTAAATTAAATTATTGTTTGAATATACCATATTAATATCGACTCAACACATGTAAATGAATTAGTCAATGACTTATGACGTAAATGGTGACGTAAATCGGACTAAAAAATTACTAATTACTTTCGCATCACTCTTATAGTTATGCAATTTATTCCACATCTGCAATACAACAAATACAGAGGAATGTGTGTCGTTCTAACTGGTCAATATAAAAGAGAAGATAAATTGCAACAGAGTTAAAAGATGGGTCACAGGATGCGCGGGGGTTGACACGAAGGGGGAGGAGGGGGGGGGGGGGGGAGAGAAAATATCAGCTGAAAGTGGCTGGCAGGCAGTTGCATGGGACAGGGCAGTGTCGAGGAGTCCCAGGAGGTCGCTGGTGTTCATTGGATCCAACCCGGTGCGGTTGTTACCGAAATTAGTTCGGCTTGTACCGCTGACATAAATTGGGGCAGGAACGCCGAGTTGCCAGGTGAACCTGTCCACCTACTCAGCCATGCACACGCACACTTTTTGCTCTCCGTTGCACCCGGCGGGCGTGAAATGAGAGAATCGCTCTCACTTCAATCCCGATAATTAGATCCACCAGATGGCAGTGTGGCCGGCGAAAAAGTAACCGGTGGAATTCCTAGCATTTCTTCGGCGCTTTTCAGATTTTTCAACCAGTTTATGTCTTTCCGTATTACGATTTCCAATTTCATGACATCGAATGTGACGCGGCAACCTTTGTGGTGTGATATTTGTTATGGCAGCAAAAATTATGTTTCTGATATGAGATTGAATGTGACTTTCATGTTGTATTCGGTGCACGAGGAATCTACCACGTAATACTTTACGCCTTTCACTTCAGAATGGCAATATTTGCAAAAGTGCATCATTCGCGTAAAGTACACTGGAAAATTATTATTATGCGAATATTGCTGAGAGCTTTCATTATAAGATTGTACATTGAAATAATATTGGTAATTGGAATCCTGATAGTAGAATTACAAAAATTAAACCAAACTGGTATCACATCATCGTAACATTAACAATTTCATCCACTTATGTTAATGTTTACTCTGCAATAGTCGACTACTGTCAACATTTTTACTGATGAATAAATGAACAAAAGTGAACACAAACCAATGCAATATTGATAAATATGCAGTGCTGTGCTATGATATAAATATATACTAGTAACATGAAGCATGCACAAGGGTTGAAACTTATGTGAATTATCGCATAGAAGTGTCCACTTAAATATAACAGGATTCGCTGCTGTTACCCACGAAAAGGCTGAGGATATTTAGCTTTGTATTAGATAATATAACTATTATTATCAAGATAACGCCAGGAAAATTATTGCAAAAAGTAGTGGTTAAACTTTGAACATACGTAGGAATAATTCACAACCACGTAGGGATGAAAAAAATGTCGTATATCCCCATATAATTATTATTATCAAATTGTGACTCGGTAAATTATTCAAAAACAAGTGCATAAATCTTGAACATACGCTGGAATAGTTCAGAATGATGTAGAGATGAAAAAAATTGCCATATATTCCATGCACTTGTACATTTAAGCACATACAAAGAAATGGATCCACCGACATGGTTTTTAGCTCGTTCTCCAATACGCTTCTTCCGAGCGGTGTTATTTTATCGTTCAGCCGCAGCCATGTCCACCTTCCGCTCGTGTCCCTTTTTACGAAGCTCCACTCTATCGACCAGTGGTTTATCGTTTTGTGCGAAGCCTTTTTCCTAGTCTGCCAGCGAGCGGACATGCCACCGCCTGGGAAATTACCGAGAGCTGCACGATAAAAGTTCGGATTGTAAATTTCCGACTTATGGAAATCGGCCTCAATCGATGGCGGAGCCCTCCAGATATGCAAAAACCAGGTCCAATCCTCTACACCCTCTCTTTCACCGGATCGCCTGACAAATGGAAGAGGGTTATACCGGATCACCGAAAAATATCCCGAAGGCCTTGGTGTTTAATAGTCTTTTCAATACCGATTCAGTTTTAATGTGTGACATATTGTCCGATCGGTACCCATTTTCATGTCAGAGTGCAAAATGCTCCTCTGTAAAAGCTACCAAGTGCTATCAGTTATATTGTTGCCTCTATTGCTATTCTTTTTTATGCTGCAACCTCTACGAAAAATACATAGATTCTAGAACACTGAACTATTCAAAATGTTAATCCTTTATAACCCAATTCTTTTCATGAATGAAAAACACCGTGTAACGTGAAACTAGCAAATATTAACCTGCATATATGAATTAAGAATTAGTTTAGAATTTTCGAATATTTTATTGTAAAAGAATGTATGAAGTAGGGGTTGAAAATCGCGATCAGCAAACTTCTTGATTAAGAAACAAAATGTGCACGTCACGTTATTGTGGCCTAGAAGTGAACCAAATGATAATGCTTAAACAATATTGGTTCATTTAGTATGCAATTTCAAAATTGCGCAGCATTGCAGAGGATTGATATATCATAGGAGCTTCAATTTATTTGATTTGGAGTCCAATAGTTTCATTTTAAATATTTCAAGTGATTCCCGCAATTCCATTTAAAACTTTCTGGCAGTAGCCCACTATTATTCTATTAGTGAATATATTTAGAACAATACAGTTTTTCGCATTGAAGAATATCAATCGCCATTAGGAAATGAATTTTGGATCGTTGCTATGTTCATTCCAAACCCTGATAGGAACTGCTATTTCTACGGGATATCAAACTCCCCGGATTCATTTTTTGAGTCACTCGGTATATAGGAGACATTATAGCAAATGGCCTTCCAATCAACGCAGCGTTGCTTCAGCTAATTGGTTCTATAAAACTTCGCTTATCGCCACTGGGAGTCCTTGCTTTATATTGGGTGTGACGCTCGTTGTTGTGGAATGCAAAATTCAAAAGGATTTTATTGGCTATCAATGAGGAACGCTGAGTGCACATAAAGCCATTATTTTTAAGATAATGTCGAGAAACGAAACGACGCTGGTACACAAAAAATTCTGATCTTCTTTATGAGTATGCATGTTCATATTTTCACCAAACTTTGAAACACTCCAAACCACCGAATTTTTGTTCCAAATTCAGAATTTAATTAATTTTTATTAGTAAGCTTCTATATTTGTACATTAATACTATTTTACGAGGGTGCATGATTCACTATTGTAGAAGATTAACAGTTGCGAGAGTCAAACAGCAGCGTACTTAAGTAGCTAAACTAACTTACAACTGAAATCTCCCAATCATTTATTGAACATAATCTTGACAACATTTTTCTTCTCTTTTACAACACCTCAGTGATGCAACGGTTATCGGATTTGTTCTACCTTGTCAATAATACAACTGGCGCTACTACTACTTGACGCGGGACTCTACCGAGTTTTCTGATTACAAACCAACATGTAACGTAATAATTTATTATTTATGCGCACTTCTTCGATTGGACAGATGTAACTTTCGGATTTTGTACAACTTTCATCTAGTAGAAAGCCTATTGGCCCCGTTCACGTCGGATGATCCCGTCTACACAATGGCGTAGTACTACCAATGCATCAGGCAGGCAGGCAGGCAGGCAGGCAGGCAGGGCAAAAACGAGTCCATTGAGAAAGGCAGTGGCGGCAGGAGGCAGGAGGCAGGAGGCAGGGATGCTCGTTAGGTGGAATGTTGGCGCATTTGGCCGTGTTAAAAATGAGGATTTGCCGCTCGTATTTCACGAGCCCTCTCGAGCCTTGTCAGGCGGAGCGCTGTCCTCGGGCGGAAGGCGGCGGGGAGGATTACGTCCTTCTCGACTATCCAACCGAGGGAGCGGAAGACATATGCGTCAATGGCCGGCCCCTTTCATAAGGGAAGGAAACCGGGCAAGATTACTCGAGTGGACACGAGGAGCTAAAGAGGATGACGGATAACCGGGCGAAGGACGAAAATGGAACGATTTTGCGCGCAGACCCGGCCGAATAGCGACGCACAATGGTGCGGTCGGTGACGATCCCGATCGCCATTGTCCGTATTCCCATCCTCGTTATTATCAGCTCGCTTCGCTCCTCTCATGAAGGAAAAATGGCCCACGCATTTTCCAAGTGCTTCGTGTCCAGCATTACTCTCCCTTTCTCTCTTTCTACTTCTGTATCCTTCCACCCACCCCACCTCCTTCTATCCCACTGGCATGGGGTGGGGGGAGGAAATCGATCGGCGAACTGGTTGACGGAAACTTTGAGCCCTCCTTTCCTGTCTAGCGACTCGTCCTCCCCGCGCGCGCTATCTCTTCCTTTTTGCCTGCTCCCGCAGACAAATTTTAAAGTCGATTGAATTTCCGCTCTGGCAGACCGCGAAGCGCCCACCAAACAACCTCCTCTGACTCCCCCTCCCCCCCCCCGGCCGCCCCACCGCTCTTTCTCTCATCATTCGACAACTCTGGCCTCTCCTCCTATCCTCCTCCTCCTTGCTGCCGCCGCCAGAGAGCTCGTCCCCGTTTTTCAGTACCCTCTCTGTGTGTCGGGGGCCGGAGGGGGTGCTGCTCTGCTCCTTTGCCAGCCAGCGGCGTTGCTTCTTACTCAAAAGCCCATACATCCAGCGTGCGCGCCCACCCGGCTTACGTGACGACGTTCTACATGCGAATTAATTTCCCCGCGAGTATTCGCCGCTTGACAAGCCTGTTTCATTTAGTCCTTCGCCCCCCTCCGCCCCACTACCCCCCTCCCACCCGCTGGAATCCGGCAATCCGACTCCCCGAATCATGGACCGTTCTTATCCGCTTGTTCTTGCCGCTTCGCTCGGTGTGTTGCGCCGCCGAACGCGTTAATCAGCAGGGTGTTTATCGTTGAGTCTCTTGGAACTTGGATGAAATGATGGAATTTGATGTTCCACTATGTTATGTTGTGAGAGATGTCTTTGACTGTAGATGAAAATAAACCTCTGTTTATAATGTGAGGTTTGGTTGGGAATAACTGAGAGAATAGAAATCCAGGTAAATTCGAGTATGGCGTTTGAGAGATTCAGATACTGTGGGTTTCTGTGAGAACTTTTAAATTACTATTTTCGTCAGCTGGTTAGTTATTTAATTGTAAATGTGAGAGTTAGTCTGTTTGGATTTTGTGATGTTCTATTCGTTGAGAGTCGCAGTTCAAAAAGTAGAAATATGGAAATAGGTATTTATTCAATATGGCAGGTTATATTCTTGTTTTTTCCTGTGAAAACCATTTGAATTTAAAAAGGAACCAACCATAGAAATATGAATAAATCACTGTGATTCAAAAAGCTAAATAGTTTCTATTGAACACTTTCGCGGGAATACTGTTAAAATGCATGTGAATTGAAAATAAAATAGCACTCAAATACGTAATAAGCGGCGAATTTATAGGTTAACAGATTTCCGACGGGGTCACCTTGCTATTACTCAGTACTGAACTTCACGCTTTGCACACGACGAAACATTTAATCTCAGAAAGTGTGGTCCCCGACAGTGAGTACTTGTATGTATAGCCACTGCTATACATGTCTCCACTTAAAGAGGTTCCTTCACTCTGATCCTAAGAGCGTACTAAAAGTCGAAGCTATATCTCATAACCTCAAAATGCAGGGATTCTACCTAGCGTCACGGAAGTACGAGATGAAGCCTCATATAGCATATTTTAATTGAGTTAAAAGCCCGAATATGAGAATGTGGTAAGGAAACGTTTCAAACGATTCGGCGTTTTCATTGGCAAGCAAAGCAGTATAAATTTAAAGGTTGATTTAAGAGATGGTCGCTTTCAATTGATCTCAAATAAATTAAAAGTTGGCTTTTCTGAGAATGATACTTAAAATTATAAGAAAAGAGAACAGGAAATTAAATTAAAGTTCAAAAAGCTCTACTTTACTTTTCATTATTAGACCCAACGCTGGGACTTCTTTTGCATAATGTTATTTTAACATGATAAAAAAATGCAATATTTGAATATTAAAGATGTAAATAGACGGTCCCTTTATTCCAAGTGTGCTTTATGTCAATTTTATCAAAATCAGCGGCATCACTGAAATCGACTGATCCGCTTGGCACGTAGCAATCTAAGAGATAACTGTAGCAAGGTTTTCCATTAGCATCACGGTATTCTGTATGTGTACATATAAAGTCCGGCGCAATGCGCATTCCTGTCGATGCAAGCGCATCCGGAACAATATACACGGACGAATCTCTCGGCTATTTTTCAAAGGGACGCCTGGCATTTTACCGAAGCTTTGCATAGGGCGTGCATTCATATCGGCTGACGCACTCCCCACCGCCATTTTGCTCGCCAGTGAAAATATCCATTTCCCTCTCATCGAATCGCCCGTTTCCATACTTCATTATACATATTCCTTCGTCGATCTAATAGTTTTGCCATTAGCACATTGAGATGGACACTCGTTTCCAATGAAAATACTTCAGTGTTGCCGACACAGCTTTTACGTGATATTGATATGTTTGGGATTCATAGAAAGTTTTTTCGTTTTTCGGCTTTTAAAAGATATTCGAAGACTGATATTAGTTTCTTTGCAAAGTGATCATTTCTGTTTAATTCTGCTTCCAGAATTAAACGTTGATCCAAAGAATTGATAAAGCATACATGCCGAAAAGGTATCATTGGGAGTTATCTGTAACTATTCGTACATACTAGAATTTCATCTTTTTGTAAGACTGTCTTTTTAAAAAGTATACTTTTGCCATATTAGACCCAATGGATCAAACAACAGTGAAAATAGCCCGAAATAATCAAACGTAACTGAAGATAAAAAAGGTTTCGTCTGGCAGTTTGTAAGCCATACGTGTTTTATTCTAACTGGAAATTCTGTGGCTAAAAGTAAATGTGACGAAGTGGCGCAAGAATAGCGGAAGGGGGGTTTAGAAATACTGAGAGAGACTAAATCAAAAAAACCATTTCTTACAAAAATGTATGACCATGTTAGCCACTTTTCGCATGCATCTTCAAATACTTATACATTAGTTTCTTAAATCTGTTAAAGTTATTATGGACTCAGAAGTAGGAGGATAAGAGTAAATAACCATCTAACTTTTCAAAATGATCATCGCCACTTCGTCAGCAGGGAGTTGTTCATGATTACGTGATAAATAACAACGGCGACTCTTTTTATTCCATGAACCATATTCATCCGACAACATTCTCTCCCTTCAGCACCTCCACACGCAGTTTTTCTTTCCCCTATGCATGTTTGAAACTCAGAGAGTGTCCAACAGTTTTTTGCACACAATAAACTTTTCGGTGTTAACCCTCCGAATCGTTGGATGCCGCATCCAATCCATATTTTCCTACACATCTAATCCGCTTATACGTAAAAAAAATCTTCTCATTTTTGGAACGTTTCCAAAGGGGCTGAGGCGAGTGTTTTGTGTATTTATGTAAATTCTTAATAAAAAAGTGCGAAAATAGTCGGAGCGTCCCGGAAATGTAAGAATTGTAAGCATCCCATTCGTTGGAAGTGTGTTATGTGTGGTATAGTGTGGGTCGATCGGTATATCTGTGGGACAGGTCAAGGTTCCATCTCGCCGCAATGTATGTATAGATATGCAACACCTGGCTTACTAGCTGACGTTGTTGTTTCCCCTTCCTGCGGTGATAAGTTTCCAAACAGTAAGTAGCTAAGCACGGACACTGTTCGCCGTAGTGGGAGTACACGTTCAGGCATTTAATCGCCGGTTTATGCGATCGATTGTAGTGCTCGGAATTCTAACTCCTGGAGGAATCGTTCTCTCTGCTAGCAATCTATTAAGCATTATTAGTGTTCCACGTTCCATTTCAATGCAATCCTTTTATAATCCAATGCACGTCGTGTTTACAGTTCTTGCAATGTTCAGTAGCTTCCTATGAAAGAATGTTAAGAGCAGTCTACGATCATGAATATTACTTACTTTATTATTGTATTAACAACTTCAATATTTAACATACTACTGAAATGATTCGTTGAATAAAATCATACTTATATACACGGTTAAAATTGCAATGGAAATCAGAATCCTACACATTGTTCTAATTTTCTATTGTCTGAATACTCTTTTCTATTATTTATATCGGTCGTCTTTGGGGCGGTTTCGGAAATTTCAAGAAAACTCATAAAAATAATATATCTTCAATACTTACCAACGAACTATTGTAACACAATACAATTTTCTATCACTTGCTTTGTAAGGAGAATTTAAATGTCATAGCTTTCTAGTTAAATGTCGAAAAACTAATAAAATTAGCATACTATAAATTAATAGAATAGAGTGTCCGGATAGTGGAAATCTCGAATAACATAATTCCCGCAAAGCATCTTCTAGTGTATCAAAAAGAATATGCCAACAGAAATACAGTTTCTTTGCAAATCAATGTTATACAAAACTGCTTGGGCCGATGACGACTGGAGGTTAGAATCAGCTTACAGTGGATAGAGTGGGGATTAAATGGACGATGTATCCAACGCAGATTAAGGGTTAGCTACAGGGTCCGGTCGAGAGAGTGACATTGCGGTTAGGAGGAAGTGGTAGGGTCGGCCGGGCGAAGGTGGTTGGGCGATCAAGAGGGTTGGGGGTGGCGTGGCAGCGAAACCGTGCTGCCATAACACTGCTGCTAATTAAACGATTAATCATGCAACGAATGACACGTAGGTAACCGGTTGCGCGGGGAATCGCCCCCGGCAGACCTCACGCCATGCGACACCCCCTCAACCTAACCCCCCTTCCGCCTCTCCGAAAGTTATGCCCGCTATTCCACCGTAACCTGTGTTTGATACGTAACATCTGCATATTTCGGCTCCCGCACCTATAAACTCGTCTATCAGCGCCCTGTCACTTTTCCCTTGACACTCTTCCGTTTCATGATTCATCCGAATGACGCCGATTTTTTATTACTAGTTTTTCATTCCGTGATGGGCAAAAACAATTTCCAAGCAGCACAAAGTCTTATGGAGCCCTTTGTGTTAATGACATAGGGAGAGATACAAGAAATTGGTAGATTACGGGTGTTTATGTGATTAAAGGATAATTCACGTTGGTAATTTTGTTAAGTTTTTATAATTATATTAAGATAGTCAAACAAAATAAATTGCCGTATGGCATTGAACGTTCACAGAAATACTGTTTATTTTTAAAAACAATAATTCACAGTTATCAGGTTTCCCTAACTCTCTGTAAATCAGGTGAAGAATTATCACGCCTTGAACAATGTGGGATTAATTTTATTTATGCTATTGTATATACTTCTTTCTTCAAACACATTAAACTGACCGATTTCTTTCCCTTTCTGTTACAGGTAAGCGCTATTTTCAATTGTGACCTGTAAGGGTGAGTAATTGTCTGCATCTGACGCAAATGATATTGACGTACAAGAATCGCTAGTGCCGCGGTACGTATTAATCCAGCTTTTACTGGGACAAAAGTGACATGTCAAACAAAAACTGTCGACGGTTCTCGACCATTCAATTCATCAACTTTAATTCTCATAGTAGAACTAGTTGCGCCATCTACTTCTGTCGTGCGTCAGATCATTTGGGCCAAGAAAGCTCAAGTGGATATATTTATTACTCAAGTGAGTACAGAATGTTTCATTTGCCTTTGAATCAACATTAACGCGTATAGGCTGCTACATACAGGATAATTATAAATTATGTAGTAATGTTAACCATACACAATTATTTCCAAATTCATTTCTGTACCGTATAATCTTTATACACCGTTATTTTGTATGTATAATGCATATACTGTGATATAATAATATAGTCTCCTTAGCGAGCTACATTGGATTGTTCATATAGTATCGGTTTTAGTGATTTTTCTAGCAATTTAACGTTGTTAACAAACAAAATATATACGTTATACATATATTAATAATTAACACAGTAAATAATGTCTCATTTACGGGCGATAAATAGTTAGGCATCACACAAAATAATTTTGCTGGATTCATTCTAGTCTTGTAAATTTGATTTTAATGCATCGTGGCAAAATGATTTTGTTTGAAAACTCATTGTTAGAAAAAATAACTAAGACGATTGGTATATAAACGGTCGAATTATCAAGTCCAATCTTTATATGGATATTTTTTTGGTTCCCATCAGATTCTGATCGTTTTCCAATCAATTTAAAGATTGATTGGAAACTTAACTGTTTCCAATATACCAGTATCCGACAATTCTCGTCATACACTATTCATATCGGATAAAAAATAGGGGAAGACAGCCCTGATTCAAAGGCAAATGCATCACCCTGAATGAACAGGATAAAGTTGCAAGAGGACCTGAAACCGTTATGCAACAGTTCTTAGCCTGCTAAGTCCCGTTGATCCCGCTTAATCAGCTGGCACCATCACTTACATGCGCGTACTACTTGCTGATCCCCGAGCGGTTTATCCGATTGCGAGTTCGCAAACAACGTGCGTCACAGTCCAAGTACACTATTCAGACTTCAATACCCTCGAATAAGTGGAACTGCCCTTTGAACGTGCTCCCGAATCCCCGTTTTCAAGAACCGCTTCGCCAAAGTATTTTCGAACTATTGAATCTCGGGGATACAGTTCCACTTGCTTCATTCAGGTTTGAGATCTGTATCGCAGTTTACGTAATATTTCCTGAAATTACTTTTTTTGTAGTGCTTGTATTGCATACAGAGAACAATTTTTAAACATATTGTCAATTTTCTTATTTTTTGAACTTTTAGCTAAGAAACTAAGAAATTACAATTTTTCTCAAATATTAAGTAATAGAAAATTGTATTATGTCATAACAATTCGTTGGCTAGTAATTGAGATGAAATAATTATCAAATAAATCGAAACTCGGTGCTAAGGAATCACAGATAAACTGGTGCCTTGTTATTACCAATAAATGTTAAATTTATTTATCTCAGAAACTTCTGTACAAATACTATCATTACAAACTCCGCGTATGAGCACACACATAAAATGTTGCAATTAAGTGGGATGATTAATTGGAACGCGTACTACTTAACAGTTGTACCAAGAACGCTGAGGGAGGAAGCGGGAATGATCGGTCCTAGAGGTGACAGGAGGCCGGCGAATCGACGGAGACGTGTCGCGCCGTGACTGAGGACGTGTGTATCCGGGAGCGATCCGAATGAATTTCCGATTGGAAGTCTCTCCGCTGCCGAGGTTCGCTAGACGAGGGTCGACAAAAAATTTAATACCGCGGGGAAAAGGATTTCCTGGGTGAGAGATAGTTACTGACCGATGGAGAAGGATACCGGCTAGTAGTAGCGTTTCGTAATCGAATCGTGTCCCATGTGGAAAGAGGACGAGCTCGCCCTGTGCGCCGTGTGTACTGCCGGGAGCCGATGAATACAGGGTGTCTGATAAATGTCGGCCAAGCCCGGCCTCCACGATCGACTGACTCCACACCCGCCGAAATCCTCTCACGTATTCGCTATTTGCGACTCGGACCTGCAAATTTGGAGTCCGGAATTGATTTGGGAATATATGTAAACAGAATTTGTAAACGCGCCCCGCCCACCCGCCGCCAGTTTCGAATCCCCATTGTTAGAGATTTGACACATTTTCATTCCATTCAGAGATTCCCTTGGTGAAATGTAGGTTGACAATTAAAAATTGTTAACCTACATTTTTGCTGTTTCTGTTTAGTGCATTCGCTTCGTTAAGCCTGTTAATTAAATGAACTCTTAGATTTCGTTTCCACGTGACTCGCACACCCTTCGAATTCTCATATTATGCAGAATGTAGATGCTTTAAATTACTACATTCCTTTATATTGCGCATTCCTGTAATTCAAATTCATGATAATCCAGAGGCTACCATTATTTTCAACCTACATTTCAACAGTTACTTTTCAAAGTAATATGAATACAGCATTTAAATAATTTAATTAAATTTTACATCCATACTTTGGTATTAGCAATATCGAAATCAATGCTTTACAATATTCTCATTAAAATATAAAAAATCAAATATCGCCAAAACCAAATAACATCAACTATACCACTTAAAAAACACCCCTCAAAACTACTACTATGCTTACGAAACCATTACAATTCGTTTCACCGAAGCGCTATTCTATAGACCAGGGTTGGTCTATAAAACAGTCTCTGACTATCTCAAGCCTAGAAACTCCCTGGACGTACTTGTGAGACACCCTGTAGACCACAGCCCATCCTGTTTCCCGATGCTCTCGATCGAGTTGGCGATATAGCGGGCAAAGTTCGCTTTCACGCTCCATGCAGCCAGCAGTGCCTCGTTTCGATTGTCCGAGCGTTTCGATGGACGAGATACCAGGCATGCCCGTCTATTATCCGTCGCGGCCAATGGTTACCGCCGATGCCATATAGCCTCCCCACCACCCCCAACCCCCCGCCACGCTATGATTTGTTATTCTGTTTCCAAGCGATGTTACGCTAACCGATGAACTCCACTTCCTCCTCTTCCTCGATTACTCGTTAACCCTCACTGCGACAGACTGAAAAGTTACTGGCGCACGGAATGCCCTTGGATTTTGGATAATCGTTTCAAGCTCTTTGAAGGTTATGTTAAAGAAGTGGGTTTTAATATTTGGACAATTAATATTGATTTTGTGTATTTGGGTACGTGAAATTATTAGAGTCAAGATGAATAGAAGTATATATAGAAATAAGTTAGTGGACATATTTATAGTTTTTATCTTTAAGAACCGGAAATATTCTAAAAAAAGTGCCGTATCGATTTCTCAAATTCGATATAGAGTTTGATATTCTTACGCGATTAGTATTCCAGTTTGACAAGCAGAAATATTTATTGTGGATGGAAGTTGAATGAAGTAACAATTATTTATAGAAATTGAGAGAATATTTATATTTCCCCCATAAATTTAAGATTACCTGTTATTTGGTTTCGAAATCAATAAATCGCTGGTGAACGAAATATAAAGTCGTGTTTGTTTCAAATTTATTTGAAATTAGACGTAAACTGTACAAGAGTGACTTCACTAACACATGTATAGTAATCGTACCGCGCAAGCGTAGTAATGTACTTTATGCTTCGCTGGCACTCGCCCTGGCCCACTTTTCGATTTTGCAAATCCGATCATTAAATTAGCTTGAAAATTGGTATGCAAATAACCAGTCCGGCTTAATGTATGCTGATTCAATTGGCGCGGCCGCACGAGCCCGCCAATTCTTCCGATGCATTTATTGGGCTTTAATGAGGGATGCTATCATTTTCACGTATTCCATTCAAAATCGCATTCGCCCGAAAACGAAAACGTAATGTGCTTTCGCAAACACGATGTGCATTTCATGATCTCAAGTGTTTTCGACTCCAACGAATCAAATCATTACATCATAAAGTGGATGCCAAATTTCGTCAAATTGTGTATACAAAAACTTGACGTGCGATACTAATGATTTAATTTCCCCCACTTTAAATTTTTTCGGAATTGCATCAATTTTCGAAACCCAATAATTAGTTTACCATCATGCACCATACAAATTGCAGGCACCAAAGTTAATATTCATTTACGAAGAAATTATTTTTATTTTTTATAGTGGTAAACACAAATCATTAAATTATGGGTAAAATTGAATGCATTATACATAAACGACATTTTTAAACAATACTGTTAGCATACTCCTTCAAGTAAAAAATAGTTTTCTATAACGAGAGTTTCAAGATACCCTTGAAACTTTAAAGCTTCAGCTATTTTCTGTGAAAGACTTAATTTCGTTATCGTTAAATTGTTTTTAGTAACAGAATAACTGACGATCACTGTTTATATATTTTCGTTTTCCTGTCCTGGTTAATAGTTTACTTGAGTATATAAATATTGCAGATCTTTCGAGTTTGCGTTTGTTTTCACTGCTGAGGTATATCGAAAAATACAGCAGCTACGAAAGATACTTGAAAGTGCATACTGTTAAACATAATTCCCAAAATAGTATTGACAAATATAACATCTGAAGTTATAATAGTAGTCAGAAAACTAGAGTGAACTTAATATCAATGGTTTTATACCATATAAAAAGTATACACGAGTACACACTTTGTGTACACGATTTTGATTTTCGATAATTCCACATGAGAAGATCAATATGATCTAAGCCGCGAATTGATGCACAAAATGAATATCCGGAACAGATAACAATAATATTTTACATATTACATATTTAACTAACCCCCTTAAAAAAGACACGAGGACAAGCGTGATAGAGCTAATACGATCCTAGGCTACGAATCGAGTATATGCACCGAAACAAGCACAAAAGAAGAAGACAAAGAGAAGTAGGGCTGGGTGGGTAGGGGCATTACATAAGCGGAGAGAGCCCGTAAAGAACACTCGATCGAAAAAGGTATACTAGGAGCGAGCTATTCGCGCCTCCCTCGGCATAGGACATAAACCAGCGCGATTCCCCCATTATCCTGTTGTTCCTCTGCCTGCGGTCGCAATTTATTATATTCCCCCCTCTTCCCTCTCCCCTTTGGTGAAAGTGCGCGGCGCTGTTCGTCGGTGTTGAGCGAGGGAAGGACGCCGAAGAACGGAAAGGGAGAGCGAGTGACGCCGGTGTTGGGGTGCGCTACAGGTGTCGATGAGATACAGGTGTTCCAACTAGGATAGTTGTTGCTGTGCTAGAAGCGCCGATTCCTCACCTACATTCTGCTGAAGACTTTTAAATTCGCCTCTTGAATTAATGAAACAATTATTATTGTTTAGACAGTTGGCTTTATTGAAACGAACTTTATTCTATACTTTTTGTACGAAGACTGACTTGACAGTCATACAAGAAAGATTTACATAACGTAAACTGAAATTAACTTAACTGATGAGTAAGTGTGAATGTCACTTTCATTAATACTCGGGCAGTATCATGTTGGAGAGATTATAACTGTTTACGCTTGGTTATAATAGTGTTAACTAACTGAATTTTTTTTATGAATTTAAACACACTCTACTTTGTGGAGATATATAATTTATTTATATAACATATATTGCTTTTTATGCTGCAAACCATGAATTGAAGCACTGTTCAAAATTTACGACACAAAAATATTTGGACACGTGTAATGTTTATCGAATATTTTAATGGGATGGGAAAGGCGAAAGTATTGTTTGACACAGCTTTCAGCTTTATCTTTTGTTATTAAGTTCATTGGGTACGATAAAGATAATGTTGTCTCTTCCTGCATAATGCGAGTTGGATTCAGTTTACTATGTTACAGAAAAAATAATTTATATCTACTCCGTGTTGAAAGGACCGATTTATTCTATCTCGCGTTTGAGAGACTATTGCAGTATATGTTTATTTATAATAGTATTGACTGATTTTTGCCGCTAACATTGTGGACTTGTAGAGGAAACTTCAGGACAACTAAATACAAGCTAATATCAAAACGCGTTATTAGACAGTTCAATGCAGTGGCACTTTAGGGGTAGAAAGTTTTCTTTGCAAAATTTTGACACTTCTATTTATGATGTTAATCCTAAGATGCTAAAAATGCGATCACCTAGTAAAAAATATTGGGTCGTTATGTCACTACGATATCTCCATCCAATGTAGGAGGAACCAACTTTATTTTTATCTGATCTGATAAATTTAATAACAGGAGATAAACCTGGAAGCTGTTTCAAATAATGCTCTTCTTCTTCCCATTCTGTTAAAATACACATTAAATTTAGCACGTGTCAAGATATTTGCGTGACGTAAATTTGAAGCATACTTTGGCCCATCACTTGCAGCGTAAAAAGCAATGGGCATTAAATAAATAAATCATTTGTTTCCAGAACCCACAAGATACGATTGAAGTCAGTAAAAAGTAATCAATTAGGTAACGCTATTATAAATAGCCACAATTCACGTATACTTACACCGAGCTTCAACAAACCCCAAAAATAGCATTCTATGCTACAACCTCCACTAAGATCTCATTATCAGAATTCCCAAGAAAACCGCACCCTCCCCAACAAATTCAACAGTCAGAGCTCCACTCACGCTGGTACGCGATGCTCCTGCGAGTCGGCCTCAAGCCTAACAACAAAAACGACTTCGCTCATTCGCCAATATCCGGGCGAAACCAGCGGTAATTACGAGGTGCAGTATCGCCAGCGTTTACCGGGCGCCGGAATCCAATACGGGGAGCAGTCGATATTGAAAACGAATTACGAACGTGGTCCTCTTCACCCCCCCCCCTCTCTCTCTCTCTCTCTCACTCTCTCTTTCCCTCTCTGCCACCCCCCACCACCTTTCCCGGACGTTGCTAGACGAGAGTGTAGTATATACTGCAGGAATCTTCCGTGTAATCGGGCCGCCGCCGCCGCCGCCGCCGCCGCCGCCGCCGCTGGGAGACTTTCACGAGCGGATAAATTGAACGGCAAAATTGGCAAGAGTGAGGGAGGGGTAGAAGATGCGGGGGAGGGGGTGGAAGAGAGGCAATAGTACTTGGGGGAAGGGTGGGCTGTCCTGGCACGAGTGAGTCGAACGCGCGTAAGGGACGAAATGTCGCTAGGGCTCACCCTGTAATTGCCACGTGATGTATCGCTCGAGGCATTCTTCCAAGTCGCTACCCCCGCCAACCCCCAACTACTTCTCTACCACCACCACCGTTACCGCCCCCGCCAACCCTCCGCACCATTCCTGGCACCATGAAAATCCGAGATTTCGTTTTTCCTCAATCCATCCGATGGTTATCGCTCGGGGATCCCCAGGGAGAATCGGTTTGACTTGATGGATGACATTTTCAAAATTAGCTGACGCATTTTTCTGGGTTTTTTGGTCCGTTGTTATGTTCTAGTTTAAGTGACCGTGTTTGAGAGCTTTGTGTCATGGCATGTTTTTTTTGGGATTAATGATTTTTTGTTCACATTGCTGGGTTAGTTGGAAAAGTGTTGCTGTGAAAGGTACTTGGTGTCCATAGTTTTTCATATTATTAGTAATGTAGGGCTGATAAGTATAATATCTGATATTATGGAGGGAACCGAGAGAAAAGTGAGCCTGATCCTTTTTTCAAATACAAACTACTTTTGTGAGTTTTATTATGTAACACAACAATGGTTCCTTAGCATAACTACCGCAGAAGAACGTGCTAAAAAATTCCCGAAATTTGTATGTGAACCATATTTTTAAATGAGTTATTTCAAAGTTATTAACAAGGCATTCACTTTGTATACAAGATTTTAGTTAATGAGAAATTAAGAGTAAAGCTGCTCTCGCTTTCGCAATACACACTTCTAACAATTCTAATATAATGTACTATACTCGACAAACTTACAAAATCAATAGAAAAACTCACCTAAACCGGAATTAATTAGCAATAAAGTTCCTTCACCCGCGTTTCCGCATTATCCCAAACTTTTCAAGTCAGGCTCGAGATATCCTCCGTCAACTTCACTATCTCCTGGCAACAGAAAGTGGGACTCTTGGAAGGTCCATGCAACGCGGCATTTTTCAAGCCGTATGTTAAGTCCAATAATTTCCATAAAAGGACTTTGGCGCGCTGCTTTCCGGAAGTTGGCGGCGCCGCCGGCCGTGCAGAGGCGCGCAACTCGCCCGCTCGCCGTGGTAATGCCATGGCTCCGGGAGTTCCAAACTTAATATAAGAAGTTTAACGTAAGCTGATTTAGAATTATACGGCAAGGTAAAATTGTCCGCTGGTGACAGGACGGCGGAGGGAGACAGGTGTTGGGAAAGCGAGCGGGGGAGAAAAAGAGATAGAAAAAGAGACAGAAATAGAAAGAAAAAGAGAATTATCGAGAGAGAGAAGGAGTGAGAAAAGGTAGCTGTCTATCTAGATAGTGCATGGTGAGATGCAAAGCGCCAGAGATCACCAGTAGTAAGTACAGCAGAAAATAATGCCGCTCGCTAAGACTTCTGTCGTCTGGCTTTTCGACAAAGAGAGACACCGTTAAGTTTCATCCGTAAGGTACTTATCCCATAAAGCGGTACTTTTGCATCCACCTAGATTGGATTCCGGGCCCCATTCTTCCGTCTTCCGGCTCTCGTTACTCTACCGGGCCAAAGGCACAAGACACATCTCCCATCCTCTTGTCGCTCCACCCTAATGAGGTTTATCTGCTAGCGCGAATTTCAGACTGGAACTGTGTCACTGAGCTTACATTTATTGTAGGAGAATGAAATTGAAGAAAAATACGCTCGAGGTAAACACTAAATGAGAGATAAATATTAAAAACAGGCGATGGCTTACCAACATAAATACTACTGTTTTTAAAACGATTGTATATTGGCTAGGATTCCCTAATTTTGTAGTGAAATAGCTGATGTTATTTTTAATGTCAAAGCGACTGAAAAGAATTAATTTTACGCATTTGCTTTTCCAATGAGTTTTTATATTTTTGTGAATCTGCGTAGTTCAATTAATTCGTCGTATAATTGGCTATAAATGTACACTTTTGAATGTATACACAACACTCTGAGGGAATACGCGCGTGTCGATAATAGTGAGAAATTGAAGTTGGTGTTGTACATTACAATGCAGAACAATGGTATAAAACTCATAACCTTCATGGGAAACGGGAATCATATCCACATATACGCCAGTTCAACTAACTTCAATAAACACGATTTCCACTACGATTATTTGATAATAAAAATTCCTACCATTCAAAATATTCCTCGAATTATATTCTAGCATAGCATGAACTTCCAGTTAGTTCAATGTAACCTTTATTTCCTTTAGAAATTGGAATAGTATAGGATATTTAAATTACACTTACCGGTGCAATTCTCGTACTTCTAAACCTCCCCATTCCCCTACGCCCGCAACTCCAAGTCTCGACGCTCATTTAAACGAAGTAAGAAAATTTCAAGGGAGCAAGAAAAGGATCCGAGCAGCAGGAACGACTTTACTACAGGAAGTGGTGGTTCCCAGGCGCGGAGTAACAGTGTAGTCGAATCGGTGCTCGCAACCATCAGTTGCAAGTTGGAGAGCGGCGGCGGCACCATTAGTAGGGTATCGCGGGCTAACTAAGGAACAAATAACTATTTTTCCAGGAAGTCCCGGTTACAGGAGCGCCGCCGGCGGCCGTGGCGGGCAGTTGGTCCAAATGAGCGGGACTAGTAGAAGTGAGGGGGGCACACGTAGCTCAGGGCGAGTAAGAGGGTAAAATAGTCGGGGCGAGTGGTACGAATGGCTTCGCACCGGACGAACTTTCCTATCACCGAGAGTTCCGCGGCAATGCAATTAAAAAGATTGCGAAAGTTTGCTGGCGGCCCGAGTGCGCGAACGCAGCGGTACGCTCGCGTGAAGTTAGCCTTCTTCGAGCTCTCTTCGAGCGTGGGAGAAGGGAGCGTGAGGAAGGGACGTCTCATACTTGAGACGTCTGCAGCCGGAAACTTGATAGCGCCGCACACGAGCTAATACATCTTGCGAAAAATGAGAGATACCCGCTTCCCTACCCCTTTTTTTCTCCTCTTTAATCTACTGATTGCTCGTTTAGCACGCGACCGGCTTCCTAGCTACACTCCACTTGTCTACCACGCTCTTCAAATCTGGAATACAACTTTTGCTTCCATTGTTCGTGAATGTGATTTGATTTAAATTCAAATTACTATAGTTTGCGATTTTTAGCCTTTGATTGAAACTTTCTGCTAAGTTTCTATACTTTTGACCTCAAAGATTTATACTTCTGTACTAATATGTATATACAAAGACGAAGTTTGTATGTATGCGTCCGAGGTAATCTCAGGAGCGACTCAACAGATATGATTATTCTTTCGCCATTAGAAAGCACATTTCCTCTAAATGGACATATTATACTTGATTACGGTTACTTCCGAGGAAACCGAGCAGTGGACATGAATACTCGATAAGACGAATTAAAATAGCATCTTACATATAGAAAACGTGATATAATTTTGAGAACTATTGACTGGTTTTAACGCCGATTTTTCTGTATAAAGTTATGACTTGAGCAATTTATAGGTAATTTAAAGGAAATCATACTTAAGCAGAAAGAAATCGATAACAATATCCAACTCCCTGATCATATCACATATTTGGGGACTCCAATATATCTATAAATTTTGAATAATTCAATACAAAAATAATGTTCTCTCTCTTCACTAAACCAATGCTACTGCAAGGACTTTCTTATGTGGTTGAAACTAATATTCAAGTCACAGTTATATTACAGCATCTGTCGTCGCGAACTACCTCATTTTGCTGGTGTCGCGCGAGGTATCAGCATTACTTGCAGTTCGCAAACTGGATTTGCAAGCGTTGTCGAACAACGCGAGATACGAGTGCTGGCGGGGATGCGCTCAAATGCAGAATACTCGAGGCCGAGGTATTTTCCTGGTTCGAACGGGTCTTGGAAGATTCGGTGGGCCAATACTCCGCGAAACGTTTCGCTTTTGAGGTCGACCTCCTGGGAATCGGTCTCGAAATTTCCAAGGAGCGCTCTTTCATATTTAAATGCCTGGCCCACCCTTCGTGCCACCCCACGCCGGAAGCCAGTTGGGCTGGACCGGCCTGGTGAACATGTGACAGATCTGCAAGGTATTTCAAAAAGAAGTCGTGCTTGCGACTTATTCATCTGTCTGGGATCGACCTCCACTAAAACCGGCTTTAACCATCTCGGGAGATATTACAAACTTTACAGTTTTTAAAATGATGTATTCTATCTGTTATCTGTAATATAGGATAATGTTATGAGACTGACAAAAATCTTGAATTATTTTTAACAAACCTCGTAGGTTGAAAGTATTGAACCAAAGAAAAAAATAGATATTATAATAGTTTTGTAAAAAAATGTCCTATAACTCAAAAAAATTCTCCTTAATTCTCATTAAATCCTTTAAAGTACTACACTATGATTCTTCTAAAGCTAATTATTAACAATTTTGTAAAAAAACAAGGATTAAAATGACAACCCCAATTCCAATTCTAACTCTATGGTTACCATTCCAATAATTCCCTCCACTACTATTATCAACAGGATCCCGAAGCTGCCGAGTACAAAATGATGAAATGTTTCTCGATGCGCGGGAAGTCTTCAACGAAGGGAATTATTTACGAGGCGGCCGGGAATCATTTTTACAGGAAGGGAGAGGGCGTGTGGAATACGGAATGGGGTAAAGGATTGATAATATTTTCCCATCGGAAAGTCCGGGCTCTGGCAGGTCCATGGAGAAGAGGATCTTCAGGTAGAGGCGATAACTTACTTGCCGGAGAATCCTTAAAGACGCCAGCGGGAAAGGGGGCCGAGTGGGGTCGGGTGGGGTGGGCGAAGAGAGAAGGTGGAGGGTGGATAGGCAAGGGCAAGGGAATAACTCAAATTTATGAGGTGCAGAGCCAGACCAAATTCCCGTTTGTACCATCCCCTCGAGTCCACTTATAGCCGACTGTTCCCGAATAGTTCCCTGAATACGGCAGCGTGAACCACTCTCCCGAACACTTCCTGCCCCCCTCGGCCTCCTCTACCGGTCCTCTCCTCGCAGCCTCTGATAATCTATCGACTTCGAATTCTGACATTTATCTTACTTGACTTATTGCTGATCCATGGAAATCATTGTTCTCCCTCCTTGTCACCTCCCACCCTCACCCACCAACCCCCAGTTTTCCCAGCTCGATTTCCTGGCTCGAGCTCGCCCTGCAATTGCCGCCTAACCCCTCGGTGCTAAATCAAACTTTTTTTCCTCCTCCTGACAGAGTACAACGCGCCGATAGAACAATACTAGGTATTGATCCTGTATTTAATTATCCTGCGTCGATTTCTTCGGTCTAGCCATTACCGTAACGCGCAAAGTAAGGGGGTTCTCGTAGAGTTAGAATGTGGGTGAACGTTTTTTTTTCAACCCTTTCTCGCCACCACCCTCATAAAGTTCTATGGTGCCTCTTTGAACGGTCTTGGGTTATTTGTGCGAGAAACGAGGCGCAAGAAGAACTTTGCGGACCACGGTAAATTATAAAACATGTAATTGCGAGCATGGTGATAACGATTGCTTTGTACGTGTATAATAAACATTTGGACCTGTGCAGGTTCTTTTTAATTTCAAGGGAAGTGTTTGGGAATAATTACTGGAACATCGGTGCTAATCGGGCAATGGACGGCAAAGGATTAAAGAATTATAAAAATGATAAAAGTCTTTATAGAACAAGACATTACGTAGTTGCAAAGGATACTATCATCAAAAGATTATATATAGGCATCTCTCCCGGACTGAAAGGGTTAACCACCCAAAGCAAATATGGGCTTCCATACCGCTTTCATCTTCTGTAGTTACCGCAAAAAAATGCGATTATACCGGAGCGTGCGTGGGTATAATGGCGTAATTGACTCTCATAACAACAAGGGATGCTTTGCCCTTGCGCACGATGGCTTATCAAAAAATAACGGGGAAACTGGATGGGAAATTGGAGGATTAATCGAGTGAGGGCCGATATGGAAAGTGAGTTAAAGATCGCCTTTGTGAAGCGAGAGCGTCAAGAGCCCGAAGTTTCCGAGGGCAACACTTTACCGGGGATTTCCTTTCGAAAAGTCTCAGGGAAACTGCGTTATGCAATTTCCTTTGTGTGCGATGCTTCGCACTCTCTTTTCTCATCGTGGTCGCTGAATTCAATTGCACACTGGGAATTAACATGCTCCCGTTTCATTCCCATCTTTATTATACGTTACGACGTTACTGCCATCTGGATGCTTGCCTCGGTTTAGTGCATTGTGGTTTCTGATGGGATCTTCCTCGTTTTTGTCCGTCATTCCTTCTGAATACGTGCTTCTCGATGTAAATTAACAGCAAATACCAAAGGTAGAACGAGTAAATTGTGGAAGGATGATATGATTGATCAACCCTTTGACTACGGCGATTTTAGCAATAACAGATATATTCGCAATGTATTTTTCGAGCCCCTATAGCCGCCAACGGTCTACAGTGAGCAAAATTACAAAGCACCTAAAGGCGCCAACAGTACTGACAGGGTTAACTAATCGATAATACTCGAATCTCTCTTTTTTATAGTAGGTACTCCATACTCGGTATAAAGGTTCCCAGTGAACTACATAACCCTAGTTAACTAAAACGGACACAAAGAAGAAAGTAAGGATCTAAATAAATTTCTCATAAAGAGGGAAAAAAGAGCAGTGCTTCTACAGGTCTACTTCGAGGTGATAGGAAATACGTGTTCTACAGGAGAGTAGTAGTAAATTGGCGGTAGCAGAACGTCGAGATAGCAAGTGTTGGAACGGTGGCGGTTCTGCTAGCTAATAAAGCCATCAAGCGGTGTTCTTAGAGTCGTAAGTTAGACGGCGGTGTAACACGATTTACCTATCACGCGATTCCATTGTGCGGCTAACGTGCTCGCACAATGCCCGCCGTGTCCGCGCGATAGCTACGCGCATAGATCTACGCACCGAGTGCGTTACCATTGCTGTCGTTATTAGCGCAGCTTGATTTCCGGCCTACCAGCTCGAGCCACTCGCTGCATGCCGAGTCACGGCGCACTCGAGTGTGCTTGCACTGCGCTACAGGTCTACCCACAAATACCGGCCCCTCTTCAATGAACCGACGAAACAGAATGCTAGTGTTAACTAGTTGTAATCGAAGGAACGCTCTGGAACTTCTAAATTGATATATTGAAACCTACATATCTCTGGATATGTATAGATTCTTTCTTCAGTGAATATGTGGTGAAGATAAAAGAAGTTTCCGGAGTATTGATGGTAAACTTTAAGTGTAGTAGCAAAGAACCATTGAGTCAGTAGAATCATTGGACTCATTAGAGAATTGTATATTGTATGTACAACAAAATTATACTATCACTGGTTACCTACAGGTTTATCTAGAATTGAACATCTGAGTCCAATGATAAATTTGATCTACTACAAAAATCCCTTAAAAACAAAACTGTAATTCTAAGAAATGGTAGAAGCCTGACTAAATACATAATCAATCTGACATGCAAATTATTTCTTTTGTACAAATCGTAAATCGATCTTCATCCGGCGGCGATGTCTGGAAAGCGTGGAGGGGCTTCATTTATGGGGGAACCTGTACGGAACAAACGTACATACATAATTCCACGTGTCTGCGGGTAGGAGCGTGAGCGTGTGCACCTGGGAGCTTATCGATCCAGCGTGACTTTAGGCAGCGGCTTTACGAGCGATTCGAGGAGAAGTTAGAGCCAGTATTAGCATGACCGGCCGAAAGCTCGCTCATAGTGACTCCCTGCCTGTTGTTCGGTGCTTGCAAGTAGTATGGGTCGACGCCGGAACCCACCGCTCGACCTACACTACTTGCACAGCGTACCTATGCTACTTGGAAGCGCTATTATTCATCGAATGTCGCGATTGATCCTGCTTCCACTTCTAATGAAATTAGAAGAGTTTTCCTGATTTATTATTAAAAATTCGTGGCAAACAGGGCGTACTTTTTCACCGATGTTACTAACTTCATTCGATTACTATGATTCATATTCTGAAATTTGTGTTGCTATAACTTTTACTAAATCTTTAGTCCAAGATGTTCAAATCATATATTAAATTAAAAAATCGCATTTGTAATATTAAAGCCTGATATGCGGGTTTTATTAAAAAATAATAAAATTCATTAATCATTGTACGAACTTTATAGAGATATATTAGATGTATTGATAGTGCGTCTTACCACATTTCGCATAATATTTATATTTGACTATGGAGAATCATATTTAAATGCGAAAAATATGAGGTTACAATCAAACCTGAGTTCGAAGTTTGATGCAATCTTAGGGTCAACAATTTATAAATAATCAATTTCCAACTCCTCTTTCTTTTTTGTGTATATCATATTCTATATATCTATCTATCTATATCTTTCCCGTAACTAGAGGTAACTCGATAAATTCCAGTTTTGCTATGAAAGAATCGCACATGTGCGTCCTAAATCAACTCCAAGAACACAACGTTAAGCCTCAGTTTAAAGTGAGGTTAGGGTGGGGCAAGTTGGAGCGCTCAGCGGGAATTGGCCGAGAAGTCTCGTATTCGTAATACTCTTTATTTAAGCGATCACAGGATCGAACATACGGCGTCCGTCGCAGATTGAATAGTTGATGCCAGGTATCCAATGGGAGAGGGGGGCGAGGGTTGAGGAGGGGGTTGGTGGGGAGCCACGACTGCGAAGGACACGATTATCCTTTCACGGGACTAGAAAACGAGGTTGACGTATGCTGAATAAAGCATTCTAGCCGGCTGTATGGCATAGCACTGGCGGAAGGAAAACGAGAGGCGGAAGAAGGCCACGCGATCACACGGGTTTACGGTCGTGACTCCGCCACACGGCGATCGATCGATTCCTAGAGCGTGTTCGACTGTCGTCTGGGAATTGTCGTGCCTCGCCACTGGCATCGACAGCCGATCCCATGCACTGTGAACGGCTAATTGAAGAGTGCCGGATGGAATTGGGCTTCGAGCGATCCTTCTGCACTACCTGACGGAAGATGCATCAGGAACGAAGCTTCACGTATATCTTGGGTGCTATCGTACCACAATTTTAGACGCACAATGGAAAAATGTAAAGTGTACCGTTTGGAAGGCCTGAGATAGAAATTGACACTTGCATTCGGATCAACAAAAAATGTACATTTTAAAGAGTTATATGATTTGTTCTTCCCGGAGATTAAAGAGATAATAAGTTTGTACCTTTGTCTCGTTTTATGTGTGGAACAGAATATTCAATTTTTCACTAGCAAAAGGTTGGTGTGTTGTTGAATTTTCTAACACAGACTCATCCAGTTTTTGCCCTTGTTGCTTAAGTATTCACTAGTTTTTTTAGAAATGCTCAACGAAATTTTCAAACTTGATTTAATATACTAATCTAGTTTCGCAGCAAGATACATTCCCAATTGTTGTCCTTACAACATGGATATAGTGCAACAGTAATATTTTAGGCGCCTGATTTAATTGCAGAGGGAAATTAATTTGGATTATTGAAACGATTAAAATGGCTGCTGACCCCCAGCGACCAGCGGAGCAATTTTATCCTCCGCGACTAAATGGACCGAAACTAGTTTGTCCAGCGAATGCAAATATACGGGAAGATAGCATATGAATTGTGTCAATAATAAACAAGGCGGGAGCAAAATTATTTATACGGGTGGCTCTGCTTTCCGAAGCTTTGTAATTAATTCGGAGGGCCGGCGGCACGAATTCCTGCTGGATTACAAAACCCCGTAGCGTTCATGTTGCTAATCTCCCATCATACGCGCCGCCAATAAATGAATACATCCTGCCAATGGCTAATTGGGACAAACAGAATGTTATTAGCGTACAACAATGTTAATACAAGAGGTGTCAAATGCAGCCGTTCAGAACAAACTGTAAATCCCCAGTGCACCTTGTATATGATTGAAGTACTGGAGCGGTATAGGTTAGGATCGTTAATTTCAACGACTCTTTAATTAATTATGTATGTATTACGGTTGTAATTATATATTACTCTGGGAAATGCGCAAGCTTCTTTATTTTAAAATGTTGAAAGCTTATTCCCAGTATATAAATATGGTGCTCAGAACTTAGACTAAAATATGTTTCATTTAACCTTAATTGATCTGTCAGGTTATTTAACCTCACGCTGAGCAAACCATAAATGATGATTACGTAAAAAACATATCCTTCGTGCTATAAAAAGTAGAGGACTAAAAATACACAGCAACTAGAAATTTGACATTTATCGCTATGCTATGTTGCAAACGCGTTCAAATGGCCTATTCACCAAGAGCTTTCGGATACGAAAAAGAAGACGCGCGTGACGTTTACGCGCGGTGCTTTTCCAGGCTGATCGCAACGAGTGTATCGATGGGAATTTAAATAGATACTGATCTCTCGTAGCCCGACATTCCACTAGTACAATTTTCCATTGTCAAATTTTACTCGACGCATGTGTATTGCCGAAAGAGAGAGGAAGAGAGCGCGTGTGCGTGGTTGTGCATGTTGCGTTGCGCCGGAAGTTTGACAGGAATCCGATAACAGTTCGCGGCAAACTCGAAAACAACGCCGTTTGCCTATGCGAGCGGGCTTAGCAATTTCCCAACATATACAGTTATAATCGGTGGCTGGGTCCTCCAAAATTCGGTTAATAATACAGGATAATTCTCGAAACAATGTCGAGTCCGCCGGACATTCAACGGCGTTCTCGCGTACTCGCGCAAAATATCAGCCGCCCACGGTGTGTAACAACAAAACCAATGATTGGCACGGCGCTAAATATGGGAAATTGATATGCTCTCCATTAAAGCTCAAACAATTCTGCACTGTTATCGCTAGATGTGAAATAGAGGATTGCGAAAAATGCGGGTATTCAGTACATGTTATAGTGTGTAACTATTTACTTTGTAACGATTCAATATTCATTCGCTTCTCATTTGTTAAAATAACGCAAGTTCATGTTTTCTCGTTTCTAGGTATTCGTTTCTAGATATTCAATCTTTTGCACTTGATCAATACCTTCATTTTTATTTAATGGGTCAACTTTTATTGGTTGTATCGATATTGCAATACATTAATTTCTATATTACAAATAATAAAGACAACAATCTGTAGCAAGAAACTAGCTTCCAAGCAATATTTTAATATATACAACTCACACTATTTGCAATAATGAGAGCGTAAGAATAGATTATTCATTACTTAAGCTGTCAAAAAAGATTTATGAAAATTTATACAGAACTGTATTTACTACCGTGTTAGATCGTTAAAACATGAAAGTGTTAACAATTTCAAACTGTTTAATACTGATTAATTCTCTTTTATAGATTATAAAGAATTACAGATATTAATACTAAATCGTTGTTCAGCGTGGAATACACTTTTCAAATAGTTATACTGCTAACATGTTCTCTCGAATATTGCTAACTTCAAATTCTCCTGAAGAAAAGGTGTGGCATCAGTATTAATTAGTGTTTCAATAACTCTTTGGCTAAAGCTCTGACAGTGGTTAGTTCCGGCTTCACTGGCTCGATCTCAAGGCGGACACGATTTAATTTGAGTCCACGGCGTAGTAAGAAAGACGCGCCGTCTAGGGTTTAAACGGAGTTACTGACAGCCTGCCTGATCAGTGAAGCTAGTGGCGTAGAAGGGTAGAAGGGTAGGCGGAGGGGTGGGTATCGGAAACTCTCGGTCGTGGCGAGGACCCGTGCGGGGAGTGCCGCCAGTCGGGCGAAACTAGATGTAATGGTATTAAGAAGCTCCTCAAGCGAAGAGACTGTGCAGCCGCCTAACTGTCAACCCTCTCCCCCAGCCTTCGGCCTTCTCGCAGCTCCGACAGACCACTCGGACTCTCCCGCCTACGGCTGTCTCTCTGACCATCGACATTGTTGCTCTCACCTTAACCCCGCATTCCCAGAACATAGTACGTCGGACTTGCGTGTTTCTCTCATAGCAACGTATCAGTTAAATTACAATCTTTTTTCACTCATAAACACTGGTTCTTAAATACCATTTCTATCAATTATTTCAGATTTTTAAACAAAACGTTTGGAAAAGGGGCTGAGATAGATCTGGCTGCAACAGCTGGACGTACATGACGAAATTACAGGGTTTCTAGAATTCTTGAAGCATGAAAAGGGTGTATTTAAAAATTGGAAATCATTCGTGTATACGTTTGAGTACTACAAAACGTTTAATTATCCGAATTGCGCATTTGAATCATACTAACGAATGATTTAAATTGAAGCTCTGATGACCTTCTGATTCCTTTAAATAAGTAATTTAAATTATTATTTCGCTATATCTTTCATGATAATCATTCTGTTAAAATTATATTTCTTTATGACTGATCAATTTGTATGGTACACTTATTAAAAACATTTGTTTCTGTGGTAATTTACAGAAATTGGAAAACATTTTCCATATTCAATAATTTTACTGGTTTTAGTTTGAACAACATTATTTTAATCGCCAAGAAAAATTACACTGGCGTCCTGCGCCTATTTTCCGTTGATGTTGTAGTAACTGATTTGTTGACAAATGTCAACGGGCCGAAATGTAACTTTAACATTATCACATTGGAGCTCCTCGTCCGTATCGGCTGGAGACGCAGTCCTAGCAGTGGTGTGGCTTAGTTTATGACCACTTTGTGTAAATTGGTGGTAAAGTTAGCGTCTTAATATACATTGGCTAAACAGTTTACCGAAGTTTCCTGGCCGACGAGGCATGCGGTACTCACCGATCTCGCCCGGTCCACTTTACGGCCACCTATTTCAAAGTCCATAATTAATCTCACCCTGGAAAACCGTAACGGAACCGTTAGCAAAGCGAATTAATACGCCCAAGTTCGGCAGACGCATGTCCTGTGCCTTTCATTTGCAGTGTTACCGCGTATTTATAGAAACCCGACGCTTTCGAATTGCAAATCACATTCGCCAAAATATCTTTCTGGACGTATAGACTTCTCATAATTAGTTTCGTTATTGTTGCACCGTACTAACAACAAAAAAACTCCTCTCTAATCACAAGCTTTTCTGTATTTTTAATTGTAACAGTATGTATACATATGTATACTTATATCGGCGAATTCAACTCCCCGTTTATCAGTATTTCATTGGTTTATTTCCACTTTTCTTCAATGATTGCTAGACATGATTTGAAAAATTTTACTATAGTTCAATATCGCAGTATAAAGGTTGAACAATGCAAAACGTAATACAAATTAACACTTTTTGTTTCAAAATCGTGATAGATGATTGATACTATTGAAGCTCCGGACATTTCCATGAAAGATATACTAAGCTTGAAAAACCTTTACCATGTTCAGTACTTACTTATTACAGCAGAGCATAAAGTATGAATGTGAGATTAGGAGAGTTTGACTGTGCAAAATAACAACTTCTTCCCTATCCGGATTCAAATCTGTGAAATCGTCTGAATTCTTCACCCCAACAATCTGTAAAAGTAGATACGAAATTCTCGCCCGTCGCTTCGCTTTCCGACGGAACACCCTGAAAATCACGCAACGTAAACGACGTTCTCTGAAACGACAGCGACGTCGCCACCGTCGCTACGCTCTTCCCATCGGCACGTATTAGTCCCGGAAGCCAACGCTTTTTCGCCACACTTTTTGCGCGCAGATAAGTAGAAAACATCGTAAACCAGCTAGCCGCGGGGTCGATAATCGAGTGGAAAAACTCACGATTACACCGTTCGTCCCCTCACCACCCCCAACTAACCCGGCCAACGGCGGCGGGCGGGGGTAGGGGAAAAGCGGTGGCCCTCTCGGATGACACTGCGCTCCCGAGTACATACTGACAAACTTTCATTACTTTACATCGGAAGTTAAGCTGCTAGCCAATCGGAAAACGATATCCGATAACGTAAATCTTCTCGCAAACCATGTCTCGCCTCTGTCTCTCTGCTCCCCTTTCTCTTTCCCTTCCTTTTCCTTCCTTTCTTTCTCCCTCTCTCACTTGGCTCCTATCTTTCATCGCGACCCTACATCCTGACAGAAAAATGTGTAGGCTGATTCACTTGCCTTTGAATCTGTGCAAAATTATTATACGTACAATCTAATATCGAATGAAATATACGTATAAACAAGTGCGTGTTGGGAAATTCTAGTTTTTATTGAAATTGTGATGCAAATGTATTAAGCTTCTGTCCGTTGGTAGAGAAGTTTATTAAACATCAGTACATAAGTGATATTTCATTAGTGTTCATGGAATCAATGGTCTAAATTAGTGTGAGATTTCAGAGTTTGCGTCATACTAGTGACATGATTTAATCACTTATTCAGCTGAAAACTATCTACAAACTAAACGTGATTGGAAACTGGATTAGAAATCTAAGTAAAATAGTAGAACTAACTTTAATATCAATAATAGCTGTTATTAAATATGAAATGGAAATGATACGTGGTAGGAATGAGGGAATGCGTGATAGGCATTGGCGGACCAAAGATTCAGAACGCAATTACTTAAAAATCGAGCACAATACTCACTTCTCTCTCTTTTGTCCGTCGTCGTCGAAATCGCAAAAGGGGGTCCTTGATTTTTGGAGCGCATGACGCGCTCTTCCCTCTTTGGCCGAGAATAAACGAGACCGGAAGAGCGGGAGAGTGCGAGAGAGAAAGGGAGAGGGAAATGCGAGGGAAAAAGGGCCAAAAATTTATGAAATGTAGCCCGGCATTCCAGCATTGGAGCAGGCAAGAATCCGGCAAAGCCGACAGGGGCTTCTGCATCGCCAGGAGAGAGAAAGAGAGAGAGAGAATGGGAGCGCGAGAGCGAGCTATCCCGCAAAATTGAAAGGGACGAGTGTTTGTACAGTGGATAGTCAACGTCATCTCTAATTTTGCCCGGCGCATTGCAAGGCCACACGACATATGTCGACCTCATAATGCCTCCACTTATGAAAGCTTCAGAAGCAACTTTGTTCGATATTTGATGAGCCTCTGTCCCGCTGTCTTCCGCCCGGATTCCGTGAAAGTAACTATCGTCCATCTTTGCGTAAGCGATGTATCATGCAACCTTTCGAGACATTATCAAACATCTCCTTTTATAATGCATCCTTACCTTGCTGAAACGATTATGTTATGTGCAATTTTACCAAAATAAAATTACTTTAGATTAGTCATTTCTTTTTAATGTGTTGTACTAATTCCACTTATGTTTGTATTCTTATGTGCCGGCTTTTCCTTTATCGTTAACAATAAACAGTTTACGGATTATTTTTTAGTTTTCTATGCTATATTATTGCGTCAAGCTTTTACGCATGCATACATGGAAAAGAGACCGCAGGCTTTCATATTTCTAATGTTATATTCTACAATCAAGACAAATGAAATAACTTCCACATTTTAGATGTAGAGGGTTTTGTAGAAACTTAGAATTTCCATCTTACAACAGACGAATTTTTAAAAGACAAAATACCGAACCATAATCTGTTAGGTTAAGACTTATTCTTTATTAGAGACCTTGACGCAATTACAGTATCGCCTCACCGAGTAAAATTATTCCAACAGCATATGCCATGCAAATATGCTGTTTGCCCGCGACGACGTCGGCCAGCCGTTCCCGACGGGCTTTGAAAGCAGCCAGCAAGCAAAGACTGGCCTTTCGCATTTTGCCTTTTATTTATGCAGCGAGGAGAGACGAAAAGTGTGCGTGAAACGCTCGGAGGCCAGCGAGAATGCTGGAAAAATGATGGGGGATGAAACGACTGCCACGACGGCCTAGTTCCACGCGCACCCCACACTTTACGTTTGTTTTTTCACCACCCCCTCACTTTCGCCCTCCCAATACGTAGTGGTTCCCCAGTGTTTTTCAATGCGAGCGATTTGTTTATCTAAGAGACAGCAGTCGCTGTTACTTCGCACGATCATTGGAAATACATGTCACTCAATATCATACGTTAGCTACCGCGATTTCGTAATGAAGTCCGGTGATTGGTTGCAATACGCAAATTGAAACCACTCGTATGGTTTTTTCCCTCGTTAGAGTGAGATCGTCTGATGCTTTTTACGTGCACTTGTTATAAATAACATACGCGTGAGGTTTGCGAGGTCATTTAATTTTATTTTAGCCTCTGGAATCCCACGTTATTAATGATAACGTGATGGTTTCCACCTTTTACATTTTTATTTTTTTATTTGTACTAATATAAAGGACAATGTTTGCTTGCCTGTCTGTATGTTCTCGATAAACTCCAAAACCGCTGTTTTTTTATTTATATTAATTAAAGAACGTAAGCAATGTTTGGTGGCCATCTGTATGCTCGTGATAAACTTTAAAACGGCTGAATCGATTTTATTTCGGTTTTCTCTCCTTTATAGCTACCATTCAAACAAGTTATAGGTTGTAAAATATTACAATATTTTTTGTTTGACAGGGGCTTGCAAAAGTAACTCAAAAACTGGATAATATTAGTATAGAATTTTATGAAAAATCTTGACTACAGAGGAGTGTCACTACATGGCCACGGTGCAACAACCTATTATTCTTTAAATTAAATCATTGAAGCACGCACGCGAAATTCTACCTGTGGAGCAAGACACGTAAGACAGTTAATGCGTGTTATATGAAGTTTAGTCAACAAAGTTTAAGTAAAGAAGATATTAAAATAAGGTCATTAAACGATGACAAGGTCTACATTATGCCGTCAGCTTTCTATCTAATATTATCGAGCAAATCATTATTCAAACAGACGTTTCATTCTCTAGTCAAAAGAATGACCAAGACTTGGACAGTTCTGCTTTACACACACACACTATAGAAGCTTAGTTAACCGTATTTAGATAAAGATCATATCTGAACTAACATCATTATAAATGATGCCAAGTTCTATACATATTGTACCGTCAGCTTTAGGAAGTGGTACTTGTCATTAATCTTTCCGCTTAGGTCCTACATTAATGACACGAAGGTCTCCACCCTTTATTATACATACCGAACGATATTTAGTTATCGCTAAGATAAATCATTTACATAAAGAAGATATCAAAAATAACGTAATTAAAATGCTGTCAAGTTCTATACATATTGCGTGAGCAGCTTTATGAAGAGGTCCTCGTCATTTAATCCTCCCCTAAGGCACCGTGCGATTGTTCTCGTTTCGCGGCAATTACAATGTTCTTCGAAAAATATGGTAATGGTAGAGTGGAACGCCACCTGGAAGACGAAGGTGCCTACGGCGTGTTATAGAGTTTTTATGTATCAGCCCTCTGAAATATGAGGCCGGATTACCCTCGTGCTTTCTCCTTAGCCCGCCAATGCCACCGCCGGCGATATTAAATCGCTGTCCTCGGCCTCCGGCGAACACCGCCCCAACCCCCGCTGTCGCCAAGCCACCACTTCCCCCTCGTCGCGACAGATATCCTTAATAATGGCCTCTCGCCAGAAAGTCACCGAAACGAGATCTAAATTCCCCGTATTTCACACTGAACGTTTCGCTGCTCCTGGGACAGTTATATATCTTTCTTTTATTTATATATTTGTTGATACATCAACCACATAGTTCTTAGTGACATAGAATATATGTGATATCGTATCGCCATTGGTTTTCTTCCATGTTTTTGATGTGTTGCGTGTAGTTTTTGCCATTCTATTTCTTATTTTTATGTATATGATTTGTATCTAGTAAAAGTGTTCTTTTGGAGGGACTTGATTGGAGTTGAGATTCATTACGTATACATATAGTATTCGCTTCAGTGGAATAGGATAACTTTATTGATAATTAATTGTTTAGAAGAGTAGTGTGGAACTAATGTAAAACTCGTTTTCATTTAATTTATCGTTACTTGTTCTCAATCGGGAAAGAATACTGAGTAATCCAGAACTTAAGCGGTATCGTTATTAATTATGTTAGCTTAAAAAAAATTACGTATTTCAATGAACCCACCGTGAATTACTGTAGGTGGAGTTAAATTAACCTCGCCATTTCATTTTAACACAGCCTCTGTCAGACCCTTTTTACTCAAGTTTAATATGTACCATCCATGTTACGGAACATGTTAAAACATTTTCATTTCAACAATACGTTTGTAGATGAATGAAATTTTTGGTAAAATCAACCCCACACGGTTTGCAGTGCGAAGACTTTTTCACTTAATTCACTGAAGGTTACTGACACAGGTTTGCAGTTTACACTCTGTAATTTACCGAATACCATTTTCAGTTCACTTTAAGTCCTGCAATTCTCTAGCCATTCTCTCGAACTAGCATTTGGTGGACGTTGCTTCGAGGGACTTACCAAGCACTATCGCAACTTAATAATCACAATCAGGAAGTTTCATGACTGAAATCTTATGGCTGGATTGGTCCGGCGCTCCCAAGACCGTCCCCAGATCTCTCTCATCAAGTCTCATCTCCTTATTTTCCCCGAAGCGGAACCATTTCCCAGTGAGAGTCCCGCGAACGGAGCGGGATCTGCTTTACGGTCCAAGGAAATGAGAAATAATCGGGGATCCCCTGGCCAGACTGGCCAGGCCAGCTGTAGCTTTAAATGGCCGTATAAACTTTTAGAATTACGCCGGAATAATTAGTCGGCTCTTGATTACCCGGTGGCTGGGGTGGCTGCGCCTGAAGAGCGGCTGCCTCCTCGGTGCCGTTCGAAGAAGCTCCGCTAACGACGCTCGAGCGCCCCCGCCCGTCGGAGAAGGAGAGAAAGAGGGCTGAGATCCTTTTTTCCTCCCGGCGAAGTAATCTGCCCGAGAAAAAGGATACTTTTTGCGTGGCGAGCTGCCTTTTTCCTGCTATGACGCGCGGCCATCGATCTGCCATCGAATTACTGACGTGAATTGATAGTCTTGACGATGCTTGCGTTAAGGCTTGTTCAGAACACCGCTTCCCCCCACCAACCCGTGAACTCTGTGTTTTTTTTATGATTTACACAAAGTTTACTTTAGACCGAATTTAGTTTTTTAATAGGTTGTGGTAGATTGAACTCAGTGCACATGTACACTAATGCTAATACTATTAGACTTCGATTACTTACGAATCAAGAACGCTTTCAGACTGTGAAATCTGCCTCTTTGACCATTTTCGATTGGTTTCTGTACCGTCAATACTTAAGATCAATTTTCAACATTTTGACGGCTGTTTTCATTGACTTCCGGCGAATATAGTATTTTTCACTAGTTGAGCAATGGTTACTTTATACTAGACTTAGGTCCTTGCATATTATCTATACATTGATACCAATGTATATATACTGATTGCTATATTATTGGAACTCATTAACTTGTAAATCACAAATGTTTTACAAGTTTGTTTGAAATTGAAAAGGATTAGACAATATTTAAATCATTCTTCGCGAGTAAAACCATTTATACATACTAAAAACCAATTGGATATCATCAACAATATCTAATCTATTTCTATAATTATTAATACAAATATATACTGTACGTGTAATGTATAAAATATAATATACATAAATGTCCCACAAAGACATGAGCATAACACTGCAAAGCCAAGTAAATCGTTTTATACGTTCGTCGTGCGACGGAACCGCCCGAACGACCCATCAAGACCAATTCTACACAAGAAAGTGGAAGTTTCGTCTGGCGCAATGAATGTTGCATAATGTGAACAGACCTTTAGGCGAGCTTGTTTTCCAGAAACATCGAATTTCCCCTTGGAGCCCTTCCTCCAGCGTAGGAAGAAAGACACGGTGTGCCCTAGGAATAAGGCGGAGTCGGCTTACGTGTCGCTGAATAAACGGATCAACCCTCTCGGCGCGTCTCTCGCTCTCGTGCCCTACGCTCGGCGGTACACTAGCGAGCTACTTAAGTTCTTTGCTCCCGTCTCGTCCTTCCGCATCATTATTCATCGACTCCCTCGAAAGAGAGGCGGACAGCTACCCCCCCCCCCCCCCCCACACCCCCCACCCCGCCCAGAGGGGAAACCGCATTAGTGTCGGGGACATTGTTAAGGTGGATTTGGCCTTGCACTTTCTGCCCCCGCCAGTTCCATCCGCAACCCTGAAACCCCCCCCCCCGAGCGTAAACGACGCTGACGTCTTTTCCTGATATTCGATCCTTTGACGTTGATTGATTTCTTCGAGACCTTCATTAATTCCTTCCTGCTGAATCGAGGTTGATTCCTTCGCGACGTCAAGTGACAAAGAAGGCCCATTAATACACTATTTACATTTACGACAGATTAATTAATACTCAATGAGACCCTCCTAGTATTTAATAGTATTTAATTTGATGTAATTTATTTAAATAATTAATTGTCCGGTGAGAGAATAATATTTTGTAGAATGTTTCGTAAAACGACGCTCACGTCTTTTCCTGTTATTCGATTCTTTGACTTTGATTGATTGATCGAGACCTTCATCAATTCCTTTCTACTGGTAGGAATATATTAATCGTTGGTGGTTCTAATGTTAATGAATGATTTTCGAAAAGAATAGTAAGATTGCCAATTATTGGTAGTGAAGCAACATTTACAATATTCTTCATTTTATTATGCTTTCCAATTAAAATAATACTTTAAAAGTAGAAGAGCAAACCTTATAACGATCTACAAAATAGATTTGCTTTTAATTAATAATATTGACAACTTATAGCTTCAATATTACGAATTGGATACTATTCGTAGGTATTCGTGGTAATTTATTCATCAATACATCATGAGTTGTGATACGCAAAATACAGCAACCCTGTTTATTATCGACCTGTGTCACGAAGATTCTCTTTAACTCCTATAATTAGCAAACAAATAGTCTCATTAAAACACACGGTTAAAATGGTCGAGCATTGGGAAGCAAGCGGTGAGACAGCATATCAGGCTGGCACGAGAGGGGCTAAAATGAAAAAGCTGCGATTGTTGACCGTAAAACAAGCGGTAGTCCCGATTGCAAATTGGAAT